>OZ038380.1:61736590-62936590 GCA_964036045.1 Eutreptiella sp. 'Long Island Sound 2002' | reverse complement strand
TCTTGATTTCACCATGCGAGGAGGCCCCGAACATGGTGGCCCCTGTCAGGTGGTGTTGCCATAACTGGCCTGTCGTGTCCGGTCGTAATTCCAGAGCTGCCCAGCGGGCTGCCGGTGTGAGGCCCATCGTGCCGGAGGCTTCTGCAAAAATGACAGTGTTCCGCTCGTCTGGCCGGGGTAGGCGGCAAGGGGTTGTTGGTTGGTAGGCATCGATACGCGCTCTTCGTGTTGTAGTGGCGCACGGTTTGGTGGTGGCCGGGTGGCGTAGATGCCTATCCCTAGGTGGATGATCTCCGCCACTGCCGCATTCATTTGCACATACTCTTACATGCTTTGGTGTTCTTTTGCGAGGTAGTTGTGTATGTAGGGGAGCATCTACGCCCGTTTTGGTTGGTACATGATCCATTCGATGGTCTGTTTCCCTGGGACCCCGCGCCAGCAGTGGTGCTTCACGGGGTACGCGGGGCTTCTGATGTAATTGTGGTTCTTTTGGTGTGTAGTGCTCCTCGGTGGATACGTCATTCCACCGGGGCATCAGGCCCCCATGCTACGGTGGCTAGTACATCTGCAGGGGCCTGCTAGAAGTGTGTGTGCAGCAACCCGTGTTGTTCTTGGGTAGCGTAGGCCGTCGGCGTCCGGTGGTGTCGTGCCAGCAGTCGGAGGATGGGCCACAGCGTGGCCAGTGAGTGGGGCCCGCATCGGCAGCATGTGGTGGCTGTGCCCGTCAGCGGGTAACATAGTAACGGCGGCGGTTGGAACTTGTGTGCCGTGCTTGGAGGTAGCATCCACAGGTTGCCCTCTGCTTTCTTGGGCCGCAGGGTAACATTCAGGCCGTTTGGCGCTAGGAGGAGGACTGCCGGTATGGTGACCTCCGGGACGTACCCCATCTGTTCTGGTTGTCGATGGTGGGCCTGGTTTCTTTTCCGGGGGCTCTGTGGCAGGGGCTGCCTGTGCGTGTCCCAGACGCTAAGAAGGCAACCACATTCGAAATGATTTGATAAACCATTAATTAGATTTGCAAAGCTTGTTTAGAGCGCTGAGGGTCCGCCCGCATAGACAGCCCCGGCCGATGGCCAGCCAACGGCAAGGCTGACCAGAGGCAACACCCCAACACGGCTACAGACCTCACATCCACAACCACTGAGGAGCACCACATGTACCCGCCACGTGTCACGACCCACATGAAAGGCCACAGTGACCATGACGTACCTGAGAGTGCTAAGCCGGACCAAGCGCGCCGGACCTCAAGCAGTCAACACCGTCAGGGCAACCGGTCTTGTAGAATCTGTTAGAGGCAAAAACAGAGGACTGGGGAAAGTTGCAATCAGAAACACCCCACAGATCACGTAACGTAACATAATCTAGTAACCAGCGCACCAAGCCGGCCAGGAGAGGGCTAACCCTGGGCTGGGTACACCCGGATACCGCTACACCCGGGGAAGCAGTGACCGGTGTGCATGTCTGAGAGTCCAACAGGGGTGAATATTATTGCCCATACCAGTACATCCCATACCAGTACAGCCCGCCGCTAACCTAAAGGCGCCTGCAGGAGAGGGCGTAGCGCGTATCTCACATGGATGTACAATCGTTGGACCCTTGGACACCGGACGCGAGGCGCCGCCCTCCGGCGGGTCGGTGCTCCCATGGGGGCCCCGAGCTCACGGCAGGCAACAAGCCCCAGGTGCGTTGCCGCCGACAGACCTGCACATACGGCATTGGCAGATAGGGCCGGGCAAAGAACCGGACCGTACAACACACCTATGATTTTGGGCGCCAGGCAAAACGTTGCGCCGCGCGCAAATCACTGACCTGTTGTTTGGGATTTTGCCAAGTATGTCGCGATTCCAATGGAAGCGATCAGCCACAGCACCTTTTTTTTTTCCGTAGAATATCCCCCCCTCGTAAATTTGTTGTTCAGATATCCAGATCAGAACTTTTCAAACGACCTTCACCTCACTTCTGCCCCTGGAGGCTTCCCAGCAACCTGGGAGCATCAGACTCTTTTTGCCGTCCATCAGTGCACCAAACCATGTTTCCTTTACTTTGAAGTCTAGCCTCCCCTCAGGCTGCAGCCCACTACAAGTGCAGTTCTGGACCTCCTGGGTATAACAAGGTGGGGGTTTGGCCCAAAACCACGCTGAAAAGGTCATCTTGTGTAATTTCGAGGGTTGTGGCCTCCTGGGAGGCTGGAGGCGGTGAGAATTTCTTATGTAGACTGCAATAACTGCTGTGTGTGTCCCAATGGGCTTTTGTTTGCCCTGCAGAAGTGTGCTTCTCCAGTGGTGGGTGGTTTTCAAGGTGGTCTCCAAAAACATATTTGCCTAATGCGCCGTGCGCACGCAGTGCAGGGATGCCAGTGCAGGAACGCCTGTTTTATTGGTCTTTGATGAACAGCAATGTTTGTGAAATTAGCTCCAAAATAGAGGGTGATCCCATAACCCGATTGGCAACATGAATGGATTCGCAGGGTGGCTGTTGCAAGCAATTTTTTTGTGTTGCCCACCAAAAGCTAGGCCTATTTCTGCAGGATTGATCTGGGATAAGGAGATCACTAGTACGTTTCCTTTCAGAGTGCTGTGGGTGACTTTTTGGGAGAAACAACGTTAAGATTTTCTCGTGACATTTTAGAAAAATGTTACTCATTCTGATATGCTCGGCAAATGGGCAGAAGAGTTTCATTTCATGTGATTTTGGTTGGCAACAATGACACACCTGGTAGTTTTTCGCATTCCAGGTCAAAATTATTGTTCAAAAAAGATTTTTCTGAATGTTTTTTCACAAAATGGTTTTGAAATCTTTTCTTTCTTTTTTTTTGTGGCGCATAAAATCATAGGTGAGGGTGGTGTGAGAGACGGTTTGAGGTTTGAGGTTTGATTTTGCGGGTACTAGACGCCTTTCGGCCCCAGGGGGCCACCTGGTCGGGCCAGGTGATATCCTCCCCACCGCGTCCTAGTGGGGGGCCCTCCAGGACGCACCTCCTGCCTGGTGGCGGAGTCCCCCAGGTTCACAGAGCTCGGAGCCCCGTCCTTCCCCGGCTTCCCCGTTTCGTGACTCCCCGGTCTGTGCATCAATTCGCAGCCGTGGCTGCGGGCGCTTACCCACTGCGTCGCCCCCCTAATGCGTGGTCGCCCGGGGCGGCGGCGCCGCCGGGCCCGTGCTACTGGCTTGTCGCCAGTGGGACCTTCTTGGGCTGGCGCGGAGGCTGCCTAGCCTAGGGGTTGCGGCGTGGCGCTGTGCGCCACTACTGCCTTGGCGGGTGCAGTGCCCCGTCTGTATGTGCGCAGCGCTCGCGGCCGGTTCGGGGGGTTCGGGCCGGTACCTGGTGTTGTGTCTCTCTCGTTTCCCCCTTCCCGCCCCGCGTGTTCCGCGCTGCGTGTGGCGGGCCGTCCCGTCTGAAAGTGTCCCTTACCCTCGCTCGCTGGTACGCCATTCCACGCGGTCTGTGCGTTCCGCGCGCTCGGTCCGGTTGCCCTTCTGGTAGTCCCCGCGTGTCCCTTTCGTGTGTGTGCGCTCGCGCTCTCGCGGTGCCCCCCCCCCCCCTGGGTGGTGTGGCGTGCGCACCTCGCGTGGTCCCGGCACTGGGCGCTGGTAGGGCCGTTCCACGTGGTCCATGCCCCTCCGCGTGTCCTGCCGCGGTCCCTTGCTCCGTCTGGCGTGCTTGGGGGGGGGCGGTCTGGTCCTGGTTCCCCTCTACTTGGCTTGGGGTTGTCGGGCTGGCGGCAGGGCGTCCCCGGGGGTGGTGCCTTCTACCGTTGTGAGGGGCGTCTGGGGTCATGCGCTACCCCTCCCCCGACTGCCCGCCCACTGGGCGGGCTGTCGGGGTCCGCGATCCACGTGTTGTGGGCGCGGGCGTGTGGGTGTGGGGGCCCTGCTCTGTCCCCTCGGCCGGCGCACCCTGTGGGGGCTGCGCGCCGCGGGGCGGGTCCGTGGTGTTCATGTGCTGGGGGGCGGGCTGGGGAGGGGGGGGGGGCGTGCGCCGTACCCCCCGGTTGTGAGGCCGGGGGGGGGCTGTAGGGCGGGGGGTCGCTCTGCCTCATTCCGTCCCTCTGCTTTCCCTGGGCAGGCAACGAAGCGGGTGTCACTGGCGTTGTGCTGTCCATGGGGGGCGTGGCCCCCCATACCACTCCGGTTCGTGCTCACCAGGCTTCTCTGTGTACGATCTGTGCAGCGTCCTGGCGCGTAGGCGCGGGCTCGCTTGTTCTTCGCGGCCCCCATGGGAGCCGGCGGCTGGGGCGGGGGGGCGGATCGCGCTCCGGCTCCTCACTCGGGCGGGGGGGGGACCATCCCCCCTGCCTCGGGGGGTGGGGGCCGGGGCCCCCGCGGCCCGCGGGCTGGTGGGGGGGCGGGGGGGGGGGGGGGGCTGTCGGGCCGCGGCCTCCCTGCTCCCCTTCTGGGCGGCGGCCTGCGATACTCAATCCTGGCCCCCTTCGTGTCGCCGGCGCGCTCCCTTCCGGCGTGCGCGTGAGGTCGGGGCCGAAGTGCCGCCCCGGGGTGGGGGGGGCTGAGGGGCGGCCCGTGGACTGCTCCCCGGGTGCCCTTGCAGACCTGAACCCCCCCTCTGCCCTCCCTGAGTGGTCTGTGGTCACGGGAGGGTCATGTGAGGCGCGGTCTCCATACTGTTCCGTTGTGCGCGTTGCTCCGGCACGCCAGTGTGGGCTCGCGGGAGCAGGTCCAGTCGCCGCTCTCCCCACCGCGTCGCCCCGCCGGCTCCGGGGGGGCGGAGGGCCGCGCCCGTGGCTCCCCAGCCCGGGGGGGTGGGGGGGGGGGGGGTGTGGGGGGGGCCCTTTGGTCCCCTGGCGACGCCTCCTGACGGCCGGGGGGGGGGGGCGGCATGGCAGTCCCGGCCCCGGGGGCCAGCCATCGGCTGGGGGGTCGCGCCCTTCCCCCGCCCCCCTCTACCTAGAGCCGGACCCTCGTGCAGGCCCCCGCTGGGGCCCCTCATCCCCCTGGCCGTTGTCGCGCGGCGCTGGCCGGCCGGGGGCGGCCGTGAGGGTTAGCATTCAGTGGTTAGCGGGCTGCGGGGCAGCAGGCTCCCCCCCGCGCTCGTTGTCCCCGCCCTCCCTCCCGCGGGAGGTGGCACGCTCTCATGCGTCGTGCCATACCGTGGGGAGGGCGTGGGTCGGGGGGCCCAGCTCCCCCCCCCACTCTCGCGCATCCGCCGTTTGGGCCATCACCTGCGCCGCCGCTTGTGTGGGGGCTGGGGCTGCGGTGGCGGCGGTGGCGGTGGTGTCAGAGACGGATGCTTGTGCATGTGGCAGGGATCCAAGGCCAGGGGCTGTAAAGCCAATTTCACATATGGAAAGCCCTCATGGGCCTACCACAGGCACAACAAAGCTGCTCATGGAGGGGAGGCCAGTACATACACAATACGCCCGGTTATGGAGGCAGGCTCAGTACCAGCACAGCACACCGGACCATGGCGCTGAGCATGGAACCGGCATAACACACCCGAGAATGGAAGCAGGGCAAAACGCAGCAGAGCACGCCCAGCCATTGAGGCGGGCGCGGCACCAGCACAAGACGCGGCAGGCCAAGCACAAGCATAGCACACCCTACCAAGGTGGCGGGTATACCACCAGCACAGCACACCCAGCCGTAGTTGCAGGCCGAGCATCAGCACAGCAGGCAAGACCAGGGCGGCAGGCCTATCAGTGGCACAGTCGGTCTGTCCGTTCCCGCCCGAAGAAACTAGCATGACCAAAGCCGAACTCAAACGGCCAACCACCGCCCAACACACACCTGATACCTGGAGAAGCCCGCAGTTAGGCGGCGGAGACGACGGCAGACCAACAAAACGGACATAGCAGAGAGCCGGCGACAACGCAACAAATCCAACGCCACAGGCGCCGAGCACACAGCAGAACGCAACAAAAGCAAAAAAAAACGGTTAGTAAGACGACCAGACTGCAGACCACAGCGTAACTCCAGAGAAAGCGGGCCGCATGCAGCTAAGACAACAAGCAACCAACAAAACACGCCCGGTACACCCCAATCACATCACAGGGAACCGCATGGTCAGCGGGCCGACCACAGAACGGCCCAAGCAACAGCAACTCCTTGCAACTAGCTGCACACACGCGGGCCTGGGCACGGTGAACTCAACTCACAGCAGGTCATCTACACGCCGGCCAGAGACAACCAGCAACTCAACACGACGGGTCCGACCTAGGCCAGCCACAGCACAACCAGCGGAACCCTAAACAGGCCATTTGCGAGACGGCTACATAAAACGACATCCGTCTGCGCAAGCGCTGGGTGCGGCACATCGCAACCAACTGAGAACAGGCCGACAATGACGCGGCTAACACAACCGTGCAGCCACAAAACCTCTGCTGAAAAGAGGACTCGACCATACACAGACCACGCGCAGGCCAGTCACCACCAAACCAGCCAGGCGTGCAGGGGTCAGAACCAAAACAGCGTCAAACAGATGGGTGACACCCCGGTGCGCCACGCCACCTGACCACCATACAAACCAACATAACACAACACAACCGATCTACCATTACACAACCACCCCACCAATGTTAACAAACTACAACAAATGCCCCAGCCCCCCGGGAGAGCGCGAGCTCAACTGAGTCAGGAGCAGTGGGCACGCGATGCGGCATGCGACACCCGTAGCATGTGCTTCTTTAAGCCGTCCCACGCATACTAAAAATTCACGTAGTTGGGGGTGAGCAGGACAAGGCCCCTGACCCCTGCACCCCCGAATAAGGAAGTTGATGAGGAGGTGCGATGGGACCCTCCCCGACGTAGCGTCTGCGCGTAGGAGAGGGATGTGACACTTCGGTGGAACATGGGTTATCTCTCTAGGGAGATCCGGCCGAAATGTAATTCTTGCGGCAACTGAGCCCTTCCCCCATCTTGCGGGAGCTGCTTGGTGGGGGCAGAAGAAGCAGGGCCGTTGGGGGGTGAGCAAAAGCCCCCAGGTAAGACTCCTTCGGGGCAAACCAAATCCCAGCTTGACCTACCTACCTACCTCACAGTCCAGTGCCTTCCCCGGTGTCGCGCAGAGCAGACCCTGCTCGATCCGGTCCCATCCAAAAGAAATCTGGTGGGCAGAGTACCAGGATGGAGTCAGCAAGTCATGGGTTGCCTGGACGGGGTTGGTGGAGGTGCAGCTTCTAGAGTTACTCGAGGAGCTTGCGTCCAGCAACTTCAGCGCGACCATTGGACCGGCTGTGGTAGGTCACAATCCCGGCGTGACGTACGACAATCAGTCGGCACATGGCGCGGAACCATGTGCAGGTAAAGTGACTCCCATTATCAATTCAGCTGGCCCTGGGCCTATCAAACACTGTGAGCCAGTGGCCGATGATACGGGGGGCAACCGCCTCTGCAGTCACGCCTTTGTCCCGTGCGGTACCGCCACTAGATACCCACTGTGGCGGTCGACGCAGAGGATGACACAGTCATACACCTCCTCGTAGTGTCAGACGGGGGGCATGGCGAACGTGTCGACGGACACACTCTCCATGGGGACATGCGTCACAGGGTGCAATCCGCGTTGCCGGCCTGAGATTTCTTGGGCAGTTGGACCGCCTGGCACACTTTGCATGAACCACAGACTCCCTTAAGTGTCTTGCAGAATCCGGAAGGAAACTCCAAGCGCCGCTTCATTTCCAACCGCATCTTCTGCAGTACCAGATGTAGGAGCTGTCGGTCGTGCCATTCCTGCACCACCTGGTCCATGCATGTCGCTTGCATCAGCATCTTCTCGAAGATGAAGAGCTTCCGGTGGTGGACATGAGGATCCGCTGGCCACGCCAGCTCAGACTCTGGTTTGGAGCTGGCTTCCCAATGGATAGCCCAAAAGTGCGATGTTGCGTAGTCCTTGTCCCCATCCTCGGCTAGATACGTTGTCAGCAGGTTGCTTGAGTGTTCCGGAGCCACGCGTCTGTGGCGGCCTGCCTCTCTCGCGCAACTGAGCCCTCCTGTCGTGCGAGGGCGATGGCCCGCTCAATCCGGGTGCCCTCTGCTGCCTGTGTCATGACAACGAACCAAGGAGGGTCCTCACGCTCCAAGCCCTCCACCAGTTCGATGATACGCTTTGCCTCCGCTACCTCGGCTTTGTCCCCATGCATGGAGATGTCAGCCAGGCCGTTTGAGGCTGTATATGACTACCAGCTCAGGCGATCTGCCACCATGGCGAGCGGGCCGCGCACATACACCGTTCTGAGTTCGAACTTCGCCGGTGTCTCATGCCATCCTGCACGGCGAGCTGCCAGACCGAATGGCGTGTCAACATTCTCCTTCTGCCCGGAATGCAGCGAATGGTGGTCAGCGCACACTGTCACTGGTTGCAAACCTCATGTGACCTGCCCACTTGCGCAACGCACAGGCGATGGTGTATGCCTCCTTCTTCCGGAGTGTCCACGTCCGTCGCTGACCTGCGGCCAGGACTCGGCTCCAGAACATCACCGGGGCATGGCACCCATCCTCCTGGAGCTGCTCCAAGACTGCGCCGACTGTATAGTTTGAGGAGTCTGTCCTGAGCTCCAATCCCTTGTCTAAAGGCTGACGCACTTGAGCAGGGCAGCCTTCATGTGGTCAAAGGCCTTCTCCGACTCTGGGGTCCAGGCTAAGACCTTCTTGCTCCCCTTGTTGCCATTCTCAGGGCCCACTTGCAACAGCTTGGTCAGGGGGGCTGCATGCTCGGGGTAAATGTGAACGTACGGGAAGTAGTAGCTGCAAAACCCCATGAACGCGCTCATCTCAGTAATTTTTTCTGGATGTTCCCGCTGGCGAGGGTTGCCAGGTTCTGTCGATGGGCCCACGACCTGTCCCGCGAACTCCACCTCTTTGGCAGAGAGCACCGCTTTTGCACCGTTGCATGTCAGCTGATGCTTGCCGAGGACGTGGAGGACCAGGTAGGGATCAACGAAGTGGGCTTCAATCAGCTCATCAGACGTCATCTCTGGTGTCCCACTGTGGACAATGATGTTGTCCACAAACAGATCTGCGCAGTGGAGGTCTTTGAGAAGATCCTCCATCACACGCTGGAACTGGGCGTTGCGGTTCTGCGTCCCCATGGGGATCACTTTCCAGCACTTGAGCCCAGGGAGGGTTGACATGCCGGTAGCGACCTGAGAGCTTTTTGCAAGGGACATGTGGTGATTGCCATACTTGAGATCCAGGACGCTAAAGATCCGCTTACCTTGCTGCTTCTTCAGGAGGTTGTTGATGAGGGGCAGGGAGTAGGCGTTGTGTTGGGACTCCCAATTCCAATCACGGTACTCCACGACTAGCCTCCAGTCCCCCGCCACCTTCGTTGGGACGACAAAGCAGGAACAGGTTCGCTCACTCGAGCACGGCTCAATGCACCCTCGCTCCAAAAAATCTTTCAGGAATTTGACCATGGGCTACTTGCGCATACCCTTCATCTGGAAGTTGCCATGGCGTCGGGGCCGGTATCCCTGCTTCAGGAGTACAGTGTCTCCTCCGAAGGTTCCCTGACGTGAGGATTCTTGGAGGGCTTACCACTGAGGACGTCTCCGTAGATCTTGAAGATCACTTCCATCTTAGCCTTGTACTAGGGGTGGTCCCCAATGACTTGGCCTCCTTGGGCACGTTGTCCACTCAACTCACCAACGTCTGCCCTGACCCTGGCGTCCCTGAGTTAGGCACCAACATCTCGCGGCCGCCGCCTTTGCGGGTCATGACTGCGTCTTGAAAACTTAGGCCAACATTGGCCTCGGGCTGTGGTTGGTAATGGGGTCGTGTGGGATGGTACATTTCTCCCCACGTCGGTGGATTGGACCCTGCTGGTTCATCCTGGTGTGCCCAGAGCTCCGGCCTAGACATCACGAACTCATTCTTCGTGAAGCATCTCGTAAGGACCGCTTGGTCCTCCCACCAATACTTGGCGGGTGATCCCTTGGATAGGAACCCCAGGTGCATAAGGTTCAACGTATACCCTCACACCATGTGCAGCTCATCAGGCAGTGAGGCGTCTCGCAACATCTTTGGTGGGCAATACCAGCTATCGGCTGTCTCCCCGCCATACTGTAACGGTAAGGCCATAATGTGGCTGATGCTGCGGTTAGGACTATCCATAATGGTGCATGCCTCCAGCTGCACCTTTGCCAGGATGGACAAAAACCTAATGTTGCGATCTGGGTGGGCCAGAGACCCATCCACGTATGCGACGGTGGTGGTCGAACGCTTGGCAGGCAGTGGCAGCGGGTTCCGCTGGGCGTCCACAAGTTGTCCTGGGTCAAGGAAGTAGGGTGTCCATTAGGATAATGCACCTCAGATTGTGCACCCACGGGGCGTCCTTGACGTCCTCAATCTTTCTCGAGGGAATGGCCACCACAGCCCGGGCGCGGTCGCGGGCAATCTTCGTTGTCCAAGGAGCAACCTGCAGCATGGATATACTGCAGATCCCAGATATCACTGCTCCAACCACGTTTCCATCCATCGTCCTCCTTGGTCCAGACCCTGGGATAGTTCCGCAGCGCTGCGCTGCAGACTACGTCAACGTGAAAGGTGATCAGTCCGAGCTCACCGATTGCCATGTAAAACGCACCTTCTGACAGGCCATACCCGTCGTCGATGTCGGCTGTGGGAGGTCTTGTTGACAGGCTCCTCACGGCCTGAGCAGGGACAGCCCACTCGGACAGAATTGAGGCTCGATGAATGTGCTCTGCCGGCTGAGCTTCTCGGCTTGTTCGACGAGCAAAGTGTGCCTGCACCTAGGATGTAATCGCGCGCGCCAGAATCTTGTCGCGGAAATCCAGAAATCGGTCTTTGGGGCGGTTTTCCCGATCACCGGGGTCTGGAATTCGCATAGGCATTTCGCAAAACTTCTAGACGAGATTTCTGCTTTTCGCAATAAATACACCGCCAGTTGTGCAGTTTTTTTGATCAGTTACTAGATCTCATGTTTTGCGCACACCTGGAGTACTTTCTCTCTGCAAATAATCCACTGTCCTCGATGTTAATCCCATTTTATTGTTCAAAAAGGGCATATCTCCATGTAGAGGCATTCTCAAGAAAAAACAAAGTGTACTACTATCTTTTACCCTCCGACGGCTAACCATAGACGCTGCAACCATCCAATCGAATGATGCTATGTTTGAGCAATGGGCGTTTCAAAAATGGCACAGAAACCTCCCTCTGGGCACTATCTCTTTTGGGAAATCCAATAGAACGCCAAGGCAACGTCAGTTCAAGTCAAACGTTCTTCTTCAAGGCCGTCCTAAGGCCCATACCAAGGGATATGAAACTTAAGATTAGGCACTTTCACAAATACATTTAAGGATATTGCTCCATTTGTTGTGATTTGGAAGGTTCAAAAAATGGCAAACTTAGGGTCATTTTGCCCCTGTTCATGTGTGTTTTCATTCGTAGGCTCCCAAGGAGTGTCATGAGGTGGTGGAGTTTATGTGCTTAATGTCTTGGCATGGGTCCTGGTACACCATTAAGAAAACACCTACTGGTCCAAGGCCCATTGCCATGAGGCTCTATGGCGTTTTGTAAAAACGTGCTTCTTTTCACCCGGAACCACTCCCCGGGGGTTTGCACTGCAAATGCAATACAACCCCAAATGTTTGTCACCTCATGTCAAACTATCTTGATTAAAGTTGTTCTCAGACCCATACCAAGGGATTTGAAAGTTAGGATTGGGCACCTTCACATATAAGTTTAAAGATACTGCCCCATTTGTTGTGATTCGGAAGGTTCAAAAAATTGGACATTTAGGCACATTTTGCCCCTGTTCGTGTGTTTTTTCATTCGAAGGCTCCCAAGGAGTGTCATAAAGTGGTGGATATTTTGTGCTTAATGTCTTTGCATGGGTCTTAGTACACCATTGATGAAACGATTACCGGTCCAAGGCCAATGGCCATGCGGCTCTATGGCTTATTTGTAAAAACTTGCCTCCCTTCATCCGGAACCACCGCCAGGGGAATTTTTACTGCAAATGCAATACAACGCCAAAGGTTCCTCACCTAATTTCAAAATATCTTTATCAAAGTAGTTCTAAGACGCATACCAAGGGATTTGAAACTTAGGATTAGGCACTTTCACATACACATTTAATGATACTGCCCCTTTGTTCTGATTCCTTGAAAGGAAAAAGGCAATCTTAGGGTAACTTAGCCTCACAACAGGTGTCATGAAGTTGTGGATGTCTTACAATGACCCCAAGACCCATGGCTGAGCTCTTAATGCTACGTATTTGAACACTTGAGCCCTGTTGGTCATTTTGCAATTGAGTTTTGGACTGTCTTAAGTGCGCTTGAAGTGTTTGAACATCATTGCTTTGGATGAGAGGCTAGATATTTTGTGCTTGAGGTCTGGGCATGGGTCTTGGTACACCATTTTTGATGAAACTACGGGTCCAAGGCCCATGGCCATGTGGCTATAGGGAATATTTGTAAACACGTGGCATGAAAGTGTGGACGTCTTACAATGACTTGGCATGGGTCTCGGTACACCATGAGTAACAAAGCTACGGGTCCAAGGCCCACGGTCGAGCTCTAAATGCTACGTATTTGAACATTTGAGCCCTCTTTGTTATGTTGCTATTGAGGTTTCGATTGTCTCAAGTGTGCTTGAAGTGTTTGAACATCATTGCTTTAGGTGAGAGGGTGGATATCTTGTGCTTGAAGTCTGGGCATGGGTCGCAGTACACCATTAATGATAAAACTACGGGTCCAAGGTCCATGGCCATGTGGCTCTATGGAATATTTGTAATAACGTGGCATGAAGTCGTGGATGTCTTACAATGACTTGGCATGGGTCTATGTACACTATTAATAACAAAGCTACGCGTCCAAGGCCCATGGTTGAGCTCTGGATGCTATGTTTTTGAACATCTGAGCCCTTTTTGTTATGTTGCAATGGAGTTTTGGATTGTCAAAAATGCGCCTCAAGTGTTTGAACACCATTGCTCCGGCTAAGAGGGTGGATGCTTTCTGCTTAATGTCTTGCCATGGGCCTCGGTACACCATTGTTGTAAGGAAATAGGCTCACTACGGTTGTCAAAAAGTCGTGGATGTCTTACAATGATTTGGCACGGGTCTTGGTACACCATGAATAATAAAACCACGGGTCCAAGGCCAATGGTCGAGCTGTTGATGCTACGTCGTTGAACATTTTAGCCCTTTCTGTTACGTTGCAATTGACGCTTGGATGAAGTGCCCTTGAAGTGGTTGAACATCTTTGAGTGCCACAAAGGTGGCATTACATAGGATTGATCCCTAATTTTTGCCGTTATAGCAGTGTGGAGTGAGCCTGACCTAAAACGGCAGTACGATACAGCCGATGTCATCGAGCAAGAGTTCTGCCCTGAGCCGCATCCTACTACCAAAGAAGCAAGTGTTGAGATTGGTGAGGAGGCAGTACTACTAAGTGGGACCGCACGCAGCAAGGGTGCTCCACCAGGAACACAAAATGCGTTTCTTACCGGATGGTCAGGCCAAGTCATAGGAGAGCTGGCATTGAAAGCGTTTATAAAGCTCGCCGACTTTGAGGTCCCTCTGTGAGTTTTTCGTAAGGATGTTGTGCTGCCAAGGTTGTTCAAAGACCGACTTCCACCGCCTTCGATGAAACTGATAGAATGTTGCCCGGAAAGCGAGGACCTTGGTGAAGGGGTGAAACAGACAAACGAGGAGATAGAGCTTGAGGCCAAAGAGGATGGGGAAGAGGACGAGGAGCGAACCGACACACCGTACGATGAGGAGGGTAGGTTAGCCAGGATTCCGAAAACGCTGCCCATTCTCAAGAGGAAACCAACCGCATTCAAAAGAAAGAAGAAGCAGTCAAAGAGAAGAAACTAAAAAAAGGCCAACACAAGGCAAGAAAACGGCATCGAAAAGCGACCAAGGCGACATGAGCAAAGCGAGCAAACAGAAGCCTGCAAAGCATGTGCTCTCCGAACACGAGATTCGTGAGCTTGCTCGGAAGGTCGAAGAAGCGGGTGTTGCAGAATTGAGTAACGCGGATTCTGAATGTATCAGAGAAGTATCAAAGCTGTTCGCACGCTATTCTTCAGAGAAAGCAGGACGACACGCGTAGATCTCTGAATTTTCTCACGAGGTTGCCCGGGGGGTGAAATTAGGGAGACTTTACCAACCATCCAGTGGGCTAACATGTGTCCTTTTGAAGCAGGTAGGAAAAAGTGCTTTTCCAATGCTGTAGGGTATGGTTCAGTTGTATTAGAGGTGCTCTAAGCACTCTTGCATTTTTATCTTAGTATTGGCTTAACCAATATGGGTGATAACACCTTTCAACCTATAGAACCAAACACTAAGTCAGGATGTACTGTGGACCCCTTACTCCCCAAGCTATATGCACTAAAACATCCTTTGCTGGATGACTGAGGCACTGATATACTGAAGGCAGAGCCTATGAATTCATCTATATTTTCTCATGAGTTCTTAGCGATCCTAGTGGTATGCACCCTAGAGGGCTGGGGCACCTCTTTTTTAGAGGTCCTGGGTTCAATACCCAGTCAGCCTAGCTAAGTAGGAATATCCCATGTGACATGGCAGTGGCCTCAGCGCCACAAGCCATGCCACCTTAGCACCTATGGGACCCAAAAACAAAGAGTGCACATCTCTAGACGGCACTATGGAAGGGTGTGAGCCCTTGGGGCAGTTCTCCAATCAGTTCTTCTCAAACATGTAAAATATTTCATCCTGCGTTGCATTGAATGTAAATTGCTGTGGTCTATTGTTGATAGTTGTCTTTATCTAGCTCATTGTGACTGCAGCCCTTCATGCTTTGATCCTGTTTATCTTCTACTTGCTTATCTCTGGCTTGGGTTATCCTGGAGTGGTTGTATTTCAACAAATAAAACATTTTCCTCATCAAAAATCAGCAGCAGGAACCCCACACCAGCAGCAAGCAGGAGGAGAAGCACAACAAAAACACAGTGCTGAAAACACCATAAAACCTTCTGGTAGCAAGAGGCAGACAGTCTCTGCGTACAGGCAGCAACCCCGTGCCCTACATCCAGTGCGCCGAGTACTGTAATAAGCAAGAAAGGCGATAATATGGACACAAAGAAGGAGGACACCGACGCGAGGACGGCACCTGAGGCACCAGCAAGGCCAGCACCTGGTGAACCTGGACCGGGACCTAGCGTTGTACCTTCGGTGCCCTTACATGGGCCAGTGGATGGGGTTGATGACTCGCTGGAGGGACTTCAGTCGGCCTTCAGGGCCCTCTCAGTCGAGGAGGTGGACACCAACCCTGTGAAGAGAGAGAGAAAGAGAGGGAAGGATGTAGGAGAAAGCATGGCAGACGAAGGAGTAGACCATGGGCAAGACCCGACGAGTGAGTCGACCTTCGAGGGCGCACCAAGCGCCTCTGGCCTCTACTCATCACCCTCTCCTACAACCACCACACTCCCAACTCCAGACCCAGCCGCTGCCACATCAACACCCATAACAACCCCGCCTATGGCTGAGGGCACAGGCTTTACTTGTATGCCTACCTACCCTGCCTATGGTGTGGACCCATCTACCACTGCGTTTCCAGAGGCAACTACTGCCAGTGAGCCAATGGCCTCCAGTTCTGCGCCGCGCTGGTATGCGGCAGACTATCACCATCCTCTTCCCGCTACAGGAGCCTATGTGGATGTTCCTGGTTATGCAACCTTGAGTGGGCTGAGGAGATGCCCTGAGTCATGCGGAAGCAGGAGTAGAGGATTGGGGAGATCCTCCAACCGGTCCCTGACTCGGTCGGAGATCAATGAGGCCCTCCGAGGAACCACTTCTAAAATTGTGGGTGATGAAGCCGGTTCGAACCCCCGTGGCCATCTTTCGGTCACTTGGGGTGTGTATCTATGTGCCGGCAAGCCGCCATTGGCTGATATCATACTCTCCCATCCGGCTGACCTAACCTGATGTGATAGTGTGATAGGTTTGGCCATTCGAGCTATGAGCGGCCATATGCAATACTGAGGCGCCGCGGGCTGAGATTTATATATCAAAATATCAGGAATCAAAAAGTTTTTTTTATCATAATGTTTCCGTAAGTTTTCAGCTATCCGTTCTGATAGTCAATGTATCGGCGAGTGTCAGTTGGCTCGCAATTTTGCGGTAACCGATTGGTTAACTGTTATTTCCAGATATTTTACCGGAAACCCCGATGAAGGGTTAAATTTCATCAGAAAAGGGATTGTTGCTTCCGCAATTTTCATGTTATACACTCGCAAAATTAGTCCAATTTTTTCAGACATTCAGAATCCGATCTTCGATTTCGAGGTCGCCGCACTGGATATGATGTGTTTCGAGTGGTCCTACATCTTTCCCCGATCAGGAATTAAACTTTCCTTTGTTGTCTCCTACATTTTTCTTGGAGATAGAGGCAAAACAAAATTGATTCGTGAGGCCATTTTGATACATCATATCTCCAGCTCAATGCGAGAAGTTACCATTTCGAGATATGGGCTGGAATCGCCTTGGTCTCAACTTAATTCAGAAAGCGTCAAACGTCTTTGATGCGTACGCATGCTCGGTGTAGCAAGGGATGATGGTCAAGAGGGTGGAAAGTGACTTATAACTCTTGAACCATGCAACCCAACATTTTAATGCGACTTTCGAGTGTACCGCATGAGTGATGGTGTTGCATAGAAACTTTCTTTGGATTCCTACGCATTTTTCACGTGAAGCTATGTCCATGGAGGGGCATGGCATACTATGGTGGGAGCCACTTTTAAGGGTATGTGTTATATGCATGGTATGTGCTTCGCTATGCTCACGCCCATGGTATATATCTCCGTTTGTAGGGATATGGATGGAGTCATACTTGGCAAGGGCTTCGCCCATGTCCTAATGGTGAGCCCCAGAAGCGCTAGACTAAGTCTACCGCACATATAGTGCATGTGGGAGGGCTTACGAAGCGACCCACAAGCGCCACTATCAATTTTCCCATTTTCATGGTGCGTGTCGGGAGGAGGTTCGAAGGTGTCCCCATGCGTCTTTATGGGGATCAAAGTGGGGGGATTATTCGCACATGGTCCCAAGCAATCGTGTTTTGAGCCATGTGTTGATACCATGGGTGAGCGAAGTTCTATACTATTGTGATTACTTTGAATTTAGCAACATTTGCATGTTTTTGAGCTCATTTTATGCTCATTTTTGTATTTTATGTACTCAACTGGTCGGCTAACAGTAAAGTGCCTAGAGATCAGTGAACTATGGTATAATGCTTATATGTTGGCATATGCCTTGGTGTTGCACCTCACCATATGCCAGATCACGTGGTCACTTTGGCGTGGCACACGAGGCCTCACGAAATTAGGTCTCAAATTCTTGAGTTGACTTGTGAAGCATGGCATGTATATATCCGGAGGGGTTTGGAAGCCAATGTTGGGATATTCTTGGGCATGGATCTTTGTTCTATATTGCCCTTGTATATTTTCCTCCGGTTTGACACATGCATGGAGCATTTGGATATTTGCCGTATGCATTTTTGAGTATATAATTGAATACTGGGCAATATGGTGTGATTTGCCTAATTTTTCTATGTTGTGAGGTGATCTGCATCGGGCAATTCTCCAAGCCGAATGAACTCCAACTCCAAACAAGTTTATGGCAGGGTACGGCATGGTCCTGAGAGCCACTCTAGGCCATGACACGCCAGCCCCCCTATTGGGCTAGGATTTAGAGGCTTAGGAGTGAACACATTTTTGGGGTTTGTGTAGTGACTTATGACACATGGCATTCAGCCATCTTATTTGACTTGGTTCAGGGCATCATGTTGGCGAGTCAGGGGAAGGTCTTGAGTCCAGGGAATGAGGGGTCTATGGCTGTGATTGTGTATGTTTCCATCTTTCCCTAATATTGCTTGACATGTGTTCATATGCCAATTTCAGGGCTTCTTTTTCCATTATTCTATTGGTGCAACTCTGTGTACATGCCCAACGCCCGTGTCTCCGTGTGCACCGTGAGACGACCGGCGTGTTGAAAGGAGTTGTTGAGTGTCAACGCGGGACCTCAAACACCCTTGGAAGCCCTCAGTGTGGATTTTTTGAATTTGGACTATTGTATTTGGGAGTTTCTTATTGCAAGGGATCAGGCTTTGTGTGAAGGAGCCATATTTTACTATTTGTTGTGGGAAATTGTGCAGGATAGGGCAAGATCATGCAGAACCTGGTGACAAGCCAGACCATAGGAGTGACAGGAAATGGTGGAACGGGTACACCAGGGGCTCCTCCTGGTAGAGACCTTCTTTATGGTAGCAGAGGAGTACCTGCCCCCTACCGCCGCCCGGCGACTTGGGCCCTCATGAGCCTTGCCAAAGGACGCCCCGGGTGCAGATCGTTGAGTCCGTGGAGTTGACGCCGGATTTGGAAGCCCGAGAAGAGCGAAGATGCTCAGAACGGAGAGCCCTTGCTGGACATGGGCTAGACATGGAGGACCTGGCCTCCATGTGTGAAAGGCAATGCCGCAAGGCTTGCAATCTCCGCTCCGCTGCGGAGGAGTTGGAGGAGACTGGCAGCAATGGCAGGGCCCGGCGTTACCGGAAGCGCGGGTCCCCAAACCCCCCGGCGGAAGCTGGGGCGATGGAGACGGATCGCAGCCTGGTCAGGCTGTGGTGGGCTGCAGGTCCCGAGTGGCGATCCGATGGCTATCAGACCGCTTTCTCTTCGGACTTGGAGGAGATGGCCATACCGCCCACAAGGGCGCACACGGCCCCTGAACGGAGCCTGAAGCATGACGCCGAGGCGTTAGAGAGGCCTACCAGAGCCAGAACGGCGCCTGTGGCCCGACACACGGAGCCAACGTGGGATAACATGGGCGACACACCCATGGCGGAGGAGTTCGAGGCGCCGGGAACCGTGGGATGCGCCGGATCAGGTGGAAAGCACGTTGAGTGCCACTGCGAGCACGTATCTTTCCTCATCGGCAAGTACCCAAAGATGGGGATGGATGCCATCGTGCAGCACCTCGACTGCCTGGACAACCAGAAGGACGTCCTAGAGGAGCACATTGCGCGGATCCTGGATGACCAGTCGGCAGCAGAGAGAGACATGGCGGAGCTGCGAGCGGAGCAGGACCGGTACCGGGAGAAGCTGGAGTCGGCCCTGCAGAAGCAGCAGCGAGTGCTGGACAGCCTCCTCCACCTGGTGGAGGACATGTCGGGACGCCTGGAAAGGCTAGAGGAGTTACAACCCCTCGCCTCGGGTCCGGAGCTCCCGGCAAAGCCGGCAGCGGCAGAGCTGGTGGAGCGGGTTAAGACCCTCAGGAGCGCCATGAATAAACCCACGGGCGGCCCTGCAGAGGCACTGTAGGCGCCTCCGCGTATTGACCCGGGTGCGCTGCAGTTTGTTCCCATGTTCAGCGAATCCATAATGCTCGGGGAGCATACGGCACCGGCTGGGTCCATGCGGGAAGAGCACGCAACCACGGACCTGAGGAGCCTGACGGTACAGATGTCCCATGCTGCCCAGGACCCGCGGACCACTACGACTGCCCATGCAGTTTCTGCGGAAGAGGGGATCCAACACCAGACCATGCAGGGGCGAACAATGGGAAGGGCCGACGGACATGGTCGAGGCCATCCAGGCGGAGACCTGTGGGTGAAGGACCCCACTACGGGGAAACCGACAGCCGGTGGAGCAAGTCCTTCCCCCATCCCAAACCCCATGGGTTTAGGCCCAACTGGACCGCACTCCATGGAGGAGAGGGATGTACGGGGAGTGTACTCACACCCCCCGGCCACAGGTCGTATCCGTCTCGGTTGAGTGGTGCCTGGAGATGTCGGAGACGCCATCAGGATTGACGACCTCAGGGGAATCAAAATCCCCTACTACGATGGCAACCCCTCCAACCTGGCTGACTTCATCCTGGATTGGGAGGACTTCGCCGAGGAGGTCGTCGGCGAGATGAAGGGAGCGCCAAGGGACAAGTGGGTATGTCGGACATTCCCATACAGGCTGGCGCAGGACCTGAAGGAGGAGCTCAGAGATTGATCCAGACCGAGCAGGCCTGCCTCAAGTGGCTGGAGGACGAGGAGCGAGTGGACGCCCCCAACCAGAAGTTGGAGGATTTGTGGTCCATTCTGTTGCCGCTAGAGCGCAGAGAGCTGCGGGTCCAGGAATGGAATCGGTGCATCCGAAAGTACCGAAGAAGCCTCAAGCTGGTGGAGGACTGGAAGGAGTCCAGCGAGATCCGACACCTGCTGAAGGATGTCCTCCCCTGCCACTGGAAGAGAAGGGTGGAGGATGAGGAGAAGAAGATGACAAAGAGGCGCGTTGCCGTACGGATCATGGCATCGGATGACACCCACGCCGGAATAATGCAGTTTCTCCAGCGAAACCTCGGCGAGCCCAGCCGAATGTTGGGGTTGAAGAATGCCGTCTATGTGGAGGTATTTGGCGACACCATGGGGCAAAGGCTGATGTGCCTCAACAACGCAGAATTGAGGCACGGGAAGCCGCTGAGGATGCAGGTCATCTTCGCCTGCATGACCCTCGACAAGATCGTGAAGTACCTCACGGTGGAGCTGAAGCTCAACGCCAACAACGAGGCCCAAGTGCAGCATCGACAGGGCCATGGACATCGAGGTCATCGGGAAAATCGCCAACACCGAGAGGTCAAGGAGGACCTGGTCGGCACCGCGGAGGAAGGGAGTGGAAGCGGCCAAGATCTCTGGACCCCGACCACCCGAGAGGATAACGAAGAAGCCCACTTCTTCGCGTTCGTAGCGCACCATATGAAGGAGCATGGGCAGGACAGGTCGAGGTGAAACGGCCTGGACCCAAGGACCAAGAACCGCAAGGAACCGCGGAGGATCGGGAACCCGCCGCTCTCGTTCCGTCAGTACAGATCACAGCACGACGGTTGCTGGGTCTGCTACGGCAAGGGGAACAACCATGCACATGACCACCGGCATTGCAAGGTATATGAGGAAGACAAGAAGACCTACTTCGCCGCCGATCCCGACAAGAAGCCCAAGGAGTAACGAATTGCCGATTGGAAGGCAAAGGGTGGAGACGGTGGAAAAGGCCAAGGAAAGGGCCAAGGAAAAGGTGGAGGAAGAGGCTATGGTGGAGGACGCGTGAGGTCAATCGAGGAGGTTGCTGAGGATATGTTGAGGACTTTGTAGGAACTCAAAGCCCAGCAACGTGGTGGACAAGGTCTGAGCGGATCCAGCAGGAAGGAGCTGCGGCAGGCCACGTCTAGAGGAGCCCCCCCGGGAGTGGGACCTCGGAGGTCTCTCCTCCGAAAATCAGTGGAATCCAAGAGAAAGCGAAGGCACATTGGGTGCAAAAGAAGGTGAAGCAGGTCACAACCCTACCCTGGCATTTTACCCCTAAGGGAGCATTATTTGGCCCTATATATGGGATATATGTGGGATAGGGTATATCATATTCCATTTCCTTGTTAGGAATATAGGATGTGGGATGGATAAGGCAATCATGGATGTTTAGTAGTTATATCAATTAGTGGATGATAGGGTGGATTTCTCATATGTGCATATCAGGTATTTCATTGGCTATGTGTACCATATCTGTTTGCAGGATACTATTCAGTCAACACTATCGTTATGTCTTCTATGCCAAGCAATGTTGCTGCCCATGCCACTGCGACCTCTGCTCCTGACCACCCGGTCTGGTTTCATGGTAGCAGAGGCGAAAATTTTTCGTCTCTGTTGGGCGCTTGGCATCGCGGAAAGCGATCGGTCCAAGATTTCGTGGACCAAATTCAAGTTAAAATCTCTTCCCCGGGAGGGATGGCTGAGGGTGTCCAGGTCCCCACTCTCAGGACCTCCTCGGCCCTGACCCCATCGACCGGGCAGGGGCCGCAAAAACGGGCCAAGCCCCAAGTGGCTACAAATCCTAAGTTTCCGAAATCCCCGAATGTTCCCATCGGGGCCCCCCATCCTCGAAATCCAGCTGGTGTACGTGGGATGGTTGGGGGGGAAATAGACGGCCACCCTCAGGGAGCGATGAGAGGACCACAATCGCCTATTATGGGCTCGGGAACCGTTACTAGCGCCGAGAATCGGGCAGTAATCGACCAATCTACTGGGGTGATCGAGCGTACGAACGCTGCGCCCTCACGCGCTGCCGACTGGGGTACGATGGCTTCGCCAATGGGGCCTATCGTGGTCGACTCTGGCACTCCTCAGTCGCTAGGGCAGTTGCCAGAGCCTCAGGTCAGAAAAAACCTGTTTGCGGCAGGGCCCATCAGCCCCATTGTTGACCAACTCGACGCTGAAAACCGTCGAGTATTCGCGCTCACGCCTGATCCCCATGGCCATCTGGGTCCGGCCCGAGAGGCCGTGGCCCTGATCCGGCAAGCCCTGTCGGGGACTAAGCAGAACCCCACTGTGGTGGAATCGTCGCCCACTCCAATGAGTGGATCGCGGCGGTTTCCCTCCCTGGTGGAGGAATCTCCTGCCTTGGGAGCGTATCCCAATCCCCCGAGCGGATCCAGGCTAAATCCTACGATCATCGAGGAATCCCCCGCGCAAATCGAGGAGGATGAGTGTGACCAGTGGTTCCCCCTGGCGGTGGAGCAGTGGAACGAAGATGAGGAGGAGGAGATTGGAGTGTTCGAACGTCATGAACTCCATCATTCCCCTATTTCCGTTGCCTCGTCGCCTGCACCTCCTGAACCTATGTCAGGGACCAGGGATCGCCCCATGCTGGTGGAAGAATCCCCGGCCCCCCACTACATCACGGTGGAGGACTCTCCGGCCCCTCAGTTCATTGTTGTGGAAGAGTCCCCGGTGCCTATGAGCGGCGTCAAAAACCGCCCGTGTCTTGTCGTGGAATCTCCGGAGCCTGCGGAGGACCGGGCCGGTACTACATCTCCAGTGCCTATGAGTGGCACGAAAGATCGTCCATCCCTAGTGGATGATTCTCCGGCAATGCCGAAGGTCAACAATCTGAGCTGGGGGGGAGGGAATCAGGTGGAGGGAGGTTCAGCAACCCTCCCAATAAATTTGGTCTCTCCCCCCACAAATACATCTCCTACGGAGGACCCCCAACTGCCCAATTGGGGGGGGGATCCAGCGGTTGCAACGGGATCGGAGCCTGTTTTTGCTTCCCATCCGAGAACTCGACCACCTATGGTGGTTCATGAGTCACCACAGTATATTGTGGTGGACGATTCCCCGCCCCCACCGCCGCGACCGAATACTGTTGGTCATGTTCCCCCTCCGCCGTCACCCCGCCACCGCCAGGTGGCTTACATCGAGCACGTGCAAGGAATCCCGCACCTGGTTCGGCCATCTAGTGGTGGGGGTTCGGGGGGGGGACATCCCTCTAGTGGGGGGGCGCCAGCGCCTGTTGCTGCGCGCCCCACACCCCCTTCTCGCCCTGCGGGGGGGCCCTCTGGTCCCTCCGTGGCAGGGGGGGCTGCTGGGGGGGGCGGTGGTGGGTCATCTCCTCCTCGTGGAGGGGGGGGTCCATCTTTTCGACATTCTGGGGGCCCCACTCCTACACGGGGGGAGGACGACCTACAGCACACCTGTGACTGTCCCCGGTGTGTGGTGCACTACGAAACGTGCATCAAATCTCTGATGGCACAGGTGAGGGACCTGCGAAATCAGAATCTGGAGTTGCAGCGATCCCATCAGGAACTTTCTCAGGCAGTAGCCTCTACTGTGGGCATCAGTCAGTCCTACGGGGACCAGATGACCCAAATCTTGTCTACATTGGCTAAGTTTGACGCGGTGGTTCAGGCATACCAACGGGATTCTAAGGTGGTGGAGGCTAGCGTGGCAGATCATCTTAAGATGTCCAACGGCAACACGGCTAAGTGCTTTAGCGCAGTGGAGTCGCTCGCTACACGTTACGCCGCCGTTGCATCTAGGATCGATGCGTGGGACCACTGGTACTCCACGCCTGCGGAACCCGTTACGGTGGTCCCACCCCCGCCATCGGCGCCTCCGCCCGTTCCTGATCCTACACCGGCGGCGCCTACGGCGCCCATGGGCGCGCCATCCGGTTCATCCGGTGGTGGGTGTGTCCTTCCTTTCTCCGTCCACCCATCCCACGATTGCATCTACCATCCGAACGCTTGTCCGGATTCGGGGTGGCCGAGGGGGGGGGGAGAACACCACGAACACCCCCACCCCGAAGAACCTACATCGTGGAGGGGAATCGCCGAAAAGCAGAAGGAACGTGCTGTTCCCGAGTGGAGGGCGACGCCTAAGGGCGAAGAACACCCCACGGAGCCTACGGCCCCGTGGGCCAATGAAGAGGAGAACACCTCTTCGTTGGGGAACATTAATCCCCTCACGAAAAATGTTTTCACTTCCCCTGGGAAACCTTCGTACACGCCCTCTCATCCTACGGATACGTGTACAGTCTCTCCAGTGAAAGTTGCACCAAGTGCAAGTGGAGGTGCACCCCGGACCATGGCTCCCCCTGCTTACCACCCGTACCAAATGCCTATGTTGCAAAATAGTTACACCAAAGCGGTGGAGGATAGTGATATGCCTAAACCGCAATTTAATGGGCAGCTAGAGTGCTACGACGAGTGGGTGGAGAAGCTTCAACAATGGTTGGGGGGGTGTGATACCATGTACCGAAAGGCCAACGAGGCAAATATGATTTTGAGTACCTTGCCCCCATGGCTAAAGGCGATCATCAACGCCCGGGTTGCCGAGGCCACCCACCACACACGCACGGCCCCCACCCTCAAAGAGTTGTGGGACTTTTTGGAACAACGTTTCCACGAGTATGACCCCTCAAGGGCTGATGAAAGGTGGCGAGCCCTCACCCCCAGGGTGGTTAGAGGGCAAGTGACCCTCATCGACCTCGAAGATTTCTATGCTCGTTGGCAACGTTTGTTGCCTCTGAGCAATGAGACTCGTCCCCACGTGATCCGGGAGCAGCTCCTAAGCAAGCTCCCGTGGATCAAGGAGAAGGTCGTCAAGCAAGAGGCTAAGAATAGCCCAGACAGCTATGTGGTGGATTTTAGTGGCCTTGACCCTTCGCCGGGTCGCGCCCCATTCGAAAAAGAACTCAGGAAATATAGCGCTCAAGCTTGCACTACGGTTCCTGAGATTGTTTCCTATTCGGGGCCGGGGGTGATAGTTGACTGCAAAGACCCGGCTCTCCAGGAGTGGATCTTGAAACTCAACAACACACCTCACACACGCGGCTACACTATGAAAGTGGAGCAACGTAGGCCTCGTTTGAAGCCTGCGGAAATCTACGCCCTTGCCCATAAAAGCGTGTCAGAGAGGGAAGCCCTCGAACGCCTCAATAAAGGAGACAAGACGACGGTGACGTACACTCATCGCCCTTCTCACGATAAAACCGCGGTGCATGCGGTTAATGCGGAGGCTACGGCGGACCCTGACACCTCCGAACCCGCTGACACCTCCGTCAACGCCGTGGGTCACTCTAAACCTCCGGCGAAGAAACCCGTCGACTCCGGGGCTAAACCGCCACCTACCTTTTGGGTTCCGTGTTCCAAACATTGGAAAACACGTAAACAAACGGAGATGGACATGTCTTGGATTGATTGGGGTGCCACCAATACCACCCTTTGGACGTGTAAGCCTAATTCTCCGTGCAATGACACTCATTGGAACATTGCGGGTAAGTCCAAAGGTGGTAAGCCTAAGGGTGGCGATAAGGGTGGCGGTGGTGATAAGGGTGGTGGTGGTTATAAGGGTGGCGGCGGCAAGGGCGATAAAGGGGGGAAGGGAGCGCCGAACGGGCGCGGACGTTGGTAGAGGTGCCCAGAGGCGCCCCCTTCGAAAGAAGAAAACCTCGGGCACCCCTGTGACACTACCGTGGCTCTCGTTCCATCGAGAGTCATGAAGGGGCATATAGTGACTAGTGAGATTCAAACCGAACTTTCCGTTCAGGTTGTTTTGCCCAATGGAGAACACAAGGCCCTCCGTGTTTTGGTGGATTTTGGGTGCCAAGCGGTCGCTTTGGCCAACCCCAATGACCAACTCTCCGAAAAATATGAATCCCCCCAACGGAGGCGCCTACTCCAAGCAGATAATGAGACGCCTTTGCCAGGGGGGGACGAGCAAATAGACGTCAAAATTCAATTTACGGGGGTTGTGGATGGTAGTGTTTCACTTCCTCGTGTTGCCCAGTATGGCGTGTCCCCGTACGTTGTCCCGAATTTACCTTGGGATATGGTTTTGGGGCACCCATGGGGTTACGAACATTGTGTGAGCCATTTTGCCCGTTTCAATTGTTTGTACTCTCACCATCCAGTGCACTCCCGTTTTTGGATTGAGGACTTCCGTGAGGCTCCACGAACCGGCAAACCATTTTTGGTGAAACCCATTCATGGTAAGGTGTCACGTCAGTCCGTGTGGGGCCTAACCGTTCCAGTCATTGGGGCGGTCGCTCCTACGCACCCTGCCCCGGCCATTGTGGTTACGCCCCCTGGTGGCGAACCGCCTAACCGTGTTGAGGCCGAGAAACACATATCCTATGCCTTGACCGCTTCCTCCGTGGCCCCCGTACAGGACCGGGCTTGTGCTTTGGAGCTCGTTGAATTTGCTCCCGAAGCCCTTGCCCGTGATGTTCTACCTACGCGGCGTGATGGGTCCATGTGGACCCAGTCTGACTATGGCCTCACGCCATATTGGGCCGCACGTGTCAAGAAACAATTTGGCAAAAACCCCGACGTGGACGCCTTCAATAGGGTCCCGGGTATGGCCCAGGCTACCCGTTGGGTTTCGCCGCTTGAAGATTTCTTTTCCACTCCCGCGGACCCCTCTAAATTGTATTGGATGTGCCCTCCCTATCATCGGTTTTCCGATTGTGTTCGGAAAATTCGGCAAGAAAAACTACGAGCCATCGTCGTAGGGCCGAAGTGGACACATAGGGAGTGGTGGAAATGCCTTATGGAAATTACTTTGCAAGGGTACCACCTTCCTGGGCCAGAGACTAAAGCCTGTCTCTATCAGAATGACCACCTCACGCCCCTTCCTCAACGGGGTTGGTCCACGGTGGCGCTATACGTGGACGGTGGTATTGCGGAGGAAAATTTGGCGGCCACTAAATGTCATGTGGCCTCCGTTTTGGCACCGGCCGTCTCTAACCCCAACACGGATGGCGAGCCGGGCATGACCTCGGAGGAAGAGTCGGAGGATGAAAGGGTGCCTAACCATTTGGCTTCGGTGCGCACCCTCACGTATCAGGCGACCCATAAAAAACTCCTCGCACCCGTTACTCTTGATCCTACCCCCGAAGATTTGGAGGCACAAGAATGCGTGCGTTCACGCATTGCGAAAATTGAACGAGAGTTATTGGGTGGGAGGGCCACTACCGTTAAGCGTTACCGAAAACGTAAAGGCGCCACACGATTGTTGGCGGCTTCTCGTGTGGGTGGCGTTGTCACCACCCAAGAGCCTATTGTGTCTCCGGAGGTGGAGCTCATGAGGAAACTCATCCTCGCGGACTATGAGCGGGAAGTTTTTAGTGGGGAGGTTCGTCTCCGTCCGGACCAGGAACACCCTAAGGTCCGTGGTACGGAGCGGTTGGGGTTTGCTAAACTTGACCTATACCCGAACGCCAAACCCAAGTCCGTGAAGCCTATACGGTTGGTGGGGGAGCGTGCTGCGGCGGAGCAAGAAATAGTGGAGGACTTTTTGGCTCGTGGCTGGATTGAGCCGTGCCCTGCCTCCGAATGGGCGTCCAACGGTTTCGTTGTGCCCAAGAAAGAGAAAGGAAAGTGGCGCCTCGTGGTGGACTACCGCCAACTTAATGAGGCTACCTTGCCGGACGCACACCCCCTCCCCCTGATAGAAAACATGTTGGAAAATCAATCCAAACACAAGATTTTCACTATTGTGGACTTGAGTAAAGGGTTTCATCAAATTCCCCTTCACCCTGAATCCCGGGCTAAGACCGCCATGAATTTGGCGGGTAAGCGATACCAATGGCGTGTTATGCCTATGGGTATCAAGAATGGGCCCGCTATTTTTCAACGGGTCATGGACCATGTTTTGCAGGGTTTGGATTGTGCGGACGTATATATTGATGATATTATTATTGGTTCCTCCGGTGCGACGGAGGAGGAGCTATTGGCTAACCACGACCGCGACGTGCGTGCCGTGTTGGATAGGCTGCGAAAAGAGGAGTTGGTTGCTTCGGTTAGCAAAACCGATTTCTTTGTTCGTTCGGTTGAGTTTTGTGGCCATGTGTTGGAAAATGGCACACGTCGGCCGGCGCCAGGGAAAATGTTGGCCCTTGAGCGTTGGGACAAACCGGATAATGTTCGGGAGCTCCGGGGGTTCTTGGGGCTCGCCAACTATTATTCGGGCTATGTCCAACACTACACCTCCATAGCTACCCCTTTGATTAATATGTTGAAGGATTTGCCTAAGCATAAGAATGGCAAAACGATAGGCCTAACATGGAATGCTTCGGCTAACGAGGCCTTTTTGAAGCTCAAGCGTGCTATTACGGATATTGTTCCCCTCCAACTAGCCGATTGGGATAAGGACTTTGTCCTCACCCCGGACGCTAGTAATTGGGCGGTGGGGGCGGCCCTACAGCAGGAAGGTCCCGATGGTGCCCTACGCCCCCTTGCCTTTTTCTCCCGCAAATTGTCAGGCAGCCAATTGAATTGGAGCCCTCGGGAGAAAGAATGCTACGCCATAGTGGCGGCGCTTTTAAAATGGCATGGTTGGGTGGGGAACAAGCGCGTGGAGGTCCGTACGGACCACCGTAGCCTTGAAAATTGGGCTACGGAGGACCTCAAAACAGTGGGGGGTCCCTCTCCACGCCAAGCACGTTGGCATGAATTGTTCTCTAAATTCGACCTCCATGTGGTTTACACTCCGGGGCCAGTGAACCCCGTAGGTGATTTCTTGTCCCGTTGGGCTTACCCTGCTAACCCGGCGTTGGGTGATGTGTCCATACATGGGACGGCCCAAGCGGCCGGGGATGTGCGGGACATGATGGCGGCCGAGAAGGAGGAACTTCTCGACCGCCCCCTTGTATTTAGGGCGGTTGTGGCGCCCGTTGTTACTAGGTCTAAAGCGGCGCCTCGGGCTCAAGGGGCACCCGCGTGTGATCCACCCCCTCTGGCTTCGCCTCCAGTGGGGGGGGGGACGAAGCAAAAGAGAAAGCTTCGGAGACTGGAGCGAATTGTCAAGATAAAAAAATCTTGGAAGTCCCACAAGAAAGCAACTCCTATACATGGGGAGGATGCTCCCAATGTTTTTGAGATAAATTGGGCTAAACACTACCGAAATTGTCAACGCTACAAGCAAATGTGGCAAGATGCCTCGAATGGGAGCTTCCAAGATGGAGTGAGGTTGGTGGATAACAAGCTCGTCCGTAATGGACGGTGGTGTGTTCCTACGCCGCTAGTGCATCGTTTGGTAGCCGAATACCATGATGCATTTCACTTAACTACCTCCAGTGTGGAAAAACACTGGAAGGAAATTAACCATGGCGTGGAAGGTGAGGGGTTGTACAAAGCAGTGGAACTGCAATGTCAAACGTGTCCCTCATGTGCCATTCACACGCATGACACCAAGCGCAAGCAAGGGTACATGACCCCTATGACTATACCTATGGAGCCCATGGACTCCATAGCGCTTGATGTGTTTCACTACCCTTCCACCTCCCACGATGGAGAGGTGTATAACCGAATGCTCCTATGTGTATGCCGGCTTTCCGGCTACCTCATCGCGATCCCTATTCCTAAACCCCGTCATGGAGACAAGGATGAAGGGCTAACGGGGAGAAGAGCGGCCCATTTGGTAATGGAGCGCTGGGTGGATAGGTTCGGAGCCCCTCGTGAAATATGCTCCGACCGTGGGCCACAATTTGTGAGCCAATATTTCCAAACCCTTTGTTCTAAGATTGGTGCCCGCTCGACTATGTGTCTCGCGGGTAGGCACCAAGGTAATGGCAAGGCCGAAAATACTGGCAAGCAGCTAAGGCGTGCCGTTGCTAAAGCCATTACCTTGAAGAAAAAGAAAACCAATTGGGTAGAGGTTTTGCCCGCCGTTGTACGAGCGTGGCATGAGACTACAGGTCCTTCAGGTTATACACCTAACGAGATTGTGTTTGGTAAACACAACCGTACTAAGGGGCCTCCTCTTGCTGAGCCTAAGGGGGTGGCCCAAGACGCCGCTCACTACTTCCAACGGCGTGAGGAGCTTATTGCTCTTGCACGGAGGGCTATGATTCAAGTGCAAGAGACAATGGCTCGTAAGTATAATAAGAGTAGGAGGATGTCCCCCAATTTCTCAAAAGGGGACCGCGTATGGGTCCGTCGCCAACGCAAAAATCTTGGCGATAAGACTTGTCCCTATTGGGATGGGCCCTATGAGGTTGTGGCCAAGAAGGCGCACGACCTCTATGTTATTCAAGTGGACCAACGGAGGTTAGTTGACGTCCACGTTGATTGTTTAATGAAAACGGAGGAGGTTGCTAGGGTGCCCTCCCAGTTTGAGGAGGACACCTATAATGTCAAGAAAATATTAAGTCACCGTACTTACCGCAAGAGACTTCTCTTCAAGGTGCGGTGGGAGGGTTATACCAAGGATTGGGATACCGAGGAACCCGTTGAAACCTTCTTACCGTCCTACAACAAAGTTTGGAGAGATTACTTGCAGAAACAGAATCTCACCCAAACCGTTGACATCCTTGCCCACTCTGGTGGACCGCTCTCATGAGCGTGCCACGAAAAGAAAACCCTAACCAATATGGATATATTATTGTTTGGGGAAGGGAGGAGAGAGCGAGAAGCGGTGGGAGACAGGAAAGAAGATGTGCATGCACGGCGCGCACCTCGGTTACAAAAATCCCCACCGGAGCAGGGCGGTGGGTACCGCAGGTTTACCCCACCGTCTACCTCCCTCACCGCTAAAGGCTTGAGAGTCCTTGGGGTGGGGTGGCGTGGCATATAGCCTTGGGCGGAAGTGGGACGTGTTCTTTCGGGGGTCTTAATGCCATTCAAACCCCTATCCTTGGGTCTTACTGGAGCACTCCTACCACCACCAGGACTACTGCCGTCAGTCCTGCCCACGATGACGCCCCCTGTCAAGGGTGCTAACAACGTGGCAAGCACTTCCCGAAGACTCTGCCGGGTTGTGCGCATGGTGGTGTTTGCAAGGTTTCGGAGTGCCGCCCCGTACCGAAACCACGACCCCACAACCGTCCCTGACCCGTGACCCAAGCCAACGAGCTAAATCATTTGCTCAAAATGGCGAAGGCTTGAAAACTTCGTTGGGTTGGCGGGTACAACCCATTTTCCCTTTTTGTGTTGGGCGTGATGGTTTTCCACCGATTTGCCCTTGTCCACACGAGGGTAGGTATACAAAGTACGGAGTACTCGTGTGGCTCACATTACGTGGAAAAAATTTCGTGGCGTGCAAAATTGCCACTACATACGGCGAGGACTTAAGCCTAGAGGGAGGGGTCGTCCTCTACAATACAAGTATTCTAATATGAATTGCAATGGGTGCCTTTGCCCCGTCACTCTATGAGTGGGTGGGGTCTTCAAAGGCAAAGAGTGGCGTTGCGGATTTGGGCCGTCTCCGCCGCCTGGGTATTCGTCCCCGGTCGCTATGCGTGCCCGGGTTGGGAGTGGGTACCCTCCATTGCCATTGCATGGGGCCACATGCTGGCTGGGTGTGCTCTTCATGTCCTTGATGAATTTCGCGGGGGAGTTCCTGCCTGCAACGAGAGGGAACAAACAATATGATGAAAAGGGCAAGTGTGCACATGCATATGTTTATGAGAGAATATGTATATTAATGTTTTCTCTAGAGTTCCCCACGAGTGGACTTGGATTTCCACAACACCCGAGGGGTCCTCTATCCCAACACCCAACCAAACGGGTTGGGATATGGGCGTGGCATTTTTCTTTATAGAGACCCGTGCGTGGACTTGGATTTCCACAACACACACGAGTCTCTCTGTCCGAGACACACCAAAACCGGGTGTGCCCGTGGCCAATGGTAGCGTGTGTGTGCGCATGCCATTAATTTAGTTACGGGATTATATGGTTGCCTATTACGTTGGTTATCACCCGCCCCCCGAGCAAGCAAGACCTAGGTTGACACCTACCTTTGGGGTTTTGTAGCCGTGTACACCGGCCCAAGTTTACACACGGAGGTGTAAACATGAATCCGTCATACACGGTGTAGAGGGGTTGGGGGAGTAAAACTCCTTCGGGGCGTGTCATCGTGCCCCCGGGGAGTAGGGTGGGCTGATTCACCAGCGGGACCGTACGGGCGACCTCCCCAATTTGCGACCTGGAGGTGACCCCCTGCGCTACGGCCCGCCGGTTGCACACCCACCGACAAAGGTAACACGCAAGCTAACCTAAGTGTTTATACGCACGCCCCCAAGACACACACGAACACCAAGCAACAAGGTGGCGTATCTGGACACGTGTTCTATTGTGGATATGCTTACTGTTTGTTGTGTGTACGTGGGTAGTTTGTGGAAACTCTTGCACGTGCCGTATGTGTGGAGTGCCACCATCACGTGCCCCAAGGCCGCCACCGCGAGACCCACACTCTGTGATGCCCTCCGGGCGAGTGTGTGCCCCCGGGCCCTGCCAGTGGGTGTGCGCGCACAAGTGTGTCTTGTGTTTGTCGCTGTGCATCGCTCTATTATGTGTATATATGATATATATACGTAGTATGGCTCCTAGGTGAGGGGTTAGCGGTGAGGTCAGGTTATTATTACATGGTTATGAGGTTTGTCTATTTAAGTGTGTCTACTCACACCCTCATCCCATCTCCGTACCTCCTCCTTTACCCTCTACGTGGTGCATCACGTGTGACACACATGCTAAATTAAGCATCCACACGGACACGGCCCTTGGCTGAGCCGTGCCCGTAGCATTTAGCCACAGCCGTGGCTAGTTTCCGGCAATCCACACACAAGGCACACCGGCCTTCGTTTCATTTTTCTTGTGTGTCGGTTCAGTTTGCAAGTGGGCCTTTGGCTAGGCCTTGTCTCGGAATTTACAAGCAAGTGAGCAAGCAAGCTTACATCTTACAAGCAAGAACTCACTCGTTAATGCAAGCGTTAAATCAAGCACATCAAGCAACATCAAGCACATACAAGCTCTCATAAACTGTCTGAAGCACGAAGGTGGAAGGTGTGGGCATCGTACCCGTGTTTTTCTTTGTGCCTAGTGTTTGCAGCGGCTCTTTTACCCTGAGGCCATCGTGACCTCTCTCCTCTAATTAGTGAGCTACCGCGCGCACGGTGGGCCATCGTGGCCGTGTTTGTTAAGTGGCCTAAGCATGCACAAGACAGTGGCGAGCACAAGTCAGTCATGCATCCCTGACCTCTGCCTTTGTTTCCCCACGTGCTCCCTGCTGGAGGCACAGTCCTAAGTTGCTGTCAGTGTCTCCTGTCCCTGTTGCTGGCTTTTCTTTGTCAAAAGTCAAATTTTGGCACTGTCGCATCGCATCGCATCGCATGTACCATTACCTTCAGTTTTGTTTAAAAGTGTGATTTCACTTTGCCTTTAGTTTTAATTCTTTGAAAAACTACCTGCCTTTACCTGCTGGACCCCACATGCCTCATGCGACACGCAGGGACCAGACTCTACGCGCAACAGCTCGCGATTTTGCCTACTACTTATTGCGGGACCTGCGGGATCCCGTCCGTCAATTTGTGTATTTCGGCGGTGGTTCGATTCCCACCGATCGAAGCTACTTCAGCGGTCGTGCGGCCGGCTCCGAGATTGCCTGCGTAGGTTCGATTCACGCTGGTAGGGAATCCTAACCTGCGATTAGCTGCTGTTTGTGACTGCTACCTTCCTCTTGGGCATGTACTTCCTGCCCGTGGCAGTCGTTTTAAGTGGGGGGGTGAAGCAGGTCACAACCCTACCCTGGCATTTTACCCCTAAGGGAGCATTATTTGGCCCTATATATGGGATATATGTGGGATAGGGTATATCATATTCCATTTCCCTGTTAGGAATATAGGATGTGGGATGGATAAGGCAATCATGGATGTTTAGTAGTTATATCAATTAGTGGATGATAGGGTGGATTTCTCATATGTGCATATCAGGTATTTCATTGGCTATGTGTACCATATCTGTTTGCAGGATACTATTCAGTCAACACTATCGTTATGTCTTCTATGCCAAGCAATGTTGCTGCCCATGCCACTGCGACCTCTGCTCCTGACCACCAGGTCTGGTTTCAAAGGCTCCACAAGAGCCAAAACCACTGAGTTTCGCCACTCCCAACCCCTGGAGCGCCCTGCCAAGGGAAGTGTATGTGGGCAAGGGACGTGGCAAGAAAGAAGGAGCGACCACAGAGAGCCCCGTGGACGGGCAGGACCAGCCCAAGATCTACACCATCCGTGACCATACCCTCAAAGTCCTGATGCACCCGGATGTGCTAGAGTTGCATGCCGTGAGAGTCGTCCACACACCGCATGGTGACGAGCGGCAGTTGCACTTGAAGGTGCGTGTACGGTGCGGACAAGAGGAGTTGGTGGGGGATGTTTTGGTGAATACGGGTGCCCAGGTGAGCCTTGTCTGGAAAGGGTTGTTCAAGGAGGAATCCCTGCAGCCCAGCCGTAGACCTGTATGCCTGAAGGTGGCCAATGGAGAGATTATGGGTGGTGGCACCCATGAGGCCACTATCAGTATGGAATTCTGGGAGCATGAGCGCTTGAACCGCCCCAATTTGGCGAAGAGAAGCACTCTATCCGGGAACTTCTATGTGGCCGACATTACAGATTGGGATATGATCATGGGGTATGACTTCATGGTGGGAAACGCCATTGGAGCCCTTCCCCATCGTGCAACGCTGGTCCGGGAGGATGAGGAATGCCTTACATGGCTGTCCTCGGACTATGCATGCGGATCATCCCAATGGAATGCTGAGGAAGCGGATCGGATCGTCCAAGCGGTGCAAGCTGTGGGTGCCAAGTCGAGAGGAGACCGCGGAGTTCAGCTCACAGAGTATGGAATGGCGCTGCAGGTGTATGCCAGGTTGATTCAGACGCTGGGAGCCGAAGCGCCCGAGACGGACGTCTTCGCTTCCCGGGATGCCCCACTTTTGAGGAAGTGTAGGAGGCATTGGCATCGAGGAGACTCAGTCTGGCACAGGCATTGGGGTTTGAAGGAGTGGGGGCCCATGTATTGGCATGGCTCCCTGGAAAATACCAGACGTACGGTGGAGAAGATCGTCGTGGATAGGGCGAAGGGGATCCTGGTCATAACCAGCAGGGAATCCACCCCATGTCTACTGGAGAGTCTCAAATCGACGCTGGATTCCATCACCCTGAACTAAATGTCATTCGGGCCAGAGAAGGAGTTGTTCATCGAAGCCAAGGGTTTATCAATGCCCTCCCCGGGTCAAGCGTGGGGTACCAAGGCTTTCCTGGTGGATGGGGCGCAGGCCCAGCCCACGGGTGATGAAGCATTTATCCGTAGGGTTGAGGCGGTGCCCATGCGGGTCATGTTTGAGCCCAAGGAGGGGACAGATCAGCCAATTGATGGCATTGACGTCCTGTCCCACGCCGAGATCGACCACGTCGTCAACTACATGCGGATGGGGATGCACGACCGTGGTGCAGCCAAGAAGGGGCGGGCCATGGTCACATCTTCACATTGGTGGAAGGACAAGATGTTGGTCACTGGCAGGTACGAGAAGGATGAGTTCGTGGCAAGGGTCATGGATCACATCGCGGCACAATATCATGGTCCGGTTGGGTCGGACCCGCCGACGTGGGATTTTTCAAGAATGGGGGCCGGTAGTGACAGGAACCAGGCCGATACCGCAAATTTCCGAAGAGTATCGGTGGGAAGTGCACCCCAGGACGATGAAGACGGCATATCGGACGAGGAGAAGTCGGACTCAGACCTGGAAGAGGCCTATACCACAGTGCGGTCGGTTGTATCGATACTGAAGCAAGCGGCTGAAGAGGCCCAGGAGAACCCGAAGGTCGCCGAGCTGAAGGAGAGGCTGATCAATGCCTTTCCGCGGCTATTCAGTGGCGTCACCAACAAGAACCCTCCAGATCGTAGGTGGTTTGGCACAGCGAGGATCAAGCTGAAGCCAAACCCCAAGATCTATCGTCATCGGGAGTACCAACTTCAGGGCGATCGGGCCGAGGCGATGAAGAAATTGTTGGTCGCTTTTATTGAGCGGGGCTGGATCAAACCCTCCGACAGTGAGTGGGCCAGCCCAGCCTTTATCGTGCCCAACAAAGAGAAGGGCGAGTGGAGGTTGTTGGTTGATTACCGGGGTTTGCACGAGCAAACCGAGCACGACTTGTACTCCCTTCCTCTGATCGACACCATCCTCCAAAAACAACAAAAAAAGCGGATCTTCACAGTGTTAGACCTGAACCACGGCTATCACCAGATGCCGCTACACCAGGACTCCAGGCCCTGCACAGCGATGTCGACGCCGCTGGGGCCCATGCAATGGAAAGTGGTCCTTATGGGCGCCAAGAATGGCAAGGCTGCTTTCTGGCGCATGATGGAGGACCTACTGGGTCCTGTCCGGTACTGTGCAGACCCCTTTGTGGATGACATCATCATCGGGTCCGGAACAGAGGACATGACTGAGGACGAGCTCATCGAAGCGCATGAGAAGGATCGGCGCCGAGTGCTCAGGGAGCTGGACAAGCACAACATGGTGTGCAAGCCCACCAAAGCCTCACTCTTCGTTAAGGAAGTGGATTACGCAGGTCACGTGGTTGGTCATGGGCAACGCCATCCCATGCCTGGGAAGCTGGCGTCCCTGCAACACTTGGAGAAGCCCCAGACCATCAGCGAACTCCGATCCTTCATGGGGGTCTGCAATTATTATTCGGGCTATGTCCGGATGTATGCAGAACTGTCGGGGCCGCTGCACAGAATGCTGCTGGTGGGCAAGTTCGATGGTCGGAAGGGGAGCAAGAAGAACCTTGCGTGGACCCCTGAGGCCGAAGATGCGTTCAGCCGCCTGAAAGAGCGACTCCTGGGGCAGCTGGGGCTATTCCTGGTGGACCCGGACAAGGGATTCGTGCTACGGACAGACGCCTCGGACTATGCTGTAGGGGCAGTCCTCGAGCAAGTCCGGGACGACGGGTCGCAGGTACTCGTGGCGTTTTGGAGCCGGATCCTTGCCGAGGGCCAGCATCGAACCTGGACCGCGAGGGAGAAGGAGACGTACGCCATTGTTTGTGCACTCAGGAAGCGGTCTGGACACATCGGATTGCAACCGGTTGTGGTTTGTACGGACCATCAGTCCTTACAGAGCTGGCACAAGGATCACATCCACACCCCCTCGGGTCCGGCGGCAAGGAGGGCCCAATGGCATGAGACGTTCGCCAAGTTCGACCTTAGCGTCGTATATGTCCCGGGGAAGGACAACACTGTGGCAGATTGCCTCAGTCGATGGGCCTACCCCGGGGGCAAGGCATGGATGGACATATCCAGCCATGGGGACGCCGAGGAGAATGAGGAGGCCAAACGCATCATCAAGATGGAGAACGCCTTGGAGCAAGAGGGGGTCAAGTGTTTTGTGGTGATGGAAAACCGTACAAACCTGGCCAAGTTCCGGGGCGCCCGAGTCCAAGCTATTCGAGAGGAAACCCTCGAGCAATGGATGTTGGCCCCTGTAGAGCTAGTCAGGTCGGTGCTTACAGAAGACTGGTCGGATGACTATGCGGCATCCGAGCACTGGAGCAGGTACTGGAATGCCGTGAGCGCCCCGTCAGGCGACGAATGGCCTGAGGGCTTGACCGAGGATGGGGACAAACTGTTCCTCAAGGACAAGGTATTGGTCCCCGAGAACTGAATGGAGGAGCTCATTGACCACTGGCATAACGCCCAGCTCATGCATCCTGGTGGGGACAAGATGCAGCAGGACCTGGAGTGGCGCTTCAAGTTCCCACCAGTGTACTACGCCATCCTGGACAAGTACTGCAGCGACTGCGCCGTGTGTCGGGCCACGAAGAGCTCCAACCACTCCACGGCGGGCAGCCTGGTGTATACGGCTATACTGGAGGCCCCTATGCAGTCTGTAGCCATGGATGTATTCGCCATGCCTGAGGTCACCGTGGAAGGAGAGACCTACGACTGTGTCATTCTGGCGGTGGATAGGCACAGCGGGTATATCGTGGCGGTCCCTGGCAAGAAGTCCAAGAAGAAGGACAAGAAGGACAAGCATGGAGTGGGTCTGCAGGCCAAGACCGTCGCTAATGCCATGATCAGGCATTGGCTGACGTTCTTTGATGTCCCAGCTGTCATCTGCAGCGATCCGGGCAGTCAATTTGTGGGGACGTGGTTCAAGACAATGTGCAAGCACATGGGGATTCGGCACGCCAAAACCGGTGGAATGGCTGGGCTGAGGTGGCCGGCCGGCAGATGTTCGAGAAGTTCCGCCAGTTGCACATTGACGAACCGGGCTGGAATAGGTACAATTCGCTGTGGAGAGTACTCCAGGCGTACCACGACCTTCCTGGGCCCACTGGACTTTCGCCCCATCGTATCCTGTTCCTACGGGATCGAGTGTCACGCACTCTCTCGTGGTTGAACCATGGCAAAGTGGCCCGGGATGCGAGCGCTATGATGGCTGAGGCGGACGACACGGCGGCCAAGGTGTGCAAAGCACTACAGGAGGAGCATGAGAAGAGGGCCAAGTACTTCAAGCAGGGAAACCTGCAGAAATATGCTCTCCAAGACACCGTATGGGTGGAGCGGCACCACAAGGATGTCCTGTCCAGGCATCGGCAGGAGTCCTGGTATGTGCCGGGGGTAATCTTTCGGAAGGTCGGGCAGGATGTGTATGCGGTTCGTATGGGGGATAATAGGATCCTGGACCGCGACCATACGCAGCTTCGTCCCCGAGCACCAGACCCCAGCGGACGTTCTGTCACCTTCGAGCTCGCAGCCGGAGATCTGGACTCTGATGACGAAGGGGAGGACGACGACTTCACCGCCGAGAGGATCCTGACGGACAAGCCGGACCCGGGGATGCCCGGGGGGAGGCTATATAAGGTCCGTTGGAAGGGATATGCCGCATCCAGAGATTCATGGGAGCCTCCGAGCAGCTTTGTGCCGAGGTATACCACGGTCAGGATGGACTATCTAAGGAAGAAGAACATTTCCTTGGATGTCAAGGACGTGTTGGTCCATTTGGTGGCTGCAGCAGTACCGTTATGGATCACTCCTGGCATTTTTGTTTGTTTTTGTGCTTGGGAGACGGGTGAGGGCGTTCATCCGGGGATTGTTGGGCCTTGATTGGCCATATACCCCCTTCACTCGGTCTCCACACATATCTATTTCATTGTGGTATACGTATTTAGATCGATCGACGACATTTCTCTGTCTTTGATCCCCTTGGTCCATGTTGTAGATCACGAGGAGACCAGATATGGCGGAGGGCCCCAACTGTGAGTGTCTTCACCCCTTCCTCTGGGCATGGCGGACGCCTACGCCGTATGTGGGGCCTCCATGTGTCCTTGGGACATGGGGGGGGGGGGTTGGAGCCAAATGGGGTCTCCCGTCCTCTCTTCAATGACTTCCGAACAGATACAACGCTCTGAGGAGGGGTTTGAAGCCGGTTCAGACCCCCGTGGCCATCTCCGGGTCACTTGGGGTGTGTATCGATGTGCTGGCAAGCCGCCATTGGCTGATATCATACTCTCCCATCCACCTGACCTAACCTGATGTGATAGTGTGATAGGTTTGGCCACTCCAGCTATGAGCGGCCATATGCAATACTGAGGCGCCGCCGGCTGAGATTTATATATCAAAATATCAGGAGTCCACAGGGTTTTTTTATCATAATGTTTCCGTAATTTTTCAGCTATCCGTTCTGATAGTCAATTTATCGGTGACTGTCAGTTGGCTCGCGATTTTGCGGTAACCGATTGGTTAACTGTTATTTCCAGATATTTTAGCGGAAACCCCGATGAAGGGTTAAATGTCATCAGAAAAGGGATTGTTGCTTTCGCAGTTTTCATGTTATACACTCGCAAAATTAATCCAATTTTTTCAGACATTCGGGTCGCCGCACTGGATGTGATGTATTTTGAGTGGTCCTACATTTTTCCCCGATCACGAATCAACCTTTCTTTTGTTGTCTCCTTCATTTTTCTTGGGGATATAGGCGAAACAAAATTGATTCGGGAGGCCACTTTGATACATCGTGTCTCCGGCTCAATGCGAGGAGTTACCATTTTGAGATATGGGCTAGAATCGCCCCAGTCTCAACTTAATTTAACGGAGGAGCTCATTGACCACTGGCATAACGCCCAGCTCATGCATCCTGGTGGGGACAAGATGCAGCAGGACCTGGAGTGGCGCTTCAAGTTCCCACCAGTGTACTACGCCATCCTGGACAAGTACTGCAGCGACTGCGCCGTGTGTCCGGCCACGAAGAGCCCCAACCACTCCACGGCGGGCAGCCTGGTGTATACGGCTATACTGGAGGCCCCTATGCGGTCTGTAGCCATGGATGTATTCGCCATGCCTGAGGTCACCGTGGAAGGAGAGACGTACGACTGTGTCATCCTGGCGGTGGATAGGCACAGCGGGTATATCGTGGCGGTCCCTGGCAAGAAGTCCAAGAAGAAGGACAAGAAGGACAAGCATGGAGTGGGTCTGCAGGCCAAGACCGTCGCTAATGCCATGATCAGGCATTGGCTGACGTTCTTTGATGTCCCAGCTGTCATCTGCAGCGATCCGGGCAGTCAATTTGTGGGGACGTGGTTCAAGACAATGTGCAAGCACATGGGGATTCGGCACGCCAAGACCGGTGGAATGGCTGGGCTGAGGTGGCCGGCCGGCAGATGTTCGAGAAGTTCCGCCAGTTGCACATTGACGAACCGGGCCGGAATAGGTACAATTCGCTGTGGAGAGTAGTCCGGGCGTACCACGACCTTCTGGGGCCCACTGGACTTTCGCCCCATCGTATCCTGTTCCTACGGGATCGAGTGTCACGCACTCTCCCGTGGTTGAACCATGGCAAAGTGGCCCGGGATGCGAGCGCTATGATGGCTGAGGCGGACGACACGGCGGCCAAGGTGTGCAAAGCACTACAGGACCAGCATGAGAAGAGGGCCAAGTACTTCAAGCAGGGAAACGTGCAGAAATATGCTCTCCAAGACACCGTATGGGTGGAGCGGCACCACAAGGATGTCCTGTCCAGGCATCGGCAGGCGTCTTGGTATGTGCCGGGGGTAATCTTTCGGAAGGTCGGGCAGGATGTGTATGCGGTTCGTATGGACATAATAGGATCCTGGACCGCGACCATACGCAGCTTCGTCCCCGAGCACCAGACCCCAGCGGACGTTCTGTCACCTTCGAGCTCGCAGCCGGAGATCTGGACTCTGATGACGAAGGGGAGGACGACGACTTCACCGCCGAGAGGATTCTGACGGACAAGCCGGACCCGGGGATGCCCGGGGGGGAGGCTATATAAGGTCCGTTGGAAGGGATATGCCGCATCCAGAGATTCATGGGAGCCTCCGAGCAGCTTTGTGCCGAGGTATACCACGGTCAGGATGGACTATCTAAGGAAGAAGAACATTTCCTTGGATGTCAAGGAAATGTTGGTCCATTTGGTGGCTGCAGCAGTACCGTTATGGATCACTCCTGGCATTTTTGTTTGTTTTTGTGCTTGGGAGACGGGTGAGGGCGTTCATCCGGGGATTGTTGGGCCTTGATTGGCCATATACCCCCTTCACTCGGTCTCCACACATATCTATTTCATTGTGGTATACGTATTTAGATCGATCGACGACATTTCTCTGTCTTTGATCCCCTTGGTCCATGTTGTAGATCACGAGGAGACCAGATATGGCGGAGGGCCCCAACTGTGAGTGTCCTCACCCCTTCCTCTGGGCATGGCGGACGCCTACGCCGTATGTGGGGCCTCCATGTGTCCTTGGGACATGGGGGGGGGGGTTGGAGCCAAATGGGGTCTCCCGTCCTCTCTTCAATGACTTCCGAACGGATACAACGCTCTGAGGAGGGGTTTGAAGCCAGTTCAGACCCCCGTGGCCATCTCTGGGTCACTTGGGGTGTGTATCGATGTGCTGGCAAGCCGCCATTGGCTGATATCATACTCTCCCATCCACCTGACCTAACCTGATGTGATAGTGTGATAGGTTTGGCCATTCCAGCTATGAGCGGCCATATGCAATACTGAGGCGCCGCCGGCTGAGATTTATATATCAAAATATCAGGAGTCCACAGGGTTTTTTTATCATAATGTTTCCGTAATTTTTCAGCTATCCGTTCTGATAGTCAATTTATCGGTGACTGTCAGTTGGCTCGCGATTTTGCGGTAACCGATTGGTTAACTGTTATTTCCAGATATTTTAGCGGAAACCCTGATGAAGGGTTAAATTTCATCAGAAAAGGGATTGTTGCCTTCGCAATTTTCATGTTATACACTCGCAAAATTAATCCAATTTTTTCCGACATTCGGGTCGCCGCACTGGATGTGATGTATTTCGAGTGGTCCTACATTTTTCCCCGATCACGAATCAACCTTTCTTTTGTTGTCTCCTTCATTTTTCTTGGAGATATAGGCGAAACAAAATTGATTCGGGAGGCCACTTTGATACATCGTGTCTCCGGCTCAATGCGAGGAGTTACCATTTTGAGATATGGGCTACAATCGCCCCAGTCTCAACTGTATTTTAAAATCGTCAAACGCATTTGATGCGTACACATGCGTCGTGTAGCAAGGGATAATGGTCAAGGAGGTGGAAAGTGACTTATATCTCTTGAACCATGCAACCGAAACTTTTAATGCGACTTTTGAGTGTACCGCATGAGTGTTGGTGTTGCATAGAATCTTTTCTTGGGTTCCTACGTATTTTTAATGTGAAGCTATGTCCATGGAGGGGCATGGCATACTATGGTGGGGGCCACTTTTAGGGGTACGTGTTTTATGCATGGTATGTGCTTCGCTATGCCCACGCCCATGTTATATTTCTCCGTTTGTAGGAAGATATATGGAGTCATACGTGGCAAGGGCTTCGCCCATGTCCGAATTCTGAGCTCCATAGCGCTAGACTAAGTCTACCGCACATATAGTGCATGTGGGAGGGCTTACGAAGCGACCCACAAGCGCCACCATCAATTTTTTCCATTTTCATGGTGCGTGTTGGGAGGAGGTTCAAAGGTGTCCCCATGCATCAATATGGGAATCCAAGTGGGGGGATTGTTCGCACATCGTCCCAAGCAATTGTGTTTTGAGCCATGTGTTGATCCAATGGGTGAGCGAAGTTCTTTACTATTGTGATTACTTTGAATTTAGCAAGATTTGCATGTTTTTGACCTCATTTTATGCTCATTTTTGTATTTTATGTACTCAACTGGTCGGCTAACAGTAAAGTGCCCAGAGATCTGTGAACTATGGTATAATGCTTATATGTTGGCCAATGCTTTAGTGTTGCACCTCACCATATGCTGGATCACGTGATCACTTTGGCGTGGCACACGAGGCCTCACAAAATTAGGTCTCAAATTGGTGAGTTGACTTGTGAAGCATGGCATGTATATATCTGGAGGGGTTTGGGAGCCAATATTGGGATATTCTTGGGCATGAATCTTCGGTCTATATCACCCCGATATATTACTCTCCGGTTTGACACATGCATGGAGCATTTGAATATTTGCTGTATGCATTTTTGAGTATATAATTGAATTTTGGGCAATATGGTGTGATTTGCCTAATTTTGCTATGTTGTGAGGTCATCTGCATGGGGCAATTCTCCAAGCCCAATCAGCTCCAAGTCCAAACAAGGTTATGTCAGGGTAGGGCATGGTCCTGAGTGCCACTCTAGACAATCACACGCCACATCCCCTATTGGGCTAGGATTTGGAGGCTTTGGGGTGAACACGTTTTTGGGGTTTGTGTAGTGACTTATGACACATGGCATTCAGCCATCTTATTTGACTTGGTTCAGGGCATCATGTTGGCGAGTCAAGGGAAGGTCTTGAGTCCAGGGAATGAGGGGTCTATGGCTGTGATTGTTAATGTTTCCATCGTTCCCCAATATTGCTTGATATGTGTTCATATGCCAATTTCAGGGCTTCTTTTTGCATTATTCTATTGGTGCAATTATGTGTACATGCCCAACGCCCGTGTCTCTGTGTGCACCGTGAGACGACCGGCGTGTTGAAAGGAGTTGTTGAGTGTCAACACGGGACCTCAAACACCCTTGGAAGCCCTCAGTGTGGATTATTTGGATTTGGACTATTGTATTTGGGAGTTGGTTATTGCAAGGGATCAGGCTTTGTGTGAAGGAGCCATATTTTACTCCTTTTTGTGGGAAATTGTGCAGGATAGGGCAAGATCATGCAGAACCTGGTGAGAAGCAAGACCATAGGAGTGACAGGAAATGGTGGAAGGGGTACAGCAGGGGCCGGTCCTGGTAGACACCTTCTTTAGTGATCTCACTCAAGACTGGAGCCCCTGATTCCACCCCAAGTGTCACCTACCATCGTGGGAGTCTCACCCCACCGAGTGCAGGCCAATCACCTGGTGGCAGGGTTGACAAACACCCTCACGAGCCTGAGGAGCCGACCGATATCGACCCCTGCTGTAATACAGAGAAGCCCTTTCATACCAAGAACGGCCCAGCCTCCTTACAGCCACGTGGGGAGTTCCACGAGAGCCAAGCTGGACCGGCCTGGGGCTGACAGCCCTAAGGGCCATAGTGGACGTGGAGCCCTATGGCTCTAGTGACCTAGGCGGAGACCCCTCTGAGGATGGGTCGCCGTCTATGACTTCTGCTTCGCCCTCGGAGGACGACGACCCTGAGGTCCCCGACAACCGAGTGGGCGAAAGAAGAAGATAAAGAGGAAGACCAGGCGCCCTGAGGGACGCAGGTCTCAGGAGGCTAACGCAATTGCCACCTCCAAGATCGTGGTGAACTTGCCTGAGTCCACAGGCAAGGATCTCAGCGAGTTCGCTAAGAATTTTGGCCGGTTTCTCCGAATGACCGGCCAAACCCATGCTAGTGGGCGAGTCAAGTGTGATCTGCTCCTGCAGTGCTGCAAGACCAAGTACCCGAAGGAGCAGGTCAAGCAGATCGTGACTAAGTCCGCCACCTTTGCCGACGTGTTGGTTGCCTTGGAGAGGCAGTACCCTACCTACGAAACCAACGTCTCCACCAGGGCCGAGATCCAGAACCTGGCCGTGCTGCCCAACAACCACAAACCTGCCAGGGTCTCCGAGCTACTGGCTGACCTGGATCATTGGGCTGGATGACTGACGCCCGGTTCCTACAGCAGCAACGACCTGCTTTTCTGGTTGGTGGCTAAGCTCCCTCGGGAGGTGTGGGACGAGTGCCGGTCAACGGCAGAGCGCAAGGCTAGAGCCCTCAATTACAAGGATTTGTCTGTGCTACTCTTGGGGCTGGCGCCGGAGAAAGAAAGCGACGGGCGCCTGAACGCCTACCGTCCTGGAGGAGGAGGCTCTGGAAGCCATGGCAGAGAGTACCAAGGACCCCGACGTGGACATGGGACTACCCCCAAGGACGCCCGTATCATGAACAATGTCAAGGAGTTCTTCTGGTGTGACGCCAGAGATGAGCATGGCCACCTGCAGCACACCCCTGACTGCGAGCAGCGAGACTGCGCCGTAGTCCAAGGGAAGAGGCAGGAGACCAACACCGGCGCCAAGCCTAAGCTGCCGGATCACTACAGGTGTACTATCACCTGTGCCTTCTGTGGGAAGAGGAAGCACTACAAGGATGAGTGCTACAACAAGCAGTGCCTGTCGGCGAAGCTGAAGGGCGAGGGTCCTGGCGAAGGCCCTGGGAGGGGCGGTGGCAAAGGCAACGGTAACTACTCCGGCAAGGGCAAGTCGACGGGACGTGGAAAAGGACAAGACAAGAGCCAAGGTGGACGGGGAGGAGTCGCTAACCGCGAGCCAGACAAGGACAACAAGAACCCGGACAAGAACGGAGGCAACCCCAACCCTAATCCAGGGGGGAACTCGGAGCCTTCTGGAGGGCAGTGTGGTCCTACCACACGCTCGCAAACTCAGGCCCAGCGAGAGCAAGGGGCCAAGCGTGAGCATGAGGGTGGTGATGACGGCAACGCCGGGAAGAGGAGCCGTTTCATGAGGATGGCCCGCAAATTGCGGAACAAGGGGTTCAAGGTGACCTGTCCCGCGGAGTTCTGACAAGGACACTCTGGTGGGGCCCTGGATCTGGTATTCTGGGTACGTATCCGACTAGGGGGACGTGAATACCTGGGGGTACTGGATACTGGAGCCACCATATCTATAGTGGCCAAGAAAATGTTACCTTGTGGGAGCCTGAAGAACACCATGACCACCGCGGCTATACGAATGGGGGACAGACATGTGGTGCACAGCTGCAGGGACTGTAGAGTCGAGGTACCAATGGGCTCCAGAACTATCGCTCATCGGTTCTATGTGATGGACACAGAGGCCTTCGACTTTGTACTGGGGACTGACTTCTTCGTGCAACACTCCGAGATACAATCCCTGACGCTGCAAGCGCCCTACCTCCTCTACGTGGACCACGGCAATGGCAGAGAGTCTCTGCCGCTGGAGCAGTCGGAGTATACCTCGAGCTACCTGAGGGTATCGAAGGAGGAGCCCTCAAACATGATGGCGGCATCCAAAACTGAGGACTATCAACTAATCCGGGGAGTCCTAGAAGAGGGTCTGAAGGAGTTGGGTTACTCCAGAGAAGACCTGAGCGTGGATCTGTTCGCCAGCGACAAGCAACATGTCTTGGACCTTTACTGCAGCAAGGGGAAAAACTGCAGCTACAAATTTTACTGGCTCTCTTTCAGTATGGCCTACGGGAAACCCTAGGTTCAGTGAACTGGGGAGAGTGTTGACGAAGGTGGCCCTCGAACGTTCCCGTATGGTCCTGTGTTCCTCCGATTGGGGAGCCCATGGGGGCAACGAGTACTGGCTAACCCTCCTGGACAGGCTGACTATCAGCACTGTTCAGTTACCTGATGAGGACATCTACGTGCCTCTGGGGCGTAAGACGCCCATTGGGAAACCCGGATGGGGAAGTATGCTCAGCGTGGTGGACGGAGGTCTTACTTCCATCCCCTGGGAGGACCTGGACTCGACTCTGGTCCAAGCTATACAACGAGAAAGCGACCGACTCACCTTGGGTGACTTGAAGGATCGGCTACGACCTCAAGATGCTATTGAGACTATACCCCGGACAGAGGAATACGTCGCGACTAACACCAAATCCCCCAACTCTCCCTGCCATGTACCTGTTCCTGATGGAGTCTCTGAGTATGGACTATCCGAGCTCCCAAGCTCTATCAACTCAGATGACGAAACTGAGCACGACGCCTTCTTCGTGCAGACATGCGTGGAGGAAGTGGAGAACGCCGAGTACGTCACCCCACTGGAACCCCTACTCTCCATGAGGGTGGAAGACCCCGTGGACGAGGAGCTGGACCCCCAAACGGGGCTAAGGGAGTACGTGGACTCCAAGAAGAGGTTGGTGCCGAAGAAGCTATGCTACGCTAAGCCTACCCGCAGCTCGTGGCCACTGAAGCAAGGACGTATGGGAGATCTATCCCAATTGAAGGAGGACCTCAAACAGAAGATCAGCACCTGGCAAAGGGAGGTAGATCTTAAGCTCATGAAGAGTGTGTGGGGTGCCCATGTGGGGACCCCAGAGGAGGATGACCTCTCGGCGCAATGTGTATGTGAACCCCCTCGAGCGTGTCTATGTTGCCATCCTCCACCGGAGATGGTTGAACGAGACCTACTATACGCCTACCAAGGGTTGAAGGATACTACCAAGGGCGAAGAGTCAGTGGAGGATCACCTCCCGGCGTCTATTACTCAGGGGGCAAGCAACTTACACTCTGACGAGGACATGGAGGACAAGATCAAGCTATTGGACCCGCGGGTGCAGACGCTTATAAGAACCTATCCGGAGGTGTTTGGGGAACTACCACCCTGAGCCTCATGTGACAAGCTGGTACAGATGGACCTCAGGCTGAAACCCGAGTTCGCCGGTCAAGTGATCCGGGAGAGACCCTATCCGGCTCCCAAAAAGCAGGCCAACGAGATTGAGCGGCAGATACAAGAATGTATCGACGCTGGGCTAGTCCTGGAGTACAAGGACGGGGACTACCCCCAACACTGCAGCCCCTGTTTCCTGGTGGCTAAGCCTGGGTCTACAGCCAAACGGCTGGTAGTGGACTACGGACAGCTGAACAAGAAAACGCTGAACCACTCAGGGTCGATTCCTAATATGGAGTTTACCCTTCAGAAGATAGCCTCCTGTCGCTACAAGACCAAGATGGACGAGAGGTGCGGATTCTGGCAGGTGGATCTGACACCCAACGCTCAGGAGCTACTAGCCTTCATCACCCCTGAGGGGAGGGTGTTCAAGTGGAAGGTCATGCCCTTTGGCATGGCCAACGCACCCGCTCTATTCCAAGAGGTAGGTAGATAGGTCGACTCAGGACTGGGGTTGCCCCGCCGGGGGGCCTTACCAAGGGGCTTTTGCTCACCCACCCAAGGCCCTACTACACGTGCCCCCACGAAGCGGCTCCCCCACATGGGGAAAGGGCACGGTCGCCGCGAGCAGTACCCTACAGCGGGTTCCGCCCAGAGAGGTAACCCATGTCCGACCGAAGTCTTACATTCCTCTCCTTCGGGCGGATGATACGTGGGGGAGGGTCCCATCGCACATCCTCATCAACCTCCGGATTCTGGGGCCCAGAGGCCCGGATTAAGGCCAAAGGCCCTGTCCTGCAGGCACCCCCACCTGCGTTGGTTTTCAGTAGGCGTGAGGTGGCTTGAAGAAGCACGTGCTACAGGACTCGCATGCCGTTGCGCACACTCACGCCTCCTGACTCGGTCGAGCTTGCGCTCTCCCGGGGTGCCGGGGGTTCGAAGTAGGTCGTCGTGGTTGGTTGGTTGGTCGTTTAACGGTTCGGCGTAGTTTGTTGACGTTGGTCGGTCAGTTGCGTGGTGGCAGAGTCACGGTTTTGTTCGTGGACATGGTCGGCGGCGGGCGTGGCGCTCCACGGCGTCGCCAACCTGTTGGACGCCATTCTTGTTTCGACCCGTGCACGCCTGGAAGGTTTGGTGTTGGCCGGCTTGCGTGTGCTCTGTTTATGGTCAAGTGGCGGCTGCAGCTGCGGTGTGGCCGGTGCGTGGTTGTTTTGGCCGCCTCATGGTAGCCTTGGTTTGCGTCGGTTTCATCGCGCTGCTGCCGGTGGTTGTATCGCCGAATGTTGTTTGTGCAGCTGGCACGTCCGTGTCGGCGCTGGCTAGTTGCGTCGTGGTTAGTCCAAGTGCGGCGCAGTGCGGTTTGTCAACGTTGGTTGGCCGCGTTCGTAATGATAGAGTTGTGGTGTTCTGTTGCGTTCTTGGGCATGGTTGTCAGTGGGCGTGGCGCACCACGGTGCCCCCATCACGTTGGACGCCGTTCCCGTTTCGACCCGTGCACGCCTGGCTGGTTTGGTGTTGGCCGGCTTGCGTGTGGTCTGTTTACGGTCATGTGGCGGCTGCAGCTGCGGTGTGGTCGGTGCGCGGTTGTCGTGGCCGCCTCATGGACGGCCGGGTTCCTGTGGGTTCCGTCACGCTGCTGCTGGTGGTACTATCGTCAAATCCTGCCTGTGTAGCTAGCACATATGTGTCGGTGCTGGTTAGTTGCGTCTTGGTTTGTCGAGGTGTAGTGTAGTCTAGTTGTTAACGTTGGTTGGTCGCGTCTGTAGTGGTAGAGTTATGGTGCTCCTCTGTGTTTGCGGGCATGGTGGTCGGCGGGCCTGACTCACCACGGTGTCGCCAGCCCGTTGGACGCCGTTCCTGTACCGGCCCATGCATGTCCGGCCAAATTGGTGTTGGTCGGCGTGTGTGCAGTCTGTTCATGGTCACGTTGTGTCCGCTGTAGTGGTTTTGTTGGTGCGCGGTCGTGTTAGTCGCCTCTTGGTCGGTTCGTTTAGCGTTGGTTCCTTGGCGCTGCAGCGGGCGCTTGCGTAGTCCGATTTGTTGCAGGTGTTCTGCTTGTTGCGGTGTTGGTTGGTGCCAGTTGCGCCGGGCTGGCACGGTACGTGTTTTACTGTGCGCCGTCTCCCCACTGTGGGGGAGAAAAGTAATGATAAGTGGTTGGACCGCTGTAAAAACCTTTTCGAAATTCGGTGCCCTTTTTCCTGCCCCGCCCTGGCAGTGTTGCATGCTAAACCCATCATCCGGTACTTTGCGGTGCTCTGTGGCCGTCCTTCCAGCTTCGCCTGTGCCATTCATATGTAAACCCCCCGGCGGTGGCAAGGCCCCGTCGGTCCCCTTTGGTGCGTCCCTGTGCTCCCCATGGGACCCCCAGGGTGCTGTTCCGGTTCGGTAGCGCGGTGCTCCTGCTCGTGTCTGCCTGCCTGACGTGCGCCGTATCGTGCTCTGTTTTGCGGGCCCTGTGGCTGGCGTGCCTGTGTCACAGTGCTGACTTTTGCGGTTAGGATGGTTAGGGCGGTTCAGCTCGTGCTGTGGTGCCAGGACGTGCCGCCCGGCGTGGTGGGCTGGTTTCGGCGTAACACATCTGTGCCGGCTGGCAGGGGGTCGGTGTCGCCCCGTGTGGCGAGCCTGTTGTCCCTCGCGTGCCCCGAGTGGGGCTGCGGAGGATAGAAATACCGCGCAGTGTTGCAGCCCCCCTCCTGCTTATTGACGTTGCTAGCTTTCTGCGGGGAGTGTGCCCCTCGTACCATTCGCGTAGGTTATATGTGCCGAAACCTCCCCGGCGTCCCAGGCGTTTAACTTTCCTGGAGGATGTGTGCGCCGGTCCCCGCGGTGCACGTATCTCTGAATTCTCGCCTTGGAAGGTAATACTCTGGACGATTGTTCGATAACATTCTCTTGGTCAACAGCCCGGCCGTGCGTCCCGCGCGTTTGACCGACCCCTTTGCCCGGCCACTTGTAGATCCGGCTCGCGGAAGAGGAGGGTTAGGTGGAAGGACGGGTCCGGGTGTGGCGCAGCCCCTCTGTCTGTTGCAGGCGGGTTGCGGGGGTCCGGGAAGCGTGGCCCCCGCCCGAGGGATGTAAGAGGAAGTCGTTTGGTTTTTGTTCGTGGTCAACACCACGGGCTGCTAAGGCTAGCCTCTACACTCCAGGTATCTGTTGCATGTGTCCTGCAGGTTGATGTCTTTCCCGTCGGTGTGCCCGACTGACAGGCGTTGCTGGAGTGTGTTGCGCGGCCGCGCGTCGTTGGGTTGTAGAAGGGGTCCTTTTGGGCGAGGTTGGCTCGCCTGGGGTTGTCGTGGTTTATGGCCGAGTCCGCGGCCGTTAGTGTGATGTCCATCGCCCGGCCCTCTGGTGGGAGGAGGTGATCCCGCGGCAGTCGTGTTGTCTCCTCCCTTGCGCATGGCCGGTGCGGGACTCGCGTCGCGCGTATGCGGCCGTGCATCGTCGCCGCAGGTCCTGTGGCGGGGTGCGGCTCAGGGCCCTGGGGGGCTTCTCACGTGTCGCACAAGGGAGCTGCGGAGGGCACTGAACAGTTCGTGCACAAGGGCCCGGATCTGGCGGATCGCGGTGCTCGATAACACTCCTGTGGTCATCGGCCAGGCCGTGGGCCCCGCTGTTTGGCTGGCCCCTTTGCCCGGGCCCTCGCGGATCCGTTACGAGGGAGAGGAGGGTCAGGTGGGAAGACGGGTCCGTGTGTGGCGCTGCCCCTTTCTCTGTTGCAGGCGGGTCGCGGGTGTCTGGGAAGTGCGGCCCCCGCCCGGGGGATGTGAGAGGAGGTTGTTCGGGTTTCTTTCGTGTCCAACACCACTGGCTGCTAAGGCTTGCCTCTACTCCATGGGTGTCCGTCGCACGCGCCGGGCAGGTTGACGCCTTCCCCGCTGGTGAGCCTGATGGACAGGCGTTGCTGGAGTGTGTTGCGCGGCCGCGCGTTGTTGGGCTGTACGAGGGGTCTATTTGGGCGAGGTTGGCTCGCCTGGGGTCGTCGTGGTTCGTGGCCGACTCCGCAGACGTTGGTGTGACGTGCATCGCCAGGTTCTCTGGCAGGAGGAGGCGATCCTGTGGCCGCTGTGTCGTCTCCCCCCTTGCGCATGCCCAGTGCGAGTTTCGTTCCGCGCGTGTGCGGCTGCGGGTCGTCGCTGCAAGTCCTGTGGCCGGCTGCGGCTCAGGGCCCTGGGGGGTTACCCACGCGTCGCACAAGGGCGCTGTGGAGGGCACTGAAGATTTCCTGCACAAGGACCGCGTGTGCCGCCTGGGCCTCCGTTTCTGTGTGGATGGTGGGCTGCAGTTGCTCGCCCAGTGCCAGCGCCCGGATCTGGTGGATCACGAAGACGGGGCACAGGTTGGGCGCATTTGGGGTCTCTGCCGTCCGTTCCGGGATGGCTTCCAACTGCTACCGGCCGTCAAGGTAGAACCTCCACATCGCTGAATACGCCCTGGTGTGTGGCCAGCGGCGTTGTGCCCACAGCCAAAGGCAGTGAAGGGCATGGCGTGGGTGCCAAGGGCCGGCCGTCCCCGACACGATGGCCGTCAGGGGGTCCGGGGACTGGCCTGGGAGCAGGGGGGTGGGGTTGTCCGGCAGGGCCGTGGTCGCCGGGAGCATGGAGTCGACAGCGTCCAAGCTTCAGTGGCTGTCCTGCGGGTGCGGCATGATCCGCACTTGGTAGTAGTGGCCATTCTCCAACACAATCATGGCGATGGTGCCGGGGTCACGTTCGTGCGGCGGGGGCGCCACGCGCGCCGTCTCTGGGTAGCGTACGGCTAGGCTCGTGAGGTTGTGCCCCCTACTAGGGGGGGTCCCGCTTTTCCACGCAACCAGGCCTTCGTACGGCGGGATACGAAGGTTTTTCTGGCCTCGTCGGCGGGGCGGCCCGCTCCCGGCCCCCGGTGCAGGGTGCGGGTCTGGGGTCCGTCGGCGGCGCTATGAGCGTGTGTACCAAGCCCGGGTGTGAGACCCACACGCCACCCTGAGCTGGTTGGTGGTTGTTGAACCACCAGATCCACGCTTCAACAACGTCGTCGGAGACCTGTGCCCCGGGGGTGTCGAGCGCCTGGAGCTGCCGCACAAAGTTTTAGCTTGTCGCGGCGTGTGGCAGGGGGACCACGGCAAAGAGCCTGTTCGGGTCGACGTCACGGAGGTGTTCCCCGAGGGTTGCCACCAGCTCGCTCGAGGGTGTGGAAGCTTGGATGCCCTAGAGCGCTCTCAGTTCCGCGTCGTCGAAGGGACCCGTGCCCCTTTGCTGCGGCGGCCAGGGGTTGTGCGGGGGGCATGGCCACCCGGTCCTGGTCCAGCGCGGCGCTAGTCGGGAGGGGTGCCGTCAGGTGGTGCCAGGGTGTCCCCAAGGCACGTACTCCGCGGAGGGTTCCTGTTGCTGCGGCACCGAGCAGGTCGTGGCGGCGGGCAGTGGGCCAGCGGACTCCTGAGGGCCGGAGGTCCCTGTCTTTTCTGCGTCCGCCCTTGGGCCGCTTGCGTCGTGCCGCGGTTGCTGCAATGTGCCCTCGGTGGCTTGGCGGTTTTGGGGGCTGCAGGGGGGGCTGTCCCCCCGCTCCTTGCGCAGTCCTTCGGTCGGCCGCAGGCTCCCTTGGTCGCGTGTCCGTGGCGTTCGGTCCCCCCGACAGTGGGTTGGCTGCTGACCCTGGGAGGGGGGCGGCGGACGAGCTGGATGCTCCGTCCGCCGCCCGGCGGGGGCCCGCGTGAAGCGCTGCCTGCCGCTCGCACTCGACTGGCGTGAGAATGGTGGGGATGTGTGTTTGTTCGGTGCCGGGCCTCTTGGACCGGCGTCAGGGATTGGTGATAGATGATGTCCGCTGGGCGTGGGGGTCGCAGGGGCCCCCGTGGTGCCTGTCCATACCCTCATGGAAGACGACTCGCCGCGCCGCGGGACGCGGCGTGCGGCTGCGGCGGCGGGATCTGCCAGGGTTACTTGTCCTTTGCCGTTGTTCTGGCGTGCCGCCTTGCATCCACAAGGTGCGGGGACTGTCTGGGCCCCTCAAGGGGTGAACGGTCGCAGGGGGCTTCTGTATGCGCCAGAGGGGGAACCCATCCCGGCTGGTGGCCCCCGTGGGCGATCCGAGTTGTTACGGCGTGCCTCCTGCCTGGGAGGCTCCGGGACATCTTGAGACCGCGGCCTCCGGTGGCCTGAGGTGTGTCGTTGGTAGCCCGGTGACCCAGGAATTTCCCAGATATCATGGTGGTGCATGGTCGCACGGATGCGCAGGGCGGCGCGCTCTTGCCACTGCCAGTGGAGTCCATTCTTTTCATCCGGGCTGTAGGCCCCCATATGCGCCATGAGCCGGGGGGCCACATAGTGCCATTGGCCGGGGTGGTCCGTGGAGGCGGGGGGCGTGTGCCCCGTCCGATGGCCAAAGGTGACGTCTGCCATGGTGCGGGTTCCATCCGCGAGGTTGCGGGACCGCGAGGTAAGCAGCCATTGGATGCTGACTGCCAGGGCGAGCTGCTCCTCTGCGGTAAGCCTGAGGATCCAGAGGCCCGGGTCTCAGGTCGCCGCTTGTTCCGCTTGTTCGCCGGGCCGGTAGACTCGCTAGCGGTGTTGGTGGCCGCTTCGTCGCGCGCACCACTTCCTGGGGCGCCGCGGTCGCATGCCCCTCACCCGCAGCGGTAACCTGCCCCAGGGCGGTGTAATTGCGCTGGAGGTGTGCCTGGCGTTATGTCGTGAGGGGTGTGTCCTCTGCATGGCCGCGTCGTGGCTCCGGGTGGACGTGTGGCGCCGCCAGTGCTGGGACTGTGTGGGGGTCACCCTTGCAGGACTCCATGAGGGCATAGAAGGAGATGTCGTCGCGGTTGTGTTCGCTGGGTGAAGTATCCCCGTCGGCCGCGCCCTGGGGCGTGTCGGGTGTTGCCTCCCGGGTCTCTGACCCCGCGCGGGTTTCCGCTGGGTCTCGTGGCGGCGCCCCCCCCGGCCTGCTTGCGTCTGCGCAAAGTGCTAGGTTCGCCAGGGGGGCAGTGCCCCGGGGATCTGTGGCTGAGCGTCGATGGAGGCCGTCCTCTCGCTCGGTGTTTGGAGTTGGTCCCTCCGGTTCCGTGCCAGGCTGGTCAGCGGTCAATGCCTTGCCGCCTCTGTGTGCCGCTATGTCCGGTGGGTCGGCACTCTGCATTGCCGGCCAGTCTGCTCCCCCGCCAAGGTCCCCCATTGGTGTTGGCATTGGTGTCCGTTGCGCGGGCTCCCGCATTTCTTCCGCGCCCACCGACGGCTCCTCGCGCTGCGGTTGGGTTGGCAGTGCAGGCCGTTCGGCTTCATCATTTGTCGGTCGCGTTGCCCCTCGGGCGTGGCCCTCCGCCACGGGCGGCGGCTCGGGTCGGCTTTCCGGGTCCGCGGGCTGTGGGGCGCCCGCCGGGGCGGCGGTGCGTGCCGGGTCCGGGCCGGGGCCGAGCCGGGGGCTGGGCAACCGGGAGATGACGGCTCTGCCGGCCGCGCTGTCGGCCCAGTTGGTGGGGCGTGGTGCCGCTGGGGCGCCGGTCTGTCGTGCGTCGTGGCCGGTAGGTCCTCCGCGCCGGACGTTGCCGGAGCCTGGGGGATTAGGCCCTCGGTGGGGCCGTGGGTGTGGGGATGCACGGTGTCGGAGGGCCGGGCGGCGGTGGTGTCGGTCGGGATAGCGGTGTGTGCCTGCGTGGGGGGGCCGTCGGGCGGCAGTATGCTGGGCCCGCTGCAGGCCCGTCAGGTGTGCCATGGTGCGGGCGGGGCTCCGGGTGGGCCTGTGGTGCTGCCAACTGGCTGGTTGCCGGCCGTGGACCGTGCGCGGACGCGACGGGTGGTGTTAGGGGTTGCGGGCTTCCTGTGGGGCTCGGGGCCGGTTCCCTGAGCGGGTGTGCGGTGCCAGGGGGTTGTTCGGGCTGGGTGGCCACCGCCCCCGTATTCGTGGGGCTGGGTATGGCTCCGCTCCTGGCAGGTGATACCCGGTGTCCCTGGACCCCTGTGGCCGTGTGGTGTTGTGCTGGATGTCGTTGCGCCGCCCGTTTGGACGCACGCTCTTGTCGGGGGCTCCGTCGCGTGCCGGCCCCCAATGGTGCCGGATCGCCCGTAGTCCGCGTGGCATCGGTGGCGCACTGTTGGTGTGGTGTGGCAACGGGCGTTAGGGGGGCGGAGGTGGACGGGCTGGGGGGCGTGGAGGTTGTTGCGGCCGATGTTCGGGCGCGTACATTCGTGGCCCTGGCCGCTGTCGTGGCGCGGAATCGGGGCAGGGAGATGGTGATGGTCGCGGTTCTCCGGGAGGAGTAGAATAAGCTGTCGAGCCAGGTACCTCCTGCCATCATCCTGGCCACCGCGGCTGCTGGTCACGCTGTACCAGTTGCCGGAGGCTGCGTAGGGGGGGGCTGCCCCTCCAGGTGACGTAGCCCCCCATCAGCCTCCCGGTCGCCCCCGGGGCTATGGCCCCGCCGCGGTGGAAGAACTTCTCCCACTCGGCGCCATGGGTGCCGCGGGCGATGCCCGTCGCCAATTCCGCGTCCCCCACTAGCCAGCCGAAGGCGATCGGGAGGCGGTCGGTGAGGGTGACGTTGATGGTGTGGTAGTTGTTGTGGCTCATTTGGGTGACGGGGCCCCAACTGTCTGGCATATTGCTAAGGGGGGGTAGACTGCCGCGTGGCGCGTCGTCGTAATGTTCGTAGTCGGTGACGTAAATCGTGGGGTCCGCCCCCGGGTCTGGCAGCGCCCAGGTTGGTGCGCGCCAGGGGGGGCGGGGGGGTGTTGTCGACGGGGCCTTGTTGGTGAGGACATCCCACCACTCGACATTGGGGCTGTCCCCCCCTGCGCCATCGTTCCAGACGGTTTGCTGGACCAGAGTGCGCAGTGTCTGGAGTGTGAGGTCTTCGTCTTGCGTTTCGCGCGGCGGCAGAGCTGTGCAGAGTCGATGCAGTCGCCAGCAGAGTCGGCACGACCATAAGTTCGCGATGCATGGGCTGCAGAACCAGTGCAGCTGCTCAGTGCCGCCGCAGCCCAGGTCATGCCCATGAAGCGGGTTGCCGTCTTGGTGGTTCACCTCCATGCAGACTCCGCATGGGTTTCTCGGCCGCGGATGTGGAGCTTCACCTTCGAGCATCCTGAAGAGAGGTATTGTTTGTAGGACGATCGGGCCTCTACACGGGAGGGGCGCGCGCGCTCCGGGCAGCGCAACGACAGGTGCCTGGCGGCCGCCGCGGGCCCGTGCTTGTGGCTAGTGGCTAGGCTGTGCATGTTGGTAGTGGATGAGGAGGTTAGAATACGTGCGGCGGTCGTGGGATATTTGTTGTGCTTCCTGTGCGTATACCTGGACGCGGTGCTGTAACTGTGCGTCCGCTCTCTTGATGGCGGTGAGCTGCATGTGACGTATTGTGGCCCTAGGTTCTGGGGCGTGGTCGGTGATGACCCTGTAGAGCTGGAGTGGCACCGCTCCCCTGAGTACCGCCTCCTTGATCTCCGGTTGCCGCATCAGGCGCCGAACCTCATTTGCCGGTGGCGTGGCCGGGCCCCATCTGGCGTGTTGCGCTATGGTGTTCTCCGGTTTCCACGTGGCCAGGTGGTTTTCCCCTTGGGCTAATGGGCAGTGTTTGAAGTGCTCCCATGTTTCTGGCTGTTGGAGATGGCAGGTGCATATGGTGTATTCTGGGGGTATGTCTATACCTCGCCGGGCATACCAGCGTGCCACCCTGTCTAGGAGGGGTAGTTGTTCGAGCAAGAGTTGGGCACGTCGCGTCTGCAGGTGCACCGGTATTGGGGATGGGTCAAGAGCCGAGAAGTATAATGCGATGCGCATTGTATATTGGAGATGGCTCAGAAGGGCGTTGTTGGCTTGACTGCCCCGAATGTGCGCCATGGTGCGGACGGGTTGTTGGTAGTGGTATGCCCGTCCCGTGTCGTTATAGATGCAATCGTCCGGCACCCAGGCGGGCGTTTCCGCGGGGCGTGGGACTGGCGGCAAGTGTTGGAGGTTTGTGTGCATGTGGTCTCGTAGCGGCGGGTCCTAGCCGTCCAGCGTATGCTCGGCAAGCTGGTTGTGGGCGTGTAAATCTATGTGTCTGTTGCCTAGGCTATACCGATGAGATTCTTGTTTGACGAGATGTAAGACGACGTGCTTGGGGAGGTGCCACAAGGATGTCCAGAGTTGTGGGGCCTGGGTGCCCAGGCTAGAGTCAGTCGCCTTGTGCACGGGCTGTCGTGCCAACCTGCGGACGATTCGGAAGTCCACCGCTGCGTCTACCACGACCCACACATGGTGCGTGTGGTCATGCGGTTCTTGGTTGGTGTCATTGACGGCGTCCACGACGATCGCCAGTGTCTCCAGTTCCACATCGGAGGGGGCCCCGAAGATGGTTGCCCCTGTGAGGTGGTGCTGGAGCAGTCGGCGTTTCGTGTGTACTTTCAACTCCAAAGCTGCCCACCCGGCCGCTTTGGTGAGGCTTGTAGTGCCGGAGGCATCAGCGAAAATGATGGTGTTGTGGTTCTTCGGGTGCGGCAGGCCGCATGGCATCGTTGGTTGGTAAGCATGGATGTGTGCTCCCCATTCCGTGGTGGCCAACGGCGTGTAGGCGTCCTGTCGGAGTCTCCGGGTAGCATACACACCCGTCCCCTGGCGGAGGATCTCGGTTGCCGCCGGGTTCATGCGGACATAGTCGTTGTTCCTCTCGTGGCCCTGTGTCAGATAGTCGTACACATACTGGAACAGGTACGCAGTTTGCGGGTGGAATGTGGTCCACTCGACCATCCGCCAGTCCTGTACTTGGGAGCATCGGTGTTTGACCGGGTAGGCGGGGTCCTCCGGCGTGGCGCTGCAGTGTTTGGCCAGCACCAGGAAGGTGATGGCTTGTTGTTGGGTGTCCCACGTTCCCGGGTGGAACCTCCCCTCCGCCCTGGCGTTGGGGCCCCACGCCACCGTGGCTGTGTCCCTCTCCGCGGCCTGTTTGAAGTGCGTGTGTAGCCACCGGTGTTGTTCCGGGGTAGCGTGGGCCGTTGGCATGGGGTGGCCAGTGCGTGGGGCCCACATCTCCACCAAGTGATGGGGGTCCCCGTCTGCTTGTCTTGCGACAGTGGCGGCGGACAGAAGGGGCGCGCCGTGGGTGGTGGTAGCATCCACAAGTTGCCCCCTGCTCTGCCTGGCCGCAATGTGGCTTTGAGCCTGTTGGGCGCTAGGAGGAGTACCGCTGGCACCGTGGCACCAGGTACATATTCCACTTGCTCCGGTGGCTGGTGGTGGGCCTGGTTCCCTCGCGGTGGGCTCGGTGGCAGTGGCCGTTTGTGCCTGTTCCAAAACAGGTTGTGCGCCTTGGGTGCCCGGTTTTGGTGGCTGCACTGCGCATGTGGTTCTCCAGGAGTGATTTGTTGGGCCACTCCGGGTGTTGTAGGAATGGGACGTGGTGTGTGCCCACTCGTTGGAGGGCTCGCATCTGGTTTGGGGTGACACCAGGTCCAGAGTGGTGGTGCTCCCCGTTGGTCCACCCCCCACATCAGTATGAAGAACTGCCAGAGGGCTGGTTTCCCTGCACCGAAGGTTCGTTTGGATGAAGTGCTGGTGGTGGGGTAGCAGGAGTTGTAGGTGGTTCCATATGCGGGTCCCCACCTTGGTGGGGAGGCCCCGCTGGTGAAGTATGTATTGCGGGCAGGTGTTGCGATGGTATTGGGCCTCCTGCAGCGTCAGCGTGAAGACCTCTGTGTACCTCTGGCTCATGATTGTGCATGAGACGATGCAGGTGGGCCGCAGTGTGAGCTGTGTACGCGTTGTTGACGAGCTGATCGTTTTTGTCTCTGTAGTACGGTGGCGATGCGCCGCGTACCGTTGCAGTCAGCGATGTGGGCCGGTGGCCGTGGATGGTCCAGGCTCGTCGCACTGTGGTAGCAACTGCTTGCAGCATGTGTTGGGGGTGCGTTAGGTGCAAGTCCTGGAATCCTGTCGCTGGTTGCCCTCAAGATAGGTGGTGACGATGTGGCCGACTTTGGTGGCTCTGGTGGGGTCTGGGGTGGTCGGCAGGGGTTGACGTGCGGTGGCGGTCACCACCGCCATGTCGTCCGCAAACGCCAGGAGCGTGGTCCGTAGGGGACATGGTGCCACGTCCGGGTATGTGCGTCGGATGTAAAACACCAGCGGGAGGCCGACGAGTAGGAAGAAGAATGGGCCTTCTGCACCCCCTTGCGGGACCCCACTGGCGGGGTGGACCCATGGGGTGGTGCGCACGTCGGTTTGTATGGTGTACATGCGGGTGGCGAGGTACGCTTCCAGGGAGCCCCGGAAGGGGAGTCCCATGTGCTCCAAGACGACCCGTAGGAGGCGGTGCGGGGTGTTGGGGAAGGCCCCTTTGACATCCAGGGACGTGATGATGAGGCTGATCGGGTCCATGTCCACCACGGCGTCTTGCATAAATATGGCCTCCAATGGCGACCTCTATTCCAAGAGCTGATGAACAAGATCTTGTCCATCCTACGACGAAGACCCAAGTTGCAAGAACTCATATCCCGTGGGGCCCAGATGGAGTCGCACATCGATGATGTATGCCTCAGGATCAATACCCAGGAGGATCACCTAATCCTCTTTGGTGAGTTCTTTGAGGTCTGCCAGGAGAACCACACACGACTCAAGCTGGAGAATTGTGAGTTCATGCAGGAGACCATGCAGTACCTGGGGTTTGACGTTGGCTATGGGTGGTGGACCCCAGCGGCCTCTAAGTCCAAACCCCTGATGGACGCTAAGGTACGACCTGAAGATCCCAAGAAAGGACTCCATGATGTACGCAGCTTCATTGGGGCGTGCAACTTCTTTCGCCGCCATATGAAAAACTTCACCTACAGCAGCGCCATTCTGACGGACCTGATCAAGAAGAGTACTACTTGGCGCTGGGGCCCACAAGAGCAACAAGCGTTGGACAAGCTCAAAGACAAGGTGGCCAACGCTAAATGCTTGGGCTTGCCTAGAGCACAAGGTGAAATTATCCTGGTGACCGACGCCAGCAATGTGGGCGGTGGTGGTACGTTGTTCCAATGGCAAGCACTAGGGAAGGAGGAGTTCGACTCGGCTATTTCCTAATGGGGGACAGAAGGTCTCAACCGAGATGGAACTCTCAAGCACAGCTACCCGGACAACAAGTGGGTCCCAGTACCCTTGGGCCACTGGAACTGGAAATGGAACCAGGCCAGGGGGAACTACTCCACCTATGAGCAGGAATTGCTCGCGGAAATGCTGGTGCTATCCTCTCAGGACGACTGTTGGGGAGTAACCCTGTGGTCTGGCTGTGCGACCAAGAACCGGTCCGCACTTCCCAGAAGGGTCACCCACCTGAGGAGGCCAAGCTACGGCGCTGATGGACCTACCTCAGCCAACTACGACTGACGGTACACCATATCCAGGGAGTGAAGACGAATGTGCAGACTACATCAGCCCCAACAACTTCAACGCCCTGATGGGTGCCCGGTCTGAAGCGCTTGCTAAGGAGGCGTTCAGCCGTATGGACGTACACTTGGACCTCGACATGACTATGATACGATCCCTAGATGGACTCCAACATGCAGAGTACCTGAAGGAGTTTGGGGATATCTACAAGCGCCTGGAGAAACGCCTTGAACCCCTCCTGGTCAACCAAGAACAGTGGAAGAGGGACAAGAGCTACCTCTGGCACGAGGACCGCATCGTGGTACCCAGTGACAGAGTCCCAGCGCTGCTGAAGTGGACCCATGAGTCCAGCGGTCGGCTGGGTGCTGACCGTACCCTGAGGCTATTCAAGCAGTGGTTCCAAACTATGTGGACTGATGACCAATTGCGAAAGACCCTCCAGCCTATCGTGGACAAGTGCCTGTGTAGGTACTGCAAAGGCGGGGATATCAGGGACAGCGGTCTCTACTCGACCCTGCCAATCCCTCATCGTGCTAACAGTGTTCCCTACGTGGACTACACGGAGATGCTGAAGTTTGGGGGCTATGATTTTGTCCTCGTGGTAACCTGTGGGTTGACCAGGTTTACCAGGGTGTTCCCATGTACCAAGCACATTACTGGGGAGGAGACTATCAAGATACTCCTGGAGGAGTGGTTTTGTGTCTATGGGGCGCCCAAGGAGATCAACTCCGATGAAGACGTACGAGTACACTCTGATACCGGCTGGTACAAGAGGGTCCTGAGATCCCTCAATGTCCAGGTGTCTACGGGGATTCCCTATTCTCACACAAGCAACCCCCTATGTGAGCGACAGATTTGTGTCCTCAAAGAGAATTTAAGGATATGGTGCAAAACTGAACGCACCCGAGACTGGGTGAGACTACTATCCGTCATATCCTTGATGATGAACTCCCAAGAGAGTTCGGCGACTGGCTATTTGCCCCATGAGCTATTCCTAGGGCGCCCGGCGTGGTTCCTACACGCTCCCTATCCCGAGGACACCCATTATTCTGTGGGTGAGTGGGTTCAAGAACAACAAGCGAAGGTGGACAAGGCCAAGGCTATGCTCCAGAGAGTGAGGGAGCGTCAGTGGAAAAATAAGAACAAGCACCAATTACCAGCCACCTACCAAGAGGGGGACTGGGTGCTGGTGCACCACAGCCGTCTACCCGCCTGGCCACGCTCTACTAGCGATGACCCCTACTTCGGGCCCTACAAGATTCTATCTGTGGATGGACACCGTATCACAGTGCGGTGTTCTCCCCGTCTAGGGGGGACCCTGGTGTGCGCTGCTCAGCACCTGAAGCGCTACTATGATCCTGAAGACCTCTGTGGGGAGGAGTGGGAGCTGAACGACGAGGAAATTGCCGCCCTAGACCTACAGGGGGCTGCCAGCCCCATGGAAGTTGAAGCGGACCTCCCCGACATGAACGCCGAGGAGATCGCTAAGGAGGGCTTCTACCTGGTGAAGTCTGTCCAACGTCACCGCTATCGCCAGGGTTGGCGCTTCCTCACCCTCTGGGAGAGTTTGGAGTCGAAGAGGCCACCTGGGAGCCTTTCTCTGCGTTTGTACTACCTGAGGGACGCCTAAACTCAGTTCTTGTGGACTACTTGTCCCAGAACAACCTTGGTGAGTTGCTGAGGCTCGCTGAGACCCTTGCCTCCAAGGCTAAAGCTAGGGTTGGAACCTTACCCTCACCTGCCTAAGCGTATGTGAGTGTGCTATTCCTAAAGTACTGAGAGCAAGCTGTAGAAATGGTGTCCTAATTATACCCAAGTCTGCACTCTTGCTAAACCTGGAGGATGTCCTACCGGTGCCACGGGGTACGCCCCGGGTCTTTCCTCCCCTCAGCGCCCAGTTTCTGTGCTGGCGCAAAACCTGCGGGGAATACCCAGCATACTAATCCAGGTACTGTTTTCCCTAGCTATCTGACTACTACATGGGAGGGCTGGCCAAAAGCTATGAAGGCTTGAAAACGCCTATTTGCTACGATGGCCAAAATCTAGCCTAACCACTGCCACTGCCCACCAACCCCGCTAAAATTGCAGGAAACAGGTGGAACAGTGACACACGCACTACAGGTCCTACACACTCTGCAGTGGCACCATGCTGGTGGGCGAGCAATTCTGCAACTGGCTCAAGCCCCCACTCAGGACTACCACTCCTACACGCACGCTTTACTGGGTGGCGTTGAAGGAGAGGTCATGAGCCCTAGCGGCTCACCTGTGAAATGGCAAGCGAACACAGAAGCTACTAAGCATGTAGGGCCTAGCAGGAGCGCCACAACGCGTTTCCCTGCTAGGGCTTGGAGGAAAGGAGTTCTCTTGGAGCATGCACAGCGCACATGTTGATGGAGTCGGACTGCTGGCCCCGCCACAGGCAGAGGCGGAGTTTTTTGTTTGTGTGATCAGCGCCCTTGTTTAGCAGGGCAGGAAAAAAGGGAACGCTGCTGCACCAATCACCCTGATCTTCCCACCTGTAAAGCAAAGGCAGATTACTGAGGTTTGCGGCTGAGGAACCAAGACTACATCCACGTATTATACGCTTCTCAGGTAGCCCTATAATACGCTGTCCTCAAACCTCAGTACAAGCAAGGAACCTTAAGGAACTCCAATCGTTCTCTTATAGAACATGGGGTGGAGCCCCTGGGTAACCTAAACAAGGGTTGTACCGAGCGCACCAAGTGTGGCCTACCCTTCAATGCGTGTGTGAATGCACGAGCATGCACGAGGTTTTTTCAACTTGTTAACAACCTTGTACAATTCTTCCTTTTTTCCTAGAAATATTTTACCGACAATCACGAAGTCCACCAGGGGGTGGCCCCACCTGGGCTTACCTACCTTACTCACCGCTGGAGAGTGAAGCAAGGTGAGGGAAAAGCGAGACACAAGCAAGAAACGACGCTATGCATGTGTGTGTATGTCCAATCACCCTGAACTTACCTCTAATCATCTGCATTCTTCTCATCTACCTCTCTATCGTTTGTTAGCGCTGCTACAAGGCACGTTCACGGAGACACGAGACGAGCAATGTGCATGCTGCATACGAGACGAGCACACGTGTGGTTTATACCTGATTCATTGAAGTCCTTCTGTTGATTTTCGAATTCTTGAATCTCAAATTCTTACTGCCAGTGTGGGTGGAGTCTTTATGTTTGTTTAATTATGTGTGTTTCGACATTTTCGTCATTCTGCGTAACCTACATTTATAATCTAATTAATTCTTTATTTTCCGGCGCTTCGCTAGGACCCGCTCCTGCCCGCCGCCTTTTTCTGCGTGGGATCGTCCTGATTGGAAAAGTCAAGACATGATCACAAATTTCAGAAAAATATGCATCTAATGCACAATTCGATTCTGTTCAGGTGTGCACATTCAGAAACATTCTAGGCCGTCATTTGACGGATTTAGGTGTTGTCGCTTCGTGTTTGCGTAGATTTGTCCCTCATCCTCCCAGTCCTCTGTTGTACAGATATCCTCGCAAAGCTTCGCTGAGTAGGCCGCTGTTCGGGCCGAAAAGCAGCAGCAGGAGAATGAACCAGAACCAAGACCCCTCCAAAGGGCAATTCTAATTTAATCATCGGCCCCTTGCCCCAGTACCGGGACAGGTGTCTCCATCAGGTTCCATGATACTTAAATGGAGTGTCCTAAGAGCGTCTGGCGTTGGGTAGTGTTACGCTGCAGCTTGGTGGGAGGGATGCATATCCATATGGTCTTCGCATGTCCTACTCTCACCCCACCAAGCCACAGGAACCCTTGTGGCGGCAGAAGTGCTGTGCTTTCTGTTGGAAATTGTCATGAACAGTGCAGCAAGAGTTGCTGGCCATGGTAAAGCGCTACCTTCCAGTGTGAGGGAAGCTATAGGTATTTTAAAGTAGGTGTGGAAACCAAGGAAAGGCCAAGACAAAATCCCTTTTTCCTGAAAATGCGACAGTAGAACAAAGTGCTTTTCCAATGCTTTAGGGTATACATTAGTTGTATTAGAGGTGCTCTAAGCACTCTTGGATTTTTATCTTAGTATTGGCTGACAACACATTTCGACCTATAGAACCAAACACTAAATCAGGATGTAGTGTGGACCCCTTAATCCCCAAGCTATATGCACTAAAACATCTTTTCCTGGATGACTGCGGCACTGATATACTGAAGGGAGAGCCTATGAATTCATATATGTTTTCTCATGAATTCTTAGCTATCCTAGTGGTATGCACCCTAGGGGGCTGGGGCACCTCTTTTTGAGAGGTCCTGGGTTCAATACCCAGTCAGCCTAGCTGCGTAGGAATATCCCATGTGACATGGCAGTGACCTCAGCGGCACAAGCCATGCCACCTCAGCACCTATGCGACCCAAAAACAAAGAGTGCACATATCTAGATGGCACTATGGCAGAGTGTGAGCCCTTGGGGCAGTTTTCCGATCAGTTCTTCTCAAACATGTAAAGTGTTTCATCCTGAGTTGCATTAAATGTAAATTGCTGTGGTCTATTGTTGATAGTTGTCTTTATCTAACTCATTGTGACTGCAGCTCTCCATGCTTTGATCCTGTTTATCTTCTACTCGCTTATCTCTGGCTTGGGCTATCCTGGAGTTGTTGTATTTCAACAAATAAAACATTTTCCTCATCAAAAACAAGCAGCAGGAACCCTACACCAGCATCAGGCAGCAGGAGAGGCACAACAAAAAAACAGTGCTGAAAACACTATAAAACTTTCTAAGCAACATCAACTCGCAATCCCTTGCAATTCTGATTGTAGAGGTGACATTGCGGTTGCTGAAGCTGAGGGGAAGGCGGAGCAGGCAAACATTCGAAATATGGAGGCCGTCGAAGAGAGTAGACCACAGGTTCCGTTGCAGACGCCTGCTTGACTGGTGACCCTACTACTGTACTATAAAGCCCAACGTTTTGCGGCAGTCTGTTGATGTTGTTGACCTTTCCGTTCTTTCATTGCTTTGTGATTGCATGTGTGTGCCTTTGCTGGATCTAAAGATCTCGACGAGCCGCTTCTGTGCGTAACCTCAGGGTTTTAGTAACCATGCCTTGTGACGCTTTAGGGGAATCCAGTGGTGGACGAAAGTGAAGCCCAAGACATGTACAGCGATCAATTTGGATGCACAAGCCGAAGGTGAACAGGTACACTATGGTGCTCACCACCGTGTAGTGAAAGAAACAAGAAAGCAGAGGCTGTAACTGCAGCTGAAGCACAGCGTGTGGCAACAGAAGCTGCAGACAAAGCAGCTGAGCAGCAGATGAAACAGGTACTCTGTCCTGTGCATGTCTCATGCCTCTTCTGCATCGCTGCCGCGCCTTCCGCATCTGAAAAAAGACAAAGAAGCAACACTCTTGGCTGCGGCAGCAGAGGAAGAAAAAGCGCGTGAGGCGAAACAAGCTGCACAGAAAGAAGCTGAACGACAGAGGAAACAGGTACTGTGTCCTCGGCAGGCTGTGTCGCTCGTTTTCTTTTTCTCACTGAACCACTGCAGCCTTCCGCGTTCTCTATTGCCTGTCTGTTCGCATCTCTTCAACAAGGACTCGATCGTGTCTCTTGTGCCATGTCTTTGCTGCCCTGCCACCCACGTCTCATCCTTCATCTTCTGTCCTCTGCAGGCTCCTGAGAAGGAGGCTGATGAACAGCGCAAAAGAGGCAACGAAGCAACAAGGTTGGCTGCGGCAGAAGAGCAAGAAAAGGCGCACGAGGCCAAAGAAGCTGCACAGAAAGAGGCTGAACAACAGAGGAGACAGGTACTCTGTCCTCAGCAGGCTGTGTCGTTCAATTTCTCTTTCTCACTGACCCACTTGAGCCGCTCTCGCTTTCTGGTGCCTGTCTGTTCCGAACTTGTCAACAAGGACTCCATCGCGTCCCTGATGCCATGTCTTGGCTGCCCTGCCACTGGAGTCTCATCCTGCATCTTGTCTGCTATGCAGGCTGAGAACGAGGCTGATGAACAGCGCAAAAAGGACAAAGAAGCAACAACGTTGGCTGCCCTGCCACTGCCCTCTCATCCTGCATCTTGTGTCCTCTGCGGGCTGAGAAGGAGGCTGATGAACAGCGCAAAAGAGACAACGAAGCAACAAGGTTGGCTGCTGAGAAAGCAACTGCCCTGGCATCTTTTCCCCTTGCAATCGCCTTCTGAACCTCATAAGGGTGTGGCACTGCATGCAACCGGATTTCCATCTAGGTCACCGCACTCTGGTGCATCTTGTTCCGCACAACGGAGGCTGTGACCTATCCCTTTTCAGTCTAAAGAAGCTGCTAGGAAAGCAGCTGTCCTGGTATCTTTTCCCCTTGCAATCGCCTTCCAAACTTCATAAGGGTCCGGCACTGCATGCAACCGGATTTCAATCTATCTCACCGCACTCTGGTGCATCTTGTTCCGTACCTCTGAGGCTGTGACTTATCCCTTCTCAGGCCAAAGATGCTGAAAAGCTGGCTCAAGAAGCTGCTGAAGCACAGGCGAAACAAAACCAGCCAAAATTTGCTGAAAACTGCAGAAATCTGGTACATCACCGCCCTTGCGTCTTAATTCACACTGTGCGTCTTGCGCCTGCGGTGACTGCGCCTCAATGTCTATCACACCGCGGCACATGTCTCTGCACCTCATTTCATCCAGCCTGCCACTTTCGCGTGGTGGCATTGCGTGTCCCCCATGCCCATTTTGTCTCGCTCTCCCCGTCCAACGCGCCTACTCTCATCATCGCGTCACCGTCCTGAGCATGAAGTCCTGTCTGTCTCAGAAGCGGTAAAGGCCGGATGAAGACGACAGTGACAAGGATGATGAAGATGAAGTCGAAGGTGGCACGGACCTTGATACTGACGTTGAAATTGTAGCCTAATTGGAGTGAATGTAGCAACTAGAGGGCCATGGCTTTGGACCCGCAGCAACGGGCGTGCTGCATTATGGAAATATTGTTCCAGTCAAGCCGTTGGGTACCATTGCAGGCTTCCTTGTACCAAAAAAGGGGGTGATTACCTGGTTATGGAGCTGGCAGGGATTGGCACCTCTGCGAGGCAGTCCTGCAAATGACCGAGCAACGTGCAAGCCACTCAAAGAAATACTCCGACTCCTCAGACGGCAAGGCGCGCTTGGAGACATGCCTTTGCGGGCATGCATCTTCATGCGGCAGAATAGGGGTCCACCAGAGCTTCATCGCACGTGGTCGGAACATCGGCAGGACGATGTTACTGTAATCCTGTTTTTTAGCGTCACCGGTAGCGACACAGGAGAAGTACTTTGACATGGTGAAGCGATGCAGATTCCAGCCGCTGCAGAACGGTCCATCCACTCCATCCTCAGCGACACCATTTTCCTCCTGATGTTGCTGTATGGCTGCGACGGAATCCCCGCCTATCGAGAGGATTTGACACCGCTAAATACGGTATGTCACGCACAGTGTCCCTCATTGTTCAGCTTACAAGAACGCTTTGGTAGGGGGAGGAGGCGGTTTTGGACACTTTCGCTGTGGGGAGGGGATGTCCAAGCACCCCCCTGCCCGTAGCCACTTAAACAACTTGCACCAAAATATGCTGTGGATCCAAAGAAGTAATTGCCTGATGCCTTCTCATGCTGGATCACGGTGTACCCCTCTTCCTGCTTGCAGAGACTGCAAAATGCACCGTGCTTTTGTCGAAAAAATGGATGGTCGCTATAGAGCCCCAAATCAGCAACACAATTGTATTGTGATGCAAAATTTGATAAATAAGTTCATGACAAGGGCGGCCTGGCACAATATTTGTGAGCATCGCAGAGGATATGGCGCTTACTGTGATCGGGTGGCAAAAAAATGGCCCGAGATGATCCAACGTGTCGGTGGCATCAAGCGAACCGGGCGGGGTGCTTTCCTGCCTCGACAGCAGACTCTGCCGCTATTTTGAATGTTCTTAGCCGCATCAACTTGTTCTGGGGCTGACGTCCCCCAACGAAAGCATTTACAACAACATATTATGATATGTACACGGTTGCAGTGTTGGTAAGGTTAGATGAATGCTGAGTTACCCTGGGGGGGAGGGGGGGGGTTCAGGAAGGGGCAGAGGGCTGAAGGGGTCGAGAGGAGGGGACAGAAAGTCGCCGGATGGGGGGAAAAAATTTTGGATGTCCCGGGAGGCGCTGGAGTGGGGGGGGGTAGGGGCAGACGGACCTGGGCACCTAGTAGCGGTGGGCCTAGAGGGGAGACGTAGGCGTGTTTGACGGTAGCGTGCCTTGGAGTGTGGGGGTGGGAGAGGGGGAGTGGTCTTGGCGCGCTTTGGGGGCGCCCAAACAATTGTGGTCGGATGGGTTTGTGATGATCGATGGCGTTTTTGTGGTTGCCGTGGGCGTGAGTGCTGAGGAGGGCGGGGAATGGCCAGGGGGGGGGGGGGCGTGGTGCGGATGCGCGGCTGGATGGGCGTTTGGAGTTTTTAGGCGCGCGACGAGTGGCTGGTAGTGCTTTGGCTGACCCCGACTTGGAAGGTTTTTTCCAGGCGTGTTTGTGGAGAGGTGGGGGTTGCTGGTATGCGGGGCGGGTCCGAGGGGGCATGTGGACGGAGGTACTGAACGCACCGTGGAGAACCGAGAAGGGGTTGAGAGGGTCGGGGGGGTGCGCCCAAAGTATTGGGTCTCAAGCGAGAGGATTCAAACACAGCCAGTCATGTGCTTGGTGGACAGCCTTGTCAAGGTGCTTTACGCGTTCCTCTAGGGCTAGGGTAAGCATGGCCTTGTGTTCGGCGCGAGTGGAGCCCAGGATTGCCTTGGAGAGGCAGGACCATAGGGACATAGGCACCAGAGTTCTCATGAGGTTCCTGCTGTCAGCCTTTGAGGGTCCACAGAGCCACCAGTGCAGGACGATGGGGCTGGAAAGGGGCCCCCAGGAAGAGATGTATGCCTGGACGTGCTGGTCTAACGCTTTGCAGAAGGCCAGGCAGGACAGAGGGTCGAAGGGATGGTGCTGTCCGCACCTGGAACAGTGGTACTCGTGAAGCATATTGCTCCACTGGTACGCGTGCACATTGTAGCACCCAGACGCCAGTTTGAAAGACAAGGACGAAAACGAGGAAGCTTTATTGTACAGGCTGAAGCTGGGGCCGACCGCTATGTTGTTATGGGAATGCTGCGGCAGTAGATGGTGGAACTGCTGCGCCTTAAACTTGTGGAGGACAGGCAGGTGGTGTACCGCCACTGAACCCAGGGGGGGGAGGGGGAGGAGGTCTGGTGTAAAAATCAGGCTGTGAGCTGCCCATTTAGAGAAATGGTCGCAGCTTTCGTTGTCAAAAAAATTGGCGTGACCTTTAATCCACATGATGTGGAGGGGGTTGGTGATGAGAAGTAGGGCGCTGTGTACGGCGACGGTCCATGTGTCGTCTTGGAACGGGCTGGGCCTATAGACTTGGCATTTTTGAAGGGTCGACACCACCTGTTCGTTGTCAATCAACAAACATACTTCGTATCGGGGAAGCTCCCTGTGGATCCAGCGAATGGCTGCTACCGCACCCCAGAACTCCGAACCCAGGGAAGAGGGATGCGGTAGGGATAGGCACAGGACTCTGGTTGCGCCGTCCGGCAGAAAGGCGGTGACGGCGGCTGCATGGCCGGACTCACCGGAGGAACAATCAGAATGGAGCCACACCCGCTGTAGGCCGGGGGCTGGCGGCCTGGTTAGTGCCTCCGCGGCATCGTGGCATCCCCATTCGTCGAGAGACTTCTTCTCCAGGTAGTGTTGTGCCTGCAGAGAAAAGAGATGGCTGTGTTGGCTGATCCTCAGTGTGTGCGCATTGTGCAGTGGCGCTGGGGGTTCGAGGATGGTCTTCTGAGGGCGCAAAAATTCAGGGACTAGCTGGAAGTGAGAGGGGCGGGAGTAATCCATGACGGCGTGGCATGGCATTTGCATGGTGTAGGACGTGTGGGTATCCACGGAGTAGACCCCGTCGTGGAACGAGACGATGGCCCATTTGGAGGTGGCCTCGATCACTCTTCCTGTTGCCTGTCCTGATTTGAACCTAACGGTTAGCTGGGTACCAGGCGTTAGATCCCGAAAAGCAGTGGGTCTCCACGGGCCTCTGCTGTTGAAAGATATGCCTAGGGCATGGATGGAGTCCATAAAAGAGTTCTGCACCGGATTCGAAGCCCTCTGGTTCGGTCTGAGTAAAGACTGTACGTACAGGGGGCCAACTGACTTTGGAACGAGGCCGCAAAGGGCCCGTAATCCATAGTTCTCAGTGGCAACGTGGACGCTGTGCGGTAGAAATTTCATACCCAACCCTCCCTTTGGGCGAGCCGCGAAGCGGTCTTTGGGGGAGACTAGACGTGTGATGCTTCGACACGCAACTCCCGCCCAGATGAGTGACTGAAGCTTTTCGAGCTGGTGGGGGGAAAGAGAGTGGGTGATTAAGCGGTAGGCGAGTGCTGGGACCAGCTGAGAGTTCGTCAGGCGGACCCTCTCACTAAGTGTAAGGGGCAAGGGAGAGAGTCGGGCAAAATAACTCTGGATCTCCGCCTTGAGCATGTGAAACAGGCCCCTTGTTTGGTGGCAAGTAAAAAGATAAACCCCCAGGTATTTATAGCATGTGTGCGGGCGACCCGCTTTTTTGTTGTACGTGAGGAATTCCGAGCCCCTGCGTGTCAGAAACTCTTTTTGGGGGGCTGTGCCATTGGCGTGGACTTCGGTTTTAGACACATTCATGTCCAGACCCCAGTCGCTGGCTGGCCCATCGAAGTAGTTGAGATTGTTTTGGATGTAGACGACGTCCTCAATTTTGATCAGGATGTCGTCCCTGTAAGTGTGGTGGCTAGTGCGGGCATTTGCCCGGGGGGGGGGGGGGCACAGTGGCAAAAAAATGGTGGAAGAGGGAGGTGAGATAGAGAATGAAGAGTAGGGGGGAGAGGGGACATCCTTGTCGGAGGCCTCTGGTTTGGAGGTAAGCGTGGGGAGTGCGGCCATTGATGATGGGGCTGTCTTGAGGGAAGGAGTATAGTTGCTTTATGAGAGAAACTGTGGAAGTAGAGACATTTGCCCGTTCGAGGACGGTCCAGAGTGTGCCATGGGGCACCGAATTCAAGGCTTTATTGAAACCGATGAACAGCGAGTAGCTCTTCTTTGATTTCGCATAAAGGGTTTTGAGATGATACAGATGATCAGCGCATTGGTGGCCGGGGAGGCCACGGTGCTGGATTTCTGAAAGGATGTCGTGTGCAAAAGCCTGAGCGCGCAGGTTGTTTGCAGGCAGAAGTGGCCCAGAGTTTGTAAATACAGTTTAAGAGGGCAACAGGACGGTAGTTTGAGGGGGAGAAAGTTTCACCTGATTTATAAATGAACATATTTTTGCACATAGCCAGTGCCGGCGGCAGCGGTGAATGGGGGAAGCGGTTTACAATGGAGTGGAAAAAAGGCTGGATGGGTTCCGGACAGAGGGCCAGGATGTAGTTGTTTGTCTTGTCCGGCCCCCCGGCTTTTGACGGCTTACTGTGGTTCCAGCTGTTCAGGAACTCCTGCCAGGTCACAGGTGGTATGTGGTTGTTCTTGGCAGAAACGAGGAATGCGGGCGAGTGGGACAGGACCTCTTCGACGAAGTCCTTGGGGGGGGCGTAATCTGGATGCCCTCCAAGATAAAGCAGGGTACCCCTGTAAACTTTGGCTACATCTGCCGGGTCACTCAGGAGCTCTTTGGTAGTTGGATCTCTGACAACGAGAGGCTCTAGGTCTTTAGGGCAGAGGGTGTTAGCAACAGTGCTTTTCATCTGGACCCCCCGGACCAGACTACTGTGAAGCCTTCTCTTCGCTTTGGTTTCGTCCGAGGACCGTAAGGTGTTTACCACGGACTGAACGTCCGCAATGGGCTCGGGAAATGCCGGGGAAGAAGGAGGCGGGGGTGAGCGTAATAATCTCCTGAGCTTGCCGTAGCCCTCTTGGTCCTTGCGCTGCGGTTTCGGACGTGTGATTTTGTGGTACGCAGACCCAACCTGCATAAGGAGAGAATCAGTGGCGACGATTATCTCTTCCAATAGGGCCCTGGCAGGGGCGTCCTGGAGGTCCCGGCACCAGTCGGAGATGAGCTGTACGCTTTTGGGGAATTGTTGCTTTTCGTCACTAGAAAGCTTCTGAAAAATGCAAGGGGGGAGTTGGGGCTGAGGCAGAAGGATCAGGGAGGGGCACTGGAAGACCGCAACCACTGGGTGGTGGTCAGAGATGGTGTAGTCCGTGAGGACCGACGCATCCAGGAGGGGAAGGTGCGACGTCAGGCGATGGGACGCAAAGATGTAGTCTAGTCTTACTTTGCTGTCCCTGCGGTCGCTTGCGTAGCGGGTATACTGCCTGAGGGAGGGGTGCTCTGACCTGAAAGTGTCCACCAACCTAGATGGGAGGTATTCCACTTCCCCCGTGAGCCAGTGCCACTCCACCAGACCGACGAAACTGTGCTGGTCAAGTTCCGGATCCAGAACGCAGTTAAAATCACCCCCCAGGATCTGATTGGGATGATCTTTCAAATAAGAAGCAAGAACTCGCTCCATGGTGTCACGGTACGGAGCTGGGGCCCCCGTACGCACCGTGGGGGAGTAAACTGAGAAAGCGTGCAGGGGGGCTGCTTCCGGACGGGATATTTTGGCACCACAGATAAGGCCGTCGCTGTCTCTGGGCGGGACACACCTGGTATATCTCGCGATGCGCGGATCTGCAATGACCGACACCCCGTGTTTGTGGCCGCAGACATTCGAGAAGGCTTTAGCGCGGTCATTGCCGAAGGCGTACCGCTGTGGAAGGAGAGGGGGAGAGTTTAGCTCTTGAAGGAGTATAATGTCATGTCCCCCGTCTAGGAAATGCAAAATTGACGCGGGCGTGTTTTGGCTCTTTGCCTTGTTGAAGGACACGACACGAATGGCCGGGACGGAGGGAAGGGAAGGGGGGGGGCGGCGCAAGCATCTAGGTTTGAAGGGCTTGTGCACTTGGGGGGGGGGTGGGAAGGAGGGTGTCCGAATGGAGGAATAGCGGGCATCCAAGGGGGAGTCCGGTGTCAGGAGCGCTGGTATGTGGGCAGGGTCCTCATTCTGTATTGTTCTAGTGTAGAAATCCTTGAGTGAAGTGCTTGTGCGTATGCTCTGGGCGAGTGGTGTAGGGCTGTGTCACAGGCAGTGCGAAGAGAGGGGTGTATAGTCAGGTCTGTAGAGACATTTGTGTCTGGGACCAATGCTCTCGGGTTGATGTGTGCTTGCTCCACAGGGAGAATCTCGGGATGCGAGAGACAGTGGCGGTGAGGGAGGCACCGTGCACGCCCAAGCGGGCGAGGACCTCTTGACACCGTCTCATGTTACATCTCGTGCGGTGGCACTGACGGGTGGGAGGGGGGCAGAAAGAATATGGGGACGGGTAGCATTCGGTAGACTCATCAGAGCTCACCACAAGGGGAACCAAAGGACTTTGTGGTCCGGCACACAGTGAGCGCAGATCAGCCCGGTCAGGGCATATCTGGCGGTCACAGGGCTTAAGGAAGTCATGTTACGCACAGGGAGAGTGGTAGAGCGATGGCCTTGCCATGCCTGAGAACATGCAAGAATGGTGATGGGGGGTATTTGTGGTCTTGAGGCGCAGACGACGTCTCGTGTGCACAGAAGGGTGACACCTAGCGCAGGTTCATTAAGTCGTCTCATGTTGCCCTCGGTCAGGGGGCTCCGAGGATGTCGCATGGAGGTCCGTTCCTACACCAGTGTGACGGAACACAAGGGATACCCTGTAGTCTTGGGGAATGCGCCGCTTCTCCACTGTGTCATAGTCGCGGGCTGGGATTTGGTGCTTCCACTTATCGCGGGCTTCCCCAACAATTAGGAGGAGGCTGCGGCGCTGTAGGAAGACTTTTTGCCTTTTCTTAAAGAGGGTGGATCCCGGGAGGGGACGCGGTTCGAAAACCATTTCCAAACCTGACCAAAGGAGCCATCCAAGACATAAGGGCCCAGCTGAGGAATGTCTATGTGGCTCCTCAGGCCACTGCTGGGCTCTGATCGAGCTACTGACCACATATTGGAGCATAAGAAAGAAGAAGGCAGGACCTGGGCGCAGGCAGGGAATGCCCGTAGCCCAATCGCTTGAATATACTCAGGAGGGGTCGGTTCAAAAGGTTCAACTTCTTTTGATTCTGGATTGTGCCTGAATCCGAAATGAAGCATTGTGCGGTGCCCCTCGGACAGCCATTGGTGATTTTCATCTGCACTGAAGGACACCACCAGGGCTTCTTCTTTTTCTGAAGAGAATGCATTGGATATGAAGGCTCCTGCTATTTCCGGGATGGGGTCAAAAATTTTCCCTGTTTGGAGGTGGAGCTGTGCGATCTTTTCTGTGACGGGGAGGGGTTTGCTTGTGGACAAGTAATGGTCCCTCGCGAGACTTAGTTGTTCTGCGCTGCCGTAGGCAGTCGCCGCCTCGATGACACGTGATAGGAAATCCTGGGCTTCCGAAACTAGGGGGTTGGCGGGACCGAAAAGTTTGACGCGCGCCGCCGTGTCGGGGCACTCAGGGTGAAATACGAGTTGTGATACAGTGAAGCCTTCCGCAAGGAGCGCGGATTCGTGATGAACATATTTTACTCGGTAGACTCGCACCTTAGCCATGGGGGTGCTGAACAAGGAAATGGGCCCAATTTTCCCAAGCAGGGAGACCCCGAACATTACATCAACATCCGGCGTGGATGACGGGGCGTGAACTTCTACAAGTTCTGGATCAGGAAGCTCGGTAAGGGGGTTGAAGCAAGACTTCACTGGGGAGGGTGGGGGAGGGACATCTTTGTGCACATTTCGGGGGGAAGCGGATAGGTCCATCTTGTGTCCCGGGTGTCTGGAGCGCCACGAGGAGTATCCTCCCCAGGAGATCATGGCTCCGGTAGTGCCCCGATACGTGACCAGGTTATTCTCTTGGAAGAGCATGTAACTCATGGAAGTGAGAGAATCTCGTTGGGGGAGCAAGAGGATGTTGTGATAGTTCATGCACACGTAAAACTCGTGGTGTGTTCTGGGAAAGGCCCCTAGGATACCGCACCGTCGCGCGGCTTCGCTACTAAGGAGTGATTTCCACACGTCAATTTGTCTGAAGTCCGGCGTGGCCTGTTTGTATGGTTTAGAAGGGACAACTTTGAAAGTTTTGTCCTTCCCTAGATCGGAACTACGGATGCAAAAGACTTTGCCAAGCGTCCACAAGGGGTGTTGTAAGATGGTGGAGAGAAGCTTCTCAGCGAGGGGGGTTGGAATGGTGTAGTGGAAGCGGAACATATGTTCCGAGGATAATTCTAGAGGCTGTATGCGTTCCTCTGGAAAATAAGCATTTTGGGAGTTGACCGAAATGTGGTCGTTTTCGAAATGGAAAAGGCGGTTGACGAGGACAAAAAATTCCCAGGCCTTCCCCCAGCGCCGCCTACACTCTCCTCGTTCCCGCTTGGATTTTTGGGAGAGCTCTTTCCGAGAAGGGACGGTGAAGTTCGGGAGCAAATGCCGTGCAACTTCAAATCGTAGCGTTGTGCGCACTGCGGCCACTTGGACGGTGCCGTCAACCTTATTTAGAGCCAATTGCAGGGAAGTGTGAGGGTGCATGATGTCGCCGTAGCAGATGTGTGCGTGGTGCTTGTGACGGGTGGAGAGGTGAAGGTGAAAATATGGGTATTGAGGAGAGTCAAGTAAGTTGAGCTGCACGGAGCCATCGGGATCAGGTGAGGGGTTGTACGTGTTGGCATTCGAAAGCCGGTCTACTCCACATACACAAGGGGCAAGGGAGATCATGTTGGGGTTCAAGGGGTTCATGTACAGGGTCCCTGCCGAAAGGTTGTCTTCCATTCCCGGGAGAATGAAGGTACCTTCGTACACAACACCGGAATCAAAGGCTTCTTGCAAGGCTTCGTTGATGGTTTGGGCCCACTCGGTCCACGTGTCGCCGTATTTGTATTTGGAGTTGTAGTAATCTTGTGGGTGTGGAAAAATGTAGAACTTTGGGTGGTAATGAAGATTGTCTTTGAGGTACCTAAAATTGTCATGACCGATTGTGGAGTAGGCATTGTTGCCGGAGCAATCAATGTCATGGAAAAATGTGCACCTGTCGCTCGCGCAAAGGTCTATTGTTGGGTGTACTTGGTCATAGATGACTTGCTTGTGGTATTTCTCCAACACGAGTGGATTTGTATCAATTCCTAAGGTATCATGGGCATGCATTTCTCCCCATAGTGCTTGTTGCTCGTGTGTGGTGATGTCACCTTTATGTTTAACCACGAATTCTGCAAAGACATCATCCGGGGCAAGGGAAGGGTTGACGAAGGGCTTTCGGGCATTACCATCCTCTTCATCAGGAGTAGGGTCTTGCCCTTCTTCGGCCTTTTCGTGTGTTCCTTCGGGAGACGGAATAGCGCTTGGCGTAGACTGCTCCTCACGTTGCGTTAAGAGGGAGTTGTCGGGCTCAACTTCATTGGTTCTCCTTGCGTTGTCGTTGAGAGCGGTGTTGTTGTCCATTGCCTTATCTCCACACGGGTCTTCGTGACATTCTTCTTGTTGTTTCAACTCTTCGGCATCAAGTGGATGGCATCATTAGGTGTTCTCGTCTGTGCCTTCGGGCACGGAGTCTTGCACCTTTTCGGAGCTGGTTGGCGCTGCAGGCGCTTGGTCTTGATGTTGTGGTTCTTGGGCCCCCTTTCCTTTGGCGGTTTGAGCTGTTGTCTCGGCGAGTGGGAAGAGTTCTCTTGCGAAATTTTCGGGTTGTTCATCATCTGAAATGACATTGGATGACGTGCCCTCTTCACGTGACGGGGAAAGGTCGGGTGAAGGGTGAAATGGCTCGTTTTCGTGCTTTGAGGGTGAAAGCGTAGGGAGAAGCCGACTTTGAGTCAGCTTGGCGTCCACCTTAGCCTGAGTTCGAGCAATGAAGTTTTTCACGGACTTTAGCTGTTTGTCTTCGGTCTTGAGCGTTGCGGAACGCTCCTTGGGCCGAAGTTGCGACATTGCCAAGAAAACGGCGTTGTGAAGCTAGGCAACTAGGACGGCACTCACAATTGCGGCTTTCCGCTAGGCAAATAAAATTGACAGCAAGGTCTTTTCGCTTGCTTCGGCTCCAAATTGCGGCTTTGGGACTTTTGATGGTAACACACGGCTCCAAGGGATCAGCCCGGAACTTGAACAGCCCAGGATTTTCGATAATCACCCAGCAGCCTGGACTGCTGGTGGATCCATCAATAGATTTCTGAGGGTCAATCGAAAAAAAAAGGCACTCAGAAAGTGTGACTTTGCTGCTATGTGTCGGGCTCGCAAAGCGGGACAGCCTATTTCACAAAGGAAACCATTAAAGACCCCTGTGATTTTTCTTTGATGCTGCCAGCTTCTCAAACTATACACCACAAAAAGCACAAGTCCTGGCATTTACTTTGCCACATCTGCGCTCGCAGCATCACCAGTCGGCGGTTCACGGGATGGGGAGGTGGCTAGGGCGGGATAAGGCCAGCGACTATTGGGATGTCTTTGAAGACCTCTCAGTGGTGGCAGCCGTTGAAGAGGTCCGTCAAAAGAACGACCTCAATTTTGTTTGGGTGTACGACTCGGCTTGCAAGGTGGCAACCAAGCGCTGGAAGCTATCTGGTCCCCCTCACGCGTGCGACGAATGCTACATCACGCGCAACAACATGAAACGTGCCGGACCCGAGGGAAGGAGCGTGGAGGGACTGACAGTGGGTCCATTCCGCCAAGGCTCCATTCCTCAATCTGGTGAAAGACCTCGATGAAGCGGTCTACGATCCCGGCCATTTTGTGGCACTTGTTCTTGTCCACATCCTGCTAGCCTCTTTATGTTTTTGGCTGCATACCCATGACCCAACAACGTTCGTGGTGTTTGAAGCAATCTGCAAGGAGGCCACAGCAAGCAGCTGGAAACCACCCAAAAAGCGCAAAATTTGGGCAGGGTGAATGAAGGGCGACCTGCAAACAGGCCAAGTCCATGGTTGTGATTCAGTTGGCAATGATGCCTTCCGGCAAGCTATAGAGGACTTGATGCCAGCCTCAAAAGATCGGTTGATTGCTGTAGATCCACGCATTCATGGTAGCGATGTGTTGTGGAACCCGATCCAGCAATTCCTGCACCTCCTGCGCCAGCTGTATGAGCAAGTGTTGTCCGCGGATCCTGAAAACGTGCACAACAGACACCGTGCCTGCGACGAACTATACTGGCTTTTTGATATCCTAGGACTGCAACAGGCGAGGTGGACTGTATAAGTGCACTCTTTTTGTGCCCATTATACATCACGTCTCTTGCGGCACGGTAGTCTGGTAGGTTGCTCCGCAGGAGGGGGTGAGCACTGCCACAAAAAGGATAAAAAAACAGTGGGCTGCCGGCCGTCATTTCCTCGTGGTAAGTGGCCGCAACGAATTTTGGCATGCACAGAACACTCAGCAATTGAGCACTCTGGGCAGAGGGGAAAGTACGTCCAAGATACTGGTGTACCAACCAGGTAGCGCTCTCCAGGTATCCCTGTGCCAGTCTCTGAACGCTGTTTTCATGGTGTTTGGTCCGCTTCATTTCGTTGTTTGCTGTAACATCCATCACAAGCGTAGGGCTGACCAAGAAGCTTCCAGCATGCAACCCTGGGGCATGAACGTTAGACCCAGATTAAAGTGAAACTGTAGGATTGACAAACATCCCTCCCCCTTGCAGCATCCAGGAGCAAAGCATATGAATTTCCAATTGTTTGGTTCAGAAACTTCATCGATGGTTTTCACAGGAAACAAATTCAGCAGCCAAATGACCCCTGGAGACACACACGTATTTCTCTTCGAGTGCCTCCTCGCCTCTTTGCCTCCCCTTGCCTTCTGACCTCATCTCCTTGCATCCTTAATTCCTGCTGGATTACATGTCAATTTTTCTCTTTGTCACAGATCCTGCCGCCGCGCACGCAAAGTTCGGCAGCTTCGCAGCCGAATTTAGCACGTGAAGACCTGAGCGGCAAGTTAGCTGAGTGGCGGAGGCGAGCAAAGCGGTTGGAGCAGAAAAGCAGAGAGCGTGACACAGATCTTCAAAGGGCGACCACTTCCTCGCAAGACAAGGAGAAAGACCCGGAAAAGACGAGGGACAAACTACAAGAGGTGAAGCGGAAAGGGGTGGAAAGTGAATCGGCTGCAAGCCAGGCAAAGGCTGCAAAAAAACTGGCTGAGAATCAGGCAGCGAAGGAAGCAAAAGAGAAGGCAGGTGCAATGACAAAGGCTGCTGAAGCAAAGGAGATGACTGGTGCTGCTGAAGAGGCTTGTAGTGCTGCACAATCCGTGGAAAAGACTGCTTCTGCTCACAGAGCTTCAAGGGGTGTGCCATCTGTGGAAACTGTACAACATGAAGCCTCTGGCTCTGCAGAAAAACCGCAGCCAAAAGACCTGTCAGCTGAGACCTTGGCAGCCATTGCGGCAAAACTGGAGTTGCAGAAGAAGCAACAATCACCTATGACACAGCTGTCTTCAGTGTTTGGGCAGCAGCAACAGCAGCGGGCGGCAGCGGCCGCCGTCGTGTTTGCCTTTGGCACAGATTTGTTTATTGCCTGGGCAGCAACAACAGCAGCAGCAGCAGCAGCCGCAATCTTGTTCGGCTTTGGCACAACTCCTTGGGCAGCAGCAAATGCAGCCGCTGCAGCGCAGCCTTCTGGTTCATCATTGCCAGAAATTTTGCATGGGCAACAGGAGCAGCAGCAGATGTCTACCTCTGACGTTAACGGGCTGGCACAAGTACTTGCAGTGTTGGGACAGCATCTGCCTGCAGCAGTTAGCGGTTCCTCAAATTTTCTGTCACCGGTCTCTGGATGGCATGGGCAGGAGCAGCAGCAGTCTAGTTTCCTCGACGTATTGGGACTTTCTAAGGTCCAAAATGCTCAGCTTCTCCTGCAGCAGCGGTTGTCACACATGATGCCACACACCTTCCTCAAATAATGCCCCGTGTCTCCCCTTGCGTCTGGCGATATTTAAGCCTGCACACACAGTGTAGAGTATGGTATTATTCCCTGTTTTTGGAATTTGGAAACCTGTTGTGGTTCATGTGGTATCTCTCCGCTTTCCTATATTTCATCATCCCTTGATGGATTTTAGAAACTGCTGAGGTACAATGAACACTGCAATTCATGCTCTGAGATAATTGTATCGCTCTTGCGCTCAGCTTGCTCGCTCAAATTGTGATTTGGAATTTTAGAAAGCCACCGCAATTTGGCCCGGGAACTCTGACTTTCAGTCTTTTTAAGTCTGTTGCTGTGTTTGCGTTATTATATCTCTGGAAGTGTAGATGCCTGAGCTCTGTGTTCATTTTGCACGTTCTGCCATGTTGGACTGATTGAGAGAACCAGATGCTCGGATGCTCAGATTGCCGGAGCTTGTTGCGATTGGCCTTTGTTTTCATTACCATTGGTCGTTCCTTGGATTCGCATGCACGAAGGTTTTGTAGGATGTTTTTTTGATGAGTTGGTTTCGCTCGTCGTGTCAATATTGAAGAGGTACTTATAAGTATAGTGTAGTAACAAATTCCAAGTTGTATTGGAGCAACCTGTTGGGTGTTGCAGGGGCGCCAGCACAAAAAAAAAGAGTTTTCACCCAAAAATGGCCCAAAACCGCACTTCTTTGGCCGAAAACAGTGTTCCTTTTGCCGCGGTGTTGAATTGTAGGGCCCTATACCCTTTTCTGACGGTGACGTACACACTGAAATGTGTTTGCAATTGTATTGGCCCAACCTATCGTGTTTTGCAGGGCGCCGAGCACAAAGAAAAACAGTTTTCGCCCAAAAATGGCCAAAAAATGCCAATTTTTGGCCGCAAACAGTGCTTTTGTTGGCCTGGGTCGTGACTTGTAGGGACCCATACACTCTTTTGAGGGCGCCCCACGCACTGAGACGTGGTTGAAATTGCATTGGAGGCTCCTATGGGGTGTTGCAGGGCCGCCAGACAAAATAAAACAGTTTTTGCCCAAAAATGGCCAGAAAATGCCCTGTTTCAGCCGGAAACAGTGTTTTTCTGGCCAGGGTCGTGAGTTGTAGGGCCCCGTACCGTATTTTGAAGGTGCCCCACCGACTAAAACGTTCGGAATTGTATTGGAGCACCCTATTATGTGTTCGAGGGCCGCGGGCACAAAAAAAAATAGTTTTCGCCAAAAACCGGCCATTTTCTGGCCGAAAACAGTGTTTTTTCGGGCCCGAAAAGACCCTCAAACGGCGACATTTCAGGCTATTTAAACTGATTTGAGGTCCCCATCCCGTATTTTGAGTATCTGGAATGCAAAGAAATTAGGCGTCAACAGTCGATCACATCTCATTGTAGTTGTTTTGCACAATTTATTGTGGTTTTTTCCATTTTTCTTATTTCTTTTCCAAAAAAGGCAAAACCCAAAAAAGAGGCCGAAACGGGGAACTTTTCATATATTTTGCCTGATTCGGCTCAGGCGAGCCCCCCCCCCCCTATTACGAGTATACCAACTTCAAAGAAAAAGGAATGTAACAGTTTTTTGGATGACATTGTGGCTGTTTTGCACTTTTTTTATTCCATTTTTTTATTCTTTCCAGAAGAGATTTTTAGGGGGTCAATTAAATCCTAGGTGGTGCGGAAGAACCCGAACATGAGCGATGTCCAGGAAGTTGACGCCCATGATCATGTCCTAATCCTGCAGGTCTGCTTTGTAGAACAACTCCTTGATCTGGTGTCGCGGACCAAGATCTCAGCGCAACAGCTGCTCGTGGCGCAGTAACTGCCGACTGATCTCGGCCTTGTCAAGTCCTCCCTCCGTGATCTCGCCATTGGCCAGCGTAAGCGTAACCGGCATGGCGCTGCGTCGCAGGGATCGGGCACTCAGCAGCCCTTTGCATACCAGGCTCACCTGAGCTCTGGTATCCACAAGTATCCCGAAGATTCAGTTCTCACCAGCACTGCTGAACCCTCGGACCCTGAGATGCAATTTGCCATGTTTGCCGACTTGGTGTATTGCATGCAACTCGAAGATCGCCGGGTTAATCAGGATATCTGTGATCCGGCTGAGCAGGCAGTAATGCGTGGGTCGTGTCTCGAGCCCTGCAGTGGCTTCATCCACATCCAGTGTGTCCTCACACACAGTCAGCGGTGTGATGGGGCTGCTCTCCTGTCGTGAAGGGCAAGAGATCCCCGGTTGTGGAGACCCCTCGCCGCTGGCTTCTGTAGGCCTTGGGACCAGACGAACCCTGTGGCTGGCCACTTGCAACCTGCATATGCAGCCCTTGGATCGCCACCATCAGCAGCGCGTAGCGGTGCCCATTGACATTGATCTGACAATGTTGGCAGGGATCATGGCCAGCACGCTGATCATGCTGCGCGACTTTGTCAGGGTGGGCCAGGAAGTACTGCGCCTTCTCCCTCTTGCTCACCTTGCAGTGAGTATGATTCTGGTGATGATGACCTTTTGGCCCTTAGCAGACGTACCAACTACCCTTTCCGTCCGGTCCGCCGTGTTTCTCTCGGTATGTGCGGGACAACAGCAGCGAAGTACCCTAGTGGTGCTGCTCCTTCCGCTTGCGGGCTACGTTCATCTGGCTGGTGGACTGCACGCCGTACACCTCCGCCAGTATGCCGTCCACTGCCTGTACTCCAACCTCAGAGAACGGCCTCTGAGGTCGGCCTCTGCTGGCATCGAATGCACGACCACTGCCCTTTGGCGTTCCCTGCTTGTTGAGGGTACTGATCTCGGCGGCGTCCGCAGCCTTCTGCCAAAGAACCCGCGGGAACAAGTTCCGCTGGCTTCCACGGTCCTGATGCTGAGCCTCTTTGCGGTGCTGCAGGGGAATCCTTTTGCTGATGAAGTCGATCATCTCATCAGCAGCCATTCCTGTGTCGATGGCCTGGAGCTTCAGCATGCCCGTGGCCCAGTGGACCGTGTCCATGGCCTTGTGGCTGTCCTTCATCCCGCGGTCCTCATTGGTGATCATCGGGGCGTTCTTCATGGTGTCGCAGTGGTACTGCGCGGTAGCTCAGGAGTTGATCCACTGCAGCAAGCCCTGGTGCTGCTGCAGGGGCAACAGATTTGAGGTTTGAGGTTCGATTTTGCGGGTACTAGACGCCTTTCGGCCCCGGGGGGCCACCTGGTTGGGCCAGGTGATATCCTCCCCACCGGGTCCTCGTGGGGGGCCCTCCAAGAAGCACCTCCTGCCTGGTGGCGGAGTCCCCCGGGTTCACAGGGCATGGAGCCCCGTCCCTCCCCGGCTTTCCCGTTTCGCCACTCCCCGGTCTTACCCACAGCGTCGCCCCCCTAATGCGTGGTCGCCCGGGGCGTCGGCGCCGCCGGGCCCGTGCTACTGGCTTGTAGGCAGTGGGACACCTTGGGCTCGCGCGGAGGCTGCCTAGCCTAGGGGTTGGGGGGTGGTGCAGTGCGCCACTACTGCCTTGGCGGGTGCAGTGCCCCGTCCGTGTGGGTTCGGGCCGGTACCTGGTGTTGTGTCTCTCCCGTTTCCCCCTTCCCGCCCCGCGTGTCCCGCGCTGCGTGTGGCGGGCCGTCTCGTCCGGGTGTCCCTTACCCTTGCTCGCTGCTACGCAATTCCACGCGGTCTGTGCGTTCCGCGAGCTCAGTCCGGTTGCCCTTCTGGTAGTCCCCGCGTGCCCTCTCCGTGTGTGTGCGCTCGCGCTCCCGCAGCGTCCGCTCCCCCCCCCCTTGGGTGATGTGGCGTGCGCACCTCGCGCGGTCCCGGCACTGGGCGCTGGTAGGGCCGTTCCATGTGGTCCGTGCCCCTCCGCGTGTCCTGCCCCGGTCCCTTGCTCCGTCTGGCGTGCTTGTGGGGGGGCGGTCCGGTCCCGGTTCCCCCCTACCTGGCCTGGGGCTGTGCGCCCCCCGCGGGGCGGGTCCGGGGGGGTGGCCCGCCACCGTTGCGAGGGGCGTCTGGTGTCAGGCGCTGTCCCTCCCCCGGTCGCCTGCCTTCTGGGCGGGCCGTTGGGTCCGCCACCCACATGCTGTGGGCGCGGGTGTGCGGATGTCAGGGCCCGGCACTGTCTCCTCGGCCTGTATGCCCTGTAGGAGCTGCGTGCCGCGGGGGTGGTGGGGGGCCGCCCCCGGGGGGGGGGGGTGGCCTTCCACAGTTGTGAGGGGCGTCTTGTGTCAGACGCTGTCCCTCCGCCAGCCGCCCGCCCTCTCGGGCAGGTAGCCGGGGTTCCGCGACCCATGTGTGCCAGGTGTGGTCGGTGCGGGCGTGGGGACCCAGCAGCGGCCCCACAGCGCGCGCCTCTGCGGGCCGGCGTTGCTCGCCGTGAGGGTGGCGGAAGGGCGTCCCCGCGGGGGTGCCTTCCACTGTTGCGAGGGGCGTCTGATGCCAGGCGCCCCCCTCCCCCGACTGCCGGCCAACTGGGCGGGCTGTTGGGGTCCACTACCCACGTGCTGTGGGCGCAGGCGTGTGGCTGTGGGGACCCAACACTGTCCCCCTGGCCTGCATGCCCTGTGGGGGCTGCGTGCCGCGGGGGTGGCGAGGGGCCATCCCCCGGGGGGTTGGCCTGCCGCTGTTGTGGGGGGCGTCTGGTGTCAGGCGCTGTCCCTCCCCCGGCCACCCGTCCTCTGGGGCGGGCGGCCGGGGTTCCGCGACCCGTGTGTTCCGGGTGCGGTCGGTGCGGGCGTGGGAACCCAGCACCGGTTCCACAGCGTGCCCCCTTGCGGGCCGGCGTTGCTCGCTGTGGGGCTGGCGGAAGGTTTGAGGTTTGAGGTTTGATTTTGCAGATACTAGACGCCTTTCGGCCCCGGAGGCCACCTGGTTGGGCCAGGTGATATCCTCCCCACCGGGTCGCAGTGGGGGGCCCTCCAAGACACACTTCCTGCCTGGTGGCAGAGTCCCCCGGGTTCACAGGGCTCGGAGCCCCCTCCCTCCCCGGCCTCCCCGTTTCGCCACTCCCCGGTCAGTGCATCAAGTGGCAGCCGTGGCTGCGGGCGCTTACCCACCGCGTCGCCCCCCTGATGCGTGATCGCCCGGGGCTCCGGCGCCGCGGGGCCCCTGCTACTGGCTTGTCGCCAGTGTGACCCCCTTGGGCTGGCGCGGAGGCTGCCTAGCCTAGGGGTTGGGGCGTGGCGCAGTGCGCCGCTACTGCCTTGGCGGGTGCAGTGCCCTGTCCGTGTGTGCGTGGCGCTCGCGGCCGGTTTGGGGGGCTCGGGCTGGTACCTGGTGTTGTGTCTCTCCCGTTTTTCCCCTTCCCGCCCCGCGTGTCCCGCGCTGCGTGTTGCAGGCCGTCCTGTCAGGGTGTCCCCTTCCCTCGCTCGCTGGTACGCCATTCCACGCTGTCTGTGCGTTCCGCGAGCTCGGTCCGGTTACCCTCCTGGTAGTCCCCGCGTGCTTTTTTAGTTGTGTGTGCGCTCGCGCTCCCGCGGCGTCCGCTCCCCCCCCCCTTTGGTGGTGTGGCGTGCGCACCTCGGGCGGTCCCGTCACTGGGCGCTGGTAGAGCCGTTCCACGTGGTCCGTGCCCCTCCGCGTGTCCTGCCCCGGTCCCTTGCTCTGTCTGGCGTGCTTGGGGGGGGGCGGTCCGGTCCCGGTTCCCCCCTACCTGGCTTGGGGGCCTGCGCCCTCCGCGAGGCGGGTCCGAGGGGGTGGCCCGCCACCGTTGCGAGGGGCGTCTGGTGTCAGGCGCTGTCCCTCCCCCGGTCGCCCGCGTTCTGGGCGGGCCGTCGGGGTCCGCCACCCACATGCTGTGGGCGCGGTTGTGCGCCTGTGGGGGCCTGGTACTGTCCCCTCGGCCTGTATGCCCTTTGGGAGCTGCGTGCCGCGGGGGTGGTGGGGGGCCGCCCCCGGGGAGGGGGTGGCCTGCCACCGTTGTGAGGGGCCCTCCCCCAGTCGCCCGCCCTCTGGGGCAGGTAGCCGGGGTTCCGCGACCCGTGTGTCCCAGGTGCGGTCGGTGGTGGGCGTGGGGACCCAGCACCGGCCCCACAGCGTGCGCCCTTGCGGGCCGGCGTTGCTCGCCGTGGGGTTGGCGGAAGGGCGTCCCCGCGGGGGTGCCTTCCACTGTTGCGGGGGGCGTCTGATGTCAGGCGCTCCCCCTCCCCCGACTGCCCGCCCACTGGGCGGGCTGTTAGGGTCCACTACCCATGTGCTGTGGGCGCGGGCGTGTGGGTGTGGGGGCCCAAAGCTGACCCCTTGGCCTGCATGCCCTGTGGGGGCTGCGTGCCGCGGGGTTGGTGGGGGGCCGTCCCCGGGGGGGGTGGCTAGCCGCTGTTGTGAGGGGCGTCTGGTGTCAGCTGCTGTCCCTGCCCCGGCCGCTCGTCCTCTTGGGCGGGCGACCGGGTTTCCGCGACCCGTGTGTTCTGGGTGCGGTCAGTGCGGGCGTGGGGACCCAGCAGCGGTTCCACAGCGTGCGCCCTTGCGGGCCGGCGTTGCTCGCTGTGGGGGTGGCGGAAGGTTTGAGGTTCGAGGTCTCATTTTGCGGGTACTAGACGCCTTTCGGCCCCAGGGGGCCACCTGGTCGGGCCAGATGATATCCTCCCCACCGGTTCGTAGTGGGGTGCCCTCCAAGAGGCATATCCTGCCTAGTGGCGGAGTCCCCCGGTTTCACAGGGCTCAGAGCCCCGTCCCTCCCCGCCTCCCCGGTTTCGCCGATCCTCGGTCAGTGCATCAATTCGCAGCCGTGGCTGCGGGCGCTTACCCAGCGTGTCACCCCCATAATGCGTGGTCGCCCGGGCGCCAGCGCCGCCAGGCCCGTGCTACTGGCTTGTCGCCAGTGGGACCCCCTTGGGCTGGCGCGGAGGTTGCCTAGCCTAGGGGTTGGGGCGTGACGCAGTGCGCCACTACTACCTTGGCGGGTGCAGTGCCCCGTCCGTGTGTGCGCGGCCCTCGCGGCCGGTTCGGAGGGCTCGGGCCGGTACCTGGTGTTGTGTCTCTCGCTTTTCCCCATTCCCGCCCCACGTGTCCCGCGCTGCGTGTGGCGGGCCGTCCCGTCAGGGTGTCCCATACCCTCGCCCGCTGGTACGCCATTCCACGTGGTCTGTGCGTTCCGCGAGCTCAGTCCGGTTGCCCTTCTGGAAGTCCCCGCGTGCCCTTTGCGTGTGTGTGCGCTCGCGCTCCCGCGGCGTCCGCTCCCCCCCTCCCTGCGTGGTGTGGCGTGTGCACCTCGCGCGGTCCCGGCACTAAGCGCTGGTAGGGCTGTTCCACGTGGTCCGTGCCCCTCCGCGTTTCCTGCCCCGGTCCCTTGCTCCGTCTGGCGTGCTTTGGGGGGGGGGCGGTCCGGTCCCGGTTCCCCCCTACCTGGCTTGGGGCTGTGTGCCCCCCATGGGGCGGGTCCGTGGCGTTGGGGGCCCATCACTGCCCCCTTGGCCTGCATGCCCTGTGGGGGCTGCGTGCCGCGGGGGCGGCAGGGGGGCGGTCCCCGGGGGGCTGGCCTGCCACCGTTACGAGGGGCGTCTGGCGCTGTCCCTCCCTCTGCCAGCCGTCCTGTGGGCTGGGCGGCCGGGGTCCCGCGACCCGTGTGTCCCGAGTGCGGTCGGTGCGGGCGTGGAGACCCAGCACCGGCTCCACAGCGGGGGCCCTTGCGGGCCGCCGTTGCTCGCTGTGGGGGTGGCGGAAGGGCGTCCCCGGGGGGGGGGCCTTCTACCGTTGCGAGGGGCATCTGAGGTCAGGCACTCCCCCTCCGCTGACTGCCCGCCCGCTGGGCGGGTCTTTGGGGTCCGCTACCCACGTGCTGATGACGCCGGCGTGTGGGTGTTGGGGCCCGACACTGTCCCCTTAGCCTGCACGCCCTGTGGGGGCTGCGTGCCGCGGGGGTGGTGGGGGGCCGTCCCCGGGGGGAGGGGGCCTGCCACTGTTGTGAGGGGCGTCTGGTGTCAGGCGCTGTCCCTCCCCCAGCCGCCTGTCCTCTCGGGCGGGCAGCCGGGGTTCCGCGACCCGTGTGTCGCGAATGCGGTCGGTGCGGGCGTGGGGACCCAGCACCGGCCCCACAGGGTGCGCCGTTGCGCGCCGGCGTTGCTCGCGGTGGCGGTGGCGGAAGGGCGTCCCCGGAGGGGTGTGCCTTCCAGTGTTGTGAGGGGCGTCTGAGGTCAGGCGCTCCCCGTCCCCCAACTGCCCGCCCACTGGGCGGGCTGTTGGGTTCCGCCACCCACGTGCTGTTGGCGCGGGCGTTTGGGTGTGGGGTCCAACACTGTCCCCTTGGCCTGCACGCACTGTGGGGCCTGCGTGCCGCGCTGGTGGTGGGGGGCCTTCCTAGGGGGGGGTCGGCTTGCCATCGTTGTGAGGGGCGTTCGGTTGCAGGCGCTGTCCCTCCCCCGGCCGTCCGTCCTCTGGGGCGGGTAGCCGGCGTTCCACGACCCGTGTGTCCCGGGTGCGGTCGGTGCGGGCGTGGGGACCCAGCAAAGGCCCCACAGCGTGCGACCGGCCGGCCGGCGTTGCCCGCAGTGGGGGTAGCGGAAGGGCGTCCCCAGACAGAGGGGCCTTCCACCGTTGTGAGGGGCGTCTGAGGTCAGGCGCTCCCCCACCCCCGACTGCCCGCCCCTTGGGCGGGCTGTTGGGGTTCGCCACCCACGTGCTGCGGGTTAGGGCGTGTCAGTGTGGGGGCCCATCACGGTTCCCTTGGCCTGCATATCCTGTGGGGGCTGCGTGCCGTGGGGGTGGTGGGGGGCCGTCCCCGGGGGGGATGGCCTGCCACCGTTCTGAAGGGGCGTCTGCTGTCAGGCGCTGTCCCTCCCCCAGCCGTCCGTCCTCTGGGGCGGGTAGCCGGGGTTCCGTGACCCGTGTGTCCCGGGTGCGGTCGGTGCGGGCGTGGGGGCCCAGCACCGGCCCCACAGCGTGCGCCCTTGCGGGCCGGCGTTGCTCGCTGTGGGAGTGGCGCAAGGGTGTCCCCGCGGGGGGTGCCTTCAACCGTCATGGGGGGCGTCTGAGGTCAGGGGCCCCCCTTCCCCCGACTGCCCGCCCTCTTGGCGGGTCGTTGGGGTCCATCACCCGCGTGCTGCGGGCGCGGGCATGTGGGTGTGGGTACCGATCACTGTCCTCTCTGCCTGCATGCCCTGTGGGGGCTGCGTGCCGCAGGGGTGGTGGGGGGCCATCCCCGGGGGGGTGGCCCGCCACCGTTGTGAGGGGCGTCTGGTATCAGGCGCCGTCCCTCCCCGGCCGCCCGTCCTCTGGGTCGGGCGGCCGGGGTTCCGCAACCCGTGTGTCCCGGGTGCGGTCGGTGCGGGCGTGGGGACCCAGCACAGGCCCCACAGCGCGCGCCCTTGCGGGCCGGCGTTGCTCGCTGTGAAGCCGGTTCGGACCCCCGTGGCCATCTTGGGGTCACTTGGGGTGTGTATCTTTGTGCCGGCAAGCCGCCATTGGCTGATATCATACTCTCCCATCCACCTGATCTAACCTGATGTGAAAGTGTGATAGGGTTGGCCATTCCGGCTATGAGCGGCCATATTCAGTACCGAGGCGCCGCCAGCTGAGATTTATATATTTTTTTGCGGTAACCAATTGGTTAACTGTTATTTCCAGATATTTTGGCAGAAAACCCCGACGAGGGGTCAGATTTCATCAGTAAAGGGTTCGTTCCTTCCGCAATTTTCTAAATATGCACTCGAAATTTTAATCCGAATTTTTCGCGCTGTCGGAATCGGATTTTCGACTTCGACATCGCCGCACTTGATTTGGTCTTCTTCGAGTGGTCATACTCTTTTCCCTATGCCCAATTCAGGTTTCCCTTATATCGGCCACCCATTTGATTTGGAGATGTAAGGGAAACAAAAGTGATTTGTGGGACCACTTTGAAGGGCCATATGTACGCGTGAGTGCGAGGAAAGAGAATGAGGAATGTTGCGTTGCAGTCGCCTGAGTCTCAACTTCTTTTGGGTAGTGTCCAACACCTTAGGTCGTCATACACACTCGTTGTATCATAGGATCATGGTCAACATGGTAGAAACTTGTTTCTAATTTGTTGACCATGTGTCCTGACTTGCAATTATGACTTTCGAGTGTAGCGCATGAGTCTTGCGGTTGCATAGCATCTTTCATTCGGTTCCCACGTCCAGTTTACCCAAAGTTATGACCATGGAGGGGCATGGCATACCATGGTGGGTGCCAATTTTAAGGGATATGCGTGAGATTAGTAGTATATGTCTTGATATGCTCACGCCCATGTTGTATATCTTCCTGTGGCCGAGGAGATGGGGAGCCACACGTGACAAGGGCTTTGCCCATGTCCCAATTGTGGAATCCAAAGCGCTAGACTAAGTCTACCGCGTATGTATTGCTCATGGTATGTTTGGCAAAGAGATCCATGAGTGCACTCCCATTTTCATGGGGCATGTAGATATGAGTGGCGAAGGTATCTCCAGGCGCCTGATTGGGGATCCAAGTAGGGGGAATTATTCGCAAATGGTTTCAATCATTTGTATATTGAACCATGCGCGGATATCATGGGTGAGCATAGAGATATACTATCCTGTCAACTTTGTATTTGGACACATTTTCATGTTTTTGACCTCAATTTTTGCTCATTTTTGCGTCTGGTGTACTTACCTGGTCGGCAGACAGCAAGAAGCCTTTGGAGGGTCGAACCATGGTATGTTGTTCATATGTTGGCATATGCTTTGGAGTTGAACACCTATATATGCCAGATCGCGTACTCCATTTGGCTTGGCGCACGAAGGATTACAAGAATTGGTCTCAAGATCATGGGCTGACTTGGGCGGTGCGTGGCGCCCATATCTGAAGGGGTTTCGAGGGTAAGGTAGGGATGTTCCTGGGCATTGACCTTTGGTCTCTATCCTCCATGAATACTAGACTTCGATTCCATGCATACTTTGAGCCCTTGGATAAGTGGTAACTTCAATTTTGAGCATATATTTGATATATGGCCAATATGGTGTGAATTGGCAGTTTTTGGCATGTTATGAGTTCAAACTCATGGGGCATATCTCTCAGCCCAATCGACTCCAAGTCCAACCAAGTTTATGTCGGGGTAGGGTATGGTCCTGAGTGCCACGCTAGACCATGACACGCCACCTCCCCTATTGGGCTAGGATTTAGAGGCTTGGGAGTGAACACATTTTCGGGGTTTGCGTAGTGACCTTTGACACATGGCATTTAGCCATCTTATTGGACTGGGTTCAGGGCAGCATGTTGGTGAGTCAAGGGAAGGTGTTGAGTCCAGGGAATGAGGGGTCTATGGCTGTGATTGTGTACGTTTCCATCTTTCCCCAACCTTGCTTTATTTGTGTTCATATGCCAATTTCAGGGCTTTCCTCTTTGGTGCAATTCTTGTACATGCCCGCCACCGTGGGACGACCGGTGTGCTAAACGGAGGCCCGCAATGTGGATTGGATTGTGGATTGGGTTATTGCTGTATTTGTGGGATCTGGTTGCTGTTCAGGGTTGAAGGAGGACTACCTTTTCTATATTTTTGGATTTTGGACCCTGGATTTTGATAAATGCAATCGCTGATCAGGAGCAAGTCAGCAGGGGTGACAGGCGGAAGGGGCACAGCAGGGGCCGGTCCTGGTAGGGACCTTCTTTATGGTAGCAGAGGCGTACCTGCTGCCCCTACCTACCGCCGACCCGGGTACTTCGGCCCCTATGAGCCCTGCCCAAGTACGCCCCGGATGCGTATTGTGGAATCAGTGGAGAACACGCCGGAGATTGGAGCCAGAAAAGAGCCGAGACGCTCAGGAGCATGGCGCACTCCGGAAGTTGAAGCCCGAAGAGAAATACGACGTTCGGAAAGAGGAGGACTTGACATGGAGGACCTGGTCTCCATGTGTGAGCGTCGCTGCCGAAAGGCATGAAACCTCCGCTCCGCCGCGGAGGACTCTGAGGAGACATGCCATTCAGGCAGCAGTGGAGGACGGGCCCGGCGCAACCGGATGCGCGGGTCACCCAAGCCCGCGGCAGGGGACGCCGGGGCTATGGATAAGGACCCTAGCCCGGTCAGGCTGTGGGACTCCGAGTGGCACTCCGAGGGCTATCGGACAGCCTATGAGCAACCTTCGGAGTCGGAGGAGACGGCCAGACCGCCCACAAGGGCGAACACGGCCCCAGAACCCAGCCTGGAGCACGACGCCGAGGCGTTGGAGAGGCCCGCCAGAGCCAGAACAGCACCTGTGGCCCGGCACACGGAGCCAACGCGGGACAGCATGGGTGACATACCCATAGCAGAGGAGTCCGAGGCGCCGGGAACCGTGGGATGCGCCAGAGTGCCATTGCGAGCACGTGTCTTTCTTCATGGGCAAGTACCCAGAGATGGGGATGAACGCCATCGTGCATCGCCTCGACAGCCTGGACAACGCGAAGGCCTGCCCAGAGGAGGACGTCGCCGGGATCCTGGATGACCAGTCGGCCGCGGAGAGGGACATGGCGGAGCTGCGAGCGGAACGGGACCGGTACCGAGAGAATCTGGAGCTGGCCCTGCAGAAGCAGCAGCGAGTGGTGGACAGCCTCCTCCACTTGGTGGAGGACATGTCGGGACGCCTGAAAAGGCTAGAGGAGCGACAGCCCCTCACCTCGGGTCCAAAGCTCCCGGCAAAGCCAGCAGCGGGTGGCAGAGCTGGTGGAGCGGGTTAAGACCCTCCGGAGCGCCATGGATAAACCCATGGGCGGCCCGGCAGAGGCACCCTACGCGCCTCCGCGTGTTGACCCGGGTGCGCTGCCGTTTCTTCCCATGTTCAGGGAATCCACAATGCTCGGGGAACACACGGCACCGGCTGGGTCCATGCGGGAACGGCACGTAACCACGGACCCGAGGAGCCTGATGGTACAGATGTCCCACGCCGCCCAGGATCTACCGATCACTACGACTGCCCATGCAGTTTATGCGGAAGAGGAGATCCAGAGCCAGACCATGCAGGGGCGAACCATGGGAGGCCCCGACTGACATGGTCGAGGTCATCCAGGCGGAAACCTGTTGGCGAAGGACCCCAATACGGGGATATGGACGGCCGATGGAGCAGGTCCTTCCCGCATTCCAAACCCCATGGGTTCAGGCCCAACTGGACCGCACTCCATGGAGGAGAGGGATGTACGGGAGGGTGTACTCACACCCCCCGGCCACAGGTGGTATCCGTCTCGGTGGAGTGGTGGCTGGAGACGTCGGAGATGCCATCAGGATTGACGACCTCAGGGGAATCAAAATCCCCTACTACGATGGCAACCCCTCCAACCTGGATGACTTCATCCTGGATTGGGAGGACTTTGCCGAGGAGGTCGTCGGTGAGATGCGGGAAGCGCCGCGGGACAGGTGGGTATGCCGGACATTCCCACACCGGCTGGCGCAGGACCTGAAGGAGGAGCTGCGGGATCAGATCCGGTAAGGACTGATCCGTACGGAGCAGGCCTGCCTCCAGTGGTTGGAGGATGAGGAGCGGGTGGACGCTCCGAACAAGAAGCTGGAGGACTTGTGGTCCATCCCGCTGCCGCTGGACCGCGCCGAGTTGCGGTGAGGATCATGGGGGCGGAGGATACCGATCGTTAACGTTAGAGGATAACGAGATCGTTAAGTACATCACGGTGGAGTTGAAGCTCAATGCGAAGAACGAGGCCCACGTGCAGGATCGACATGGTCATGGACAGCGAGCTCACCGAGAAGACCGCCATCATCGGGAGATCCAGGAGGACACGGCCAACTCCGCGGAGGATGGTAGTGGAAGTGGCCAAGACCACTGGACCGGGTCCCGGGAGGATCACGAGGAGGCCCATTTCTTCGCGTTTGTGGCGCACAACGTGGGGGACCATGGGCAGGATCGGTCCAAATGGAACCGGGTGGGACCCAAGAAGGGCAAAGAGCTAAGGAGGATCGGGAACCCACCGCTCTCGTTCCGGTAGTACAGGTCTCAGCACGACGGGTGCTGGGTCTGTTATGGCAAGGGAAACAACCATGCACACGACCACCGTCAGTGCAAGGTGTATGAGGCGGACAAGAAGGCCTACTTCGCCGCCCACCCCCAGAAGAAGCCCAAGGAGCAGCGGATTGCCGATTGGAAGGCGAAGGGCGGAGACGGGGGAAAAGGCCAAGGCAAAGGCCGAGGGAAAGGCGGAGGAAGAGGCTATGGCGGTGGACCTGGCCAGAACCGACGAGTGAGGTCGATGGAGGAGGTTGCTGAGGACATGTTGAGGACGTTGGAGGAACTCAAAGCCGAGCAACGTGGTGGACAAAGTCTGAGCGGATCGCAGCAGGAGGGAGCTGCGGCAGGCCATGTCTAGAGGGCCCCCCCCCGGAACTGGGACCTCGGAGGTCTCTCCTCCGAAAATCAGTGGAATCCCAGAGAAGGCCAAGGCACATTGGGTGCCGAGGAAGGCTCCAGAAGAGCCAAAACCACTGAGTTTTGCCACTCCCAACCCCTGGAGCGCCCTGCCAAGGGAAGTTTATGTGGGCCAGGGACGTGGCAAGAAGGAAGGAGCGACCACAGAGAGCCCCGTGGATGGCCAGGACCAGCCCAAGATCTACACCATCCGTGATCATACCCTCGAAGTCCTGATGCACCCGGACGTGCTAGAGTTGCATGCCGTGAGAGTCGTCCATACACCGCATGGTGCCGAGCGGCAGTTGCACTTGAAGGTGCGTGTACGGTGCGGACAAGAGGAGTTGGTGGTGGATGTTCTGGTGGATACAGGTGCCCAGGTGAGCCTGGTCGGGAGAGGGTTGTTCAAGGAGGAATCCCTGCAGCCCAGCCGTAGACCGGTACGCCCGAAGGTGGCCAATGGAGAGATTATGGGTGGAGGCACCCATGAGGCCACTATCAGTATGGAATTCTGGGAGCATGAGCGCTTGAACCGCCCTGATTTGGCGAAGAGAAGCACTCTATCCGGGACCTTCTATGTGGCCGACATTACAGATTGGGATATGATCATGGGGTATGACTTCATGGTGGCAAATGCCATTGGAGCCCTTCCCCATCGCGCAACGCTGGTCCGGGAGGATGATGAATGCCTCACATGGCTGTCCACGGATTATGCATGCGGTTCATCCTAATGGAATGCTGAGGAAGAGGATCGGATCGTCCAAGCGGTGCAAGCTGTGGGTGCCAAGTCCAGAGGAGACCGTGGAGTTCAGCTCACGAAGTATGGAATGGCGCCGAAGGTGTATGACAGGATGATCCAGACGCTGGGAGCCGAAGCGCCCGAGACGGACATCTTCGCTTCCCGGGATGCCCCACTTTTGCGGAATTGTAGGAGGCATTGGCATCGGGGAGACTCAGCCTGGCATAGGCATTGGGGTTTGAGGAGTGGGGGCCCATGTATTGGCATGGCTCCCTGGACAATACCAGACGTACAGTGGAGAAGATCGTCGCGGATAGGGCGAAGGGGATCCTGGTCATAACCGGCGGAGGATCCGCCCCATGTCCGCTGGAGGGTCTCAAGTCGACGCTGGACTCCATCACCCTGAACGAGATGTCATTCGGGCCAGAGGAGGAGTTGTTCATCGACGCGAAGGGCGTATCAATGCCCTCCCCAGGTCAAGCGTGGGGTACCAAGGCTTTCCTGGTGGATGGGGCGCAGTCCCAGCCCACGGGTGATGAAGTATTCATCCGTAGGGTGGGGGCGGTGCCCATGAAGGTCATGTTTGACCCCGAGGAGGGGACGAATCAGCCAATTGATGGCATTGACGTCCTGTCCCACGCCAAGATCGACAACATCGTCAACTACATGCGCATGGGGATGCACGACCGTGTGGCAGCCAAGAAGAGGCGGGCCATGGTCACATCTCCGCATTGGTAGGATGACAAGATGTTGGTCACCGGCAAGTACGAGAAGGATGAGTTCGTGGCGAGGGTCATGGATCGCAACGCGGACCAATATGATGGCCCGGTTGGGTCTGACCCACCGACGTGGGATTTTCCAGGAATGGGGGCCGATAGCGACAAGAACCAGCCCGACACCGCAAATTTCCGAACATTATCGTTGGGAAGCATGCCCCACGACGATGAAGACGGCATATCGGACGAGGAGAAGTCAGACTCAGACCCGGAAGAGGCCTATACCGCAGTGCGGTCGGTTGTATCAATACCGAAGCAAGCGGCTGAAGAGGCCCAGGAGAACCGGAAGGTCGCCTAGCTGAAGGAGAGGCTGATCAATGCCTATCCGCGGCTATTCAGTGGCGTCGCCAACAAGAACCCTCCAGATCGTGGGAGGTTTGGCACAGCAAAGATCAGGCTGAAGCCGAACCCCAAGATCTATCGTCATCGGGAGTACCAACTTCAGGGCGATCGGGCCGAGGCCATGGGGAAGCTGTTGGCCGAGTTCATTGAGCGGGGATGGATTGAACCCTCCGACAGTGAGTGGGCCAGCCCAGCCTTTATCGTGCCCAAGAAGGAGAAGGGCGAGTGGAGGTTGGTGGTGGATTACAGGAATTTGAACGGACAAACCGAGCACGACTCGTACTCGCTTCCCCTGATCGACTCCATCCTCCAAAAACAACAGAAAAAGCGGATCTCCACGGTGTTGGACCTGAAACACGGTTATCACCAGATGCCGCTACACCCGGACTCCAGGCCAGGTCGACGCTACTGGGGCCCATGCAGTGGAAAGTGGTGCCCATGGGCGCCAAGAATGGCAACGCCGCTTTCCAGCGCATGATGGAGGACCTACTCGGTCCAGTCCGGGATTGTGCCGACACCTTTTTGGATGACATCATCATCGGGTCCGGCACGGAGAACATGACTGAGGACGAGCTCATCGAAGCGCATGAGAAGGATCTGCGCCGAGTGCTCAGCGAGCTGGACAAGCACAACATGGTGTGCAAGCCCACCAAAGCCTCACTCTTCCCGAAGGAAGTGGAGTTCGCGGGTCACGTGGTTGGTCACGGGCAACGCCGTCCCATGCCTGGGAAGCTGGCGTCCTTGCACCACTGGGAGAAGCCCCAGACCATCAGCGAACTCCGGTCCTTCATGGGGTTCTGCAACTACTATTCGGGCTATGTCCGAATGTATGCAGAACTCTGGGGGCAGCTGCACAAGATGCTGCAGGTGGGGAAGTTCGATGGCCGGAAGAGGAGCAAGAAGAAGCTTGCCTGGACCCCCGAGGCTGAGGACGCGTTCAGCCGCCTGAAGGAGCGATTCCTGGGGCAGCTGGGGCTGTTCCTGGTGGACCCGGACAGGGGATTCGTGCTACGAACGGACGCCTCAGACTATGCTGTAGGTGCAGTCCCCGAGCAGGTCCGGGACGACGGGTCGCACGTACCCGTGGCGTTTTGGAGCCGGATCCTGGCCGAGGGCCAACGTCGAACCTGGACCGCGAGGGAGAAGGAGACTTACACCATTGTCTGGGCGCTCAGGAAGCGGTCAGGCCACATCAGATTGCAACCGGTGGTGGTTTGCACGGACCATCAGTCCTTGCAGAGCTGGCACAAGGAGCACGTCGACACCCCCTCGGGACCAGCGGCAAGGAGGGCCCGATGGCATGAGACGTTCGCCAAGTTCGACCTCAGCGTCGTATACATCCCGGGGAAGGACAACACTGTGGCAGATTGCCTCAGTCGATGGGCCTGACCCAGGGGCAAGGCTTGGATGGACATATCCAGCCATGGGGACGCCGAGGAGACGGAGGAGGCCAAGCGCATCACCGAGATGGAGAAGGCCATGGAGCAAGAGGGGGTCGAGTGCTTTGTGGTGATGGCGAACCGTACGGACCTGGCCAAGTTCCGGGGCGCCCGCGTCCAAGCTATTCGAGAGGAAACCCTCGAGCAGTGGATGGTGGCACTGGAGCAAGTACTGGATTGCCGTGAGCGCCCCGTCAGACGACGAATGGCCTGAGGGCTGGACCGAGGATGGGGACAGACTGTTCCTCAAGGACAAGCTATTGGTCCCTGAGAACCGAATGGAGGAGCTCATTGACCATTGGCATGACGCCCAGCTCATGCATCCTGGTCGGGACAAGATGCAGCAGGACCTTGAGTGGCGCTTCAAGTTCCCACCGGGGTACTACGCCCTCCTGGACAAGTACTGCAGCAACTGCGCCGTGTGTCAGGCCACGAAGAGTCCCAACCACTCCACGGCTGGCAACCCGGTGTATACGGCTATACCTGAGGCCCCTATGCGGTCCGTGGCCATGGATGTATTTGCCATGCCGGAGGTCACCGTGGAAGGAGAGACCTACGACTGTGTCATCCTGGCGCTCGATAGGCACAGCAGGTATATCGTGGCGGTCCCTGGCAAGAAGTCCAAGAAGAAGGACAAGAAGGAAAAGCATGGAGTGGGTCTGCAGGCCAAGACGGTCGCCAACGCCATGATCAGGCATTGGCCGACGATTTTTGATGTCCCAGCTGTCATCTGCAGCGATCGGGGCAGTCAATTTTTGGGTACGTGGTTCAAGACGATGTGCAAGCACATGGGGATTCGGCACGCCAAGACCGTGGCGTACCACAGCCGGTCGAATGGCCGGGCTGAGGTGGCCGGGCGGCAGATGTTCGAAAGGTTCCGCCAGCTGCACATCGACGAACCGGGCTGGAATTGGTACAATTCGCTGTGGAGAGTACTCCAGGCGTACCATGACTTTCCGGGACCCACTGGACTGTCACCCCATCGTATCCTGTTCCTACGGGATCGAGTGTCACGCACTCTCCCGTGGTTGAACCATGGCAAAGTGGCCCGGGATGCGAATGCTATGATGGCTGAGGCGGACAACACGGCGGCCAAGGTGTGCAAGGCACTTCAGGACGAGCATGAGAAGAGGGCCAAGTACTTCAAGCAGGGAAAAGTCCAGAAATATGCTCTCCAAGACACCGTGTGGGTGGAGCGGCACCCCAAGGATGTCCTGTCCAGGCATCGGCAGGCGTCCTGGTATGTGCCGGGGGTAATTGTGCGGAAGGTCGGGCAGGATGTGTACGCAGTTCGTGTGGGGGATAACAAGTTCCTCGACCGCGACCACACCCAGCTTCGTCCCCGAGCACCAGATCCCAGTGGACGTCCCGTCACCTTCGAGTTCACGGCCGGCGATGTGGACTCGGACGACGAGGGTGAGGACGACGACTTCACCGCCGAGAGGATCCTGGCGGACAAACCGGACCCAGGGACGCCTCGGGGGAGGCTTTATGAAGTCCGTTGGAAGGGATTCGCCGCATCCAGGGACTCGTGGGAACCTTCGAGCAGCTTTGTGCCGAGGTACACCACGGTCTAGATGGACTATCTGAAGAAAAAGAACATCTGCCGATGTCAAGGACGTGTTGGTCCATTTGGTGGCTGCTGTAGCACCATAATGGATCCCCCTTGGCATTTTTGTTTGTTTTTGTGCTTGGGAGATGGGTGAGGGCTTTCATCCGGGGATTTTTGGGCCTTCATTGGCCATCGACCCCCTTCACTCGATGTCCACATATATATTTTATTGTGGTATACTTATTTAGGTCGACCGATGACGTTACTCTATCTTTGATCCCCTCTGTCCATGTTGTAGATCAAGAGGAGACCGGATATGGCGTAGGGCACCGATTATGAGTGTCCTCACCCCTCCTTGGGGCGTGGGGGACGCCTACGACGTGCGTGGGGCCTCCATGCGTCCTTGGGACATGAGGGGGGGGGGGTTGGAGCCCATTGGGGTCCTCCCGTCCTCTCCTCAATGACTTCCGAGCGGTAACAACGCTCTGAGAAGGGGGGTGAAGTCGGTTCGGACCCCCGTGGCCATCTTGGGGTCACTTGGGGTGTGTATCTATGTGCCGGCAAGCCGCCATTGGCTGATATCATACTCTCCAATCCACACGATCTAACCTGATGTGATAGTGTGATAGGTTTGGCCATTCCGGCTATGAGCGGTCATATTCAGTACCGAGGCGCCGCCAGCTGAGATTTATATATCAGAATATCAGGAATCAACAGGGTTTTTTTATCATAATGTTTCCGTAATTTTTCCGCCTTCTGTTCTGATGGTCAATCTATCGGCGACTGTCAGTTGGCTCCCGATTTTGCGGTAACTGATTGGTTAACTGTTATTTCCAGATATTTTGGCGGAAACCCCCATGAAGGGTCAGATTTCATCAGTAAAGGGTTCGTTGCTTCCGCAATTTTCTAAATATGCACTCGAAATTTTAATCTGAATTTTTCGCGATGTCGAAATCGGATTTTCGACTCCGACATCGCCGCACTTGATTTGGTCTTCTTCGAGTGGTCATACTCTTTTCCTTATGCCCAAATCAGGTTTCCCTTATATCGGCCACCCATTTGACTTGGAGATATAAGGGAACCAAAAGTGATTTGTGGGACCACTTTGAAGGGCCATATCTACACGTGAGTGCGAGGAAAGAGAAAAAGGAATGTTGCGTTGCAGTCGCCTTAGTCTCAACTTATCTTGGGTAGGGTCCAACACCTTAGGTCGTCATACACACTCGTTGTATCATAGGATCATGGTCAATATGGTAGAAACTTGTGGAGGTGGCGGAAGGGCATCCCCGGGGGGGGTGCCTTCCACCGTTGTGAAGGGCGTCTGAGGTCAGGCGCTCCCCCTCCCCCGACTGCCCGGCCACTGGGCGGGCTGTCGGGGTCCGCCACCCACGTGCTGTTGGCGCGGGTGTGTGGGTGTGGGGGCCCAACACTGTCCCCTTGGCCTGCATGCCCTGTAGGGGCTGCGTGCCGGGGGGGGTGGCCTGCAACCGTTGTGAGGGGCGTCTGGTGTCAGGCGCTGTCCCTCCCCCGGCCGCCCGTCCTCTGGGGCGGGCAGCCGGGGTTCTGCGACCCGTGTGTCCTGGGTGCGGTCGGTGCAGGCGTGGGACCCAGCAACGGCCCCACAGCGTGCGCCCTTGCAGGCTGGCGTTGCTCGCTGTGGGGGTGGCGGAAGGGCGTTCCCGCGGGGGTGCCTTCCACCGTTGTGAGGGGCGTCTGTGGTCAGGCGCTCCCCCTCCCCCGACTGCCCGCCCACTCAGCGGGCTGTTTGGGTTCGCCTCCAACATGCTGTGGGCGCGGGCGTGTGAGTGTGGTAGTCCAAAACTGTCCCCTTGGCCCGCATGCCCTGTGGGGGCTGCGTGCCGCGGAGGTTGTGGGGGGCCGTCTCCGGGAAGATGTCCCGCCACTGTTGTGAGGGGCGTCTGGTGTCAGGCGCTGTCCCTCCCCAAGCCGCCCGTCCTCTGGGGCGGGCAGCCGGGGTTCTGCGACCCGTGTGTCCCGGGTGCATTCGTTGCGGGCATCGGGATGCAGCGTCGGCCCCACAGTGTGCGCCCTTGCACGCCGGCGTTTCTCGCTGTGGGAGTGGCAGAAGGGCGTCCCCGGGAAGGGTGCCTTCCACCGTTGTGAGGGGCGTCTGAGGTCAGGCGCTCCCCCTCCCCCAACTGCCCGCCCACTGGGCGGGCCGTTGGGGTCCGCCACCCACGTGCTGTGGGCGCGGGTGTGTGTGTGTGGGGGTGGTGGGGGGCCGTCCCCGGGGGTGGTGGCCTGCCACTGTTGTGAATGGCGTTTGAGGCCAGGCGCTCCCCCTACCCCGACTGCCCGCCCACTGGCCGGGCTGTCAGGGTCCGTCATCCATGTGCTGTGGGCGCGGGTGTGCGGGTGTGGAGTCCCGGCACTGTCCCCTCGGCCTGCATGCCCTGTGGGAGCTGAATGCCGCGGGCGTGGTTGGGGGTCGTCCGTAGGGGAGGGTGGCTCGCCACCGTTGTGAGGGGCGTCTGAGGTCAGGCGCCCCCCCTCTCCCGACTGTCGGCCCACTGGGCGGGCTGTTGGGGTCCGCCACCCACGTGCTGTGGACGCGGGTGTGCGGGCGTGGGGGCCCGGCACTGTCCCCTTGGCCCGCATGCCCTGCGGGGGCTGCATGCCGCGGGGGGGGGTGGCCTGCCACCGTTGTGAGGGGCGTCTGGTGTCAGGCGCTGTCCCTCCCCCAGCCGCTCGTCCTCACGGGCGGGCGGCCGGGGTTCCGCGGCCCTTGTGCCCCGGATGCAGTTGGTGCGGGCGTTGGGACCCAGCACCGGCCCCACAGCGTGCGCCCTTGCGGGCCGGCGTTGCTCGCTGTGGGGGTGGCGGAAGGACGTCCCCGGGGGGGGTGCCTTCCACCGCTGTGAGGGGCGTCTGAGGTCAGGCGCTCCCCCTCCCCCGACTGCCCGCCCACTGGGCGGGCTGTTGGGGTCCGCCACCCACGTGCTGTGGGCGCGGGCGTGTGGCTGTGGGGGCCCAACACTGTCCCCTTGGCCTGCATGCCCTTTGAGGGGCTGCGTGCCGCGGGGGTCGTGGAGGGCCGTCCCCGGGGGGGGGTGCCCTGCCACCGTTGTGAGGGGCGTCTGGTGTCAGGCCCTGTCCGTCCCCCAGCCGCCCGTCTTCTGGGGCGGGCAGCCGGGGTTCCGCGACGCGTGTGTCCTGGGTGCGGTCGGTGCGGGCGTGGGTACCCAGCACTGGCCCCACAGTGTGCGCCCTTGCGGGCCGGCGTTGCTCGCTGTGGGGGTGGCAGAAGGGCGTCCCCGGCGGGGGTGCCTTCCACTGTTGTGAAGGGCGTCTGAGGCCAGGCGCTCACTGTCCCCCGACTGCCCGCCCACTCGGCGGGCTGTTTGGGTCCGCCACCCCCGTGCTGTGGGCGCGGGCGTGTGGGTGTGGGGGCCCAACTCTGGTCCCCCTGGCCTGCATGCCCTGTGGGGGCTGCGTGCCGCGGGGGTGGTGGTGGGCCGTCCCCTGGGGAGGTGGTCTGCCACCGTTGTGAGGGGTGTCTGAGGCCACGCGCTCTTCCTCCCCTGACTGCCCGCCCACTGGGCAGGCTGTCGGCGTCCACCCAGCAATGTTCCCTTGGCATGCACGCCCTATGGGTACTGCGTGCAGCGGGGCTGGTGGGGGGCCGTCCCCGGGGGGGGTGGCTCGCCACCGTTGTCAGGGGCGTCTGAGGTCAGGCGCTCCCCCTCTCCCGGCTGCCCGCCAACTGGGCGGGCTGTTGGGGTCCGCCACCCACGTTCTGTGGACGCGGGTGTGCGGGCCTGGCGTTGGGACCCAGCACCAGCCCCACAACGTGCGCCCTTGCGGGCCGGCGTTGCTCGTTGTGGGGGTGGCGGAAGGGCGTCCCCAGGGGGGGTGCCTTCCACCGCTGTGAGGGGCGTCTGAGGTCAGGCGCTCCCCCTTCCCCGTTTGCCCGCCCACTGGGCGGGCTGTTAGGGTCCGCCACCCACGTGCTGTGGGCGCAGGCGTGTGGGTGTGGGGGCCCAACACTGTCCCCTTGGCCTGCATGCCCTGTGGGGGCTGCGTGCCGCGGGGGTGGTCGGGGCCGTCCCCGGGGGGGGTGGCCTGCCACCGTTATGAAGGGCGTCTAGTGTCAGGCGCTGTCCCTCCCCCAGCTGCCCGTCCTCTGGAACGGGCAGCCGGGGTTCCCCGACCCCTGTGTCCCGGCTGCGGTCGGTGCGGGCGTGGGGGCCCAGCATCGGCCCCACCGCGTGCGCCCTTGCGGGCCGGCGTTGCTCGCTGTGGGGGTGGCGGAAGGGCGTCCCCGGGGGGGGTGCCTTCCATCGTTGTGAGGGGCGTCTGAGGCCAGGCGCTCCCCCTCCCCCGACCGCCCGCCCACTGGGCGGGCTGTTGTGGTCCGCAACTCCCGTGCTGTGGGCGCGGGCGTGTGCGTGCGGGGGCCGAACACGGGTCCCCTTGGCCTGCATGCCCTGTGGGGGCTGCGTGCCGCGAGGGTGGTGGGGGGCCGTCCCCTGGGGGTTGGCCTGCCACCGTTGTGAGGGGCGTCTGGTGTCAGGCGCTGTCCCTCCCCCAGCTGCCTGTCCTCTGGGGCGGGCAGCCAGGGTTCCACGACCCGTGTGTCCCGGGTGCGGTCGGTGCGGGCGTGGGGACCCAGCACCGGCCCCACAGCGTGCGCCCTTGCGGGCCGGCGTTGCTCGCTGTGGGGCTGGCGGAAAGGCGTCCCCGGGGAGGGTGCCTTCCACCGCTGTGAGGGGCGTCTGAGGTCAGGCGCTCCCCCTCCCCCAACTGCCCGCCCACTGGGCGGGCTGTTGGGGTCCGCCATCCACGCGCTGTCGGCGCAGGCGCATGGGTGTGGGGGCCCAACACTGTCCCCTTGGCCTGCATGCCCTGTGGGGGCTGCGTGCCGCGGGGGTTGTGGGGCGCCGTCCCCGGGGGGGGCGGCCTGCCACCGTTGTGAGGGGCGTCTCGTGTCAGGCGCTGTCCCTCCCCTGTCCCGCGTGCAGCGGGGCTGGTGGGGGGCCGTCCCCGGGGGGGGTGGCTCGCCACTGTTGTCAGGGGCGTCTGAGGTCAGGCGCTCCCCCTCTCCCGGCTGCCCGCCCACTGGGCAGGCTGTTGGGGTCCGCCACCCACGTGCTGTAGACGCGGCTGTGCGGGCCTGGCGTTGGGACCCAGCACCGGCCCCACAACGTGCGCCCTTGCGGGCCGGCGTTGCTCGCTGTGGGGGTGGCGGAAGGGCGTCCCCAGGGGGGGTGTCTTCCACCGCTGTGAGGGGCGTCTGAGGTCAGGCGCTCCCCCTTTCCCGTTTGCCCGCCCACTGGGCGGGCTGTTGGGGTCCGCCACCCACGTGCTGTGGGCACAGCCGTGTGGGTGTGGGGGCCCAACACTGTCCCCTTGGCCTGCATGCCCTGTGGGGGTTGCGTGCCGCGGGGATGGTGGGGGGCCGTCCCCGGGGGGGGTGGCCTGCGACTGTTGTGAGGAGCGTCTGGTGTCAGGCGCTGTCCCTCCCTCTGGCCGCCCATCCTCTGGGGCGGGCAGCCAGGTTTCTGCGACCCGTGTGTCCCGGGTGCAGTTGGTGTCGAAGTGGGGACCCAGCACCAGCCTCACGGTGCGCGCCCTTGCGGGCCGGCGTTTCTCGCTGTGGGGGTGGCGGAAGGGCGTCCCCGGGGGGGGCGCCGTTCGCCGTTGTGAGGGGCGTCTGGGGTCAGGCGCTCCCCCTCCCCCGGATGCCTGCCCTCTGGGCGGGCTGTCGCGGTCCGCTACCCACGTGCTGTGGGCGCGGTTGTGCGGGCGTAAGGGCCCTGCGCCGGCCCCGTGGCCCGTGTGCCCTGTCGGGGGCTGCGCGCCACGGGGGTGGCGGCGGGCGTCTGGGTTCAGGCGCCCCCTCTTCCCTGCTACCCGCCCTCTGGGAGGGCTGCCGGGGCCCGCTGGTCGCGTGCCGTGGGTGCGAGTGTGGGTATGTGCGGTGTGTGTGGTGCCTGTGCTTGCGTGCCGTGGTGCTGGGTGTTGCCCTTGGCCTGTCCCTCTGGTGCCCGCCTCTCTGGTGCTTTGTTGCGGTGTTGTGCTCCCGGTTTCGTGGCTTTGTCGTTCTTTACTCTTTCCTCTGCCCTCCGTTGGCTCGTCCTCCTCCCTGGCATGCACTTTTTCCTTGCCTCCGCCCTGGTGTGTGCCTCGGTCTTTCCCCTTGCCTGCTTCCTTGGCCCCGGTCCTCGCGCCCTCTTCTTTCTCTCCTGTTGGGTCCTGTGAGACAGAGGGAGGATTGGGGCGTGTGGGCCTACTAGGTAACTGGGCTACTAGGTAACATACTTACGCTTGTCTCTTTACCCATGTTGGCGCCATTATTGTTGCGTTCTCCGTCGCGTGGCACATAACATACCTGTGTTTGCATTTGTGTTCATACCATGGTGCTGGTTCGTGGCGGTGGCGGTCGTGTGGCTCGTGCGGGCAGGCCTGCTTGTTGTGTTATCCGTCCCCCTGTGTTGATGGCCTACAGAGAGAGGCAGGAGGGTGGGTTTCTTGGAGGTTTCCAGGTCGGGGGGTGCGCTGGCGTGGCGGCGTTGTTTACGTTGTTCTCTTTGTCTATCCTTGGTCCTTCTATCTCAGTGGTGTTCGCAGGGGCGGGTTCAGGCTCGCGCTCCCTCGCCATACCTTGCTCGTGCATGCTTGCGTGTGTGGGCATACCACTTGCTCTTTTTGTGCCCTCGGGCTTGTGGTTTGTGTGTTTGGTGGCGGTGGTGTCCTCTCTGGTGGCGTGTGGCTCCCGTCTCTCGGTTTCCCGGGGGTGGGCGCCCTTCATACCATCGCTTCTTCCCGTTAGGTATTCCCTCATACCACTCATGTTCCGTTCCTCTGTGTTGGCGGCTTCTTGTTCTTGCCGTGTTTTTTGGCGGCGCCCACATTTTCTCTGGCGTTGGCGGCTTCCTCGCGCGTTGATGGCGTCTTGAGAGGGGGTGGGGGCTGGTTCTCATGGCATTTCCTCGGTCGGCGTTGTGTACTTCGTGCTCATAGTCCATCCTTGGGCCTTCTATCCCCATACCTTGTTTGTGTTTGCTTGCGCAAGTTGGGCATGCCACTCTTGCTCTTTTTGTGCCCTCGGGTCTGCAGTTTGTGTGTTTGGTGGCGCTGGTGTCCTCTCGGGCGGCGTGTGGCTTCCTTCCCTCGGTTTCGCGGGGGTTCCCTTCATACCAGCACTTCTTTCTGCGTGGGCTGCCCACTAGGTATTCCCTCATACCATCCTCATCCGGTTCCGCGGTGTTGGTGGCCTCTTGTTCTTCGTGTGTTCTTTGGCGGTGTCCACATTTTCTTCGGCGGTGGCGGCCTATAGGGTGTGCATGTTCGGGAAGGGGGAAAGGGTGGCGGTTTCTTTGGTTGCTGGGCGCGTTGGCGTTGCATGTGTCTCCATCCACGGTGGCCCTTGTTGTGTACATCCATACCTCTCATTGTTTGCGGCGGAATATATGTGCGCGGGCATACCTCTTGCTCCTCTTGTGCACCTGGGTGCTTGTGGTACGTGTGTTTTGTCGCGGTGGTGCGCCCTCCGGTGGCGTGTGGTTCCCTCCTTTTATTTACATACGGGTGTCCCTCATACCATGCTTCTTTCCTCCGTGCGAACGGCCTAGAGTGTAGGAAGCATAGAATGCGTACGTGAGTGGTTGGGCGGCGGCGTGGTGCTCGTGGCGGTGGTTTGTTTTGTGGTGGATACGTCTCCTTGTTTATACCTTGTCGTGTATGCAGCGGCTCCAACGGCGTCTGCGTGCATGGACATACGTCACGGCTTGCCGTCCGCGGGCACTTTTGCATGTGTTTCATGGTGTGGTGTGCCTTTCTTTATTTTTCCGTGTGGCGCTTTGCGCTTGGGTGGTCTTGTCCCCTTGTCACTCGCACACACCTTGCTTGTCGCATGGCTTCCTTGTCCTATGCGTGCGGGGGATAGTAGCGGGTGTGCTCTTTTGTTGGTGATGGCGTGGCGGTTGTGCCCTTTCCCTCGTGCGTTGACCTCGGCTCCCTTTCCTCGTATGGCTGCGTGGCGTATCGTGTAACATACTTGGTTCGGCGGCCGGCGTGTTGTCGTGGCGTCTACCCTATGTTGTCTTGTTGTTTTGCTTTGCTCCTTGGTGTTGGGGGGCGCACAAGTCCCCTACTCCTATTGCATGCACTTTGCTAAGTGATTTGGGGCACGCAACGTTCAGCTTTCCCGTCTTGGCGGCTCTTTTGTTCGTCATTTTCTGTGAGTGTATTATCATCTTCGACCTTGCCAAACAGCGGCGTAAAAATTTGTGGGGGATTTCTGAGGTCAGAAAACGCGATTTTTCGAAATATTTTTGCTGGCTGGGCCTCTTCTTCTTGATTTTTTTTCTCTGCTGCGATCGCGGGCGACGCCCCACCAATCTCGGCGGGTGCAACGGGGCCTTGACAACGATCCGGTATTGGCCTCCGTTCTGCTCCTCCGCCTGAATCACCTCCTGCCACTTGTACGGCAGCATGTCGTACATCTGGACGGCATCTGCCTCCTCCGTCCAGTCCTGGACATACCGCCTCAAGTGGCGGTGCTCCCAGCGGAACTCCCCTTAATGTGGCACTCGGATGTGGCCTGCTGACACATTCAGCGACACGGCCTTGAACAGGCGCTTAATATGGTGAGGAAGATCGGCGACTTCCTCCTTAATCAAGGCGCGCCACATCCCATTCAAGGTGAAGTTTTTGCCATCCTCCACTCAGTCGTCCAACTCCTTCGAAGCTTCACATTGGCCGCGAGACAGTGGGGGAGCACGGCCAGGGAAAACCGCTGCAGCTGTGTATCGCTGCATCCCATGGTTGAGTCCGTGATGTACTTGTTTCATGTCTGCTCGAACTCGTCTAAATCATCCAAGTTGCCACTGTACTTGGGCATTGGGAGGTTGGCCATGACGTTGGCCATGTGCGCCTCGGTCAGTTTGTTGGGCAGCAGGAAGGAGACTGCCGTAGTCCCTGTGGACCTGGGTACATTCCAGACACCCCCTCTGTGCCTTTGCACGTACAGGGTCTTCATGGCTGCCTGGGTGGGCACGGGCTCTCCCAGGGCGTACACGTTAGCGTTAGGGTCGGCGGTGTATGGGGTTGCAGGTCCCTCTCTGGCCAGGTACCCCCCTTGCGCAGGCAACTGCACCACGCTGGGACCCAGTTCCAGACCCTCGGGCAGTGCGTGGCTCGTATTCGGCATCCGGGGGTGTGCCTCCACAGGTGCTGATGGTCCGAGCAGGCTCTGCCCAAATCCCTGTGGTGGCGCCACGATGCCTCCCAGCATGTAGGGAAGCAGGTTCGAATTCGCACGAATTCCCTCGAATTCGAATTGGCACCGTATTCGGACGGAGTTGTAGGGTCGCAACTTGAAATTCAAACTCTCTCAGATCGGATTGTAGTTGTTCCGCACATTAATTGTGGTTTTTACCTTTTTTTTTCCTTTTATAGAACAGAAGGAAAACCCAAAGAGGAGGCCCAAACGGGGAACTTCTCATATATTTTGCCTGATTCGGCTCAGGCGAGCCCCCCCCCCCCCATTACGAGTATGCCAACTTCAGAGAAAATGGAATGTAACAGTTTTTTGGATGCCATTGTGGCTGTTTTGCACTTTTTTTTATTGCATTTTTTCATTCTTTCCAGAAGAGACCTTTTGGGGTTCAATAAACCCCTGGGTGGTTGGGAAGAATCCCGACATGAGCGATGTCCAGGAAGCTGACGCCCATGATCATGTCCAAATCCTGCAGGTCTGCTTTGTAGAACAACTCCTTGATCTGGTGTCGCGGACCAAGATCTCAGCGCAACAGCTGCTCGTGGCGGAGTAACTGCTGACTGATCTCGGCCTTGTCAAGTCCTCCCTCCGTGATCTCGCCATTGGCCAGCGTAAGCGTAACTAGCATGGCACTGTGTCGCAGGGATCGGGCACTCAGCAGCCCTTTGCGTACCAGGCTCACCTGAGCTCCGGTATCCACAAGTATCCCGAAGATTCACTTCTCAGTGGCACTCCTGAACCCTCGGACCCTGAGATGCAATTTGCCATGTTTGCCGACTTGGCGTATTGCATGCAACTCGAAGATCGCCGGGTTAATCAGGATATTTGTGATCCGGCTGAGCAGGCAGTAATGCGTGGGTCGTGTCTCGACTCCTGCAGTGGCTTCATCCACATCGAGTGTGTCCTCACACACAGTCAGGGGTGTGATGGGGCTGCTCTCCTGTCGTGAAGGGCAAGGGATCCCCGGGTGTCGAGACGCGCCGCCGCTGGCTTCTCTGGGCCTTGGGACCAGACGAACCCTGTGGCTGGCCACCTGCAACCTGCATATGCAGCTCTTGGATCTCCACCATCAGCAGCGCGTAGCGGTCCCCATTGACATCGATCTGACAATGTTGACAGGGATCATGGCCAGCACGCTGATCATGCTCCGCAACTTTGTCAGGCTGGGCCAGGAAGTACTGCGCCTTCTCCCTCTTGCTCACCTTGCAGTGAGTATGATCATGGTGATGATGACCTTTTGGCCCTTAGCAGATGTACCAACTACCGTTTCCGTTCGGTCCGCCGTGTTTCTCCTGGTATGTGCGGGAGAACAGCGGCGGAGTACCCTAGTGGTGCTGCTCTTTCCGCTTGCGGGCTACGTTCATCTGGCTAGTGGACTGCACGCCGTACACCTCTGCCAGTATGCCGTCTACTGCCTGTACTCCAACCTCTGAGAACGGACTCTGAGGTCGGCCTCTGCTGGCATCGAATGCACAACCACTGCCCTTTGGCGTGCCCTGCTTGTTGAGGGTACTGATCTCGGCGGCGTCCGCAGCCTTCTGCCAAATTACCCGCGGGAACAAGTTCTGCTGGCTTCCACGGTCCTGATGCTGAGCCTCTTTGCGGTGCTGCAGGGGCATCTTTTCGCTGATGAAGTCGATCATCTCATCAGCAGCCATTCCCGTGTCGATGGCCTGGAGCTTCAGCATGCCCGTGGCCCAGTGGACCGTGTCAAAGGCCTTGTGGCTGTCTCTCATCCCGCGGTCCTCATTGGTGATCATCGGGGCGTTCTTCATGGTTTCGCAGTGGTACTGCGTGGTAGCTCAGGAGTTGATCCACTGCAGCAAGCCCTGGTGCTGCTGCGGCAGCAACACAACCTTGACCACGATCCGGTATTGGCCTCCGTTCTGCTCCTCTGCCTGGATGACCTCCTGCCAATTGTACGGCAGCATGTCGTACATCCGGGCGCCTCCTCCGTCCAGTCCTGGACATACCGCCTCAAGTGGCAGTGCTGCCAGCAGAACTCCCGTTAATGTAGCACTCGGATGTGGCCTGCTGACATATCCAGCGACACGGCCTTGAACAGGCGCTTGATATGGTGAGGGAGGTCGGCGACTTCCTCCCTAATCAGTGCGCGCCATATCCCATCCAAGGTGAAGATTTTGCCATCCTCCACTCAGTCGTCTAACTCTTTTGAAGCTTCACATTGGCCGCGAGACAGTGGGGGAGCACGGCCAGGGAGAACCGCTGCAGCTGTGTATCGCTGCATCCCATGGTTGAGTCCGTGACGTACTTGTTTCATGTCTGCTCGAACCCGTCTAAATCATCCGGGTTGCCACCGTACTTGGGCATTTGGAGGTTGGCCATGACGTGGCCAGTTGCGCCTCGGTCAGTTTGTTGGGCAGCACAAAGGAGACTGCCCTAGTCCCTGTGGACCCTGGCACATTCCACACATCCCCTCCGTGCCTTCGCACGTGCAGGGTCTTCACGGCTGCCTCGGTGTGCACGGGCTCTCCCAGGGCGTACACATTAGCTTTAGGGTCGGCGGTGTATGGGGTTGCAGGTCCCTCTCTAGCCAGGTACCCCCCTTGGGCAGGCGACTGCACCACGCTGGGACCCAGTTCAAGACCCTCGGGCTGTGCGACGCTCGAATTCGGCATCCGGGGGTGTGCCTTTACAGGTGCTGATGGTCTGAGCAGGCTCTGCCCAAATCCCTGTGGTGGCGTCACGATGCCTCCCAGCATGTAGGGAAGCGGTTTCGAATTCGCACGAGTTCCCTCGAATTCGAATTGGCACTGTATTCAGACGAAGTTGTAGGACCGCAACTTGAAATTCAAACTCTCTCCGAGTTAGTATGAACCAACCAGACCGTGAGAACCCATAGGCCGTCATAAAGTTGACCTACCCTTGTTCGCATTTTTTTGTTTGCATATAGGTATTCCATAGGGAACGGGATGTCATACAACAACAACGAATGAAACAAAGAATACATAATAAACATCCACAAACCCTTCCTTGCATTCCCAAAACGCTTTTCGAAAAAGAACGAAAAAACCATGCACAATCAACAGGCAACACACGAACAACCACATATGAACGACTTGTTGCCCGTATTGGGCCTTCATTCATTGCATTCTCCAATTCAACCATTGCATCGGAGTTGGGCTAAGAAAGGAAATCCCGAATACAAGAGGAACATAATGCTTGATTCATCGCGCCAGCACTGTTGCCCGTATGACAACATCGGCAATTTGGCACTCTTGTTTTGATTTCTCGAAACTCTTTGAGGCTCGGAGGCTGTTGCGTTCTACAATCATTGTTCATGATAAGGTCCAACCATCCATAGTCCTCGCCTCTGTTCTGACGCAATTTTTTTCGTGGTTCTAGCGCTTGATAATCGCACCGGACTCGGGGACGGACAAATCAATAGCTGGTTCTTGTCATCAAGTAGAATTCTGCAAAGTTTCAGGCTTTAACTCCAAAAGAATGTCACAAATACGGCCAAACAACAGTAAAGTAAAATCGCCGGAGCGGCACAGGCGCCGACGAGGCATGATCCACCAAAATTGCAGACCAAATTCGCAAGGAATTTCCTTATGCTGTGAATTTCAACGCAAATCGTCAGCAAATTTGCAGGCCCAACAGATTAGCAGCAAATTTGCCGGATTCAAACTCCATTTGCTGCAAATCTGCATCCCTAAAAGCATGTTGTGCTCGAACACGGGCGCTTGTGTGTAGCTGAACGCACCATGGTTCTACTGGTGTGACGAAAATGTGAAGTAGCTCTACAAATGATTGTTTGGCTCTCACTTGAGTTGGGCAAAGCCGCAACCGACCTCAAACCTGAAACTCCACACAGGCATTGGGCAAGTCTTCAAATATGTCTACTGCATGCGGACGGGTACCAGTTTGGCCCACACGTGGCGCCTCATCAGCAACACAGGCTCTACCAAGTGGAAACATGCGGATAATACATTCTACTGATATGATGATATACACAGTACCATCGACGGTCAAACCACAGTGCAGGATGCCACATGCATTCAAAATAATTGCTCTGCTGTTGCTGCGACTTAATTAATCCTCAATGCTGTGCGCGTGTGCCATCTGAAAAATTTCTCAGTGCGGCCAATCTTCATAAAATTGCAAAAGCCTCGTCTTACTTTTGAGAAAAGGAAGGCACTTCGCAATAGAATGTACCACACGCCCCCACAATAATTGAACAGCAGAATGATGCCACGCACGTAGAATTCCAACCCGTAGGATTCCAACCCTCCCACCACCTTCACGAACACCATCATCACCATTTCCAACCTAGCTCAGTGAATAATTCACTTGTCAATCAAAAATCCGACGCTCCCTTTGGGAGACAATTACATTCGCCCTGTCTTGCCATGATGACATCATGTGTGACAGCACATGATTCGGGTAGTCCAATTCAAAGCCCCTTTCAAACGATCAAGGCACAAAATGTAAAATAGTTCATGAGAGCAAATTCGCAAGTAAGAGATGCACTCACCCCTAATCCAGGAACAATAAGTGTGCCTCGCACATTCGCTCTCCGAGGAACGTATGTGCAAGCATGCCACGTTTTCCAGGACACAAGTCCAAACCCAAGTCCAAACCCGGCGCCACGACGGCAGCGCGAACCCGGCCCCGCGAGGACGTCCTCTATGACATTCGACCCCAGCCGCCCCAGGCCCGAAGGCAGCAGCGCCCAGCGCGGCGCCCCCCCACCGTCACCGACGCCACCGCCACCACCTTCATGGCAGAGCGCGCCGCGGCCGAAGCACGACGCACCTCGTCCCGCCACCTCTCAAAGCCCGCACCCTAGGCCCACGAACCGCCCCCGACCAGGCCAGAACGACGCCAGGGTCCGCCAGCAGCGTCCCCGCCCCCCTACCAACCCTTGATGACAGCCCACATACAGCGCATGCCCCACTACCGCCGCCGCCGCGAGTCCCCGCCCAACCCCGAGGCGGAGACCGTACGCGCCCCCACGGAACAGGACTACGAGGAATCCCCCAGGCCCGCCACCGCACCGGTCCCCACGACCCCGTCACACCCACCCACGCCCACTCCTCCGCCCAAGACCGCAGGCCCGCACAGGAACAGTGGTGGCAGCGCTGGACCCACACGCAGCTCTGGGAGCTGCGAAAGTGGGCCCGGGGAGAGCCCTCCCTTCAGGGCCTGGTCCATCGGCCCCGCAAGGGGTCGGTGGAGAACTGCCGCCTCCGGCCGGCGGGGGGGTGGATGCCGCAGGCCGCATGGGAAGCCATGCTGGCCGATGCGCTCCACCCCCTGGGAGTCCACCCCCGCAACCTCCCCGCGCCCCAGGACCACCCGTATGTCCTCAGGCGCCTGCGGGAGACCCTCCAGGAGACGCAGCGAGACGGCATCCGCCTGTGGGACATCACGCAAAGCCCAGCCCCGCACAAACACACCCCCTCACCACCCCACAAGCGTCGGCGCACCGACACCGGCGACACCCACAGCACCCCACGAGCCCTGCGCGCCACACAACACGACGCGCCTGACCCCCCGGCCAGCGGCGCCGCCATCTAACCCCGTTACCCAGCAAACCACCACCACGGAGCGCCACGCCAGGCCCCGCCCAGAAGTCACCAAACGAACCAGACGCCGAAGGAAGCCAACGCACACGACAACGAGCACCACTACGCCCAGAGGCACCGAACCCAGGCCCGCTACTGTCGCAACCGCCTAACCGAGCCAGAACCCAAGCACAAGTCAAACCCGAACCACACCCCGAAACCGCTAACCCTTGACTCCTAACCAAGCACGCCGAGGGAACAACGTAACCACAGCCCACACCCACAGCCCACACAGCCGCCTAACCAGCCAGCTCCAGAAGCAAAGAGACACCTCACCAAACCCACCCTGACCCAAGCCCGTGTACATCAGGACGCGCGAGCCGCACCCCTGGGGCGCGACTGCCGCCACAGCACCGACGACACACGCCAGAGGACACAACGCTATTGCACCGCCGCACCAGCTGCCCATGCCTGTGCCTGCAGTGTACGCGCGCCCCTGTCTTTCTCTTTCTTTTTTTTTTCCGAAAAGAAAAAAAAAAGAAAGAAAAGAAAAAAAAACGAAAATTAGGGGGGGAGGAAGAGGGACACAACCACCCATGGCACACGCGCACCGCACACAGCACGCACACCGGTGAACGGGAGCCCAGTGGCCCAGGACACCGCACATGCAACACAGCACACCGAGCGAGCACACCGGTGAACTGGAGCCAGCTGGCCCAGGACACCGCAGACGCAACACAGCAAACCGCGCGGGCACACCGGTGAACAGGAGCCCAGCGGCCCAGGACACTGCACACACGTAGGGCGGCCGAGGGACAGGAAAGAACCAATACCTAACGGGTCGGACGCACTGGGGCGACCCAGCCGACCCACCGGGCCAGTGGCAGGAGCGGTACCCCAGGGCCACTGGTCCGAGCCCGGCCAGGCTGCATGGGGGACCATGGCAAACGTCACCCGGAGCCATGAAAGCAACCGGTGACAGGCGAGCCGGTACACAGTCCAGGAGGGGGTCACCTGCCAAGCAGAGTGGCCCCGCAACTCAAGCCACAAGAGTGAGACGGTCGTACCGTAGACAAGCGGGAGCAATACCCCTTGTGGTGAGAGATACTCCACACGGCTGGGCAGCCCCCCAGAAGCTGCCGCCCAAAGGAGGGGGCATGTGGCCCTACCCATGGACACATGTGGGGACACCCTCCCACCTGGGACACATGGACCGGGTGGCCGCGACAATGCCTTCCCAAGAACATGCGGGAGCGGCTCAAGAGGCACCTGACATAGGGCAGTTGGAGGGACAGGACGTCCCCTTTGGTAAGACCTTCTTCCTCCAATGTCAGAGGAGGCATCCCGAGCTCTTAAAGATACCTACCTACCTACCTCCAGGACACACTTGTGCGTAATGACGCCAAAGAAACCACCCCATCTTCCAAAAATACAACGCCACAGCGACTCGTGGTGTTTTCAAAAGTGAAAGTATGATGAGGCGGGTATACCTTGGAAAGGAATGTGTTCGGATCCCCGACCTTCAAGGATAGAGGGTAAAGAGCAAACCCATCATCTATATACTTCCAAAGCATGATGTCACGTGGGAGGGGGGACCTCTTCTCATAAGCTCTAAGGATCAATTGCGCCCAAGAAGGCGCGCAGTTTGTCCTCATGGCAAAGTCAATGAGTTGTAGGAATATAGCAACTCCTTCATTGCGAACCTTACCCAAGTACATGTGTTCCTGGTGTTCCATATTAATATACGGGAAATTGGATTACAAATCAACTAATTAATCCCAAGACATTTCATCAAATAAACAAGGTAAAAATACACCATCATCGCTTGAAATGGGTAGAGCATCGGCTTCATGTTAGACAAAGTAGGAACGGCAAAAATCCATAGCCATGGATACATGACTACGGCGAAACTGAGTATGAAGACTTTCAAAATCAAAAGTTGTTATGCACCACTCCCCACCATCCGCTCCCCGCCCTGGGTCCAAAGAGAAACTACGGAGTAAGTTCCATGTATCAAGGATGGGGAAATATGTAGGATCATGGTGGCGGTCTATTTTGAGGAGTATGGTTATCATGGTAGCGAGTAAAATCAACGACGGTGTGTTTGCCCATCGAAATATCCCCACCAGCGGTCTTGTTGGGAAGCGTCCATTGGGTTTGAGAGCAAACCCCTCCTTGTGTGTCTTAGCAGGAACGTAAAAATTCGGGAGGCACGGTCTACGCCGAAAATCCAAAACATTTTGGAGAAATTCCATTCTTGTGGGTGGTAGGAACAGCAAGATGACTTGTTCCAATTTTTGTTGCCAGTTTCTGCACTCTTTTCCCACAGCCCGGCCTCGTGGCGTTCCCCGATTGTCATATACACATTGCGTCCATGTACTTGGCCACGCATATGCGCCGAGGCTTCCCCCAAATATGCTACCTTGGAAACAAGTAAAGACCCACCGTCCTTGCCCGCCGCCATGACATTATGGTTACACAAGAATGCTTGCAACACATGGGCCTTGAAGCGACCTCTACGCACATTCCTACTGTTACTTAGGTGTTCAATGTATGTGCGCACTTGGTTCAAAACCATTTTGAAGGAAGAGTCAGTATGCCACACCCCTTGTTGTATCTTTTCTTCAACACTCGTATTCAGGGTCGTAGGGTTGTTCACATACAAGCGCTTGTATGAAAAATTCTCAAATCAAGGGTACGAGTCCCTAGAGGAGTTAGGAAATTTATAATGGAAAGTTGTCCTCACAGGCACACGTTTGAGATCTTCAAAATCATGGGGAAGGGTTTGACTTAGCCTAAACAAAAAGCGCTTCTTGTCAGGAACGGGACAAATTTGCTACCCAGCATGAGTAGGAGAGATAGATGTTCCGGAACCTCCAAATTTTTATCACCTCGAAGAGTCAGTGGCTCTCCAACAATGATGTTACCTGAAATGGCACGGTTCCATCTCGATTGTCTACATGCTTCCTTCCTCTCCTTTATCATTCCGGAATTTCGCCGGACTTGCCTTGCTGCTTCCTCTTTTTCTTCTCGGTCTTGTTCTTGTTGTTGACTTCGTTATTTACCTCACTCGGTGGCATCTTTGGACGTTTCCTTGCCTTTTCTCTATGTGGTACTTGCGACGCTGCTGGGGGAAGTGGTACGGCTTTTGGGTTGTCCGTTTCTTGAGTCATTCATTATCATCAAAGCTTGCAATGCTTCCGAAATAGCCGACGCATCAAATTAAAGCGATTCATTGTAATATGCTTGGTCTCGCAATGGGTGTCTTTGTACACCAAGCTTCTCCTCACTTTTATGAATATGGAACACCAGGAACACATGTACTTGGGTAGATTCCTGATGAAAGTGGTTTTTACACAATGCATTTTCGCAATGAAAAAGATCCTATATTCTTACAACTCATTGGTTTTGCCACGGGGACAAACTGCGCGCCTTCCTTGGCGCATTGGATCCTTAGAGCTTATGAGAAGAATTCCCCCCTCCCCTGTGACATCATGCTTTGGAGGTTTATAGATGATGGGTTTGCTCATCACCCTCTTTCCTTGAAGGTCTGCGATTTGAACATAAACCTTTTCCTGGGTATACCAACCAAATATTACTTTCACCTTCGAAAACACCGCGAGTTTCTGTGTCGTTGCATTTTTGGACATTGGGGTTGTTTCCTTGGCGCCATTACGCACAATGGTGTACGGGAAAAAGTTGCATTCTTGCACATACATTCTCCCGAGAGCCAATGTGCCGAGGCACATTGAATGTTCCTGGATTACAGGTGAGTGCATCCCTTACTTGCGCATTTGCTCTCATGGAGGATTTTTGATTTTTTCAGGTTTCGGGTTTTTTGAGGTTTTAGGGTACTAGACGCCTTTCGGCCCCGGGCGGCCACGTGGTCGGGCCAGGTGATATCCTCCCCACTGGGACCTAGTGAAGGGCCCTTCATGAAACACCTGGTGGTGGAGTCCCCCGGGTTCACGAGGCTCGGAGACCTGTCCCTCCCCGGCCTCCCCATTTTGCCACTCCCCGGTCAGTGCGTCACCTAGGGACGGTGGTTGCAGGCGCTTACCCACTACGCAGCCCCCCTGATGCATGGTCGCCTGGGGGTGCCCTCGCTGCCGGGCCCGTGCTACTGGCTTGTAGGCAGTGGGACCCCCATAGGGCTGGCGCGGAGGCTGCCCAGCCGTGGGGCCGGTGCGTAGCGCCTTGCGGTGCTACTGCCTTGGGGGGCCGCAGTGCCCTGTTCGTGTGTGCGCGGCGCCCGCGGCAGGTTAGGGGGGACGGGGCCGGCGCAGGTTCTCGCTTCTCCCCCCCTCGCGCTCCTCGCGGTGCGTGTTGCGGGTTGTCCCGTCCGGGTTTCCTCTCCCTTAGCCTGTTGGTACGCCATTCCATGCAGTCTTTGTGTTCCGCGGGCTCGGTTTCGGTTGCCCTTGGGGTCCGCGCCGCGTGTCCCTTGCCTGTGTGCGCGCTCTTGCTCCCGCGGTGTACGCCCCCCCCTCCCGGGTCGATGTGGCGGGCGCACTGCACGCAGTTCCTGTGCAGGGCGCCTGTAGGGCCGTTCCACACGGTTCGTGCCCCTCTGCTTTGCCTGCCCCGGTCCCGTGCTCCGCCTATTTAGCTCGGGGGGGGGGGGTCCCTTCGTTCCCCTGCCTGGCTCTGGGTCGCTTGCCCGCTCCTGGGCGGGCCTGTGTGTACGAGGCGGTCCGTTGGCTGGCGGGGTGTGCTGATGGGGGATGGCCGTTAGAGGGGAAGGCTGCCTGCGTGTCGCCTCCTCTCGGGTTGTGGCAGGGCCCGGGTCGGCCGGGGGGCCTCGGTGGTTGGGGGTGGGGAGCAGCTCATCAGTCCCCCTGCCTCCCCTGAATGGGCACCAAGGCTGGCTTTGTCTGCGTCGCTCAGGCCATGGAGGGTGCAGTCAGGGTACTGCTCCGGTTCATGTCCGTTTGCTTCTGCCCGTGTGCGCCGCGAGGCATCCTGGTGCTCCGGCGGGGAACCGCTGCGCCAGGCAGGCAGGCCTGGGGCTCCGCCAGGCTCTCTGAGGCGCGAGTGCTAGGGATGGGTGCATCTGATATTTGCGCATTTGCTCTCATGAACGATTTTCGATTTTGTGCTTTGATCGTTTGAAAACGGCTTTGAAGTTATTGGACTCCCCGATTCATGTGGTGTGACACATGATGTTGTCATCGCAAGAAAGGGCGAATGTAATCATTCCACCGACAGATCGCTTGGATCTGGATAGACAAGTGACTCATTTGCTGAGGGAAATCAAAAATGGTGATGGTGGTATCCCTGGGGGTGGCGGGAGGGTGGAAATCCTCAGTTTGCCTGTTCTACGTCCGTGGCAGCATTCTGCTGTTCAATTCTCGTGGCCGTGTGTGGTACATTATATTGTGAAGCGCCTACCTTTTCTTCAAGGGTAAGAAGAGGCCTTTTGCAATTCTAAGACCATTGGCCTCGGTGAGAAATTTCTTTCGAGGGCATGTGCGCACAGCACTCAGGATGAGTTAAGTCGCCGCGACAGCAGAGGAATTTCTTTGAATGAATGTTGCATCCTGCACTGTGGTATGATCCGCGATGGTGCTGTGTATATTATCATAACAGTAGTATTTACAATCCGCATGTTTCCATTTGGTAGAGCTTGTGTTGCTGATGAGGCCCCACGTGTGGGCAAAACTGGTACCAGGGCACATGCGATAGACATATTCCAACACTTGCCCAGTGCCCAAGTGGAGGTTGAGTTTTTAGGTTGGTTGCGGCTTTGCCTAACTGAAGTGGGAGCGAAACAATCAAAGATTGAGCCACTTCACATTTCAATAGCTTGTGTTGCTGATGAGGGCCCACGTGTCGGCAAAACGAGTACCCTTGCACATGCAATAGACATATTCCAAGACTTGCCGAGTGCCCATGTGGAGGCTGAATTTTGAGGTCGGTTGCGGGTTTGCCTAGGTCAAGTGAGAGCAAAACAATCAAAGATTTGGCCACTTTACATTTTCACCATGGCTATGTCCACCAATGGGCGCCATCTGATGGAGATGATGCTGGTGGTGTTGTTGGTGGTGATGCTGGTGACGATGCTGGTGATGGCTGTAGCCATGTCGGGCATCAAGATACGCCAAGAGGTGGCGCGAGGATGGCGGGGTCGGGAGTGGCTGGCAGGCCATGAGAGTTGCTGGTGGCGGCAGCAGTCCGGCAGGAGGGTTGGCATGCCCTTGGCATTGCTCCGTGGTCTGAGGCTGAGCACGTTGTTGCGCCATAAGCTGTGGCTCTGGGAGCGCACGGTTAATGATTCTCCCAGCACAACCATCTGCTGCAGCGGGGAGAGTCCCACTTGTGGGGTTGGACCACCAGGTCTTAGGGCCGCACCCCGTGGTCCCTCGTCTTTTGGGCGCTACTCGAAGATCAACTCGCAGATCACGCGCACAGTCCGCTTCAACTTACGGATCTGCTCCACTTGCTTCTGAGGCCTCTGCTTGGTCGCGACGGCCTGATCCGGGAGATTTTTGTTCTCCCACTTCAAATGGGTCAGCCACGCCTCCACTTCGAAGTGCTCGCTAGGTGTGTCGCCCACAATCTGGGACAGGGGACCTGACAGGCCCTCGACGCTTGGGAACTCATTCACCAGGGCAAACCGGTTGCTGGCGCCTGGACTGAGAGCTGGTGGCCTTGCAGCCAAGCTCGTTACCGTGGTAGACTGATCATCCATCTCCACGCGTACCTCAACAAGCCCGTGGGTGCGGTGGATCGATTGCGTGGATACTGCAGGGGGCCAGGCATGATGGACTGTTGGAGCAAATGCCGCAGAGGGCTGGCCGTGATGGACTGGAGCTGAGCGTGCCGGCGGCTCCATCTCCCTGTAGCTCATCTTTGTTCCGCTGTACTCTGGGATAGGAAACCGGCGATGGACGCCTTCGTCGACTGCCATGGAGTCGTCAGCCGCTGCTGGCTGGTGTTCCACACGTGGTGGCTTCTCTCTGGCCAATGTGGTGGGCCTTGCAGGCTCTGAGTCGAGCGCCTCTAATCTCTGCCGCAGATGGCAGACGAGGCTCCGGCCTTGTGCATTCCTGCATGCCGACGTGCAGGCGGCGATACTGCAGACAACCTCCTCGATGGAGTCCAGCAAGTTGGCCTCCTCCAGCATCTGCTTGTGCTGGCCATGCGTTTCGATGAAGTCAGAGGTGTCTTTCGGCTGGGCCTCCAATCAGATCCGCACGGCCTCCTCCTTCTCGCGCTGGACACGTTGGGCAATGATGAACCTCTGCAGTTCCTACCTCCTATCCCCTTCGTCATCTCCGTAGTTCCCTGCAACGACGAGGGCGCCCTCAGGCCTGGGTCCCTGGGGGGCAGTGGGCATGATGCTGGTGTTACTAGTGTTCACCCTTTCGGTTTTTTTTGGGCTTCGGTAGTCGGTTCAAGGCCCTCCTACCCTTGTTTGGAGATGGCTACTGAAAGGAAATGTGTTCCAAGGTATGGTACCCAAAAGATGGGTGTTTCAAGGCCACTCTGCTCAACAAAAGACCAGTCTTTGCGCAAAAAGTGCCCAAAAATGCCAACTTTGGGTAAAGAGAAAATTACGTTTTGGCTCGGGCGGTCATTTCAAGCCCCCCCCTCCTATTTTGACAGGTGCTTGACCCACCGAGACAGATGTTGCAGGGTATGGGAGCCAGAAGATACGTATTTCAGGGTCGTCCCAACCTGAATAAGGCCATTACTTGTCATAAAATGGACTAATTTGCGAGTGTTGTGCAAAGCAAACTGTGCATTGTCGGCTTGGGGGCTCCGTTCATGGGCCCTCTAACCTTTTTTACAGGTGCAATGTTCGCCAAAAAAGGTTTTGCAGCGTGGTTGGCATGATATTGAAGCCGCTACACAAGTCACACCAACATTTACTTGGCTGTTGGAATAAACTAACTTTTTTACCTTTGAAAGCCTATATTTTGTGCACGTTGGGCCAAAAGTATGGAAAATGGCCAAATATAGCCCAGAATGCGCACGCTCATGTTAGGTGCAAATGTGGTACATGTCCGACTGGGATCAGGGTATAGCGTAGATTTGGACTCAAGTGCTATGTGTCCAACATACCCTTTGCTCGTAGATGAAACCCCCCTCGATTTGAGAATGGAGGGGTTCACAAGTGAGCCCATGATTTTCGATGGGCCCACAAGATGAACTTTCTGTGCCGAGCCCAGGAGGATTACTTGGCCGGTTTCAAGATATTTTGGAAACGGAATTATTCACCTTCATCATATGCTGATGTCGTTTGAGCGCGAGCCGGAGATACAGAGGTGCCAGCTGACATCATGACGTCCCAAAATCAGCAAAACTCATTTAACATCATGGGAAATTGACTTGAAATGCCCACTAACAGAGTAGCTGGTGATTCCTTTTATACACATCGTGTTAACATCAATGACCTTTGATCCCACGCTTGGGCTCCACTCGGGGTGTGTGGCAAGGTTGCATGCGCTGCTCCCCAAGTGGGCACATGAAAAAACTGAAAATTGCAAATAACACACCTTTCTGCCACCGCATTACTTCGACTGCGCTCGTCATGGGGTCTTACCAAGGGGACGTCCTGTCCCCCCCACTTCCTGCATTGTCAAAGGTGGCATCCCGAGCTCCCGAAGATGCCTACCTACCTCCTCAAGGGGTCTTGGGTGAAAGTTGGGCTTTCCAGTGTTAATTTTTCGTTAGAAAGAAGGGATCAACTCCATATGGGGTCCATTGCCGGTTTTCTCTAGGAATGGTACACCCGCCAAATGGGCACATGAAAGGGCAGCATATATGCCCTACAACCCTAAGCAAGCCTTGTATACCCAACCAAGTGCCCTAGGACCAAAGTGTGCCTATGTTCTTATGTAACTGTGGTCCTCGAACACGCATGCAAGTGCTTGGGTCAGGAAGCAGCCTCATTTTCTATGGCCAACCTTTGGTGCGCACGGTCAAATGAGTTACAATGAGCATATATGCACGCTTTGGTTTTGTCGGGTGATATGCCCAGTGTGTAAGTGCATGCAAAGAGGGAAGTTATGCCAACTCAATATATTTCTCTTTGTACTTTGTTGCCAAGTAGAAGGGATTGCCCGATTTTTTCGAAAGCACCAAAAGTGGATAACCCTCTGGGCATATTGAGTGGGGATCAAATGGCCTCATTATGGGGTTGATGGGGGCAAACCATCATCAACAGCACCTATGTGGCACGTTAAGTTGCCCTCGGGGCCTTGAACGCGCATGTCCCTGGAGAGAGGACTACCAGGGTGGTAGCACACTCTTGCGATGTTTTTTCAAGCTTGAAGCTAGGGGGAATTCGGCGAGTCGTTGCGTTTGGCGAAGAACAAAGTTGTAGAACACTCGACGTGTGTTCCGTGGTAACTTCTGAAGAAATGGCCTCATGGATTTGGCTTCCAAGAGCCTCGACACAGGCAACCCTGTCATTTCCGACTGCGACAACGGACGCCTGTGATAGAAAAATTAAAATGAATCGCCGCTGTTGCAGGCTCAATCGCAACCGATGCATCGATCAATTGCAGTCGCGAATCTGTACAAAATACATCATTACGCGGCCGGGGCTTCCCAGATTCTTCATCACCGCGCCATCAGAAAGTAGAAGAAGGTTTTCAAAAGCAGGCGCCTGGCCACTTCTGTGAACTAACGAGTATGCAAATGTCTACAGGGGTTTGAAACAGTTCGTACACGTATAGGTTACTTTTGGAGCATTTCGTTTGGCTATTGTTCCCAATAGCTCCATGCCCAATCTACCAGGTGTTACGAATCGCAACAAGAATGAATTGAAACTGCGTACAGACACATTCAAAATTTGAAATTTCACATTACAGGAATTATACTTCATTCTATTCAGTTTAGGTTGCGACATATAGTAAACAGGTAATATTGAACAATGCAGATTTATAAAAATTTCCAATTTCCTGTCATGCTCCTTGTGTCTGCATCAAGCAGCGCTTTCCCACAAAGGGGACCGAATACGTCAATTCTATCTCATCAGTTGCCACCCTCAAAAGGTTTGATGTGGTCATAAGTAGATTCAATGGAGCAAACTACTTTAACTTTCAAGTCAAATTCCTTTGATTGTTGCAATATGTGTTCTTTTGTCTCAGTGCTCACCTTGGAAAACACTGCAAAAAAAGGAGACAAATGTTGCGGCAACACAAGTTGCAAGCAGTGGGAGTAACCCATTGAGTGTACTGTTCAACAACTCTACGTTGGAATCTTTTTCCTTTGGTAACCTAGTTCCCACGCTCGTGGAGGGCATCCATTCTGCAGCAATTCATGCTGCTGATTGCCCACGTTAAGGGCCATTGTGACGTGTGCCCATTGGGAAGCATCATTTGGGGATGGCAGTTTTAGCGCATCCCTGAAGGGCTCACCTTCTGGTGCCTATAAATGATGCACTAATGCACCAAATCTAAACATTCTTATCATTCCACAGATCTATCCAAATAGATTAGAAGAAGGCCACAAGTTCTAAAAAGAAAGGGTGGTACTCTAGGATGCAGACAAGCAAATGGGGTCGTTCTCATTGTTTAGGTGGCCTTCCAAACCTCTCGCTGAGTCAGCATTGAGCACAAAAGCGATGCAAAGACAGATGTCGTTCACAAACGGCCATGACCTGTTGGCACAAATAGTTTACAGTGCTTCCACTCACTATTGCCCAGTTCACATCCACTGGATGGTGTTTTCTACTTTCACTCTCCGCTATGGCATTGCGTCTCTACACCAGCTCTGTGGCCATGATGACAATCTGGTGCATAGTATGTATGTATGCCATCATACATCATGCATAGGTTCCACATGAAGCCCCCACAGCTGTGGAGCCCGCTCGCAGTCAGTCACCGTCTGACCTTGTTTCCGACAGCGACGAGGGGCGCCTGTGATAAAATAAGAGAAAACAATCGCCGCTGGTGCAGCCTCATTTGCAACTGATGCATCGATCAATTACAGTCGCGAATCTGTACAAAATACATGGTTACCCATCGTCCAAGATTTTGCATCATCACGCCATAAGAAAGTACAAGAAGGTGTCGAAAAGCAGGTACCTGGCCGCTTTTATGTGCTGACAAGTATGCAACTGTCTATAGGTGTTGGAAATAGTTCGTACACATAAAGGTTTGTTTTGTAGCAGTTTGTTTGGCTATTGTCGCAAATAGCTCCATGCCGAAACGACCAGCTCTTACGAACCGCAACAAGAAAGAACTAAATGTGCGCGCAGACACCATCCTATTTTGAAATCTCAGGCAGCCCGCCAGAGCCGGAGGACGGAGGAGACATGTCGCCCTACCCACGGACACATGTTGGGACACCCTCCCACATGGGACACCTCGACTGGGTGGCCACAACTCTGCCTTCCCAAGCACCTGCGGGAGCGGCTCAAGGGGCACCTGACCTAGGGTAGTGGGAGGGACAGGACATCCCCTTGGTTAGACCTTCTTCCTGCATTGTCAAAGGAGGAATCCCGAGCTGCCGAAGATACCTACCTACCCACCTACCAACACATTTCAGGATACAGGATTGGTACATCATTCTATTCATATGCTTTTGGTAAATATATTAAAACCAGTTATTGATAAAGATAATTATTTATGAAAATTCCAAATTTCCCGTTCTGTCACTCCGCTCTCGATCAAGCAGCGCTTCCTCACAAAGGGGACGAAATCCATGAACGATGATCTTTTTGTAGTCCTAGAGGCGCAGATGTAGGAGCTGTCCAGCATTTCTGAGGCCCGTCAGTACAAGAGTTCAGGGCCGAGGACTTCGCTAGGGTACTTCAAGCTGCAAAAGACCGCGTGCGCACAAGTATAACTGCAAGTAAACTATAACCACATTGTGGTGTTTCTGGGTATGGAGCACCGCCGCTTAACACGCTGAGCACCTCGGTTATCAATGTACAACAAAATGATACCCTTGACCGGTATGGAACCTACTAAGGCCTCAGCCGCGCATGGGAGGAGACCGGTGTGAGGTTCATCATTGAGCTGCAGTATGACGTTGCAGTGACTGACCGCAACACCACTGTGGTACTTGCAAGTAAAGTCGTTGAGACGTCTCCTGGCCACGTCTTGCTCTTGTTTTGAACCACAAATGCGCTGCAGGCACAAGATGAGCTGCCTCAAGAAGATTACAGCGGAGCACCGTGTATGATCTGGCGCTCCGAAACAAATGGAGACATGCCTACTTGCATACGGTTGAGCAGCCTCAGAAGTATGGTCTCAGTATCCCTGATGCGACCCTCAGTCCTTTTTTTGATATACCAGGGCTGCCACCTGGCGAGCATTACTCAAAGCAGCCTAATCACGGGCAAGTGAGTTCATGGCGAGCCAAAGTCCAAAGCAAGAAAATGTATATACAACAAATAGTATATGAACCTGTTCTTGATTCGACCAGAGCACAGACAAGGGATCATCTGCTTGCAGTGCACTGCCCTGCTTGGCACCAGGGGCCAGATGGATACCTGAACACCCCGCAGGGTGGATCTTCAGTTCTTACTGCCGTAGGCGCAGTTTGGTCCGGACGAGACACCCCTTGAAACATTCACCCTGCAGTAAGCACGAAATTTGTGTAGAGGATATGCTGCAAGGAAACAACAGGTACAACACTACAGCAGTGCTCACAAGAGGTAAATAACACCCACAAGTATTATGAATAGTTGCGGCACTATAAGGGTGCTACACCTACTGCATAGAAGGAAGACAAGCCGCTATCACGCCCGCCTTGATCTACCTCTCCGCCTACCGTCGCACATGCACGAGGATCACGACCCGAGGAAGGGTCACACGGGCGAGATCTTCAGGTGTCTGGTGCTCAATCTCGCCACCCAAGTGGCAAAAATAAGAACCAACCAGAGTGCGGCGCACAATTACACGTGCATCTTCATCAGGCAGATGAATGGGAAGTGGGGCGAACAACAACGAGGATAAGCGCTTGGGCGACACCGAAAAAAGATTAAGTAATTTCTACTACTTTGCGGCGCGACCGCAGATATACATTTTCTTTCACCACGCCTGGCGTCGGAACATTGGCAATGTTTGTGATCGGTGATGCATCCAAAGATGAGACCTTGGGTTGGTGACGGACTGAAGAAACGCCACACTCACCACTGCCTGAACATCCATAATGCACTGCTACCGGAGCATTGCAAGTTTGTTAATAGTGAACGTACCATGAAGGTTTTACTTGTAACCTGGCTTGCATAATGGGCTGCCTCCCCTTTGACAATCTCACACGTCCTCAGTAGTGGGCAAATGGTGTTTGCAGAGGTCCCAGTGACAAGGTGTCTCGAGGATCTGGACCTCCCGTGCCCTTCAGCTCAAATTGCGATGCCTGGCCCTTTGGCTTCTGGTCTGCCAGTGCAAGATGCAGACAAAGAAGAAGGCTCGGAGGAAGAGGTGGATGAAGCCGTGGACTCAGAGCAACAAGACGACATTGAGGTGCTGTTAGTCCATGAGAAGCCTACTCTACAACAAGCAGCCCAGAGGAAGGTAGAACCTGGGATGGACAAACTTGCGGAAAAGCTTCGTGCTGGAAAAAGGTGCTGTTCATGTCCATTGTGTTGCTAGAGAAAACAGAAAAAAGGCTAGCGAGGCAAATGAGTTTGTTGAAGTACCGCTCAATGAAGGCACAACCAGCTGTGCAGTGTGGCTTACAATGAGTGAGCAGGCGTAGCACCTCATGTCTCTTGAAGAATAACACCATGACTGCAGTCGAGTTGATGAATGTGAATTTTCATTACATCCAATGCAAGCACTGCAGATTGGAATTGCTATCCTTGACATTGCAGTTGGGCTTATAGGCTGAGGCAACTCGCGGACGAGAACAACTGGTTTTGGTGTTTTCATAACTTTTTGGTTTCAATTTGGATTTCATGTAAAAAAATTTGGAAATACACAGCAGCAGCCTGTCCCACTACCCTAGGCTCTTGCTGAACAAGGGACTTCCAGGGGATGGGAGCCCATACAGAAGGGCAAGGCATAGATACCATGACAAAACACGTTCCCAAAAATTTCAAAGCTGTCTTGAAAAAAATGGAATGAAAAGATGTCAAATTTTCATTGAAATGGAAAAACACCAGAGGTGTTTAAAGTACAAATGCTTGTGATACGATACATTACCGGTAGAAGAAAGAGAAACAAACAAAACAACAAGCCATGCATTCCTCAGGTAGAGCTAGCAGCGGCTGTAATAACGCTTAGGCGCAGCACTTTTTGAACGGTTCGTTCAAACGTTTGGGACTGTCTTCAACAGCAAAGCAGCAAGTGTGGATCTTTTTTGCACAGGTCGGTAGGTTGAGAGCTGTTTTATAGCTGGGAGCATGAGAACCCTTGTCACAGTGCACTGTACCGGAAATATTGCCCTGGGAGGCTGATGGATTTTGCCCCATATCCTGAAAACTGCCAAAATCGCTGTTCGAATTTCGCACACTTGTTCATGCTAATGCCATCTTTTTTCTTCCAAGTTGTTTTGCTACATTGGGGGTACAATCAGCATTTAATGGATGCTTGCCTAGGTACATTGGAGACAAAGTGCCTCTCTGAAGGGCAACTTTTGAACAACCGGTTTTTCTTCTCTTCTGTCAAAGATGAATGTTCTTCTTTGCTGTTTTTGCAAGAGAACTTCGAGAGTTTTTAGAACCTGTTTTGCGATTGTATCAGCGGCCGTTATTTCATTTACCCCCCGTTCAAATTTCTCTTAGCTGCAACCGACTTTTGTCCCCGGATTCAGAGGCCCTGGCAGCTGGAGGGATGGGGAATGGGATCTCAGGTAGGAGGGGAGAGGATTTCCCAGGGGATCACAGGTTTTGTTGTCTGAAGTAGAAGCATTTCGGCGTTGCGTGAACATTTCATCGTGACAAACTTTACACTTTGTTCAACAAATGCAAAAATATCACAGCAGGCATCATCATCGCTGTCGCCCGCAGCAGGCACGAAACCCGCGCGTACCAAGTTGGACTTCAGCGCTCAGACTGCTGGACCACAGCAGCCACCGCCAGTCATTCTGGCGACTGTGTATATTGATGAGTCCTGGTATGTTCAAAAAATATAGAAAAAACAAGGCCGCAGTGGGCCCTCCGGCGCGATCCCTATCCTTTGCCACTCAGTGTGCCCTGGGACATCCACGGGCACATGTACACATCAAACGTGGGGCCCGAAAACCTGCATAGGTAGTATAATATCACAAACAAGTTTTTGTGCAAAATCAAAGGTACACCTCAGGAGCAGCTTTACAAAAACTTCGTTTCTTTTACTTACTTCTTGACCCGCCAATTGGCATGCTTCGACATATAGGTCCGAAGGATCAACCTGATCATCCTACTCACGTCAAGGAGTTGTTCCTTCAGGTTGAAGGGCATTCAGCCGCATTTCAATATGGAGCTCGTCTTCCTTCCGCTTCTTCAAGTAGTAGGCCATATGGTTCTTACGAATGATCTCCTTCCTTTCAGCTTGTGTGGGACCTTTGAGAACTCCATCCAGGATGTCCCATGCGCCTCCCAGCGCACGATCTTGTTGAGAGGGAGTTGCAATCACCTTCTCATGGTCTGTGACCAGCGAGCATTCGAGAGAAGATATCCTCATGATGCTGACAAATTTGACAGACGAGAAAGACTGGTTGCTCAAATATTGCACATTAAAAAGGCACTTTGGCTCCAATCAACCTAACCAAGCTGACAATAATTCCCATATAGGAAAACATCTTTGAATCAAAAACATGGCATTAGCATGAAGCAACGCCAACAATTGAGCAGCGGTCTTGGGAGTTTCGAAGATATGGGCCCAATTGCACCGGCCCCCGGGGCAATATTTCCGGTAAAGTGCACTGTGACGAAGGTTCTGAATTTCACAGCTATCAAACAGCTCCCGAGCTACAGATCTGTGCAAGGTAATCGACATTTGCTGCTTTATTGTTGAACACATTTCCAAAAAATTTGACCAAACCGGCCAAAACGTGCTGCCCGTAAGCATTATTACAGCCGCTGTATACGCTGGTAGCTCGACTTGAGGATTGTATGGATTGTCGTTTTGTTTGTTCTCTTCCTTTTATCAGTAATGTATCGTTTCACAAGCTTTTGATGTTTAGGAACCTCTGCGTTTTTCATTTGAATGAAAATTGGAGACTTTTTCTTCCTTATTTTTCAAGCCAACTTTGACAACTATCGGAAAGTGTTTTGTCATGGTAGCGGTACCGCAGAAATGCCTGGCCTATCTGTCTGGGCTCCCATCCCCTAGAAGCGCCTTGTGTAGAAGAGTCTATGGTAGTGGGACAGGCTGCTGCTATGTATGTCAACATTTTTTTACATGAAATTGGAATGGAAATCAAAAAGTTATGAAAGAGCGAGTATCGAGTTGTTCTCGTGCGGAAGTTGCCTCAGCCTACAAACCAAACTGCAATTTCAAAGAGAGCAATTCTGATATGCAGTGCTTGCAATGGATGTAATGAAAATCCACCTTCATCAACTTCACTGCAGTCATGGTGTTATTCATCAGGAAACATGAGGTGCTACGCCCGCTCCCTCCTTGTAAGCGAATGTTCACAGCTGGTTTTGCCTTCATCGAGCGGTATTTCAACAGCCTCTTTGGCCTCCCTAGCCTTTTCTCTGTTTTCTCTAGCAACACATTGAGCATGCACAGCACGCTTTGCTGCATGCAGCTTTGCGGCAAGTTTGTCCATCCCAGTTTTTGCCTTCCTCTGGGCTGCTTGTTGTAGAGGAGGCTTCCCATGGAATAACAGCATTAACTGAATGTTGTCTTGTAAGTAAGTAAGTAAGTAAGGGAAGCCGCGTCCGCAGCCTCATCTGACATCTCCTTGTTTGTTTTACATGGTGGCCGCCTCTGGCGGGAAGGGGAGCTCTCCACCATCAGTTCCCCTGGCGACCCCTGTCTCACCTCACGGCCGAGAGCTTTAACCAGATACCCTTGGGGCATGACCGGCGGTAGGCTCCCTTCAGTCGCTGCCCTCACGGTTTCAGCTCCTTCCGGTCACCCTTTGAAGGATCCCCCGGCCTTCCCCCCCTAGCACAGCCTATTGGGCGCCTGCAGGCGGGTTTTCATGTGGATAGCCCTCGCCGACAGCGGAGCATTTCTCTCTGTCAACCACATTCCACCACTCCCCATCCCTCAATGGTTGGAGTACCCACTCGGCTCCTGGATGCACTTGGCTGTCGTCCATCCACGCCTGGAGGCCAGGGGGCGACCCTTTCCACGTTCCCCCTGGTCCCCCTCACCCGTGAACCTACGTGTACTCAGGCCATTGACCCAGGGGATCTCAAGGTCAACCCTCACCCCTGCGGACACCTCGCGGCCGTCCCGGAGTTCAGGGCATTTTCCCGACTGCCCGTGGTCAGGTTCCCCATGGTTGGCCCATGGTTCACCACTCCATGCCGACTGGTTTCCCAATCCCATGGGGCTGTTGCTTGGCGCTTTCGGTCTCCCTGCCCATCCCATGTCCCATTCCTCTTTGCCTCATCCCAACACTGGCCCGTTCCCAGCGTCCCATGAACTCCCTACCCCGTCAGGCCGTTGTGCGGCCCTAGCCACACGCCCTTCCCCGCCCCGTCCCCTTGTCCCCTCATCCAGTGTTTATACACCACCGGGTCGCCTGCAACCCTGTGGCGCGGGCCCACTGGATCCTCTTCCATCCGGGGACCGCTTCGTGCGCCTAGCACGGGTCGCCCCCTTCCCGCCCCTGTCCCTTTCCCCTGTGCCACGGCCCCGTCCGAATCCCCTGGGCTGTTGTGCGGCCCCATTCCATCCCTCATCGCGTGTTTATACCCCACCGGGCCGCCAGCAACCCTGTGGCGCGGGCCCACTGGATCCTCATCCATCCGGGGACGGTTTGGTGCGCCTAGCACGGGTTGCTCCCTTCCCGCCCTTTTTCCTTGTGCCGCGGCCCCGGCCTAATCCCCTGGGCTGTTGTGTGGCCCCATCCTATCCCTCATCCCGTGTTTATACCTGACCGGGCCGCGAGCAACCCTGTGGTGCAGGCCCACTGGATCCTCATCCATCCGGGGACCGTTTTGTGCGCCTAGCACGGGTCGCTCCCCTCCCGCCCCCGCCCCTCACTCCTGTGCAGCCTCCCATGCTGTCCTAGTCCCCTTGGGCCGTCACGTGGCCCTAGTCACACGTCCTTTTCTGTCCCGTCTCCTTGTGGTGCTGCGGGGTGTTGTCCGCGTTTTTCTTTTCGCCGCGCTTTATTCCGCGTGGTTCCCTCCTCCCTGCATGCACGCACAACAACTCTGCATCACCATCTGTCTCAGTTTCGTTCGGTGCTCTCGTCCAGTCCCACCGCCATCCTGTGGCGCGGCCCTTGGCGGTCCCGGGCCATGACAGGTGAGCGCCCCTCCCTCGCTACCCAGCCTTTTAGCCCGCGTTGTTGTACGTGTATCTTCTTTCTCTCCTCTCCACCCTCCCCCGCCTTCTGTCTCCTGCCCGCCCTCTTAGTGTTGTTCTCTTGCTCCATGTGCTTGCCGCTGGTCGTCTCTGCGCCATGGTTGTATCTCGCGCGCCCCCACGCGCCTCTGGGCTTCTGCCCTGTCTTCCGACCTGTAAGCCGACTTGGGCGGCCTCAACAGACACCCCTTCGGGGGAACTCCCCCGTCGTCCTCTCCCGCCGGCCGCCCCTCCATCAGTTCCCTGATGGTCGGGCAGGGTGGCCGGTACAGCTCAATGCCCGTCATCGGCATGGTGCTTCTCTGTGGGAGTCATTGTGTTCCCTTGTGCCCTTGTTAGCCCCCTGTTCCCCCCATCTCCCGCGCCCTGCCTCCTCTATGTGTCCTTCCTGTGTGTCCGCCTGTTCTGCTCTTGTTGTTTTCTTTTTTTTCGTTTTCGCGCTCCCCGCTGCTCCCGCGCGCCCAGCGTGTGCCCCCTGCTCTTCTCCGTGCTACCCCTGTCCCGCTGCCCTGCGCCCCCTCTCTCGCCTGTCTCCCCTCCCATTCTCCTTCTCGCTGTCGACCCTGCCTGTACGTCTGCCCTCCCTGTCTGAGCCGCGCTGTTACTCGTGTGAGCCACCCGCGTGCTCTACCCCTGTCCCTCCCCCTTCCCCCTACCCTTTTCCTTGGGGTCTCCCCCTCCCTAGTGCTCCCTCGGTCCCCGTCTCTCACCCCGTCCTGGTTGCCTTGTCCCCTGTGTGTGGGGGGGGGGGTGTATCTGCGGACTGAACTGTGGCCCTGCCCGAGGACTGGCATGGCCGTTGGTTTCCTACGCACCATGAGCCACCGCATGTGCCGAAGGAACACAGAGAACGTCAGGGAGACGCTTGTCGAATTCCCTTCGCTGCATTTGCACTGTGGAGCCCAGCCGCATAGACCAGCTGCTGACCAGCGCCCCCATTCGGACCCGGCGCGGTCACCAAGGGTTCACACTTCGTTGCACCTCGCAGGTGTCCCATGGCGTCGGCAGCCACCAAGGGGTGGCGTGGTCAACCCCTAAGAGCAGGGCGCGCGTAAGTCCAATGTTTTCAATGCAGCACCATCCCGTCATGCAGAGAGCTTTGCCGCCATGTACCAAGACGGCAGATAGCCCGCACACTCCGGCTGCCAGTCCACAGGGGCGCCACCGAGACGTTGCTGCACTGCACCAGACTCGAGTACACCTGCACTGCCACGTGCCCATCCCAGCAATCTCCCCGATCACACCATCAGCCAAGACCCTCGCACCAACTTGTCGGAATATTGGATGCGTCTGCCCGTTCGCCTCTCCTGCAAGTCAGAGCCCTGGCACCGTGCTGCACCCGAAGGGCACAGCGCTGCTCCACGCCATCACCGGCCGTTCCCGCCAGTCACGACCTTGCGCTCTGCTCCGTCACTGTACCACATTCCGATACTGCATCCCGTCTGCTTCTCGTTCTGCCCGCCGCTGCTCGCCGTAGCCACGATACGTCCCGCGTCCTGCTGCCCGGTTGCTCCCTCCGCACTCGCTTGCGCCCCCGTACTCCGCCGCCCCATCTCCCCTCTCCCCCGTCGCTGGCCCTGTGCTCTCCGCTTGGGGTTCTCGTCCGCGTCCGCCATCACCACATCCCCCTCCACTTTCAGCCGTGTCCCTGCCCTCCCCTGCGCACCTGCACCTCTCCGCTCCCTTCCTCCTCTCCTCGTGTCTGTCACATCCCCTCCTCACCCTCCTCCACCTCTGCCGAACCCCCGCGTCTGCCTCCCCGCATCCCATCTGCCCTTCCCTCCGCATGCCCCTGGCCCCTGGCCCCTAGCGCTTCCCGTTCCTGCTCCTGCTCGGCCCTACGCGTCGCCACCGTACCGCCCCTCCCGCTGCAATAGCTCTCGCAGCATCTGAACCCTGGGCTTCTTCCCCTTCTTCTGGGGACAGTCCAGGCGCATCCCCGGGAGCGCCGCTCCCAGCATTCTCCTCCACCACCCCTCATCCATCTCCGGCCCCCTTTCCCTGGGCCTCCCTGCCCTGCCGACAAGGTCACTGAAGGGGCGGGGCCCCCTCTTCTCCCGCCTTCCCCTCGTCTTCCCCGCCAACTTCATGTAGCGGGCCAGCTGCGCCACTTCCCCCTCCGTCCACCCCACGACCGTCCCGGGTCGCCTCCGCACTGGCGGCGGCGCACACTGCCGCGGCGGCGGGGACCCCGAGTCCCAGTCTGTCGGCGTCGGCTCTGGACTGGGGCTGGCCGGCCGTGGCGCCCCCTCTGCTTCCCCTGCCCCTCGCTCCTCCCCCCTGCGCCGCTTCCCCCTTTCCTGCCCCGCCTCCTCGTCCTCCTCCCTGGCCCTTTTCCCTGACGGCGACCGCCCCTCCACATCTGTGGAGGGGGTGTCCCCTTCCGGATCCGGGAGGACCCGGTGGGCTCCCCGGGCCACTGTCTCCTCCTCCTCCCGCACCCTGCGCTCCCGCGCCGCCACCTCCCTGTCCCTGTCCGCCAGCCTCGCCGCCTCCCCCCTGATCCGCCTCCATTCCCTCTCCTGCATCTCTCCCTCCTGCTCTGATGGGATAGCCGGCTGTCGGAACAGCACCAGCGGGGTATCCTCCCGCCTCCTTTCCTCCTCTCGTCGTCCTCCCTCCCTTTCCGCCCTCTCAACCCCCTCCTGCCCTCTCCGAAGGTCCGCCAACGTCATCTGTTGCTCCTCCACTGCCTGTGCTTCCCCTCCCTGCGGCCTGTCGATCCTTTCCGTCCTCCCCTCCTCCGCCCCGCCCACCTCACCCTTGACCCTGGCCTCCCTTCCCCGCAGGCACCTCTCTGCCTCCCCTAACCTCTCCCACGCCCTCCTGTGCTCTTCTCCCTTCCCTTCGTGCGCCCCCCACGCTGTCCCACCAGCCTGCTGGTGCTGCTGTATGTGCGCCTGTGGCTGCATGCCCGGGTACGCAGGCAGGGGCGGGTACACCATCCCCATCGCCAGGTATGGCGGCGGCGGGAATGGTGGGACGATTGGTAGGACGGCTGGCGGGACTACACCTCCCCACCATCCCATTCCCTTCCCTGTGGACACCGGCGAGCCCATATACCCAAGGCCACCCTCCTCCCCCTGTTCCTTGCCTTGTCGCCCCATCGCCCCGCGTCCCATGCTGCCTACTCCGTGGAGTCCCGCCCTCCCCTGTCCCTTCACCTGTAGCCCTTGTTGCCTCGCTCCTTTCCCCTGCTTGCCCTTGCTGCCTTCTACCTGTCCCGCACCACTGCCCTGCACCGCTGCGCTGCTCTGCTCCGCCTGCCCCCCCCTCATCCCTGTCCTTCCCGGCTCCACCTCCAACTGGTAGATTGTGTCCGGTCCCTGCTCCGGGGGCTGGCGGCGACAGCGCTGGTACTCCACGTGCGCCAGCGCCTCGTACCGTGCCGCCTGCTGGCGGCGCACCTGCCTGTCCTCCTCCGCCCTTACCGCCGCACTGACCCGTGGGGGCGATCTCGGCGGCGACTGCCTGAACGAGCGTTGGGGCTGCGGCCACTGTCGCCCCCGTCCACTCCCTTTTCCCCCCTTTCCTGCCAGGTGTCCCTTTGCGTGCACAGCCCCCGACGTCCCTGCCTGCCCTTTCCCTCCCTTGCCCGTCCGCCTCCTCCCTCCGGCCCTTACGCTGCTGTCTCCGCTCCCTGCCGCCCCCGCCTCTAGCTGCCCTCGGCCGCCCTGCCCTTCCTCCTGCCTCCGCACCTCCGGGAGGATGGACTTCATGGCAGCTGCCGGCACATTGGGCGCCGACGGCTGTCCTGGGCCTCACTCCACCGCCATCCTCCCCGCCCCCTTCCCCTCATTCTCCCACACCTGGAGGATGTCGGCGACTACCGACTCCCTCTGACTCCTCCACTCCCTCCTCCTCATATCCATGCCCACCCTCACATCTACGACGTTGAACGGGTCCGCCCGTGGCCCTTCAGCTGCCCTTTGCCCCTGCCCCTCCCCTTGCCCCTCACCCCCTGCCGCCACCCCCTCTGCCCTGCCCCTCCCCGCCGCCGCCTGTCCTCTCTTGTCCCCTCCCTTCCCCTTCCCGACCACGGCTCCTTCCCCCCTCTGCCGCCCTGTCGCCCCAGGCCCTTCCCTCCTGACCGTCTCCGGGCGCTCCGGAGACGAGGGCGACGACACGTCCGCAGACGTCGCCGAGGACGACAACGAGGGGGGCTGCGGGGCTGCGCCCGCCTGCATGCGGGCCACCTCTGCGCTCACTGCCGGTGGCTGGCTGGGCTGCGGGTCAGGCTTGTGGGACATTGCGCTGCACATGGGATCGCGCCTGAGCCCTGCGCCCTGTCGCCGCTTCCCCCACCCCTGACGCCCTTTACCCCCGCTGTTCGCGCGCCCTACGTGTGTGGAGCTCTGGGTACACCTGCGGCTCCTCTTCCACATCTTCTCCCCCGCAATCTGGGGACTTCGCCTGGTAGCCATCGGCCTCGTTCTGGTCTGCACTGTTGTCGTCCTCGTCCCCGCTTCGCTTTCCCCTCGTCATATCACCTCATTCCGCTCTCCCCTGACCCGCTTCTTGCTCCGCCCTATGACTCAATGTGCCCAGTCCTGGACGCTCCAGTCAATGCGACGGGCGCCTCTGCTGCCCCTTTCCCTCCGGTCCCCTTTGAGACGTCCCCCTGCGCGGTGAAATTGTACACCCGTCCTGCCCTCATATCTGTCGGATTCTCCTTCGTCTGCGTGCCATCAGGCGGTGCCTCTGCTCTTCTCCCTCTCTGTCCTCCATTCCCGTCTCTCCCCCTGACCGCCTTGGCCGCCAATCTGGCCGCCTCCGTACTTCCATCTCCGTGATCTTTGGGTTGTACCTGATCAACGCCATCTCCACCCGTTTGGTGACTGCATCACGCATGTCCTCCGCCCGCGCCTCCAACTGCGTCTCTCTGCACGCCATGCGCTCCTGGAGATGTTCCACCATACGCCGCAACAGCCCGTGTGCCATGGCCTCCAGTGCCACTGTATGCTCCTGGAGTGCCCACCACAGCAGTTTCACTATCAACATGTGCCACAGTCCCTTGCGGTGCCCTTCTTTCCCCAGCTCTCTCTCCACCGCGCTTCTGCCTCTCGCACCCTTCTTGAGCAACGGGACGTCCTGATCCGGAACCAGTGGTTCCTCGATCCCCTTATACTGTTCAGACCGCATGAAGTGCTCGTATGTTTCTTGCCCTTGGCCACAGTGGCATCTCATGTACTCCTCCGGGAGGTCCATACCCTTATGTCTGTACCACCTCATGATTGTTACCCGCACCGGCACCTGCCCCGTGATTGCCTGCAGCCTTCTGGTCTGCAGCCTTTTGGGCAGCGATTCCGGCCTCAGCACATTTGGGTAGTGGACCCGCTGTCCCACCTTGCCCTCCAAGTACTCGTTCAGCTCTACTACCTCCGGCCCCCCTCGTACTTGAGCTAGCATGTGCACCGGCTGTGGATACACCCTTAGCTCCTGGTTGCCTCTGTCCTCCTCCACCACCCACCTGGCCTTCTCCTCTTCCCCGACCCTTGGAGGTATATGCAGCAAGTGGAGGTGCTCCTTTCTCTCTGGTACCCTCCACTCTGGTTCCTGCTCCTTATCCACTGCTTGCGCTGCCCCATCCGCCTCATGATTCCCCACTCCCGCTCTGTGTGACTCCTGTTTCACCAGGTGTATGACCAGGGGCACTTTCTCCATCTCCAGCCCGTGCCATATCGCGTACACCTTTGACGCCAGTCCCGTGTTCAGGGCCTCATGCAGTGGCCTGCTGGCCAGTCTCCTGAGGGACGCCATGTCCGCCTCCGCGTCCAGCACCATCCACACTTCCCGTATGTCGTCCCCTATCTCCCCAACCACGTCCGCCACCGCCTGCACCTCTCCATGGGACGCTGCTTCGTACGTAATCTTTTGCACCACAATCTCCGTCACCTGTCCCACCCCCTTGACCCTTACCGCCGCTGCCCCCGCCATGGGCGGCTGTCCTTCCACCCCGGACCCGTCCAGAAATAGCACCACCCTCTCATCTGTGGGCTCTGGTATGCGCACCACCTTCCTCGGGTAGTGGCAGTACACTCTGTGCCTCCCGATGCCATACTCTTGTACCCCATCCTCGATGCTCAGTTCTCTCACACCTCTGTACACTGCCCATTTATTGTCCAACCTGGCCCTCCAGCCCTTCGTCACCACCACCCCGTGACACCATGCCCTGTCCCCCTTCGCCCTGCCCTGCTCGGGGTATGCCTGTACCAGATCCAAGTACCATACCCTGTCTGCTGGCAACCCGTGGACCGTCAGTCTGATCCTTTTTGCACTCTCTCCCCACTTGTGGCCCACGGGCACAATGGGCGCCTCCTCGTCGGGCCTCCCCGTGTCTGTCATCCGGAAACTCACCGCCACTCCATCATCCTCTTCTTGTAGTCCCCGCACTGTGTCCCATCCCAACTGGACCCCTGTTCTCTTCCCCTCCTTTCCCTCTCCCCACCAGACCTCGACGTCCCCCTGGGCCTCCTCATCCTCCTGCACCTCCTTGGGCAGCCGCAGCACCGGCCCCCACCACTGTCACCTGGTGTCCGTAGTGCGCATGGTCGCGTTAGAGAATCCCATGCCGTCATTCGTAGGACTGGCCACGGGATTTGCCCCGCCTCCTTGGTGCACCTCAAGGACTGGTCCCCCTCTCCTGCCCCTTCCAGGATGTTGTCTTTCCGGAACATAACTGCATGGTCATCATACCACTGCCCAGTCGCACTCTATACCTTCCCCTTCGGCCCTTTGAGTCCGAACGGCGCACACAACAGTACCGCCGGTCTGGCCTTGTCCCCCTCCCCCCTGTCCAGCACCACTCTCTCTTGCTGCGCCCCCTCTCCCCTCCCGCATCTTGGCTTCCTCTTCTGGATCCCCCACAGCACCACCCACTCGTTCCACATCTTACACATCCTCCTGCTCCACCCTGTGCCGTCCTCTTGTCCTCGCACTCTCCTCATCATCCGCCTGTATACACCCCATTCCACTACCCTGGTGTCCCGATAGAACTCAGCATGGTGCAGCCCCGCCATCTTGTATTCCTTCATATTCTTCCTGCGTACGTGCAGCACCTCCATGCTCACTCCTTCTTTCCTGATCCACCGTACTGTCCATGCGCCGCCCCTCCGAAGTCCGTGTCCAGAACCAGGATTGGTCCCCGCCTACCGCACGTCCTGTTGGTTGCCAGCATGTGCTCTTCCCCCGGCAACACCGCCTGTAGGGCGCGCCACATGAGTTCCGTCTTCCCCGCCGCCAACCGCCTTCGCCGGTGCCACACATAGCGCGGGAAAATGTTCTCCTCCTTCTGCACCTCTGCGACCGCGTGATAGCACACCCGTCTCACCACCTCTTCCTGATTGTGGCACATCCTGCTCAGCGTCCTCGCCGTGTGTGCCCTGTACGCCTCCCCCGCTGTGGGCATCCCATCTCCATAGTAGGCCATCGGCGACCGCAACACGCACCACAGCACCTCCGTGGGTATCCCCTCATACCCTCTGAGGAGCCTCCGCACTTCTCCCTCCACCTCTTCCAGCTGCTCCCTCCAGTACGGGAGGTGCATCCCCTGGTACCCTACCGCCGCATTGAGCACCGCCCGCAGGTAGTACAGGGTCGTCTGCACTGACGGGGGGGTGATGCCGCAGGACCACCAGCATTACCCTGAACCCCCTGACTAATTTGTCGGGTAGCCTGACTCCCCTCGCCTCCATGGCCTGCACATGTCCCAGCACCACCGCTTCCCCTGCCCTCTCCAGCCATGCCACTCCGTCTCCTACAGCCAGCGCCATGCCTTCCTCTCCACCCCTTCTCAGAACCGCCGACTTCTCCGCGCTCCAGACAAGGTGGTTATCCCTCCCGTACCTCTGCATCAGGTCCTGCACCACCTGTTGGGCCTTTTCATCCCGCGTCATGGCTACCGCATCATCCACATACGCCTGCGCCGGCGACGTGTGTGGTGCCCTCGCCATTTGTGGATATTCCCGCGCTATCCAACTCATCAGGGGGAGCATGGCCAGCAAGTACAGGAATGGGCCCTCCACCCCGCCTTGTGGCACCCCGCTGCCTGGGGTTACCCACTCGGTACACCACTTCCCCGTGGCGAACGTGTACCTCCTTGAGCGCAGGTACTGTTCCACGAAGTTACCATATGGGAGTCCTAGCTGTCGCCACACCTCCTCTATGAGCCTATGCGGCGTGTTGAGGAACGCCCCCTTCATGTCCACAGACGCCATGAACGCCTCTAGGTCCTCATCATGGGAGGTACATATCGTACAGGAAGCTTGCTTCCTGTGTGGACCTACCCAGCACAGACCCCCACATATTGTCCGGTATGACCCCCGCTGCATACAGCCGCCGCTGTATCCTGCCGAAGATCACCATCCAGACCAGCTTGGCCTCTGTGACGGCACAGCATATTGGTCTCCAGTTCCCCGGCCTGAGGCGATCCCCCTTCTTGTACAGGGGCCGCACCATGCCCCCCCATTCCCTTGGGGGGCGCCTGTGCGCAACAACTCTGTGATCCTCCCCGCTAGACCATCCAGCTCCGGCGCCTCTAGGTGCTGGTATGCCTCCGCCACCAGCTGGTCCACTCCCGGGCTCTTTTTCCCCTTGAGAGCCTTCACTGCCTCCTTAATTTCCCCTAGCGTCACCCTGCTGTGGTGTATGTCCTCGCTCTGCTCCGCCGTGAACACCCGCGGTAACGCCCTTACCATTCTCCGTGTGATCCCGCTGAGCTCCTGCTGCCCCTGGTTGTGTTGCCTCCTGAAACTCTGCGCCACCTCCTCCAGCACTTCCTTTCTCTGCCCGTGACCCTGCGACACTGCAGTCTTACCGCCCGGATTTCCTGTGGTTTTCCAGCCTCAGGGAGCTCTGTGATGTACCGTAGCGACTTGTACGGCACCGCCCTTTCCATGTACCGCTCATGCTCCGCCACCACTTTCTGGTATATCATCTTGTGTTCCTCCTCCACAGCCCTCCTCGCTGTTTGCACCCTCGTCTTCGCCTGTGTCACCTCCGTGTGCCACTCTGCCCCCTCTTCCCGCGCCCTTGCCTCGACCTCCTCTTGCTGCCGTTTCCTCAGGGTGACCACCAGCCTTTGCAGCTTCTGCTGAGCCTGCGACTCCCCCCCCCTGCTTGGTAAACCCGCATATCCGCGCTGCCCTCCTCATGGCTTGATGCACGTGGTTCCCCTGCCTCATTTCGGCATGTACCCGCTGCCCCCACTGTTGCCACCTCTCGTCCCCCTCCTCCGCCCACTTCACCATTGGCGGCAGGCTGACGCCTTCCTCGTTCAACCCCTGCTCATCCTCCTGTTCGTCCCCGTGCTCCCCCACCTTCACCTCCACTGTCACCATCATGGGGCAATGCCCCTTCCGGTCCTGCATTTCTTCAGGCCCCACCATGTATCCCGCCGTCACCCCCTTGACCCAGCTGGGGTCCGCGTACACCGCGTCTATCCGCGACGGCGCGCTGCCTTCCGGTGCCGGGTAATGTGAGGGGCCCGGCGCTCCACTGTACGACACATCCTGCAAGCCCATTTTGTCCACAAACTTCTGCACCTCGCGGTCCACCTCCGTCTCCGCGCCCCTCCTCCGGGGATCGTAGTTGAAGTCTCCAACCACGATGACTGGCCCCCTCTCCAGCGCCCTGATGTACTCCATCCTCAGCTGCGCCACATACTCCTTGACCCTCCTCCCATGTGGGACATGGCAGTTGATGATGACTACCTGCCCATGCTCCATCGCTACATCATACACCGCCCTTCCTCCCCTCGCTCCCACCTTCTTGTCCTGCACGACGCTGAGCCCTCTGCGCACCAACAGCGGTACCCCCTGCGCCCACTCCCGCTGGTAGTTTCTCCCCTCCTCGTCGTACATCTGCGCGCACACGACATTGTCCTTCCCCTGCAACCTTATCTCCTGGTACGCCACCACGTCGGGGTCCGCCTCATGCAGCTTCATCTGCTGCCACGCTGCCTTGTCTGCCTGATACAGTGCCGCGGGGTCTTTTTGGGTGTACAACTTAATGTGTTGCCACCTACCCTCCCCATCCACTCGCAGATCCCCGTTGCCTGCCGTGCCTTTTCCTTCCCCTTTGCTCCTTCCCCCCTGCCTTCTCCTGGCGTCTTTCTTCATCTTCCCGGCCGCCCCCGGCTTCATTAATTGTCACTTTCTCTTCTCGTTCTTCTCCCCCGTCGACACCTCTTCTCCTTCCAATTCTCTCCCCTCCTGTTCCGGAACCAGTTGCCCGTGTATTTCCATCTCCCTACCTTGCGGGCATACCTGCAACCTTTCCACCGGGTACGGCAGTCTCTCCTCATCCCCCTCCCCCTGATCCTCCCACTGCACGATGGCTGCCCTCGTCACATATCCCTTGCGATATTGTTGTTCGATCATCTCCTCCACTGTTCCCACATACCTCCTCCACTTCCCACTCACCTTCTGCGGACCATACACTGTCATCCCTTCCCGCACCGCCCCCTGCTCTTCACGGCCCCGCTGCTCCTCCCCGTACCTGACTCCCCTCTTCCGTTTCCTTCTTGGCCTCCCTTCCCCTTCTCCCTCCTGCTGCGGCTCTGCTTGCAGATCCTGTTCGTCCGCCTCTCTCCCCCGCTTGCCGCCTTCCCTCTCACTTCCCTCCCTTGTCCCCTCCCCACTGCTCCCCTCCTCCACCCTGTCTCCAACAGCACTCTGCTGCCCTCCTCCCTCCGCTTCTCCCTCTTCCACCCCTTCTTCTCCCTCCTCTCTGTCTTCCCGACCGCCTGCTGCCAGCCCCGGCTCCAGGCCTTCCACTCCCCGCGCTTGGTCCTGCTTCCTTTCGTCTCGCTCCTCCTCACCATCCCCATCCCCCAGTGTGAACCGCATTTGTCCCCCTCTCCCCCTCCGCATCCCCCTCCACCTACTTGGCCTCTCCCCCCCCTGATCGTCGTCCACCTCCAGGCCTTGCTTCCTGTCCCCCTTCGTGAGCCTTCTCGCCCTCTCTAATGCCTCCTTCCTGTGCCCGTCCTCCGTTCCGGGTGCCACTATCCACCTCGGCTGCTCAACTCCCTTGCTGCTGGCCACCCAACACAATGCCAACCGGATCTGTTCTCTGATATCTTCCGCTTCTTCCACCTCCGCACACCTATCCATTTGCGACTCCAACGCCCGTGGGACGGCCATCTCGCATACCTCCTCCGTTCCTTCAACCCGCACCTCTTCCACCTCCCCTACCCACCGCATGAGCGGGTGCTCCACCCTTTTCAATGGCCCCGCCGTATACACCACCGCTTGGCGCCTATCCCCCCTGGGTTCCACGACCCACCATGTGTGTCCGTCCTGCACCAGGTCTGTGACCCCTTTGTCTGCAGCCCCTGTGGCACTCGCCTGTGGGACACTACTTGTATGTGTGCACTTTGGCCCTCCTCCCCGCCGCCTCGTCATAGTCAACCATGGTCATAACCTTGCGCATCTGGTGCATTTCTGTGTCCCCTTCCCACTCTCCGGCCATGCCTCTGCTGCGATGCACTGTCTCCCTAATGTAAAGCGCCATGGCCAAGACCTGCCTCGTGGGCCCCCACACCTCCACTGTTCTGCTCGTGCTGTCCACACACGCCGCTACCTGCGCATCCCGCTGCATCTGCATCTACTTCACCGCCTGTTTTGGCTCCACCTTCTTTGCCTTGAGGATCTGCGCCTTTGCGTGCCTCTCGCCCGCCTCCTCCTCCTCCCCCACTGTTCCGCTCCGACCATCCGCATATCCCACCCACATGTGCTTTACTTGGTGGAGGTACACCAGCAGCGCCCCTTTCTCTTCCCCCATCTGCAGCCACAGGGGCCCTTGTCTCCTGGGCTGCCGTACTCTGATCCCATGGTATCCTCCCTTGGGCTCCTGTTCTTGTCTTGTAGCTCTGCGTCTACAGCTTCATCTACCTCTCCCTCTGAGCCTTCCTCTTCGTTGGCATCTTGCACTGCAGAACAGAAGCCAAAGGCGCAGGCATGGCAATTTGAGCTGAAGGGCACGGGAGGTCCACATCCTCGAGACACTTTGTCATGAAGCCGGTTCGAACCCCCGTGGCCATCCTTGGGTCACTTGGGGTGTGTATCTATGGGCCGGCAAGCCGCCATTGGCTGATGTCATACTCTCCAATCCCTCCGACCTAACCTGATGTGATAGTGTGATAGGCTTGGCCATTCCAGCTATGAGCGGCCATATTCAATACCGAGGCGCCGCCGGCTGAGATTTATATATCAAAATATCAGGAATCAACAGGGTTTCTTTATCATAATGTTTCCGTAATTTTTCAGCGGAAACGCAGATGAAGGGTTAAATTTCATCAGAAAAGGGTTCGTTGCCTCCGCAATTTTCATGTTATACACTCGCAAAATTAGTCCGATTTTTTCAGATATTCAGAATTGGATTTTCGACTTTGAGGTCGCCGCACTTGATATGATGAATTTCGAGTGGTCATACATTTTTCCCCGATCACGAATCAACCTTCCTTTCATTGTCTCCTTCATTTTTCTTAGAGATATAGGCGAAACAAAATTGATTCGTGAGGCCACTTTGAAAAGTCATATCTCCGGCGCACTGCAAGGAGTTACAATTTTGAGATATGAGTTAGAATTGCCTTGGTCTTAACTTCATTTAGAAAGCGTCAAACGCCTTTGATGTGTACGGATGCTAGCAGTAGCAGGGGATAATGGTCAAGAGGCTGCAAAGGGATATATAACTCTTGGACCATGCAACTGAATATTTTAATGCAACTTACGAGTGTACCGCATGAGAGTTCGTGTTGCATAGCAACTTTTCTTTGGGATCCTACGTATTTTTAACGTGGAGTTATGTCCACAGAGGGGCATGGCATACCATGGTGGGAGCCACTTTTAAGGGTATGTGTAATATGGATGGTATTTGCTTCGCTATGCTCACGCCCATGTTATATATATCCGTTTGTAGGAGGATATGTGGAGTAATACGTGGCAAGGGCTTTGCCCATGGCCCAATGGTGAGCTCCATAGTGCTAGACTAAGTCTACCGCACATATAGTGCATGTGGGAAGGCTTACGAGAAAAGTTTATAGTGGTTTCAACACTGTGTTTTTGCCTCTCCTGCTGCTTGCTGCTGGTGTAGGGTTTCCTGCTGCTTGTTTTTGAAGATGAAAAGCTTTTGTTTGCTGCAATACCGTCAATCCAGGATAGCCCAAGCCAGAGGTATGCAAGGAGAAGAGAATCAGGATCAAAGCATGAAGGGCTGCAGTGTAAACAGTGAAAGATGAAAGGATATTCACAGAAACTGAAACTCAGGTCAAATCGGATTGCATATTCACAAAGATAGCTGAAATGCTTTGCAAAAGAGTTGGAAAACTGCCCCATGGTCACTCTATCTCCATAGTGCCATCTCAGGAGATGTGCACTCTTTGTTTTCGGTCCCATATGTGCTGAGACGACAGGGCATGTGGCGATGAGGTCACTGCCATGTCACATGGGATCTTCCTACTTAGCTAGGCTGACCAGGAATTGAACCCAGGACCTCTCAAAAAGAGGTGCCCAGCCCCCTAGGGTGCATACGACTAGGACAGCTAAGAATTCATGGAAAAACATAGATGAATTCATAGGCTCTGCCCTGGATATGTCAGTTCTCAGTCAACTCAGGAAAATATGATTTGTCTCACATTGAAAGGGGATTAAGGGGTCCACTCCATATCCTGATTGGGTGTTTGAATCCATAGGTCAAAATGTCTTATCACCACTTTTGGTGGGGCCAATACTAAGATAGAAATGCCTGGTTGCTCGGTGCTTCCCTAATACAACTAGAGTATGCCTCAAAGCATTGGAAAAGCACTTTTTCTTATTCCCCCCTTGTGCTGTGGTGGCCATCACTGTCGCATTTTAGGAAAAAGGGATTTTTTCTTGGCCTTTCCTTGGTTTCCACATCTACTGTAAAATACCTATAGTTTCCCTCACACAGAAAACTGGGCGCTCACCATAGCTGGCGCTCTTTTGCTGCTCTGTTTGTAACATTTCCTACAGAAGACTCAGCGCTCATGGCGCTGCCGGGGCTCCTGTGGCTTGGTTGGGTTAGTTTGGGAGCATGCCAAAACATGTGCATGTGCATCCCTCCCTCCAAGACGCAGCGCGACACAAACTGAACGCAAGAGACAATATACACACTCGCATGGGTTCTCGTAAACCTGCTGGCGTCCTGTGACCTGTCTTAGGGCGAAGGGAGTCGTAAAAAAAATTAAATTGCCCCTTGGTGGGGTCTTGGGTTCTGCTCAGTCTCTCCAGGCTGCTGCGTTTCGGCCCGAACACGGCCTACTCAGCGAGGCTGCGCTTGGGTATCTGCAGAGGCAGGAATGGGAGAATTATGGACGAATCCACGCAAAAGCGAAGCGACGACACCAAAATCCGTCAAATGACGGCCTAGAATTTTTCTAAGACAACACACCTGAGCAGAATCTAATTGTGCATCAGAAGCACATTTTTATAAAAATTATAGTCATCTCCAGATTTTCTAAATCAAGAAATTCCTACGCATAAAAAGGCAGCGCGCAGGAGCGGCTCCTAGCGAAGCGCCGGAAAATGCAGAAATAATGGAATTATAAACGTATGTCTCACGTAGTCTTGAAAATGACGAAACACACATTAATAAATAAACATACAGATTCCACCCACACTAATAGAAGAATCAAAAATCCAAGAATTCGAAAATGAACGAAAAGACTTCAATGAATCAGGTATAAACTACAGGTATGCTCGTCTCGTATGCCGCATACACATTGCTCGTCTCGTGTCTCCGTGAACGAGTCTTGTAGCAGCGCTAACAACGATAGGACGCGATAGAGGGATTGATTAGAAAGATTGCAGATGATTAGAGGTCAGATCAGGGTGATTAGACATACACACAAGTGCATAGTGACGTTTTTCGCTTGCGCCCCTCACGTGCCCACTTGCTCTCTCTCTCCGGCGGTAGGTAAGGTGAGTAAGCCCAGGTGGGGCCACCCCCTGGTGGAGTTCGTGATTGAGGTTCAGATGGGCAGGTTTGCCCAAAATACTCGTGCATGCTCGCGCATTCACACACGCATTAAAGGGTAGGCCACGCGAAGTGCGCACGGTAAACCTTGTTTAGGCTACCCAGGGGCTCCTCGGTACGTTCTTTAAGAGAACCTGAGGAGTCCCTTAACGCTTGCTTGCTTGACAGGGGAGCTGATCCTTCAGCGCGTTTGCGGACAGTGTATTATAGGTCACACTGAGAAGCGTATAATACGTGGAGTGTGGCTTGGGTCCTCCGCCGCAAACACCCCTTCATTTGCCTTTGCTTTACAGGTGGGCAGGTAGGGTGATTAGTGCAGCAGCATACCATTTTTTTCATGCCCTGCTAAACAAGGGCGCAGATCACACAAACAAGTAACTCTGCCTCTGCCTGTGGCAGAGCAGGGAGTCCGACTTCATCGAAATCTGCGCCGTGCACGCAGAAAGAGCACCTCTTCACTCCAAGCCCTAGCAGGGGAAACACGTTGTGGCTTCCCCTGTTAGGCCACAGTTGCTTAGCAGCGCTGTGTTCTCTTGTCTTCTTCACAGGAGGGTCGCTAGGACCCACGACATGTTCTTCAACAACACCCAGTAGAGTGTGCGTGTAGGAGTGGTAGTCCTGAGTGGGGGCTTGAGCCAGTTGCAGAAGTGCTCGCCCACCAGGATGGTGCCACTGTAGGGTTTGTAGGATCTGTAGTGCGTGTGTCACTGTCCCAGCCGTTTCCTGCAATTTTAGCAGGGTTGATGGGCTGTGGCATTGGTTAGGTCAGTGTTTTGGCCACTTAGCAAAAAGGCGTTTTCATGCCTTCATAGCTTTTGGCCACCCCTCCCTGTAGTAGACAGATAGGTAGGGAAAACAATACCTGGATTAGTACGCTGGGTATTCCCCAAAGGTTTTGCGCCAGCACAGAAATTGGGCGCTTAGGGGAGGGGAGACCCGGGGCTTACCCTGTGGCATCAATAAGCCAACCCTCCAGGTTTAGCAAGCGTGCAGACTTGGGTATAATTAGGACACCACTTCTGCGGCTTGCTCTCAGGACCTTAGGAAAAGCACACTCACACATACGCTTTGGCAGGTAAGGGTAAGGTTCAGTTCCTAGCTTTGGTCTTGGGGGCAAGCGTCTCAGCGAGCCTCAGCAACTCACCAAGGTTGTTCTGGGACAAGGAGTCCACCAGAACTGAGTTTAGGCATCCCTCAGGTAGAACGAACGCAGAGAAGGGCTGCAGGTGGCCTCTTCGACTCCAAACCCTTCCAAGAGGGTGAGGAAGCGCCAACCCTGGCGATAGCGGTGGCGTAGGACAGACTTCACCAGCTGGAAGCCCTCATTGGCCATCTCCTCGGCGTTCATGTCGGGGATTTCACCTTCAACTTTCATAGCGCTGGCAGCCCCTTGTAGGTCCAGAGCGGCGATTTCCTCGTCGTTCAGCTCCCACTCCTCCCCACAGAGGTCTTCAGGATCATAGTAGCGCTTCAGGTGTTGAGCAGCGCACACCAGGGTCCCCCCTAGACGGGGAGAACACCGCACGGTGATACGGTGTCCATCCACTGAAGGAACCTTGTACGGCCCGAAGTAGGGGTCATCGCTGGTAGAGCGTCGACAGGCGGGTAGTCGACTGTGGTGCACCAGCACCCAGTCCCCCTCTTGGTAGGTGGCCGGTACTCGGTGCTTGTTCTTCTTGTTCCACTGACGCTCCCTCACTCTCTGGAGCATAGCCTTGGCCTTGTCCACCTTCGCTTGTTGCTCTTGGACCCATTCACCCACAGAAGAATGGGTGTCACCTGGATAGGGGGCATGTAGGAACCGTGCTGGGTGCTCTAGGAATAGCTCATGGGGCGAGTAGCCAGTAGCTGAACTCTCTTGGGAGTTCATCATCAAGGATATGACGGGGAGTAGTCTCACCCAGTCTCTGGTGCGTTCAGTTTTGCACCATATCCGTACATTCTCCTTCAGGACACCGATCTGTCGCTCACATAGGGGGTTGCTCGTGTGCGAGTAGGGAATCCCCGTAGACACCTGGACATTGAGGGATCTCAGGACCCTCTTGTACCAACCGGTATCTGAGCGTACTGGTGCGTCCTCATCGGAGTTGATCTCCTTGGGCGCCCCATAGACACAAAACCACTCCTCCAGGAGTATCTTGATAGTCTCCTCCCCGGTAATGTGCTTGGTACATGGGAACACCCTGGTAAACCTGGTCAACCCACAGGTTACCACGAGGGCGAAGTCATAAACCCCGAACTTTGGCATCTCCGTGTAGTCCACGTATAGAACACTGTTAGCACAGTGAGGGATGGGCAGGGTCGAGTAGAGACCTCTGTCCCTGATATCCCCTGGTTTACAGGACCTGCACGGGCACTTGTCCACGATAGGCTGGAGGGTTTTCCGCAGTTGGTCGTCAGTCCACGTAGTGTGGAACCACTGCTTGAACAGCCTCAGGGTACGGTCAGCACCCACATGACCGCTGGACTCATGGGTCCACTTCAGCAGCGCTGGGACTCTGTCACTAGGCACCACAATGCGGTCCCCATGCCAGAGGTAGCTCTTGTCCCTCTTCCACTGGTCTTGGTTGTCCAGGAGGGGTTAAAGGCGTTTCTCCAGGCGCTTGTAGATATCCCCAAACTCCTTCAGGTACTCCGATTGTTGGAGTCCATCCAGGGGGCGTATCATCGTCATGTTGAGGTCCAAGTGGACGTCCATACGGCTGAACACCTCCTTAGCCAGCGCTTCAGACCGGGCACCAATCAGGGCGTCGAAGTTGTTGCAGCTGATGTAGTTGGCACACTCCTTCTTCACTCCCTGGATATGGTGTACCGTCAGCCGTAGTTGACTGAGGTAGGTCCACCAGCGCCGTACCTTGGCCTTTGGCAGGTGGGGGACCCTTCTGGAAACTGCGGACCGGTTCTTGGTCGCACAGCCAGACCACAGGGTTACTCCCCAACAGTCGTGTTTGTCAGGATAGCACCAGCATACCCGCGAGCAATTCCTGCTCATAGGTGGAGTAGTTCCCCCTGGCCTGGTTCCACTTCCAGTTCCAGTGGCCCAGAGGTACTAGGACCCACTTGTCGTCAGGGTAGCTCTGCTTGAGGGTTCCATCTCGGTTGAGACCTTCCGTCCCCCATTGAGAAATGGCCGAGTCGAACTCCTCCTTCTCTAGTGCTTGCCATTTGAACAGCGTTCCACCACCGCCCACATTGCTGGCGTCGGTCTCCAGGAAAATCCCTCCTTGTGCCCTAGGCACGCCCAAGCACTTAGCGTTGGCTACCTTGTCTTTGAGCTCGTCAAACGCTTATTGCTCTTGTGGGCCCCAGCGCCAAGTAGTACTCTTCTTGATCAAGTCCGTCAGAACGGCGCTGGTGTAGGTGAAGTTTTTGATGTGGCGGCGATAGAAGTTGCACGCCCCAATGAAACTGCGTACATCATGAAGTCCTTCCCTGGCTTCTTCGTGTCGTATCTTGGCATCCATCAGGGGTTTGGCCTTAGAGGCCGCTGGGGTCCACCACGCATAGCCAACATCAAACCCCAGGTACTGCATGTTCTCCTGCATGAACTCACACTTCTCCAGCTTGAGTCGTGTGTGGTTCTCCTGGCAGACCGCAAAGAACTCACCCAGGAAGATTAGGTGATGCTCTGGGTATTGGTCCCGAGGCATACATCGTCGATGTGAGCCTCCATCTGGGCACCACGGGATATGACCTCCTGCACCTTAGGTCTCCTTCGTAGGATGGACAAGATCTTGTTCATCAGCTCTTGGAATAGAGCGGGTGCGTTAGCCACGCCAAACGGCATGACCTTCCACTTGAGCACCCTGCCCTGAGGGGTGATGAAGGCCAGTAGTTCCTGTGCGTTAGGCGTCAGGTCCACTTGCCAGAATCCTCTTCTCTTGGCCATTTTGGTCTTGTAGCGACAGGAGGCTATCTTCTCCAGGGTAGACTCCATATTGGCAATACACCCTGAGTGGTTCAGCGTTTTCTTGTTCAGCTCTCCGTAGTCCACTACCAGCCGTTTGGCTGTAGGCCGAGGTTTAGCCACCAGGAAACAGGGGCTGCAGTGTAGGGGGTAGTCCCCGTCCTTGTACTCCAGGACTACGCCAGCGTCGATACATTCTTGTATCTGTCGCTCAATCTCGTCGGCCTGCTCTTTAGGAGCTGGATAGGGTCTCCTCCGGATCTTGTGACCCACGAACTCGGGTTTCAGCTTGAGGTCCATCTGTACCAGCTTGTCACATGAGGCTGGAGGGGGTAGTTCTCCGAACACCTCCAGATAGGTCCTTATAAGCTTCTGTACCCGCGGGTCCAATACCTTGATCTTGTACTCCATGTCCTCGTCAGAGTGTAGGTTGCTTGCCCCCTGAGTAATAGACGTCGGGAGGTGGTCCTCCACCGACACTTCGCCCGTGGTAGTGTCCTTCAGCCCTTGGTAGGCATATGGAAGGTCTTGTTCAAGCATCTCCCATGGACGATGGCAACATAGGCAAGCTCGAGGGGGTTCACATACACATTCCTCCGAGAGGTCGTCTTCCTCTGGGGTCCTCAAATGGGCGCCCCACACGCTCTTCATAAGCTTGAGATCTACCTCCCTTTGCCAGGTGGTGATCTTCTGTTCGAGGTCCTCCTTCAAATGTGATAGGTCTCCCATACATCCTTGCTTCAGTGGCCATGAGCTGCGGGTAGGCTTCGCGTAGCATAGCTTCTTCGCCACCAACTTCCTCTTGGAATTCACATACTCCCTTAGCCTGGATCGAGGGTCCAGCTCCTCGTCCACGGGGTCTTCCACCCTCATGGAGAGTAGGGGTTTCAGTGGGGCGACGTACTCGGCGTTCTCCACTTCCTCCACACAGGTCTGCACGAAGAAGGCGTCGTGCTCAGTTTTGTCATCTGAGTGGATAGAGCTAGGTAGCTCAGATAGTCCACACTCAGAGACTCCATCAGGAACAGGTACATGACAGGGAGAGTTGGGGGCGTTGGTGTCAGTCACGACGTACTCATCTCCTCCGGGTGTAGTTTCAACAGCATCTTGAGGTCGTAGGCGATCCTTCAAGTCACCCAAGGCGAGTCCGTCGCTTTCTCGTATAGCCTGGACCAGAGTCGGGTCCAGGTCCTCCCAGGGGATGGAGGTGAGACCTCTGTCCACCACACTCAGCATACTCCCCCATCCGGGTTTTCCAATAGGCGTCTTACGACCCAGAGGCACGTAGATGGCCTCATCAGGTAACCGAACAGAGCTGATAGTCAGCCTGTCCAGGAGGCCAGTATTCGTTGCCCCCATGGGCTCCCCAATCGGGGGAACACAGGACCATACGGGAACGTTCGAAGGCCACCTTGGTCAGCACCTTCCCCGGTTCACTGAACCTGGGGTTCCCGTAGGCCATCCCGAAAGAGGGCCAGTAAAATTTGTAGCTGCAGTTCTTCCCCTTGTTGCAGTAAAGGTCCAGTACATGCTGCTTGTCGCTGGCGAACAACTCCACACTCAGGTCTTCTCGAGAGTAACCCAACTCCTTCAGACCTTCGTCTAGGACTTCCCCCAATAGTTGATATTCCTCAGTTTTGGAGGCCGCCATCATGTTCAAGGGTTCCTCCTTCGATAGCCTCAGGTAACTCGAGGTATGTTCCGACTGCTCCAGTGGCACAGACTCTCTGCCACTGCCGTGGTCCACGTAGAGGAGGTAGGGCGCTTGCAGCGTCAGGGATTGTATCTGGGAGTGCTGTACGAAGAAGTCAGTCCCCAGTACAAAGTCGAAGGCCTCAGTGTTCATCACATAGAACCGATGGGCGATAGTCCGGGAGCCCAAAGGTACCTCCACTTCACAGTCCCCACAGCTGTGCACCACATGTCCATCCCCCATACGTATAGCAGCGGTGGTCATGGTGTTCTTCAGGCTCCCACAAGGTAAAATGTTTCTTGGCCACTCTAGATATTGTGGCGCCAGTATCCAATACCCCAAGGTATTCGCGTCCCCCTGGTCGGATACGTACCCAAAACGCCAGGTCTTGGGTGCCACCGGAGCGTCCCTGTCAGAACTCCGCGGGAAAGGTCACCTCGAACCCCTTGTTCCGCAATTTGCGGGCCATCCTCATGAAACGGCTCCTCTTCTTAGCGTTGCCGTCATCACCAACTTCATCCTCACGCTTGGCTCCTTGTTCTTGCTGGGCCTGCGTTTGTGAGCGTGTGGTAGGACCAGACTGCCCTCCAGAGGGCTCGGAGTTCCCCCCTGGATTAGGGTTGGGGTTGCCTCCGTTCTCGTCCTTGTTCTCGTTGTCCTTGTCTGGCTGGTGGTTAGCGCCTCCTCCTCGTCCACCTTGACCCTTGTCTTGCCCTTGACCACGTCCTTTCAACTTGCCCTTGCCGGAGTGGTTGCCTTTGCCTTTGCCTCCACCTTTGCCTGAGCCTTTGCCAGGATCTTCACCCTTAAGCTTCGCCGATAGGCGTTGCTTATGGTAGCACTCATCCTCGTAGTGCTTCCGCTTCCCGCAGAATGCACACGTGATGGTGCACTTGTAATGATCCGGCAGCTTTGCTTTGGCGCCGGTGTTCTTCTCCTGCTGCTTCCCCTCTACTACGAAGCAGTCTCGCTGCTCGCAGTCAGGGGCGTGCTGCAGGTGGCCCTGCTCGTCCCTGGCATCACACCAGAATAGCTCTTTAACGTTCTCCATGATACGGGCGTGGGCGTGTTTGGGGGTAGTCCCCTGCCCAGGTCGGGACCCTTGGTACCCTTTGCCATGGCCTCCAGAACCTCCACCACCAGGACGGTAGTTGTTCAAGTGCTGGTCTCTCTCCTTCTCCAGCGCCAGCTCCAGGAGTAGCACGCATAGATCCTCGTAGCGGAGGGATCTAGCCTTGCGCCCCGCCGTCGAACGGCACTCGTCCCACAGCTCTCGAGGGAGCTTGGCCACCAACCAGAACAGCAGGTCGTCGCTGCTGTAGGAACCGGGCGTCAGTCGTCCAGCCCAGTGATCCAGGTCAGCCAACAGCTCAGAGACCCTGCCAGGTTTGGGGTTGTTGGACAGCACGGGCAGGTTCTGGATCTCGGCCCTGATGGAGAGGTTGGTTTCGTAGGTCGGGTACTGCCTCTCCAAGGCAACCAACACATCGGCAAAGGTGGCGGAGTTAGTCACGATCTGCCTGACCTGCTTCTCCAGGTACTTGGTCTTGCAGCACTGCAGGAGCAGATCGCACTTGACTCGCCCACTAGCGTGGGTTTGGCCGGTCAATCGGAGAAACCGGCCAAAATTCTCAGCGAACTTGCTGAGGTCCTTGCCTGTGAACTCGGGCAGGTTCACCACGATCTTGGAGGTGACAATAGCCTTGGCCTCCTGAGACCTGCGTCCCTCAGGGCGTCGGGTCCTCTTTTTCTTCTTCTTCTTCTTTCCCCTTGGGTTCTCGGGGTCCTCCGGGTCATCGTCCTCCGAGGGCGAAGCAGAAGTCATAGACGGCGGCTCATCATCGGACGGGTCTCCGCCTAGATCACTAGAGCCATAAGGCTCCACGTCCACCATTGCCCTGGAGGCTGTCAGCCCCAGCCGGTCCAGCTTGGCCGTCGTAGAGTTCGTCACGTGGCTGTAGGGCGGCTGGGCTGTTCTCGGTACGAGGGGACTTCTCGGTATAGCTGCAGGGGTCGGCATCGGTCGGCTCCTCAGGCTCCCCAGGGTATTTGTCAGCCCTGCTGCCAGGTGGTTGGCCTGTACTCGGTGGGGTGACATTCCAATCGTGGTAGGTGACGCTTGGGGCGGTAGCATCAGGGGCTCCAGTTTCTCTCGGATCTCTTGAGTGAGGTCGCCCACGATTTTTGAAGTCGCTCCTCGGAGCACCTCGTTGATCTCCGACCGCGTCAGGGACCTGTTGGAGGATCTCCCCGATCCTCTACTCCTGCCTCCAAGAGACTCAGGTCCTCTCCTCAACCCACTCAAGGTTGCATACCCAGGTGCATACCCAGGAACATCCACATAGGTTCCAGTAGCGGGTAGTGGATGGGGATAGTCAGCCGCATACCATCGCAGCGCAGAGCTGGAAGCCACCGGCTCACTGGCAGTAGTTGCCTCAGGGAACGCAGTGGTAGGTGGGCCCATACCATAGGCGGGGTAGGGAGGCATGCCAGTAAAGCCTGTGCCCTCTGCCATAGGCGGGTTGGTTATGGGAGTGGATGTTGCAGCGGCTGGGTCTGGAATTGGGAGTGTGGTGGTTATAGGAGAGGGTGATGCGTGGAGGCCAGAAGCACTTGGTGCGCCTTCGAAGGTAGGGTCATTCGTCAGGTCTTGCCCTTGTTCCTCTCCTTCGTCTGCTTCGTCTCCAGCATCCTTCTCGCTCTCTCTCTGCCTCTTCACAGGCTGAGTGACCACCTCTTCGACTGAGAGGGCCCTGAAGGCCGTCTGGAGTCCATCCAACGAGTCCTCAGGCACTTCCACTGGCCCATGTAAGGGCTCCGAAGGTACAGCGCTAGGTCCAGGTCCAGGTTCACCAGGTGCTGGCCTTGCCGGTGCCTCACGCGCTGTCTTCACGTCGGCGTCCTCCTTCCTTGTGTCCATCTTCGTTCGCCCTTCTGCTTATATGTGACTGTACTCGCCTCTCCTGCTGCTTGCTGCTGGTGTAGGGTTTCCTGCTGCTTGTTTTTGAAGATGAAAAGCTTTTGTTTGCTGAAATACAGTCAATCCAGGATAGCCCAAGCCAGAGGTATGCAAGGAGAAGAGAATCAGGATCAAAGCATGAAGGGCTGCAGTGTAAAGAGTGAAAGTTGAAGGGATATTCACAGAAACTGCAACTCAGGTCAAATCGGATTGCATATTCACAAAGATAGCTGAAGTGTTTTGGAAAAGAGTTGGAAAACTGCCCCATGGTCACTCTATCTCCATAGTGCCATCCCAGGAGATGTGCACTCTTTGTTTTGGGTCCCATATGTGCTGAGATGGCAGGGCATGTGGCGATGAGGTCACTGCCATGTCACATGGGATCTTCTAAATTAGCTAGGCTGACCGGGAATTGAACCCAGGACTTCTGAAAAAGAGGTGCCCAGCCCCTAGGGTGCATACCACTAGGACAGCTAAGAATTCATGGAAAAACATAGATAAATTCATAGGCTCTGCCCTGGATATGTCAGTTCTCAGTCAACTCAGGAAAATATGATTTGCCTCACATTGAAAGGGGATTAAGGGGTCCACTCCATATCCTGATTGGGTGTTTGGTTCCATGGGTCAAAATGTGTTATCACCACTTTTGGTGGGGCCAATACTAAGAAAGAAATGCCTGAATGCTCAGTGCATCCCTAATACAAAAAGAGTATGCCCCAAAGCATTGGAAAAGCACTTTTTTTTACTTTACGGAGCGACCCACAAGCGCCACTATGAATTTTCCCATTTTCGTGGTGCGTGTCGGGAGGAGGTTCGAAGGTGGCCCTTTGCGTCCATGTAGGGATCCAAGTCGGGGGATTGTTTGCAAATGGTCCCAAGCAATTCTGTTTTGAACCATGTATTGATACCATGGGTGAGCCAAGTTATATACTATTGTGATTATCTTGAATTTGGCAACATTTGCATGTTTTTGACCTCATGTTATGCTCATTTTTGTGTTTTATGTGCTCAACTGGCCGGCTAACAGTAAAGTGCCTAGAGATCTATGAACTATGGTATGTTGCTTATTTGTTGGCATATGCTTTGGTGTTGCACCTCACCATATGCCAGATCACGTGGTCACTTTGGCGTGGCACACGAGGCCTCACAACATTAGGTCTCAAAATCGTTAGTTGACTTGTAAAGCATGGCATGTGTATATCCGGAGGGGTTTGGGTGCAAATGTTGGGACATTCTTGGGCATGGATCTTTGGTCTATATCACCCTTGCATATTACTCTCCGGTTTGACACATGCATGGAGCATTTGAATATTTGCCGTATGCATCTTTGAGTATATAATTGAATTCTTGGCACCATGGTGTGATTTGCCTTACTTTGCTATGTTGTGAGGTCATCTTCATGAAGCAATTCTCCAAGCTGAATCAGTCCCAAGTCGAACCAAGGTTATGTCAGGGTAGGGCATGGTCCTGAGTGCCACTCTAGGCCATGACACGCCACCTCCCCTATTCGGCTAGGATTTGGAGGCTTGGGAGTGAACACGGTTTTGAGGTTTGTGTAGTGTCTTTTGACACATGGCATTTAGCCATCCTATTTGACTGGGTTCAGGGCATCATGTGGGCGAGTCAAGGCAAGGTCTTGCGTCCAGGGAATGGAGGGCCTATGGCTGTGATTGTGTATGTTTCCATCTTTCCCCAATCTTGCTTGATTTGCGTTCATATGCCAATTTCAGGGCTTCTTTTTCCATTATTCTATTGGTGCAATTCTTTGTACATGCCGAACGCCCGTGTCTCTGTGTGCACCGTGAGACGACCGGCGTGTTGAAAGGAGTTGTTGGGTGTCAACGCGAGACCTCAAACACGCTTGGAAGCCTTCAGTGTGGATTATTTGGATTGGAGCTATTGTACTTGGAAGTTGGTTATTGCAAGGGATCAGGGTTTGTGTGAAGGAGCCATATTTTACTATTTTTTGTGGGAAATTGTGCAGGATAGGGCAAGATCATGCAGAACCTGGTGAGAAGCAAGACCATGGGAGTGACAGGAAATGGTGGAAGGGGTACAGCAGGGGCCGGTCTTGGTAGAGACCTTCTTTATGGTAGCAGAGCAGTACCTGCCCCCTACCGCCGCACCGGGGACTTGGGCCCACATGAGCCCTGCCCAAGGACGCCCCGGGTGCAGATCGTGGAGTCCGTGGAGTCGACGCCGGACTTGGAAGCCCGAGAAGAACGAAGATGCTCAGGACCGCGAGCCCTTGTTCGACATGGGGTAGACATGGAGGACCTGGCCTCCTTGTGTGAAAGGCAATGCCGCAAGACTTGCAATCTCCGCTCCGCTGCGGAGGAGTTGGAGGAGACTGGCAGCACCGGTAGCGCTGGTCCCCAAAACCCGCGGCGGAAGCGAGGGCGATGGAGACGGATCCCAGCCCGGTCAGACTGTGGTCAGCTGCAGATTCCGAGGGGCATTCTGATGGCTATCAGACCGCTTTCCCTTCGAGGTCGGAGGAGATGGCCATACCGCCCACAAGGGCGCACACGGCCCCTGAACACAGCCTGGAGCATGACGCCCAGGCGTTGGAGAGGCCTACCAGAGCCAAAACGGCGCCTGTGGCCCGGCATACGGAGCCAACGCGGGATAACATGGGCGATACACCCATGGCGGAGGAATCCAAGGCGCCGGGAACCGTGAAATGCGCCGGATCAGGTGGAAAGCACGTTCGGTGCCACTGCGAGCATGTATCCTTCCTCATCGGCAAATACGCAAAGATGGGGATGGACGCCATCGTGCAGCACCTCCGCCTGGACAACCAGAGGGACGGCCTAGAGCAGGACATCGCTGGGATCCTGGATGACCAGTCAGAAGCGGAGAGAGACATGGCGGAGCTGCGAGCGGAGCAGGACCGGTACCGGGAGAAGCTGGAGGTTGCCCTGCAGAAGCAGCAGCGAGTGGTGGACAGCCTCCCCCACCCGGTGGAGGACATGTCAGGACGCCTGAAAAGGCTAGAGGAGTTACAACCCCTCGCCTCGGGTCCGGAGCTCCCGGCAAGGCCGGCAAAGGCAGAGCTGGTGAAGCGGGTTAAGATTCTCAGGAGCACCATGAAGAAACCCATGGGCGGCCCTGCAGAGGCAACTTACGGGCCTCCGCGTGTTGACCCGGGTGCGCTGCCGTTGTTCCCATGTTCAGCAAATCCATAAGGCTCGGGGAGCATACGGCACCAGCTGGGTCCATGCGGGAAGAGCACGCAACCACAGACGTGAGGAGCCTGACGGTACAGATGTCCCATGCCGCCCAGGATCCACCGACCACTACTACTACCCATGCAGTTTATGCCCAAGATGAGATCCATACCATGCAGGGGCTAACCATGGGAAGGGCCGACGGACATCGTCGAGGCCCTCCAGGCGGAAACCTGTGGGTGAAGGACCCCACTAGGGGGATATGGACAGCCGGTGGAGCAAGTCCTTCCCGCGTCCTAAACCCCGTGGGTTCAGGCCGAGCTGGACCGCACTCCATGGAGGAGAGGGATGTACGGGGAGTGTACTCACAGCCCCCGGCCACAGGTGGTATCCGTCTAGGTGGAGCGGTGGCGGACGTTCGAGACGCCATCAGGATTGACGACCTCAGGGGAATCTAAATCCCCTACTACGATGGCACCCCTCCAACCTTGATGACTTCATCCTGGATTGGGAGGACTTCGCCGAGGAGGTCGTCGGCGAGCTGAAGGGAGCCCCAAGAAACAAGTGGGTATGTCGGACATTCCCACACAGACTGGCGCAGGACCTGAAGGAGGAGCTCAGGGATCAGATCCGAGAACGGATTGATCAAGACGGAGCAGGTCTGCCTCCAGTGGCTGGAGGAAGAGGAGCGAGTTGACGCCCCCAACCAGAAGTTGAAGGATTTGTGTTCCATTCCGCTGCCGCTGGAGCACGGGGAGCTGAGGGTCCGGGAGTGGAATTGGTATATCCGCAAGTACCGAACAAGCCTCAAGCTGGTGGAGGACTGGAACGAGTCCACCAAGATCCGACACCTGCTGAAGGACGTCCTCCCCCGCCACTGGAGGAGAAGGGTGGAGGATGAGGAGAAGAAGGGAGCAAAGAAGCGCGTGGCTGTACGGATCATGGCATCTGAGGACACCCACGCCGGAATAATGGAGCTTTTCCGGCGAAACCTCGGCGAGCCCAGCCGAATGTTGGGGTTGAAGAACGCCGTCTACGTGGAGGTATTCGGCGACACCACGGGGAAAAGGCTGATGCGCCTGGACAACGCGGAGTGGAGGCGCGGAGAGCCGCTGAGGATGCAGATCATCTTCGCCCGCATGAGCCTGGACGAGATCGTGAAGTACATCACGATGGAGCTGAAGCTCAACGCCAAGAACGAGGCCCACTTGCAGGATCGACAGGGCCATGGACATCGAGGTCATCGGAAAGATCGCCAACACCAAGAGGTCCAGGGGGACACGGTCGGCACCGCGGAGGAAGGGAGTGGAAGCGGCCAAGATCCCTGGACCGCGACCACCCGAGAGGATCATGGGAAAGCCCGCTTCTTCGCGTTCGTAGCGCACAATATGAAGGAGCATGGGCAGGACAGGTCCAGGTGGAACTGTCTGGACCCAAGGACCAAAGGCCGCAAGGAACCGCGGAGGATCGGGAACCCGCCGCTCTCGTTCCAGTACAGATCACAGCACGACGGTTGCTGGGTCTGCTACGGCAAGGGAAACAACCATGCACATGACCACGCATTCCAAGGTATATGAGGATGACAAGAAGACCTACTTCGCCGCCCATCCTCACAAGAAGCCCAAGGAGCAACGAATTGCTGATTGGAAGGCAAAGGGCGGAGACGGTGGAAAAGGCCAAGGAAAGGGCCAAGGGAAAGGCGGAGGAAAAGGCTATGGTGGAGGACCCGGCCAAGAACGAAGCGTGAGGTGGATCCAGGAGGTTGCTGAGGACATGTTGAGGACGTTGGAGGAACTCAAAGCTCAGCAACGTGGTGGACAAAGTCTGAGCGGATCGCAGCAGGAGGGAGCTGCGGCATGTCACGTCTAGAGGAGCCCCCACGGGACTGGGACCTCGGAGGTCTCTCCTCCAAAACTCAGTGGAATCCTAGAGAAGGCGAAGGCACTGAAGCCGGTTCGGATCCCTGTGGCCATCTTGGGGTCACTTGGGGTGTGTATCTATGTGCCGGCAAGCCGCCATTGGCTGATATCATACTCTCCCATCCACCTGATCTAACCTGATGTGATAGTGTGATAGGTTTGGCCATTACGGCTATGAGCGGCCATATTCAGTACCGAGGCGCCGCCAGCTGAGATTTATATATCAGACTATCTGGAATCAACAGGGTCTTTTTATCTTATTGTTTCCGTAATTTTTCCGCCTTTCGTTCTGATTGTCAATGTATCGGCAACTGTCAGTTGGCTCACGATTTTGCGGTAACCGGTTGGTTAACTGTTATTTACAGATATTTTGGCGGAAACCCCCATGAAGGGTCAGATTTCATCAGTAAAGGGTTCGTTGCTTCCGCAATTGTCATATTATACACTCGCAAAATCAATCCGATTTTTTCAGACTTTCAGAATCGGATTTTCGACTTCGACATCGCCGCACTCGATATGATGAATCTCGAGTGGTCATACATTTTTCCCCGATCACGAATCAACCTTCCTTTTGTTGTGCCCTTCATTATAGTCGAAACAAAAGTGATTCGTGAGACCACTTTGAAGAATCATATCTCCGGCTCACGGCGAGGAATATCAATATCGAGAATTGGGTTGGAACTGCCTTGGTCTCAACTTAATTTAAGGAGCATCAAACGCTTTTGGTGTGTACACATGTCCGGTATAGCAAGGAATGATGGTCAAGAGGGTAGAAAGTGATATATAACTCTTGGACCGTGCAACCGAATATTTTATTGCGACTTTCGAGTGTACCGCATGAGTGTTGGGGTTGCATAGCAACTTTTCTTTGGGTTCCTACGTATTTTTAACGTGAAGTTATGTCCATGGAGGGGCATGGTGTATCATGGTGGGAGCCACTTTTTTGAGGGTATGTGTTATATGCATGGTATGTGCTTCGATATGCTCACGCCCATGTTATATATCTCCGTCTGTAGGAAGATATCTGGAGTCATACGTGGCAAGGGCTTCGCCCATGTCCCAAAGATGAACTCCATGGCGCTAGACTAAGTCTACCGCTCATCTAGTGCATGTGGGAGGGCTTACGAAGCGACCCACAAGCGCTATTATGAATTTTCCCATTTTCGTGGTGCGTGTTGGGAGGAAGTTCAAAGGTGTCCCAATGCGTATATGTAGCAGGGCCAGACCCTCTGGCCCTTGTGGTGGGCTGATTGACCTTCGGCGGATCCCTTTTGACTGCTGGGGTTGGTCTCCGGTGGATCCCTTTTGGTTACGGTGATGTGTTCTTGGCCGATCCTGGGTTCACTCGGCCGGTTTGACTGCCTTTCTTGACGTTATCACACCTCCTGGGTTGAGCTCGATCGCTTTGCCGTTGTCACACCTCCTGGGTTGAATTCGTCTTGTGTCAGTACCAACCTTGCCGCTGTCACACCCTATGATCCTGCCTGTTGTTCTCATCTCCGTCTCCAACGATTTGCTCCACAGTAAAAAATAATAATAAAATTTACCTGCGAACTACCAAACTTGCCCCTGCAATCAACGAAGCCCTGCACGTCGCCGAACACGATAAATACTGCAACTCAAGCATTGATTCTCGTGTTCCCACGTTCTTGGCAGTCCTCTGGATCTTCGAAGGCCTTGCCGGCCACAAATAATCTTACGACCCTTGCAGGGTCCTCCACAGGAGCTCACATGATAGCATCTGCGAGCACAGCAATATACAAAGCTGGAGAACTTTATAATTAAAAAAATGGCAACCCAAAATTCGTAAAAATAAAGCCTCTTTATAAACTGTGCTGAGCTGTCATAATGCGCAGCGTGACTTCTTGCGCTCTGTCGCCTGCGAAGGCGACGCACCTTTATCTGCTTTCTATGACAGAAAAAACTACCAAACGACAGCCGGGAGGAGTGTTCATACGGACCGGCTTCACCCCCCTTCCAGGAATGAAATCACAGTTCATCCGACCCAACATCCTCTGACTGACAAGCAAAAAATAAACACAAAAAAGATATAAGCGACCGATCGACGACGCAAACAAACAACAAACATGCTGGCGTGGTCCATACAACGGACCCGACACCGAAACAGTCAGAGTGGTGGATGTACAGTGACAGAAAGGTTGCTCTTGCACAAGGTGGCCCAATTTTAATATAAAATTAAACCAAAAACATACATAGCCGACTCATGGCAGAAATGTCGGCTTCCAAGATCGCTGTCGAAACGACAATCGGTTCATGCCCGAGGACAGCACTTCCATTACGAAGGGAAACTCGTCGTCGCTGTCTTCCTCATCGTCAGTATAGGACGTGTGACCCCGCCACGCTGCCGATATTGGCTCACTTGCGGGAGCCTGCGTTCTGGTGTTGATCCCTCCGGCATAATGAGGGTAGCTGGACACGGCACGTCGATCTGCATGGATCTTGGCTTCTCGGGATCCATTTGACGTGTCGCTGTCCTCGGAGTTCGTGGTCGTGGAATTCTCCGGCGTCGGTTCTTCGAGTCTCAATGGAGAGTCCTCCAGGAAAAACTCTGAACCCTCGGCTGAATTTGTCCACTCGCGGTACGACGAACTGCACGATACCTGGGACGCGGGTATGGAACGGACTTCAGCTTCAAAATACTCTGCAGCTTCTTCCGACTCCATCCACGCCCGATATGACGATGTCCACGATCTCTGTGACTCATCGTGAGTTGTCGGTGACACCGGTGTTCGATCTTCATCGTCGGAGCGCGGAGAGTCTTGGTCGCTCATCAAATCTCTCCGCTCGTTGCTCGTCAGCGACCTACTCCTTCAACGCTGACGCTCCGGCTTCGCTCATAGGCTCCTGCTGAACACCCTGCAAGGTGGGCAGAGCCAAATAAGATTATTTCGTAGCAGGGCCAGACCCTCTGGCCCTTGTGGTTGGCTGATTGACCTTCGGCGGATCCCTTTTGACTGCTGGGGTTGGTCTCCGGTGGATCCCTTTTGGTTACGGTGATGTGTTCTTGGCCGATCCTGGGTTGACTCGGCCGGTTTGACTGCCTTTCTTGACGTTATCACACCTCCTGGGTTGAGCTCGATCGCTTTGCCGTTGTCACACCTCCTGGGTTGAATTCGTCTTGTGTCATTACCAACCTTGCCGCTGTCACACCCTATGATCCTGCCTGTTGTTCTCATCTCCGTCTCCAACGATTTGCTCCACAGTAAAAAATAATAATAAAATTTACCTCCGAACTACCAAACTTGCCCCTGCAATCAACGAAGCCCTGCACGTCGCCGAACACGATAAATACTGCAACTCAAGCATTGATTCTCGTGTTCCCACGTTCTTGGCAGTCCTCTGGATCTTCGAAGGCCTTGCCGGCCACGAATAATCTTACGACCCTTGCAGGGTCCTCCACAGGAGCTCACATGATAGCACCTGCGAGCACAGCAATATACAAAGCTGGAGAACTTTATAATTAAAAAATGGCAACCCAAAATTCGTAAAAATAAAGCCTCTTTATAAACTGTGCTGAGCTGTCATAATGCGCAGCGTGACTTGTTGCGCTCTGTCGCCTGCGAAGGCGACGCACCTTTATCTGCTTTCTATGACAGAAAAAACTACCAAACGACAGCCGGGAGGAGTGTCCATACGGACCGGCTTCAGTCCATGTGGGGATCCAAGTGGGGGGATTGTTCGCAAATGGTCCCAAGCAATTGTGTTTTGAATCATATGTTGATACCGTGGGTGAGCGAAGTTATATACTATTGTAATCATCTTGAAATTGTCATTATTTGCATGTTTTTGACCTCATTTTATGCTCATTTTTGTGTTTTATGTGCTCAACTGGTCGGCTAACAGTAAAGTGCCTAGAGGTTCGTGAACTATGGTATGTTGCTTATATGTTGGCATATGCTTCGGCGTTGTACCTCACCATATGCCAGATCACGTGATCACTCTGGCTTGGCACACGAGGTCTGACAAAATTAAGTCTCAAATTCATGAGTTGACTTGTGAAGCATGTCATGTACATAATCGGAGGGGTTTCGGGGCCAATGATGAAATATTCTTGGGCATCAACCTTTGGTGTATATCACCCTGGTATATTACTTCCCGGTTTGACACGTGCATGGAGCATTTGGATATTTCTTGTATGCATTTTTGAGTATATAATTGATCTTGGGCAAAATGGTGTGATTTGCCTGATTTTGCCATGTTGTGAGGTCATCTTCATGGGGCAATTCTCCAAGCCCAATCGACTCCAAGTCCAGCCAAGGTTGTGTCGGGGTAGGGCATGGTCCTGAGTGCTACTCTAGGCCATGACACGCCACCTCCCCTATTGGGCTAGGGTTTAGACGCTTGGGGATGAACACATTTTTGGGGTTTGTGTAGTGACTTTTGACACATGGCATTTAGCCATCTTATTTGACTGGGTTCAGGGCATCATGTTGGTGAGTCAAGAGAAGGTCTCGAGTCCAGGGAATGAGGGGTCTATGGCTGTGATTGTGTACGTTTCCATCTTTCCCCAACTTTGCTTTATTTGTGTTCATATGCCAATTTCAGGGCTTTCCTCTTTGGTGCAATTCTTGTACATGCCCGCCACCGGGAGACAACCGGTGTGCTGAACGGAAGCCCGCAGTGTGGATTGGATTGTGGATTGGGTTATTGCTGTATTTGTGGGATCTGGTTGCTCTTCAGGGTTGAAGGAGGATTGTATTTTCTATATTTTTGGATTTTGGACCCTGGATTTTGAGAAATGCAATCGCTGATCAGGAGCAAGTCAGCAGGGCTGACAGGCGGAAGGGGCACAGCAGGGGCCAGTCCTGGTAGGGACCTTCCTTGTTGCCGAAGAAGGCTGCAGAAGAGCCAAAACCACTGAGTTTCGCCACTCCCAACCCCTGGAGCGCCCTGCCAAGGGAAGTGTATGTGGGCAAGGGACGTGGCAAGAAAGAAAGAGCCACCACGGAGAGCCCCGTGGACGGGCAGGACCAGCCCAAGATCTACACCATCCGTGACCATACCCTCGAAGTCCTGATGCACCCGGATGTGCTAGAGTTGCATGCCGTGAGAGTCGTCCATACGCCGCATGGTGACGAGCGGCAGTTGCACTTGAAGGTGCGTGTACGTGCGGACGAGAGGAATTGGTGGTTGATGTTTTGGTGGATACGGGTGCCCAGGTGAGCCTGGTCTGGAGAGGGTTGTTCAAGGAGGAATCCCTGAAGCCCAGCCGTAGACCGGTACGCCTGAAGGTGGCCAATGGAGAGATTATGGGTGGTGGCAGTCATGAGGCCACTATCAGTATGTACGTCTGGGAGCATGAGCGCTTGAACCGCCCTGATTTGGCAAAGAGAAGCACTCTATCCGGGAACTTCTATGTGGCCGACATTACAGATTGGGATATGATCATGGGGTATGACTTCATGCCATTGGAGCCCTTCCCCATCGCGCCACGCTGGTCAGGGAGGATGATGAATGCCTTACATGGCTGTCCACAGACTATGCATGCGGATCATCCCAATGCAATGCTGAGGAAGAGGATCGGATCGTCCAAGCAGTGCAAACTGTGGGTGCCAAGTCCAGAGGAGACCGCGGAGTTCAGCTCACGGAGTATGGGATGGCGCCGCAGGTGTATGCCAGGATGATTCAGACGCTGGGAGCCGAAGCGCCCGAGACGGACCTCTTCGCTTCCCGGGATGCCCCACTTTTGAGGAAGTGTAGGCGGCATTGGCATCGAGGAGACTCAGCCTGGCACAGGCATTGGGGTTTGAAGGAGTGGGAGCCCATGTATTGGCATGGCTCCCTGGAAAATACCAGACGTACGGTGGAAGAAATCGTCGCGGATAGGGCAAAGGGGATCCTGGTGATAACCGGCATAGGATCCACCCCATGTCCGCTGGAAGGTCTCAGGTCGACGCTGGATTCCATCACCCTGAACGGGATGTCATTCGGGCCAGAGGAGGAGTTGTTCATGGACGCCAAGGGTTTATCAATGCCCTCCCCGGGTCAAGCGTGGGGTACCAAGGCTTTCCTGGTGGATGGCGCGCAGGCTCAGCCCCCGGGTGATGACGCATTCATCCGTAGGGTTGAGGCGGTGCCCATGCGGGTCATGTTTGAGCCCGAGGAGGGGACGGATCAGCCATTGGATGGTGTTGACGTCCTGTCCCGAGCCGAGATCACCCACCTAGTCAACTACATGCGGATGGGGGTGCACGACCGTGTGGCAGCCAAGAAGAGGCGGGCCATGGTCACATCTCCGCATTGGTGGGATGAGAAGATGTTGGTCACCGGCAAGTACGAGAAGGATGAGTTTGTAGCGAGGGTCATGGATCACATCGCGGGCCAATATGATGGTCCGGTTGGGTCGGACCCGCCGACCTCGGATTTTTCAAGAATGGGGGCTGGTAGCGACAAGAACTTGGCTGAAGCCGCAAATTTCCGAAGATTATCGGTGGGAAGAGCTCCCCACGACGATGAAGACGGCATATCGGACAAGAAGAAGTCAGACTCGGACCCGGAAGAGGCCTATACTGCAGTGCGGTCGGTTGTATTGATACCGAAGCAAGCGGCTGAAGAGGCCCAGGAGAACCCGAAGGTTGCCAAGCTGAAGGAGAGGCTGATAAATGCCTATCCGCGGCTATTCAGTGGCGTCGCCAACAAGAACCCTCCAGATCGTGGGAGGTTTGGCACAGCGAGGATCAAGCTGAAGCCGAACCCCAAGATCTATCGTCATCGGGAGTACCAACTTCAGGGCGATCGGGCCGAGGCCATGAAGGAGTTCTTGGCCGGGTTTATTGAGCGGGGCTGGATCAAACCCTCTGACAGTGAGTGGGCCAGCCCAGTCTTTATCGTGTCCAAGAAAGAGAAGGGCGAGTGGAGGTTGGTTGTTGATTACAGGGGTTTGAACGAGCAAACCGAGCACGACTCGTACTCGCTCCCTCTGATCGAAACCATCCTCCAAAAACAACAGAAAAAGCGGATCTTCACGGTGTTAGACCTGAAACACGGCTATCACCAGATGCCCCTACACCCGGACTCCAGGCCCTGCACAGCGATGTCGACGCCGCTGGGGCCCATGCAGTGGAAAGTGGTGCCTATGGGAGCCAAGAATGGCAACCCCGCTTTCCAGCGCATGATGGAGGACCTACTCGGTCCTGTCCGGCACTGTGCCGACCCCTTTGTGGATGACATCATCATCGGGTTCGGCACGGAAGACATGACAGAGGACGAGCTCATCGAAGCGCATGAGAAGGATCTGCGCCGAGTGCTCAGCGAGCTGGACAAGCACAATATGGTGTGCAAGCCCACCAAAGCCTCACTCTTTGTGAGGGAAGTGGAGTTCGCGGGTCACGTGGTTGGTCACGGGCAACGCCGTCCCATGCCTGGGAAGCTGGCGTCCCTGCACCACTGGGAGAAGCTCCAGACAATCAGCGAACTCCGATCCTTCATGGGGTTCTGCAATTACTATTCGGGCCATGTCCGGATGTATGCAGAACTCTCGGGGCTGCTGCACAAGATGTTGCAGGGGGGCAAGTTTGATGGTCAGAGGGGGAGCAAGAAGAAGCTTGCCTGGACCCCTGAGGCCGAAGATGCGTTCAGCTGCCTGAAGGAGCGACTCCTGGGGCAGCAGGGGCTATTCCTGGTGGACCCGGACAAGGGATTCGTGCTACGGACGGACTCCTCGGACTATGCTGTAGGGGCAGTCCTCGAGCAGGTCCGGGACGATGGGTCGCACATACCCGTGGCGTTTTGGAGCCGGATCCTGGCCGAGGGCCAACGTCGAAACTGGACCGCGAGGGAGAAGGAGACGTACGCCATTGTCTGTGCGCTCAGGAAGTGGTCTGGCCACATCGGATTACAACCGGTGGTGGTTTGTATGGACCATCAGTCCTTACAGAGCTGGCACAAGCAGCACGTTGACACCCCCTCGGGACCGGCGGCAAGGAGGGCCTGATGGCATGAGACGTTCGCCAAGTTCCACCTCAGCGTCGTATATGTCCCGGGGAAGGGCAACACTGTGGCAGATTGCCCCAGTCGATGGGCCTACCCCGCGGACAAGGCATGGATGGACATATCCAGCCATGGGGATGCCGAGGAGACCGAGGAGGCCAAGCGCATCAGCGAGATGGAGAAGGCCATGGAGCAGGAGGGGGTCAAGTGCTTTGTGGTGAGGGCAAACCGTACAGACCTGGCCAAGTTCCGGGGCGCCCGAGTCCAAGCTATTCGAGAGGAAACCCTCGAGCAATGGATGGTGGCCCCCGTAGAGCTAGTCAGGTCGGTGCTTACAGAAGACTGGTCGGATGACTATGCGGCATTCGACCACTGGAGCAGGTACTGGAATGCCGTGAGCGCCCCGTCGGACGACGAATGGCCTGAGGGCTTGACCGAGGATGGGGACAGATTATTCCTCAACGACAAGCTTTTGGTCCCTGAGAATCGAATGGAGGAGCTCATTGACCACTGGCATAACCCCCAGCTCATGCATCCTGGTCGGGACAAGATGCAGCAGGACCTGCAGTGGCGCTTCAAGTTCCCACCGGGGTACTACGCCATCCTGGACAAGTACTGCAGCGACTGCGCCGTGTGTTGGGTCACGAAGAGCGCCAACCACTCCGCGGCTGGCAACCCTGTGTATACGGCTATACCGGAGGCCCCTATGCGTTCCGTGGCCATGGATGTATTCGCCATGCCTGAGGTCATCGTGGAAGGAGAGACCTACGACTGTGTCATCCTGGCGGTGGATAGGCACAGCAGGTATATCGTGGCGGTCCCTGGCCAGAAGTCCAAGAAGAAGGACAAGAAGAACAAGCATGGAGTGGGTCTGCAGGTCAAGACCGTCGCTAATGCCATGATCAGTCATTGGCTGATGATTTTTGATGTCCCAGCTGTCATCTGCAGCGATCCATCCAGTCAATTTGTGCAGACGTGGTTCAAGACAATGTACAAACACATGGGGACCCAACACGCGAAGACAGTGGCGTACCACAGCCGGTCGAATGGCTGGGCTGAGGTGGCCGGGCGGCAGATGTTCGAAAGGTTCCGCCAGTTGCACATTGACAAACCGGGCTGGAATTGGTATAATTCGCTGTGGACAGTTCTCCAGGCGTACCACGACCTTCCGGGGCCGACCGGACTGTTGCCCCATCGCATCCTGTTCCTACGGGATCGAGTGTCACGCACTCTCCCGTGGTTGAACCATGGCAAAGTGGCCCTGGGGGGAGTGCTATAATGGCAGAGGCGGACAACACGGCAGCCAAGGTGTGCAAAGCACTTCAGGACGAGCATGAGAAGAGGGCCAAGTACTTCAAGCAGGGAAAAGTCCAGAAATATGCTCTCAGAGACACCGTATGGGTGGAGCGGCACACACGGGGATGTCCTGTCCAGCCATCGGCAGGCGTCTTGGTATGTGCCGGGGGTAATCGTTCGGAAGGTCGGGCAGGATGTGTATGCGGTGCGTGTGCAGGATAACAAGATCCTGGACCGCGACCATACCCAGCTACGTCCCCGAGCACCAGACCCCAGCGGACGTCCCGTCACCTTCGAGTTCACAGCCGGCGATGTGGACTTGGATGAGGAGGGTGAGGACGACGACTTCACCGCGGAGAGCATCCTGACGGACAAGCTGGACCCTGTGACGCCTGGGGGGAGGCTTTATAAAGTCCGTTGGAAGGGATTTGCTGCATCCAGAGATTCGTGGGAACCTCCGAGCAGTTTCGTGCCGAGGTATACCACGGTCTGGATGGAGTATCTAAGGAGGAAGAACAGTTGCTTGGATGTCAAGGACGTGTTGGTCCATTTAGTGGCTGCAGCAGCACCGTAATGGATCCCCCTTGGCATTTTTGTTTGTTTTTGTGCTTGGGAGACGGGTGAGGGCATTCATCCGGGGATTTTCGGGCCTTGATTGGCCATATACCCCCTTTACTCGGTCTCCAGACATATATATTTCATTGTGGTATACCTATTTAGATCAATCAACGACGTTTCTCTATCTTTGATCCCCTTCGTCCATGTTGTAGATCAAGAGGAGACCGGATATGGCGGAGGGCACAAATTATGAGTGTCCTCACCCCTTCCTTGGGGCATGGGGGACGCCTACGCCGTATGTGGGGCCTCAATGTGTCCTTGGGACATGGGGGGGGGGGTTGGAGCCCATTGGGGTCCCCCCGTCCTCTCTTCAATGACTTCCGATGGGATACAACGCTCTGAGAAGGGAGGTGAAGCCGGTTCCGACCCCCGTGGCCATCTTTTGGTCACTTGGGGTGTGTATCTATTGGCCGGCAGGCCGCCATTGGCTGATATCATACTCTCCCATCCACCCGACCTAACCTGATGTGATAGTGTGATAGGCTTGGCCATTCCAGCTATCAGCGGCCATATTCAATACCGAGGCGCCGCCGGCTGAGATTTATATATCAAAATATCAGGAATCAAAATGGTTTTTTTATCATAATGTTTCCGTAATCTTTCAGCTATCCGTTCTGATTGTCAATACATCGGCGACTGTCAGTTGGCTCGCGATTTTGCGGTAACCGATTGGTTAACTGTTATTTCCAGATATTGTAGCGAAAACCCCGATGAAGGGTTAAATTTCATCAAAAAAGGTTTCGTTGCCTCCGCAATTTTCATGTTATACACTCGCAAAACTAATCCGATTTTTTCGGACATTCAAAATTGGATTTTCGACTCCGAGGTCGCCGCACTTGATATGATTAATTTTGAGTGGTCTTACATTTTTCCCCAATCACGAATAAACCTTTTTTTGTTGTATCCTTCATTTTTCGTGGAGATATAGGCAAAGCAAAATTGATTCGTGAGGCCACTTTGAAAAGTCATATCTCCAGCTCACTGCGAGGAGTTACAATTTTGAGATATGAGTTGGAAAGGCCTTGGTCTCAACATAATTTAGGAAGCTTCAAACGCCTTTGATGTGTATACATGCCCCATGTAGCAAGGGAAAATCGTCAAGGGGGTAGAAAGGGATATATAACTCTTGAACCATGCAACCGAATATTTTAATGCGACTTTCTAGTGCACTGCATTAGTGTTGGTGTTGCATAGAAACGTTTCTTTGGGTTCCTACGTGTTTTTAACGTGGAGTTCTGTCCATGGAGGGGCATGGCATACCATGGAGGGAGCCACTTTTAAGGGTATGTGTAATATGGATGGTATTTGCTTCGCTATGCTCACGCCCATGTTATATATCTCTGTTTGTAGGAAGATATGTGAAGTCATACGTGGCAAGGGCTTCGCCCATGTCCCAATGGCGAGCTCCATAGCGCTAGACTAAGTCTACCGCACATATAGTGCATGTGGAAAGGCTTACAGATGGACCCACAAGCGCCACTATCAATTTTCCCATTTTCATGGTGCGTGTCGGGAGGAGGTTCGAAGGTGTCCCTATGCGTCCATGTGGGGAACCAAGTGGGGTGATTGTTTGAGAATGGTCCCGAGAAATTGTGTTTTGAACCATGTGTTGATACCATGGGTGAGCGAAGTTATATACTATTGTGATTATCTTGAATTTGGCATCATTTGCATGTTTTTGGCCTCATTTTATGCTCATTTTTGTGTTTTATGTGCTCAACTGGCCGGCTAACAGTAAAGTGTCTAGAGATCTTTGAACTATGGTATGTTGCTTATATGTTGGCATATGCTTCGGTGTTGCACCTCACCATATGCCAGATCACCTGGTCACTTTGGCGTGGCACACAAGGCCTCACAAAATTAGGTCTCAAATTCGTGAGTTGACTTGTAAAGCATGGCATGTGTATATCCTGAAGGGGTTTGGGAGCCAATGTTGGGATATTCTTGGGCATGGACCTTTGGTGTATATCACCATTGTAAATTACCCTCCGGTTTGACACATGCATGGAGCATTTGAATATTTGTCGTATGCATTTTTGGGTATATAATTGAATTCTGGGCACTATGGTGTGATTTGCCTTATTTTGCTATGTGGTGAGGCCATCTTCATGGGGCTATCCTCAAAGCCCAATCGACTCCAAGTCCAACCAAGGTTATGTCAGGGTAGGGCATGGTCCTGAGTGCCACTCTAGGCCATGACACGCCACCTCCCCTATTGGGCTAGGATTCAGAGGCTTGGGAGTGAACACATTTTCGGGGTTTGTGTAGTGTCTCTTGACACATGGCATTTAGCCATCCTATTTGACTGGGTTCAGGGCATCATGTGGGCGAGTCAAGGGAAGGTCTTGAGTCCAGGGAATGAGGGGCCTATGGCTGTGATTGTGTATGTTTCCATCTTTCCCTAATCTTGCTTGATTTGTGTTCATATGCCAATTTCAGGGCTTCTTCTTCCATTATTCTATTGGTGCAATTCTATGTACATGCCCAACGCCCGTGTCTCCGTGTGCACCGTGAGACGACCGGCGTGTTGGAAGGTGTTGTTGAGTGTCAACGCGAGACCTCAAACACCCTTGGAAGCCCTCAGTGTGGATTATTTGGACTGGAGCTATTGTACTTGGAAGTTGGTTATTGCAAGGGATCAGGCTTTGTGTGAAGGAGCCATATTTTGCTATTTTTTGTGGGAAATTGTGCAGGATAGGGCAAGATCATGCAGAACCTGGTGAGAAGCAAGACCATGGGAGTGACAGGAAATGGTGGAAGGCGTACAGTAGGGGCCGGTCCTGGTAGGAACCTTCTCTAGTCACTCGGACCTCTGCGAACACCATTTGCCCACTACTGAGAACGTGTGACGTTGTTAAAGGGGATGCGGCCCATTATATATATGCAAGCTAGGGCACAAGGGAGGCCTTCTTGGTTCGTTCACTCTTAACAAACTGGAAATGCTTGGGCAGCAGTGCATTGTGGATTTTAAGGCAGTGATGAATATGGCGCTTCTTCAGTCCAGCACGAACCTAAGCTCTCATCTTTGGTTCCATGACCTGATCACAAATGTTGCCAACATTGTTGCGCCGAGTTCCTGTTGCTATCCTGCCGCTCTCCTGTCGCTTTTCTGTGGCTATTGGCCCTGTTGCCCTCCTGTCAACTTCCTTTCGCTTTGCTGTCGCTCATCCTGTCGCTAGGTCGTGTTTCTTGTTGCCTCCCTGTCCCCTCCCTGTTGCCACCCTGTCCCTCCCCTGTGGCCCCCCTGTTGCCCTCCTGTCGAAGCTCCCCTGTAGCCTTCCTGTCGCCTGCGTGTCGCTTCCTGTCGCTTCCGTGCCGCTTTCCTGCCGCTTTGCTGTCGTCTTCCTGTCGCCACCCTGTTGTCTTCCTGTCCCCAGCCTGTCACCTTCCTGTGGCACCCTGCCGCATTTCACCGCTGCCTGCTTCGCGCAGCCCCAATCTATTATTGCGCCGAGCGCTGTCAAAGAAAACATATATGTGCGGTCGCGCCGCAAAGTAGAATAAGTTTCTTAACTTTGATTCAGCGTGGCCCACGTGCTTACTCCCGTTGTCGTTAGCATCTCTCTTCATCTATCTCCATGTTGATGATGCATGTGTAATTGTGCGCAACGCGGTGGTTGGGTCGTTCCTTTGCCACTTGGGTATTGACATTGAGCACCAGGCACCTGAAGGTCTCGGTTGTGTGACCCTTCTTCGCCTTGTGATCCTCGTGCATGTGCGACGATAGGCTGGGAGCTAGATCAAGGCGGGCGTGATAGCAACTTGTGTTTCCTATATGCAGTAGGTGTAGCACCTTTACAGTGCCACAGCTATTATTCATACCTGTGGGTGTAGCGTGCCTCTTGTAAGCACTGCTGTAGTGTTGCACCTGTTGTTCCCTTGCAGCATACCCTCTGCGCAACTTTGGTGCATACTGCAGGCTGATTGTTTTAAGGGGTGTCTCCTCCAGGCCAACATGTGCCCCCCCGCAGTAAGGACTGACGGTGACATCGGGGATACTAACACGAAAGGATTGAGGCTGCTCAACCTTATGCAAGTAGTCATGTCTGGATTTACGTTGCAGCGCCAGGTCAGACACTGTGAAAGCGAGGTGCTCCGCTGTAATATTTTTTAGGGAACCCGTCTTGCGCCTGCAACCAAAGTCAGTACCCCATTGGCGATTCAGGACAAGAGCAAGAGGTAAGCAGGCGACGTCTCAATGATGATGGTTGCAAGAGCCACAATGTTGTTGCGGTCAGTCACTGCAACATCATAATTTAGCTCAGTGATGAACCTCAGAATCGTCTCCTCCCAATCGCTGCTGAGACCTGAGTAGGTTCCATACTGGTGAAGTGGATCATCTTGTTGCACCTTGTTAACCGACGTGCGCAGCGTGTTGAGCGGCGATGCTCCATACCCGGAATGCACCACGATGTGGTTGTGGATAACTTACAGCTATACTTGTGCACAAGCGGTCTTTAACGGCTGGAACTACTCTTGCTCAGTCCTCGTCCCTGAATTCTTGTACTGACGGACCTTAAAAATGCTTGACACCTTCTACGTCTGCGCCTCTACGACTATGAAAAGGACATCATTGATGGATGTGGTCCCCTTTGTGACAAAGTGCTGCTTGATGGAGAGACAAGGGGCATGTCTGGAAATTTGTCATTATTATAAATGTCTATTGTTCAATATTCCTATTTTTACTATATTTCACAAAACAACTGAATACAATGATGTACAAACCCTGTATTCTGAAATTTCAAACTTTGAAGGTGTCTGCACGCACTTTTAGTTTGTTCTTGTTGCGGTTTGAACCAGCTGGTCGTCTCAGCATGCAGCTATACCGAGCGATAGCTGAAGAATTGGCTACAAAACAAACCTTTACGTGTAGGCACTATTTCCAACTGCTGTAGAGAGTTGCATACTGGTTAGTACAAAAACGTGTCAAGCGGCCTGCTTTCAAACACCTTGATCTACTTTTTGATGGTGCCATGACACAGAATCAGGCAGGCCCAAGGCGCGGAACCATCCATTTTACACAGATTGGCGACGGTAAATGATCGATGCAACAGTTGCGAATCAGCCTCTACCAGCAGCGGTTCTTTTCTATTCTTCTATCAGAGGCGCTCGTCGTTGCGGTCTCAAATCAGCTGAGACAGTGACTGCCCGCGAGTTGCCCCCAAGCCTGGGGGGGATTCATGTGGAATCTATGCATGATGCATGATATCATACATACATACTTAGCACCAGAGATTCATCAGGTCCAAACAGCTAGTGTAGGGAGGAAATATCATAGGGGATACTGAAAACAGAAACCATCAACCCGTGGATATGAACTGTGAAATAGTGACTGGCCCCACTGTAAACTTTTTGAGTAACTCCTTTTGCCCTGCGATCTTGGGCGGTCTGTCTTTGAACCCTGCCATGATCTCCTGCGTGGTTTTGAAATCTGCAAATTAGATATACACCCAAGCCCAGCCAGCATGCACCTCACTTGGTGAATTGCTAACTTCTAGTAGTCCAGTAGAACCCAAGTAAGTCCCAAGACATCAGCACCTAGGACCTTAGCAGGCCAAAGTTCCCTGATGAACTCAATATTGGGTCTAGAGGCGGAAACATGCGATTTTCAGACCTTTGAAGTGGATGTAACAAGGTTTGAGATTTCTTTTAGAACCCCCCCCCCCCCCCTGGCCCAGAACCAGGCACGTGACAGTGCAAGCCCGGCATGGCCGGGCCGGGGGCTGGTACCAAAAATGGACTTTCACAGTTCGGAGTTCTGCTTGCAATCAGGTTGCGTTTCAGAGGATAATTTTGGACTCGAGCAGCTGTAAAATGGGAGAAAGGAATCTACGACTGACCACCCAGGCGCTGAAAACACCTTATTTGGCCAGAAGATAAGGTCATTTTGTGGCATTTTTCGCGCAAAAAAGGGCGCTGTTTGGGTGTTTTTGGACGTGTACTTTTTCAGATGGCTGCAGTACAAGCCAATGCATACTCTTTTGAGTCTAGCGGCCCCACAACAGGGTGGAGGGTGGTTGCAACTGACCTACATGGCCCAAAGAAATGTTTTGGGCTAAAAAAAGCCATTTTGTGGGGTTTTTGTGAGCAAAAAAAGGTTGTTTTTTGGTGCAGGTGGGATTGGAACACTTTTTATGTAGCATCCGTACAATCCAATACATATGTTGGTAAGTCTAGCACCGTAGGCTAGTTGCTTCCCCAATGAAAACAAGTTGCACATTATCGGCTTGGATGCTTTTTGTGACATTGGACAAGTTATAGGGCGTTGGCAATGCACATAGGCTGCGTGCCAAACCCACAATGAGGCACAAAACCATGAAATCTTTGCAATTTAGGAAGTTTTGCGGCGGTTTTTTTGACCATGTGAGTATTTGTATGTAGGCTAGTTGCATCCCCAATGCGAACCAAGTTGATCATTATCCTATTGTGTCCTTTTCGTGACATTGGGTGAGTTACATTGCATTGCAGATGCACATGGTCGTTGCAACACACCAAAAACACTGCCACAATGGGCCATTTTGAGTGTGTTCGGCAGATTTTGAAACGTTTGAGAAGTCGTATGTAGGCTAGTTGCATCCCGCATGCGAAACAAATTGTGTATTATCTCCTTGTGTCCTATTGGTGACACTGGACAAGGTACTATGTGTTGGGGATGCACAGAGCCCTTGCACAACACCAAACAGTCCCCAAAGAGGGCAATGTTGAGGGTTTTGGGCCATTTTGGAATAATTTCAGGCATGCAGGGAGTACTATCTGACGCACGCACGCGCAGATTGCAGCACTTGGAACCATTTGACGTGGGTTACTGATTAGGATATGCCACAGAACAGTCCTTTTGAAGGGCATAAAGGCGGGCTTTTGCAGGAATCAGATGCAATCTACCCTTTTCTGAATCACAATGCTTTTCCGGCTATGAATATTGAATTCAGCCAGCATAAGATTGCATGTTTTGTTCGTACCTTTTTACATTTCTGCGCATAAAAACCTAGCGCGTTTTGCAGGATTGCCTGCGGGAAGTTTGGACCGCTAAGGCCCTAGGTGAGATAGAACGGGGTCATACTAAGAATGACACAGTTGTAATACGTACATCAGAGAACGAATGAACACACAATGCAATTACAAATGCAGCTGCATAATGTCGCTACAGTGCGTCGTTGCCTACGCGATGGGTCACTGTATATGGCGCACGCGCTTGCATGCGGACTACACGCCTCTCCAAAGCCCTGACGTGCAAACACGGAAGGGCTCCTAACCAACATTAGGAGGCACGGAGGTGCAGTGCACGGTAAACCCACAAAAATGAAAAAAAGTAGACACTCAGTAGACTAAAAGCAAAGGCAGACGGTTGCATTCGTTGCTACTGATTCCACACGCCTCAGCAAGGCACAGTGCTGTGTTCACCAGCGCGCCCTTGCCACATCCATATATATAGGTACCCACCAGGACCCTTCGTCCTTATCCCGAACAAACAAGTTCGAGGGGCGCCGCACACACAGGAGCAGTTGCATACCTGGTGGCCCAGTCATGCATGGAGTGAGAACATGCCATGAAAAGCGCTTCCTCACACTCCAACTGCTGCTCAAACTAAAGACACACCCAGAACAGAGGTGTAACTCACAAATGTGCGTAGTGCTGCGAAAAGGAGCTGGCTAGTGCTGCAGAGCCCTACCACGGGGTCTCGTTCACTGACGAACACCCCAGTCCCCCTGAAGTACACGCTCCATTTGGGCTACCTCTCAGTCCTGCTGATTCATCTCGGACTGAGCAATCAATACGACACCTATCAAGCAAGCCCCCTCGCCAAGGAACCCACTGCCTATCCACGCATGCTCCAGGCTGAGTGCCTGGGGCCAAACTTGGTGCACACACACACACACAGACAACCTCCGGCACGCTCGCAAGGCTATACTCCAGCGCGCTCTACAAACATCCCATCAAAGAACTCAGGTGATCTGCAACCAAAGGAGATCTTGGCAAAGAGGAGGTAGATCACCAAAACAAATTTTCAGGATCAATACGCAACAGTTCGTGCAAAGAAAGTTTTCTCTCATACGGCTGGGCAAGCCCTGATGGGAAAATTAGCAAAACAGGCGGTTGCAAACAACAGAGGAGAAGAGATATGTCACTAACACTGATTTCAGCCCAGAAAGTACCGAGGCAAAGCGCTATATAACTGCGCTGTGCCACATGCCCTCAGGCGCCAACACCTGGTTAGTCAAGGGTAACAACAAACATCCTACCACCCTGCAGGCAAAAGGAAAGCAGCCAGGCATAGATATAGCATCTCCACAAACAGATGCAGTGCACAACTGTGGAGTGCTGCAAACTGAACGACGGATCCGGCGAACGACCAACAACTCACCAAAGCACGAACAAACAGACGGACTGACTAACTAACTGACTGACTGTGGAAACAGCGAAAATGATTGACTTCACCAGTGTCATTGTGGGGCAAGACCACAGGCATGGCCCCAGTTTGAGTTGGCTGACAAAAGCAGAACTGAAGGTTGCTGTAGTAATGGACTGTAGTTCAGAAGGGACAGCCATAAAACCTCAAATACAACCATACCATACCAAGCGCCTCCTCAGTAGGTAATTGCCAAAGCACTGCTCCAAAGACCTAGCGCATAAATCACCTTCAGAGAGCCTGCATACAGCGCTTCGGCGAAACGATGAGCCTCACAGAGCTTGCAACCAGAGCTTCTGCACGAGGATGAGCATCACAGAGCCAGGGAACAGGGCTACGGCGCAAAGATGAGCCTCACAGAGCCAGCGACCAGCGCTCCGGCGCGAAGATAAGCCTCACAGCGTTGGTGACCAGCGCGTTGGCGCCACGATGACTTTCACTGGGTCGGTGAGCAGCGTCTCGGCGCGAGGGTAACCTTCACCCAGTTGGTGACTAGCGCGTCGCTGACTTGGTGTGAACGGCGCGGGCACCAGGAGAAAGCAAGTACTATGACTCAAGTTGGTAAGTCGTTTTGCCCTGGGATTTTGCGCGGTCCATCGTTTAAAAACCTTGTCATGATCTCCTGCGCTCTTTTTAAATCCCAAATATCGACATACAACCAAGCCCAGGAAGCATGCACGATACTTGGTGATTTGCGAACTTATGGTAGTCTGGTAGAACCCAAGTGAGTCCAATGACATCAGAGAAAATTGGCTCATACTAACAATGACTATAATACGTACATCAGAGAATGAATGAACACACAATGCAATTAGGAAAGCTGCTACAGAATGTCGCTACAGTGCATCGTTGTTTACTTGATGGATCATTGCATATTGCGCTCCCGCTTGCCTGCTGACTACAGTTTGTGTGCACAGTTCATGGCAGGTTGAGAACCGTCTCTGTCTTTGCATCGCTTTTGTGCTCGATGCCGACTCTGAGATAGGTTTGGAAGGCCAACTAAAGAATGAGAATGACTCCATTTGTTGGTCTGCATCCTAGGGTACCACCTTTCTATCTTAGAAGTTGTGACCTTCTTTTGGACCTCTTTGGATAGATCTGTAGATTGAGATCGAAGCTACTCATCTATATAGGAATGTTTCCATTTGGTGCAGGATTGCATTATTTATAGGCAGCAGAAGGTCAGCCCTTCATGGATGCGCTAAAATTGCAATCCCCAAATGATGCTTTACAATTTGCACACTTCACAATGGCACTCGACTTTGGGAATCGGCAGCAGAGATTACTGCAGAATTGATGCCCGCCGCTAGCGTGGAAACTAGGCTACCAGAGGAAAGAGATTTCAAGGTAGAATTGTTGGACAGTACGGCCACTCAATTGCTCCCACCGCTCGCAACTCATGTTTGCGCAATGTTTGTCTCCTTTTTTGCAATGTTGTTCAAGGTGCAGTCCGAAACAAAAGAACACACATTGCAACAGCCAAAGGAATTTCGCTTGAAAGTTACAGTGGTTGCTCAATTGCATCTACTTATTTGTTAAGGCATGGCGGTCACTGGAACGGCTTTGGATCATTTTGGAATCTGTTGAATTTTTTTCTAAAATTGAAATTTTCTGTAACGTTTTGGGACTTGTCTTGGAAACCTTTGAAATGTTCTTTGCAATGTTTTGGAACTTCATTGGTATTTGTTGGAATTTTTCGAATTGGAATTTTTTTGGAGTTTTTTTGCATTTTCTTTTTTGCAATTCGTCTGTAATTGTTTCACAGTTTAGTTTTTTCTGAATGTTTCTCAAAAAATGGCAAAAAAAATCAAACAAATTCGAAACAAATTCGAAACAAATTTCAAAAACTTCATACAAAATTCGAAAAGATTCCGAAAAAAAGGTTGAAAAGAAGTTCATTGCATCCACTTATGGCCACATCCAACCCTTTGAGGGTAGCACGTGATGAGTTCGTAGACGGGTTTGATAGAAAGGTGTATATTCAGGAAAATGATAAGCGCGTTCTTTCACACGTCTGCTCCTTCAACTCGCTCCTCCTCCGCCTATACAGTCTCCATCCGTTATGGCTTACCACGTGATATCCCTACAACTTGCACACAAGTATCGCCCAAGCTGAAAGTCTGGAAGCAGGCGTCCAAACCCCACTGGTGGTGGTACACGGTTGCGTAAACCGCGGTGGTTGCATGTAGTGCTCGTGCACAGCGGTGCATGCAAGAGTGATGTATGCCTTGAAATTGTGCGCTGAAAGCAAGATCAAAAAGAGAGAAGGCAATAAGCGGAACGGGCATGAGCACACAAACCAAAGCCCGCCGTGAGGAGAGGAAAACATAAGATGATGAAAAGGGGAAGCGGCAAGAAGACGATAAACGCGCCACCGAGGAGAAACAGGAACCAAAATGACGGCGCGCAGGGGAGCGGGAGGAGGCAAAGCAAGAATAGGGGCCACAACATGCCTCTGACCACGACACGGTGTTAAGCGCAGGGCGACAGGCCTGGAGCGTTGGAACGGGACCACGTGCCTGAATGGAAATGCTGATGGCACGCGGAGGACCCAAAATACAGCTCCCGTGTGTGGCCAAGGTGAGTGGAGGGAATGATCGAGTTGATCAATGTTCAATACTAATTCCACCCCCAAGGGCGCTTTGAAGTGAAGGCAGCCAAGGCCTCACCCTTGAGGAGTTAATGTGGAGAAGGACAAGAAATGCTTTGTCCCAAATGTTGTTGCCTTGTTTGTCCCACTAAGGGATGGAGGAGGGTTTTGCAATAACTACCTGCGATAACTGCGCGATATCTGAGTTATCGCGCGATAACTAATGCTCTAAGACCCCCCTTTTTTTTCAAATCCTGAAGCCGTAGCTTCAGACGTCCAATAGCCCCCCCCCCCCCCCAGGTGTAACCCCCCTGACCAAATCCGCAAGTGGTTGCATACCAGCTTTGCCTATTCCTGTAAAAATCAGTTTTGCACATACAACGCCCTCCCTCTTGGAATTCACAAGCAAAACACAAGCAATTGAAGCATTAATGGACAGCAAGGTGTGAGGTTTTTGAGCAGTTGCTTCAGAGTCACCTCAACGACCGCAAACAACGTTAGACATCCAATTGAGTTATCCAAATGTCAACAACACCTGAATCACACCTGAACTGCTCAAGAAACCACAGCGACAGGTTACCCACCTGTTCGACGGTGTTGGTGGCGGCCCCAAACCCCTTGCAGCGCATTTGATCATGGGCCTTCCCGCGCCTTTTTACTGATTTGATGACCCTCTCAGGCTCATACATGGTCTGATCATCATTGTATCTCTTATATGCATCTACCAACTCTCGACATTTGTGCAACGACTCCGCGGGCTCCTCTGTATCATCCTCCTCGCCATAGCCTTTCCACCGAACTACATAATGCACCCTACGATCCCGCATCGCTTTCCTAATAAGGGTGTGTTTTCATACACGCGATGAACAGTAGTGCACTTCACAACAAATCAAGGCCAATCATGCAACTTGAGACCATGGTGCATTGTGTGACACCGGCATGGTGAATACAATTGCAGCTCACAACACCGCAAGGCATTTCTCGGAGAGTCTTACATCTCTGGAATCTGTGGCACTAGCATGAGTCATGTTGCAGAGCATCCACCCATTTGTACCTCAACAACGATGCGCCTACCTGAGTTTCCTCCTAGTGCACTTCTCTTCCACTCGGGTTCTTCCGGCTTTTTGGAAGTTGTGATCCCCCATACTGGTAGGCGTAGCAGCTGCCGAAGGAAATGCACCCATTAACCTGTGCCGATCCCTTTTTACGGGGTGCCCGTGTGGGCGGTGGCACTGCAGCAGGGTTTGGCCAGATCAGAATTTCAGGCCTTCTATCATCCACCGCAGTCACCTTTGTTTCCGAATTGCCTGCTAATTGGCAATTGGATAGTACTAACACTATCAGAATCGATGGTAAGGCCGTCAGTGGGCTGGCCTGCTGTCAGCACGCAGCCAGAAGCCAGGGAGCGCACTGCCAGCGCAGGCCTGTAACCAGGAACGACATGGGCATTACACAAATTTCCCAGCTGTGAACCCGGCCCTAACCCGCCCTCCGCCTCTGAAACTGCAGCTTCACGATTTGAAAAAAAGTCCGGTCCGAACTATTTCGAGCAAGGTGCTCAAACTCCGCTCTAACTCTGCGCTAACTCGAAAGAGCACTTTGCCCCCGCGCACCAGGAACCAAAACGCCTACAATGAGGGTTGTGTCGGGAAGGGAAGGGGGTTGGGGAGTTTTTGGAGTGCCAAATGATGTTCTTTGGGTTGTTTGGGCCACAACAGATGCTCCACATGGGTGCTCCAGAAATTGTGCTCTAACTAGGGGTTCCGCAAAACGCCCTAGAACACCGCATCCCAAAGGCCTCTGTGCGAGGTAACCGGGTCTGTTCTGGGTGGAGGTGGGGAACATGCGGACAACAACAGATCAGCCACAGCTATGGCATCCATCTGCCGCTGATGTTGCAGAACCCTGGGTTCCTTCACGCCTTCTCCTGAGTCATGAGTGTTACTCCTCGTAGCTTGTAGCACCTGCTAATTATTTGTTTCCACGGCCTACCCGCATATTAGTGAAAAAAAATAAATGAAATTATTCCATTGCACCGCGTATTAGCGATTGAGCAGATTAGCAGATATTTGAAGCGAATTATCTGCTAAGGTAGGTAGGTAATTCATCTTGGGACTGGAGTTGCCCTCAAGGGGGAACTTACCAAGGGGCTTTTGCCCTTCCACCCAGGGCCCTACGTCACGCGCCCCCACAAAGCAGCTCCCCCACTTGGGGGAAGGGTGCAGTCGCCGCCAGCAGCACCCTACGGCGGGTTCTGCCCAGCGAGGTAACCGATGTTGGACCGAAGCCCCACATTCCCCTCCTTCAGGCGGATGATACGTGGGGGAGGGTCCCATCGCACCTCCTCATCAACCTCCCGATTCCGTGGACCAGGGGCCAGGGGCCTGTGTCCTGGAAGCCCTCCCTGGTTTGGTTTTCAGAAGGCTTGAGATGACTTCAAGAGGGTTGTGCTACGGGACTCGCATGCGGTGACGCCCGCTCACAACCTCTGACTCCGTGGAGGTTGCGCTCTCTCCCGAGACATGAGAGTTCTGAGTAGTTTGTTGATGTTTGTTGGTCGGGAGCGTAATGCTTGGAACGCGGTGTTCTGTTGTGTCTCTGAGTATGGTCGTCGTCGGGCGTGGCGCAGCATGGTGTTGCCAACTCGCTGGACGCAGTTCCCGTTTCAACCCCTGCATGCCTGGCTGGTTTGGTCCTGGCCGGCTGGCGTTTGGTCTGTTGATGGTTGGGTCGTTGTGTCTGCAGGGGTTTCGTTGGTGCACGGTTGTGTTAGGCGCCTTATGGGCGGCTTGTTTGCCGCTGGTTCCTGTGCACTGCAGACGGTTCTTACGAGGCAGGATGTTGTTCATGTCGTCGCCGCGCCTGTTTCGGTGTGGGTTGGTTGTGCTGTGGTCGGCCAATGTTCGTCCTTTCGTGATTTGGCTACCCGTTGTCTTCAGCCGTCGATTAGACCACATTATCTGAGTTGGGTCCATTATGCGAAGACTCGCGTGTGCGCTGTCGGTTGCGTTGAGTCGTTGTTGCCTGGGTCTTGTTGTGGCCTGCCTGTCCTGCTGTGGGGTTCGTTGTGCTGCAACCAGGATGTGCCCCGCGCATTGTGTTGGTCTGTTGTTGTCTTAGCGGCACCAGGTCGGCTTGTCTGGGGTTGCGCTGTGGCCCGGATCGGCCTTGCTGGCTGCGTTGGGTTGTTGTACGTCGTTTTCTGCTCAGCTTAATTCGCGTTGGGTGTGTTTTGCTGTGCTCCGCCCGTGCTCAGCTTGTTTGGGTGTGGGGTTGTTGTGTTGTCACCAGCGCTATGCTTGGCTGGTTTCGTTGGTTTGGCGTGGTCTTTGCTGCCTAATAGTCCGCTTGTCCTGCTGTCGGTTTTGTTGGACCGTGGTGGCCGTCTGGGGCCGGTTTTGGTTGTTCTGGTCGATAGTTACATTTGATTCCACTGTACATACCGTTTTCTCGCTACTGTGCGTGTCAGTCTCGTCTTCTGACGTGCTGGAATCTGGATTGCAGTGTGAAGTTCAAATTGCGCCTCAGCGGAATCCTCCCTTCCTGCAGAGATGAAACGCACGAACGGGGGAAACAAGATTTCATTGCCATCGAAGTGACACCTGTCTTTTTCACATTGGAGCATACCAATCCCAGACACCAGAGGCCTTTCAAACGGTACTTCAGATGCGAGTGAAACGTGATCGCGGCGGATACCAGCGTTAGTCGCTGTAAATCAATTTGAACAACCAAAAGCCACATTTTCGGGGTATTGAAGCGTTGCAACTGCACATTGGTTTGGAGAAAGGTTGCTTCTGAGCTGCTTGAGCACTGTTGCGCTTCAATGAATGAAAATGTCTGATATGCATACTGAACTGCATCTTGATGTGCAATTTGAAGTTCGCCTCGGACCTCAAGTAGTGTTGGGATTCTGGGACATCATAAAAGCCTATGTGTGGTCCGGGACGGATGGGCTGGCCACCGGAGCGCATGTTTTGTGCCACCCATTGGTGCTCCTGCATGCTGTGCTGCTGCCGGGCCCGCCGCCATGTTCAGTCGTGCTGTGCTTGTGCGTGGCCCGCCTCCATCGTTGGGCCTGTGTGCTCGTGCTTGGCCCTCCGCCATGGTCGGGAGTGCGTTGCTGGTCCGTGACCCGCCGTCATCGTCAGGTGTGCTGAGTTTAAACCCGACCCGCCTCAATGGTCAGGCGTGTGGTGCTGGTGAGTGACCTGCCGCCATGGTCGGGCGTGCTGTGTTGGTGCTGGGCCCACCGTCATGGTCGGGTGTGTTGTGCTGGTTCATCGCTCTCCTCCTTGCTTAAGCGTGCTGTTCTGGCACGCGGCCCGCCTCACGGCGGGGCGTGCTGTGTTGTTGCGTGGCCGGCCGCCATGGTCGGGCGTGCTGTGTTGGTGTCTGGCCCGCCTCATGGTGGGGCGTGCTGTGTTGGTGCATGGCCTGCCTCATGGTTGGGCGTGCTGTGTTGTTGCCTGGCCCGCACTTATGGTGGGGTGTGCTGTGTTGGTGCGTGGCCCGCCTCATGGTGGGGTGTGCTGTGCTGGTGCGTTGCCCGCCTCATGGTCGGGCGTGTGCTGCTGGTGCATGACATGCCGCCATGGTCAGGCGTCCTGTGTTGGTGCTGGGCCCACCGCCATGGTCAGGTGTGTTGTGCCGGTACGTGGCTCTCCTCCTTGCTTGGGCGTGCTGCACTGGCGCATCGCCTGACTTATGGTCGGGCGTGCTGTGTTGTTGTGTGGCCGGCCGCCATGGTCCCGCATGCTGTGTTGGTGCCGGCCCGCCTCACGTTGGGGCGTGCTGTGCTTGTGCGTGGCCCGCCTCATGATGGGGCGTGCTGTGCTGGTGCGTGGCCTGCCGCATGGTTGGATGCGCTGTGTTGGTGCGTGGCCCGCCTCTTGGTGGGGCTTGCTGTGCTGGTGCGTGGCCCGCCGCATGGTCGGGCGTGCTTTGCTGGTGCGTGACCCGCCTCATGGGTGCGCATGTGTTGCTGGTGCGTGACCAGCCGCCATGGTGGGGTCCGTTGTGCTGGTGCGTGGCTCTGCTCCTTGCTTGGGCTTGCCATGCTGGCGCGAGACCGGCCTTATGGTGGGACCCGCTGTGTTGGTGCGTGGCCCGCCGCATGGTCCGGCGTGCCGTGTTGTTGCGTGGCCCGCCTCATGGTGGGGCATGCTCTGCTGATGCGTGGCCCGCCTCATGGTTGGGCGTGCTGTATTGGTGCGTGGCCCGCCTAATGTTCAGGCGTGCTGTAATAGTGTGTGGCCCGCCGCATGGTCCGGCTAACAAACGTTGGTGTGTGGTCCGCCTCATGGTCGGGCGTGCTGTATTGGTGCGTGGCTCGCCTCATTGTGGGCCGTGCTGTGTCGCTGCGTGGCCCGCCTCCATGGTTAGGCGTGCTGCGTTGGTGCTTGGCCCGCCACCATGGTCGGGCGTGCTGTGTTGGTGCTTGGCCAGCCGCCGCTGTCGGGCGTGTTCTGCTGGTGCGTGGCTCTCTTCCTTGGTGCGGCGTCTTGTGCTTGCGCATCTCCTATTTGGTGCGGCGTGCTGGTGCGCGGCCCGCCTCATGATCCGGCCTGCTGTACTGGTGCACGGGACGCCTCATGGTCGGCTGTGTTGTGTTGGTGCGTTGCCCGCCTCATGTTCGGGCGTATTGTCTTGGTGCGTGGCCCGCCTCATGGTTGGATGTGCTGTGTTGGTGCATGGCACGCCACATGCTCGGGCGTGCTGTGTTAGTGCGTGGCCCGCCTCATGGTTGAGGGTGCTGTACTGGTGCATGGCCCGCCTCATGGTGGGCCGTGCCGTGTTGTTGTGTGGCCAGCCTCCATGGTCGCGCGTGCTGTGCTGCACCTGTGATTTTAGAGGCTGTTTTAATTTTCAAAATTCCAAAAGTCAGCAGAAGGAGGTTTTTCGCGAAAAATGATCTAATCTTTTGGTTTGTACGCCCCAGAAATAGGCGGGGGGGTTCGGCCTACCCGAGTTTTGTCCACAAATATCAAAAACCCTGAAATTTGACGTATTTCTGGACCTTTTGCCTGCTCTGGGCTGGCCCTGCAGAACAGTGCTGCACACCAGTGTACCTGCCCATAGAGGACTTTTGCCATGGTTGGGCATGTCGTGTTGGTGCTGGGCCAGCCGTCATAGGGGGGCGTGTTGTGCTGGTGCGTGGCTCTCCTCCTTCGTTCGGTATCGTGTGCTGGTGCATCCACCCCTTGGTCGGGCGTGCTCTGCGTGTGCGCGGCCCGCCTCACCGTGGGGCGTGCCGTGCTGGTGCATGGCCCGCCTCGTGGTCTGGTTTGCTGTGCTGGTGCGGGGCCCGCCTCTTGGTGGGGCGTGCTGTGTTGGTGTATGGCCCGCCTCATGGTTGGACGTGCTGTGCTTGTGTGTGGCCCGTCGCCATGGTCCGGCGTGCTGTGTTGGTGCTGGGCCGGCCGCTGTGGTCCAGCGTGCTGTGCCCGTACGTGGCGCTCCTCCTCAGTCGAACGTGCTGTTGTGGTGCATCTCCTGCTTGGTCGGGCGTGCTGTGCCGGTGTGTTTCCCGCCGCGGTGGTTGTGCCTGGTGTGCTGGTGCTTGGCTTCGATTGTCGGCTGCTTGGCCACCTCCTGGTGGGCGTGTTTGTGTTTGGTTTTTAGCCGGCTCTATGTTTGGCTGGTTTTGTTGGTTCGCTGTAGTCTTCGCTGCCTTACGGTTGGTGTGTATGGGTGTCAGGTGTCTGCGTTTGTGGTCGGCAGTTCGGTTTCGGTTGCGTATGTGCTGGTTGCAGGGCCGGGTCGGGCGGGCCGGACTCAGGAGCGCGTGCGGTGCGCTCCCTTCCTGTCCAGGCCGGGACAGACGGGCCAGCCTCTCGACCCTGTGTTGTTGCTTCTCGGGGGTCTTTGCCCTACCGTTCGTTTTCCCTTGTTCCGCCTCCACCTGCTGGTGTCTGCGCGGCTGTTGGCCGTTCGCTGGGGGTTGTAGCCTTGGGCTGTTGTCCCCCCCATCATTACCCCGACCCTGGGTTCTCGGATCTCTGCCCCTGTGCTCGTTTGCATTTGTTCTCTCTCTGCTTGATGGTTGTTCCGCGCCTGCTGGCCGGTCGCTGGCGGTTGTCCCAGCCCGCTTCTGCCCCCCCCCTCCCCCCGGGGTTGTGCTTCCTGGGTGTTGTCGCCCCGCTGCTCTTCTTCCCCTGACTTCTCCGTGCTTTCTGGTTGCTGCTTTTGGCCGTCTGCGGGCGGTTGTTGCCGCCAGCCACGGTCCCCACCCCCCGCTAGTTTGGGTTTCACGTGTGTCGTCGCCCTGCTTCTTGTTTTCTTTCTGGTTGCTGCGCCACTTGTTTGCCGTCCCCTGGCAGTTGTGGCTTCCTGCTGCTGGCCCAACCCCTCCCCCCCTTCGTGGTTTGTGTTGCGCGGATGCTGCTGTCGCGCTCCACACTTTTCGTTGTGCGCTCTCTGCTTGTTTGTTGCTGCGCTCCTTTCGGTTTGTCCGCCGTTGTGGCCGCTTGCTGCTGCCCCCAGCCCCCCTCCCCCCGGTTTGTGATTCACGGGAGTCGTCGCACTGCCCTTTGTTTTCCCTTGTCCTCGCTCTGCCTTCTTGTTGCTGCGCGCCCGTTCGCTGTTGGTTTTTGTCTGGTGCTGCAGCTCCAGACCCGCCCCGCTGGTTTCTGTTTCGCGGGTGTCGTCGCCCCGCTCTCTGCTGCCCCCTCCCCCCCCCCCTGGCGTGTGTGTCGGGCTTTGTGCTGTCGGCAGTGCCGCGCTGTGCCGTGGTTCGTGGTGCGATGCTGTGCTGGGTGCTGTTTTGAGCGGTCCGTGGTGCGGTGTGCCTTGCCGTCTTGTGCCCTGTCTTTTTGTTCTTCTTGTGTGGTGTGGTGCCGCCCTGTGTTTCGTCTGTCGTGCCACACTGTGTCTCCTTCTGTGGCCGCGCCCTGCGCTTTTCCCTGCCGTGTTTGGTTGCGCTGTGCGGCGTTGTTGCGCGCTGCGCCATTCGCTGCGGTGCTGCGTCTTGTTGTTCTGTGCTGTGTGTGTTGTCCTGCGCTGTTCTGCAACTGTGCTGCTGTGGGCTGCCACTAGCTGCGCGGTTTCTCTTGGGGCCTAGGTCTGGCGCTGTGTGCTTTTGCCGTGCTGCTGTGTGTTGTGCTGTGCGATTGGGCTTGGTGTCATTTTGTGCTGTGCCGTGCTGTTCGGGTTGTGTCTTGCTGTTTTGTCATGGTCTCTGTTTCTGTGTGCTGTGCTGTGTCTCTTGGCAGTGTGCTGCTCCGCGTTGCGTCTTGGTGTTCTGTGCGGTGCAGTGCTGTTGTGCACTGTGTTGTCTGCGTGTTGCTCTGCTGGGTTGTCTCGCACCGTTCGGTGCTGCTGCGTGCTGTGCCATGCCATCGGATGCTGTGTGCGTTCTTGCGCATTGTGCTCGGCTATGCTGTGCTGCTGTGTGTTGTGCTGAGCTTGTGAGCCTGGTGCCGTGGTGCGCTGTGCTGTGCTGCTCAGCGTTCTGTCTTGCTGTTTTATCTTGGTCTGCGTTGCTGTGTGCTCTGCTGTGTCTCTTGGTGCTGCGCTGTGCTCTGTCTTGTCGTGTTGTTGCGTGCGGTGCAGTGCTGTTGTGCACTGTGCGGTTTGCGTGGTGCTGTGCGCCTTTGTCTTGCGCTGTCTGCCGTCGCTGCATGCAGTGCTGTGCCCTTGGGTGCTGTCTGGTGATGTGGCCTGTTGCGCCGTGCGGTGCGGCGCTTTGCTGTGTTGCTCTGTGATTTGTGCGCTGTGTTCTGTGCGCTATGCTGTCTGTGTTTTGCCGTGGTGTTTTGGTTTGTGGTGTTTTTTGCTGCTGCGCATTGTGCGGCCTTTGTCCCCTGCTGTCGCGTGGTTTACCGGGGCGGCCTGCTCCGCTGTGTTGTGTCTAGTGCTGCTGTGCTGCCGCGTGGTGCTGTGATGCCGTGCTCCGATGTCTTCTTGTGTTGCTGCTTGTGCTTGTTGTTTTGCTGCTCCTTGAAAGAAAAAACACTGCAAAACCCGTAAAACATTTTTTATGCTTTTGAAGATAACATGAAACTATACACCACGAAACACACCCGCGATAAACCAGACCTTGCACCATACGACACTGTAAGGTTAAGTAAATTGCCCTGCGCACCCCGCATTAGTCTGAAGCTGCTTCACTGCGACGTCTGCAAGTCCATCAGTTGTCGTTGTCAAAGCTGCAGTTTTTCAAGGGGTTGACGGCTTTTCCCCCAGGGCCATTTGCCTAAACTGATGGAAGCAGAAAAAGGGGGGATCCAGGGAGGGCAGGTTGGTACATGGAGAACAAAAGAAAAACAAAGGGGAGCGAGATGAAGTGACGCGACGAGTCAGAAAATGTTTCTAATTTTTTTCGAGTTTAGACGCTGCTCGCGAAGCGTTTTTCTTTACTTACCGGGCAAGAAACGCGACAAGTAACACGGCGTCATGTTCGTCTTATGGTTACATCGCTTACGGCGCTAGTTATTTCTCTATTTGAGGTCAGAACGTGTTTGGTCGCAATTTGACGCGTTTCGGCACGCATTTTTTTGCCTGGCCGTTTTTTCACACTAATTGGTCTGATTTTCAGCTATTTAGAAAATCATGTTCGGCGTGCTTTGCTTAAATTTTTTTTTCTCTGGCGCCAGGCGCTAGCGCGCGCGGTTTGGGAGCTAACTCAACGATGGCTCCACGCAAACTTAATGCGTGCCAAAACATGGTTGTTTGAAAAGATGACTCTTCCTCTAACGTTTATGCCAAAGTGGCCGTGGCACCAAGGCTGGCTCTGGAGGCCAACCCCGAATTCAGCCTCGAAGCAACACAACATGGAACGTAGAGATCATCAGGGACATGGTGCATAACTTGTTTGAGTCTTCCAAGCTCGTCCCTTATTTTATACAATGTTGCCTTGTGAGCACGCCTGCCAAGGCAAGGATGAAGTGTCCCACAAGAGACGTGGAAGTGACTTTTTCTTACCATTCCTCAACAACTTGTGTGACCAATGGCGGAAGTACAATGCCAAACATCGCGTGCAAGTAAGCGTTATAGTGCTCGTGGACGGCGCTGCCATTGAACAGTGATGAATGCCTTGAAATTTTGTGCCGGGATGACGATGAAACAGAGTGAAGACAATGAGAGAAACAAGCACCAGCAGAACAAAACAAAGCGCGCGACCAGGAGAAGAAAACAGGAGATGAGGAGAAAGGGAATCGGCAAGACTACAACGAACGCGCCACGGAGGAGAAAGGTCGAATGGAAATGAAGGCGCGCGGTGCAGAGGGAGGATGCAAAGCAGGAATGGGGGGTACAACTGCCGCCCAACCGTGACGCGGGGTTAAGCGCGGGGCCATAGGCCTCGAGCGTTGGGACGACGGCACCATGTGCCTGGATGGAAATGTTGATGGCACGGGGGGAAGACAAAATAGAGCTCTGGTGTGTGACCAAGGTGAGTGGAGGGAATAATCGGGTCAATCAATGTTAAATACTATTTCCACTCCCAAGGACGTTTTGGACTGCAGGTAGCCAATTCCTCAAACTTGAGGAATTAATGTGGAGTAAGACCAAAAATGCTTTGTTTCAAATGTGTTTGCCTGGTTTGTCCCAGTGCGGGATGGAGGAGGGGTGCGCAATAACTACCCGCGATAACTGCGCGATAACTGAATTATCGCGCGATAACTAATGGTCTAAGGCTGCCCCCATTTTTGCAAATCCTTAAACTGTAGCTTCAAAGGTCCAAGACCCCCCCCCCTCAGGGTGAACCGCCCTGACCAAATCTGCAAGTGGTTGCCTACCAGCTTTGTCTATTCCTGTAATAACCAGTTTTGCACATTGACCGCCCTTTCTCCTGGAATTCACGAAAAAACACAAGCAATTGACGCATTAATAAACAGCAAAGTGTGACGTCTTTGAGCATTTGTTTCGGAGTCACCTCAACAACCAGAAACAACATTAGACATCCAATCGAGTTATGCCAATGTCAACAACACCTGAATCACACCCCAACTGCTCAAAAAACCACAGCGCAAGGTGATCCTCCTGTTCGACGGTGTGGGGTCCGCCTCAAACCCTTTGCAGCGCACTTGATCATGTGCCTTCCCGCGCCTTTTTGTTAATTTGAGGATCGTTTGAGGCACATACATGGTCTAATCACCATTGTTTCTCTCAAATGAATGTACCATCTCCTGATATTCGTGCAATGACTCAGCGGGCTCCTCTGTATCATCCTCCTCGCCATGGCCTTTCCACCGAACTACATAATGCACCCCCACATCCCGCATCGCTTTCCTAACAAGAGTGTGCGTGCATACACGCAATGAACACCACGGCATTTCACAAGAAATCAAGGCAAATCATGCAACTTGAGACAATGTTGCATTGGGTGAGACTGGCATGGTGATTGCTATTGCAGCTCACAACATAGCAAGGCATTTCCTGGAGATTCATACAGTTTTGCATTGTCTGGCACTAGCATGAGTCATGTTGCAAAGCATCGACCCATGCGTACCTCAACAACAATGCGCCTACCTGATTTTCCTCCCATTTCACTTGTCTTCCACTCGGGCTCGTCCAGCTACAAAAGACTCATGATCCCCCATATTGGTAGGCCTAGCAGCTGCCAAAGCAAATGCACCAATTAACGTGCACCAATCCCTTTTTACGGGCTGCCGGTGTTGGGGGTGGCCCCACACCAGGGTTTACCCAGATCAGAGTTTCGGGCGTTCTATCATCCGCCGCAGTCACCCTTGTTTCCGAATCGTGTGCTGATTCGCAATTGGATAGAACCAAAATTATTAGCATCGATCGCAAGGGAATCTATGGGCTGGCCTGCTGTGATCCGGCCGCCAGAAGCCAGGGAGCGCGCCGCCAGATCAGGCTCCTAACAAGCTCCAAAAATGGCATGCACAAATCTTTCCAGCTGTTAACCCGGCCCTAACCCGCCCCTCCCCTCTGAAACTACAGCTTCACAATTTGAAAAAAAGACCGGTCCTGACTTGTTAGAGCAATGTCTTCCAACTCTGCTCCACCTCTGCTCTAACTCAAATGAGCGCTTCCCCCCCCCCCCCAGGGAAGAAAACCCTACATTGAGGGTTGTGTGGGGAAGGGAAGGGGATTGGGGAGTTTTTAGGGTGCCAAATGGATTTTTTTAGGTGGTTTGCTGCAAAATGGACGCTAGGTGGGTTGTCCAGAAACTGTGCTCTAACTGGCGGTTCCGCAACACGCCCTAGAACACCGCCCCCCAAAGGCCTCTCTACGAGGGAACCGGGTCTGTTCTGGGTGAAGGTGGGGTACGTGTGGGTAGCGTCTGACCTACGGGCCACAGCTATGGCATCCCTATCTGCCGCTGGTGTTGCAGAACCCTGGGCTTCTTCACGCCTTCTCCTGATTAACGCGTGTTACTCCTCGTAGCTTGTAAGACCTGCTAATTACTTATTTCCACGGCCTACCCGCATATTGGTGGAAACAAATATCCAAAAAATATTCCACCGCACAGCGGATTAGCGATTTATCAGATTAGCAGATATTTGAAGCAAATTATCTGCTACATTTCTTTTGCCTCGGTCGCTTCCACTATGCCGTAATACGAAAAAAAGATTTCCGGCGCATTTGGCGCCGTGTGCCATGGTTTCGATGTTGTCCTCATACGAATACTACAATCGCAGCATACGGCAAAGCACACATGACAAACGCTAAGAGCAAACCGGCGAGGGCGACTCACGGCGCAAGGCACATTGTAACACCGCTTAGGCAATGAAATGACGCGAATTGGGCATTTAACACCAACATGCCAGATTACAAGCCATGTAAATCACACCTTGGATTCAACAAAGCACATGACAGACCTGACAGGTTGAAGTTGCTGGTATCAGAATCGCCTATCTGTGTGCGCACAGCTCAAAGACCTCGGTTTTATTGGTGTGCCTACACCCCAAGGTGAATTGTGATTCGTACAGCTAAATGTTACAACGCCGGACCTTTGACAATTGGACGGTAACGAACGTGCAAAATCATTTACATTGATGAAAAAAATGCAATGATACATGCCAGAAGTCCTCCAAAACGTTCTGCCCCAAGAACCCAAGTCCCAGCGGTGACAAATCTCGCCAAACTGTCAATTGGCCATAATAATTAGTTCTGCTGCAGATTCCCACAAACTTAATTCTGGATTTATTTTGAGCGGTCGCATAAATATCGATTCGCAGGTTTTACAACCTACAAGGAGCAATCTGAACTGCCGCATGGCCGGCCGCCAGAACATGTTGGTGCACGTTTCTGGCTCTGGTGGTCCCTACCGATGGCAGGAGGTGTCAATGAGTATGCTGGCGGGCGATCTGTCGTCCTAAGCAATTACATCATTCACCGCAGTGGATTGCTTTGAGAGATGAGCCGGCTGGAGCAACGCGTATCACCGCTGTTGCCACCATTGCGACACGCCTCATCAACAACGAAACGGTGGTACCGATCATTCCGCCACCCTGGGCTGCAGGCCCCCCCGCAAAAATTGTTGCCCCCGTCCTGAAAGGCCGTGCACGGTATAGCAGCTCAATGCAGCGAGACGGTGAACGCTGACCCGCTGCCGAAGTGTTTTGCTTGTGACAACCGTCCTCTTTGTGCTGTACATGTGGGTCACCTGTGCGCAGACTGTCAGCGGGATTCTGGAGAGGATGCGCCTGCTTTGCAAGCAGCGCCTGCGGAGATGGATGCCGAGGGAGCAGAGGAAGTCGATGGGGGGATCCACAAGATTGTGGAGGAGGATATGTGCGGGTTTGCGGCTCTGCTGATGAAGCCCTTAGACCAAACGGTGCTGTACACCACGCATCGCCGAGGGCCACTGGCAGCAGACATTTCAGCCGGCCCGGCGACTGGACTGTCCGTGCAACCTTGCGCCCCCGAAAGATTGTTCCCTGAGCCCACTTGTCAAAGATGGTCACGTGCGAGAAGCGCAAACAAAAGCTATAGACTCCTCAGTGGCCGGCCATAGGCTAAGTGCAACACAAGGGAAGGGTTGTACATTGGCCCACGTACTCCCGCCGCAGTATATGCAAACGGTGTTCTTTTCGGTCTACCTCGCTCACCTTGCTACCGTTGCAGAGCCCAGAACACACACACCCAATCACTCACACGCCTTTCGTCACCCGCAGCACTCCTTCTTCCCTAAAGTAAACGCATCACGTCTGGGGTGACAAACCAAAAGTGTGCGACGCAAAATCAGGGAAGTTAGCTAACATCAACATCATGTAGAGGCAACGAAATAAAAACCAAAAAATGAATGAACGAATGCAATCATGCACCACAGGTGCCACAAGCAAAAAGGACACCCACCCCCATACCTAGCAAGGTCGACACACACCACTGTTTTGCACTGCGCCTCCCAGCCATCTCGGTGGGGGCTCCCGGAGACACACCACTGTGGTGCAGCAGTTTACCCACCAGTGCATCCTGCTAGTGCACCTGTCTCTCCCGTCCTTCACAAATCCACGTGGGTATATGCTGCAGTGCAAACAAGCGACTAAGTGGGTACTTGACCAGACACTGTTGTAACTGGGGTATCTACAACGCTGTGGGGTACCCCCCCCGACCAGGGCTCGCAGGTTAACGACGACAGCCTGCCCCCACAAGGCATACCACGACAATTTGCTAAACAAGAAGGGTAGCATGGAACTCCATTCCAGGGGCGCATTGGGTGACTGGGGAAAGACGCAGCGGTGCCACGCTCCAGACAGGGCCTCCTCAAGAGTCACTGACCCCCCTTTTTGTGACAACGAAAAGCAACATCTGGAGACGCCGGTCCGAAGTACCCTCTGCCCCCAGACCACATCCGCGCCATGTGGTTTCCCCTCCGAGGGAAGGGAATAGATGGCTCGTAGGAGGGCTGCACTCGCAAACAAAACAGCTCCCCAGATAGATGTCGGTATGTTTGAGAACAGCATGTATATATTATGTCGGTACGTGCTCCACAACACAAAAGGGCGCGGGCAGAACCCAACCAGGTCAGTAAACTCCGCAACAGTGAGTAGATCACACTCAGGTTGGTTAAGAACTTCACCGATCACGGCTTGCAAGGGATCAGAGCAAGTCAGTAATGTAAGTACGAAGTAATGTTTCTCATTAAATAGCATAAAATAGAAGTAAAAAGGGGGTAAAAGGTGAGACTTGGTCGAAAACATCATTTTGGTCAAAAAGCAGTATACAAATTAGATTTGGCAAACTAGAAATACCAATGTATGATCAGTTTCCCATCCAGAAAGCCCACCAATGTGGTGGGCCGGTCAAGATATGGAGAAAAGAAAGGGTTTCTGGTTTGCTCACACTTGTGCTTGCTCCTTGTATTTGTTTTAGAAACACCTTCCTGGTTTTCCCCAAGTCAAAATGAAGTCAACACAACGATAAAGTAAAGCAACTCCAGGCACCGGATCAATCAGATCAGGATAAGTCCTTCCACAAAAAAAACATGTGTAATAACGAGGGGCTGCTGATAGACAAATGTAGATCGAAATTCAATGCTCCAATGGTTTATAAGCAAAATGGATGATTTTATGTGAAAGCTGACATGACTCAGGTCCCCTAGATAGTACCAAGAACTTCATGTGCACTCTTTTGGACACAGTGGAGTTGGTTAGGAATCTGGGGCAAAGGTGTTGGGCCACACACAGGATCTGGCTTGCCCAGTATGGCCAAGCAACTGAAATCAGAATCAGTTAAAATGTAGACCCACAATAAATGATAGAAGCAATTGAGTATGGGGGTCTTGAGTTGGGCAACCACTAGGCTTAACCTACAAGGCCCTAGGCAAGAAGTGCCTACTTCCTTTTGGTATTACCTCCATGAAGGAAGATACCTCCGCTCACTTGATTGGTATGGCTTGAACCTCATGGGGGGGCTAGGGTTATGACCCTAGTTACTTTCAGGAAGTGTACAGCATGCTCCAAAAGAGTGATACAAATGATTAAGAGTTAGTCTCAACTTCTTCCCAAGGTTTAGGCGGGGGGGCTTGGTCTGGATCAAGTACCCCAAGGAAGACATGGCAGTGACTTTTTCTTACTCCCCCCTGGAGTACTAGTCGATCAGGCTAGTAGGACCAAGGAAAAAGGCTCAAATCTCCCCAATGACAAGTGTCTCAGCTGCTTAGGTGCGCAAGGCAACTCTCCAACCAGGCGAGGACTGTGCCTCGGATGGGTCCTGGATCCATCTATCTTTATAATGCGGTAAGGTTCTCAAATGTGTTTCAGGTTAGCTCTGGGCAGGTGAGCCAGGTCCTGCGTATGCTCCAGCCAGTCCCCTACGGGGCTCTTGTCGTCCTCTGGAAAAGGGGTTTTGAAGAACCATGCATGAAGCACCCCATGGAACAGTTCCTGGGCGGTATAGCCAGTTGAAGAACTCTCCTGAGAGTCGATGGTTAGGACAGCCCAGGGTAACAGACGTACCCTTTCTTTGGTACACTCTTGTTTCTTCAGAATCCTCATGTTCTGCTCCAACACACGGTTCTATCTCTCGCACGTGCGTACAGAGGGTTAGAAGCGTAAGTGTAGGGCACCCCTGTGGTTACATGGACGTTCAGGGTGTCCAATACTCGCTTGTACCATCCGGTATCACTCCAGATACGTACTTCTTTGTCAGGGTGCACCTCCTTAGGTGCCCCATAGTGTTCGAACAATTTTTCAACCAAAATGTTCACAGTCTGTTCCCCTGTGATCTTTTTGTTGCAGGGGAAGGCCCGGTGAAACCTGTCAGGCCACAGGTGACAACCAAACAACTGTCATAACCACAAAACTTAGGCAGACCGTGGATGAAATCCACATACAACAGAGAATTAGCACAGTAGGAAATAGGCAGTCTGGGGACCTGTCAGGGTCACGTGAGTCGCTCTGTTTGCTGGCATGACAGGAGTCCACTATGGACTGCATACGAGCATGTAGCTCAACACAGGTTAGTCGGGAGTCGAAAGGCTCCCTGAAAACGTCAACAGACCGGTTGCACCCTGTGTGCCCAGAGCTGAGATGCGCCCACTGTAGGCAACCATCAAGTCGTGCCTCAGGCACAACTATGCGGTCCTCATAATAGAGATATTGGTTATCTTTATACCACTGGTCACCGTCTATCAGGCGTGCCTCTAGGCCATCACTTAGGGAGTTGAGTACGCATTTGTACTCCGCGTGGTAGTCTCTCAGACTCCAGCCCTCCAGTACACCTGCAGTGCGCATGGATAGGTCCAGCTGGACCTCCATGCGCTCGAACGCCTCTTTGGCCAACGCCTCCGAGCCCTCACCTAAGAGGGCGTCGAAGTTGTTACGAGATATATAGTCAGCGATCTCGTTCTTCATACCCTGTATATGGTGGACAGTCAGCCTGAACTGACTGAGGTGCATTCACCATCGCTTTAGTTTCGCTTTTGCAGGAGGGGGACCTTTCTGAAAGGTTTTCACAGGCTCTTGGTCACAGAGCCAGACGATAGGGTTAGTGCCAAGTAGACGGGACTGGGAAGAAAGCACGAGCATCCCAGCCAGGAGTTCCTGGTCGTAGGTACTGTAGTTGGATCGTGCTTGATGTCACTTCCAGTTCCACTGACCAAGAGGAATCAAACACCATTCATTGGCAGGGTGGTCATGCTTCAGAGTACCATCGCGGTTCAGACCAGAGGTTTCAAACTGGCAGTGAGACAAATCAGCGGGGTTGAGCTCCTGCCACTGGTATAAGGTACCACGCCCCCCCTACATCACAGGCATCTGTGACGAGTATTTTGTCGCCCTTAGGGCGGTGTACCCCCAGGCAGTTGGTAGAGGAAATTTTCTTCTTCAACTCCTGGAAACAGGCCTTTTCCTTGTCGGTCCATCGCCAAGGGTTGGTCTTTTTTATAAGGTCAGTCAGGGGGGCTGATGAACACATAAAATTGTGGACATGGCGCCGGTAAAAATTGCAAGCGCCAATGAAACTCCGTACGTCATACAGGCTCTTCTTAGGGTCGTCACGTATCTGCATGTCCTGCAGGGGTTGCATCTTAGATGCAGCTGGTTTCCACCAGCCATACCCAACGTCCAAACCTAGATACTCCATCTCCTCACGCATGAACTCACATTGATGGAGTTTGATGCGGAGTTGGTTTTCCTGACAGACAGTGGAAAACTCTTGTATGAGGAGGATATGATCTATTAGTCTATTAGTACCGAGGCTCACGTCATCGACGTGTGCCTCCATCTTAGCCCCGCGGGAAACCAGTTCCTGTACAAGGGGTCTGCGTTCGAGGATATATAGGATTTTATTCATCGGCTCCTGAAAGAGAGCAGGGGCATTCACGGAACCAAAGGGCATGACCTTCCAGCGGATGACATGGCCCTTAGGGGTTAAAAAGGCGAGCAGTTCCTGGGCTGCTTGGCTTAGGTCTACCTGCCAGAGACCACTGCGCTTGTCAGGCTAGGACAGGTGTCCATTGGGGAGCTGTGGATGCCTCTGCAGTTCTTCATATCCCTGGTCAACAGTTCAACAACTGCGGACATGATAGTTGGGGGCTTCTTCAAATCGGAGATCCCCAATTTGGTCGCTGCTGACAATGCACTCAGAACCCAACTGGGTGTCTGAAGAACCTACGCCTCCGGAGGAACCGAAGGAACATGAATGCATGAAGCCTGGCCCCAGTCCTAGGGCAGTGGCACCCAAACCTACGTACTTGGATCGAGGTTTGCCCCCACGCATGGCAGCCCCTAAGCAGGGTCTCGATGAGACCATGGACTTGCTTTCCCGGGTCCTGGGTGCGGATGATGAAGATCTGACTCGGATGATTGGGCGGACGCCGACCGGTCCATTTCGTCGTGAGGTATCTTGAACGTCTCCTCGCCCCAAGTAGCTCCCAACATCGTTTCCGAATCGTTTTGCATCCTTCCCTTTTCCTTTCCTTGCCGCTCTTCTGCAGGCCTTGACGTTGGCATTGGCCACTTCGATCCCGGAGGTAGGCGTAGTTTCGGATGGGGGCATCAAGGACATGATGGAAGCTAAGGCGGTCGCCACACGGTCATTGCCTTCAGGGCGCCTGGGGTTTGCCCACGCTAAGCCGGGCGCTTCAGCGCTTGCACTCGGGCGGAGTCCTTCTTTATATATCTCTGTAATTTCCTGCGCCCCTCTTGTTACTGCAAGTTCTCCTAGAGGACTAGTATCAACGGGTACACCACTTGTAAACGAAGGTCGAGCTCTCACATCATCAGTCTTTGACCTGGTGCTTGTGATCGGGACTGTATTGGCGCTGAGCGTGACAGACATCTTCACAGTTCGGAAAACAAGGTTTTCTTGGTGTTCTTCGTGTTCTGCTTTAGTCTTCTAGGGCCTTCCTCTGCTACCAGAAAAGGTTTCTGGTTTGCTCACACTTGTGCTTGTTCGTTGTATTTGTTTTAGAAAAACCTTGCTGATTTTTCCAAGTCAAAATGAAGTCAACACAAACATAACGTAGAGCAAGTCGAGGCACCGGATCAATCAGATCAGGATAAGTCCTTCCACAATCAAAACATGTGTAACAAAGAGGGGCTTCAGATAGACAAATGTAGATCTAAATACAATGCTCCAATGGTTTATAAACAAAATGTATGATTTTATGTGAAACCTTACATGACTCAGGTCCCCTAGATAGTACCAAGCACTTCATGTGCACTCTTTTCAACACAGTGGAGTTGGTTAGAAATCTTGGGCAGAGGAGTTGGGCCAGACACAGGATATGGCTTGGCCAGCATGGCCAAGCAGCTGAAATCAGAATCAGTTAAAACATAGAACCACAATAAGTTATTACCTCCATGAAGGAACATACCTCCGCGCACTTGAGTGGTAGGGGTGAACTTCATGGCGGGCTAGGGTTATAACCCTAGTTACGTTGAGAAAGTGTACATCATGTTTCAAAAGGGTGAATAAAATTATTAAGTGTTATTCTCAACATCTTTCCAAGGTTTAGGGGGGGGCTTGGCCTCGGTCAAGTACCCCGAGAAAGGCATGGCAGTGACTTTCTCTTACAAGAGACTACCATTTGGGTATCTTTTGACATTTACTTGCTTTTAGCAGGGTTTTTACGCACGCAAAAGGCCCTTATTGTGCTCTGGACGAGATTTGAAACAGGACCTTGAACGTAAAATGCCCCATTCACACCCGCAACACGGCCTTTTTACGTTCAGGCGGAAATTCAGACAGGACGCAAAATAGGCCATTTGCCCGCGTAAATGGCCTATTCTACTGTGGTTTCTGAACGCAACAGGCCCAAGAATCGAGATTCGTTTGTAGATATGCGAAAACATCTCCGTGTTGACCCATGTTCCAGCCTATTTGCATGCAAATATGTTTGTTAACCTTTTAAATAAAGGGGAAATCGAGCAAACTCGCAGAATGCAAGTCATTGAATTTTTAGCAATTTTACCTGGTTGTTACCTGGTCTTTACATGAGAAACACTTAGGGCCTTCTTTTCGTAATTACAAATTCCTCAATTTTGACTTAATGCCGCTGAGGGGGCCGCGCAACCCGATGGCTGGTGTGCCCTGGATGAGCCATCCCACCGCGTCAATGACACAAGGAAAACCTCCTTCCCTTGGACACAAATGAAACTGATCAACCGATCCAGCGGCTTCCGCCACGGACAAAAAATCAGAAATCCTAAGATCGGGCTCGGTCACCAGATGTGAGGTAGAAGAAGTCATAATCAGGCCTTGGGCTTTCATGGCCGCCGCAGAGCGAGGGGCCACCAGAAAATCACATGTGTTCGCAACATGCACAGTGCTAGGAGGGCACCGCAGAGCCAAGGAGAGTTCCTCCGGATCCTTGGGAGGCTTATTCACTATCCCGCGCCATCGCTGCGTCGCTGCAGACTTGTGCTCCGGCGAAAACACGCAGAAACCTTTCCACAGAGCGCCCAGCTCGGCCGCATGGGCTGGAATACATCCACCAATAGCAACATCAGCGCCTCCTTGTGCAAGCAAAACTGCCCCCACCGTACAAAGAACATTGTTATCCAAACCAAACTTGACGAGACCGATAAGACAATGCTCATCGACTACAACGAAACCAGGCGCAGCAGGCTTGCCAATATTGTCCAATTCGTTGGACTAACGTGAGACAGAGAAATGCAAGTCTTTCGCACGATGTGCGGACCTCACATGGGACAGTGGCCGCCCGGCGGCAAACTTGACTTTGGACGCTAGAATCTCGTGGAACATGTCAGACATGTCTTCTTCGAAAAATGCTAAGGCACCTGACCATGCCCCTGTCCTAGCTGCAGCGTGTAGCTGGTCTCGAACACGCTGCATTTTTGCAAAACCCAGCTGAACTCAATGGTCGATCAAATAGTTCACATGCATTTGCAAGCACCTGCTCATTACTCACGACCAGGCCTGCAGTGGGTGACCACTGAACAATGCAATGTCACCCCACTTAAGGCCATCGATAACAAAGTGGTTTGCTATCCACTTGATACTTTCGGAAAAACAGGGGGCTTTGGGGAGCGGAGGAAACTTGGATCGTGTCGCTGACATGCACAGCTGTTACTCGTTGCTGTCTTCGCCGTTAGTCTGCACGATTGCAACCCAGGTGGCGTGGCGGCATCCCACTCCCGCATAGACACCTCAAGCCACAAGTGCAGGGAGGTGACTTCCTTCAGATTTTCGGTGATTTTCTTTGCCCCCGCTGCGTCGTTGACAACAACCCCTTCCCGGGCTCGAAGCATGATCTCCCCCACGACCAAGGCACGTGACACATTGGGGTTTTCTGCCCACCCCCAATCCTGATAATCTGTGACCAAAAAAAATGCAGTCTGTCGAATGGAGCTGCGACAGGGTCCTGCAGAGATCACTGGGCCTAGACAGCGCTGTATCCCACGCACAGACCCGCAATGTGTATGTGTAAAGTAGCGCTTTGCCCTGAGAAATAGACTCGTTAGCCAACCACGGCTGGTGCAGGGCAGGCGAGCAGACATCTGTGCAGAGGATAGGGAGTAAGACATGGACAGGAATCCCTGGCTGTCTAGCATTGGAGAGCTTAACTGGCTGAAAAGCGCCGGCCGTCTCTGAAAGAACAGGTACAGTGGCATTCTGCACCTTCCAATGTAAAGTCCGCAGATCAGCGAGCAACGGGTCTTGAGACGGCATAATTTCATTGCGGGGGTTCCCGCCAAGCAATTTGTCAACCACTGGCCCAAAGAGTTGCACCCACTGTTCGTGGGTGCGCAGATGAATATGTGGTGACGCGTTCGCTAGGGAGGGGCAAAGGTCAAACCATTTGCGGCGCGAGCACAAGAGTGCTTGCACCGCCGAAAGTACAGTCTGGTGTATAGCTTCACACCGCATTGGATCGAGTTTCTCTACTACCCACATTCCCAAATCCTCATAGAAAGCATTCCAAGTAGCAAAAGGGTCTTTTGGTTGTTGTTGATTCAGTATATCACACACAATTTTACACTGAATGATGTCTGTGGGGGCGGACGAGGAGGAGACAGTCGGGGTCGGGCGCGAGAGCTGCCAAGACTGCTCCACCGCCCCCCCCCCTCCAGGTTCCTTATGTTTTTTCTTACTGTGCGTCCTTTCAGCGGCTGGCCCTGTGAAGAGCATGCGACATGCAGCGCCAGAAAATACCCGCAGATCTGAGAATCGCCTGTTCCAAAGTGAGTTTGGCAATTGCAGCTTTGATTCTATGGGTAAATTTCCTATTTTTTGGTTTGCTTTTCTTTACACGTGTATACTAAATAAGTTGGTGCCCAAAAAAGGTTTCATGAGTGAGTCACTACATTTAGAGATGGTAAAATAAAGCAAAACCAAACACGATGCGTAGTAGCAGAGTGGGCACACAACCTCCTGTTTGTACTTTCCGCAGTTAATGGTCGTGTGATCAGCTTTCTCTTTGAATGTTTTGGCCCCGGTCACTTGTTGACAACTAGGTGTCAATGAGGCTTGATCTCAGCGTCCATACAAAAGAGCCCTGGTGCACCAGACGAGCACCCTGTCGAAAGGCGGACAGAACAGCAGTGGAGATGCGTGAGTGACTGGGTCCAAACACACCAACCCACAGCAGCGCACGCAGCCGGAGACCAACGCTGGAGAGACCCGTCAGGGACAATCCCTCAGCCGGGCCCCGAACGGGTAGGACGCGGAAGGAGCCCAGGGCGTCCGCAACTGCGGGGGCCAGCGGCAGGCACCATGAGCCCAGTTCTCGGTCGGCCTCCGCGTGCCCCGCACAGCCGCCCAGTCGAACCGGGGGGTAAAGCCCCCGGTAGGTCAAGGCACCACGGCGAAAGGAAAGCCAACCAGAGCACCGAGAGCGACCAGACCGGTCGAGGTGTGGCGCAACAGAGCGGGGCGACATGGCACGCCAGAGAGGCGGGAACGCCGGCCGCAGTCAAGGCACACAGACAGGTGACAAGGAACAACAGCCACCGGGTGCCGCAAGCCCGGAACGCGCTGACAAAACGCACCGAACCACGGCACACGAGAAGATGCCAAGAAAGAGCCCACCCGGCGAGGGACGCCCAACCGGACCCACCCCTGCTGCCCCACAGAGCGGAGCGCCCGCAAGGCTAGGCGCACAGTGGGAGTGCGGGCCCCCACACCCGCACACCACACCCACAGGCAACGGGTAGCGGGCCCCACCGACAGGCCCGAAGGACCGGAGAATGGGGGGGGGGGAATGCTCAACTCCGGACAACCCTCACAGAGGCACGAGCCCTCCCCCCCCGGCGCTCTCCTGCCGCCCCGAAAGCGCGCAACGCCACCTCGCAAGAACGTGCGCTGTGACGTTGGTGACGGGCCTCCCCGTGCGCACCCGCCGCGCCCAAAGAAAAAAGGGCAGCGGGCCCCGGCCCGACAGCCCAAGGACGGGCGGTCGGGGAAGGGAGAGTTGCCAACCCCGGACATGCCTCATGTAGGCACGGGGCGCCCCCTCCCGGTTGTCCTCCTGCCGCCGGCAGGGGGCGCAAAGGCAGCTCGCAAGTGCGCGCGCCATGGGCTCGGTGACTGGCCGGCACACCCGCACCCCTTGCGCCCAAGGAAAAAGGTTGCACGCCCAAAGGACGGGCCTCCGGAGCAGGAAGAGTGCCCAACCCCAGAGACTCCTCACAGAGGCACGAGGCGCCTCCCCATGGGCGCCCTTCTGCGACCCCCACAGCGAGCAACACCGACTCGCAAGAGCATGAGCTTTGGGGTAGATGGCGAGCCTCCACAGCCGCATCATGCGCGCCCAACGGAAAAAGGCAGCGAGCCCCGCTGCACGCCCAAAGGACAAGCGGTCGGGGGAGAGGAGGGTGCCCAACCTTGGACACCTCCTACGGAGGCACGAGCCCCCCCCCCCCCCCCGGGCGCACTCCTGCCAGCTCCACAACGCGCAACACAACGTCGCAAGAGCGCGTAGCGTGGGGTTGCTTGGTGGCTCCCATACCCGCACTTCCTGCGCCAAAGGAAAAAGGGCAGTGGGCCCCGGATGCACGCCTGAAGGACAGGCGGTCGGGGGAGGCAGAGTGCCCAACCCCACACGCCCCTTCCAGACGCACGAGGTGCCCCCCCCCCATGAAGCCCTGCTGCCGCCCCGAGGGTGCACGCAAGCTCGCAAGAGCGCCAGCAGAATGGTCAGTGACGCGTCCCCACACCCACAACCCCCGCGCCCGAAGTACAAGGGCAGTGGACCCCGACTTCCTGCCCAGAAGGACAAGCAGCCGGAAGAAAGTGAGCTCGTAAGCCCAGACGCCCCTCATCACGGCGAGAGGAGCCCCCCCCTCGGCAACCACTTGCCACCCCCACGGCGCACTATGTCCAGAGGGGTATGCAAGCCAAGGGGCCAATGGCGGGTCCCCACGCCCGCACACCTGCATCCAGAGCCTGTGGGCAGCGGACCGCGACTGCGTGCCCAAAGGATAGGTAGCCCGAGGAGGGTGAGAGCCTACCCGTAGACGCCCCTCACTAAGGCACGCGACAACCCCCCCTCGGGACCGCCCTCCAACCAGCCCCACAGCGGGCAACGCCAGCTCAGAAGAGCGTGCGTTGTTGGATCTGTGACCCTGTCCCCACACCCGCACGCCCCGCGCCCGAAGAAAACGGGCAGCGGACCCCGATTGCCAACCCAAAAGACGAGCAGCCGGGTGAGGATAAGTGCCTGACCCCAGACGCCCCTCACCACGGCGAGAGGAGCCCCCTCCCGGGCGGGCCCTGCAAACTCCACGGCGCGAGATGTCTGCAAGGGCATGCAAGCTGATGAACCAGTACCGGGTCCCCACACCCGCACACTTGCAGCCCGAGCCTGTGGGCAGCAGCCCCCAACAGCCCGCTCAGAAGACGGGCAGTGGGGGATGGTGAGCGCCCAACCCTTGACACCTCTCACTAATGCACGATGAAGCCCCCCACTCCCCCCCTGGCGCCCTCCTGCCGCCTCCACAGCGAGCAACGCTACTACGCAAGGGCGCGCGCGGTGGTGTTGGTCAGGGGCCAGACACCTGCACCCCTCGGGCCCAAAGAAAAAGGGCCGCGGACCCCGGCTTCACACCCAAAGGACATGGAGTCGGGGGAGGGAGAGTGCCCAGCGCTCAACACCCTTTCACACCACCAGAAAAACGGAAGCGGGACGTGATGACCGGGCCGCTGCTCCCCCAAAACCCACAACAAGCAGAGCAAGGGACTAAAGCAAGAAACACGGAGGGGCATGAACCTTTTGGAACGGCCCTACCAGCGCCCTGTGACGGGACCTGGCAAGGAGCTCGCGAGAAAAGGCAGAGGGAGACGCGAACACTGCGGGAGCGCGAGCACACAGACACAGACCGGACACGCGGCGCGCACCGGAAGAAAATGCACATGCATCTACGAAAGGAGTACCAGCACGCGAGGGCAAGCTCGCAGACGCGCCAGACGCGGCAACCCCGTTTGTGTCACATGAGAGGACTGTCCAAGGTTCTCAGAATCATTTCCAGGCCGGCACTAGCCTGAACGCCGCATCCACCGCCATAGGGCAGCATGCCAGGGCGTCGTGGACGCAAGCAACGCCCTCGTTGAGGGCCAAAGGTGTGGATACGCCTGCGGCGCTTGGCATCTTGGCAAGAGCGCCCTCGTTCAGGGCCTACCGGTATTGGTCTATGGCGCTCAGCATCGTGGAAGCTGAAGACTGTACGTGGTACAGCAAGGAAGGTCTCCGCCTATGACGGTTCACTGAAGAAACCCTCTATACAGGTTAGACCTCCTGTGGATTGGTGCTACTGCGCTTGCTATTGGGTGCCAGCTAAGGTGCCGATGATCAAAGGATTTTCAAAAGGGTCAAATCCCAGAAGATGTTCAGTTTTTCTCACGTGAAAGCAAAGCAGGACCAAGAGTGCGGCGGCAAGGTTTGCAGAAAATCCACGGGATCAGCATCTTGCTCTTCTCACCTGGAAGCAAAGCAAGATCAAGACAAGCTGTGACAGCAGAATAGCAGACAAAGCAATAGTGCAAGAAAGAGGAAGATCAGTCTAAGCAGCAGATCAACAGACAAGGTCAGTGCAGTGTACTGAGAGGCCCCATTGTACCGCTTCATGTAGAACAAGAAATAGTCACTACCATGTCTTTCTTGGGTTACTTGATCCTGGCCAAGACCCCCCTAAACCTTGAGATGATGTTGAGACTAACACGTAATCATTTGTATCACTCTGTTGAGGCTTGAAGTACACTTTCTCAAAGTAACTAGGGCTATAACCCTAGCGCACCATGAAGTTCACCCCTACCACTCAGCTGAGCGGACGTATCTTCCTTCATGGAGGTAATACCGAAATGAAGTAGGCACTTCTTGCCTACGGCCTTGTAGGTCAAGCCTAGTGGTCCTCCACCTCAAGACCACTATACTCAATTGTTTCTATCACTTCTTGTGCTTCTCCGCTTTAACTGATTCTGAATTCAGTTGCTTCGTGATGCTGGCCAAGCCATATCCTGTGTCTGGCCTAACTCCTTTCCCCCAGATTCCTAACCAACTCCATTGTATTCAAAAGAGTGCACATTAAGTGCTTGGTACTATCTTGGGGACCTGAGTCATGTCAGCTTTCACATAACGTCATGTATTTTGTTTATAAACCATTAGTGCATTGAATTTGGATCTACATTTGTCTAACTGGAGCCCCTCTTTGTTACACATGTTTTGATTGTGGAAGGATTTATCCTGATTTGATTGATCTGATGAATTGACTTTCTTTACTTTATCTTTGTGTTGACTTCAATTTGACTTGGAAAAAATCAGCAAGGCTTTTCTAAAACAAATACAGGAACACGCAAAAGTTTTACCAAACCAGAAGCCTTTTCTGGTAGCAGAGGAAGGGCCTAGAAGACTAACGCAGACTACGAAGAACACCAACAAAAACTTGTTTCGTGAACTGTGGAGATGTTTGTCACGCTCGGCGCCAAAACAGTACCGATCACAAGCACCAGGTCAAAGACTGATGATATGAGAGCTCGACCTTAATCTACAAGTGGTGTACCCGTTGATACTGGTCCTCTAGGAGAACATGCACAATCAAGAGGGGCGGAAGAAATTAGAGATATATATACAGAAGGAGTCCGCCCGAGCGCAAACGCGGAAGCGCCCGGCTTAACGCGGGCGAACCTCAGGCGCCTCGAAGGCAAGGAACCTGTGGCAGCCGCCCCAGCTTCCATTGTTTCCTGGATGCCCCCATCCGAAACTACGCCTACTCCCGGGCTTGAAGTGGCCAACGCCAAGGTCAAGGCCTGGAAAAGAGCAGTAATGAAGGGAAAGGGGAAGGATGCATGTTTGGGAACGATGTTCGGAGCTACTTGGGGCGAGGAGACGTTCAAGATACCTCACGGCGAAATGGACTGGTCGGCGTCAGCCCAAACATCAGAGTTGGAACCCGACTGGGTGTCTGAACAACTTTTGCCTCCGGAAGAACCGAAGGAACATGAATGCATGAAGGCTCGCCCCAATCCTAGGGCAGTGGCACCCCAACCCACGTGCGTGGATCGAGGTTTGCCCCCACGCATGGCAGCCCTTAAGCTGGATCTTGATGAGACCATGGACTTGCTTTCCCGGGTCCTGGGTGAGGCGATGAAGATCCTGATCTGAGTGCATTGTCAGCAGCACTCCAGACTAAATTGAGGCTCTACACTTTGAAGAAGCCCCAACCTACCATGTCCCCGGGTGTGGAACTGTTAGCCAGGGATGTGAAGAGCTGCAGAGGCATATCCGCAGCTCCCTAATGGACAGTTGTCCTAGCCCTTTCCACCATGGTGTGAGGACTGTGCCTGTCTGCAATGTAGGTGACACCACAGAGGCTGAGATGAAAGGCTATGGCCTGGCAGCACCGGCCCCACTGGCCACAGTGTACCCCTCACCCCCTTCAGGTGGAACAGATGACCCAGGTGTACCAGGTAGGGGAACGAAGGCAATTGCTACGGCAAACCCTCGGATCGAACTCCCCGAGTTCGATCCCAAAAACCTTCCCGAATGGAGTGAGGAGTTTTCTGAGCTTTTGCTCCTCACGGGTCAGCAACATGCTGATGTCCGGACCAAATGCACGCTCATCAAAAATTCGTGCAAAAAAAAATTCCTTCGGCGGCAAGTTAAGACCGCTATCAGGAAGAGCTGCAACATCCGACGTGCGCGCGTGCGACTTCTGACGTGCGGAGAACAGAATTTCCTTCTGGCACTCCTTTCTGTCTTTTTTTTGTCGTCTTCAGATTACCTGACTGCCATTTTCTCCCGTTTTACGCCAATCTGCGTCTTTTGACATACATATTAGCGTCTGTGGTTCACTTTCATTTCTCTGCATTCCGCAATGTCCGAGACTGCCAAAAGTGCCTCTCCTCCCATGCCCCGTCTTCCTACTCCTACTGCCTCCGACTCTGGAGCTCGCTCTTTGCCGTCGCACCCACAAAAAAAAGATGCCGACAAAAAAAAGAAAGCAACAAGGGCCACGCCCAACTCCTTGAAGCATAACTCTAAGGCCAAAGGCAACGAGTCCATGCTTGCACACGTAAAGATGCATCTTGGGAACTCTTCGAATCCTAGTGTCTCCAACTCTGAGCCGCCATCCCTTTCCCAACGTGGTGATCCCTTTGCCTCAAGCTCAAGCGTCAACCTTGACACGGAGTTGGGACTCAGGGAACGACCTTTGGTAGGCGATGTGCCGAGAGAGAAAAAAAATCTTGACCCCACCGTTGGGCGGCGCACGACCGCCGGTCCAAGCGCTCTTGAGAAGGAAAAAAAAGCAAAGGAAAAAAATGATGCGACCGGGTGTGAGTTGCTTGACACGAAAAAAAGTGACAACGAAAAAAAAGACGACTCCACAATGGATGAAATTGGCTTAGCCGTAGATATCGAGGTTGGTAGTACGGCTAGCACACATAGCTCCGCGCACCCTCGCACCATGGCTTTAGATCATGATGTCGTTGAGCTTGGAGATGGTAATGCTAGTGGCGCTATGGAGACACCAAAGAAGATCCTTAGAGATGCATTCGTCACGCCTTCCAAGCCGCCCGCCCCACTCGCCGCCCGTCCGGCCGAGCTAGAGTCGGAGCCTGAGTCTTGTTTCCGCGCACCCGCACCAAGGTTGCCCACCTCACCCGTTCATGTAATTTCTAATCCCGTTTTTAGGCCTCACGGGACGCTGCCTACGGGTTTCCCCGAGGCCCGTGACCTTAGCAAGGACGTGCAGGCAGGGAAAATTCCAGTGCGCGGACAGTCTAGGTTTTCGAGGGTTGATGTCCTGACCCCCGCCCCTCTTGCATACCATGATACCACGCCTTTGCCGCCTCCCTGCCTTTTGGCGTCCTTGAGCCCCGTTCCCCAATTACTTCTATACGGAGACGGTCTACCTTATAAAGGGTTCTTGAGATCCTTCTCCATTGCGGATTTGGCCTCCATGGAGTGGACCAAATTCATAGGCCTGACGATTTTTGTCATGTTGCCATCATTCGCCCCTTTCGAAGATGAGCCCCCATTTTTTTCGCACAAAACCATTGTTAGACAAGTTGTGTCCTTGCTCCGACAGGCCAAAAAACAAAACAAAACAACCAATGTTTGGTTGGCCTACGTCACCCGCTCAAATGTAGCAGATAGCAGCTTTGCAACCCTTCTGGACCGCCGCATCGACTTGATTCCCGCCTTGTCTTTTCTCTACCTGACGGTCGTTTGTCCCATCATACACCTTGCGTCTAGGGACTCCACCACGAACACCATAGTTGAGAATGTCAGCCCTTTGGACCAACCGTTGATTTTGATGCACCTTACATCCATCCAACTGCCCAAAAAGCACCATGCCAAAACGGTGGAATTTTTCCCGCGCCTCACGCCAACCGAAACGGCAGACAAGGTGTATGAACCCCACCCATCACTCTTCCAATTGAGAATCGACGTGCCCAACAAAGTTGTTCTAGATGTTGAAGGCACCGAGGTGGTTTGGGACATTACCGGCACCCTCCCCCTCATGCTCATGCTCAATGGCCTCGGGCCGGACGACACTTCCACCGTCCTTAGAGACATAGTGGTCCCGAGGATCACCAAAGACCATTGGCCCATACCCGTCAACTCCTCCCCGGACACCCACAAAATCTTTGACTTCCACGTGCCCCTAGATGTCTTGTCCCGTTTTTACGAGGAGCAAGACGCCCTAGGTGAAATGCGAGTCTCCATGGGACTATTGCACGAGTCGGTCAAAGATAACGCACTGGTGATTACTCACCAGCCACGTTTCCAAAAGGGCGGCCCGAAAAAGAAGAAAATGCCGTCTCCGGAAATTCGGGATGCGATTGAGATGAACTCATCTCTTAGGAAAAAATTCGCTTTTATTGTCTTGCTCAATAAATACGACATTTTTGCCATGGTGCACGAGCGCATGCTGATCCAGCCCGCCGTGCAGGAAATTGAAAATCTGGGCGACATGATAGTCATTTGTGCCACGACACAGCAGAGACTGATGGCCAAAGAGGTGTCCAGGACTGTGACCCCGCCCTACACGTTGGTCAGATTCCCACCCACGTATGCCATCCCCGAGATCATGCGATCTGCGGCCACCTTTGGCCCGGTCCAGGGGCACCAGATCTTCCAGCAATCTGGTATATTGTTGATCCGATATCAGTCGGACGTTTCGGCGCGTGCGTCCTACGGGGCCACCCTCCCTGGGCCCGTGTATTTCACGTCCGGAAATCCAGAGAATGATACCACTGAGGGCCTTACTCAGCGTCTGAGTGCCATATCTCTGTCTGGTCTGCCCCTGCCCGTACTCAACGAGCATAACCTAGCCGCTGTGGCGGGTAGCACTGTGCCACCCTTCAACGTACCTGATATCCGCACTCGAGGCTCCGCGTCACCAGTGCCGTCGGCAATTCCAGAGGCATCAGCCCCCGTCAGCCCTACTTCAGACGCCAGGCACAGTGAATGCTCATTTCCCCAACCCGCCCTTACACCCTAACACACCCTTTCTCCAATGCTCCCCTGCCCCTATATCCACAGATGTCATCAACGATGCGCCATGCCCACATGGGAATGCCCAATTGCCAGTGCCCTTACACTCCCTGCTGGAGAACGCGCGCCTCCGAGTTTCTTCCTACCACGAGCTCCGAAGTATGCTGCTCCAGCTGCGACTTGGTGGATGGACCTACCCCCACCTTTTTGCGCTGTGCATTCTTTTCAGGCATGTCTACGTTAGGGTGCGTGCTGTCACAGCCACGATTCTCAGAGTTTTCGCCCTCCTTCACAGCGTTACGCACTTGTCTGCGCGGCATTGCCGTCTAGTACCCGCTGGACATGCTGTTGATCTCAGTGAGTTTTCGAATCGGCCCCATAGTTTACGTGTTACCGGAACGGGTTTCGCCGACCCCCAAGCCATGCCATCCTGCCCCCATATGTCTGCTCAAGCGCCCTGCCTCGACAGCCTGACCTACGGTTCAAATGCATTTGAATTCGCCTGTTTGCTGTCTTTCCTGGCCCTTTATAAACGCCTCTATGTGGTATCATCTGTACACTGTGCTGTGGCCCTGCACTCCGCATGCCGGCTTTTCTCGCTGCGATCAGTGCCCCCACCCGCGCACACATTACTGCTTAACGCACCGCAACCCATGGATACTACACACACCATGCTCAATATCTTGCGTCTCAGTGCCATCCACACTATACATAACCTCGTGCTCACGGCCTGCAACATTCTTTTCTTCTTGGCTTGGCTTCCGATGGTCTTCGCTTCGCTAAGGACGCGCCGTACGGCCGCCTACGATGTGCCTGGTCCAGCCACAGGTCGCCCCCTGCCCCCCGACCCCACAGCTGGAGCACGCGTGCCTACACACGACACACTTACATACAGTTCCTTGAATGTTGGCGGCGTGGAGATTACACCAAACAGACTATGCCACTTGCTGGGTGGTTACGGTACTCTCCCCCATGTTCTCTCCCTGCAGGAATACAGGCCTAGCTCCCTCTCTACCACCAGAGATCACGTGAGGGTTGCCCTCTATTGGGGCTACCACATGTTACTGAGCTCGCCGTCCTCTAAAGAGGGTGTTGCTCTACTGATCCACACGTCAATCTCCCCTGGTAAACCCACACCCACAGTACACCTCCCTGGACGGCTGATATCGACCCAGGTTGCGCTGCACACGGATCCATTGATGCCTCCCGTCACAGTGTGTTCCTTCTACGGACCACATACAGCCCGCGAGCGGTTACAGTGCGAGAAAGTCCTTGCCTCCTTGCTGCAGAAGTGTTCCATCATACTAGGGGACTACAATGGAGTGACACGGTCGTCCGACGCCACCACTCTCCACCCCAACCTGTGGCCCTGGTTGATTGCTAGGGAGAGGTCCGGGGCCATGATTGACCTAGTCCGCCCCCACTGTGATGCCCAGCCGTACACGAGGGTGAGGAGGTATGGAGGGACGAAGAGTTATATCGATAGGGCCTACGGATCTAGGATGTTTGTAGCCCTGTACCAGTCTGAAGCCGCCGGTGTACTTGACTTTTCGCGGGTGTACGGTGTCCAGGATCACGACCCTATCATCGTACATACAATCCCTTGGGCCACGCCCCACGTACCTGAACCGCGGTGTGCCATGTGGAACCGCAGGGACGTGACCCGATTCCAAAAAAAAATAAGCGAGTCAGCGGCGTCACTCTGTGCCCCCCAGGACGCCCGACAGGCTGGAACCGTCTATGATACCCTTGTGACATCAATGTTGTCGGCCATGCGCGAAGTGAACGAAGAAAAAAAGGAAGTGCCAAAAAACAAGATTGATGTCACTGACTGGTCCGATGTAGTGCGTCAGCTTGCCAAGCAGGCAAAGCGCAGGTCCAAGTTGTTCTACCGGCGGGTAAAACACACGCTACTGACACCTCCCACGCCGTCTACACTGCCAACACCCACCCGCAAAATACAGCGCATCCTACAGAGGAACAACCCATGGTCTGCCCGGGCACTAGACTGGGTCAATGTCCAGCCCCGTTTGGATGACCTGCCCCCTCCTACAGTCACAGAGCTACGGTCTCTGGCCAAGGCATCCCGCCGTAAATCCCCAGGACCAGATGGTGTCCCACCATACCTCATCGCCTCCCTGCCTGACCCCGTATTCTCTATCGTGCACCAGTGTATCTGCCGGTGCTATGACGAAGGGTCAGTGCCTGAACACTGGCTTATCTCGGAGACCTTCTGCCTATTCAAAGGCAAAGGTCAGTGGCAGGATCCTGATCGATGGAGACCGATAGCCATGAGTAACTCCATCTACCGGTTGCTCATGCGCTGGGTCCACAAGGCGGTCTACCCTCTACTCTCCCCTCAGCTACACTGCCGGCAGTTCGGTGGTCGTCAGGGCACATCCACTGCGCACGCCACACACACGTTCCTGGACGACATGGACAGACTTGACTCGGTTGAGGCCATATTGGCATTTGATGTTTATCACGCATTTGACAGCCCCCCGAAATACCTAATCCACCAGGTCCTCGACCGAATGGGCACCCCACTCAAGCTACTGCGTATTCTTTCCCTGGTGCTTGAGAGGGGTGCCACATTTATCAGGGGTGCTGAAGGTGAAGTGTTTCGTACCTCCCATGGGGTTAAACAGGGCTGTCCCATGTCATGTTTTCTGTTCGTATTGGTCTTCGACATCCCCCTGCGTTACCTCTCCCACCATGGCGTTGTCTTCTCCGCTTACGTTGACGACATCTCCTCCCCGGCCCCCCGCACTGCCAGTCAAACGCATGCCTCTCTTGTCCAGCTAGCGCTGAGTTTGATAGGATGCCAACTTAACGTTACCAAAAGCGAGTCACTGTCAATGTCTAGTTCCCCGCCGCCCCTGGCTGTGCTGCCCAAATACCTACACCCTCCTGACGCCCTCCAGGTGCACCCCGATACTATTTGGCTGCCTATCTCTGCCGATGTGCCGCCGTGGGCTGACGAGGTCCCCCGACCCTTCACCCGCACAGCATGCCTGATGCATTTGGGACACCCACTGCCAGCCCGTCTACATATCCCTCACGCCGTTACTGTCATCACCAGCGAGCTCAAAGCTCAACTGAACGAATTGCACTCCCATCCCATACAGGTGCTAGATCGGGTCTTACTGGTCAACAGCATGGTCCTTCCCCGCCTGCTGTACAGGACGGAGTGCCTCCCCCTGACGGCTGAGCAGACCACGCAATTTGGTGTCGTACTTGAGCGTTTCGTCTTCGGTGTCGTCGGGTTACCCATGGTTGTGGCGAAGAAGACACTATACACCCACCGCTCCCGAGGTTTAGGCATGGGATACTTCCCGGTCCTCCATCCGACGCGTGTCCTGGATCTCCTGCACCGGAACCAGTTTCTGCATGCCTTCTCTCTGCACCCCCGTTGCTCCATGACCCCCTACTCCATGTTCTGCTCCGCACTTACCGTAATGGGGCCCCCGTCCACCTCTACGGTCCCCCCTGTGTTTATCAGCTGGGAGGCCAGCAAACTGCAGCGCGAGGCTACAGCGGTCATGTCAGTGGCTGGGCTTGTCGTGTTCGTAGTGCCCTCCAAGTTGCGCCCCGAGTGCACATATACTGACGGCAGCAAGCTAGGAGTTCCCCCCGCATCTGGGGCAGCTGCCATTATGCCGGGTGGTCGCATTGCTGTCTGCAGGGTCCCAGGGGTACCCAACTCGTACAAAGCTGAGTTGGTGGGGATGCTACTTGGGTCTCACTTTTCTGGGGAGGGAGAGAAAATTCGCCTGGATTGCCAGGGTGCTATCGCTTCAGCGCTCGGCCAAAAGCGCCCGATCAGGCAAGCGGGTTGGGTACAGAAGGTCCGCCACTCCCTCTCCGCAAAAGGGCAACGGCCAGAGTGGGTTGAAGGACACGTGGGCCATGAGTTCAACGAGGCCTCTGATCGGTATGCACGTCTTGGCACTGCCCTCCCCCCCCCCCCCCTGCACGGCCCTCTTCTCCCTGGGACGTTGTTCGGCATGGCGAGTCCATGGTTCCCCCCCACAAAGTCTGGACACACGACTTGGCCCCAAGCCATACCCACCAAGACTTCCACCCGCTGTCATGGAGGCCACTAAAATTCCGCCGCTTAGCGTGGCACAAATGGCTTTTTGGTCTGCAGAGTCGCTCAGGGTACGCACACTATGCGACCTACTGGTCCGATAAGCCCCCGCCACACACATGCTCGCACTGTCACTGCTCTCACAACTTGAGCGTGCACGGACACCTGGCACACTGTGCGGAGAGCCACCCCGTGGTCCAGGCGTGGCTGTCGGCGTGGAGCCCCCGCGCGGGCGCCGCCTCTTGGCGCCGTTTAGCCCATCGCAGCGATCTGCGCATCGCTGGTCGTTTGGCTATCCCGCGCAGCTTGTATCGCCACTTGGTTCGGACGCTGGGGGGCTTCCGCGCGGCCCGCAAAGAGATAGGTTCATACCAGGACAGGGTGCTGGACTCTGTCACTGCTGCTCTGGCCTCAGCGATCCCACCCAAGTCTAAGCGCCCCAATGTGTTTGTATCGGCCGATTGGGATTCGCCCACCCCCTTGTTATAACTGCCCCCATGTTTGTCATATGCGTGCCATCATGGCTGGCATATAATTTCTGACTGTCACGCTGCGACCTGTGGCGGGCTTTGCCCTGGGCTGTTCTAATAGCCGACGCGAATGCCACTAACTCAGCTACGCCCCCTGTCTCTCCTCAGGACATCCTGACATACTGGCGATCCCTCTAAGGGCTTTTCACTGGCGCTGCCACCAATTGGTCCGTTATGTAAGCCCTCACTGATTACCATGCTCACCTGCCTTGACCGCACAGATGGGCAATCACTGTCTGTAGAGCTACACGCTGATGGATGGCAGAACTGCAGTTGCTAGTGCCTCAGAGCGGTGCCGCATACCCCTTCAGCGCCCTCCCTCGACAGCCGTGGTTACTCTGATCTACCAACGTGCGCCACCGAGTCGCTCCCCCGTCCAACGATTATGTCGCGCTCAGTTTGCATATACCAGGCTGTCTGCTCATGGTTCGTGTCCTGCATTCGCTAGCTGGCACAAGCACGTTGTGGCTTCCTGGCCTCCCCGTCGCCATCTGGCGTGGTTCAATCGTGTTGCTGATTTTCTTACCGTTGCGATCTGCCAATCAAGGGCGCATTGGGTGAATTGTCAGATGGATGCTGCTGGTCTTGCTGCCCCAACACAGTGACCTGGGTACAACAGGATTGTCTTGGATGAGGTTGCTAAGTCGATGAGCCACGGAATTCTGTTGGGACGGTCAAGAGTTAGGGTGAGATAGTATGCTGTTTCGCCAGTTTGGCCTCATCGGCCTTTCCGGGGGTGCCCACGCCCCGCCGTCTCTTCAACCTTGTCCCTCCTTCGCATCCTGCACAACACGACGGCCAGTTGTGTTTATTACTGCCCCCCCTCCCGTGAACATGCCTGTGTACACCCCCAATCCCCCTCTGTGTCTCTATTTTTTCGCCAACCGTTGGCAGGTTGGCCCTCCCATGGTACACCGACCCCCACCCCTACACCATGCGAGTGGAATGCCATTTTCTTCTTTCCCCTGTGGGCGACCCACCGCGCCCCGGTCGCCCACTGCCAACCCCCCCCCCCCCACTGGAACCCCTTGTCTCCCGCCCTATGTACCAGTGTTTTCCACGTATGATGGGATAACCGCTCAGGACAGGAACCCGCCCAGACAGTACCCCCAGATTATCTGCCACTGCCCCCGGGCGTGGAGTATGGGGCGACCACTTCTGTGATGTCCACTTTGTAGCATAATTTACTACCTTGCATCGTCCCGCCGCCGCCGTGACCCCAGCCTGCCGACCTGCTGACCCTTGACTTGGGGATGTGGGTGACTCAATGTATATTGGGCTGGCCTCCTGAGAACACTGCAGCTGTGGCTTTGGACTTGTATTACAAAAAAAAAAAAAAAAAAAAAGAAGAGCTGCAACTGGGGCGACTTCCTGAAAAGACTGGAGAAAATGTATCCGGTCTAGGAAGCAGACCTGAGTGTCCGAACGGAGATTGAGGAGTTGCCTCCCCTCCCCGTATTCCCTACAGCTGCCCGCATCTCCGAGTTCCTGGCGCAGCTGGAAGAGCTCATGGGGCGTATGAACCCCTCGTCCTATGGGCCTACTTAGCCTCATCTGTGGCTTGTGGGGAAGATGCCTACCAGGACAAGAGAGAACTGCAGAGAGATGTCCGAGAGGAAATCTCGGACGCACTCTTACGATGACCTGGTCAGTCTGATGATCGAATTGGCCCTGGGAAGGGAGAATGACTCCCAGATGGACAAGTATCTGCGCAAGCATCAGCGAAGGGCGACCCCTGCTGAGAAGCGTCCTGGAGGGAGGTCGCCTCAACCCCACTGTAACCCTGGGAAGGGCCGTGTTGGGCCGCTGAAGCACATGACTGAGACCCCCCCCTCGAAAGGTAAAGGTGCCCCTGATATTTTGTACTGTCGTCTCACGGAAGATAAAGGTGGACCCTGCCACGCGCCCAACTGTGATGGGCGAGGTGCGTGCATGCCCCAACTGAAGCGCACGCAGAAAACCAAAGGTGGTCAGGAGGTAACGCAGCAAGACCATTGCTGCTGCACGATGACTTGCGGATATTGCGGCAAAAGGAGGCATTATGAGGATGAATGCCACATAAAACGCCGCGAATCCGAAAAAACTACAGAAACCGGGAGAGGAACGGCGTAAGAACGGCGGTAAGGGTGGTGAATCCGAAGGGGGGGCCCTAACCCTGGAGGATTTAAGGGTAAGGGTAGCCCCGGTGCAGGAGGAAGGTCCTCAGCCCCCCCCACTGGTGGAAGAGGAGCACCCAACCCCACACCTAAGGGTGAGCCGTCGGGTGAGAAACGGCCTGCCCCCTCCACCCCAAACTCTGGTGGCGCTGAAAAGAGCAGCGAGAACGCCAGGAAGCGCCGCCTCAACTGGCACTCTAAGTGCCTGCAGGCCGCTGGGGTTGAAGTGAAGTTCCCTGAAGAGGGATAGGGGGGCGGCTCCGAGGAGGAGGGTTTGGTTTTCTGGATCACCGTGAAAATTAGTGACCAGGTTCACAAGGCTGTCTAAGACACGGGCGCTACGCTTTCAATCGTGGTCCACAGACTGCTGAAGCAAGCCAAGATCCGGAAACTCAAAATTGTGGCCATAGGGGTTGGGGATGGTCGGACTATCCGTTCCCTTGGGGGGGTCGATGTGACGGTTTGTCTGGGTGATGAGCAGGTGACTGAGCAGTGCAAAGTGCTGGACACTGACGCCTTTGACATTGTCATAGGCACAGATTTTCTGCGCCGTAACCCCCAGGGAAAACTGTTGTCTTTGCAACGTCCCTATGGCCTTCACTGCGACTTTGGCAGTGGCCTTTTCTCTGTCACTCTCGAGCTGTCACGACGAAAAGAATCCAGTCTACGCTACGTGAACCGGTCTCTTCGAACTGAACACTATCAGTTGATGCGGCCCGTCTTGCAAAATGGACTGGCCGCCCTGCAGGTAGACGTGAATGAAGATCACGTGGAATTGTTCGCGAGTAAAGAGGAGCAGATGATGCAGCTCTATTGCTCGCGGTATCTCAATAACGCCTATCGCTTCTATTGGAGATCGATGGGGTTGTGCTATGCTAACCCCCCATTGTTTCAACTCGCTAAGGTGCTTACCAAAATCGCCCTTGAAGGAGCGAGAGTGATGCTGTGTACCCCCAACTGGGGTACCACAGGGGAACACACCTATTGGGGACGACTGTTGGACTGTATGACAGTGGGAAGAACTGAACTCCCCAATTGGCCAGTCTACGTCCCTGAGGACTCTCGGGAGACCATGCCCGCCCCTGAATGGGGCAGTTTCTTGTGCATCGTAGAAGGCTCTCAAAACCCGGTACCCGTGAGTGAACTCGACCGGGTGGTACTCAAGGAGTTGATGGCCAAAAACAGAGGCCTTACCCTCCTGGATCTCAAGTGAAGATCCGAGTACTCTTCGGTCACTACTACCAGTGGTGATTGCTCTGATGAGCAGGAGACTCCAGCAGTCTCCACACCTTTGGCTGATGCTGACGACCGCCTAAGCAATATCGCCAGTGCTATACCCTCGGTTGACCCAGAGGTGCTGACGCTGAAGCACAGCGCTTTCCTAGCGCAGCTGCTTATGAATGAGGTGGATCTTGGTGAGTTCACTCATAACGGGTCCCATGACCACGCCGCTTTCTCCATGCAGGCCACAGATGGCCCTACAGGGGAGGTACCTGGCGCTAAACCCTCACCCAACGACATGCCCGTTCTTTGGTACGATGTATAGGACCTCCAGCGGGTTCTATGGGCTAAGCCTGAGTTTATCAAGCGATGGACCTGCCTAGACCTCCTCAAGAGGCCCTGGAAAACATCTATATGGTCCGAGGAGGATGATGAAGAGATGCCTCTTCCCGATCCTGAGGTATCTCTGGTATACACCCTTCAGTATGCCCAGCAGAGTCGCCAGGACTGGGAGGAGGAACTACCCCCTGAAACAATGGGGCGTATGAAGAAACAGGAAAAAGGGAAGGGCAACCTCCATGCTCTTAGCCCACGCAAACTGCACCCTGTTTTGCGCGCCGAACGCGCAAAAAAGGACCGGTTCGCAGCAGGGCAAAAAATTTTTTTTTTGAATGTTTGATGAACGTGATTTTGGGCGTAGTGAAATAAATTGCTTTTTTAGTGTTCTGCAACCCCATGTTCCTCAATGTGACGTTTTTTTACATTTCTCTGGCCTTCTGAGTGCGCGAGGCCTCGCGCACTCGAGATATTCAAAGTAGAGTTTATCACGAAACCTAAAAACCCGTAAGGACTGGCATTTGCGGAAATACGCAGCTCCCACACGGTATTAAAAGTAGGATTGTGTTGCCCAAGGAGCATTGGACGTGTATGACTGTCGGACGTCCCATGTTAGGGGAAACACATGTACTGTAAAGTGAAAATTAAATGAAAATTTCGGCATCCGGAGTGCGCGAGGCCTCGCGCACTCAGTCACATTATGTATTAATTTACGGAATGGATATGACGCATACAATTGCACGTACAATACCAGACAGACGAACACAGTTGATTTTTTCCAGTGTATGTGTGTGTAGACACAGTGTTGGTCAGATATAACACGGTATAGAACATCGCCCCCCGGAAACAATCAGTGCGCGAGGCCTCGCGCACTCAAACGACGGAAGAAAATGAAAAAGCAGGCAAATCAGGCTACGTCGCTATTTACATTCCCTTTCACGGCTACCACCTGTAACAGTCGATTATACATCGGTAACCTTCGTCATATTGTTCAGGGGATCAGGGGAATCGTTTGCTTTTTTCCAACAGCCACTCAATGGCAGACGTGTCCATTTCTAATAGCGGCCGTAGCCTTCTCTGCCTGATGGATATGGTTTTTTTTTCCAACTGGTTTTAAAGACGGAAAAAGAACAGGAACATGTGGTTGCGAAAACGATTTTCGGTTACTGGGAACGGAGCGCACGCAAGAAATTTTTCTGCCTTACACTCTAGCACAAAGCCAAAATTCAGGACCAAATTTGCTGATGAGAGTCCGACCTTGATTGTAGGTCCATGGCATAAAAGGCTACACAAAGACCCAAAAATATGCACACGTTGTTAGAGCATAAAATACATGAAAAAGATATGTTTCTGTGGTTTCTGGGCCTTTTACTATCACCAAAGTTCAGTTCTGACCTTTATCTCTTGAACTGCTCACTCAGTAGAACTGGCCATCATGGAGCCATTCATGTGCCCCATCATGACCCATCATGTCATTTCTGTATCATGATCTGATTATGAACAATTAGACCTCCGAGAATCTGCCTGTCACCATCATCTTCAATCATTCTTCTGATTTACTGTTCCTCTTCACTGTTCATGCAGGACAATCTTGGATTAGCAGCATCATGCTGTTCATTCAGGGATCTGGATCTTGATCTGGTTTAAAGTAGGAAATTAACTACCAGAGTTCAGCTTAATAACTGAATGCTCATATAAATAGGCATGTTCTCAAAAAGAAACAGCCTCAGTGGGTCCATCTAACTCCCCCCCTGCAGCGCTGCAAGTCCTTTGCGTGCGTCGCAAAAAATATAACCCTTAGATGGGCTCACCACATGCATGCGCAATATCCTTACACCCATTTCTTGCTTGTGGTCAGACCTTAGGTGCTCTGGAATAGCGCATGTGAGTTGCGCGTGTGGTTTGGGGTCGTGCTCAGTCAAGCTGCTTCCGCGCGCCGTCCTTCATCGCCATGATCTGTTCGCTGCGTAGGCGTGGAGGCGTCTCACACGTCCTTCAGCAGCTCTGCGTAGCGCGTACCTTGAATTCCACGTGTTGGTCCAAATGTCCTTGTCGCTGTAGGCAGTCAGGTTGACCTTCTTGTACTCAGTCTGCAGGTAGCTGTAGTAGACGTACTTAGTACTCATCCGTCTCTCCCTCGTGCTCCGTCACTCTCGTAGTAAAGGTACCGGTACGGGCAAGTTGCTGACGTGGACCTTCGTTAGCATCGCACAGATCGCGTCGTGGTTTACGTGCTTGTTTAGCACAATCGCTGTCATGCTGCGAGCGTTCCTCGATCCACTTGGCAGGGTGTAGTCACCGCACTGCCGGGGTGGCCGTTGTACTGCTCAGGGAGGCCAGTGTGCGCGTGCTGATTTGCTCATTGGTGAGAAGGGAATGAAATGATTGATTCGCACAAGGTGAAAAAGATGTCACAAGGAGTAAAGGATGTCACTGTAGACCATTCCCAGTCGGCGTTCACCGTTCACTTAGTACCTGGGTGCGTAGGCGTCTACCCCTGGTTACAGTGACCTGGCGCCCTAGCTACCCAGAACCTCGCTGGCGGAGTTCGCTGTTTTCAGCGTGGGTTTCATAAAAATCTTGTCGTCTATCCTCCCCCCCCCGGTCCCTCACACTCTTCTCTTCCCCTCTTCTCTGTCCTGCTCTCTCTCTTTCTTCTGGCCTTTCTGTTGGTTTGAGTTCTTGAGTTCGTGCGCGACAGTTGGTTAGAGCGACGCAAATTCCTGTTCTGGCACCATAAACGATACCCTACTGCTGACAGTAGTGCCGTGACTTGTATGGTTTTACAGCTTATTTTACAAGGAAGTCATGGACCGTAGAAAGTCGACCGGTAAAAGCGTGCCCAAGCCTAAGCCCAAGCCTCTGCCCAAGCCCCTACCAAAACCAGCCAAACCCTACCCGATACTTCCCCCTGCACCCATTGCCCCCAGCGGACAGTCTTTGTCCCAGCCCGTGCCCTTCTCGCACGTGATGTTGCCACAACCAGCACCGGCACCCCCGGCAGTACCACCGCCGCCTCAGTTCGCAAACGTGCCGCTCCTCGCGGCTCTGGTGCCGCCACCGATGCCACCTGCTTTTTCTTCTTCTTCTTTTACTTCCGGTGCATCTCTCGCATCTCCATCTCGTGCATCTACTGTTGAGTCAATCTACAACTCTGCGCTCTCCTTCTCCGGCACTCCGCCTCCCCGCATCCCTCCTCCCCTCACCAACACCCGCATCCCCTTCCCCCGCTCCCACCTGCCCGTCCATGCCCTCTTCCGGCCTGGGCGCCAGCTGGAGCCCGTCGGCCGTTGGGCAGTCATGCCCAACTCTGGTGGGCTCCGGCTTTACTGGGCAGATGCTCAGCTGGACAGCGCCCAGCTGAGTGAGCCTCGTTGGCTGCCGGGAGCGGTGGACCCAGGGCTGATGTTGGAGTCGGATCAACAGCCACAGGCGCAGCCGGATCAACAGCCGCAGACGCAGCCGGATCAGCTGCTGCAAGCCGGTGAGGAATGCTCCGATACAGTGTCTGTGGACGTGCTCGTGGACGTGGACGTGGAGTCAGCTGACTCCGGAGAAGAGTCTTCAGGTTCTTACTTGTTGTGCCTTTCGTGCTCCTTCTTACTCTCTGTCTCCGCTAGTTTGAGCACTTTCTGCAATTTGTTGGCGTGGCAGTAGTCCGGAAATACAGAACTCACATTTCCTTGATCCAAAATAAATGCCGTGTAGGGTTTTCACGGTGCCTCTGCCATAGAGTAACCCTCCCACTTGACCAAGAAGCTCCAGCCATGCCTGTACTTCAAACGCAGAATAGCTTCCACCTTGTAAAAACCCTTTGCCTTCATCTCCTTCGCGTCCATATCCGGCCGCTGTCCTTCTCCTTTAGAGTCCTCGGCGCTGCCAAGCTCCGATGTCATGTCCTCATCCTGATCGTCGTTGTGCTCATCCTCCTCAGCCGCCACTTCGTCTTCGTAACCCTCCAAATCCAGGTCGTACTCGTCCATCAGGGTGTACCTCTTGAGGAAAGGGAAGCCAACTTCGATCTCTCCCCCAAACCTCCGGCTTGCGCGTACTTTAACCGAACTAGAACACACATCCGTGACCATAATAGGACCATAGTAGGGTAGGTCTAGATCGTTCCTTTTCCAGCACGGTAATCTCCTGCTTTGCACGAGTACCATGTCTCCGATTTGGTATTCAACGGGTTTGCGCCCACGGTTGCTGCGTGTGCTCTCACGTTCTCTGATCCTCTGAAGCAGTTCTTTGGCCTTGCTTGCCAACGTCGCTTGCTTCTCCATCCACTCTTTCACCTTAGGATTCGCGTCCTGCAGCGTCGGAAACTCCATGTGGAAACCAGGACGACCGAAGAAGAGCTCTTGCGGTGAGAAACCAGTACGCGTGGACACCTGGTTGTTCATCAGGTATATTGCGTACGGTAGGACTCTCAACCAGTTGCTCCCCTTCTCCTGCGCCATGAGGATCCGCATCACTGTTTTGAAGGAGCGGATTTGCCTCTCGCAGAGTGCGTTCTTGGTGCGTAGATATGGCGTACCGAATTGTATCTCGCAACCAAGAGTCTTCAGTACTCCCCTGTACCAGTTACCTGCTGCTGTTAAGCGCACGTCCTGATCAGAGTGGATGACGTTCGGTAAGCCGTAGACTTGTACCCATTCTTCAAACAAAGTCTTCAGCACGGTTTCGCTATCCGCCTTCTTGTTCATAGGGAAGACCCTCGCAAATCTGGAGAGCCCGCACGTGACCATCAACGCAAAGTTGTGCCCGGCATAGTGGGGCAGGTGCATGAAGTCGAGGTACACAACAGAGTTCACCATATGAGGTATGGGCAGGTTTCCCATTTCTCCGCGATCGACTTGACTGTTGGGTTTCCCCAGGATGCAGTGGCAGTCTTTCGTCACTTCGGTCATAAGTCTCTTCTTCTCTGACTCATTCTTGTTGCAGTGAAAGTGGCGGTCGAAAACCCATAAGGACCTCTGCACTGCAGGATGACCGTTGACCGTGTGGCTCCATCGAAGTGTTTCCCCGAGATGAGATTCAGGTACACAGACTCGATCTTCCTTGTACAGCGCGTCTTTAGTCATTGCCCACTATTCGCCAGCGATCAGCTTGACCTGCCCTGGTTGCAGTTGCTTCATAATCGCAGCGTAATCCTTCAACAGTTCCTCCTTTCCCAACTTGTTCTGCGGTTGCGTGGTCTTCATGAACCGGTCGAGCTGCACATCCATCTTGGCGAACGCGTCCTTTGCCATTTCTTCGGAAGATTGCCCCAAGCGTTCCTCGAACGAGTTGCGGCTCAGGTAATCGCTTAGCTCGTTTTTGAGTCCTTGGATGTGGTGAACGGCTAGTCGTAGTTGGGATAGGAATACCCACCATCGCCGTGGTCTCTTTTGTTCGGGAGGCGGTGAGTCCATAAAGTACTTGACCGAATCCTGATCACAGAGCCAGGTGACTGGGTTGTTACCACTGATCCTCTGTTGACTGGCGAGGACCAGTAGTCCTCCCAACAGTTCGTGCTCGTAAGTGTGGTACTTGGAGCGCGCTGCATTCCACTTCCAATTCCAATGTCTAAGTGGAACAAGTCTCCATTCGTCTTCGTTGTACGAATGCTTCGGACTGCCGTCTCGGTTCACTCCTTGTGTTCTGAGCCTTTCATCGATTTCGTGACACTGTTCAGGTCGGAGCGCTTGCCATTGAAAGAGAGTACCGGCTCCGCCCAAGTTCGAAACAGCTGACACAAAGAAAATCTCTCCTTTCAGTCGCGGCACTCCGAGAGGTATTGCTTTGCAGATTTTCTCCCTCAGTTCCTCCAACTTGTTTTTCTCCTCGTCTGTCCATTTCCATGGGGTGTTGTCTTTGATGAGGTCGGTCAGTATAGCGGAGGACTCAGTGAAATTCCTCACGTGGCGCCTGTAGAAGATGCAACCGATAAATTGCCTTATCTTCTTGACTTCTTCGGCTTTCCCCTTCACTCCATCGATCGTAAAATCCATCAGTGGCTTCAGTTTGTCCTCACACGGTCCCCAGTGACCGTCTCCCACTCGGAATCCAAGGTACTCCAGCTCGGTTTTGAGGAATTCGCATTCCCCAGTTTGATACGGAGATTCTGCTCCACACACGGGTCGAAAAACTCCGACAGCAACAGCAGGTGGTCCTCGATTGAGTTCGTGCCTAGCAGCACGTCGTTCATGTGAGCTTCGGCAACCGCTCCTCGTTCGAGCAACGCCTGGACTGCGGGTCGCTGCTTGAGGATGGTGAGCACCTGGTTCATCAACTCCCGGATTAGCACGGGGGCGTTGGCGATACCAAAGGGCATGACCAGCCATCGGAACACCCTTCTGTTTGGTGCCGAAACGCCATCAACTCCTTGGCACGCTCCGTCAAGTCGACTTGCCAAAACCCTGATCTTTTGTCCATCTTGGACTTGAACACGCACGACGCGGCTTTTTCGATGGTGTTTTCCATCACAGGGAGACTGCCGGCGTGCAGTTTGATCATTTTGTTCAGCTTGCGATAGTCGACGACTAGCCTTTTCGCTGTTGATCCAGGTTTGGCCACCAAGAAACACGGCGAGCAGTGCTCAGGGATTTCCGTGTCCTTGTAGGCTTCGCACATCCCCGCTTCCACCAGCTCTAGGACTTGCCTCACGATCTCGTCCTCGTCCTCCTTAGAGCAGGGGTAACCCGTCGAAGTAATCCGCTTGTCCTGGTACTCGGGCTTCAACTCTAAGTCCATTCTGACCAGTTTCCTGCTTGAGCCGGGAGGTGGTAAAGGTCCAAAGGCTTCTTCGTACCTTGCGAGGACTTCAGCGACTCGGGGATCGTTTCTTGGATCCTGTTCTTAAAATCCTCAGAAGCCGCCAGATTGCTTTGCCCAAACTCCTGCTTGAGTGTAAGTACTTCTTTGATCTCGTCAGGATCCACCTGGTGAAATTGACAGAGGTCGAGACTTCCGTGACACTCGTCGCAGCAGTGAGTATATTCTTTCGCGCTGTGATCGCCGTATTCCTGCGGTAGTTCACGCACTTCTCGCAGAGTTAGAGTGCTCGCTTGGTGGCAGTCACACACGTGGGACATCTCCCACGGTCCTTGATACTTGCAGGTGCAAGCTGACGGATCGTCGTCGCTTTCAGGGATATAGACACTCGTACCCCATTTCATCTTAAGCTTCAGTTGCTTTTCTCGCCATTGCTCTCTCTTCTGATTTTCTTGTAGGTGTTCTACGCGATGAAGGAGAAAATGTTTCATATCCTCCTTCTCGTGCTCCCCCATGGGCCAACTGTCCTTGCTGGGCTTCGCCCACTGAGGATCCCTCTTCTCGGAGTGGGTCGTCTTGTCGGCTACCATGCACGCAAAGGCGAGTAAGCACTTGGCTTGGTCATCGAGTTGTCCTCGTTGCGGAGGTATGTCAGGTTCAGTTTCGAGTAGTAGTGTGTCCACCAAATCGTCCCATTTCACTGATTCGTACCCTGCGGAGTTGTGAATCGGGATCGTTGAGACAACCGGATTCCTGGTGTTGTCTCCTGTGTTTGCTGCACAGGTCTCCCCTTCTTCTTCGCTATCAGTTTCCACGTCCAGCGTCGGAGCGTTGACGACAGGTTCTCGTTCCTCCCATTTGACCTCAGGGTGATCAGGGAATTTGGAGAGCATCTTTGCTTTCCCCCAACCCCGGTTCTGCCTTCTGACCCATTGTACCTCCTCCTGGTGGAGTTCTTCCATCGGTACGAGTTTGGTATCCCCGTCCAGTAGATAGGGACATGTCCGCCGGGAAGTCTTCGGTAAAATTTCTTCACTCCCATCTTGGCTGTACATCGGCAGGTCGGGTAGGATGATCTTCGAGATGGTCAGTCTTTCGAGGAGTTCTTTCCATTTCGCTCCTTTACTTTCCCATTTCTTCCCTTCTGGTACTACTAAAACTAAGCGCGCTCGGTCGATCGCCACCTGGACCAGAACTCTTAAGAGTTGGGAGAACGTTGGATTCGCGTACAACTGCTTCCACCTTTGTAGCCACCCCGTATGGTACCAAAAGGCAGAGTTGTCCTTGCGGTTGCAGTAAAATTGTGGGTCCGCGTTCTGCTTCGAAGCGAACGGGTCAAGGAAGTCTGAATCCGTCGGATCTCCTTCCAATTATAAGTCCGCAAACCCTTGTCTCTCCATCTCCGTCGAAAGCATGTAGTTCTCAGTACGAGCGAGCTGCGCGTGGAGGGCCACCATACCTTCCAGCTTCCTGTCTGCGCCTAAATTGAGCGACCGACCTTGGATGACCTGCAGGGAGGGTTTTGGTGTGGTTTCGTCGTTCAGTGGGACTTCCACGAGTTGCCCATGTCTCTGAACCAGTAAATGGTGGGGCGCTTGCAGGGAGAGGTACTTGATGTGCGGGTTGGCTTCAAAGAAGTCGTTTCCCAGGACCACGTCAAACGCGTCAGTGTCGAAGGTGGCGAACAAGAAAGGGATGTCCTCTTCTCCCACGTGAACAACTCCTTCTGTCTCCCCACTTGTCAGCTGTACAGCTCCGTTGCCAACCTTAAGTCCGATAATTTCACCCATTTGCGTCTGGCCTTGCTCCACCAGTCTCTCCGCCACTAAGCTGTTACTGGCGCCCGTGTCGAGTAACCCATGATACTTTTGCTCCCCCATTGAGACCAGGCACACGTAGAGCCTCTTTCCCGAGGTCCTATCCCTCTACTTCTGTGCGGCCTGAAGGGTATTGAGTGGAACTCCGTGCTTCTCGCATTGCTTGAGAACGTACTTCTCCATGGACAACAGCTTCCTCTTCTTTTTGTTGCTTCCTTCCTCTTCAGGTGCTGCCACAGGAGCGGGATTCGGTGCTGGCTTCAGTGAAGGTGCAGGCTTCGGCGCAGGCTTCGGAAATCGCTGAGCGGCCGGCTTCGGGTTAACAGGTTGACCTTGCTGTGGTGCTTGCTGTTGTGCATTCCAGTCTTCTTGTTGTTTCTTGTCATCCTTTTGCTTCTTCCAACACTTCGACGCTGCTTGGTTCCTTTTTTCACAGTATTCGCGGTAGATGGTAACCTTGAAAGCAGGTAGAGGATGTTCTTGCGTCCATTGCCAGCCTCTTCCACCTTTGCCTTTGCCACCGCCTGACCCTCGACCTTTTCCTTTTCCTTTGCCACCGCCTTTGCCTTCTCGATTGACTTCACCAGTAAACAGTTCGGCCTCAGCGTTGTACTGCGCGTAGTTGAGGTGCGCGTGGCGGTCGGCGGCTTGATCAGACTCTCGCTACATAGACAGGGCTTTAAGCAGTCTTAGTAGATCGGAGTAGCTGTGGGTAAGGGCCTTGCGCGCTGGCGTGTCTTTGCACTCTGACCATGTCTCTGCTGGGATCTTGCTGCGCAACAGAATCAGTTCGTCGTACTCAGAGTAACCACACGTAAGCCTTGCAACCAGCTTTCTGATTCTTGCCTCCATCTGATTGATCTCGTCCAGCTTGGGGAACTCCTTAAACTTGGAGAGATCTAGGAGTTGTTGGCGAATGTGCATATCAGTCTCGAACACAGGGAAGGTCTCCTCAATCTTAGACAAAAACTCCACGAAGGTGTTAGATTCAGAAAACAGGTCTTCTAGGAGTTCGCGCAACCAGTCTGTTTTGCACCCAGTCACCACGAGGTCGGCTTTCATCATGTCTGGCGCTTTGGTTTGACCTGTGAGTCTCAGAAAGCGCGCGAAGTCTTTTGCCCAGAAGACAATGTTCCTTCCAGTGAACACAGGCAGTGGTGTTTCGATCTTTGCTGTGGCGACACCCTTCCTTTCTCTCCTTCGCTCTGTTTCTTCTTCAGAGTCCTCAGTTCCGAGCTCCGTTGGCACCACCAAGCACGCAAGAATTCGAAGGCCATGTAGGTGTGCTTCTTGTAGCGTCTTGATTGGTACTGACTTCTTGAACAAGGGCGTCGACTTGCCATAGGTTTGTCGTGGAACAAAGGGCGAGCGCTTGTCACCTAGGTACGACAGACCTGTGATGGTGGTGTCCACGTCTGTCAACTTGCTGCCTTCCTTCATCTGATTCAGTTCCAGTGTCAGTGTTTCCATCTTGTGTAAGAGGTCGTATAGCGTAGGGTCTTGCTCTCTCCCAGTAGCGCGAGGTGATAGTTCGTACTCATGTAGATTGTGCAACCCGTCGCTCTCCTTCTTGTCGTCGCGCGCCAACAGGTCCCTCAACAACTTGTCTTTGCCCATTGTTTTCAGGTGTTCTGCAAGATCTTCTAACCATTCGGACTCCGCATCAACTTCACGTGTTTGTCCACTTGCGCGCGAAGGACCAGCCTCGCATGTGCGTGTGGTCCACTCTTCGTTTGCATAACCAGTCTCTGGCACCTGCATTGCTTCACGCATGGGTCTTGCTTCGCGCGCACGATCAGTCTGGACTGGTATCCTGGTTTCGCGCACAGGCCTTGTCTCGCGCGCAGGACCTGCTTGGGGCGCGAGCCTTAGGCTCTCTCGATGCGGGTGAGTGTCTTCGTGCGCGCAGCAAGAAGATTGCGAGGGAGTTGGTACAGGCTTTGTTTCTGTTAGAGTGTTAGCGCCGTGCGATGTTGACCTCTCTGACTCTCTCAATCTTGACTTCTCTGACTCTCTTAACTTTGCATCCCTTGCCTTCGGTGCCCTGACTCTCTCTCGCTCGGCGCTCCCTTTTAATCTTATCCCTGCACGCACACGTACCCTTCTGAGTGTCTTATCTTCTCGCCTCTTTGCCTTTGAACTTTCGGGTGGGGCCATGTCAAACAGCTGGGTTGTAGAACTAGAGGGCTAGCCTGGGGTTGATGAAATGTGATGATGATTGAGATGATGAAAATGTCAGATTTTTCAATTTTTCAAAAATCCGCCAGGCAGGGTCCTGGAGTTGCTACAGCTCCGGCCTCTGCTACCAGAAAGATTTCTGCCTTACACCCTAGCACAAAGCAAAAATTCAGGATCAAACTTGCTGATGAAAGTCCACCCTTGATTGTAGGTCCATGGCATAAAAGGCTACACAAAGACCCAAAAATATGCACACGTCCTTAGAGCATAAAATACATGAAAAAGATATGTTTCTGTGGTTTCTGGGCCTTTTACTATCACCAAAGTTCGGTTCTGACCTTTATCTCTTGAACTGCCCACTCAGTAGGACTGGCCATCATGGAGCCATTCATGTGCCCCATCATGACCCATCATGTCATTTCTGCATCATGATCTGATTATGAACAATTAGACCTCTGAGAATCTGCCTGTCACCATCACCTTCAATCATTCTTCTGATTTACTGTTCATCTTCACTGTTCATGCAGGATAATCCTGGATTAGCAGCATCATGCTGTTCATTCTCGGATCTGGATCTGGATCTGGTTTAAAGTAGGAAATTAACTACCAGAGTTCAGCTTAATAACTGAATGCTCATAGAGATAGGCATGTTCTCAAAAAGAAACAGCCTCAGTCGGTCCATCTAACTACGCAGACACCAAATGCAATTTGACGCGGCAGCACGCGCACCAGAAATGACGACAGGAAAAGGCCAGATGTTTTCAAACACACTTTTTTTAAAGATCGCTGTGCGAAACGATAACCAAAATATGTGCGCAAATTTAATTCCACAGAGAAAGACGCAAAATGCCACCTCGAGCCAGAAAATCCGTAACGCATCAGATGATAGCAGAAGTAAGCAAAGGAGCAGCAGCAGTACGAGAGGCATGCGCGGCAGAACCAGCATACCAAACAGCAGACGATCTGTGGAAAGGACTGAAACGAAACGACCTGGCGGCGCAACTGGTGTTAACATTTGCACAGCGACTCAGGTTCAACAAAAGAACGCGCCAGAGTTTACCAGCAGCTAAAAAGCAGGAGGACAGGCGCTGGGTGCCCATTTTGCGAGGGGAGGGCTGGAACCTGTACCTGTTGATGCGTCAACGGGCAGTACCAAACAGGAGAAAACCGAGAAACACAACAGGGTGCCTAACGCAAACAGAAAGACGAACAAAAGTACGACTTGGGCAAGCAGACGCTGCCACAGATACAGTGGACGGACAGGCAGCAGCAGCACTTAAAGCAACGTGGTCACTGGTGCTTTCGTTGTGTTGCGTGCTGTGGATAGACAACTGGTACCGGGCACAATACACGACACACCCAGACAAAAGTGACCAGTCGCAAAACTGTACTGCAATGGCAGTACTTCAACTGAAACAGAGGCCCACGTATTGGGCAGGACATCCAGCCATTGAGGACCTGGCAGCACGGATATTGACAGTCGCAAGGGCTCTGCAACAGCGTGAACCAAGAATCCCCCAGACTTTGCGTGACATGGGGTATGCAGATGAGTGTGTACCAGACACCGGAAACGTGAGAGCACCGTTGGATGTGAGGAGGGATGCAAGGACTGTGCAGGTACCAGTGTGGCGCCCGTTTGCCCTGTCAAAAGAAAAGGTAACTGGTGGTGTTGGTCTTTCAAACTTGTTACACTTTGCAAAGGACGTAGCACAACAGACAAACAGAGTTCTACCGCTGTTGGTTGACGAAAACACACACTACAGGATACTAAAGTTGTTGTACGGTGCCAAGAACCAACGATGGAACATGTGTGCGTACCTGCGTTATGTGCCTGTAGCTTACGGTGTCTGGCATGCCTACAACTTCGTTGTTACTCATACTTTTCGGGTGTTCTGGCCTATTCTAACCTACCTACGGAAAGGTCTGCTACGACCTGGTTCAACCATACTATCATACCCCAAACTGATAGTTATGGAAAAAACTATTGCTGCGCTGATGCTTGCCACACCCCGGATACTACACCTGTATTGGCGCAAGGAACAAGCTGCAACCGCGATCAGTTGTCGTGACACTGCGCATGCCAGGAGGCAAGCGGTGGCAAACGCAGTCTTGCATTTGTTGTCGGAATGGTGCCCGTTGTTGTTGTACTTGGGCCACGTGGTACAGGACCGCAACTGGTCGGGGGAAAACAATTGTACAGGGTCACGAGCTCAGGAGGTGTTGCAGTTGAGTTTGTGTCTGTTGCGGAGGCTGTGTCGAGGACCGTGTGACACCGTACTGAAGTACGAACGCACAATCATGTGCACATTGTTGTACAACAGCAAGTGGCACCAGGACCTGCTCGGTCAGGCACACTCAGAGGAGTTTGGAGAAGGGATGTTGAGCAAGCTGGTGCAGGACAAGGCGAGAAACACGGGTTCTGTTACTGTTGAGGGGGTCGAAAACCCTTAGTTGTTACTAAAGGTTGGTCCTGGTGGCAAACGCGTTGGGATGCAAAACGTTCCCAAGAACCTGGTACACAGGATGCGACAACGACTGACAAGAATTTTGGCGACAGACCGGACTTGCATGGCCTATGTGGAATGGGAGTCGGACAGAGTCAGCACCGTTGCAACTTCGTGGCCGCCGAGGTTACCGAGGTTTCCACCCTCACCTACACAACCCATTGGTTACGACCAATACCAGCTACTTGGTCACAGCGTACTAGATGCCCTCATTGACCAGAAAACAAATCCCACCAACCAACTGAAACGGAAACTGGATGCTGTTGTGGGGCGGAGAACAGATATGGATGCCGAGAGACAGGAAGCAGCAACACGCAACATGCGGCAGCGCTTGCGGTAACTGACACCCGCAGTGCGCGAGGCCTCGCGCACTAAACGTTACGAAAAACAGGTATGTAATGCGATGTGAGTGCGCGAGGCCTCGCGCACTGAGTAGTTCGCTAAGTGCCGTGGAATAAGTCACAACAAAAACGGTTGTGGAACAGATTTGCGAAAACGACCTGCAAAATACTGTTTCGACTGATTTCAGAGTTCAAATGACCGTGTTTCATGTCATGCCATTTGCCCTTCTCAGGTACTTTTTGACTTCATGAGTGAACCAGGGTCGCCAGAACGTCCAGCACCAGACGCAGAGGCCATGGAGTCGTCACCAGGGACCGACCAAGGAGACACGCCGAAGATAGGACCCAAAAAGAAGGGTGAGAAGAAGCCAATACAGGAGATGAAGCTCACAGTCGACGTGCAACAGTGGCTGCGGCAGGAGAATGGTAAAGCCGTGAAGGTAAAGATTACTGATTTGAACATTGACAAGACCAAGGAGCGCGGACAGATCCAATCCATCAACTATGACGACGTTGCCAGGAAAGTGACGGGATATCAAGCACTGCCACCACCTGGACCGTTGCGCGTTACGGCGTTGGAGGATAGTGGTATGACTCGCTTCGCGTTCGATCGAAGACGTTTCTTCTCTTTGCTTCGGTACATGATTTGCTTTGCAGATGGCTCACTTTACGTTCTGAATGGTCAACATGGCACAGAAACATGCAGAAAGATTCAGGAACTGTGTCTCGCAGAGGGCAATGAATTGGAGGACTGGCAGGAGTTTTGCTACGTTGACATTCTGCAGTACGAACCGCCTTGGAGGATCAGGTCCAAGGTTGCAGGATTGCAACAAGCTGGCAGCCAGTCTGTGACGTGGACTCCGCTGTCCGAAGCGCTGGACAACATGTTGTTGTACATTGAGGACCAGCAGAGGGAAAAAGAGCCACAAGATTTCAAGCGGTTCAAGATTGCTGTTGCCCAGGCTGCCGTCAACTCTGCGTTTCTTGCACCCGAGGCTTTGGAGGAAGCAGGACACACAGTATGTATTCGTTTGTCGCACGGTTATAGTGCGCGAGGCCTCGCGCACTTCATGACACTGTTTTCCCTCGCAGGACTCGACATTCAAGAACTGGAGGGACATCTTCTCCCTGGCGTATTACTGCGGCAGTGAGGCGGTTACTGGTATGAAGAACCTCGAGAGTAGGAGCAGGAAAGAGGAACTTACAAGGAATGCCTTCAAGAAGCTGGAGGGGCTGCATCTACCGAGCTTCTTGCGGAAAGTCTGTGCACACATGAACCTGAAGGACTCGACCTTACGCTCCACCCAGAACTACATTGACGCGCTGATTACGGAACAATGGGTTATTTTCCATCTTGACGATTCCGGACATTAAGCAGTATGTCAACCAGACCGCACTTTTAGTGAACGAGGGCTCGCTTACTCAACCACCTTTTTCACATCCGTACAGCTGCCGATGCGAAGATCCGAGCAGAAGTCGCAGCACTGGGCACGGCGCAACTGAAAATTGGGCTGGGAAATTGGGGTTATTGGGAGGACGCAAAAAGTACAAAGTTTCGGTCGCCGTGGCCAAAATGGAAGACGTTGACCAGTGCACCTCTGTGGCGGAATGGGGACAAGGGCGAACCTCCATTACCGCAGATGCTGGCCGTGCGGAAACAACTGCAAAGGAAGCCTGAGTGACCATCATTGGCACCGCCACAGACACAGCTGAGTACTGGCGATGTGATCAATGTCTCCAAGCAGGACGAGCAAGGGAGCAAATTCTCTTTGAGGGCATGCCATATTGAGGATATTGAAGAGACACCGCCAGTCCGTTTCCGGGATCTGCAGTACCCGTTGTGGGTCATCAACGCTGACCTTTTCGTTGAATATCACTCTGCAGGATTTGTTCCAAAGTGGCTGGTCGATGTGATGATGCTGGGGAAGGACGTCATTTTCTATGGCGAGGCTGATGTTGTGCGTGTGATGTTGTTGCGACTAACACGTAATCATTTGTATCACTCTGTTGAGGCTTGAAGTACACTTTCTCAAAGTAACAAGGGCTATAGCCCTAGCGCCCCATGAAGTTCACCCCTACCACTCAGCTGAGCGGACGTATCTTCCTTAATGGAGGTAATACCGAAATGAAGTAGGCCCTTCTTGCCTACGGCTTTGTAGGTCAAGCCTAGTGGTCCTCCACCTCAAGACCACTATACTCAATTGTTTCTATCACTCATTGTGCTTCTCTGTTTGAACTGATTCGGAATTCAGTTGCTTCGCCATGCTGGCCAAGCCATATCCTGTGTCTGGCCCAACTCCTTTGCCCCAGATTCCTAACCGACTCCATTGTATTCAAGGGAGTGCACATTAAGTGCTTGGTACTATCTTGGGGACCTGAGTCATGTCAGCTTTCACATAACGTCATGTATTTTGTTTAGAAACCATTGGTGCATTGAATTTGGATCTACATTTGTCTAACTGCAGCCCCTCTTTGTTACACATGTTTTGACTGTGGAAGGATTTTTCCTGATTTGATTGATCCGATGCGACGACTTGCTTTACTTTATCTTTGTGTTGACTTCAATTTGACATGGGGAAAATCAGCAAGGTTTTTCTAAAACAAATACAGGAACACGCAAAAGTGTTACCAAACCAGAAGCCTTTGCTGGCAGCAGAAGAAGGGCTTAGAAGACTAACGCAGACTACGAAGAACACCAACAAAAATTTGTTTCCTGAACTGTGGAGATGTTTGTCACGCTCAGCGCCAAAACAGTACCGATCACAAGCACCAGGTCAAGACTGATGATATGAGAGCTCGACCCTAATCTACAAGTGGTGTACCCGTTGATACTGGTCCTCTAGGAGAACATGCACAATCAAGAGGGGCGGAGGAAATTACAGAGATATATACAGAAGGAGTCCGCCCGAGCGCAAGCGCTGAAGCGCCCGGCTTAACGCGGGCGAACCTCAGCTGCCTCGAAGGCAAGGAACCTGTGGCAGCTGCCCCAGCTTCCATTGTTTCCTCGATGCCCCCATCCGAAACTACGCCTACTCCCGGGCTTGAAGTGGCCAATGCCAAGGTCAAGGCCTGAAAAAGAGCAGTAATGAAAGGAAAGGGGAAGGATGCATCTTTGGAAACGATGTTCGGAGCTACTTGGGGCAAGTAGACGTTTGAGATACCTCACAGCGAAATGGACTGGTCGGCGTCGGCCCAAACATCAGAGTAGGAACCCGACTGGGTGTCTGAATAACCTTTGCCTCCGGAAGAACCGAAGGAACCAGAATGCATGAAGGCTCGCCCCAATCCTAGGGCAGTGGCACCCCAACCTACGTGCGTGGATCGAGGTTTGCCCCCACGCATGGCAGCCCCTAAGCTGGATCTTGATGAGACCATGGACTTGCTTTCCCGGGTCCTGGGTGAGGCGATGAAGATCCTGATCTGAGTGCATTGTCAACAGCACTCCAGACTAACTTGAGGCTCTACACTTTGAAGAAGCCCCCACCTACCATGTCCCCTGGTGTGGAACTGTTAACCAGGGATGTGAACAGCTGCAGAGGCATATCCGCAGCTCCCTAATGGACAGTTGTCCTAGCCCTTTCAACCATGGTGCGAGGACTGTGCCTGTCTGCAATGTAGGTGACACCACAGAGGCTGAGATGAAAGGCTATGGCCTGGCAGCAACAGCCCCACTGGCCACAGTCTACCCCTCACCCCCTTCAGGTGCAACAGATGACCCAGGTGTACCAGGTAGGGGAACGAAGGCAATCGCTACGGCAAACCTTCGGATCGAGCTCCCCGAGTTCGATCCCAAAAACCTGCCTGAATGGGGTGAGGAGTTTTCTGAGTTTTTGCTCCTCACGGGTCAGCAACATGCTGATGTCCGGACCAAATGCACGCTCATCAAAAATTCGTGCAAAAAGAAATTCCTTCAGCGGCAAGTTAAGCCCGCTATCAGGAAGAGCTGCAACTGGGGCGACTTCCTGAAAAGACTGGAGAAGATGTATCCAGTCTAGGAAACGGACCTGAGTGTCCGAACGGAGATTGAGGAGTTGCCTCCCCTCCCCGAATTCCCTACAGCTGCTCGCATCTCCGAGTTCCTGGCGCAGCTGGAAGAGCTCATGGGGCGTATGAACCCCTCGTCCTATGGGCCTACTTAGCCTCATCTGTGGCTCGTGGGGAAGATGCCTAGTAGGACAAGGGGAAATTGCAGAGAGATTTCCGAGAGGAAATCTCCGACGCACTCTTACGATAGCCTGGTCAATCTGTTGATCAATTTGGCCATGGAAAGGGAGAATGACTCCCACATGAACAAGTATCTGCGCAAGCATCAGCGAAGGGCGACCCCTGCTGAGAAGCGTCCTGGGGGGAGGTCGCCTCAACCCCACTGTAACCCTGGGAAGGGCCGTGTTGGGCCGCTGAAGCACATGACTGAGACCCCCCCCTGGAAAGGTAAAGGTGCCCCTGATATTTTCTACTGTCGTCCTACGAAAGAAGAGAGTGGACCCTGCCACGCGCCCAACTGTGATGGGCGAAGTGCGTGCATGCCCCAACTGAAGCGCACGCAGAAAACCAAAGGTGGTCAGGAGGTAAAGCAGGAAGACCATTTCCGCTGCATGATGACTCGCGGATATTGCGGCAAAAGGAGGCATTATGAGGATGAATGCCACAAAAAACGCCGCGAATCTGAAAAAACTACGGAAACCGGAAGAGGATCAGCGTAAGAACGGTGGTAAGGGTGGTAAATCCGAAGGGGGGGGCCTAACCCTTGGGGATTTAAGGGTAAGGGTAGCCCTGGTGCAGGACGAAGGTCCTCAGCCCCCTGCACTGGTGGAAGAGGAGCATCCAACACTACACCTAAGGGTGAGCCGTCGGGTGAAGAACGGCCTGCCCCCTCCAACCCAAGCTCTGGTGGCGCCGACGAGAGCAGCAAGATTGCCAAGAAGCGCCGCCTCAACTGGCACTCTAAGTGCCTGCAGGCCGCTGGAGTTCAAGCGATGTTCCCTGAAGAGGGACAGGGGGGCGGCTCTGAGGAGGAGGGTTTGGTTTTCTGGATCAGTGTGAAAATTGGTGACCAGGTTCACAAGGCTGTCTAAGACACGGGCGCTACGCTTTCAATCGTGGTTCACAGACTGCTGAAGCAAGCCAAGATCCGGAAAATCAAAAATGTAGCCATAAGGGTTGGGGATGGTCGGACTATCCATTCCCTTTGGGGGGGCCGATGTGACCGTTTGTCTGAGTGACGAGCAGGTGACTCAGCACTGCAAAGTGCTGGACACCGACGCCTTTGACATTGTCATAGGCACAGATTTTCTGCGCCGTAACCCCCAGGGTAAAACTGTTGTCTTTGCAACGCCCCTATGCCCTTCACTGCGTCTTTGGCAGTGGCCTTTTCTCTGTCACTCTGGAGCTGTCACGACGAAGAGAATCCAGTCTACGCTACGTGAACTGGTCTTATCGAACTGAACACTATCAGTTGATGCGCCCCTTCTTGCAAAATGGACTGGCCGCCCTGCAGGTAGACCTGAATGAAGTTCACGTGGAATTGTTCGCGAGTAAAGAAGAGCAGATGATGCAGCTCTATTGCTCCAGGTATCTCAATAACGCCTATCGCTTCTATTGGAGATCGATGGGATTGTGCTATGCTAACCCCCCATTGTTTCAACTCGCTAGCGTGCTTACCAAAATTGCCCTTGAAGGAGCGAGAGTGATGCTGTGTACCCTCGACTGGGGTACCACAGGGGAACACACCTATTGGGGACGACTGTTGGACTGTATGACAGTGGGAAGAACTGAACTCCCCAATGGTCCAGTCTACGTCCCTGAGGACTCTCAGGAGACCATGCCCGCCCCTGAATGGGGCAGTTTCTTGTGCATCGTAGACGGCTCTGAAAACCCCGTACCAGTGAGTGACCTCGACCAGGTGGTACTCAAGGAGTTGATGGCCGAAAACAGAGGCCTTACCCTCCTGGATCTCAAGAAAAGATCCGAGTACTCTTCAGTCACTACTACCAGTGGTGATTGCTCCGATGAGCAGGAGACTCCAGCAGTCTCTACTACTTTGGCTAATGCTGACGACCGCCTAAGCAATATCGCCAGTGCTATACCCTCGGTTGACCCAGAGGTGCTGACGCTCAAGCACAGCGCTTTCCTAGCGCAGCTGCTTATGAATGAGGTGGATCTTTGTGAGTTCACTCATTACGGGTCCCATGACCACGCCGTTTTCTCCATGCAGGCCACAGATGGCCCTACAGGGGAGGTACCTGGCGCTAAACCCTCCCCCAACAACATGTCCGTTCTTTGGTACGATGTATAGGACCTCCAGCGGGTTCTATGGGCTAAGGATGAGTTTATCGAGCGACGGACCTGCCTAGAGCTCCTCAAGAGGCCCTGGAAAACATCTATATGGTCCGAGGAGGATGATGAAGGGATGACTTCTCCCGATCCTGAGGTACCCCTGGTATACACCCTTCAGTATGCCCAGCAGAGTTGCCAGGACTGGGAGGATGAACTACCCCCTGAAACAATGGGGCGTATGAAGAAACAGGAAAAAGGGAAGTGCAACCTCCATGCTCTGAGCCCACGCAAACTGCACCCTGTTTTGCGCGCCCAACGCGCAGAAAAGGACCGGTTGGCAGCAGGGCAAAAAAACTATTTTTTTGGATGTTTGATGAACATGATTTTGGGCGTAGTGAAATAAATTGCTTCTCTAGTGTTGTGCAACTCCATGTTCCTCAATGTGACGTTTTTCACATTTCTCTGGCCTTCTGAGTGCGCGAGGCCTCGCGCACTCAAGATATTCAAAGTAGAGTTTACTGGACTGGCGTTTGCGGAAATACGCAGCTCCCACACGGTATTAAAAGTAGGATTGTGTTGCTCATGGAGCATTGGAAGTGTATGACTGTCAGACGTCCCATGTTAGGGGAAACACATGTACTGTAAAGTGAAAATGAAATGCAAATTTTGGCATCCAGAGTGCGCGAGGCCTCGCGCACTCAGGTCACGTTATGTATTAATTTACAGATTGGATATGACGCGTACAATTGGACGTACAATACCAGACAGACCAACACAGTTGATTTTTTCCGGTGTACGTCGTATGTGTGTGTAGACACAGTGTTGGTCAGATATAACACGGTATAGAACATCGCCCCCCGGAAACAATCAGTGGGCGAGGCCTCGCGCACACAAACGACGGAAGAGAAAGAAAAAGCAGGCAGGTCAGCCTACGCCAATATTTACATTCCCTTTCACGGCTACCACCTGTGACAGTCGATTATACATCGGTAACCTTCATCATATCTTCCAGGGGATCGGGGGAATGACTTGCTTTTTTCCAACAGCCACTCAATGGCAGACGTGTCAAGTTCTAATAGCAGCCGTAGCCTTCGCTGCCTGAGAGATATGGTTTTTTTTTCCAACTGGTTTTAAAGACGGAAGAAGAACAGCAAATTGTGGTTGCGAAAACGGTTTTCGGTTACTGGGAACGGAGCGCACGCAGACACCAAATACAATTTGCGGCGGCAGCACGCGCACCAGAAATGATGACAGGAAAAGGCCACATGTTTTCAAACACACTTTTTTTAAAGATCGCTGTGCGAAAGGATAACCAAAATATGTGCGCAAATTTAATTCCACAGAGAAAGACGCAAAATACCACCTCGAGCCAGAAAATCCGTAACGCATCAGATGATAGCAGGAGTAAGCAAAGGAGCAGCAGCAGTACGAGAGGCATGCGCGGCAGAACCAGCATAGCAAACAGCAGATGACCTGTGGAAAGGACCCAAACGAAACCACCTGGTGGCGCATCTGGTGTTAACATTTGCACAGCGACTCAGGTTCAACAAAGGAACGCGCCACAGTTTACCAGCAGCTAAAAGGCAGGAGGACAAGCGCTGGGTACGCATTTTGCGAAGGGAGGGCTGGAACCTGTACCTGTTGATGCGTCCACGGGCAGTACCAAACAGGAAAAAACAAGGAAAAAAAGACCGGGTGCCTAACGCAAACAGAAAGACGACCAAAAGTACGACTTGGGCAAGCAGACGCTGCCGCAGATACAGTCGACGGACAGGCAGCAGCAGCACTTAAAGCAACGTGGTCACTGGTGCTTTCGTTGTGTTGCGTGCTGTGGATAGACAACTGGTACCGGGCACAATACACGACAAACCCGACGAAAGTGACCGGTCGCAAAACTGTACTGCAATGGCAGTACTTCAACTGAAATAGAGGCCCACGTATTGGGCAGGACATCCAGCCATTGAGGACCTGGCAGCACGGATAACGACAGTCGCAAGGGCTCTGCAACAGCGTGAACCAAGAATCCCCCAGACTTTGCGTGACATGGGGTATGCAGATGGGTGTGTACCACACACCGGAAACGTGAGAGCAACGTTGGATCTGAGGAGGGATGCAAGGACTGTGCAGGCACCGGTGTGGCGCTTGTTTGCCCTGTCAAAAGAAAAGGTAACTGGTGGTGTTGGTCTGTTAAACTTGTTACACTTTGCAAAGGACGTAGCACAACAGACAAACAGAGTTCTACCACTGTTGGTTGACAAAAACATACACTACAGGATACTAAAGTTGTTGTACGGTGCCAAGAACCAACGATGGAACATGCTTGCGTATCTGCCTTATGTGCCTGTAGTTCACGGTGTCTGGCATGCCTACAACTTCGTTGTTACTCATACGTTTCGGGTGTTCTGGCCTATTCTAACCTACCTACGGAAAGGTCTGCTACGACCTGGTTCAACCATACTATCATACCCCAAACTGATAGTTATGGAAAAAACTATTGCTGCGCTGATGCTTGCCACACCCCGGATACTACGCCTGTATCGGCGCAAGGAACAAGCTGCAACCGCGATCAGTTGTCGTGACACTGCGCATGCCAACAGGGCAGCAGTGGCAAACGCAGTCTTGCATTTGTTGTCGGAATGGTGCCCGTTGTTGTTGTACTTGGGCCACGTGGTACTGGAATGCAACTGGTCGGGGGAAAGCAATTGTACAGGGTCACGAGCTCAGGAGGTGTTGCAGTTGAGTTTGTGTCTGTTGCGGAGGCTGTGTCGAGGACCGGGTGACACCGTACTGAAGTACGAACGCACAATCATGTGCACATTGTTGTACAACAGCAAGTGGCACCAGGACCTGCTCGGTCAGGAACACTCAGAGGAGTTCGGAGAAGGGATGTTGAGTAAGCTGGTGCGGGACAAGGCGAGAAACACGGGTTCTGTTACTGTTCAGGAGGTGGAAAACCATTACTTGTTACTAAAGGTTGGTCCTGGTGGCAAACGCGTGGGGGTGCAAAACGTTCCCAAGAACCTGGTACACAGGATGGGACAACGACTGACAAGAATTTTGGCGACAGACCGGATTTGCATGGCCTATGTGCAATGGGAGTCGGACAGAGTCAGCACCGTTGCAACTTCGTGGCCGCGGAGGTTACCGAGGTTTCCACCCTCACCTACACAACCCCTTGGTTACGACCACTACCGGCTACTTGGTCACAGCGTACTAGATGCCCTCATTGACCAGAAAACAAATCCCAACAATCAACTGAAACGGAAACTGGATGATGTTGTGGGGCGGAGAACAGATATGGATGCCGACAGACAGGAAGCAGCAACACGCAACGTGCGGCAACGCTTGCGGTAACTGACACCCGCAGTGCGCGAGGCCTCGCGCACTAAACGTTACGAAAAACAGGTATGTAATGCAATGTGAGTGCGCGAGGCCTCGCGCACTGAGTAGTTCTCTAAGTGCCGTGGAATAAGTCACAACAGAAACGGTTGTGGAACAGATTTGCGAAAACGACCTGCAAAATACCGTTTTGACTGATTTCAGAGTTCAAATGACCGTGTTTCATGTCATGCCATTTGCCCTTTTCAGGTACTTTTTGGCATCATGAGTGAACCAGGGTCGCCAAAACGTCCAGCGCCAGACGCAGAGGCCATGGAGTCGTCACCAGGGACCAACCAAGAGGGCACGCCGAAGAAAGGACCCAAAAAGAAGGGTGAGAAGAAGCCAATACAGGAGATAAAGCTCACAGTCGACGTGCAACATGGGTGCGGCAGGAGAATGGTAAGGCCGTGAAGGTACAGATTACTGATTTGAAAATTGACGAGACCAAGGAGCGCGGACAGATCCAATCCATCAACTATGACGACGTTGCCAGGAAAGTGACAGGATACCAAGCACTGCCACCACCTGGACAGTTGCGCGTTACGGCGTTGGAGGATAGTGGTATGACTCGCTTCGCGTTCGATCGGAGATGTGTCTTCTCTTTGCTTCGGTACATCATTTGCTTTGCAGATGGCTCACTTTACGTTCTGAATGGTCAACATGGCACAGAAACATGCAGAAAGATTCAGGAACTGCGTCTCGCAGAAGGCAAAGAATTGGAGGACTGGCAGGAGTTTTGCTACGTTGACATTCTGAAATACGAAACGCCTTGGAGAATCCGGTCCAAGGTTGCACGATTGCAACAGGCTGGCAGCCAATCTGTGACGTGGATTCCGCTGTCCGAGGCGCTGGACAACATGTTGTTGTACATTGAGGACCAGCAGAGGGAAAAAGAGCCACAAGATTTCGAGCGGTTCAAGATTGCTGTTGTCCAGGCTGCCTTCAACTCTGCGTTTCTTGCACCCGAGGCTTTGGAGGAAGCAGGACACACAGTATGTATTCGTTTATCGCACGGTTATAGTGCGCTAGGCCTCGCGCACTCCATGACACAGTTTTCCCTCGCAGGACTCGACATTCAAGAACTGGAGGAACATCTTCCCCATGGCGTATTACTGCGGCCGTGAGGCGGTTACTGGTATGCAGAACCTCGAGAGTAAGAGCAGGAAAGAGGAAGTTACAAGGAATGCCTTCAAGAAGCTGGAGGGGCTGCATCTACAGAGCTTATTGCGGAAGGTCTGTGCGCACATGAACCTGAAGGACTCCACCTTACGCTCCATCCAGAACTACATTGACGCGCTGATTACGAAACAATTGGTTATTTTCCATCTTGACAGTCCGGACAATAAGCAGTATGTCAACCAGACCGCAGGTATGCGTCAGTGTCGCAGCTTCAGTGCACGAGGGCTCGCGCACTCAACCACGTTTTTCACATCCGTACAGCTGCGGATGCGAAGATCCGAGCAGAAGTCGCAGCACTGGGCACGGCGCAACTGAAAATTGGGCTGGGAAATTGGGGTTATTTGGAGGACGCAAAAAGTACAAAGTTCCGGTCGCCGTGGCCAAAAAGGAAGACGTTGACCAGTGCACCTCTGTGGCGGAATGGGGACAGGGGCGCACCTCCATTACCGCAGACGCTGGCCGTGCGGAAACAACTGCAAAGGAAGATTGAGGCACCATCATTGGCACCGCCACAGACACAGCTGAGTACTGGCGATGTGATCAATGTCTCCAAGCAGGACGAGCAAGGAAGCAAATTCTCTTTGACGGCATGCCGTATTGAGGATATCGAAGAGACACCGCCAGCCCGTTTCTGGGATCTGCAGTACCCGTTGTGGGTCATCAACGCTGACCTTTTCGTTGAATATGACTCTGCAGGATTTGTTCCGAAGTGGCTGTTGGATGTGATGATGCTGGGGAAGGATGTCATTTTCTATGGCGAGGCTGATGTTGTGCAACGTATCGGCCACGACATGCAGAGGCTGTGGCGTATGGAGAAGGAAAAGGATCCAACCACAGTGCAATTCTACCATGTCCGGTTGCCGGTATACTCTTGGTTATCGGGTCCCGTGACCAGCAATATTTATCAGTTCGACGAGCACTGTATGTTGATCGGAACAACGAGTCGCTGGGATAAGCAGGTATATCTGCTTCTTTCGCCGTTTACAATGCCGTTGTGTGCGCGAGGCCTGGCGCACTGCTGCCTGCGTTATTCGTCTTTATTCATCACATTTACAGTTGCCGAACTATGTGACGTATTCCGCTGGACATTTCGAAGAGATGCAGAACAAGAACCTCGCTGGTTTCATGCCTCTGATTCACATGCTGTGGTACCTGGACAAATATCTTTTGGGCAGTTGGTATGCTGCTGCAGTGGTTGTTGTGGACGACACGCCTGCCATGGCCGCAAAGATTGCGATGTCGGACGAGACAGGGAGGAATAAAGTGGGGTTTCTGGCTGCGTCAGCGATCAAGTAAAAGGACCTTGCCAATGCCGTTGGAGGTGCTCTGCAGCATGCGATCATCATGCGGTACATGTTGGGGGCTGATCAGACGGAGCAGGGAGCAACGGCTGCAATTTGGAATACTGAAAAACAAGGGCTTCTGCGTGGCATTCCACTGTGGGTTTTGGACAGCAGCCGAGGATATGAAGGGCACCAGAAGGTGCAGGCTGCAGAAGCCGTCCAGGCAGATGTCGTGACTGAGGCCCCCACTGACGACACTGAGCCTGTTGCGCCTCCACCCACCTTGCCAATGCAAGCCAAGGCGAAGAAGACTGCCAACGGCATACCAACTCAGGGTACTGCAGCCGGAAAGGGAACCCCCTCAAGTAGCAAGAAGCAGGCAAAAGGAAAAGAGAAGGAATCGGACAAGCCCGCGGAATCAGACGACAACGATGCCGACAAGGAGGAGGAAGAAGAGGATCCGGAGCAAGTACTGGGGACCCAGCAGAAGCGCAAGCGGGGACCCGCCGCTCACTTCGATGCAAGCCCCGAGTCTTGTAGGGAACAGCCGAAGAAGAAAGCGAAGACTGCTGCCAGTGCTAGTGCAGAGTTCAAGCCGCCCTCGCGTTCTGGTGCCCAGCCGTCTCGTGGTACCGTTGCCTCCCCAAGTGGGACAGTTGCGGTGGCAAGAAGCCTGGGTTCCAGGTTGGCTAAGGTTGCTGGAACGAAGAAGAAATAAGTCACCAGTAAACCCAAGTGCTTCGCGTCTTTTTGCAGTCATGTGTGCGCGAGGCCTCGCGCACTCGCCTTTGACGCGAGTCCAATTATGTGCCCTTAAGGGCTTGTACATTTTTGCCGAGCTTCTATTTCAGTGTTTGTACGTTGTGCACTTCCTGTCCTGTTTTTGTTGCCTTCTGTACACAATTGTTTCCGTGACCTTGAGTGCGCGAGGCCTCGCGCACCCAGGTACACGAATAAGCAATTTATTTCGCAGGAGAAACATAGGTGCAACTGGAGACCTGCAGAACGTCATTTTTGAGAATGAGCTCCCGAAAAGGCACGCACCAGTTGGTTTTTGAAATACAAAAACGACAAGATTGGTAAAACACACCCTTCAAATCAGACAAACTAATAGTTTATTTTAAGAAACAAAAAGTGGAAAAAAGCAGCAAATTGGGTAAAATTGTATTTTTTCGGTGGTATCTGGGTCATGTGTCCTGCAAATGTCCAAAAAAGAATAGTTTTTCGGGCTGTCGTTTTTTGGGTCCTTCCCTTCCAAACGGGGGTGCAGTTTGCGTGGGCTGCAGAAGCCGTCCAGGAAGATGTCGTGACTGAGGCCCCCGCTGACGACACTGAGCCTGTTGCGCCTGCACCTACCTTGTCAATGCAAGCCAAGGTGAAGAAGACTGCCAGCGTTATACCAACTCAGGGTACTGCAGCCGGAATGGGAACCCCCCAAAGTAGCAAGAAGCAGGGTAAAGAAAAAGAGAAAGAATCGGACAAGCCCGCGGAATCAGACGAGAACGATGCCGACGAGGAGGAGGAAGAAGAGGAGCCGGAGCAAGTACTGGAGACCCAGCAGAAGCGCAAGCGGGGACCCGCCTCTCACTTTGATGCAAGCCCCGAATCTGGTAAGGAACAGCCGAAGAGGAAAGCGAAGACTGCTGCCAGTGCTAGTGCAGAGTTCAAGCCGCCCTCGCGTTCTGGTGCCCAGCCCTCTCGTGGTACCGTTGCCTCCCCAAGTTGGACAAGTGCAGTGGCAAGAAGCCTGGGTTCCAGGTTGGCTAAGGTTGCTGGACCGAAGAAGAAATAAGTCACCATTAACCCAAGTGATTCGCCTCCTTTTGCAGTCATGTGTGCGCGAGGCCTCGCGCACTCGCCTTCGACGCGAGGCTAAATTATATGCCCTTAAGGGCTTGTACATTTTTGCCGAGCTTTTATTTCAGTGTTTGTACGTTGTGCACTTCCTGTCCTGTTTTTGTTGCCTTCTGTACACAATTGTTTCCGTGACCTTGAGTGTGCGGGGCCTCGCGCACTCAGGTACACAAAAAAGCAATTTATTTCGCAGGAGAAACATAGGTGCAACTGGAGACCCGCAGAATGTCATTTCTGAAAAAGAGCTCCCGAAAAGGCACGCACCAGTTGGTTTTTGAAATACAAAAACGACAAGATTGGTAAAACACACCCTTCAGATCAGACAAAATAATAGTTTACTTTAATAAACAAAAAGTGGATTAAAAGAAACAAATTGGGTAAAATTGTATTTTTTTGGTGGTATCTGGGTCATGTGTGCTGCAAATGTCGAAAAAGAATAGTTTTTCGGGCTGTCGTTTTTTGGGTCCTTCTCTTCCAAAAGGGGGTGCACTTTGCGTGGGCTAAGATGCTGAGGACGATTTCGTTGAGAAACTGGAGAGCATGAACCTAAGTAAGCTCATCCAGAAATACCAGGAGGTTTTTGGAGCGTTGCCCCCACCCCTGTCTTGCAAAAAAATGGTCCAGATGGACCTCAAACTCAAACCCGAGTTTGAAGGGTCTGTGGGGAGACGGCGTCCATATCCCGCCCCACAAGACCAAATTGAGGAGATCGAACGCTAGATCCAGGAATGCATAGATGCTGGCCTCGTCGAGGAATATAAACAGGGGGGCTATCCCCGCCACTGTAGCCCTTGTTTTCTAGTGGCTAAAGCTAGCTCAACTGCCATGCGCTTTGTCATTTACTAGGGAGAGGTCACAGAAAAGACCCAGAACCACTCAGGGAGTATCCCCAACATGGAGAACACCCTCGAGAGAATCGTAAAATGCCAATTCAAAACTAGAATGGACAAGCGCAGTGGCTTCTGGCAGGTAGACCTAACCCGAGCAGCCCAGGAACTGCTCGCCTTTGTAACCCCTGAGGGCCGTGTCTTCCGCTGGAAAGTCATGCCCTTCGGTGTTCTGAATGCCCCTGCTCTCTCTCACGAGCTGATGAACAAATCCTATATATCGTGAGACGCAGACCCCTTGTGCAGGAACTGGTCTCCCGCGGGGCTGAGATGGAGGCACACATCGATGACGTGAGCCTGGGTACTATTACCCAGGAGGATCATATCCTCCGCCAACAAGAGTTTTTCACTGTTTGTCAGGAGAACCATCTCCGCATCAAACTCGGTCAATGTGAGTTCATGCGTGAGGAGATTGAGTATCTAGGTTTTGCCAATGGGTATGGCTGGTGAAAACCAGCCGCATCTAAGATGCAACCCCTGCAGGACATGCAGATACGTGACGACCCTAAGAAAGGTCTGCACGACGTATGGAGTGTCATTGGCGCCTGCAATTTTTACCGGCGCAATATCCACAATTTTACGTATTCGGCAGCCCCCCTGACTGACCTTATTGAAAAGACCATCCCTTTGGGATGGACTGACAAGGAAGAGGCCTGTTTCGAGGAGTTTAAGAAGAAGATTTCCTCTACCAACTACCTGGGGGTACCCCGCCCTAAGGGCGAAATAATACTCATCACAGATGCCTGTGACGTAGGGGGGGGTGGTACCCTACACCAGTGGCAGGAGCTTAACCCTGCTGATTTGTCTCACTGCCAGTTTCAAACTTCTGGCCTGAACCGCGATGGTACTCTGAAGCATTACTACCCTGCCAATGAATGGTGTTTGGTGCCCCTTGGGCAGTGGAACTGGAAGTGGAATCAAGCACGATCCAACTACAGTACCTACGACGAGTAACTCCTGGCTGGGATGCTGGTGCTTTCTTCCCAGTCCGGTCTACTTGGCAGTAACCCTATCGTCTGGCTCTGTGACCAAGAGCATGTGAAAACATTTCAGAAAGGTCCCCCTGCTGAAAAGGCGAAACTAAAGGGCTGGTGGACCTACCTCAGTCAGTTCAGGCTAACTGTCCACCATATACAAGGTATAAAGAACGGGATGGCTGACTATATATCTCGTAACACCTTCGACGCCCTCTTAGGTGAGAGCTCGGAGGCGTCGGCCAAACAGGCGTTCAAGCGCATGGACGTTCAGCTCCACTCCCTCATTAATGGCCTAGAGGCGCGCCTCATAGAAGGCAACCGTTGGTATAAAGATAACCAATATATGTATTATGAAGACCGTATAGTTGTGCCTGAGGCAAGACTGGATGGTTGCCTACAGTGGGCCCATCTCAGTTCTGGGCACACGGGGTGCAACCGGTCTGTCGACTTTTTCAGGGAGCGTTTCTACTCCCGACTAACCTGTGTTGAGCTACGTGCTCGTATGCAGTCCATGGTGGACTCCTGTGCCTGTCACGCCAGCAAACAGAGCGACTCACGTGACCGGGGACTGGTCTCCAGTCTGACAATCCCCTACTGTGCTGATTCTCTGTAGTACGTGGATTTCATCCACAGTCTGCCTAAGTTTGGTGGTTATGATAGTTGTTTGGTTGTCACCTGTGGCCTGACCCGTTTCACCCGTGTGTTTCCCTGCACCAAAAGGATCACAGCGGAACAGACTTTGAAAATATAGGTTGAACAATAATTCAAACACTATGGGGCGCCTAAGGAGGTGCACTCTGACGAGGACGTACGTATCCGGAGTGATACCGGATGGTACAAGCGAGTACTGGACACCCTGAACGTCCATGTAACCACAGGTGTGCCCTACACTCACACTTCTAACCATCTGTGCGAGAGACAGAACCGTGTGTTGGAGCAGAACCTGAGGATTCTGATGAAACAGGAACGTACCGAAGATTTGGTACGCCTGTTGCCCTGGGCCGTCCTAACCATGAACTCTCAGGAGAGTTCTTCAAATGGCTATACCCCCCACGAACTGTTCAATGGGGGGCGTCCTGCGTGGTTCTTCAAAACCCGTTTTCCAGAGGACTACAAGCGCCCCGTAGGGGACTGGCTGGAGCACAGGCAAGACCTGGCTAACCTGCCCAGAGCTAACCTGAGACACGTTCGAGTACGTGAGTTGACTAGGCGTAACCGCACGAGACACAGGCGACTGTGCTGGTACACCACTCGCGATTGCCCAGGGGGCCCCGCGACTGTCTGCAGGACCCCTACTTTGGGCCTTACCGCATTATAAAGAGAGATTGATCCAGGATCCCTGTAAGGTGCAGTCCCCGCCTAGGTGGAGAGTTGCTGTGTGCACCTAAACAGCTGGGACATTACCACTCACGTGACGAACTGTCCTGGGACGAGTGGCGTCTGTCTGACAAAGAGTTCGAGCGCATCGACCTAGAGAACGCTGCCAACTCTGAGGAGGCAGACGAACTCGAAGAAATGACTGCCCATGAGATGGCAATCAATGGCTACTACGTGGTTGCAGGTATTGCACGCCACGAGTAGGAACAGGGCAGGAAATTCCTTACCCTGTGGGATGGATATGGGCTATCTGAGGCAACCTGGGAGCCCATGTCCGCCTTTATACAGATGGGAGTATCAAACCCATCTTTCGTTCCTACCTCGTTGAGAACAACGAGGGACAGCTACTAACCCCTGCTGAGACTCTGTCCCAGCGTAAGAAGAAAGAATAATCTCATTGTGCCTATCTATTTATTGTGCCTGGCCGAACTGAGGAGGTTGCGAGCTTGAAGAAGCGGTAGTATACCCCAGACATCCCCTCCTCTCGTTATGAGTCTCCTTCAGGCCACTCCTGCAGGAGTATTGGCTCCCCCCGGAGGTACACTTCCCCCGCACAGAGGGGGAAGCGACACTGAGGATTGTCAGAACACCACCAGGTGTAAGTGTTTCGGGGCGTTGATGAAGTTCCCTTTCTTATTATTATCTTCTGATTTCTGAAAATAGGTCCTCATTATTGATTTTGTCCACTGGAAAACCATCGAAGTTGAGCTGGTATGGCAAAGCAACAAGAACAGACACGAGAACTCAATACATACATGGCGTACTTGAAGTCCTGCACCGGTCCAGAGTCGCAGAGCCAACTCAGGCTCTTACATGCCCCTACATAACATGCAAGCATGACATGTACAATTGCACATACACTGGACCTATATTTACATAATCATTGAGCGCAAATTTTAGTGTTCTGGAGCGTGAATTCTCTGCTGCGCGTGCGCGTGCTCTTTTCTCTGTGCGCGTGCGCTTTCTCTCTGTTCTCGCTCTCGGGTTTCTTCGCTCGCTCTCTCACTCACTCGGGCTCACACTACGCCTCGCCCATCGTTCACTCGCTCGCTCCCTCCGACCCTCGCTCACTGGTTCCGTTACACTCCCCTAAGCCGGGCGGTGAGGATGGCTGGGGTGTGCGGCGGAAAAAAAACTGTTTGTCCCAAAAGGACCAGCGTACATGTAAAGTCAGTAAGTGCCATACACTGTACAGCACAAAGTATAAAGTAGGGAGTGGCGCAGCGACTCTCCCCTAATGCCGGAGAGCTTGCTCGGAGGCATTTGACAATGCAAGATTGAATGATTGGATAATCGGATCGGGTAATGATTGGAAATGAAGACAGATGGTGGCTGCAGAACTGAGCGTATCAACCACGCTGCAGAACTGAGCGTATCAACCACTGGTCGTCGTCAGGCTTGCGCCTCCGATCCGCCAGGGAATTCTGACTTACTAACTGACTTGTGGCGAAAAACTGCTTGACTGCAGGTGTGACTTGTGGCAATTAAGCTCTGTCTGCCTGCTGTGGCTCGTGGTAGTGGCTCGTGGTTTCTGTTCTGGGTGTCGGTCTGACTGCTTCTGCTGGCTGTGTAATTTACATGCAGCGACTGGCTATGGCCGTTGGACAAGCCATACAACACACAACATATAACTGGCGAATCAGTTTCAGCCACACTAGGCACATCGAAACTACTCAACTTGAACGAAAACTGCAAACAAATTGCAAACACCACTAACTGTCAACCTGTGTAAACTGTCATGAATCAACACACAGTAAACTTTAAAAATGAACCGTAACCTGAACCAACATGACTGTCTGTAGCTGTGAATAGGGCAAAGGTTTGTAACCATTGTAGAAAGGCCGCTCGGTCAGTGTGGTGTCTGTCTCTGTGCTTGTGTCGTGCGTGATCTAGGTGCGAAACTTTGTTGGCATGATGGCATCATCCGACTGTCCCTCACTGTCAGTGTGGTGTCCGTCTCTGTGCTTGTGCTGTGCCTGATCTACGTGCGAAACTCAATGATCTTGTGGCTGGTCAGAAATAGAAAATTGGATAGGAGACAGATGGTGGCTGCAGAACTGAGCGTATCAACCACGCTGCAGAACTGAGCATATCAACCACTGGTCGTCGTCAGGCTTGCGCCTCCGATCCGCCAGGGAATTCTGAAGGGGACAGTAAATCAATTTGACGGAGAGTATCCAAAGAAATGCCTACACTTAATGTTGCACGGTGTATGTTGCACCTCTGTGCCCTTTCTGCCTGTCTGCTGTTTGCGTGGGCCGCGCGCGCTGTGTGCGTCGCTGTGCGCCCTATGTTGGTGTTTGGTCCCTCTGTTGGGTCTTGGTGCCTGGCGCCCTCTCTGGGTCCTCCTGGCTGTGGTGTTCGTGGTTGTTGGCCTCAGCAGGGAATTATTCCCCATCACACGCGTACGCATACGCCTGTGCCTGGCATCTGGCTGAGTGTGCGTCGGGTACCTTTGTGGTGGGCCCACGCTTGCTCTGTGTGTTGGTGGCTGTGTTTTTCGTGTGGTGGTTGCTTGTTGCACCGAGGCGTCACCTAAGCCGTCACTCGGTTGGATTTCATGTTTGTGTGGTACACGAGTAGTCTTGGCCTACGTAAGAGGTTGCTTACATGTATACTCAGGTTCAAATTTAAAACATACTCCGTGTTGATGGTTGTGGTCCTGCACTGGCACTCACTCAGGTCTGCCGGTCACTGGTGGTCTCATCCTACACTGTTGCCCACGTTGGTTCCTTTCCTCTACCCTAGTCCTCGTCACGCCATGCCCCGTACTGTAACCCGGCCTGTCTGCATCCAGGTTGGCCTTGGGTTAGACATCGTGGACTCCTCGGTGTACCCCATCAACACAGCGGTTAGTCCAGCCTAGAAGCACACTCCGACCTCACCGGTAGCTCAGTCCACTTAACCCTCACTCCAATGCAAATATGGCGAGAGGTTACCGGTGGTGGCAGGTAGGTAAGTGACAGACTATGCGGACGTGAACTAACAAGGCGACTATATATACATATCTTATCACAATGCGTTCTCCGTGTCCTGACCAACACAAGCGGTAGGAGAGTCACACTCACAAAGTAGGAAAGATCTGAAAAGACCTGTGTTTACCTTGGCACCTGGAGGTTAGGCATTGGTGCTGGACTCAAGGCTTGATACAAAAGGGAGACAATGAATGATTCACACGCACCTTTACACAACTAGAACAAAGTTGTCTGCTGACTCGAAACAAGCAATGGTGTGCCAATATGCTGTGACTGCAAAACACTTCAACAATCAAGTCAAGCAACAATCAACTCAAGAGCTAACACAAGAATATTTCCACAACTATTCGTCACTTGTCAAACAGACTTTTTGAAAACCACCTTCACAAAATTGACTCATGAGGTACACACCTCTAACTGGGTGGTCCCAACAATCAACAGACTAGACAAAGTAGGCAAGGCACTGCAACTACAGTTCAAACAAGTCTTGTAGACCAAAGGCGGTGTTCAACTGACGCTGGTCGCTTGAGGCAAAAAATGTGTCACAGTATTGAGAAATCAAATCTAAGACAAAATGAGTCTCCAAAAACTGAACAACAAGCTTGAAAGGCGTTGGCGCCACAGAAAACGAGTGGCGACCAGTGCGACGAACGCACTTGTGTGTCGAAAAACCACAACGATGAGTGTCACCCAGGACAATTGTCCAAAATTATTTTTTTGTTTGACTGAAAACTCAAGGTGAACCAAAATGGTGCTAAAAGCACAAAGGAGTAGTGGCGACGAGTGGAATAAACACACCCGCACTCAGAAACGACTTGCCAAAATGGTTCCACGCGCGAGTTCTGGTCATGGAGAAAGAAGAATAACTTCGAGCTACCATACTTGTTCTCAAACTTTTGGGTATTCACCACAATTTTTGTTCAACATTCAGAGAAAGGGAAGAAGGTAGGAAAGTGTCATCAATTCAGGTTCTCAAAGCTTCAAACTACTTTAGAGCGCCCTGGCAGGCCCAGCACCAGACAATGAAGGAGATGTGGAGGATGATCCTTGTCCATGTGCCCATGTTTTGCCTGCAGCCCAATTGAAAGGTTGTGGGTCAAGATCAAACCCACCAACAGTTGAATGGACTTAGAGACCAAAGAGGGTCTCACGCACGCAGCCAGTAGGTCGCGCGTGCGCCCAGTAGGTCGCACCTGCGCGCGAGAATGGTCTCACGTGCACCAAATTCCAAGATGTCCAGAATTGACCAAATTTGACCAAAATGGCCAGTTTAACCCCAAATGAGGCCATAACAAGCCACAGAAACTCTCTCGCAGCACGCAGACACTCGCCGACGACCGTCGACGCGCGTGGACGCGCGCCGAAGCACTTCGCGCGCTTCCATTTGCTTCGAATTGTCCAAATCAGAGCTCTGAGACTCCAGTTGGTCAGAAAGTGTCCCAAACTCCGAATTGCAAAGGATGGACAAGAAGTAAACCTTGTAGGTACTCAGAAGAGAAGTTGCAACTTGTGTGCAAAGCCACAAAGCCTACATGTGACGCGCTGGAGCATAAAGGTGGTGACAACGCGTCCACAGACTCCAATTCCTTGCATTTGTGAAACTCAACTTGCTGATCAAACCTTCAACAAATTCAGAAAGATGCGCAAGCAGCAAACACCAAGAAAACTGCAATTTGATCGCTTCGCTTTTTCCAAGCTCCTTGTCGTTGTCGGCAAAAGCACAGATGCAATGGACTCCTGCAGAGCTCGTACCAAACGAGAGTTCAAGTGCACTGGAATCAAAGAATCAAAGGTCTCTTCTGGGTTTTGTTCGAAGGTGTCATCGGTCGCACTGAGGCAAGCAGGTCCCTGAGTGACGCCTTGTAAGCTGAGTTGGCTTGTAAGTGTTTCGGGGCGTTGATGAAGTTCCCTTTCATATTATTATCTTCTGATTTCTGAAAATATGTCCTCATCATTGATTTTGTCCACTGGAAAACCATCGAAGTTGAGCTGGTATGGCAAAGCAACAAGAACAGACACGAGAACTCAATACATACATGGCGTACTTGAAGTCCTGCACCGGTCCAGAGTCGCAGAGCCAACTCAGGCTCTTACATGCCCCTACATAACATGCAAGCATAACATGTACAATTGCACATACACTGGACCTATATTTACATAATCATTGAGCGCAATTTTTATTGTTCTGGAGCGTGATTTCTCTGCTGCGCGTGCGCGTGCTCTTTTCTCTGTGCGCGTGCGCTTTCTCTCTGTTCTCGCTCTCGGGTTTCTTCGCTCGCTCTCTCACTCACTCGGGCTCACACTACGCCTCGCGCATCGTTCACTCGCTCGCTCCCTCCGACCCTCGCTCACTGGTTCCCTTACACCAGGCCGCTTATCTTGTTTGCAACCCAGCGGTTGGTTCATCCCATTGCCCCAGCCTGCCACCACACATTCACCGCGCACTGTAGTACCAAGAACGCGCCCATGCGCTGGACTAGCTACCCGTGGGTTCGGTTCAGTCCGGGATGCCTTCCTCCATACGACCACCTCAACTGCGGGTCACCTGAACATGCCAGCCTACGTGAACGGGTTCCCCCCAGATTGGCACTCACAGTTGGGGCCCTTTACTCGCAATCCCCTCTGTTTTCTAATTTCAAAGGGCGGTGAGCACTGTTGTGCAGACAACTAGACCTAATCAGTGTGTACCAGGACAGGTTCAGGACCCCGGTAGAGCTCCAGTTTAGGTGATTGTACTAACACCCTCCCCGAATCGGGATCCGTTTTCCAAACACCTGCACATCCGCTGCTTCCGGATTGCAGCCCCTGCGAGGTTGTGCCCTACAATCCCATGCCCGTGGTTACCAGGTAGGTAGGTAGGTAGGTATCTTCGGGAGCTTGGGATGCCTCCTTTGACAACGCCGGAAGAAGGTCTTACCAAGGGGACGTCCTGTCCCTCCCACTGCCCCATGTCAGGTGCCTCTTAAGCCGCACCTGCATGTGCTTGCAAAGTCATTGTCGCGGGCACCCGGTCCAGGTGTCCCTGGCGGGAGGGTGTCCCAACATGTGTCTGTGGGTAGGGTCACATGCCCCCTCCTGTGGGCGGTAGCTGTGGGGGCTGCCCGGCCGTATGGAGTATCTCTCACCACAGGGGTTATTGCTCCCGCGAGTCTACGGTACGACCGCCGTACCCCTGTGGCACAAGTTGCGGGGCCCCACTGCTTGGCAGGCGACCACATCCTGGGCTGTGTGCCGGCATCCCTGTCATCAGTTACTTCCATGGCTCCGGGCAATGTTTGCCATGGTCCCCGATGCAGCCTGGCCGGGCTCGGACCAGCGGCCTTGGAGTACCGCTCCCTCCACTGGCCCGGTGGGTCGGCTGGGTCGCCCCAGTGCGTCCGATCCTGGGGGTGTAGACCGTTGCGTCGTGTCCCTTTGCTGCCCTGGTTGCATGTGCGTGTGCAGTGTCCTCGCCCACGTGGCGCCTGTTCACCGGTGTGCGCGCTGTGTGCGGTGTGCGTGTGCTGTTGGTGGTTGTGTCCCTCCTCCTCCTCCCCCCCTAACTTTCTTTTTTTTTTTGCTCTGTATTTGTTTTGTTTTGTCTTGTCTGTTTTTTTAAAAAATGGAAAGGGGGGCGCGTGCACACTGCAGGCACAGGCATGGGCAACTGGTGCAGCGGTGCAACAGTGTAAAGAAGGTCCCTACCAGGACCGGCCCCCGCTGTGCCCCTTCCGCCTGTTACCCCTGCTGATTTACTCTGGATCAACAATTGCATTTCTCAAAATCCTCAAAGTCCAAGGTCCAAAATCCAAAAATATAGAAAATGTAATCCTCCTCCAACCCTGAACAGCAACCAGATCCCACCAATACAGCAATAGCCCAATTCACAATCCAAATCAGGCTGCGGGCTTTCGTTCAGCACACCGGTCGTCTCACGGTGGCGGGCATGTACAAGAATTGCACCAAGGAAGAAAGCCCTGAAATTGGCATATGAACACATATCAAGCAAAGTTGGGGAAAGAGGTAAACATACACATTCACAGCCATAAACCCCTCATTCCCTGGACTCAAGACCTTCCCTTGACTCACCGACATATTGCCCTGAACCAGGTCAAATGAGATGGCTTAATGCCATGTGTCACAAGTCACTACACAAACCCCAAAAATGTGTTCACTCCCAAGCCTCTAAATCCTAGCCCAATAAGGGAGGTGGCGTGTCATGGCCTAGAGTGGCGCTCAGGGCCATGCCCTACCCTGACATAACCTTGGTTGGACTTGGGATTGATTGGGCTTGGAGATATGCCCCATGAGTTTGAAGTTACCACTTATCCGAAGGCTGAAAGCATGCATGGAATCGAAGTCTACCATTCATGGAGGATAGAGACCAAAGGCCAATGCCCATGTACATCCCCACTTTACCCTGGAAACCCCTTCGGATATGGGCGCCACGCACTGCCCAAGTCAGCCCATGATCTTGGGACCAGTTCTTGTATTCCTTCGTGCGCCAAGCCAAATGGAGTACACGATCCGGCATATGATGGTGTTCAACTCCAAAGCATATGCCAACATATGAACAACATACCATGGTTCGACTCTCCATAGGCTTCTTGCTGTTAGCTGACCAGGTGAGTACACAAAACGCAAAAATGAGCAACAATTGAGGTCAAAAACATGAAAATATGACCGAATACAAAGTTGTCATGATAGTATATCTCTATGCTCACCCATGATATCCGCTCATGGTTCAATACACAAATGATTGGAACCCTTTGCGAACAATTCCCCCACTTGGATCCCCAATCGGGCGCATGGAGATACCTTCGCCACCCATATCTACATGCCCCATGAAAATTGGAGTGCACTCATGGATCTCTTAGCCAAACATACCATGAGCAATACATATGCGGTAGATTTGGTCTAGCGCTTTGAATTCCACAATTGGGACATGGGCAAAGCCCTTGTCACGTGTGGCTCCCCATCACTTCGGCCACACGAAGATATATAACATGGGCGTGAGCATATCGAGACACATACCATGCATATAACACATACCCTCAAAATGTGGCTCCCACCATGGTATGCCATGCCCCTCCATGGACATAACTTCACGTTAAAAATACGTGGGAACCCAAAGAAAAGTATCTATTCAACCCCAACACTCATGCGGTACACTCGAAAGTCGTATTAAAATATTCGGTCGCACGGTCCAAGAGTTATATATCACTTTATACCCCCTTGACCATTATCCCTTGCTACACCAGGCATTAGTACACATCAAAGGCGTTTGATGCTTCCCAAATTAAGCTGAGACTAAGGCGCTTGCAACCCAACCTTCCTTATTCTCTCTCCTCACACTCGCGCGTAGATATGGTCCTTCAAAGTGGTCCCACGATTCACTTTTGTTTCCCTTATATCTCCAAGTCAAATGGGTGGCAAGTATAAGGGAAACCTGATTCGGGCATAGGGAAAAGAGTATGACCACTCGAAGAAGACCAAATCAAGTGCGGCGATGTCGAAGTCGAAAATCCGATTTCGACATCGCGAAAAATTCAGATTAAAATTTCGAGTGCTTATTTAGAAAATTGCGGAAGCAACGAACCCTTTACTGATGAAATCTGACCCTTCATCGGGGTTTCCGCCAAAATATCTGGAAATAACAGCTAACCAATCGGTTAACGCAAAATCGCGAGCCAACTGACAGTCGCCGATACATTGACCATCAGAACGAAAGGCTGAAAAATTACGGAAACATTATGATAATAAAACCCTGTTGATTCCTGATATTCCGATATATAAATCTCCGCTGGCGGCGCCTCGGTACTGAATGTGGCCGCTCATAGCCGGAGTGGCCAAACCTATCACACTATCACATCGGGTTAGGTCAGGCGGATGGGAGAGTATGATATCAGCCAATGGCGGCTTGCCGGCACATAGATACACACCCCAAGTGACCCCAAGATGGCCACGGGGGTCCGAACCGGCTTCACCCCCCTTCTCAGAGCGTTGTATCCGCTCGGAAACAATTGAAGAGAGGACGGGAGGACCCCAATGGGCACCAACCCCCCCCCCCATGTCCCAAGGACACATGGAGGACCCACACACGTTGTAGGCGTCCCCCATGCCCCAAGGGAGGGGTGAGAACACTGATAATCAGTGCCCTACGCCATATCCGGTCTCCTCTTGATCTACAACATGGACCAAGGGTTTCAAAGATAGAAAAACGTCGCCGGTCGACCTAAAAAAGTATACCACAGTGAAATATATATGTGAAGATCGAGTGAAGGGGGTATATGGCCAATGAAGGCCGAAAAATCCCCGGATGAACGCCCTCACCCATCTCACAAGCACAAAAACAAACAAAAATGCCAAGGGGAATCCATTACGGTGCTACAGCAGCCACCAAATGGACCAATACGTCCTTGACATCCAAAGAAATATTCTTTTTCTTCAGGTAGTCCATCCAGACCGTGGTATACCTCGGCACGAAACTGCTCGGAGGCTCCCACGAATCCCTGGATGCGGCGAATTCCTTCCAACGGACTTTATAAAGCCTACCCCCAGGCGTCCCCGGGGCCGGCTTGTCCGCCAGGATCTACTCAGCGGTGAAGTCGTCGTCCTCACCCTCGTCGTCCGAGTCCACATCGCCGGCCGTGAACTCGAAGGTGACGGGACGTCCGCTGGGGTCTGGTGCTCGGGGACGAAGCTGCGTATGGTCGCGGTCCAGGATCTGGTTATCCCCCACACGAACCGCATACACGTCCTGCCCGACCTTCCGCACGATTACCCCCGGCACATACCAAGACGCCTGCCGATGCCTGGACAGGACATCCTTGTAGTGCCGCTCCACCCACTCGGTGTCTTGGAGAGCATACTTCTGGACCTTTCCCTGCTTGAAGTAATTGGCCCTCTTGTCATGCTCGTCCTGAAGTGCCTTGCACACCTTGGCCGCCGTGTCGTCCGCCTCAGACATCATAGCGTTCGCGTCCCGGGCCACCTTGCCATGGTTCAACCACGGGAGAGTGCGTGACACTCGATCCTGTAGGAGAAGGATACGATGGGGCGACAGTCCAGTGGGTCCCGGAAGGTCGTGGTACGCCTGGAGCACTCTCCACAGCGAATTATACCAATTCCGGCCCGGTTCATCAATGTGCAGCTGGCGGAACTTCTCGAACATCTGCCGCCCGGCCACCTCAGCCCGGCCATTCGACCGGCTGTGGTATGCCACGGTCTTGGCGTGCCGAATCCCCATGTGCTTGCACATTGTCTTGAACCACGTCCCCACGAATTGACTGCCCCGATCGCTGCACATGACAGCTGGGACATCGAAAATCATCAGCCAATGCCTGATCATGGCATTAGCGACGGTCTTGGCCTGCAGCCCCACTCCATGCTTGTCCTTCTTGTCCTTCTTCTTGGACTTCTTGCCAGGGACCGCGACGATATACCCACTGTGCCTATCCACCGCCAGGATGACACAGTCGTAGGTCTCTCCTTCCACGGTGACCTCAGGCATGGCGAATACATCCATGGCCACGGACCGCATAGGGGCCTCCGGTATAGCCGTATACACCGGGTTGCCCGCTGTGGAGTGGTTGGGGCTCTTCGTGGCCTGACACACGGCGCAGTCGCTGCAGAACCTATCCAGGATGGCGTAGTACCCCGGAGGGAAACTTGAAACGCCACTCCAGGTCCTGCAGCATCTTGTCTCGGCCAGGGTGCATGAGCTGGGCATTGTGCCAATGGTCAATGAGCTCCTCCACTCGGTTCTCGGGCACCAGCAGCTTGTCCTTGAGGAACAACTTGTCCCCATCCTCGGTCAAGCCCTCAGGCCAATCGTCGTCCGACGGGGCGCTCACGGCATTCCAGTACTTGCTCCAGTGCTCGGATGCCGCATAGTCATCCGACCAATCCTCTGTGAGCACCGACCTGACTAGCTCTACAGGGGCCACCATCCATTGCTCGAGGGTTTCTTCTCGAATAGCTTGGACGCGGGCGCCCCGGAACTTGGCCAGGTCCGTACGGTTCGCCATCACCACAAAGCACTTGACCCCCTCTTGCTCCATGGCCTTCTCCATCTCGATGATGCGTTTGGTTTCCTCGGTCTCCTCGGCGTCCCCATGGCTGGATATGTCCATCCAAGCCTTGCCCGCGGGGTAGGCCCACCGACTGAGGCAATCTGCCACAGTGTTGTCCTTCCCCGGGACGTATACGACGCTGAGGTCGAACTTGGCGAACGTCTCGTGCCATCGGGCCCTCCTTGCCGCCGGTCCCGAGGGGGTGTCGACGTGCTCCTTGTGCCAGCTCTGCAAGGACTGATGGTCCGTACATACCACCACCGGTTGCAATCCGATGTGGCCAGACCACTTCCTGAGCGCACAAACAATGGCGTACGTCTCCTTCTCCCTCCCGGTCCAGGTTCGGCGTTGGCCCTCAGCCAGGATCCGGCTCCAGAACGTCACGGGTACATGTGACCCGTCGTCTCGGATCTGCTCGAGGACTGCCCCTACAGCATAGTCCGAGGCATCCGTCAGTAGCACGAATCCCTGGTCCGGGTCCACCAGGAATAGCCCCAGTTGCCCCAGGAGTCGCTCCTTCAGGCGGCTGAATGCATCTTCGGCCTCAGGGGTCCAGGCAAGCTTCTTCTTGCTCCCCTTCCGGCCATCGAACTTGCCCACTTGCAGCATCTTGTGCAGCGGCCCCGACAGTTCTGCATACATCCGGACATAGCCCGAATAGTAGTTGCAGAACCCCATGAAGGACCGGAGTTCGCTGATGGTCTGGGGCTTCTCCCAGTGGTGCAGGGACGCCAGCTTCCCAGGCATGGGACGGCGTTGCCCGTGACCAACCACGTGACCCGCGAACTCCACTTCCTTCACGAAGAGTGAGGCTTTGGTGGGCTTGCACACCATATTGTGCTTGTCCAACTCGCTGAGCACTCGGCGCAGATCCTTCTCATGCGCGTCGATGAGCTCGTCCTCAGTCATGTTCTCCGTGCCGGACCCGATGATGATGTCATCCACGAAGGGATCGGCACAGTCCCGGACAGGACCGAGTAGGTCCTCCATCATGCGCTGGAAAGCGGCGTTGCCATTTTTGGCGCCCGTAGGCACCACTTTCCACTGCATGGGCCCCGGCGGCGTCGACATCGCTGTGCAGGGCCTGGAGTCCGGGTGTAGCGGCATCTGGTGATAACCATGTTTCAGGTCCAACACCGTGAAGATCCGCTTTTTCTGTTGTTTTTGGAGGATGGAGTCGATCAGGGGAAGCGAGTACGAGTCGTGCTCGGTTTGCTCGTTCAAACCTTCGTAATCAACCACCAATCTCCACTCGCCTTTCTCCTTCTTGGGCACGATGAAGGCAGGACTGGCCCACTCACTGTCGGAGGGTTCGATCCATCCCCGCTCAATGAACTCGGCCAACAACTTCTTCATGGCCTCGGCCCGATCGCCCTGAAGTTGGTACTCCCGATGACGATAGATCTTGGGGTTCGGCTTCAGCTTGATCTTCGCTGTACCAAACCTCCCACGATCTGGAGGGTTCTTGTTGGCGACGCCACTGAATAGCCGCGGATAGGCATTGATCAGCCTCTCCTTCAGCTCGGCGACCTTCGGGTTCTCCTGGGCCTCTTCAGCCGCTTGCTTCGGTATCGATACAACCGATCGCACTGCGGTATAGGCCTCTTCTGGGTCCGATTCCGACTTCTCCTCGTCCGATATGCCGTCTTCATCGTCGTGGGGCGCGCTTCCCACCAATAATCTTCGAAAATTTGCGGCCTCGGGCTGGTGCTCGTCGCTACCGGTTCCCACTCTTGGAAAACCCCACGTTGGTGGGTCCGACCCAACCGGACCATCGTATTGGTCCGCGATGTGATCCATGACCCTCGGCACGAACTCATCCTTCTCGTACTTGCCGGTGACCAACATCTTGTCATCCCACCAATGCGGAGATGTGACCATGGCCCGCCTCTTCTTGGCGGCACATGATCGTGCATCCCCATCCGCATGTAGTTGACGACGTCGTCGATCTCGGCGTGGGACAGGACGTCAATGCCATCAATTGGCTGATCCGTCCCCTCCTTGGGCTCAAACATGACCTTCATGGGCACCGCCTCCACCCTACGGATGAATGCTTCATCACCCGTGGGCTGGGTTAGTGCCCCATCCACCAGGAAAGCCTTGGTACCCCACGCTTGACCCGGGGAGGGCATTGATACACCCTTGGCGTCGATGAACAACTCCTCCTCTGGCCTGAATGACATCTCGTTCAGGGTGATGGAGTCCAGCGTCGACTTGAGACCCTCCAGCGGACATGGGGTGGATCCTATGCCGGTTATGACCAGGATCCCCTTCGCCCTATCCGCGACGATCTTCTCCACCGTACGTCTGGTATTGTCCAGGGAGCCATGCCAATACATGGGTCCCCACTCCTTCAAACCCCAATGCCTGTGCCAGGCTGAGTCTCCTCGATGCCAATGCCTCCTACACTTCCGCAAAAGTGGGGCATCCCGGGAAGCGAAGACGTCCGTCTCGGGCGCTTCGGCTCCCAGCGTCTGGATCATCCTGGCATACACCTGCGGCACCATTCCATACTCCGTGAGCTAAACTCCACGGTCTCCTCTGGACCTGGCACCCACAGCTTGCACCGCTTGGACGATCCGATCCTCTTCCTCAGCGTTCCATTGGGATGATCCGCATGCATAGTCCGTGGACAGCCATGTGAGGCATTCATCATCCTCCCGGACCAGCGTTGCACGATGGGGAAGGGCTCCAATGGCGATTGCCACCATGAAGTCATACCCCATGATCATATCCCAATCTGTAATGTCGGCCACATAGAAGTTCCCGGATAGAGTGCTTCTCTTCGCCTGATCAGGGCGGTTCAAGCGCTCATGCTCCCAGAATTCCATACTGATGGTGGCCTGATGGGTGCCTCCACCCATAATCTCTCCGTTGGCGACCTTCAGGCGGACCGGTCTCCGGCTGGGCTGCAGGAGTTCCTCCTTGAACAACCCTCTCCGGACCAGGCTAACCTGGGCTCCCGTATCCACTAACACATCCACCACCTTCTCCTCTCATCCGCACGGTACTCGCACTTTCAAGTGCAACTGCCGCTCGTCGCCATGAGGTGTATGGACGACTCTCACGGCATGCAACTCTAGCACGTCCCGGTGCATCAGGACTTCAAGGGTATGGTCACGGATGGTGTAGATCTTGGGTTGGTCCTGCCCGTCCACGGGGCTCTCGGTGGTCGCTCCTTCCTTCTTGCCATGTCCCGTACCCACATGTACTTCCCTTGGCAGGGCGCTCAAGGGGTTGGGAGTGGCGAAGCTCAGTGGTTTTGGCTCTTCTGGAGCCTCCTTCGGCACCCGATGTGCCTTCGCTTTCTCTGGGATTCCACTGATTTTCGGAGGAGAGACCTCCGAGGTCCCACTCCCGTGGGGGCTCCTCTAGACTTGGCTTCCCGCAGCCTCTTCTGGCTGCGATCCGCCAGGACTTTGTCCACCACGTTGCTGGGCTTTGAGTTGCTCCAACGTCCTCAACATGTCCTCAGCAACCTCCTCGATCGACCTCACTCGTCGGTCTTGGCCAGGTCCACCACCATAGCCTCTTCCTCGCCTTTTCCTTGGCCTTTGCCTTGGCCTTTTCCCCCGTCTCCGCCCTTCGCCTTCCAATCGGAAATCCGCTGCTCCTTGGGCTTCTTCTCGGGGTGGGCGGCGAAGTAGGCCTTCTTGTCCGCCTCATACACCTTGCACTGACGGTGGTCGTGTGCATGGTTGTTTCCCTTGCCATAACAGACCCAGCACCCGTCGTGCTGAGACCTGTACTCCCGGAACGAGAGCGGTGGGTTCCCGATCCTCCTTGGCGCTCTGCTCTTATTGGGTCCCACCTGGCTCCATCTGGACCGATCCTGCCCATGGTTCCTCACGTTGTGCGCCACAAACGCGAAAAAGTGGGCCTCCTCATGATCCTCCCGGGACCCGGTCCAGTGGTCTTGGCCACTTCCACTACCATCCTCCGCGGAGTTGGCCGTGTCCTCCTGGATCTCCCGATGATGGCGGTCTTCTCGGTGGCCTCGTTGTCCATGACCATGTCGATCCTGCACGTGGGCCTCGTTCTTCGCATTGAGCTTCAACTCCACCGTGATGTACTTCACGATCTCGTCAAGGCTCATGCGGGCGAAGATGACTTGCATCCTCAGTGGCTCCCCGCGCCTCTACTCCACGTTGTTGAGGCGCAGCAACCTTTGCGCCATGGAGTCTCCAAACACCTCCACGTACACGGCGTTCTTCAGTCCCAACATCCGGTTGGGTTCGCCCAGGTTCCTCCTGAAGAACTCCATGATACCCGCATGGGTATCCTCCGCCGCCATGATCCCCACCGCCACCCGCTTCTTGGCGCGCTTCTTCTCCTCGTCCTCCACTCGCCTCTTCCATTGGCCGGGGAGGACGTCCTTCAGGAGGTGGCGGATTTCGCTGGCCTCGTTCCAGTCCTCCACCAGCTTGAGGCATCTGCGGTACTTCCGCAGATACCGGTTCCACTCCCGGACCCGCAACTCACCGCGGTCCAGCGGCAGCGGGATGGACCACAGGTCCTCCAGCTTCTGGTTCGGAGCGTCCACCCGCTCCTCATCCTCCAACAACTGGAGGCAGGCCTGCTCCGTCCTGATCAGTCCTTCCCGGATCCGATCCCGCAGCTCCTCCTTCAGGTCCTGCGCCAGGCGGTGTGGGAATGTCCGGCATACCCACTTATCCCGCGGCGCTCCCCGCATCTCGCCGACGACCTCCTCGGCGAAATCCTCCCAATCCAGGATGAAGTCATCCAGGTTGGAGGGGTTGCCATCGTAGTAGGGGATTTTGATTCCCCTGAGGTCGTCAATCCTGATGGCGTCTCCGACGTCTCCAGCCACCACTCCACCGAGACGGATACCACCTGTGGCGGGGGGGTGTGAGTACACTCCCCGTACATCCCTCTCCTCCATGGAGTGCGATCCAGTTGGGCCTGAACCCATGGGGTTTGGAATGCGGGAAGGATTTGCTCCATCGGCCGTCCATATCCCCGTATTGGGGTCCTTCGCCCACAGGTTTCCGCCTGGATGACCTCCACCATGTCCGTCGGCGCTTCCCATGGTTCGCCCCTGCATGGTCTGGCTCTCGATCTTCTCTTCCGCATAAACTACCATAGTCGTCGTGATCGCCACATCCTGGGCGGCATGGGACATCTGTACCGTCAGGCTCCCCGGGTCGGTGGTTACGTGCCCTTCCCGCATGGACCCAGCTGGTGCTGTGTGTTCCCCGAGCATTGTGGATTCGCTGAACATGGGAACAAACGGCAGCGCACCCGGGTCAACACGCGGAGGCGCGTAAGGTGCCTCTGCAGGGCCGCCCATGGGTTTCTCCATGGCGCTCCTGAGGGTCTTAACCCGCTCCACCAGCTCTACCGCGGCCGGCTTTGCCGGGAGCTCCGGGCCCGAGGCGAGGGGCTGTAGCTCCTCTAGCCTTTTCAGGCGTCCCGACATGTCCTCCACCAGGTGGAGGAGGCTGTCCACCACTCGCTGCTGCTTCTGCAGGGCCAGCTCCAGATTCTCCCGGTACCGGTCCCGTTCCGCTCGCAGCTCCTCCATGTCTTTCTCCGCGGCCGACTGGTCGTCCAGGATCCACGCGACGTCCTCCTCTAGACCATCCTTGGCGTTGTCCAGGCGGTCAAGACTATGCACGATGGCGTCCATCCCCATCTTCGGGTACTTGCCCATGAGGAAGGACAGGTGCCCGCAGTGGCACGCTGCGTGCTTTCTGCCGGATTCAGCACATCCCGCGGTTCCCGGCACCTCAGACTCATGGCCCATGGGCGTATCGCCTATGGCGTCCGTCTCTGGTCCCGTGTGCCGGGGCTAAGGTGCCGTCCGGGCCCTGGCTGGCCTCTCCAAGCCCTCGGCGTCGTGCTCCAGGCTGGGTTCTGGGGCCGTGTTCGCCCTTGTGGGCGGTCTGGCCGTCTCCTCCGACTCCGAAGGTGGCTCATAGGCTGTCCGATAGCCCTCGGAGTGCCCTTCGGATTCCCACAGCCTGACCGGGCTAGGGTCCGTATCCATAGCCCCGGCGTCCCTTGCCGCGGACTTGGGTGACCCGCGCTTCCGGTAGCGCCGGGCCCGCCCTCCACTGCTGCCTGAATGGCAGGCCTCATCAGAGTCCTCCGCGGCGGAGCGGAGGTTGCATGCCTTTCGGCAGCGACGCTCACACATGGAGACCATGTCCTCCATGTCATGTCCTCCTCTTCCCGAATGTCGTACTTCTCTTCGGGCTTCAACTTCCGGAGTTCGCCATGCTCTTGAACGTCTCGGTTCTTCTATGGCTCCAATCTCCGGCGTGGTCTCCACAGAGTCCACAATACGCACCCGGGGCGTACTTGGGCAGGGCTCATGAGGGCCCAAGTCCGCGGGTCGGCGGTAGGTAGGGGCAGCAGGTAAGCCTCTGCTACCATAAAGAAGGTCCCTACCAGGACCAGCCCCCGCTGTGCCCCTTCCGCCTGTTACCCCTGCTGATTTGATCAACGATTGCATTTCTCAAAATCCTCAAGGTCCAAGGTCCAAAATCCAAAAATATAGAAAATGTAATCCTCCTTCAACCCTGAACAGCAACCAGATCCCACCAATACAGCAATAGCCCAATTCACGATCCAAATCAGGCTGCGGGCTTTCGTTCAGCACACCGGTCGTCTCACGGTGGCTGGCATGTACAAGAATTGCACCAAGGAAGAAAGCCCTGAAATTGGCATATGAACACATATCAAGCACAGTTGGGGAAAGAGGTAAACATACACATTCACAGCCATAAACCCCTCATTCCCTGGACTCAAGACCTTCCCTTGACTCACCAACATATTGCCCTGAACCAGGTGAAATGAGATGACTGAATGCCATGTGTCACAAGTCACTACACAAACCCCAAAAATGTGTTCACTCCCAAGCCTCTAAATCCTAGCCCAATATGGGAGGTGGCGTGTCATGGCCTAGAGTGGCGCTCAGGGCCAGGCCCTACCCTGACATAACCTTGGTCGGACTTGGGATTGACTGGGCTTGGAGATATGCCCCATGAGTTTGAACTCATAACATGCCAAAAAACTGCCAATTCACACCATGTTGGCCATATATCAAATATATGCTCAAAATTGAAGTTACCACTTATCCGAAGGCTCAAAGCATGCATGGAATTGAACTCTACCTTTCATGGAGGATAGAGACCAAAGGCCAATGTCCATGTACATCCCCACTTTACCCTCGAAACCCCTTCAGAAATGGGCGCCACGCACTGCCCAAGTCAGCCCATGATCTTGAGACCAATTCTTGTATTCCTTCGTGCGCCAAGCCAAATGGAGTACACGATCCGGCATATGATGGTGTTCAACTCCAAAGCATATGCCAACATATGAACAACATACCATGGTTCGACTTTCCATAGGCTTCTTGCTGTTAGCTGACCAGGTGAGTATACAAAACGTAAAAATGAGCAAAAATTGAGGTCAAAAACATGAAAATATGACCGAATACAAAGTTGTCATGATAGTATATCTCTATGCTCACCCATGATATCCGCTCATGGTTCAATACACAAATGATTGGAACCCTTTGCGAACAATTCCCCACTTGGATCCCCAATCGGGCGCATGGATATACCTTCGCCACCCATATCTACATGCCCCATGAAAATGGGAGTGCACTCATGGATCTCTTAGCCAAACATACCATGAGCAATACATATGCGGTAGACTTGGTCTAGCGCTTTGAATTCCACAATTGGGACATGGGCAAAGCCCTTGTCACGTGTGGCTCCCCATCACTTCGGCCACACGAAGATATATAACATGGGCGTGAGCATATCGAGACACATACCATGCATATAACACATACCCTCAAAATGTGGCTCCCACCATGGTATGCCATGCCCCTCCATGGACATAACTTCACGTTAAAAATACGTGGGAACCCAAGGAAAGTATCTATGCAACCCCAACACTCATGCGGTACACTCGAAAGTCGTATCAAAATATTCGGTCGCACTGTCCAAGAGTTATATATCACTTTATACCCTCTTGACCATTATCCCTTGCTACACCAGGCATGTGTACACACCAAAGGCGTTTGATGCTTCCCAAATTAAGTTGAGACTGAGGCGCTTGCAACCCAACCTTCCTTATTCTCTCTCCTCACACTCGCGTGTAGATATGGCCCTTCAAAGTGGTCCCACGATTCACTTTTGTTTCCCTTATATCTCCAAGTCAAATGGGTGGCAGGTATAAGGGAAACCTGATTTGGGCAGAGGGAAAAGAGTATGACCACTCGAAGGAGACCAAATCAAGTGCGGCGATGTCGAAGTCGAAAATCCGATTTCGACATCGCGAAAAATTCAGATTAAAATTTCGAGTGCTTATTTAGAAAATTGCGGAAGCAACGAACCCTTTACTGATGAAATCTGACCCTTCATCGGGGTTTCCGCCAATATATCTGGAAATAACAGTTAACCAATCGGTTAACGCAAAATCGCGAGCCAACTGACAGTCGCCGATACATTGACCATCAGAACGAAAGGCTGAAAAATTACGGAAACATTATGATAATAAAACCCTGTTGATTCCTGATATTCCGATATATAAATCTCCGCTGGCGGCGCCTCGGTACTGAATGTGGCCGCTCATAGCCGGAATGGCCAAACCTATCACACTATCACATCGGGTTAGGTCAGGTGGATGGGAGAGTATGATATCAGCCAATGGCGGCTTGCCGGCACATAGATACACACCCCAAGTGACCCCAAGATGGCCACGGGGGTCCGAACCGGCTTCAAGTGTTGTGTTCTCCGGTGTGCGTCGTCAACGCTTTGGTGGCGGCCGCGCCCCAGGGGTGCGGTTCGCGTGTCTCGATGTACACGGGTATGGGTGAGGTGCATTTGGTTAGTTGCCTCTTTGCTTTCGGTGCTGGCTGGTTAGGCGGCTGTATGGGCTGTGGGTGGGGGTTGTGGTTACGTTGCTCCCTCGGCGGACCTGGTTAGTAGTCAAGGGTTAGAGGTCACGGGCTGCGGCTCGGGTTCGACTCGTGTTGAGGCTTCAGCTGGGGTTGCGCGGTTGTGGCGGGTTAGGCGTTTTCGATGGCTGCGGGCTTGGGTTCGGCGCCGTTGGGCGTAGCGGTGCCCATTGGCGTGCGCGTTGGCGTCCATCGGCTTCGGGTTTGCTTGGTATTTTCTGGACGGGGCTCGGCGTGGCGCCCCGCGGCGGTGGCTGGCTGGGTAGTGGGGTTAGGTGGTGGCGCCGCTGGCCGCGGGGTCAGGCGCGTTGTGCTGTGTAGCGGGCAGGGCTCCCGTGGTGCTTCAGGTGCTGCCGGTGTCGGTGCGTCGATGCTTGCGGGGTAGCAAGGGGGTGTGTGTACGCGGGGTTGGGCCTGGGGTGATGTCCCACAGGCGTCTGCCCTCTCGTCGCGTCTCCTGGAGGGTCTTCTGCAGGCGCTTGAGGACAAACAGGTGGTCCTGGGGCGTGGGGAGGTTGCCGGGGTGGACTCTCAGGGGGTGGAGCGCATCGGCCAGCATGGCTTCCCATGCAGCCTGTCGCATCCAGCCCCCCGCCGGCTGGAGGCGCGAGTTCTTCACCGACCCCTTGTCGGGCCGATGGACTAAGCCCTCGAGGGAGCGTTCTGCCCGGGCCCACTTTCGCAGCACCCAGAGCTGCGTGTGGGTCCAGCGCTGCAACCACTGTTCCTTGGCGGGGCCTTTGCCTTGGGCGGAGAAGTGGGCGTGGCTGGGTGTGCTGGGGTCATGGGGACTGGTGGCGGTGGCGGGCCCGGGGGAGTCCTCGTAGTCCTGTGCCGCGGGGCTGCGTGGGGAGCGGGGGCGTGGGCGGATCTGGACTCGCGGGTACGCGCGCACGGTCTCCGCCTCGGGGTGGGGTTGGAATTTGCAGTGGCGGCGATAGCGGGGCATCTGCTGGATGTGGGCTGACATCGATGGTTGGTAGGGGGGCGGGGACGCTGCTGGTGGACCCTGGCGTTGTTGTGGCCTGGCTTGGGGTGGTCCGTGGGCCTGGGGTGCGGGCTTTGAGGGGTGGCAGGACGCGGCGCGTCGCGCCTCGACGGCGGCGCGCTCCGCCATGACGGGGGTGGCGGCGGCGCCGGTGACGGTGGGGGGGCACCGTGCTGGGCGCTGCTGCTGCCGGGTCTGGAATGGCTGGAGCCAGATGTTGTAGAGGACGTCCTCTGGGGGTCGGGCTTGCGCTGTCGTCGTGGCGCCGGGCTTGGGCTTGGGCTTGGGTTTGGCTGCGGGTTGAGGTCGTGGTGCGCTGACGGGTTTTGGTGGCTGCTTGGCGGCGGTCTTGAGTTTCGGCCAGGCTGCTGGCGCGGGCTTCGTTGGGATGTGGGCCTTGGCAGCGGCGGGGTTGCTCGCGGTGTGCACGGGTTTTCGGGCCCATTTGGGAGGCTTTCCTTGCGGCTTGGGGGGTGCAGTGCTGGACGAGGACGTGGTAGTGGTGGTGGATGAGGTGGTTGTGGTTGTGGAGGTCGCGGAGTCGGAGGCGGAGGAAAGGGCTGTGGGGGAAGGCGGGGGGTCCTGGGCGGCATGGCTGGGCGTCGGATGCTGGGTCTGTGAGTAATGAGGACGAGGGTGCGAATCCAGGCACCGGGTGTGTGCGCGCGCTTTCCCTGGTGACCTGCGTGCGTGCCGGTGCTGGTGCAGATGTATGTGGCGGTGTGGCGGCGTTTTCTTGGCTGTGCGGGCAAGTGGGTTATTCGGGGGGCGTCCAGCTCAGCTCCAGGACGTGTGGATGCGTTTGCTGGGGGTAGTCAAGGGTGCTGAAGAAGCATCGCTGAATGCCGGGCATGTCCTTCTTCGTGAGGTGGGGGTAGTTTTGGGTGGGGGTGTCTGGGCCCGGCCACAGCAGCACCATGAGGCGGGCTGCCACCATGTACGGGCAGAGCTGTAGGGTGCTGGGGCGCGGGGAGGTGGCTCCTCTGCGGTTCCGGGGGGCCTCCCTCTGCTGGAGGCGCAGCGGGCCGATCCTGCAGGAGTATTGGCTCCCCCCGGAGGTACACTTCCCCCGCACCAAGGGGGAAGCAACACTTAGGATTGTGAGAACACCACCAGGCCTCTTATCTTGTTTGCAACCCAACGGTCGGTGCATCCTATTGCCCCAGCCTCCCACCACACATTCTCTGCGAAGTGTAGTACCAAGAACGCGCCCATGCGCTGGACTAGGTACCCATGGGGTCGGTTCAGTCTGGGGTGCCCACCTCCATACGACCACCTCAACTGCGGGTCAACTGAACATGCCGGCCTACGTGAACAGATTTCCGCCAGATTGGGACTCACGGTTGAGGCCCTTTACTCGCAACCCCCTCTGTTTTCTAACCTCCCAAGGGCGGTGAGCACTGTTGTGCTGACCGCTAGACCTAATCAGTGTGTACGAGGACAGGTTCAGGACTCCAGTAGAGCTTCAGTTTCGGTGATTGTACTAACACCCTCCCCGAATCGGGATCGGTTTTCCAAACACCTGCACATCCGCTGCTTTTGGAGTGCAGCCCCTGCCAGGCTTCGAAGGCAGGGTGAGCACAGCCGCGCTGATTCCCTGCCAGGCCGGCTGACCCTAACCCCTACATACGCTACTGGGTGGCCATGGCAAGGAAGTCAAGAGTCCTATTGGCTGCCCCGTGAAATTGCAAGTGAACACAGCGACGCTGGGCAGCTCTGGCCTGCCAGGGACGCCCTCGCGCGTCTCACTGACAAAGGTAGGTAGGTAGGTATCTTCGGGAGCTCGGGATGCCTCCTTTGACAACGCAGGAAGAAGGTCTTACCAAGGGGACGTCCTGTCCCTCCCATTGCCCTATGTCAGGTGCCTCTTGAGCCGCTCCCGCATGTGCTTGGGAAGGCATTGTCGCGGCCACCCGGTCCATGTGCCCCAGGTGGGAGGGTGTCCCCACATGTGTCCATGGGTAGGGCCACACGCCCCCTCCTTTGGGCGGCAGCTCTGGGGGCTGCCCAGCCCTGTGGAATATCTCTCACCACAAGGGGTTTTGCTCCCGCTTGTCTACGGTACGACCGCCTCACCCTTGTGGCTTGAGTTGCGGGGCCACTCTGCCTGGCAGGCGACCCCCTTCTGGACTGTGTACCGGCTCGCCTGTCACCGGTTGCTTCCATGGCTCCGGGTGACCTTTGCCATGGTCACCGATGCAGCTTGGCCGGGCTTGGACCAGTGGCCTTGGAGTACCGCTCCTGCTCCTGGCCCGGTGGGTTGGCCAGGTCGCCCCGGTGTGTCCAGCCCATGGGGTGTTGGTTCATTCCTGTCCCTCGACCGCCCTACGTGTGCGCGGTGTCCCGGGCCTCTTGGCTCCTGTTCACCAGTGTGCTCGCCTGGTTTGTTCTGTTGTGTCTGCGGTGTCCTGGGCCAGTTGGCTCCCGTTCACCGGTGCGCCCGCTCGGTGTGGTGTGTTGCGTGTGCGGCGTCCCGTGCCCCTTGGCTCCCGTTCACCGGTGTGCCCGGTGGGTGCGTTGTGTTGCGTGTGCGGTGTCCTGGGCCACTTGGCTCCTGTTCACCGGTGCGCCTGCTCCGTGTGTTGCTTTGCGTGCGCGGTGTCCTGGGTCACTTGGCTCAGGTTTACCGGTGTGTCTGCTCTGTCTTTTGTTTTGTTTGTGCGGTGTCCTGGGCCACTTGGCTCCTGTTCACCGGTGTGCCCGCGCGGTTTGTTGCGTTGTGTCTGCGGTGTCCTGGGCCACTTGGCTCCTGATCACCGGTCGGCCCGCTCGGTGTGTTGTGTTGCGTGTGCGGTGTCTTGGGCCTCTTGGCCCCCGTTCACCGGTGTGCCCGCTGGGTGTGTTGTGTTGCGTGTGCGGTGTCCTGGGCCACTTGGCTCCTGTTCACCGGTGCGCCCGCTCGGTGTGTTGCTTTTCGTGCGCGGTGTCCCGGGCCACTTGGCTCCTGTTCACCGGTGTGCCTGCTCGGTCTTTTGTTTTGTTTGTGCGATGTCCTCGGCCACTTGGCTCCTGTTCACCGGTGTGCCCGCTCAGTGTGCTGTTTTGTGTGTGCCGTGTCCGGGGCCTCTTGGCTCCTGTTCACCAGCGTGCCAGGCCGTGGTGTCCCGTCACTTTGTTGCTTTCGGTGCACGCGCGTGTGCGGTGTCCTGGCCCTCGTGGCGCCTGTTCACCGGTCTGCGCGCTGTGTGCGATGCGCGTGTACCACTGGTGGTTGTGTTTCTCTTCCTCCCCCCCTAATTCTCGTTTTGTTTCTTTTGAAATGGAAAAAAAGGGAAAAACAAGGGCGCGCGTACACTGCAGGCACAGGCACGGGCAGCTGGTGCAGCGGTGCAATAGTCATGTGTCCTCTGGCGTGTGTCGTCGGTGCTTTGGCCGCGGTCGCGCCCAAGGCGTGCGGCTGGCGCGTCCTGATGTACACCGGTATGAATCAGGGTGGGTTTGGTTAGGTGCCTCTTTGCTGCTGGGGCGGCCTAGTTAGGCGGCTGTGTGGGCTGTGGGTGTGGGCTGTGGCAACGTTGGTCCCTCGGCGGGCCTGGTAAGGAATCAAGGGTTAGCGGTTTTGGGCTGTGGCTCGGGTTTGATTTGTGTTGGTGCTTTGGCTCGGTTAAGCGGTTGTGACGGTCGCGGGCCTGGGTTCGGTGCTTTTGGGCGTAGCGGTGCCCGTTGTCGTGTGCGTTGGCGTCCTTCTGCTTCTGGTTGGCTTGGTGACTTCTGGGAGGGGCCTGGCGTGGCGCCCTGCAGCGGTGGTTTGCTGGGTAACGGGGTTAGGTGGCGGCGCCGCTGGCTTGGGGGTCAGGCGCGTCGTGCTGTGTGGCGCGCAGGGCTCCTGGGGTGCTGTGGGTGCCGCCCGTGTCGGTGCGCTGACGCTTGTGGGGTGGTGAGGGGGTGTGTGTGTGCGGGGTTGGGCTTTGGGTGATGTCCCACAGGCGGATGCCGTCTCGCTGTGTCTCCTGGAGGCTCTCTCGCAGGCGCCTGAGGACATACGGGTGGTCCTGGGGCGCGGGGAGGTTGCGGGGGTGGACTCCCAGGGAGTGGAGCGCATCGGCCAGCATGGCTTTCCATGCGGCCTGCGGCATCAAGCCCCCCGCCGGCCGGAGACGGCAGTTCTCCACCGACCCCTTGCGGGGCCGGTGGACCAGGCCCTCGAGGGAGGGCTCTGCCCGGGCCCACCTTCGCAGCTCCCAGAGCTGCGTGTGGGTCCAGCGCTGCCACCACTGTCCCTGGGCGGGGCCGCTGTCTTGGGCAGAGGAGTGGGCGTGGTTGGGTGTGTCGGGGTCGTGGGGACTGGTGGCGGTGGCGGGCCTGGGAGATTCCTCGTAGTCCTGTGCCGTGGGGGTGCGCAGGGAGTGGGGGTGCGAGCAGATGTGGACTCGCGGGCGTGCACACACGGTCTCCGCCTCGGGGTTGGGTCGGGACTCGCAGCGGCGGCGGTAGCGGGGCATGCGCTGTATGTGGGCTGACATCCATGGTTGGTAGGGGGGCGGGGACGCTGCTGGCCGACCCTAGCGTTGTTCTGGCCTGGTCGGGGGCAGTCCATGGGCCTGGGGTGTGGGCTTTGAGAGGTGGCGGGACGAGGTGCGTTGCGCTTCGGCTGCGGCGCGCTCCGCCATGAAGGTGGTGGCGGTGGCGTCGGTGACGGTGGGGGGGCGCCGTGCTGGGCGCTGCTGCCCCTGGGCCTGGGATGGCTGGGGCTGAATGTCATTGAGGACATCCTCGGGGGCTCGGGCTCGCGCTGCCGTCGTGGCGCCGGGCTTGGGCTTGGGCTTGGGTTTGGCTGCGGGTTGCGGCCGCGGCGCGCCGACGGGTTTGAGCGGCTGCTTTGCGGCGGTCTTGGATTTCGGTCGGGCAGCGGGCGCGGGCCTCTTTGGGGCGTGGGCCTTGGCGGCGGCGGGGTTGCCCGCGGTGGAAACAGGTTTGGGGGCCTGTTTGCGAGGTTTCCCCCGCGGTTTGGGGGGTGGAGTGCTGGATGAGGACATGGTGGTGGTGGTGGATGACCTGGTTGTGGTGGTGGAGGTTGTGGAGTCGGAGGCGGAGGAGAGGGCCGTGGAGGACGGCGGAGGGCCCTGGGCTGCGGGGCGGGCGTAGGATGCTGGGTCCTGCGAGTAGTGAGAACGAGGGTGCGGGTTTGGGCACCGGGTGTGTGCACGCGCTTTCCCTGGTGGCCTGTGCGCGCTGGTGCCGGTGTAGGTGTATGTGGCGGTGTGGTGGCGTTGTCTCGGCTGTGCGGGCACGTGGGTCATCCGGGGGGTGTCCATATCTGCTCCAGGACGCGTGGATGTGTTTGCTGGAGGTAGTCGAGGGTGCCGAAGAAGCATCGCTGGATGCCGGGCATGTCCCCCTCCGTGAGGTGGGGGTAGTTTTGGGTGGGGGTGTGGGGGCCCGGCCACAGCAGCACCATGAGCCGGGCTGCCACCATGTATGGGCAGAGCTGTAGGGTGCTGGGGCGCGGGGAGGTGGCTCCCCTTCGGTCTGGGGGGGGCCTCCCTCTGCTGGGGGCGCAGCGTGACCTTCCACAGCCACCGGTCCGTGGGGATCCCGAAAGTCCGTTGGGTCCACTTGGCAAGGCAATACATCGCCCTACCAAGGCCCTGGTTGCCGCTGCGGATGGAGAGCAGCGTGTCCAGGGACTTGCGTTCCCTCGTGCCCCAGATGTGGGGGTTGTCCGGCTCGTCCTCCCTGGCGTACGTGTCGAGGCCTGGGTTGTGGTGGGGGGGGGGGGCGTAGTCGGCGGGGAGGAGGGAGTCCGTGCCGTGCACCACCCAGTGGCCAGTGGGTGCGTGGTAGTGGGTGGTGGAGAGGGTGTAGTGCAGATTGTACATGAGGGTCATGTACGTGGAGGGGGCTGGCTGCCGGTCGTTGGGGGTGGGGATGTCCCCCGGGGCGTGGTGCCTGAGGTTGCTCAGAGAGGCCATCTGGGCCATCCTTGTTTTCTGCTCCCACTCTTTGGTGTTGCTGGGGGTGGTGCTGGGTGGGGGTTGGGCCATGTTGGGCTCGCGGTAGCGGGTGCGGCCCTGGGTGTCCACCCGCTCCGGCACGGGCTGTCCGACTAGGTGTCGCCCCCAGTCGATGGGGGGCACCCAGATTCGGTCCCCCGTGGGGGGCGGGCTCTCGCTGTCTGGGGTGGCGAGTGGGGGGCGGTCGTGTCGGGCAACGTGGAGGAAGGCGTCGAAGAGGAAGTCTCGGACGCCTTCCCCCAGGGTGGCCGCCTGGACCAGGGTGATCGCCCAGATGCGCTGGGTGGTGCCGGAGTAAGTAAGTAAGTAAGGGCGGCCGCGTCCGCAGCCTCATCTGACATCTCCTTGCTTTTTTTACATCGTGGCCGCCTCTGGCAGGAAGGAGAGCTCTCCACCATCAGTTCCCCTGGCGACTCATTTCTCACCTCACCGCCAAGAACTTCAACCAGGTTCCCTTGGGGCATGACCGGCGGCAGGTGTCCTTCAGTTGCTGCCCTCACGGTTTCAGCTCCTTCCGGTTACCCATCGAAGGATCCTCTGGCCTTCCCCCCCTAGCACAGCCTTTTTGGCACCTGCAGGCGGGTTTCCTGTGGATAGCCCTCGCCGACAGCGGAGCATTTCTCTCTGTCAACCACATTCCAGCACTCCCCAATCCCTCACGGGTTCGAGTACCCACTCGGCTCCCGGATGCACTTGGGTGTTGTCCATCCGCGGCTGGAGGCCAGGGGGCGACCCTTTCCTTGTTCCCCCAGGTCCCGCTCACGCGTGAACCTACGTGTACTTAGGCTATTGACCTGGGGACCTCAGGGTCAGCCCTGACCCCTGCAGACACCTCACGGCCGTCCCGGAGTTCAGGGCATTTTCCCGACTTCCCGTGGCCAGTAAAGAAGGTCCCTACCAGGACCGGGCCCCGCTGTGCCCCTTCCGCCTGTCACCCCTGCTGACTTGCTCCTCATCAACGATTGCATTTCTCAAAATCCTCAAAGTCCAGGGTCCAAAATCCAAAAATATAGACAATGTAATCCTCCTTCAACCCTGAACAGCAACCAGATCCCACAAATACAGCAATAACCCAATCCACAATCCAGTCCAAATCCAGACTGCGGGCTTCCGTTCAGCACACCGGTCGTCTCACGGTGGCGGGCATGTACAAGAATTGCACCAAGGAAGAAAGCCCTGAAATTGGCATATGAACACAAATAAAGCAAAGTTGGGGAAAGAGGTAAACGTACACATTCACAGCCATAAACCCCTCATTCCCTGGACTCAAGACCTTCCCTTGACTCACCAACATATTGCCCTCAACCAGGTCAATTGAGATGGCTGAATGCCATGTGTCAAAAGTCTCTACATAAACCCCAAAAATGTGTTCACTCTGAAGCCTCTAAATCCTAGCCCAAAAGGGGAGGTGGCGTGTCATGGCTTAGAGTGGCACTCAGAAGTATGCCCTACCCTGACATAACCTTGGTTGGACTTGGAGTCGAATGGGCTTGGAGAACTGCCCCATGAGGATGACCTCACAACATGGCAAAATGCGGCAAATCACACCATTATACCCAAAAGTCAATTATATACTCAAAAATGCATACGGCAAATATCCAAATGCTCCATGCATGTGTCAAACCGGAAAGTAATATACAAGGGTGATATAGACCAAAGGTCCATGCCCAAGAATATTCCATCATTGCCTCCGAAACCCCTCCGGTTATGTACATGACATGCTTCACAAGTCAACTCAGGAATTTGAGACCTAATTTTGTGAGGCATCGCGTGCCAAGCCAAAGTGACCACGTGATCCGGCATTGAAGCCGGTTCGGACCCCCGTGGCCATCTTGGGGTCACTTGGGGTGTGTATCTATGTGCTGGCAAGCGACCATTGGCTGATATCATACTCTCCCATCCACCTGACCTAACCCGATGTGATAGTGTGATAGGTTTGGCCATTCCGGCTATGAGCGGCCATATTCAGAACCGAGGCACCGCCAGCGGAGATTTATATATCGGAATATCAGGAATCAACAGGGTTTTATTATCATAATGTTTCCGTAATTTTTCAGCCTTTCGTTCTGATGGTCAATGTATCGGCGACTGTCAGTTGGCTCGCGAATTTGCGTTAACCGATTGGTTAACTGTTATTTCCAGATATTTTGGCGGATATTCCGTTGAAGGGTCACATTTCATCAGCGAAGGGTTCGTTGCTTCCGCAATTCTCTAAATAAGCACTCGAAATTTTAATAAGATTTTTCGCGATGTCGAAATCGGATTTTCGACTTCGACATCGCCGCACTTTATTTGGACTTCTTCGAGTGGTCATACTCCTTTCCCTATGCCCAAATCAGGTTTCCCTTATACTTGCCACCCATTTGACTTGGAGATATAAGGGAAACAAAAGCGAATCGTGGGACCACTTTGAAGGACCATATCTACGCGAGAGTGTGAGGTAAGAGAATATGGAAGGTTGGGTTGCAAACGCCTTGGTCTCAACTTAATTTAGGAAGCATCAAACGCCTTTGGTGTGTACACATGCCCGATATAGCAAGGAATAATGGTCAAGAGGATATAAAGTGATATATAACTCTTGGACCGTGCAACCGAACATTTTATTGTGACTCTCGAGTGTACCGCATGAGTGTTGGGGTTGCATAGCAACTTTCCTTGGGTTCCTACGCATTTTTAACGTGAAGTTATGCCAATGGAGGGACATGGCATATCATGGTGGGAGCCATATTTTGAGGGTATGTGTTGTATGCATGGTATATGTTTGATATGCTCACGCCCATGTTATATATCTTCGTGTGGCCGAAGAGATGGGGAGCCATACGTGACAAGGGCTTTGCCCATGTCCCAATTGTGGAATTCAAAGCGCTAGACTAAGTCTACCGCATATGTATTGCTCATGGTATGTTAGGCAAAGAGATCCATGAGTGCACTCCCATTTTCATGGGGCATGTAGATACGAGTGGCAAAGTCATCTCCATGCGCCCGATCCAGGATCCAAGTGGGGGAATTGTTCGCAAATGGTTCCAATCATTTGTGTATTGAACCATGAGCGGATATCATGGGTGAGCATAGAGATATACTATCATGACAAATTTGTATTTGGTCATATTTTCGTGTTTTTGACCTCAATTTTTGCTCATTTTTGCGTTTTGTGTACTTACCTGGTCAGCAAACAGCAAGAAGCCTATGGAGAGTCGAACCATGGTATGTTGTTCATATGTTGGCATATGCTTTGGAGTTGAACACCACCATATGCCGGATCGCGTACTCCATTTGGCTTGGCGCACGAAGGATTACAAGAATTGGTCTCAAGATCATGGGCTGACTTGGGCAGTGCGTGGTGCCCATTTCTGAAGGGGTTTCGAGGGTAAAGTGGGGATGTACATGGGCATTGACCTTTGGTCTATATCCTCCATGAATACTAGACTTCGATTCCATGCATGCTTTGAGCCTTCGGATAAGTAGTAATTTCAATTTTGAGCATATATTTGATATATGGCCAATATGGTGTGAATTGGCAGTTTTTTGGCATGTTATGAGTTCAAACTCATAGGCCATTTCTCTAAGCCCATTCGACTCCAAGTCCAACCAAGGTTATGTCAGGGTACGGCATGGTCCTGAGTGCCACTCTAAGCCATGACACGCCACCTCCCCCATTGGGCTAGGATTTAGAGGCTTGGGAGTGAACACATTTTTGGGGTTTATGTAATGACTTTTGACATGTGGCATTTAACCATCTTATTGGACTGGGTTCAGGGCATCATGTTGATGAGTCAAGGGAATGTCTTGAGTCCAGGGAATGAGGGGTCTATGGCTGTGATTGTATAAGTTTCCATCTTTCCCCAACTTTGCTTTATTTGTGTTCATATGCCAATTTCAGGGCTTTCTTCCTTGGTGCAATTCTTGTACATGCCCGCCACAGTGGGAATACCGGTGTGCTGAACGGAAGCCCGCAGCCTGATTTGGATTGTGAATTGGGTTATTGCTGTACTTGTGGGATCTGGTTGCTATTCAGGGTTGAGGGAGGATTTTATTTTCTATAATTTTGGATTTTGGACCCTGGACTTTGAGAAATGCAAGCATTGATCCGGAGCAAATCAGCAGGGATTACAGGCGGAAGGGGCACAGCGGGGGCCGGTCCTGGTAGGGACCTTCTTGATGGTAGCAGAGGCTTACCTGCTGCCCCTACAAACCGCTGACCCGGGGACTTGGGCCCTTATGAGCCCTGCCCAAGTACGCCCCGGGTGCGTATTGTGGACTCGGTGGAGACCACGCCGGAGATTGGAGCCATAGAAGGACCGAGACGTTCAAGAGCATGGCGAACTCCGGAAGTTGAAGCCCGAAGAGAAGAACGACACTCGGGAAGAGGAGGACGTGACATGGAGGACCTGGTCTCCATGTGTGAGCGTCGCTGCCGAAAGGCATGCAACCTCCGCTCCGCCGCGGAGGACTCTGATGAGGCCTGCCATTCAGGCAGCAGTGGAGGACGGGCCCGGCGCTACCGGAAGCGCGGGTCACCCAAGTCCGCGGCAAGGGACGCCGGGGCTATGGACACGGACCCCAGCCCGGTCAGGCTGTGGGAATCCGAGGAGCACTCCGAGGGCTATCGGACAGCCCACGAGCCACCTTCGGAGCCGGAGATGTCCGCGCCGATCGCCAGGGCGCATACGGCCCCCGAGCCCGCCCTGCAGCACGACGCCGAGGGCTTGGAGAGGCCAGCCAGGGCCCGGACGGCACCTGTGCCCCGGCACACGGGCCCAGAGACGGACGCCATAGGCGATACGCCTATGGGCGATGAGTCTGAGGTGCCGGGAACCGCGGGTTGCGCTGAATCCGGCGGAAAGCACGCTACGTGCCACTGCGAGCACGTGTCCTTCCTCATGGGCAAGTACCCGAAGATGGGGATGGACGCCATCGTGAATCACCTTGACCGCCTGGACAACGCCAAGGACGCTCTAGAGGAGGACGTCGCGGGGATCCTGGACGACCAGTCGGCCGCGGAGAACCACATGGAGGAGCTGCGAGCGGATCAGGCCCGGTACCGGGAGAATCTGGAGCTGGCCCTGCAGAAGCAGCAGCAAGTGGTGAACAGCCTCCTCCACTTAGTGGAGGACATGTCGGGACGCCTGAGAAGGCTAGAGGAGCGACAGCCCCTCGCCTCGGGTCCGGAGCTCCCGGCAAAGCCGGCCGCGGTGGAGCTGGTGGAGCGGGTTAAGACCCTCAGGAGCGCCATGGAGAAACCCATGGGCGGCCCTGCAGAGGCACCGTACGCGTCTCCGCGTGTTGACCCGGGTGCGCTGCCGTATGTTCCCCTGTTCAGCGAATCCACAATGCTCGGGGAACACACGGCACCGGCTGGGTCCATGCGGGAAGGGCACGTGACCACGGACCCGAGGAGCCTGACGGTACAGATGTCCCATGCCGCCAAGGATGTACCGCTTACGACGAATATGGCAGTCTATGCGGAAGAGAAGATCGAGATCCAGAACCAGACCATGCAGGGGCGAACCATGGGAAGCGCCGACGGACATGGTCGAGGCCATCCAAGCGGAAACCTGTGGGCGAAGGATCCCAATACAGGGATATGGACGGCCGATGGGGCAAATCCTTCCCGCATTCCAAACCCCATGGGTTCAGGCCCAACTGGACCGCACTCCATGGAGGAGAGGGATGTACGGGGAGTGTACTCACACCCCCCGGCCACAGGTGGTATCCGTCTCGGTGGAGTGGTGGCTGGAGACGTCGGAGACGCCATCAGGATTGACGACCTCAGGGGAATCAATATCCCCTATTACGACGGGAACCCGTCCAACCTGGATGACTTCATCCTGGACTGGGAGGACTTCGCCGAGGAGGTCGTCGGCGAGATGCGGGGAGCGCCGCGGGACAAGTGGGTATGCCGGACATTCCCACACCGGCTGGCGCAGGACCTCAAGGAGGAGCTGCGGGATCAGATCCGGGAAGGATTGATCCGCACGGAGCAGGCCTGCCTCCAGTGGCTGGAGGATGAGGAGCGGGTGGACGCTCCGAATCAGAAGCTGGAGGACCTGTGGTCCATTCCACTGCCGCTGGACCGCGGAGAGTTGCGGGTCCGGGAGTGGAACCGGTATCTGCGGAAGTACTGCAGATGCCTCAAGCTGGTGGAAGACTGGAATGAGGCCAGTGAAATCCGCCACTTGCTGAGGGACGTCCTCCCCAGCAACTGGAAGAGGCGAGTGGAGGACGAGGAGAAGAAGCGCGCCAAGAAGCGGGTGGCGGTGCGGATCATGGCGGCGGAGGATACCCATTCGGGTATCATGGAGTTCTTCAGGAGGAACCTGGGCGAACCCAACCGGATGTTGGGACTGAAGAACGCGGTGTACGTGGAGGTATTCGGGGACTCCATGGGGCAAAGGTTGCTGCGCCTCAACAACGTGGAGTGGAGGCGCGGGGAGCCGCTGAGGATGCAAGTCATCTTCGCCCGCATGAGCCTGGACGAGATCGTGAAGTACATCACGGTGGAGTTGAAGCTCAATGCGAAGAACGAGGCCCACGTGCAGGATCGACATGGTCATGGACAACGAGGCCACCGAGAAGACCGCCATCATCGGGAGATCCAGGAGGACACGGCCAACTCTGCGGAGGATGGTAGTGGAAGTGGCCAAGACCACTGGTCCCGGGAGGATCACGAGGAGGCCCACTTCTTCGCGTTTGTGGCGCACAACGTGAAGAACCATGGGCAGGATCGGTCCAGATGGAGCCAGGTGGGACCCAAGAAGGGCAAAGAGCCAAGGAGGATCGGGAACCCACCGCTCTCGTTCCGGGAGTACAGGTCTCAGCACGACGGGTGCTGGGTCTGTTATGGCAAGGGAAACAACCACGCACACGACCATCGTCAGTGCAAGGTGTATGAGGCGGACAAGAAGGCCTACTTCGCAGCCCACCCCGAGAGGAAGCCCAAGGAGCAGCGGATTTCCGACTGGAAGGCGAAGGGCGGAGACGGGGGAAAAGGCCAAGGCAAAGGCCAAGGAAAAGGCGGAGGAAGAGGCTATGGTGGTGGAACTGGTCAAGACAGACGAGTGAGGTCGATCGAGGAAGTTGCTGAGGACATGTTGAGGACGTTGGAGGAACTCAGGGCCCAGCAACGTGGTGGACAAAGTCCTGGCAGATCGCAGCCGGAAGGGGCTGCGGGAAGCCAAGTCTAGAGGAGCCCCCACGGGAGTGGGACCTCGGAGGTCTCTCCTCCGAAAATCAGTGGAATCCCAGAGAAAGCGAAGGCACATCGGGTGCCGAAGAAGGCTCCGGAAGAGCCAAAACCACTGAGTTTCGCCACTCCCAACCCCTGAAGCGCCCTGCCAAGGGAAGTACATGTGGGTACGGGACATGGCAAGAAGGAAGGAGCGACCACGGAGAGCCCCATGGACGGGCAGGACCAACCCAAGATCTACACCATCCGTGACCATACCCTTGAAGTCCTGATGCACCCGGACGTGCTAGAGTTGCATGCCGTGAGAGTCGTTCATACACCTCATGGCGACGAGCGGCAGTTGCACTTGAAAGTGCGAGTACGTTGCGGACGAGAGGAGAAGGTGGTGGATGTGTTGGTGGATACGGGTGCCCAGGTGAGCCTGGTCCGGAGAGGGTTGTTCAAGGAGGAATTCCTGCAGCCCAGCCGGAGACCGGTCTGCCTGAAGGTCGCCAATGGAGAGATCATGGGTGGTGGCACCCATGAGGCCACTATCAGTATGGAATTCTGGGAACATGAGCGCTTGAACCGCCCTGATCAGGCGAAGAGAAGCACTCTATCCGGGAACTTCTATGTGGCCGACATAACAGATTGGGATATGATCATGGGGTATGACTTCATGGTGGCAAACGCCATTGGAGCCCTTCCCCATCGTGCAACGCTGGTCCGGGAGGATGACGAATGCCTCACATGGCTGTCCACGGATTATGCATGCGGATCATCCCAATGGAATGCTGAGGAAGAGGATCGGATCGTCCGAGCGGTGCAAGCTGTGGGTGCCAAGTCCAGAGGAGACCGCGGAGTTCAGCTCACGGAGTATGGAATGGCGCCGCAGGTGTACGACAGGATGATCCAGACGCTGGGAGCCGAAGCGCCCGAGACGGACGTCTTCGCTTCCCGGGATGCCCCACTTCTGCGGAAGTGTAGGAGGCATTGGCATCGAGGAGACTCAGCCTGGCACAGGCATTGGGGTTTGAAGGAGTGGGGATTCATGTATTGGCATGGCTCCCTGGACAATACCAGACGTACGGTGGAGAAGATCATCGCGGATAGGGCGAAGGGGATCCTGGTCATAACCGGCATAGGATCCACCCCATGTCCGCTGGAGGGTCTCAAGTCGACGCTGGACTCCATCACCCTGAACGAGATGTCATTCGGGCCAGAGGAGGAGTTGTTCATCGACGCCAAGGGTGTATCAATGCCCTCCCTGGGTCAGGCGTGGGGTACCAAGGCTTTCCTGGTGGATGGGGCACTAACCCAGCCCACGAGTGATGAAGCATTCATCCGTAGGGTGGAGGCGGTGCCCATGAAGGTCATGTTTGAGCCCAACCAGGGGACGGATCAGCCTATTGATGGCATTGACGTCCTGTCCCACGCCGAGATCGACGACGTCGTCAACTACATGCGGATGGGGATGCACGACCATGTGGCAGCCAAGAAGAGGCGGGCCATGGTCACATCTCCGCATTGGTGGGATGACAAGATGTTGGTCACCGGCAAGTACGAGAAGGACGAGTTCGTGGCGAGGGTCATGGATCACATCGCGGACCAATACGATGGTCCGGTTGGGTCGGACCCACCAACATGGGATTTTCCAAGAATGGGTGCCGATAGCCACAGTCACCAGCCTGATGCCGCAAATTTCCGAAGATTATCGGTAGGAAGAGCTCCCCACGACGATGAAGACGGCATATCGGACGAGGAGAAGTCGAAATCGGACCCAGAAGAGGCCTATACCGCAGTGCGGTCGGTTGTGTCTATACCGAAGCAAGCGGCTGAAGAGGCCCAGGAGAACCCGAAGGTCGCCGAGCTGAAGGAGAGGCTGATCAAGGCCTATCCGCGGCTATTCAGTGGCGTCGCCAACAAGAACCCTCCAGATCGTGGGAGGTTTGGTACAGCGAAGATCAAGCTGAAGCCGAACCCGAAGATCTATCGTCATCGGGAGTACCAACTTCAGGGCGAACGGGCCGAGGCCATGAAGAAGCTGTTGGCCGAGTTCATTGAGCGGGGATGGATCGAACCCTCCGACAGTGAGTGGGCCAGCCCAGCCTTCATCGTGCCCAAGAAGGAGAAGGGCGAGTGGAGGTTGGTGGTTGATTACAGAGGTTTGAACGAGCAGACCGAGCACGACTCGTACTCGCTTCCCCTGATCGACTCCATCCTCCAGAAGCAACAGAAAAAGCGGATTTTCACGGTGTTGGACCTGAAACATGGTTACCACCAGATGCCGCTACACCCGAACTCCAGGCCCTGCACAGCGATGTCCACGCCGCTGGGGCCCATGCAGTGGAAAGTGGTGCCTATGGGTGCCAAGAATGGCAACGCCGCTTTCCAGCGCATGATGGAGGACCTACTCGGTCCTGTCCGGGACTGTGCCGATCCCTTCGTGGATGACATCATCATCGGGTCCGGCACGGAAAACATGACTGAAGACGAGCTCATCGACGCGCATGAGAAGGATCTGCGCCGGGTGCTCAGCGAGTTGGACAAGCACAACATGGTGTGCGAGCCCACCAAAGCCTCACTCTTCGTGAAGGAAGTGGAGTTCGCGGGTCACGTGGTTGGTCACGGGCAACGCCGTCCCATGCCTGGGAAGCTGGCGTCCCTGCACCACTGGGAGAAGCCCCAGACCATCAGCGAGCTCTGGTCCTTCATGGGGTTCTGCAATTACTATTCGGGCTACGTCCGGATGTATGCAGAACTCTCGGGGCCGCTGCACAAGATGCTGCAACTGGGCAAGTTTGATGGCCGGAAGGGGAGCAAGAAGAAGCTTGCCTGGACCCCTGAGGCTGAAGATGCGTTCAACAGCCTGAAGGAGCGACTCCTGGGGCAGTTGGGGCTGTTCCTGGTGGACCCGGACAAGGGATTCGTGCTACGGACAGACGCTTCGGACTATGCCGTGGGGGCAGTCCTCGAGCAAGTCCGGGACGACGGGACTCATGTTCCCGTGGCGTTTTGGAGCAAGATCCTGGCCGAGGGCCCACGCTGAACATGGACCGCGAGGGAGAAGGAGACATACGCCATTGTATGTGCGCTCAGGACGTGGTCTGGCCACATCGGACTGCAGCCGGTGGTGGTTTGCACGGACCACCAGTCCCTACAGAGCTGGCACAAGGAGTATGTCGACACCCCCTCAGGACCAGCGGCTAGGAGGGCCCGATGGCACGAGGCGTTCGCCAAGTTCGACCTCAGCGTCGTGTACGTCCCGCGGAAGGACAACACTGTGGCAGATTGCCTCAGTCGATGGGCCTACCCCGCGGGCAAGGCTTGGATGGACATATCCAGCCATGGGGACGCCGAGGAAACCGAGGGGGCCAAGCGCATCATCGAGATGGAGAAGGTCATGGAGCAAGAGGGGGTCAAGTGCTTTGTGGTGATGGCGAACCGTACAGACCTGGCCAAGTTCCGGGGTGCCCGCGTCCAAGCTATTCGAGAGGAAACCCTCGAGCAATGGATGGTGGCCCCTGTAGAGCTAGTCAGGTCGGTGCTCACAGAGGACTGGTCGGATGACTACGCGGCATCCGAGCACTGGAGCAAGTACTGGAATGCTGTGAGCGCCCCGTCGGACGACGAGTGGCCCGAGGGCTTAACCGAGGATGGGGACAAGTTGTTCTTCAAGGACAAGCTGCTGGTGCCCGAGAACCGAGTGGAGGAGCTCATTGACCATTGGCACAACGCCCAGCTCATGCACCCTGGCCGGGATAAGATGCAGCAGGACCTGGAGTGGCGTTTCAAGTTGCCTCCGGGGTACTACGCCATCCTGGATAGGTACTGCAGCGACTGTGCCGTGTGTCGGGCCACGAAGAGCCCTAACCACTCCACAGCGGGCAATCCGGTGTATACGGCTATACCGGAGGCCCCTATGCGGTCCGTGGCCATGGATGTATTCGCCATGCCTGAGGTCACCGTGGAAGGAGAGACATACGACTGTGTCATCCTGGCGGTGGATAGGCACGGTGGGTATATCGTGGCGGTTCCAGGCAAGAAGTCCAAGAAGTAGGACAAGAAGGACAAGCATGGAGTGGGGCTGCAGGCCAAGACCGTCGCTAATGCCATGATCAGGCATTGGCTGACGATTTTTGATGTCCCAGCTGTCATCTGCAGCGATCGGGGCAGTCAATTCGTGGGGACGTGGTTCAAGACGATGTGCAAGCACATGGGGATTCGGCACGCCAAGACCGTGGCGTACCACAGCCGGTCGAACGGCCGTGCTGAGGTGGCCGGGCGGCAGATGTTCGAGAAGTTCCGCCAGCTGCACATTGACGAGCCGGGCCGGAACTGGTATAACTCGCTGTGGAGAGTGCTCCAAGCGTATCACGACCTTCTGGGACCCACTGGACTGTCGCCCCATCGCATCCTGTTCCTACGGGATCGAGTGTCACGCACTCTCCCGTGGATGAACCATGGCAAAGTGGCCCGGGATGCGAATGCCATGATGGCTGAGGCGGACGACACGGCGGCCAAGGTGTGCAAGGCACTTCAGGACGGGCATGACAAGAGGGCCAAGTACTTCAAGCAAGGGAAGGTCCAGAAGTATGCTCTCCAAGACACCGTGTGGGTGGAGCGGCACCACAAGGATGTCCTGTCCAGGCATCGGCAGGCATCTTGGTATGTGCCGGGGGTGATCGTGCGGAAGGTCGGACAGGATGTGTACGCGGTTCTTGTGGGGGATAACAAGATCCTGGACCGCGACAACACCCAGCTTCGTCCCCGAGCACCAGACCCCAGCGGACGTCCCGTCACCTTCGAGTTCACGGCCGGCGATGTGGACTCGGACGACGAAGGTGAGGACGACGACTTCACCGCTGAGAAGATCCTGGCGGACAAGCCGGACCCGGGGACGCCTGGGGGAAGGCTTTATAAAGTCCGCTGGAAGGGATTCGCCGCATCCAGGGACTCGTGGGAGCCTCCAAGCAGTTTTGTGCCGAGGTACACCACGGTCTGGATGGACTACCTAAAGAAAAAGAGTATTTCTTTAGATGTCAAGGACGTGTTGGTCCACTTGGTTGCTGCTGTAGCACTGTAATGGATCCCCCCTTGGCATTTTGTTTGTTTCTGTGCTTGGGGAGACGGGTGAGGGGGTTCATCCGGGGATTTTTCGGCCTTGATCGGCCATGTACCCCCTTCACTCGATCTCCACATATATATTTCATTGTGGTATACTTATTTAGGTCGACCGACGACGTTTTTCTATCTTTGATCCCCTTGGTCCATGTTGTAGATCAAGTGGAGACCGGATATGGCGTAGGGCGCTGAGTATCAGTGTCCTCACCCCTCCCTTGGGGCATGGGGGACGCCTACGACGTGTGTGGGGCCTCCATGTGTCCTTCGGACATGGAGGGGGGGGTTGGAGCCCATTAGGGTCCTCCCGTCCTCTCTTCATTGGTTTCCGAGCGGATACAACGCTCTGAGAAGGGGGGTGAAGCCGGTTCGGACCCCCGTGGCCATCTTGGGGTCACTTGGGGTGTGTATCTATGTGCCGGCAAGCCGCCATTGGCTGATATCATACTCTCCCATCCACCTGACCTAACCCGATGTGATAGTGTGATAGGTTTGGCCATTCCGGCTATGAGCGGCCATATTCAGAACCGAGGCACCGCCAGCGGAGATTTATATATCGGAATATCAGGAATCAACAGGGTTTTATTATCATAATGTTTCCGTAATTTTTCAGCCTTTCGTTCTGATGGTCAATGTATCGGCGACTGTCAGTTGGCTCGCGAATTTGCGTTAACCGATTGGTTAACTGTTTTTTCCAGATATTTTGGCGGATATTCCGTTGAAGGGTCAGATTTCATCAGCGAAGGGTTCGTTGCTTCCGCAATTCTCTAAATAAGCACTCGGAATTTTAATCAGAATTTTTCGCGATGTCGAAATCGGATTTTCGACTTCGACATCGCCGCACTTGATTTGGACTTCTTCGAGTGGTCATACTCCTTTCCCTATGCCTGAATCAGGTTTCCCTTATACTTGCCACCCATTTGACTTGGAGATCTAAGGGAAACAAAAGCGAATCGTGGGACCACTTTGAAGGACCATATCTACGCGAGAGTGTGAGGAAAGAGAATATGGAAGGTTGGGTTGCAAACGCCTTGGTCTGAACTTAATTTAGGAAGCATCAAACGCCTTTGGTGTGTACACATGCCCGATATAGCAAGGGATAATGGTCAAGAGGGTATAAAGTGATATATAACTCTTGGACCGTGCAACCGAACATTTTATTGTGACTCTCGAGTGTACCGCATGAGTGTTGGGGTTGCATAGCAACTTTTCTTTGGGTTCCTACGCATTTTTAACGTGAAGTTATGTCAATGGAGGGACATGGCATATCATGGTGGGAGCCATATTTGTGTTGTATGCATGGCATACCTTTGATATGCTCACGCCCATGTTATATATCTTCGTGTGGCCGAAGAGATGGGGAGCCATACGTGACAAGGGCCTTGCCCATGTCCCAATTGTGGAATTCAAAGCGCTAGACTAAGTCTACCGCATATGTATTGCTCATGGTATGTTAGGCAAAGAGATCCATGAGTGCACTCCCATTTTCATGGGGCATGTAGATACGAGTGACAAAGGTATCTCCATGCGCCCGATTGGGGATCCAAGTGGGGGAATTGTTCGCAAATGGTTCCAATCATTTGTGTATTGAACCATGAGCGGATATCATGGGTGAGCATAGAGATATACTATCATGACAACTTTGTATTTGGTCATATTTTCGTGTTTTTGACCTCAATTTTTGCTCATTTTTGCGTTTTGTGTACTTACCTGGTCAGCAAACAGCAAGAAGTCTATGGAGAGTCGAACCATGGTATGTTGTTCATATGTTGGCATATGCTTTGGAGTTGAACACCACCATATGCCGGATCGCGTACTCCATTTGGCTTGGCGCACGAAGGATTACAAGAATTGGTCTCAAGATCATGGGCTGACTTGGGCAGTGCGTGGCGCCCATATCCGAAGGGGTATCGAGGGTAAAGTGGGGATGTACATGGGCATTGACCTTTGGTCTATATCCTCCATGAATACTAGACTTCGATTCCATGCATGCTTTGAGCCTTCGGATAAGTAGTAACTTCAATTTTGAGCATATATTTGATATATGGCCAATATGGTGTGAATTGGCAGTTTTTTGGCATGTTATGAGTTCAAACTCATAGGCCATTACTCTAAGCCCACTCGACTCCAAGTCCAACCAAGGTTATGTCAGGGTAGGGCATGGTCCTGAGTGCCACTCTAGGCCATGACACGCCACCTCCCCCATTGGGCTAGGATTTAGAGGCTTGGGAGTGAACACATTTTTGGGGTTTATGTAATGACTTTTGACATGTGGCATTTAACCATCTTATTGGACTGGGTTCAGGGCATCATGTTGATGAGTCAAGGGAATGTCTTGAGTCCAGGGAATGAGGGGTCTATGGCTGTGATTGTATAAGTTTCCATCTTTCCCCAAATTTGCTTTATTTGTGTTCATATGCCAATTTCAGGGCTTTCTTCCTTGGTGCAATTCTTGTACATGCCCGCCACCGTGGGAATACCGGTGTGCTGAACGGAAGCCCGCAGCCTGATTTGGATTGTGAATTGGGTTATTGCTGTACTTGTGGGATCTGGTTGCTATTCAGGGTTGAAGGAGGATTTTATTTTCTATATTTTTGGATTTTGGACCCCGGACTTTGAGAAATGCAAGCATTGATCCGGAGCAAATCAGCAGGGATTACAGGCAGAAGGGGCACAGCGGGGGCCGGTCCTGGTAGGGACCTTCTTTAGCATATGGTGAGGAGCAACATCGAAGCATATGCCAACATATAAGCAACATACCATAGTTCACGGATCTCTAGGCACTTTACTGTTAGCCGACCAATTGAGCACATAAAATACAAAAATGAGCATAAAATGAGGTCAAAAACATGCAAATAATGCCAAACTCAAGATAATTACAATAGTATATAACTTCGCTCACCCATGGTGTCACCCTATGACTCAAAACACAATTGTCTGGGACCATTTGCAAACAATCCCCCCACTTGGATCCCCATATGGACGCATGAGGACACCTTCGAACCTCCTCCCAACACGCACCATGAAAATGGGAAAATTGATATTGGCGCTTGTGGGTCGCTTCGTAAACCCTCCCACATGCACTATATGAGCGGTAGACTTAGTCTAGCGCTATGGAGTTCACCATTGGGACACGAGCAAAGCCCTTGCCACCTATGACTCCATATATCCTCCTACAAACGGAGATATATAACATGGGCGTGAGCATATTGAAGCACATACCATGCATATAACACATACCCTCAAAAGTGGCTCCCACCATGATATGCCATGACCCTCCATGGACATAACTTCACGTTAAAAATACGTAGGAACCCAAGGAAAGTTGCTATGCAACCCCAACACTCATGCGGTACACTCGAAAGTCGCATTAAAATATTCGGTTGCACGGTCCAAGAGTTATATATCACTTTCTACCCTCTTGACCATTATCCCTTGCTATACCCGGAACGTGTACACACCAAAGGCGTTTGATGCTTTCTATATTAAGTTGAGACCAATGCGGTTCCAACCCAATTCTCGATATTGATATTCCTCGCCGTGAGCTGGAGATATGATTCTTCAAAGTGGCCTCACGAATCACTTTTGTTTCGGCTATATCTCCAAGCAAAATGAAGGGCACAACAAAAGGAAGGTTGATTCGTGATCGGGGAAAAATGTATGACCACTCGAGATTCATCATATCGCGTGCGGCGATGTTGAAGTCGAAAATCCGATTCTGAAAGTCTGAAAAAATCGGATTAATTTTGCGAGTGTATAATATGAAAATTGCGGAAGCAACGAACCCTTTACTGATGAAATCTGACCCTTCATCGGGGTTTCCGCCAAAATATCTGTAAATAACAGTTAACCATTCGGTTACCGCAAAATCGCGAGCCAACTGACAGTCGCCGATACATTGACCATCAGAACAGAGGGCTGAAAAATTACGGAAACATTATGATAAAAAAACCCTGTTGATTCCTGATATTCCGATATATAAGTCTCCGCTGGCGGTGCCTCGGTACTGAATATGGCCGCTCGTAGCCAGAATGGCCAAACCTATCACACTATCACATCGGGTTAGTTCAGGTGGATGGGAGAGTATGATATCAGCCAATGGCGGCTTGCCGGCACATAGATACACACCCCAAGTGACCCCAAGATGGCCACGGGGGTCCGAACCGGCTTCACCCCCCTTCTCAGAGCGTTGTATCCGCTCGGAAACCATTGAAGAGAGGACGGGAGGACCCCAATGGGCTCCAACCCCCCCCCCATGTCCCAAAGACACATGGAGGCCCCACACACGTCGTAGGTGTCCCCCATGCCCCAAGAGAGGGGTGAGGACACTGATAATCAGTGCCCTACGCCATATCCGGTCTCCTCTTGATCTACAACATGGACCAAGGGGATCAAAGATAGAAAAACGTCGTCGGTCGACCTAAATAAGTATACCACAGTGAAATATATATGTGGAGATCGAGTGAAGGGGGTATATGGCCAATGAAGGCCCAAAAATCCCCGGATGAACGCCCTCACCCATCTCACAAGCACAAAAACAAACAAAAATGCCAAGGGGAATCCATTACGGTACTACTGCAGCCACCAAATGGACCAACACGTCCTTGACATCCAAAGAAATATTCTTTTTCTTCAGGTAGTCCATCCAGACCGTGGTGTACCTCGGCACAAAACTGCTCGGAGGCTCCCACGAATCCCTGGACGCGGCGACTCCCTTCCAGCGGACTTTATAAAGCCTCCCCCCAGGCGTCCCCAGGTCTGGCTTGTCCGCCAGGATCTTCTCGGCGGTGAAGCCGTCGTCCTCAGCCTCGTCGTCCGAGTCCACATCGCCAGCCGTGAACTCGAAGGTGACGGGACGTCCGCTGGGGTCTGGTGCTCGGGGACGAAGCTGCGTATGGTCGCGGTCCAGGATCCTGTTATCCCCCACACGAACCGCATACACGTCCTGCCCGACCTTTCGCACGATTACCCCCGGCACATACCAAGATGCCTGCGGATGCCTGGACAGGACATCCTTGTGGTGCCGCTCCACCCACACGGTGTCTTGGAGAGCATACTTCTCGACTTTTTCCTGCTTGAAGTACTTGGCCCTCTTGTCATGCTCGTCCTGAAGTGCCTTGCACACCTTGGCCGCCGTGTCGTCCGCCTCAGCCATCATAGCGTTCGCATCCCGGGCCACTTTGCCATGGTTCAACCACGGGAGAGTGCGTGACACTCGATCCCGTAGGAACAGGATGCGATGGGGCGACAGTCCAGTGGGTCCCGGAAGGTCGTGATACGCTTGGAGTACTCTCCACAGCGAATTATACCAATTCCGGCCCGGTTCGTCGATGTGCAGCTGGCGGAACCTTTCGAACATCTGCCGCCCGGCCACCTCAGCCCGGCCATTCGACCGGCTGTGGTACGCCACGGTCTTGGCGTGCCGAATCCCCATGTGCTTGCACATCGTTTTGAACCACGTCCCCACGAATTGACTGCCCCGATCGCTGCAGATGACAGCTGGGACATCAAAAATCGTCAGCCAATGCCTGATCATGGCATTAGCGACGGTCTTGGCCTGCAGCCCCACTCCATGCCTGTCCTTCTTGTCCTTCTTCTTGGACTTCTTGCCCGGGACTGCCACGATATACCCGCTGTGCCTGTCCAGCGCTAGGATGACACAATCATATGTCTCTCCTTCCACGGTGACCTCCGGCATGGCGAACACATCCATGGCCACGGACCGCATAGGGGCCTCCGGTATAGCCGTATACACCGGATTGCCAGCCGTGGAGTGGTTGGGGCTCTTCGTGGCTTGACACGCGGCACAGTCGCTGCAGTACCTATCCAGGATGGCGTAGTACCCCGGAGGGAACTTGAAACGCCACTCCAGGTCCTGCTGCATCTTGTCTCGGCCAGGGTGCATGAGCTGGGCGTTGTGCCAATTGTCAATGAGCTCCTCCACTCGGTTCTCGGGCACCAGCAGCTTGTCCTTGAGGAACAACTTGTCCCCATCCTCGGTCAAGCCCTCAGGCCATTCGTCGTCCGACGGGGCGCTCAAGGCGTTCCAGTACTTGCTCCAGTGCTCGGATGCCGCATAGTCATCCGAACAGTCCTCTGTGAGCACCGACCCGACTAGCTCTACAGGGGCCACCATCCATTGCTCGAGGGTTTCCTCTCGAATAGCTTGGACGCGGGCACCCCGGAACTTGGCCAGGTCCGTACGGTTCGCCATCACCACAAAGCACTTGACCCCTTCTTGCTCCATGGCCTTCTCCATCTCGATGATGCGCTTGGCCTCCTCGGTTTCCTCGGCGTCCCCATGGCTGGATATGTCCATCCAAGCCTTGCCCGCGGGGTAGGCCCATCGACTGAGGCAATCTGCCGCAGTGTTGTCCTTCCCCGGGACGTATACGACGCTGAGGTCGAACTTGGCGAACGTCTCATGCCATTGGGCCCTCCTTGCCGCCGGTCCCGAGGGGGTGTCGACGTGCTCCTTGTGCCAGCTCTGCAAGGACTGATGGTCTGTACAAACCACCACCGGTTGCAATCCGATGTGGCCAGACCACTTCCTGAGCGCACAAACGATGGCGTACGTCTCCTTCTCCCTCGCGGTCCATGTTCGGCGTTGGCCCTCGGCCAGGATCCGGCTCCAAAACGCCACGGGTACGTGTGACCCGTCGTCCCGGACCTGCTCGAGGACTGCACCTACAGCATAGTCAGAGGCGTCCGTCCGGAGCACGAATCCCTTGTCGGGGTCCACCAGGAACAGCCCCAACTGCCCCAGGAGTCGCTCCTTCAGGCAGTTGAACGCATCTTCGGCCTCAGGGGTCCAGGCAAGCTTCTTCTTGCTCCCCTTCCGGCCATCTAACTTGCCCACTTGCAGCATCTTGTGCAGCGGCCCCGAGAGTTCTGCATACATCCGGACATAGCCCGAATAGTAATTGCAGAACCCCATGAAGGATCGGAGTTCGCTGATGGTCTGGGGCTTCTCCCAGTGGTGCAGGGACGCCAGCTTCCCAGGCATGGGACGGCGTTGCCCATGACCAACCACGTGACCCGCGAACTTCACTTCCTTCACGAAAAGTGAGGCTTTGGTGGGCTTGTACACCAGGTTGTGCTTGTCCAACTCGCTGAGCACTCGGCGCAGATCCTTCTCATGCGCGTCGATGAGCTCGTCCTCAGTCATGTTCTCTGTGCCGGACCCGATGATGATGTCATCCACGAAGGGATCGGCACAGTCCCGGACAGGACCGAGTAGGTCCTCCATCATGCGCTGGAAAGCGGCGTTGCCATTCTTGGCGCCAATAAGCACAACTTTCCACTGCATGGGCCCCAGCGGCGTCGACATCGCTGTGCAGGGCCTGGAGTCCGGGTGTAGCGGCATCTGGTGATGGCCGTGTTTCAGGTCTAACACCGTGAAGATCCGCTTTTTCTGTTGTTTTTGGAGGATGGAGTCGATCAGGGGAAGCGAGTACAAGTCGTGCTCGGTCTGCTCGTTCAAACCTTCGTAATCCACCACCAACCTCCACTCGCCCTTCTCCTTCTTGGGCACGATGAAGGCTGGGCTGGCCCACTCACTGTCGGAGGGTTCGATCCATCCCCGCGCAATGAACTCGGCCAACAGCTTCTTCATGGCCTCGGCCCGATCGCCCTGAAGTTGGTACTCCCGATGACGATAGATCTTCGGGTTCGGCTTCAGCTTGATCTTCGCTGTACCAAACCTCCCACGATCTGGAGGGTTCTTGTTGGCGACGCCACTGAATAGCCGCAGATAGGCATTGATCAGCCTCTCCTTCAGCTCGGCGACCTTCGGGTTCTCCTGGGCCTCTTCAGCCGCTTGCTTCGGTATCGATACAACCGACCGCACTGCGGTATAGGCCTCTTCTGGGTCCGATTCCGACTTCTCCTCGTCCGATATGCCGTCTTCATCGTCGTGGGGAGCTCTTCCCACCGATAATCTTCGGAAGGTTGCGGCATCGGGCTGGTGACTGTCGCTATCGGCACCCATTCTCCGAAAATTTCATGTCGGTGGGTCCGACCCAACCGGACCATCGTATTGGTCCGCGATGTGATCCATGACCCTCGCCACGAACTCATCCTTCTCGTACTTGCCGGTGACCAACATCTTGTCATCCCACCAATGCGGAGATGTGACCATGGCCCGCCTCTTCTTGGCTCCCACACGGTCGTGCATCCCCATCCGCATGTAGTTGACGACGTCGTCGATCTCGGCGTGGGACAGGACGTCAATGCCATTAATTGGCTGATCCGTCCCCTCCTTGGGCTCAAACATGACCTTCATGGGCACCGCCTCCACCCTACGGATGAATGCTTCATCACCCGTGGGCTGGGCTTGCACCCCATCCACCAGGAAAGCCTTGGTACCCCACGCTTGAACCGGGGAGGGCATTGATACACCCTTGGCGTCGATGAACAACTCCTCTTCTGGCCCGAATGACATCTCGTTCAGGGTGATGGAGTCCAGCGTCGACTTGAGACCCTCCAGCGGACATGGGGTGGATCCTATGCCGGTTATGACCAGGATCCCCTTCGCCCTATCCGCGATGATCTTCTCCACCGTACGTCTGGTATTGTCCAGGGAGCCATGCCAATACATGGGTCCCCACTCCTTCAAACCCCAATGCCTCTGCCAGGCTGAGTCTCCTCGATGCCAATGCCTCCTACACTTCCGCAAAAGTGGGGCATCCCGGGAAGCGAAGACGTCCGTCTCCGGCGCTTCGGCTCCCAGCGTCTGGATCATCCTGTCGTACACCTGCGGCGCCATTCCATACTCTGTGAGCTGAACTCCGCGGTCTCCTCTGGACTAGGCACCCACAGCTTGCACCGCTTGGACGATCCGATCCTCTTCCTCAGCATTCCATTGGGATGATCCGCATGCATAGTCCGTGGACAGCCATGTGAGGCATTCATCATCCTCCCGGACCAGCGTTGCACAATGGGGAAGGGCTCCAATGGCATTTGCCACCATGAAGTCATACCCCATGATCATATCCCAATCTGTAATGTCGGCCACATAGAAGTTCCCGGATAGAGTGCTTCTCTTCGCCTGATCAGGGCGGTTCAAGCGCTCATGTTCCCAGAACTCCATACTGATAGTGGCCTCATGGGTGCCCCCACCCATGATCTCCCCGTTGGCGACCTTCAGGCGGACCAGTCTCCGGCTGGGCTGCAGGAGTTCCTCCTTGAACAACCCTCTCCGGACCAGGCTCACCTGGGCACCCGTATCCACCAACACATCCACCACCTTCTCCTCTCGTCCGCACCGTACTCGCACTTTCAAGTGCAACTGCCGCTCGTCGCCATGAGGTTTATGGACGACTCTCACGGCATGCAACTCTAGCACGTCCGGGTGCATCAGGACTTCAAGGGTATGGTCACGGATGGTGTAGATCTTGGGTTGGTCCTGCCTGTCCACGGGGCTCTCCGTGGTCGCTCCTTCCTTCTTGCCATGTCCCGTACCCACATGTACTTCCCTTGGCACGGCGCTCCAGGGGTTGGGAGTGGCGAAACTCAGTGAGTTTGGCTCTTCCGGAGCCTTCTTCGGCACCCGATGTGCCTCTGATTCCTCAGGGATTCCACTGATTTTCGGAGGAGAGAGCTCCGAGGTCCCACTCCCGTGGGGGCTCCTCTAGACTTGGCTTCCCGCACCCCCTTCCGGCTGCGATCCGCCAGGACTTTGTCCACCACGTTGCTGGGCTTTGAGTTCCTCCAAAGTCCTCAACATGTCCTCAGCAACTTCCTCGATCGACCTCACTCGTCGGTTTTGGCCAGGTCCACCACCATAGCCTCTTCCTCCGCCTTCTCCTTGGCCTTTGCTTTGGCCTTTTCCCCCGTCTCCGCCCTTCGCCTTCCAATCGGAAATCCACTGCTCCTTGGGCTTCTTCTCGGGGTGGGCGGCGAAGTAGGCCTTCTTATCCGCCTCATACACCTTGCACTGACGGTGGTCGTGTGCATGGTTGTTTCCCTTGCCATAACAGACCCAGCACCCGTCGTGCTGAGACCTGTACTCTCGGAACGAGAGCGGTGGGTTCCCGATCCTCCTTGGCTCTTTGCCCTTCTTGGGTCCCACCCGGCTCCATCTGGACCGATCCTGCCCATGGTCCCTCACGTTGTGCGCCACAAACGCGAAGAAGTGGGCCTCCTCATGATCCTCCCGGGACCAGTGGTCTTGGCCACTTCCACTACCATCCTCCGCGGAGTTGGCCGTGTCCTCCTGGATCTCCTAATGATGGTGGTCTTCTCGGTGGCCTCGTTGTCCATGACCATGTCCATCCTGCACGTGGGCCTCGTTCTTCCCATTGAGCTTCAACTCCACCGTGATGTACTTAACGATCTCGTCCAGGCTCATGCGGGCGAAGATGACCTGCATCCTCAGCTGCTTCCCGCGCCTCCACTCCACGTTGTTGAGGCGCAGCAACCTTTGCCCCGTGGAGTCTCCAAATACCTCCACGTACACGGCGTTCTTCAGTCCCAACATCCGGTTGGGCTCGCCCAGGTTCCTCCTGAAGAACTCCATGATACCCGCATGGGTATCCTCCGCCGCCATGATCCTCACCGCCACGCGCTTCTTCGCTCTCTTCTTTTCCTCGTCCTCCACTCTCCTCTTCCATTGGCCGGGGAGGACGTCCTTCAGCAAGTGGCGGATCTCACTGGCCTCATTCCAGTCCTCCACCAGCTTGAGGCATCTGCGGTACTTTCGCAGGTACCGGTTCCACTCCCGGACCCGCAACTCACCGCGGTCCAGCGGCAGCGGGATGGACCACAAGTCCTCCAGCTTCTGGTTCGGAGCGTCCACCCGCTCCTCATCCTCCAACCACTGGAGGCAGGCCTGCTCCGTCCTGATCAATCCTTCCCGGATCTGATCCCGCAGCTCCTCCTTCAGGTCCTGCGCCAGCCGGTGCGGGAATGTCCGACATACCCAATTGTCCCGCGCCGCTCCCCGCATCTCGCCGACGACCTCCTCGGCGAAGTCCTCCCAATCCAGGATGAAGTCGTCCAGGTTGGAGGGGTTGCCATCATAGTAGGGGATTTTGATTCCCCTGAGGTCGTCAATCCTGATGGCGTCTCTGACGTCCCCAGCCACCACTCCACCGAGACGGATACCACCTGTGGCCGGGGGGTGTGAGTACACTCCCCGTACATCCCTCTCCTCCATGGAGTGTGGTCCAGTTGGGCCTGAACCCATGGGGTTTGGAATGCGGGAAGGCCTTGCTCCACCGGCCGTCCATATCCCCGTATTGGGGTCCTTCGCCCACGCGTTTCCGCCTGGATGACCTCGACCATGTCCCTCGGCGCTTCCCATGGTTCGCCCCTGCATGGTCTGGCTCTGGATCTCCTCTTCCGCATAAACTACCATACTAGTCGTGATCGGTAGATCCTGGGCGGCATGGGACATCTGTACCGTCGGGCTCCTCGGGTCCGTGGTTACGTGCCCTTCCCGCATGGACCCAGCCGGTGCCGTGTGTTCCCCGAGCATTGTGGATTCGCTGAACATGGGAACAAACGGCAGCGCACCCGGGTCAACACGCGGAGGCGCGTAGGGTGCCTCTGCCGGGCCGCCCATGGGTTTATCCATGGCGCTTCAGAGGGTCTTAACCCGCTCCACCAGCTCTGCCGCAGCCGGCTTTGCCGGGAGCTCCGGACCCGAGGTGAGGGGCTGTCGCTCCTCTAGCCTTTTCAGGCGTCCCGACATGTCCTCCACTAAGTGGAGGAGGCTGTCCACCACTTGCTGCTGCTTCTGCAGGGCCAGCTCCAGATTCTCCCGGTACCGGGCCTGATCCGCTCGCAGCTCCTCCATGTCTTTCTCCGCGGCCGACTGGTCATCCAGGATCCCGGCGACGTCCTCCTCTAGACCGTCATTCGCATTGTCCAGACGATGCACGATGGCGTCCATCCCCATCTTTGGGTACCTGTCCATGAGGAAGGACACGTGTTCGCAGTGGCACTCAGCGTGCCTTCCACCTGGTCCGGCTTCTCCCGCGGTTCCCGGCGCCTCGGACTCCTCCGCCATGGGTGTGTCGCCCATGCTATCCCGCGGTGGCTCCGTGTGCCGGGCCACAGGCTCCGTCCTGGCTCTGGCGGGCCTCTCCAACGCCTCGGCGTCATGCTCCAGGCTGGGTTCTGGGGCCGTGTTCGCCCTTGTGGGCGGTCTGGCCGTCTCCTCCGACTCCGAAGGTTGCTCATAGGCTGTCCGATAGCCCTCGGAGTGCCCCTCGGATTCCCACAGCCTGACCGGGCTAGGGTCCGTATCCATAGCCCCGGCGTCCCTTGCCGCGGACTTGGGTGACCCGCGCTTCCGGTAGCGCCGGGCCCGTCCTCCACTGCTGCCTGAATGCAGGCCTCCTCGGAGTCCTCCGCGGCGAAGCGGAGGTTGCATGCCTTTCGGCAGCGAGACTCACACATGGAGACCAGATCCTCCATGTCAAGTCTTCCTCTTCCCGAATGTCGTACTTCCCTTCGGGCTTCAACTTCCGGAGTTCGCCATGCTCTTGAACGTCTCGGCTCTTCTATGGCTCCAATCTCCGGCGTGGTCTCCACCGAGTCCACAATACGCACCCGGGGCGTACTTGGGCAGGGCTCATAGGGGCCCAGATCCCCGGGTCGGCGGTAGGTAGGGGCAGCAGGTACGCCTCTGCTACCATAAAGAGGATCCTTCCAGGACCGGCCCCCGCTGTGCCCCTTCCGCTTGTCACCCCTGCTGACTTGCTCCTCATCAACGATTGCATTTCTCAAAATCCTCAAAGTCCAGGGTCCAAAATCCAAAAATATAGACAATGTAATCCTCCTTCAACCCTGAACAGCAACCAGATCCCACAAACACAGCAATAACCCAATCCACAATCCAGTCCAAATCCAGACTGCGGGCTTCCGTTCAGCACACCGGTCGTCTCACGGTGGCGGGCATGTACAAGAATTGCACCAAGGAAGAAAGCCCTGAAATTGGCATATGAACACAAATAAAGCAAAGTTGGGGAAAGAGGTAAACGTACACATTCACAGCCATAAACCCCTCATTCCCTGGACTCAAGACCTTCCCTTGACTCACCAACATATTGCCCTGAACCAGGTCAATTGAGATGGCTGAATGCCATTTGTCAAAAGTCTCTACATAAACCCCAAAACTGTGTTCACTCCCAAGCCTCTAAATCCTAGCCCAATAGGGGAGGTGGCGTGTCATGGCCTAGAGTGGCACTCAGGACCATGCCCTACCCTGACATAACCTTGGTTGGACTTGGAGTCGAATGGGCTTGGAGAACTGCCCCATGAAGATGACCTCACAACATGGCAAAATCAGGCAAATCACACCATTATGCCCAAAAGTCAATAATATACTCAAAAATGCATACGGCAAATATCCAAATGCTCCATGCATGTGTCAAACCGGAAAGTAATATACGAGGGTAATATAGACCAAAGGTCCATGCCCAAGAATATCCCATCATTGCTTCCGAAACCCCTCCGGTTATGTACATGACATGCTTCACAAGTCAACTCATGAATTTGAGACCTAATTTTGTGAGGCCTCGTGTGCCAAGCCAAAGTGACCACGTGATCTGGCATATGGTGAGGTGCAACATCCAAGCAAATGCCAACATATAAGCAACATACCATAGTTCACGGATCTCTAGGCACTTTACTGTTAGCCGACCAATTGAGCACATTAAATACAAAAATGAGCATAAAATGAGGTCAAAAACATGCAAATAATGCCAAATTCAAGATAATTACAATAGTATATAACTTCGCTCACCCATGGTGTCAACCTATGACTCAAAACACAATTGCTTGGGACCATTTGCAAACAATCCCCCCACCTGGATCCCCATATGGACGCATGAGGACACCTTCGAACCTCCTCCCAACACGCACCATAAAAATGGGAAAATTGATATTGGCGCTTGTGGGTCGCTTCGTAAACCCTCCCACATGCACTATATGAGCGGTAGACTTAGTCTAGCGCTATGGAGTTCACCATTAGGACACAGGCGAAGCCTCTGCCACGTATGACTCCATATATCTTCCTACAAACGGAGATATATAACATGAGCGTGAGCATATCGAAGCACATACCATGCATATAACACATACCCTCAAAAGTGGCTCCCACCATGATATGCCATGACCCTCCATGGACATAACTTCACGTTAAAAATACGTAGGAACCCAATGAAAAGTTGCTATGCAACCCCAACACTCATGCGGTACACTCCAAGGTTGCATTAAAATATTCGGTTGCACGGTCCAAGAGTTATATGTCACTTTCTACCCTCTTGACCATTATCCCTTGCTATACCGGGCACGTGTACACACCAAAGGCGTTTGATGCTTCCTAAATCAAGTTGAGACCAATGCGGTTCCAACCCGATTCTCGATATTGATATTCCTCGCCGTGAGCTGGAGATATGATTCTTCAAAGTGGCCTCACGAATCACTTTTGTTTCGGCTATATCTCCAAGCAAAATGAAGGGCACAACAAAAGGAAGGTTGATTCGTGATCGGGGAAAAATGTATGACCACTCGAGATTCATCATATCGCGTGCGGCGATGTTGAAGTCGAAAATCCGATTCTGAAAGTCTGAAAAAATCGGATTAATTTTGCGAGTGTATAATATGAAAATTGCGGAAGCAACGAACCCTTTACTGATGAAATCTGACCCTTCATCGGGGTTTCCGCCAAAATATCTGGAAATAACAGTTGACCATTCGGTTACCGCAAAATCGCGAGCCAACTGACAGTCGCCGATACATTGACCATCAGAACAGAAGGCTGAAAAATTACGGAAACATTATGATAAAAAAACCCTGTTGATTCCTGATATTCCGATATATAAGTCTCCGCTGGCGGTGCCTCGGTACTGAATATGGCCGCTCGTAGCCGGAATGGTCAAACCTATCACACTATCACATCGGGTTAGTTCAGGTGGATGGGAGAGTATGATATCAGCCAATGGCGGCTTGCCGGCACATAGATACACACCACAAGTGACCCCAAGATGGCCACGGGGGTCCGAACCGGCTTCACCAGGCTCCCCATGGTTGGCCCATGGTTCACCACTCGATGGGGACTGGTTTCCCAATCTCACGGGGCTGTTGCTTGGCACTTTTGGCCTCCCTTCCCATCCCATGTCCTGTTCCCCTTCGCCACATACCTTCACCGGCCCAATCCCCGCTTCCCGTGGTTTTCCGATCCCCTGGGGCCGCTGTGTGGCCCCTGCCCCCATCCCATCCCTCATCCCGTGTTTATACCCCACCGGGCCGCCAGCAACCCCATGGCGCGGGCCCACAGGATCCTCATCCATCCGGGGACCCCTTCATGCTCTTTGCATGGGCAGTCCTATCCACTCCGCTTCTTCCGCGCACTCGGCGCATTCTCCTCCGCACATTCCTGTCCGGGTCGTCTGGCCACTTTTTCCAAGTCGTGTCACCTTTGGCCCACCTATGTTTTGGCACGAGAACACAGCGGGACCTCGCGGCTGTGGCCTAGCAGGGACGCCACTACACGTACCCCCACTAGGGCTTGGAGGGCAGTTGTGTTCTGTGTTCTGTATGCTTGCACCGCCTGCTGTCTTGCCTTCCTTGACGTCGTCTTGCATACCTCCTATGGCACATTGCGCTTCTGATGTTTATCCCTCGCCACTCATGGCCGAGGCTCCTTCTTTCTGCTGTTCCCCCCATACCTGGCTTGGGCGTATTGCTGTGTGTGTGATCTGCGCCCTGGGTCATGCTCGGTGGGCAGCCCATGTATTCCACCTGTGTTTGGGACAAAAGAACACAGCGCGTGTTGTTTTTGTTTTTTTTTGTTGTGCGGCTGTGACCTAGCAGGGACGCCACCACACGTACACCTGCTAGGGCTTGGATGGATTGCGTGCCTCGCTGCCGTGCCCCGCCTGCGTCTTGGTGTCCATGTTGATGCCCTCTTTGTTGTGTGTGTGTCCCCGCCCTTGGTTTAGCTGGGTGGGCAGCTTCGGGTGCAGCTCTTCACCCTACTTGCCCCACCTGCGGTACGAGAGTCTCATGCATGGTGGGGGTGCGGAGAGGCGTAGCTACCAGCACTCACGTCTGGCCTGCTATACCCGGTCAATGGCCCTCCTCACCGCGGCTTGTTGAGCCCAGCTCTTCTGCTGACAGGCTGCCAGCCCCGGATTATCCAGTCCGGGGCGCCAGGCCGCCACTTGTCCCTGGATGATCCAGTCCGGGGGACGGCGGCTACTGCTGCTTGTTCCGCTCCGGATGATCCAGTCCGGGGCGTCTGGTCTTATATCACCTGTTGATGCTCGCGTCCTGCTTCGGCCATTCCTTCTTGTTTTGCCCCGGATGATCCAGTCCTGGGCACTTCTTGGCCTCATCTCCGCTTTACTGCATTACCACGGCCTTGTCCGGGTCTTCGCATCACCGCATCACCACGGGCTCCTCCTCTTGGTTGCCGCACTGCTTCTCCATGGCCTCGTCCTAGTGGCTGCAGCTCCCCTTCAGCTCGGCCTCGGCCTCTTGTTTACCTTTCTGCATCACCACGGCCTTATCCTCCCCATGGCTGCACTACCTCTCCGCGGCCTCGTTCTGATCTCCGCTCCTGTTCTGTACCCCAGCCTTATCCTCACGGCTGCTTCTCTGCATCCATCGGCCTCATTAATAGCTCTGTTTCGCTGCTGCACCACAGCCCCACCCTCATCTTTGCCGCCCTGCATCTCCTCGGCCTCGTCCACTCCTCTGCCTCCCTGCATTTCCCCGGTCTTGTCCTTTGCGTTCATTCCGGTCTTGTCTCCTTCGCCGAACCACCTTGGTCTCGGCCTCCTGTTTCCTTCGCCTCTGGCCGCCTCTTTCCCCTAGACGCTCCAGCCCGGGGGGTGGGGACCCCTTCTGGTTGATCCGCCCCGGGCATCCCTGCCCGGGGCGGCTAACCTTCTTTCCCCGGCCCCGGTGGTTGTGGCCGCCAAGTCTTGTTCTGCCCCAGATGCTCCGGTCCGGGGCGTCTGCCCACCACGTGTCCCTCGACTTTCGTGTTGTGGGTGCGGTGGCTCCAACTGCCTGTTCCACCCAGCATGTTCTAGTCCGGGGCGTCTGGCATCCCTTTTTCCCGGATGGTCCAGTCCGGGGTGCGGCGGCTCCTGCTGCTTGATCCACCCCGGATGATCCAGTCCTTGGCGTTTGGCCGCCGCTTGTCCCCGGATGTTCCGGTCCGGGGGGAGCCCGTGCTCCTTGTTCCGTCCCGGATGCGCCCGTCTGGGGCGTTGGGCAGCCACTTGTCCCCAGATGCCCCTGTCCGGGGCGTCGTGACTCCTTCCTCCGCTTTTTGTGGTCGTTTCGTTTCGGCCGCTCCTTCTTGTTTTGCCCCGGATGATCCAGTCCTGGCACTCCTTGCCTTCGTCTGCTCTTGGCTGCTTGTGCACGGCCTCGTCTTGGTCAACCCTACTCTGCATCTCCTCCGGCTCCTCGTTGTCGCTGCTCCGCTGCTTCTCCTCGGCCTCGTCCCCTTGGCTGCTCCTCCTCATCCCCGCGTCCTCGTCAACTTGGGTGCATCGCCGCATCTCCTGGGCCTTGCCCTCATCTTGGTTTCTCTGCTTCTCCTCGGCCTCGTCTGCCACTCTGCTCCGCTGCATCTCCACGGCCTCGCCCTCGTGGCCGCTTCTGAGGCTCCCTGCGGCGCGTGCTGCTTGTTCCGCCCCGGATGTTCCAGTGCGGGGGGCGTCCACCGCCACTGGTCCCTCGATGCTCCAGTCCGGGGGGCGGCGGTTTCTGCTGCTTGGCCCGCCCCGGACGATCCAGTCCGGGGCGTCCGGTCTCTCTGGCGCTGCCTGGGTTGATTGTGGTCGTTTTGCTTCGGCCGCTCCTTCTTGTTTTGCCCCGGATGATCCAGTCCTGGGCTCTCCTTGTTCTCGTCTGCTCTTGGCTGCTTGTGCTGGGCCTCGTCTTGGTCACCCCTACTCTGCATCTGCTCGGGCTCCTCCTCGTTGCTGCTCCGCTGCCCCTCCTCGGCCTGGTTCCCTTGGCTGCTCCACCTCATCCCCCCATCCTCGTCCAGTTGTGTGCACCGCTGCGTCACCTTGGCCTTGTCCTCATCTTGTTTTGTCCGCCTCTCCCCGGCCTCGTCCTCCACTCTGCTCCGCTGCATCTCCACGGCCTTGTCCTCGTGGCCGCTTCTGTGGCTCCCCGTGGCACCTGCTGCTTGTTCCGCCCCGAGTGTTCCAGTCTGGGGGGCGTCCACCGCCACTGGTCCCTGGATGCTCCAGTCCGGGGGGCGGCGGTTCCTGCTGCTTGGCCCGCCCCGGGCGATCCAGTCCGGGGCGTCCGGTCTCTCTGGCGCTGCTTGGGTTGATTGTGGTCGTTTTGCTCCGGCCGCTCCTTCTTGTTTTGTCCCGGATGATCCAGTCCTGGGCACTCCTTGTCTTCGTCTGCTCTCCGCTGCTTGTGCTCGGCCTGGTCTTGGTCACCCCTACTCTGCATCTCCTCGGGCTCCTCCTCGTCGCTGCTCCGCTGCTTCTCCTCGGCCTCGTCCCCTTGGCTGCTCCTCCTCTTTCCCCCGTCCGCATCCACTTGAGAGCATCGCTGCGTCACCTTGGCCTTGTCCTCATCTTGTTTTCTCCGCTTCTTCCCAGCCCAGTCCTCCAATATGCTTCGCTGCATCTCCACGGCCTTGTCCCCTTGGCCGCTTCTGTTGCTCCCCGTGGCACCTGCTGGTTGTTCCGCCCCCGATGTTCCAGTCCGGGGTGCGTCCACCGCCACTGGTCCCTTGATGCTCCAGTCCGGGGGGCGGCGGTTCCTGCTGCTTGGCCCGCCCCGGACGATCCAGTCCGGGGCGTCCGGTCTCTCCGGCGCTGCTTGGCCTCGTCGCCCCTTCGGTATCGCTCCTCGGCCTTGGTCGTGTGGTTGTGGCGCGCGCTGTCCGGGTTTGCGGCACCCGGCATCCTTTGTTGCCTGGCACCTGTCTGTTTGCCGTGGTTGTGGCCGGCGGCGTGCCTCTCTGGCATGCCTCGTAGCCCGGCGTGGTGCGCCGCGCCTCGTCCGGTCCGGTCGCTCTCGGTGCTCCGGTCGGCTTTCCCGACGCCGTGGTGCCTTACCCCATCCCAGGGGCTTTCGCCCCCAGATTTACTGGGCGGCTGCGCGGGGCACGCAGAGGCCGGCCGAGAACCGGGCGCATTGTGCCTGCCGCTGGCCCCCGCCGAGGCAGGGGCGCTGGGCTCGCTCCGCGTCGTACCCGTTCGGGGCCCCTCGATGGGGTTGTCCCTGGCGGGTCCCTCCGGCGTCGATCTTGGGCTGCTTGCGCTGCGGTGGTTGGCGTGTGTGGACCCGGTCACTGACGCTTCCGGTTTTCCGTACCGTCCGTCGTTCGACAAGGGACTCGGCCGGTGCACCGGGGCTGTTTCGTGTGGACGCCGACACCTCCCCTTGCTGGTCAGAGGACGCCACGCCCGGGTCCTGTGCGTGTGTGCGGGTGCTCATCCTTCCTGGCCGGGTCGGGCGGGCCGGCCTCCCATGCGCATTTTGGTGCGCCTTACCTTTTCCTCTGGCCGCTTTGTCCTTCTGCTTTGCTCGGCCCCCTCCGGGCTGGGGTTGCCCGTTCTGTGGTTCTTTGGTTGCCTTCCCCCCCCCCCAACCCGCCCCCCCTTTTTTCTTTTTTTTGCTGTTCCGTTTTCCGCGCGCCCCCCTTGTCTCTTTCTTTCTTTGGTTTCCAGCCCTTGGCGCCTCGGGCCTTGGCGCCCTTTTGTCTTTCTTTCCTCCTACCACCCTGGCTTGTGTTTTTGTTTTTTGTCGTGCCCCCCCCTTCTTTTGTGTCTCGCTGTTTTTCTCGCTGCCACTTTGTGCTCCGTTTTCTTTTTTTTTTCGTTGCGCGCCCCCTTTGTCTCTGGCTTTCTCTGGTTTCCGGTCCCGGGTGCCCTGGGCCTTGGCGCTGTGTGCTGTTTGTTTTGTTGGCCTTCCGCTCCTCGGCTTTCCGTGCACTCTCGCCTCTTTTGTGGTTCCTGCCTGGCCGTTTGCTGCTCCTTGGTGGTTGCTGCCCCCCCCCCCCCCCCTTTTGTGTCTCGCTGTTTTTCTCGCTGACGCTTTGCGCTCCGTTTTTTTTTTTCGTTGCGCGCCCCCGTTGTCGCTGGCTTTCTCTTGTTCCCGGCCCCGGGTGCCCTGGGCCTTGGCGCCTTGTGCTGTTTGCTTTGTTGGCCTCCTGCTCCTCGGCTCTCCCTGCGCTCTCGCCTCTTTTGTGGTTCCCGCCTGGCCGTTGGCTGCTCCCTGGTGGTTGTTGCCTCCCCCCCCCCCCACCTCTTTTGTGTCCCGCATTTTTTCTCGCTGCCGCTTTGTGCTCCGTTTTTTTTTTATTCTCGTTGCGGGCCCCCGTTGTCTCTGGCTTTCTCTCTCTTCCCGCCCCGGGTGCCCTGGGCCTTGGCGCTGTGTGCTGTTTGTTTTGTTGGCCTCCCGCTCCTCGGCTCTTCGTGTGCTCTCGCCTCTTTTGTGGTTCCCGCCTGGCCGTTGGCTGCTCCCTGGTGGTTGATGCGCCCCCCCCCGCTCTTTGGTGTCTCGCTGTCTTTCTCGCTGCCGCTTTGTGCTCCGTTTTCTTTTCCGCGCCCCCGTTGTCTCTGTCCCTTTGTCGCTTGTTTTTTTTTGGTTTCCGGCCCTGGGCGCCTTGGGCGTTGCCACTTTGTTTTTCTTTCCTCCCCCCGCCCCGGCCCGTTGTTTTTTTTTTTGCGCCCCCTTTGTCTCTGGCCCTCTCTGGTTTCCAGTCCCGGGTGCCCGCGGCCTTGGCGCTGTGTGCTGTTTGTTTTGTTGGCCTCCCGCTTCGCGGCTTTCAGTGCTCTCGCCTCGTTCGTGTTTCCCTGGTGGTTGCTGCCCCCCCCCCCCCTTTCTCGTCTCGCGGTTTTCGTCGCTGCCTCTCGGTGCTCGCCCGCGTTGTGCGCCCCCGTTGTCTCTTGCTTTCCCTGATTTCCGGCCCCGGGTGCCCTGGGCCTTGGCGCTGTGCGTTGTTTGTTTTTCTGGCCTCCCGCTTCTCGTCTCGCTGTGCGCTCTCGCCTCTTTTGTGTTTCCCGCCTGGCCGTTGGCTGCTCCCCGCTGGTTGCTGCCCCCCCCCCCCCCCCCCCCCCCCCGGTTTTCACCGCTGCCTCCCGGTCCTGGGTTTTTTTTTCTTTTTTTTGTGCGCCCCCGTTATCTCTGAGTTTCTCTGGTTTCCGGCCCTCGGTGCCCTTGGCCTTGGCGCTTTGTGTTGTTTGTATTGTTGGCTCCCGCTTCTCGGCTCGCTGTGCCCTCTGGCCTCTTGTGTGTTTCCTGCCTGGCCGTGGGCTGCTTCGTGGTGTTTGCTGCCCCCCCCCCCCCCCCTTTGCGCCTCGCGGTTTTCGTCGCTGCCTCTCGGTGCTCGGTTTTTTGGTGTTTTTTTTGCGCCCCCCGTTGTATCAGCTTTTTCTGGTTCCGGGCCCGGGTGCCCCTGGCCTTGACGCTGTGTGTTCCTTGTTTCCCGCGCGGCTGGTTGTGGTGCCCCGTGTTTTGCTTCGTCCGGCGTCGTGTCGTGTGGTGTTGCGGTCTGCGGTGCGTTTTGTGCTGTGCCTGGTGTTGTGCCACGTGCTTGTGTCTGGTTGGTCTTGTTGTGCTGTTTTTGTTGTGCTTTGCTGTCGTGCGTTGCTGCGTTCTCTGCTGTTTTGTTTTTGTTTTTTTTTGTGGTCCCTTGCCTTTCCGTGGTGCTCCGGGCTGTTTCGGCTTCTGTGCTCTGCTTGTGCGGTGCGGTGCCGGTGTGCCTGCGGCGTTGCTCTCTGTGCGTTGCTCTCTTGCCCCTGCGGCGCTGGCTGGTGTTTTGTGCTGTTGTCTGTTGTGTTTGCGTGTTGGCTGTTGGGCCTGGCTGCCTTCTGTTGTCCTCTGTTGGGTCCTGGTGGGTCCTGGTGTCGTGTTTCGGTGGTGTGCTGTGGTGTGCCCCTGGGTGCTGTGCTGCGCCGCGTTGCTGCATGTCGTGCTGCCTGGCGTTGCGTTGTTGTGCGCTGTGTTGTTTTGTTTTGCTCTGCTTGGTGCTGTCGCGCGCTGTGTCATGTCTTGGGGTGCTGTCCGTCGTCCTGTGGTCCTGTGTCTTCGGCGCTGTGTTTTGTCTTGCTTCGCCGCGCTGTGTGTGTTTTGCTGTGGTGTGTTGCTGCCTGGTGTCGTGCTTTGTGTCGTGTGTGTCCTGGGGTGTCGTGCTGTGCGTTCCCTGTCCTTCCCACCCTGTGCGGTGTCGCTGTGCTTCCCTGCTGTCTCTTGGTGCCCTGCTCCCCTGTGCTGTGCCCCGTGGTGCTGTGCTGCCGTGTGGTGTTGTGGTGTCCTGTCCTGCTGCCTTGTTTGTTCAGTTTCTTCTACTTGTAAAACCGCTGAAAATTTGGTTTTTATTTAAAAAAAATTTGAAATAATATAAAATTATACACTACCCAACGCACGCACACTCGCACACTTGCAGGCAGCAAGACCATGCCTGCCTACTGCCTTACCTGTCACCCCGCGTTGGTGGCGGTGACCGAAATGGTTTCGCCTACGTAGCTTCGGTGTCCTTGTCCTTGACGCCACGCACTGACCACCTGCATCGAAAAGGAGGCAAAAGCGTTGAGGGTGGGGCTCGGGCGGGAGGGGAAGGTACATGGTGAATAAAAGAGGGCGTGCGGGAGCGAGGGCAGGGGCGTGGCGTGTTACGGAGAAAATTTTCGAGTTTTACGCGTTGCTCGCGACGCTGTTTTCTTTGCGTTGACGGTGAATTAGGCAACGACGGGCACACTGTTATGCTCCTATTAACGTTACGGCGCTTACGGCGCTATTTATTGGTCTATTTAAGTTTCGCCGCGCACTTTTTGTCCCAGCTGTTTTGTAGGCTAATTAGCTTTATTTTAAGCTATTTACAAAGTTTTTTCGTCGTGTTTTTCTTATCTTTTTATTTTATTCTGGCGCTGACGATCAGCGCGCGCGGGCCTCTAATTGGGTGCTTGTTCTTCTTGTTCTTTGTTGTTGTTGGGTGGTGCCGTAGGTGTGGAGGCGCAGCACCTCCTGGTCCCCGAGTCCCCGGAGGTGCTGCCACCGCTGCGGGGTTGTGCAGGGCGTAGGGTTCGGCCGGCGCGGCAGCTGGTGGTGCGGGGTGTGATGGGGGGGGTGGTGTGGGTTGGGGGGGGTGGTCGTCGTTGTCGCGTGTGGGGTCCGGTGATGGGGTTTTTCTTGTGGCGGTCGCGGGAGGGGGGACCCACGGTGGTGTGTGTCGGCGGGGGCATCGACATCAATCGGCTGGTGGGGGCTGCCGTTCGTTGCGTCTGTGGCCTGGTCTCGGGGGGGGGGGCGGGGGGGGGTGGTGTGGGGGTGACACTGTTGGTGGTGGGGTGGGCGGGGCTGGGTGTTGTGCTGGTTGGGGGTCTGGGGTCCCTGTGGGTCGTGTGGCTGTTGCGTGTGTGTGCCGTGCGGTCCTTGCGGTCCCTGGCTGGTTGTGGTGCCGAGGTGTGGGTCAGAGGCGGCCGCATGGGCGTCCGGGTGGGGCTGTGGTCCGTATGTAATGAGTGGCTGCTGGTGGATGGTGCTCGCTGGTATGGGGTGTGGGTGGGGGGGCTGCTGGTGGTGGTGGGGCGCCCTTACTATGCCCTGGTGTTGCTGGTGTGCGTGCGCGGCTCCCCGCGGGTCCATGGGGGTGTACCGTGGCTGGTGTGTCGTGGGCCCGCGTAGTGGGGGCGGCGGGTGGTGCTTGACCGCGTGGTGGTGGTGTTGAGGGTGTGCTGGTTGTGTGTGGTACCCCGGCGTTGGTGGGTGTGGTGGTAGGGGCTGGTGGTGGTGGTATACGTGATGGTATGGTGCGGTGATGTGTGCCGTGTGGGGTGGGTGTTGGTGGGGCCCGGTTGTGCTGGGGCGTGGTGGGGATGTAGCTGGTGGGAGTCGCCGTAGTATTTGGGCGTCAGGGGGTAGGGGTTGGGAGGGACGGGGGCGTGGTGGTGGTGTTGGTGGTGCCATGCCCCCTTGCTCTGCGCGTATGGTGGTCCTGGCATGGTGTGGACATGTGTGGGCGGTGGTGTCTGGCTGGGCTGCAGGGTTAGGATGCTGCGGTACGGTGGTGGTGGTGGGCGCTGTTGGGGGCGGTGCTGTTGGTGTGCCCTGGGGGTCTGGGCGCGGGGTGGTGCGGTGTGGCTGGACCCAGGCCCTGGTCGGGGTGTCGTTCCCTGCTGGCGGGCGCACTTGCGGGCCCCCTGACCCGTTTTGGTCTTCTTGGCCTGGTGGGTGTCGGGGGCGGGTGAACTCCCCTGTCCCCGTGGGGGCAACGGGGAGCGTGCGTGCCAGCGGTGCGCCTCTCGGAGGCGCGTCTCGAGGCCTCTGACGTAGGCGCGCTGGTCCGTGAGTCCCAGCCGCGTGGCGGTGGCCTCGTCCGGGGCGCCCAGGTGGGCGTCCCGAAAGGACGCCCAGCCCTCCGGGGGCGTCAGCTGCGTGAGGTGAGGGTAGTGTGCCGGATAGAGGAGTGCGCTGAGTGGGTAAGGTGTTCCTTTCCGTCGGCCGAGGGCGGTGGTGAAACGGCGGCAAGTGATTCAGAGGTAGGCTGCTATCTCCTCTGGTGCCGTGTCCGCCCACGCTTCTGGCGTCAGGGCTGCCGCTTGGGGGGCTGGGAGCTGTGGGTCTGGGAGGTGTAGGTCACGGTGCTGGGGGTATAGGGCGAGGAGGACGTGGCGGGCCGCCACATTCAAGCCGCCCCCGCTGTGGCGTAAGGGTGGGATGTGGGGGGGAAGGGGTGTGCTGCCCGTGACCATGGCTATGGTCCATGCGTGGTCAGCCGCGTCCGCCACGTAGTACCCTCCCAGGTGGTCCCGGAGGGTGTCGGTGAGTGGCCCAAAGAAGCTTGGGTGGCTGGCGGGGGGGGGTGCAGCTGGGGCCGCGGGCCGCTCGCGGTGGTGGGGGCTGAGGTCCCCGCAGTGGGGGCAGTGGGTGAGGCGGCGCGCGGCTCCCAGGCAGACCCAGTGGTCTGGGTTGCAGGGCAGGGCCGTCTGTGGTAGCCGCTGGCGTACGCAGAGGGGACATGCAGTGGCTGGCGGTTGGTGGTACCTGTGGACGGACGGTGGCCTGGGGGGATGGGGGCTGGTGGCGCACGCATGCTTGTGGGCGTGTGTGCGGTGCCTGTGGTGCTCGTGTGTGCCGTGTCAGTGTTGTGCTCGGTGGATGGTGTGTAGGTGTGGTGGGGGTCCCGTGTTGGTATGTCATGGGGTAGGTTCTCATGGTTGGTAGAACAGGAGTTTGAGGAGGTGGGCTTGGTCTGTTTGGGGCAGGATTGCTGCATTATGCAGGTACTTGTGGGTGCGGTATGTGAGGTGCTCCGCTGTCTTGGCAACGGCCGTCTGTTGCATGTGCGCCCCCGTGGCCTGGGGGTCCTCTGCCTGGGTGCGTAGCAAGGTGTAGATGGCAGTGGTGACGAGTCCCCTGCGGACCGCCTCGAGTACCTCCGTCTGCTTGAGGATGGTGGTGAGTTGCTGGGTCGCCAGGGACTGCGTCAGCCATCCGGCGTGCTGTGCGATGGGGTGGGTTGAATTCTAGTCTGTGACGGTGTCCAGTCCTCTGTACAGGGGGCACGTCTGGAAGTGGTCCCAGGTTTCTTCTTCCGCGTGGCCGTAGATGCATTTGATGTATCCTGCGGGGACGTGGATCGAGCGGCGCGCGTACCATCCGTGGTATCGGGTGAGGAAGGGAAGCTGTTCGAGGGCGAGTTGAAGTCGGGGTTTTTGTAGGTCTGCTGGGAGGCAATCCGGGCGCAGGGCGGAGTAGTAGAGGGGGGTGTGGACGGAGTCTTCGAGGCGTCGGAGGAGTTCGGTGTTCGCTGGGTGGCCCAGTGTGGTGGTCAGCTGCTCAATGGGTGTGGGGTAGTGGTACTGCTTGTCTCGATCTGTGTACGGCGTGTCCTCGGGTGTCCATTGGGGGGGCTGTGTGGCCGAGGGTATCGGGGGCAGGTGCTGCAGGTGGCTGTGGTGTGGGGTGTCCAGTCGTACATGTTCGAGCCCTGGGGTGTGGCTGGTGCTCTGGTGTTTGGCCTGCATGTCTGCGCGTCCATTGCCGTACGCGTAACGGTGTGACTCCTGTTTGATGATGTGTAGGGCGTCCTGGGGGTGCATGCCCCTGGGGGCCATCAATAGCCCCAACGATTGTGTGGTGAGGCTGGACTCCAGTGCCTTGTGGAGGAGCAGGTCCGCGAGGTGCCTGGTGAGGTGGATGTCGACCGTGGCGTCCGGGACTACCCAGATGTTGCGAGGCCGGATCGTTGCGGGTGGTGGTGTGGCGGTGACGGTGTCTGCCAGGGTGCGCAGTTCGCCGTGGGAGGACGTCCCAATAATGGTGGCCCCGGTGTGGTGATCCACGTGCAGGCCGTCCGCGTGCCGGGTGATGCGCACGGAGGCACAACCGACCGTGGGGGTGCGTTGTCCGGTGCCGGATGCGTCAGTGAAGTAGATGATGTCGGTGTCGCTGGGTATGCGTAGACGGGCAATTGCTGTGGGGTGATAGACGTAGACGGGGTTCCCTTGGGCGATTCTGGTGGTGATTTGCGTGGGTTGCAGTGGCGGCGCTGCATAGAGGCCCTTCCCCTCGGTGATGATGGCCTGGGCTCGTGGGGTGAGGCGGAGGAGGCCCCTGTCTGGGCGCCCCTGGGTGATGTACGCGTACATCAGGTGGAAGAGGTATCCCGTATTGGGGTGGAACCTCTGGCACGTGATGGTCTGTCGCCGCTCCTTGTCGACTTTGTCGCCGCAGAGGGTGGGGCATTTGTGCTGTAGGGGGCGCCTGGGTGCCTCCTGATGTCCTGCGAGGTGTGGGTCGCAGCGGTCGTACTCTATGGCCACGCTTTCTGGGTCTGCCCGCTCGTTGGTGAACGTCCATGTTGCTGTGGGTGTTCGGGTCCAGGCGACGTGCGCCGGCTGGTCTGGGGGTACCGTGTGAAAGCAGGGGGAGAGCCATGCCTGCTGGTTGGCGGTGGCGGTGGCGGTGGGGGTGTGGTAGTGGGTGGAGATGAGGTGCAGCAGGGGCCACGGAGTGTCGAGGGCTGCCGGGCCACAGTGCCAGCACGTGCGTGGTATGCCCTGGTCACTGTGTCTGACTGGTGGTACATCGGTCTCCGGTGCGTTGTGTTTGGGGATGGACCAGGGGGCATGGTGTCGCTGGACAGTGCGGGTAGCGTGTTTGTGGCCGTTCGCTGCTAGTAGCAGGATGCTGTTTGGTGTCTGTAACTGCAGCAGTGACAGCTATCAATTTATACATCAATGTGATCAGAATTTCAATGATTCTCAGATGTACATTAGTGCCGTAAATTTTTTGCTTGTTTTCATGTTTTCCGTTCGCCGCCAGATGTCGCCTGTGAGCACGCGTTGAGTCGCATTTGTCTTTCGTGATTTCCCAATCGGATTTATTTAAATTATTTCGAATGATTTCACGTTGAGTCATTATGTGCGATGGATGCACAATGAGATTCTATGTCTGCTCCATTTTTATAGACCGGGTTTTCTGACTATTCATATTCCACCATGGAGTTCAATGGGCTCACAAGTGCTTCGCATATGTCGTTCCCAGAGGCTGGATATGGGTCTGAAGAGGGTCAGTTGGGTTCGGAGATATCAGGGGCAGTGTCGGGCGTTACGACCCCTGGGGCATCAAGGCTACAGGCTTCGCAGTTACAAGAAAGATCCGCCACTATGCAGCGGTTACATGGTAGCAGAGGAAATCATGACTCTGCTTCTGGAATCTCCACGGACACCCTGAGACCATCGGACTTTAGCGGGGCTATCACTCGTCCTGGGTCACTTCATGTTCCCCTTGAGGTTACATTCGTGGCTTCTCCCCAGCAGACCGAGGATCAATCCTCAGAGTGTCCTTACTGTGGCCATAGACATTGGCCTGGAGTTCATACTTGTGCTGATTGTTGTATGAACGCCCCCCCTAACCTTAAACCCGGTCCAGAATTTCCCTCCTCAAGTGAATCTGGTTCCAACTCTCACGCTCTACCTGATCTTGAAGACAGCAGCAGCGAAGGAGAGCCGTCTAATACTGCAATTAGTGAGATTTCTGGTGAATACTGGGAAAACCACTTAGAGGAGTTCTGGAATCAGAAGTTCTTGCACCGCCAAAACTGGCTACTGGCGGAGGCAGGCTATCGAGGCCGTCTGAGGGACTGGTTCAGAGCGTCTTGCCAGTTCATCAGGGACAGTGGCCGCCTGCGATTCGACGCCACAATGCAGGAACAAGAGGATTGGGAGGAGCTGATGGACCAGTTCGACCACCAGGCTGCCGTGATGGTTCAAATGGCCATCATTGCAGAGGAGAGACGCCAGAATGTGTATCAGCACGCTGATCCGTCGGGCGCCTGGGGTCCAAACGACAAGGAGGTCGACGAAATGAGGTGTGATTCGACACATTCTCACCTCTCCAGGGAGCAATTGTCCAAGCTTCCCAACTCTAAATCTAGTGTTGATACTTGGGTTGATGAGGTAAGAAGCAAAGGAAAAGGTACCAGATGCCCATCCTGTGGTGAGTCTGCCAAGGACTGCTCCTTTCGGCGCCAGATTTCGTCGCTGGAAGACAGGGTGAAGGAGCTGAAGAAGGCTGCAAAGGAGAAAAAGGGGGATGACGACAGCAAGTGGAAGGAGATGGAGCAGAAGCTGGACAAATTAACCAATCTGGTACAAAGTCTGAGCACTACTGGGCTCACTGGACCAGCGCCTACAATGGCAAGTCACCCAGCACCTACCTCCTCAGCTGCACCTGCATCAACGCCTTACGGCGTTCCACATTCTCCGGCACCCCCAGCTTTTACTGGCCCACTCCCAGCTTTTACTGGAAATTCTGGTATTCCCCCTATTGGATTTACAAGTCCTATTGCGTTTAATCTGGGCACAGAAGGAGGAGAATCTTCGTCAGGAAGGTCTGTACTGTCTGTAAGTACTGTTGGTGATATTGATGGAAGAGCAAAGACCACCGTGAAAGAGAGATCAATGGCCTTGAAGAAGAAGGACAAAGAAAAGAAAGAAAACGAAGCCAAAATCAAGGAAAAACAGAAGAAATTGAAGGAGATGAGGTATCATCAAGGACAATCAACGCCGTTTGTACAGCCTACTGTGGATCAGGCGTTGCTGGCGGCCGCAATTGCCCAAGCACAGGCAATGGGAGGCGCCGCCGTCAACCCAGTTTTTGTCAATCCTGTTGGCACATCCACAGGTTTCAACCTGAACCACCTGCTCAATCCTTTGCACATGAGGCTTAGAGGTTCAGTAATGAAGCAGCCTAAGTTCTCAGGGCATCCAAATTATTGGGCTTCTTTCGAAAAACAATTCATGTTCTGGTTGCAGATGGAGAAACTCGACAAGGAACTCTGGATTCTCGGGTTGATGGACTGTTTGACTGGCAAACTCAGGGAAAGTACATATGATCTTTATGTGGAAAGGCAGAATCAAGGAGATCCCCTGACTTATGAAGAGCTGTGGCGAAGTCTCAAAAAGAAAGGCTCTCGACTCCCTGAGGATGATTACAGGAACCGCCTCGAGAACTTCAGGGCGATCAAGAAATTGTTTCTTGAAGAGATCCAAATAGTAAGGCAGGATTGGGAGTTTCTGGTGCAGGAGGCGGAGAACGCGGGAGAAGGCCTTTCTGAAGGCGAGATGAAGAAGATTATCCTGAGCAAGCTCACGCCGGAGACCAAGCAGAAGATCAGGGACCCCCAGGCGGACCAAAAAGTCCTGGGCAACTGGGTTGAAGTCCGAGGATTGCCGGAGACTATGGGAAAAATGGCAGTTCGTGAGTTGCTACACTCTATCAGTGCTACGGGATTGAAAGACATCACCATTCGTGAGGGCAGATGGAGGGTTGTTTTCCATGATTCTGAACAGTCGGGGTTTTTCTGTAGCATGGTGGATGGGAAAGTGAAGTATCAGGGACAGTTTTGAAGGTGCGGCCGTGGATCTTCTGGTATGGAGTCGAGCAGATCTGGGACCAACTTGAAAAGTATGCAAACTTGGAACGCCAGAAGTCACAGGATGCACAAAGCTTCGGAGGCAAGGTCAGTGCCGTTGGTGAGAAGGGATGCTCCGTGTGCATTGCCCTTGGAAAGGAAGGTCGGGCGGCCATTCACACGACCGCAGATCACAGGTGGACGCCCTCAGATATCAAGACAATTCAGTCCAAAATGAGTGGAAAGGGAAATTCTCCGAAAAATCCCCAGCAGGATGGAGCACGAGATGTTGACCAAAATGGACGGGGAAGAGGTAAAGGGCAGTCCAAAGGACAGAACAGAGATTGGACACCAAAAGATTACTCGCAGAAGAACGGAGATCCAGCTGGCTCAAGAGAGAGCGCAGCCGGTGGAAAATCTGGTGGAAAATCTGGCGAAAAGAGTGGAAAGGGACAAAGAAAGTCCGGGAATCAAGAGGATTCCAAGGTGAATGGCAACCCCCTGTATACGGAGACGCCAGCAAACAATTCCTTCGGCAGCAACAAGGATACTGGAGGTCGAGGCAAGGGCAGATCCACCGAATTCAACCCCAATTCCAACACCTCCAACAACAAAGGCCAAGGAGGTAAGAAAGGTGGTGGTGGAAAGTCACTTGGTGGTTGTGGACGTGGAAAGGGAGTCAATGCCGTTGAAGCAGGAGAAGAATGGGTTGACGAAGGACAAGTACAGGACGTGCAGCCGAACGTCGAAGAAGAGTGGCAATAGGGAATCCAACTTGACCCAATTCCCAACATTGGTGTTGAGTGGCAGGAAACAAAGCCCATCAGGGTAGTTGGGGCGGTGGATCGACGCTGCTGGGATCGGCTGGCGCGTTCCTCCGTCCTCCTCTACCCTGCCTGGGTCCTCAGCGCTGTCCGGCGGGGCAAGCAGCGCCAGTTTGTCTGCTGCATCCAGGTCAGGACGACAGATGGTAAGGTTAAACTTGCCAAATGTCTGATTGACAATGGTTCAGAGGTCAATCTGGTGAGAAGAGGCTTTCTGCAGGAGGACGAGGCGAAGATGTCCTCGACACCTGTCCAGCTGGAGGGAGTGAGCGGACATCGCCTGGAAGGTGGCGACAGAGAGGCAGAATTGGCGGTCAGATTGGTGAAACAATCTGTCTGGAGCGTGGAGGAGACGGTGACGGAGGAGTGGTTTTCTGGAAAATTCTATGAAGCCACCATAAAATATGATTTATTCTTGGGTCAACCATGGCTTCACGCTCAGCGTGTGTCGCCCATGGGACACAGGACATGCTTCCTCCAGGATCCATCGACCAGCGACCCGGCCGACCTGTATTATCTGCACCCATACACCAAGAGTATACACCAATTCAAGGAGCGAAATAAGCTGCATATTCAGCGAGATGGGCAGGAATGGACAGGGAATCAAGAAGAATTCGCCCAAGGAAAGGTGGAATCATTGAATCGCAAGAAGTGAAAGTCAGTTTGCTATCGTGTAGTCGACAAATGGCGGGACATTCTGGTGGATTACTTTGAGAAGAACCACAATTTTCGTCCGCAAGTTGATGCCTTTGCAAACAACAGAAATAAAAGATTTCCAAAGTTCTACGACGATGCCTGGAGTGAGGACTGGTCTGAACCTGTATGGATCAATCCGCCCTTCGATGTTTTTCCTCGTGTGGTGCAGAAGCTGATACAATCCGGCGCAAAGGCGATTTTAATTGTCCCCAACTGGCCAAAACAATCTTGGTTCAAGGACATTATGGACATTTCAATCGACATTGTCGAGCTACCTCACAAAGGAGTGAAGCTGTATTGCGAAGACAATGGCAAGCCTTTGCCACAGCGTTCGTGGAGCACGTTGGCGTGCTTACTTGACGGGAATCTGGGAGATTATTGGCGAGATGACAGTGAAATGGGAACAGAGGAGGTCATTTCAAATTCCTCAGGAATCGACGAAATTGAGGTGGATCGAGACGATCGAGAGCGGAATTCCGACATATCGTCGCGGAAGGAGGGAAAGACAATCGGCGTCCCTCAAGAGAACGCCTCCATCCATTCCAATTCGTCCCCATCAGACAAGAATCAAGCCAAAAATGTCAAGATTTCAAGCAAGAATGACGACAAATTTCCAAGATTTTCACCTGAATTGACAAGAATGCAGCTGAATTCTTCCGACCATCCCTTCAAGACATTTGTGGACCCCCTTAATTGGTGGGATCCCACGGAGGAACGAGCTCAGGTGAGCTTCATCCGCCAACAATGCGACAAAGAAGTTTGGAATGAAGTGGCCAAGAATATGAGACCACGACCAACAATTCGCAAATTGGTGGACATAATGTCGGTGATTAGATGTGGGAATCAGGTCGACGGAGACAGGATAGCTGCAAGAAGGGATGCAGTGTTCGAAGACTATAAGGATAACGTGCTGAGTGGAAAGTTGTGGGAAAACCCCCGAGTTTGATGTGAAAATGGGGAAGCCAAGATTGAGATAATCCAAGGCTCAAAGGTGCACAAACAACGTCCATCCGACCTTCACGGCACCAAAGCAGATGCCCTGCGAAAGATTATTGAGCGCAGTCTCTATGAGTTCGGTTGGTTGGAGGGCTGCATGAGTTCTGAGTGGTGTTCAGCACCATTTACTGTGCCAAAACCACCACCTGCTGACCAATCCAGCATAGATGCTTGGCGTCTAGTGGTGGATTACAGAGCTCTGAATGCCGCCACGGTACCTGACGCGCATCCCCTTCCTTTAATCGAGAAGAAGATCGCCGCGAGAGCCAAAGGTAAGCTCTTCACTGTGCTAGATTTGCGCCATGGCTTTCACCAAATGCCACTTCGAAAGGAGGATAGGCATTTGACGGCAATGTGCACGCCCTGTGGCACTGTCCAGTGGACTGTACTGCCGATGGGTCTGAAGAATGCGCCGCCGATATTCCAGAAGATTGTGGAGACCTTTTTTTTTCAGAAGCACAAGTCTCTGGATTTACAAGAATTCTGCAGCATCTACATTGACGACCTTCTGATTGCCACGCCGTTGGGAGAAAACTTTGATGATTGCCTGAAGTTGCACGAAGAACAAGTCCGCAAAGTTCTCGAAGTCCTTCGACAAGAGAAGCTCGTGTGTGGACCCAAGAAGGGCAAAATGTTCCTCCAGAGTGTGGAATTTTGTGGCTCTGTCTTGGAAGATGGGACAAGAAGACCGGCCCCAGGGAAAATGGCTGCCCTGCAGCTATGGGAAAGGCCTAAAACCATCACGCAGCTTCGTGCCTTTTTGGGCTGCTGCAATTATTACCACGAGTTTTTTCCCCTCTACGAGAGGTTCTCTAGTCCATTGACAGATTTACTCAAGGTTGGCAAAATAGAAGGAAAGAAGGGATCTCAAGTCAAGCTCACGTGGACGCGAGAATGTGAAGAGGCCTTTACTGGTCTCAAGGAAGCACTGGCAAATGTGGTTACATTAAAGACTCCGTGGTTGGATTGAAGACCTTTTTATATTCGTACAGACGCCAGTCGTTACGCCATTGGTGCTACGATCGAACAAGTCGATGACGAAGGTCACCATCATCCTCTGGCTTTCTGGTCTCGCAAGCTTACAACAAGACAGCGAAATTGGAGTCCAAGGGAACAAGAAGCCTACGCAATCCTTTGTGCCTTACGGCGTAATGAAGGTTGGATCTTGGGCCATCGCGTTGAGGTACTGACTGACCACAAGTCACTGGAGGTAGGTAGGTAGGTGCACTCGGTCGTGGAGAGGCGCCCCATGGTTCCCCCTGGCTGCGCCCCTGTGACGAACAGGAAGAGCCTCCGCGCGTGAAGAGGGGAGGCGGCTTACTTCCCGCTAGACCTGACTGTTGGCCCCCAACAAAGCGGCCCCGGGCTACACCGGGAGGGCTGATCGCCGCCAGCGTGACGTGCTTGTCTCGCCAGGAGGGTGTGCCCCCGTGCTTGGGCACGTCCCCTCCTTTGGGTGGAACCCTAGAGGTTCACCGGACTTCCTGGCGTATCCCGTTCCCAGGGCATGCATGCACGTTCTTGGTACTAGGGTTCCGAGGCGCTTGCGTGTCGCACGCTCCGCCTCGAGTCCCAAAGCAGCGCAGGCCTTAGGATGCAGCCTTACCCCCGGTCTCCGGATCTCGTTTGGCTGGGTCACCTGCATGGCACGGGCTGCCTCAGTGCCCGGGCTGTGGGCACTGGGTTTCCTACTGTTGTGCGGCGTTTGTGTTTGGGTCCGGTTGGCGGTTGGGTGTGGGTTTTTGTTAACCCCGCCAGTCCTGGCTGGGGTCTTGGGTGGGTGTGTTTGGGCACGGTTTGTGGTGTTGTCCCTCTAGTGTCGGCTGTTTGTGGTGTTCGTGGTTGGGCTTCGGTTTCGGCCTGCTTATGGGACGTGTGTGGTTTCGTGGGCGCCCCGCTTGCCCCCCGCCGTTTCCGGTTCCAGCGTGCGGTGTGGGCGTGTGTGCTGGGCCCGGGTCTCGGCTGTGCCCAGCCCTTCTTGGCTGGGTTGTCGGGGTGTGTTTTGTTTTGTTGTTTTTTTTTTTCGCTTTGGTTTTTTTTTCCGGGCTTTGTGGTCCCTGTCCCTCCATCCCCTTTCTTTTGGGCTGGGCTGGTGGCTCTCTTTTTTTTTTTTCGTTTCGGTGTCCTTTTTCCCGGTGGGCCGCTGTTCCTGGCTTGGTGTTGCCGGTTTTGGGTGGGTGGTCCCCCTGTGCCCCTTCGGGGGTCCTGTCTTCGGTGCCTTCTGGGGGGGGGGGGGGTTGGCCGCCTCTGGTGGTGTTGGCGGGCGGTTTGGCGGCTGTGGGCTGTTTTCGCGCCTTTTCCCCCTCCCCCCTCCTTTTTTTTTGCGGGGGGGGGCTTGCCTGTTCCTCCCTCTGCCTTCCCTGGGCTGGCGCAAGCACTGGCCTGCATTCAGTGTTGTCTTCCGGGCTGCTGTTTTCAGTTGCGTTCTGTTTGGCCGCGTTCCGGCCCCATGGGTCGGGTGGGCTATGTACACGGTGGGCTCGGCGCCCCTTCTTGCCGGCTTAGGTCCTGGCTCTGCTGGCTGGGCGGCTGTGCCAGGCAGCTGCTTGTGGTTTTGGGTTAGGGGGCTGGGGTTGTTCGTGTCCTTTCCCCTCTGCGGTGCCGGCTGTAATCTTCTGGGTGGTCCGCCACCGTTGTCGCCATGCGCGCTGTGGCCCCGTGTGTGGCCTGCGGTGCTGGTGTGTGGCGTGCTGGCACAGCGCCTTCCAGGGTGTGCGGTGGCTGGCTTCGGTTAGTCTTTCAGGTTAGGGTCAGTTGCGTCGTGTTGTGCCGCTCTGTGCCGCGTCGCGTCGCGTCGTGCTGTGGCGCGTTGCACTGTGGCGCGCTGTGGTGCGGTGTGCCGTGGTCTCGCGTGGTGCCGCGTTGGGTTAGTGGAGGTCAGCCTGGCCTGTGTCGTGGTGCGGAGTGCGGGTCGGAGTGTCGCTGGCTGGTGGCTGGGGGGTGCGGTTAGGTGTGGGTGTCTCGCTGGGTCCGTGCTGTGGGGGCTTGGGCGTGCCGCTCGAGCTGGTGGGTCGGTTAGGTCGATCGCGTGACGGTCCGTGGGGTTGCCCTCCCTGGGGGCCTGTGCCTTGGTCCCGTGTCCTCTGGGGGTTTCGGTCCCTAGTCCTGGGTGCCGCGGCCGTGCCTTCATCCTCTTCCGGTGCCTGTGAGGTGGCCCTTGTGGTGGCCGGGGTCGTCGCCTGGCGGTGAGGGCGTGGTGGTGCGCCGTGCGGCGGCGTTCCCTGCGGCTTCCTCTGTGGGTGTGGCCCGTTGTCCCCGTGTAGGTGTGCCCTCCATTCTCCGTGTGGTTTCCGGCGGCCGGTGGGTGTGCGCTGGTGTGATCCGCATGGCGTCCGATGTTTGCTTCGGTGGTGTGTGTTGGGGGGTGCGCCCCCGGGTGTCGTGGGGTGTCTGGTGGGGGTGGGGCGGCGCTGGTCCCCCCGTCGTGGTGTGCCCTTCCTGGGTGTGGGTCGTGGTGCCTGCCGTGGTGCCCTTTTCCTCCGTGTCTTGGTCCCCGCTCCCGCCCCTTCCTGGTTCTTGGATGGTTTCCTGCCCCCATGTGGTGTCGCTTCCGGCGTCCTGTCTCTGCGAGTGCCTGCCCTCACTTGGGGCCCCTCTGTGCCCTCTTGCCTGAGTGCTCCTTGGTGCCCCTTGCCCTTCCCTTGCCCTTGTCCTGCCCTTTCCTGGTGTGGTGGTGGCGGGGGGGGCGGGGTGGGGAGGGGGCGCCGGCGGCCCAGGCCTGGGGGTGGGTGGCCTGGAGCCACTGGCGGAGGGCTTGGGGGGTGTAGGGGGGGCGGAGGCCCTGGACCGCATCGCGGAGGAGGGCCTCCCATGCCGCTTGCGGCATGATGGCCTCCGGGGCGGCTACGTTGGGGTTTGCGGGGGTGCGGGTGCGCACCTCCTCGAAGGTATGCACCATGTGCACCCCTTCGTGCCTTCCCGCTCCCCCGGCCCACTTCACCCAGCGGCGGAGCTCCTGCAGAGCGGGGGGAGACCACCAGGCGAGGTGGGCGGGGGCCCGGGGGGGGGGAGGGGTCCGTGCCCGGGGTCCTGGAGCGGCAAGGGGAGGACGTGGACCTGTGGTGGCGGGGGTGGCGGTGCCTGGGGGAGCGGGAGCGGCGGAGGCGGGGGCTGGGGATGGAGGACGGGTACGGGCGGAGGGGTGAGCGGGAGGGGGAGGTGGACATGGGGCGGCGGTGGCGCGCTCTGTGGCGTCCGGGGGAGCGGGAGTGGTGGTGGCGGGGGCTGGGGATGGTGGATGGGTACGGGCAGCGGGGGGAACGGGGAGTCCGGCGGGGCGTGTGGGGGGAGGGGGAGGTGGACGTGGGGCGGCGGTGGCGTGCCTGGCTGCGTCGGGGGGAGCCGGAGCGGTGGTGGCGGGGGCTGGGGGTGGGGGTCTTGTATGGCCGGTGGAGGGAGGGGGACGCGGACATGGGGCGGCGGTGTCGTTCGTGGTGGCGCCCGGGGGGGCGGGAGCGACAGGAGCGGGGTCCCGGGGGGTCGTGGTGGCACCTGGGGGAGCGGGAGTGGCGCGAGTGGGTGGTTGAGGCGCGGTGGGAGTGTGGGCGCCGTGGGCGAGTGTGCCGTGCGGGGGGGGAGCGGGAGCGCCGCCGTTTGCGGGACCGGGCCTCATCACTCGAGTCGGGCCAGTCCGGAGGCGTCGGCGGCCCCTGGGGGGCCTCGCGCGGTGCCGCCTGGTACTGGGGGGGGGGGGGGGAGGTCCCCCGTCGTCCATGGATTCGCCACATAGGGGTGTGGTGCCGGCAGTGGCTGGTGGTGTGGGTCGAGTGGTTGTCCTTGGCGGGGTTGGGCCCGGGGGGCCCCTTCGGCGTGGACGTGGTGGCCGGGGGGGTACGGATACGGTTCCTGGTACCGGGGGGGTGGCTGGTACGGGGGGGGTGGCCCCTGGCGGTACGTGGGGTATGCGGGTGGAGCGCTCGGTGGCTGCCACCCCACCCGCTGGTGCTGTTCGTGCACGGGGGGTTGTGGCCCGGTGGGGTAGGGCGGTGGGCAGTGGTAGTGGTTGGGGTGGTGTTGGTAGTGGTGGTCGTGGGGCCGCTGGTGGTGGTGGTGTGGGTAGTGGTGGGGTTGGTGTTGCGGGTATGGCCCATGGACCCCTTGTTGGTTTTCCAGTCCCCCTTGTGGGGGTGGGGGGTTGGGCATCGTGGGCAGTCCCCGGGGCTGCACTATGTGGTGGGCAGGGGGGGCGGGTTGGGGGCCGGGCTTGACGGTGACGGTGGTCGAGGGGTCCCACGTCCCTGGGTCGGTTTGGCCGGCGGTGGTGGTGGTTTTCTCGGGGATGGATGACGGGGCGCTTGGTGACGGGGATGCGGACGAGGGCTTGGACGGGGTCGTGCTGGGTGGCCGCCTCTGCGGTGGTGGTGGGTGCCGGCGGGAGGGGGGCGCGGGTTGCGGTGGGCGGGGGGTCCTGGCTTGGGCGAGGGTCCGGGCAGGGGTGGTGTCGGGTGGGTTTGTGTCGTTGCGTTTGTGGTGTTGTTGTGTGTTCGCGTGGGCGCCGGCTTGGGTTTGGGGTCGGGTTTGGGGTTGGGGTCCGGTTCCAGGTTGAGGAGTACCTCTGTCCGGAGGTGTGAGGGTGCCGATGTCGGGTCGGGGGTCGTCCCAGTGCGTTGCCGGGGTGCCCGAGTCGCCTGTGTTGGGGTTGGGGGGTCGGTGTGTGCGGCCCCGGCCTTGGCTTTTGCTGTGGCCTTGAGGATGAGTGCGGCGGGGAGGGGGGGGTCGGAGGATGAGGTGGAGGAGGTGGACGAGGCTGAGGATGAGGAGGAGGTGGTGGACGCGGGTTGGGCTGTGATGCGGGCGGGCTTGTGCGCGGCGGCTTCTGCTGCAGCCACGGCCGGGAGGATGGAGGGCATGTCCTCGGGCTGTAGGTTGGGGGCGGGCGGCTGGGGGGGCCCGGTCGTGACCTGGCGGCCCGGCGGGCCGATCTGGTCGGCAGCGGCGGGGGAGGGAGGCGCGGGGCTGTGGCCTTCTCCTTCTGGGCTTCGCTGGGCCCGGGTCCTGCAATGTGCGAGGTCGTGTGGGTTGGCGTCCGCGGGGGGGAACAGTTCGCGTGGGCTGCATTCAGGGGCCGGGGGCGGTGGGCCTGGGTCCTCTGGGGTGTGTGCGGGGGGCGTGGGCGGGCCACTCGGTGGGTTGGGCGTGCCGCGGGGCGCGGGGCTCCTCTCGGCGGGTGTGTGTGGGTCGTCGAGTGTGGGGGGCGGTGAGGGGTGTCCGGCGGGTGGTTGTGTGGCGGGCGTGTGCTGGTGTTCGGGCGGGTGGGGGAGGCCCGTGTCGCGGGGCCCGGGGGTGCGCGCGATGGTGGGCGTGTGTGGGTCTCCGGTTGAGCAGCGAGAGGGGAGGGGCATGGGCGGGGATTGTGCGGTGGGGTGTGCTGTGTCGGTGTATGTGTCCGCTTGCCGCGGCGCGCTTGCGTGGGCATTTGTAGGCCGGGCGGTTTGGAGGAGAAGCTTGCCGTCTCTGCTGCCGCGGCAAGGATTTCGCAGACGAGCTTGCGTATCTGGTGGACCTCTTGGTCAGTGGTGGGAAGGGGGTACGCTAGCTTTGGGCTAAGACCCGCGCGGTTGAGGACCCTGTGGATGGCGTGGTACCCGCAGGTGAGGGACTGTTGTGGTCTGGGGGGGGGGTTTGGTCGTGTGTCCGGGCCCGCCTCGACTTGTGTGTGGGCGGTGGGGATGGCCCAAACCCAGGGCACGGTCCCCGTGGGTGGCCAGCGGCGCTGGATCCAGTGGGTTAGGCAGAGCATGGCCAATCCCAGGTGGTAGCCCGCCTTCCCTGAGGTGATTTGGGCCAGGGCGCGGGCTGGGGGCTTGTCCCCTGGCTGGAGGACGCCCCTCAGGACCCTGTGCTGGGTGGTGGTGTCCCCCACTGCCCCTGGTGGGGCGGTCTCCGGGGCGAACATGGTGTCTGTCCCTTGGATGAGCCATTGCGAGCCGCGGACGTAGCCGTAGCGGCTATCACGTAGTAGTGGCCGCGCTCGAGGACTGTAGCCCAGACCTCCGGCGGGGGGTGGTCACTGTCTGTAGGTGGGGGGGGGAGCTCGTCGTCTGGGGTGCGGAGGCCGGCAGCGCGGAGGGCGGTGTCGCGGTTTGGCGCGGTGGCCTGTTCCCACTGCTCCGGGCGGTTCGGGTCCGCTGGGTGGTCCGTCTCCGCTGGGGCCCGTCGTAGGCGCAGGGTCCCTTGACGCGTGACGTTGATGCCGGTGTCGTGTGTCAGGGCCTGGCCCCACTCGATGGGGGGGATCCAGACGTGCTGGCCCCGGGTGTGTTTGCGGGCTCGCCAGAGTACGAGGTCTACGATGGTCTCGTGGAGGCCGTTGCCTGGGGTGGTCAGGTCCCGGAGGGCTTTGACGGTGAGCTTGGTCCAGTCCTCTTGTAGGCGGTACCAGCCCAGGGGGGTGGTCGGGGCCCTGTCTTGGAGGGCTGCTCGGAGGAGGTCGGGGTCGCGGATGGTGGCCGGTGTGAGGGGGGGGTGCCCCGGGTCCGGGGGGGGTGGGCTAGATGGGCTGCCGGGGTCTTGCGCGTCTATGTCACTGGAGCGCTGGAGGACAGAACATGTGGATACCCCTGGTGGACCAGCTGGGAGGAGAGGCCGTTGGCATGAAACTCTCAGCAGATTTGACCTCCACGTGACTTACATTCCAGGGCGCTACAATACAGTGGCGGACGCCCTGAGTCGCTGGGCCTACCCAGCCTCAGAGGCTTACTCTGAAGTGAGTTTTCATGGGACAGCGACGGATAAAGCCGAAGTGATCGAGTTTGATAAGGAGGAACAAGCACTGATCAAGAAACATTGTCTCCGATGTTCGATTAAGAATCGTATGAAGGTTGAATTGGTCAGATGCAAGGAGATTACCAAGGCAGATCAGATTGGAGGAGTTAACACTGACTCTGAGTCTTCGCTGGCACTCCTTATTGTGTTTCCAGTGACAAGATCCAAGGCGAAATCCACGCTCCCTCCACAACAAAAGGACAAGGAAACGACCTTCCTCTATGTGGATTGGACGAAGTTGTACAAGGAGGACAGGTTCTTTGGGTCTGTATACCACAAGTTGAAAGGGGACAAGCCTTACGACTCTGAAGAGACGTCTGATTTCAAGATTCAAGGCGACAAGTCATTTTGGCAAGGACGGATTTGTGTTCCTGATTGTCTAATTGACCAATATGTCAAACATTGGCATCGGAATGAGACATCCCACGGAAACTCCCGTGTTCTGGAGCAGGAGCTACGACACAGAGTGTACACACGGGACCTCAAGAGTGCCGGTGAGCAAGTTGCCAAAGGATGCAAGCAATGTCAGACGAACATCCCCAAGAATCAAAAGGCAGAAGGATTATTGAAGGGACTGCCAATTCCTGAGAGGTTGTTCGACAAGGTGACAGCGGATGTCTTCGAGTTGGGACAAATCCAAGAGGAATGTCTCTACATGAGGAAGCCAATCGATGGGGTTTTGTCAATTCAACACCGCCACAGTGGCTACATCCAGGTCCTCCCTTGCTACACGAAGCATCTCACCTCTGAAATGGCTGCCAAGTGGACTGCAAGTCAGTGGATGAGTAACTGGGATGTTCCCAGTGGAATTCTGACGGACAGTGGGAAGGAGTTCATTGGGACTTGGTGGGAGAACGTGTGTGCTCCATTGGGAGTTCATCATCTTCGTGCCCGAGTCTACGACCATCGAGCCCTCCCTGCTGAACGCGCTGGTAGAATTCTTATCAACATTCTGAGAAACTTCCTGGCGACTGAAAAAGACTGCAATTGGTTGGAGACAATTTACTGTGTCTTGAGGAGATACCATCGGACCAAGAACTACACTGGATTAAGTCCGAATGAGCTTGTTTTCAGTCGTGAGAATATGGGTCCAGGACCAGTGATGTATCATCCAAGGCAGTGCTACGACGCCTCACAATGGTTTGAGAGGATCAAGGATTTAGAGTCCAAGTGGATCCAAACCAAAGTGGAGAGTCAAGCAGATTGGTTGAAATTCAAAATTCAGTCGAGAACACAAGGAAAACCCTTCGAGAAAGGCCAGCAAGTTTGGCTTCGTAAGTCAGACGAGACCCTGAAGGACGACAACAAGTTGTTACCTTTGTGGGAAGGCCCATTCCAAGTCAGTGGTCAACTAAGTGAGACTACATTCAACATTGAAGTTGAACCGGGCAGACATCAAGAAGTACATCGGGACCGTTTGAAGGCTGAAGTACCCTGCCCCAAAGGAAGGTTCAAGCCACTCTATTGGACTTCGAAGTACCTGAGCGACAGGAAGATGGTCACCAGCAGTTTCGAGTTGGAGAAGATCCTTGATTACAAGAAAAATGCTCGAAACAAGTGGTACTTTCTGTGCAGATGGATAGGATTCGGTCCAGAAGAAGACAAATGGGAGCCAGCTTCAAGCTTTATCCATGGGTATACGGACACTTTCATCAGGTTCCTGAAGAAGCACCCTGAGATTGACCGTGAGCTCTCGCTGATCAAGGATTGTGTCACCAAGGAAGACTTACAAGCACAATAAGAAGCTCCAATCGTGGCAGAATCCATTCGAGACAAGATCTGATCAGAATTTAAATCGCCGAAACTCTCCAAAAGGTTTACGGTCTACATATACCCTTGGCATAGAGACGAAACAGTCCTGGCGCATCGTCCGTGTGGTTCGATGAACGGATGATGGGACATTCTGGGATCAGCCTGGTCATTCTGTCCATCATTCTCATCATGGTCATCATGTGAATCATGTGCTTCATTGTAGATGATTCCCATGGGAAGTTCCGAAAGCCCTTTATCCTCAACCACGACGACACTCTGGTGTTTTGCTGTCGACTGTGCCCCTCTACTCGCCTTGGGAAGGACTCGTTCGAGTTCGTGCTCATTTCAGAGATTCTGGCACATTACTGAGTCTGATGCAGTTCATGTGTTTGACGGATCTGCTGAGAATGTTATTTCAATCAGCTCTTACATTGAGGCTGTTGGTTTGGTTTCCAACCGACCGCTGTCAAAGGGCTTATAAGGAACAAGTGACGACGATGGTGTTCTTACTTGTGTCGACTCGCTGCTCATCTGTGGATTGTGTTGGAATCCCCCTCAGTATCGGCTCACATTTGGCAAATTCCTCGTACCAAGCATTGGATGCTTATACATTCTGGGACTATAATGAGTCAGTTACCCCTGGTGACTCGTACTGGATTCAACATGAAGCCCTGGAGACGATACTGACAGTGTGGTGTACACTCACTGGATTTTCTTGGCTATCATTACTTTTACATGATTGGATTTCCATCATGGGAATCATCATCATCATGAGGATTTGACCTGGATTGGCTATGAATGAGAACTGGATTTCCGTTCAGCACAACACAAAGTATCTATCGACAATGAATTGGACCTATATTGGCTTGCTGCAGACTTCGTCGTCTTCAATCTGTGTGCGATTCACTGATTTTGGTCTCAATTCAGTCACATTTTGTACCATAATCTGGCATCTGGTCTCATGACTTCAGATGACACCGACCAGTTTCATATATCTTGGACTCCATGAAGGGATACCCTATTTTTTGGACGCTCGACGACATGGCGACACTCGTTTTCTGTTTTCTGGCAGAGGGATGTCAGATGCTGATTTCATCAGGGATCATGGATCTTGATCATGCGTGTACATTCTTCACTCAGATTTTCAATTTTCGAGTTTTCGAGCTTGAACGACGCTGTTTCTGGGTGCCCTAAGGTACCTATGCGTTTCATTCAAGTCGATTGCCATCTCGAAACACAGATCTCAGCACAATTTTGCTCAGTTCAGCTCAATTTCTCGCATTTTGTCATAGATTAGTCGGTTTTTGGTCACTTTGCCGTTTCTTTCACTTCACTTGACCCAGCCTGACATACTGGCGTATGTTTTCAGAGGGGGAGTGTAACGGCAGCAATGACAGCACTCAATTTATACATCAATGTGATCAGAATTTCAATGATTCTCAGATGTACATTAGTGCAGTAAATTTTCCGCTTGTTTTCATCTTTTCTGTTAGCTGCCAAATGTCGCCTGTGAGCGCGCGTCGAGTCGCATTTGTCTTTCGTGATTTCCCAATCGGATTTATTTAAATTATTTCGAATGATTTCAGGTTGAGTCATTATGTGCCATGGGTGCACAATGAGATTCTATGTCTGCTCCATTTTTGTAGACCGGGTTTTCTGACTATTCATATTCCACCATGGAGTTCAATGGGCTCACAAGTGCTTCGCATATGTCGCTCCCAGAGGCTGGATATGGGTCTGAAGAGGGTCAGTTGGGTTCGGAGATATCAGGGGCAGTGTCTGGCGTTACGACCCCTGGGGCATCAAGGCTACAGGCTTCGCAGTTACAAGAAAGATCCGCCACTATGCAGCGGTTACAGTGTCCAGCCTTCAGCTGACGGGGTGGGCTCCTCCTGCGTCGTCCTGCCGTCGTTGGGGGTCTTGTGTTCCCTCGGGCGGGGCCGGGGGTGCTGGCGCTAGAAGGCCTTGTACGCCGTGTCGATGTCCTTGGGCCCCGGCATGTCGCGCCCTGCCTTCGTAGCACATGCGCGGAGGTACGCTTGGAAGACGCGGCATGCCGGCCATTGTGGGTCAGAAAGGAACGGGGCGTGGTGGGCGTCGCAGTGGGCCATGATCTTCATCTGTGTTGGGGTGATATATACTATGGTGATGGTGGCCCCCACGAGTCGCAGGGTGTCCACCTCGCCTGCCGGGTGTCCCTGGATGTCGGTGTGCGTGGCCACGAGTGGTCCCTGTTGATCGCAGTGGTGGTTTGTCAGGATGGCGTGCGTGTGGTGCGGTAGGAGAGGTTGCAGCTGGGCCCAGATGCCAGTGCCCGCGGAGGTGGAGACGCCGTGTTGCGCCAGTATCCACCGGGGGCAGGTGTTGCGGGCCATCTGCGCTTCTTTTATGCCTATGGCTGCCGCTTCGCGTACCTCGGGCTGGTGGTTGTGTGTCACGCTGTGTAGGAGGTGCGCTGCGTGTTTGGCATAGGCCATGTCGACCAGGGCGCCTGTATTGTCTCCGTAGTAGCGCCAGTGGGCCATCCTGGCCTCCTTGCAGGAAGACGTGGGCCAGCCTCCGTGTTGCGCCCATGCCTTCGTCACTTGCTGTCCAGCGTGGCGTAGGGCGTATTGGGGGTGCGGGAGGTGCAGGGCTTGGTGACCGATGGCCGCGTTGAGCACAGCTTCCATGAAGTATGCCAGGCCCTGCGTAGACAGGAGGTCTCCCCTGGCAATTTGAGGTAGCCGGGCGAGGCGCCCCTCCAGCTTGCTTGGGAGTGTGATGTGGTGGTGCCGCATGGCCTGTGTGACTCCCAGGTGGACTGTGGTGACCTCCAGGTGTAGGGGTTCGCCTTTCCGGATGTGGGGGGTGGGGGTCCTGGCGTCGGCTAGCCCGACCGATTTGCGGTGGTGCACTAGGAGCTGCTGGGCGTCCAGGTAGGTTGTGGTGAGTTGGAGAATGGCGGACGCTTGCTTGGTGGTCGTTGGTAGCCCTGCGTTCTCAGGGTCGCGGTGGCGGGAGGCCGTAGTTAGGAGGTTTCCGTCCGCGAAGTTGATGAGGGGGGACCGTAGCGGGTATGGGGCGTACCCCGGGTATACCCATGCTAGCTCAAATGCCAGTGGTAGGTTGACGAGGAGGTAGAGGAAGGGGCCCTGGGCGCCACCCTGGGGGACCCCGCTGTCTGTGCCGGTCCAGCGGGTGAGGCCTGCGGCCGTGATGACGGCGTAGAGCCGGGTCTTGGTGTACCCGGTCATGAAGGATAGGAATGGCAGGCCCTTGGCATCCCATACCTCCGCGAGGAGCCGGTGTGGTGTGTGGGGGAACGCGCCTTGGACATCGAGGGAGGGGACAATCATCTCGTAGGGGTTCATGTCCAGTGCGGTGTCCTGGAGGAAGATGGCCTCGTGGGGGGACCTGCCGGCCATGGCTCCCGACATGCTGGCGGGCACGTGGGCGAAGACCGCCGGCGCGATGCGGCCCAGGATGAGCGTCCACACCAGCTTGACTTCGGTGGTGGCGCACACTATGGGCCGCCAGTTCCCCGGCTGCGCCCAGTCCCCCTTCTTATAGAGGGGGTGGACCAGGTTGGCCCACTCAGGGGGGATGGACGTGGCGCCCGTGACGATGTCCCACAGGCGGGCTGCCAGGCGGCGTTTGACGGGCAGGGTGAGGCGTTGGTACGCTTCGGCCGGTAAACCGTAGACCCCGGACACGACCCCCTTCTTCAGGCTGTCTAGGGCGCGTTGCACTTCTGAGATGCTGAAGGGGTCGTGTTCGATTGCGCGCCGCTGTTCCTGGTTGAAGACCCTGGGCACATGCTCGCGGATGGTGCTTCTGGTGTGGGGGTCGGGCTCGGGGAGGGTGTCCCCGTGTTGTGCCTGGAAGCGGTCCAGGACTGCCTGGAGGACGGCGTCGGGGTCGTTGGTGAGGCCCCCCTCGGGGGTGCGCACCGCCTGGATGGTACGGCGCCCCGTGACCTCCGGGATGGGGCTGACGTACCGCAGGGACTTGTACAGCGTGTCGTTTCTGCCGTATCTTTCGCGTTCCTGGGCTGCGGCTGCTATGCGGTGGGCGTGCCATTCCTGGAGTTGGTGGCGGCGGGGGGTGAGGAGCGCACGGAGGTGGGCGTCCCGGTCTCGTGCCTCCGGTGTGCTGGGGCGTAGCAGGGTGGCGAGTTCCTCTTTCGTGGTCCAGATGTCATGGACAAGCTGTTGGAGGGTGTGGTCCGGTGGTGCTCCCGTGTGGTTGGTGTCGCGCTCCATGCCGCATGCTTGTGCTGCCCGGCGCATGGCGGTGGTGAGTGTTGGCGCATCCGGGCGGCGCAGAATGGCGTGTAGGGCCCTGTTATACCTGTGCCAGGCGCCGTGGTCGTCCTCGGCCGGGAACTGCCCTGTGGGTGGGAGGGTGTCGTCTGGCAGGGTGGCCGCGGGTGGGGGTAGGTTGGGGATCATGAGGTCGATGTAGAGGGGTCGGTGGCCCGTGCCTCTGGGCGGGAGGTCCCCGTAGGTTGCCTCGTGGACGCGCACCGTGGTTTGGTCCCCGTAGCACGTGTCGATGCGGGAGGGGTGGGCGCCGGCTTGGTGGGGGTAATGGGAGGGTGTGCCGGCAAGTCCTGCCTAAGGTCGGTGAGGCCCAGTTGGTGCATGGCGTCCCGGACAGCTATGTCGGTGGCTGTGGGTGGGTCGGTGCGGTCGTCGTCGGTGGGGGCGGCGTTTAGGTCGCCTATGATGATGGTGCCCTACGTGCTCATTTGGATCAGGTACCCTTGAATTACCCAAGTGAAACCGTGGTTCAACCGAGATCAACCGCGCAGTTTCATTACGGCTTCCCCACGGTTGAACATCTATCGTGGTACAGCAACAAATTGTTAAGTAGCAGCCTGAAAACCGCTATTTTTCAGCCCTCCAAGAGATGCCACACCCCCTAAAAAGAATGTTTGTGAAATACTTCTTACCTCGTTGGTGCAAAACACTGGAGACCTATTTCTCTTCAATCATATTTCACGGCGGTGGTGGTGTAGGTGCCAGTGGCGGCGGCTGTATTGGTGAAACCGCACGGCTTCACCATCAACGTTTCGTTAGGCGTGGTGACATACACCCCTGCGCCTTGTTTGGATTCCCTTTAGGACTTTGGACCCTTTTTGGTGAACAACAATTACATGCAAGCCTACACTTGATTGTCAGAAGCTTGTTTCCTCATGGATTGCACTAAAATGTAACCGGCTTTCGAGGTGGTTCACCCGCTGGACAGGCGGGCGGTTGCACCGGCTTCACCGGTGCAACCGCTGTTGCACGAAGCGCTACACAAAAAACACATCTTCACCTTGGGAAGCCAAACGTGACCAGTTCATTCTGCATCGCCACAGGCAGACGTCCCCAGGCAATGCCTGTGTACGGTACGAGCACAATGCGCTGTCCAGACCACGCCAGAGGCACGTGGGGCCTAAGAGCGTTAAACATGACCCCATATCCAGGATCCACAATGTGTCCCCATAATAAATCACGCCCCCAATGTATCCATGCAGGACGAGATGGCCCATTTGCACAAAGTAGGGCACTGGTAAACAGTTCCCCCCCCAACAAAATCACCCAGGGCTATTTCCCCCGTAAGGGGACTGTCATCCTTTGGATGTGTATGTACAAGCATGGGATGATCGCCCACCCTATGGACCACTGCGAGCGCAGTGTAGGTTAGTGGGGGGAGTACACTTCGGATGTGTGCGTTCACGCGCCGGACCAGGTCCGGATCTCTCCTCGTTTGCACTGCAACTTGCACACGGTGATGCCCCTGCACCATTACGGCCCCCCACAACTGCCTCTGGTACCGTGCTCCATGTCGCTCCTGCCACTGCCACCCCCTCATTCTCTTGAGACACATGAAAAGTCAGTCGTTTGGGAGTGGCTCTTCCTTCACCTGAGGCACTGGTGCACCAATCTCTGGGGCTGCCTCTTTGTTATCTTCCTGCTTACATGCAGGCATTTCCTCGTTATTCGGCGCTCCACCAACCTCCTCAATCTCCTCCTGACCAACCGGGCCTGCAGGCAAGTCCTCCCCACTCTCCTGGTGCTCCTGCACCACTGGACCAGCAGACTCCACCTTCTCCTCTTTGACCACCTGTTCTTCACTCTCCTTTGGCTCTGGCACCTCCGGCGGACTAGGCACAGGAATGTGCTTCTCAGTGTCCTTTGGCTCTGGAATCACCGGTGGCGTCGGCACAGGAACCCCATTGTCACTGTCCTTTTCCGCTTCAGCTTCCGGCGCGGGAGTGACCTTCTTCTCCTCGAGTGGACTGTACGAGGGGAAGTCCTCCATTGTCTTCTTGCCCTCCTCATCGATCGCTTCCTGTTTCTGGGCGCGGCGCTCTTTCAACGCCTCCTCGGCAGCGTGGGGGTTACTTAAGCTTGTGCTGTCCTTGACTGCAATAACTGGCCACGTTGTCTCAGCTGCATCGGCCTCCTCCTCCCACTGCGGGGGAAGGAAGACCAATTCTTCTCCCTCTTTGGGCCGCGGGGTCCCCTTCGTGGCTTTCCCCAGGGTACCCACATCCAGACTTGCCTCGCCATCAGGACCGTCCACAATGACCCATCAAATCGGCGTGTTGGCCGCCCATCCGAACCGCTGTCGCAGCTGTTTGCACGTGTCCTCAACCGCCAGTCGTCGTTGTTGGGCTTGATCCAGGATCTGCAAAAAGGAAAAAAAATTGTGAAACCGTGGTTCAGGCGGTTCAAGCGTGCGGTGGAACTACACTTCACCAGTTCAACCGTGCACACCACCAGAGCTGATGCATGCGCCGATTCTGCCCTGATCGCTTTCTCCTCGTCGCCATCCTTCGATCCCGCAGCCAACTCAGTTGCCAGGGCCTTCACAACCTGCACCGTGTCGCTGGGGAGCTTGCTGGAGTCACTCCCGGAACTGGGGGCCGGAACCACTTTCTTCTTCTTCTTCTTTGGTATATGCTTTGCGGCTTGGACCCATTCGTGCTCTTCAAAAAGGGGGTCTGACTCGTCCGTCTCACTGCTGTCCGGGGCGATTTTTCGCTTTTTCGAGGAAGCAGCGCTGCCAGTTTTGGCTTTCTTTTTCGGCTTCTTGTCGCCAGAGACTTGGGCCTTCGTGGGCGGTGCTTCGGCCTTTGCACTTGTCCCCTTCCGTGGGAGGAGCTCCTTCCGGGGGGACTGAAACAGGGACTTCGAAACCACTTTGCTGCCGGGGGTGCTCGTCTCTTCTGGTGGCGGTGGTGCACGAAGACGTGGAGGCTTGGGGGCCTTTCCACTGCTCTCGGATGCTCCAACTGCTCCAAGTGGGCGGTCCCACACACTCTTGTAGAACTCCTGAAAGCTCTCTCCCACAGGACCTGGTTGGGGCGCGGTGGTGACGGCTGGACTCAACTCCAGGGGCGTTGACCTCTGCCGTTCTGGCGCAGGACTGTCCTGCCCGGCATTGCTCAGTTCCCGCAAGCCCCGCTGCACGCCACGACTCATGCGGTCGACCACTTGAGCGGCGCCAGGGATCTGCCGATACCACAGGTCCCAACACTCCGCGATGGGCATGGGTGGCCATCGCCCGCGGACAAAAATGCCAGGGCCACGCCGATCCACCACGAACATGTGCTCAGGCACATCACTGGCGGTCAACTGCAGAGAAAGCAGGGGTGCAGGTGAACCGCAGAAGTGGGGGAACGCGATTCAGTCTGTAGGAACGTGACGCTCAACTGTGCACGGTTGAAGACGGTGAAGGCGGTTCAGCCGCACCGTTGAACCCGCTGAAACGACGGTTGAACTACTGCACACCTGTTGCACCCCTTGGATCGCTTGAACCACACTTGGCTGCACGAATGGCGATGGTGCCATTGCCGTTGGCGCCGCTGCTGCCGTCGCGGCAATTGCCTTGGCCTTCTTGTGCTTTCCCCCACCTGAGATGGTGCCGCCCATAGCCAGCATGATGCTCGGAGTCGCCGTGTACCGCTGGACCTCCGATTCGTCGAACCAACCTGGTGGCAACTCCAAGGGGGCCTTGAAGAGGAAGCGTGGACCGTGTCATGCGCTGTGACCACTGCCCCGGCCCACAGAATCCGCGCCAAACCAGGACGCGCTCCTGGCAACACCGCACCCCGCGGTGGCCCATATCCTGAACAGGGCACCCAGACCTGGTTCATCCAGGGACATGTGGCCTTGGAGGTCGCTGGACAGGCCCACACGCAGCACCTTCCACTCCGAAAACTCCCCGGCGCTCAGGCACTTCGTCTCCCAGGAGTTGGACTGGACCCCATCCTTGTCTTCTTGGCGGTGCTTCTTCATCCAGAGCGTCATGGCACGGCAGCACACGTACTTCGGCGTCACGTCAGCCAGCCACCGCCACTCAGGCGTCTCGGCCGCCAGAATAGTGTCGGGGCTAGAGGTGTTGTCGACCACCACTTCGTTCTTCAGCGGGAAGTTGTCGGCCAGGTGGGGAGCTGGAGGCGCTGCCGCTGCTTGTGGCGCTGGCGCAGCTGGTGGATCGGCGCCTTGTCCCGTACCCAGTGCCCGCAGGCAGTCCTGCAGAGCCTTCCCCAAAGACTCCTTGTCCATGGCGCAAAGGCACCTGAGAGAAGCAGGGGTGAAACCGTGGGGAAACCGGTTTAACCGCACGGGTGAACCTCCTGAACCACGATTGAACCACACACACACCTCCTGGTTGCCAACTTCCGATTGAGCGTGCACCACGTGCTCATCTTCCTGTCGCCGCCGCCCGTCCCATCGAGGCATCTCCTTGTAGAGGGAGGTGCGCTCGTGCGCGTGTCGGAGCATTGCCTCATCCTTTTCCTCCTTGGTAGCCTTACGACCACCACCCCGGGAACTTGTGGTTAGAAAGTTGTCTTTAAAGACATAGTTAAGCGACTCAACAATGTCGCCACAAAACATGCCCCCCCCCCAAGGTTGCAAATTACCCAATACGATGGCCCCCTCGTTGCGGAGCCAAAGCAAGTAGGGTGATCGTTTATGGGGACATATAGTGTTTTGAAACCTTTTTGCAATTTGTGCACACCCTTGGACGAACGGATCATATGTCCACCGATAGATAGCGGTTAGCAATTTCCCCATGTCCTCAACGATAGTGGTGACATGTGGTGTTAGACGCAAACTCTTTGCAATGGGCAATCAATTGGCAAACAAGTGCCATGTCTCTTCCCCATCGGGGAAGGACCGGCCTTTCAAAAAAAATATTGGTCTTACCGTCCTTTAGGAGGGTTTGAACCTTGGATCGTTGTGGTACCGTCAACATTATGGCTCGTGTGCGCACAAACGTTGTTAAGTATTCACCAATTCGTATCACAAGATGGAGAACACACATGATGACACACCCTATACGGTAATCCACTTTTAATAGTGGACTTTCAATGCACCCTTTTGTACCAACACAACTAACTCCTTGTTTCCTATACTTTAGGAATTTTGCTTCAAGGCTTGTACTTCGTCGCCATTCACACCCTACCCATCTTTCTGTCTGCCTAGACCATGTCGCAAAAGAATAAATTGAACCAATTTGATAAAATGTTGATAGACCAAGTATATGACGAAGCCAAGGGCTATCGCCTCCAATAATGACAACCGTTCGCACCCAAAACCCTCGGAGCAACATGTAGCGACGGTCAATAATTTGTTGTATTTTTTTTAGTGTCTCTCAAAAGAGGACACGCACAAGATCCGTTTCATGCTCACTTACCAGAGCAAGGTCAAGGGTCCAATTGTAGAGCAAGGTTCGTGCTTTTTGCATGTGGTTTGCAAAACCACATGCAATTTGGCACCATGACCTTGCTCCACATGGAAACCCATCACCACGCACTATAAGTACATAGGGGTGATCATCCCTAAATCTTGGGAAGTGCATTTCCTCTAGCACATCCCTCTGATCACCTATATATTGTATCCAATCATCCACATCCCAACGCACCCCAACTCTTCCATCCTTTATGGTCGTTTTTAGTGCTTGTCTCTCACTTAACGTGGACCAGGCTTTATCCATCGTTGCATACCACGGAAAGCAATGTGTCCATGGGACGGTGCTTGCACGGGTTTTCTTCTCTTTTGCGTCGGCCCACGAAATAAGCTTCTTGTACCCAGGGACGGTTGAACCGGGAAATTGGTATAAAGTGCGCGGTTGAACCTGCGGTTGAATGGGTTGCCGTCATGGCACCAAAAAGCATCCAATGGTACAAACCACAAAGTATTCACATTTGTGACGCGGGCAATACGTTGCAACTCATATGTTCATGCTTTGGGCAACATGAAGCGATTATTTAGCCGTGCAAACGTTGTCATGAAGCACAATCACAATTGTTCATTTGTGATAAGAGTTCAACCGCACCGCTGAACCACGTTGAACCACTTGTAGGCATGTGTGCATTATGCCACATACCTTCGCTTCGGCATCCCAAGGTCCAAAATGAGGCGTACAGCGTCGGATCCTGTGAAAGCTTTTTTTGTACCCCGTTTTGTCTGTTTGGAAGCCCTCTGTGTGTTACCAATTCGGTCAGTAAGTTGTTTCCATAGGCGTTTTGTCGTGCCGTTTGTGCAAAAAAAGGTGAACAAGTCATCCACCAGCTGTTGGTCCACCCACCCGCTGTAGTGATCGTTCACGACTTACAGCCAGTGCTGGGACATTTTTTAAAAAAGGTTTGTCACGCGTCAGTTTCAGGTGGTAATGCAAATATTTTGTTCAGAAAACCGCGCGCGGCTGGCGCAGCCGCCGCCGCCAGCGCTGGCGGTGTTTCACCCGCGGTTCAACCGCGGTTCAGCGGTTCAACCGCGCCCCTTCCGAGTTCAACCGGGTTAAATCACAGGAAACCACTCTGTGAAGTACCTGATCCAAATGAGCACGCAGGGTGGGTGCCAGGTGGGAGAGGCGGCGGTACGCCAGGCTCAGGGTGTCCAGGAAGTCCTTGGTCTCCTCCCCGAATGGGACGTGCGTGAGTAGCAAGTTTCGCTGCCATCCGGGCCCCACGCACTCGTACGCTCCGAGGCGACCATCCACTCCGAGGTCGGGGTGGGCATGCACCGTGACCGACGTCTTGTGGTAGAGGGGCACCCCCCGTTGCCAGTGGGCGTGATATTTGTTCCCCTCCGGGTCCAGGATCGGTGCCGGTTCAGGCTGGTCCGCTCTGCGGAGGGCTTGCTCCAGGAACCCCAGGAGGTCGGCGCCTTGGGGCTGTGGCCCGGGGATGGCTTGCAGTGTGGCGGCCTTGGTGGGGTCGTAGGTGACCGCGGGCTCGTTGAGGACATTAATGCGGGCGTGGGCTTCCGCAGGTGCCGGCTTCTGGGGACCGGTAGTTGTGGGGGCGGGCCGTGTCATGCCCGGGCCGCGTCAGGCGTCGAGGAGGTCGATGACGCCCTGAGCTGCGGGTGCCTTGCGGTTCCGCTTCTTGGGCTGGGGTAGGGGCCATGCACTGTGGACTTCGCCCGTGTACTCGGTGCCGGTGAGGTGCTTCGTGTCGGGGGTGCATAGCTGCATGGGCACCATCTCACAACCGTTTCCGTCTCGCCAGAGTTCGATGGTGCGCCCCACCTTCTTGTCGTTGGGGGTGGCTGGGTCCCACTTGACGTGGATTATGAACCCCTGGTGGTCTCCGGTGACGCGGTACCGGTGCTTGACCTCACCTGCGGCCCATATCCACTTGGAGGGGCCCGCGGCCGTGGCGTAATCGAACGGCAGCTGCACCCGGGTACCGATGGCGTACTCGGGATACAGGGCAGCGGCTTCCTCTTTGGTCCAGCTCTTCCACTTGGCTCTTGGCTTGGGCGCGGGTTTGGCCTGTGCCGGGGCCTTGCGCTTCTTCGCACCTTGGCGGCGCCGGGCATTGGGTTGTCCCCGTTGGGGAGGTGCACCCCGGGGCTGCTGTACTGGTGCGTGGCCCGGTGCAAACACGGGGTGTTCATGGGCGGCTGGGACGTCGGGCTTGGACGTGGGGACGGTGTCCTTCAGCTGGAAAACTTGCTTGGTCATGAGGCCAAGCACTTCCTCGGCCTCCTGCAGGGCGTCGGGCGGGTCCGTGGGCCAGGTGAGGAGCCGGTGCCCAGTGCCTGCTCCGTGGCGGCGCATGTGGGCCGTGTAGCGGGTGGCGTGGCGTGTCCACGCTGGGGTGCGTTCCGGGGGGAGGGGGCCCTCTGGCGCCCCCTGCGCCCAGTAGAGGGCGTAGTGCAGCGCTTCCGAGGCTGCCTCTGGGGTGTGTGGGACGCGTGCGGCGAGTCGCAAGCGGTCCCCTCTGCATGGTGGGGGCGGGACTTCGTCGTCGCGGGCGTGTGCCGTTGCCCGTCTCACCGCGCCGTGGTCGTCCCATTCCACTGTCCACCAGGTGTCCCGGTGTTTGAGGATCTGGACCTCCGTGGTGGCCGGGGGGGCGTCCATGGCGTTCCAGCTGACGAGCTGGATGAAGCGGACCTGGGGGTGGGTCTTCGGGGATGCTCGCATGTTGAGGATTTGGTGGATGTCCTCGGCGGTAGGGCCCGTGTCGGGGGCGTCCTGCGCTGCCTGGGCCAGAGGTGGGGAGGGGCAGTCCTCCCAGAGGCGGGAGGCGGACGCCGTGGGATACATGGCTGCGATCAGGACGTGCTCCGTCAGCCCTTCCACTATGAGGTGGTTTTCCCCCTCCAGGTCTCGGGGGATGATGGCTTCCGCCTTTAGGGTGAGGAGTGCGATGGCGCGTTTGGGTCCAGGCGTGGTGTGCGTCGGCTCATCTGGCGGGCGTCCGTTGGATGGGGTGTGGGGGGGGCGCTTCTGGAAGGGGGATGGTCCCACCGCCAGGTGCTCGACAAGCTGTAGCGGTATGGCGTGGTGGCGGTCCGCCGCGGGCAGGAGGTAGGGATGTGGGTCCCCGGGTATAGTGCCGAGGTATATGCCCCCCCTGTAGGTAGGGGTGGGCAGGGGTTGCTGCAGAGCGCCCCCGCATGGTAGCGCGCACCGGGGGTTGCAGTGGGTGCATTGGGCTGTTATGGGGTGCGGTACCGCGTACACAGTGAAGGGCCCTACCGCGCGCTGGATGTGGCGGGGGATGATGGTGCGGAGGTCCGCCACCCGTGCCGTGCGGCTTTCACCATAGTATATCCGGAGTGTGTGCTCCAGTGGGCAGAGCTGTAGGGTGCTGGGGCGCGGGGAGGTGGCTCCTCTGCGGTTCGGGGGGGCCTCCCTCTGCTGGGGGCGCAGCGGGCCAGTCCTGCAGGAGTATTGGTTCCCCCCGGAGGTACACTTCCCCCGCACCAAGGGGGAAGCAACACTGAGGATCGTCAGAACACCACCAGGCCACTTATCTTGTTTGCAACCCAACGGTCGGTGCATCCGATTGCCCCAGCCTCCCACCACGGATTCTCCGCGCAGTGTAGTACCAAGAACGCGCCCATGCGCCGGACTAGGTACCCGTGGGGTCGGTTCAGTCCAGGGTGCCCACCCCCATACGACCACCTCAACTGCGGGTCACCTGAACACGCCGGCCTACGTGAACGGATTCCCGCCAGATTGGGACTCACGGTTGAGGCCCTTTACTCGCAACCCCCTCTGTTTTCTAACCTCCCAAGGGCGGTGAGCACTGTTGTGCTGAAAACTAGACCTAATCAGTGTGTACCAGGACAGGTTCAGGACTCCGGTAGAGCTCCAGTTTCGGTGATTGTACTAACACCCTCCCCGAATCGGGAGCGGTTTTCCAAAACACCTGCACGTCCGCTGCTTTTGGAGTGGAGCCCCTGCCAGGCTTCGAAGGCAGGGTGAGCACAGCCGCGCTGAGTCCCTGCCACGCTGGCTGACCCTAACCCCTACATACGCTACTGGGTGGCCATGGCAAGGAAGTCAAGAGTCCTATTGGCTGCCCTGTGAAATTGCAAGTGAACACAACGCCGCTGGGCAGCTATGGCCTGCCAGGGATGCCCTCGCGTGTTTCCCTGACAGAGCTTGGAGGGAAGGAGTGCTCTATCAGCGTGCACAGCGTGGATGATGATGAAGTCGGACTGTCCCCGCCACTCCTTGCTGAGGCACAGTTTGTTGTTTGTGTGATCTGCGCCCTTTTTAGCATGGGGGAAAAATGGGAAGTCGCCGAAGGCAACTACTGCTGCACCACTTCACCCTTTTGCCTTTCCCACCTGAGAACAAAGGCGGATGAAGGACGGTTAGCGGCTGAGGAACCTAACCAACCTCGCTGTATTATACAGGTCTTAGGTTGGAAAATAATACGCTGTCCTCTAACCGTTTTGCAAGCAAGCAAGGTTAAGAACTCCGCCCGTTCTCTTATACAACCTAGGGCGCAGCCCTGGGTAGCCTAAATAAGGGTTATACCGTGTGCACAGCATGTGGCTTACAGCCCTTTAATGCATCATGCGTATGCAGGGAAGATAGGCGAAAAACAACAGTTTTTTTTTTACTTCCTAACATTAACCCAATTTAGCCAATCGGCACGAAACTCAACCAGGAGGTGAGCTCCTCCTAGGCTTACTTACCTTACTCACCTCGCATCATGTGTATGCCGAAGGACATCGAACGCAAAGGCAACCCTAATCGCTTAAACAACCCTACAGCGAATTATTAACCACCCTAAACGATTAATGCATCGTGTGTATCATGCATGCACTTCTCACCTTGCTTCCTAAAGGAGAAAGAGAGGAAATGGCGAGCAACTGAACAGCGCAAAACGAAGCGTAAGCGTTTGAAACAACCCTATCTCAACGCAACGGCTAGGCAAGCACGAGCAAGCACTTTCGTTTTTGACCTGTGAAGAAAAGTGCACGGTGGATGGATGCACAGAAAAGCGCTACGACGTGTGGATGTCTAGATTAGGCACATGCATCGCGAGCACAGCGCATACTCTAACCCTACGTGCGCGCTCCGTGCACCATTCGTCTAACATACCTTTCCATCCTGTTTTAACCTGTGCAGAGCAAGAGAAGTGAACGCCCAGACATCCAACGAACGCAGCGGTGACAACCCTAGCGTTTTAGCGAAACTAACAACACGAACGCAATGCATGCGTTTGACATGACACTAACATACCTGAGAGGCGGGGTGTCCACGTGCTCTGTTGTGTGGTTGTCTTTGAAATACTTTTCTTGAAGTTTGTAGAATTTTTGGTGCAACTGTGCAAAATTTCTTTTAAAGGCTTTAAAAAGCACGGCCGCTACCTTCTTATCTGATAGACATTTACGCTACCGCACCTCTTTTGGACTGCGCTCCTGTTGCGCTTGTCTGCGACTTTAATTTTTGCGCTATAAATGATGATTTCCAACGTCTTTTCGTCAAATTTTAGCGATTTGACTTCTTCAATCGCGAACCCTTTCGCTCAACCACAGGATTCACTCCCTACTGTTTCCATTTTCTATTTTTTTCAGCTCCTGGAGTTTTGTGCCCTCCATTGGGAGTATTGCTCCGCCCTGGGCCTTGGTCAGGACGTTTGCTAAAACGCTGTTTATACCGCGATCGCCGTCCGCATTAGAGCGTTCGACTGTACCCTAGTGGGCAAGCATGTGTGCTCTAGGCAGGGAGTCCTGGGTTCAAACCCCACTATCCCCAAAATTTTACCAAAGGTTTTCACCGCAAGCTGGCGGGTTTTGAGGAATACCCCATCGAAGGGACATCTTTCACGGTACATTACACTGTTTTTTCAAGGGTACCTACAGTGTGGTAAGCCTCTATGAGCTGATGGGAGTGTCATTGGCTTGTTTGATGCATTTTCTGAGGTAATTTTGGTGACATTGGAGCCTTTTTCCTTGGTCCTACTAGCTTGATCAACTAGTACTCCAAGGGGGAGTAAGAAAAAGTCACTACCATGTCTTTCTTGGGGTACTGGTTCCGGGCCAAGCACCCGCTAACCTTTGGGAAGATGTTGAGACTACCACATAATCATTTGGATCACTCTTTTGAAGCTTGAAGTACACTTTCTCAAAGTAACTAGGGTTGTAACCCTAGCCCTCCATGAAGTTCACCCCTACAACTTAACTGAGCGGAGGTATCTTCCTTCATGGAGGTAATACCGAAATAAAGTAGGCACTTCTTGCCTAGGGCCTTTTTTTTGAATGTTCTTAACCGCATCAACTTGTTCTGGGGCTGACGTCCCCCAATGAAAGTATTTACAACAACATATAAAGATATGTACATGGCTGCTCTGATGGTTAGGTTAGATGAACGCTGATTTACCCTGTGGGGGAGGGGGGGGGTTCAGGAAGGGGCGGAGGGCTGAAGGGGTCGAGAGGAGGAGACAGAAGTTCGCTGGATGGGCAGAAAAAATTTCGGATGTCCCGGGAGGCGTTGGAGTGGGGGGGGGCAGGAGCAGACGGACCTGGGCACCTAGTAGCGGTGGGCCTAGAGGGGAGAGGTAGGCGTGTTTGACGGTAGCGTGTCTTGGAGCGCGGGGGTGGGAGGGGGAGAGCGGTCTTGGCGCGCTTTGGGGGCGCCCAAACGATTGTGGCCAGATGGGTTTGTGGTGATCGTTGGCGTTTTTGTGGTGGCCGTGGGCGTGAGTGCTGAGGAGGGCGGGGAATGGCCGAGGGGGGGGGGGGGCGTGGTGCGGATGCGCGGCTGGACGGGCGTTTGGAGTTTTTTGGCGCGCGGCGAGTGGTTGGTTGTGCTTTGGCTGACGCTGGCTTGGACGGTTTTTTTAAGGCGTGTTTGGGGAGAGGTGGGGGGTGCTGGTATACGGGGCGGGTCCGAGGGGGCATGTGGACGGAGGTACTGAACGCACCGTGCGAAACCGAGAAGGGGTTGAGAGGGTCGGAGGGGTGCGCCCAAGTCATTGGGTCCCAAGGGAGAGGATTCGAGCACAGCCAATCATGTGCTTGGTGGACACCCTTGTCCAGGTGCTTTACGCATTCCTCCAGGGCTAGGCCAAGCATGGCTCTGAGCTCGGCGCGAGTGGAGCCCGGGATCGGCTTGGAGAGGCAAGACCATAGGGACTTAGGTACCAAAGTTCTCATGAAGTTCCTGCGGTCAGCCTTTGAGGGTCCAAAGAGCCACCAGTGCAGGACAATGGGGCTGAAAAGGGGTCCCCAGGAAGAGACGTATGCCTGGACGTGCTGGTCCAACGCTTTGCAGAAGGCCAGGCACGATAAAGGGTCGAAAGGATGGTGCTGTCCGCACCTGGAACAGTGGTAGTCGTGGAGCATATTGCTCCACTGGTACCCGTGCACATTGTAGCATCCGGACGCCAGTTTGAAAAACAGGGACGAAAACCAGGAAGCTTTATTGTACAGGCTGAAGCTGGGGCCGACCGCTATGTTGCTATGGGAATGCTGCGGCAATAGGTGGCGGAATTGCTGCACCTTAAACTTGTGGAGGACAGGCAGGTGGTGTACCGCCACTGAACCCAGTGGGGGGGGGGGGCGAGGAGGTCCGGGGTAAAAATCAGGCTGTGAGCTGCCCATTTAGAGAAATGGTCGCAGATTTCGTTTCTTGCCTAGGGCCTTGTAGGTTAAGCCTAGTGGTCCCCCACCTCAAGACCCCTATACTCAATTGTTTTTATCACTTATTGTGCTTCTACTTTTTAACTGATTCTGATTTCAGTTGCTTGGCCATGCTGGCCAAGCCATATCCTGTGTCTGGCCCAACTCCTTTGCCCTAGATTCCTAACCAACTCCATTGTATTCAAAAGAGTGCACATGAAGTGCTTGGTACTATCTTGGGGACCTGAGTCATGTCAGCTTTCACATAAAATCATCTATTTTGTTTATAAACCATTAGAGCATTGTATGTAGATCTACATTTGTCTATGTGCAGCCCCTCTTTATTACACATGTTTTGATTGTGGAAGGATTGATCCTGATTTGATTGATCCGGTGCTTGGACTTGCTCTACTTTATCTTTGTGTTGACTTCATTTTGACTTCAGGAAAATCAGCAAGGTTTTTCTAAAACAATTACAAGGAACAAGCACAAGTGTGAGCAAACCAGAAACCTTTTCTTGTAGCAGCTGGCCTGGACTACGCCCTCTTCTCTAAGAAACGTTTTCAGAGAACAGCGCGTGCTGCTGAAGTGGAGCGTGAGCACACTGCAGTGCCGCAAGTGACGTGATTTAAAGAGACAGCTCAGAAATTAATGCGAGCTGCAGAAGAGCTTGAATTCTTTTCTTTACGCCATTTTTATCACTGTGATCTGTATTTATTATTATTGTATGATAGTTGGCACTTTGAATGTTGCGGATTGGCGTAGATGCGCCGGTGTTTTCTGCGTTGCCTTTGTTTTGCAATGCAGACATGTGAGTGTATCAGTCGATGCCATACAAGGCCCGCACATTTATTTGTGCATCAGCGCCAGCGACAGCGCTTCAATATCATCGTTAGAAACAACAAAGCGACGTGAATGCGGCCAGCAGCATGCTCCCTCGCTGTGGTATGCAGCTACAGCATCCTGGAGAAGCCTAGTTCCTCGTGGGGCGTCGGTGGAGAGTGCCTGCATCGTGGAAAACAAGGACTTGTTGCGTGACTGCCATTAGGGAACACTGGCGCTGTAGATCCAATCAAGGATCGGTGCAGCTGGTCTTCAGTTGGCGTTGACAGCTGCGTCCGACACTAGCAAAGAGGTTTGAGCCTATGGAAGCATTGTGTTTTCAGAAAGGTTTGGACCTCATCAGCTTTCCTGTGTTTTGTCCGACTGTGCGTGATTTCATGCGCTTTTGTGCGACGGATCAGCTTCGTACGCTCTCGGATATGGCAAAGTTGGTGCCAAGATGGATATCAAAGAAAGAAACAAAGGGTCAAATGAGATTTTGTATTCGACTGCCGGCTTTGGAGATGTTTATTATAAGATTTTACATCACAAGTGGGGCTCAAGGCATCAGCAGCAGGACAAAGTAACAAGCAAGATGCAAAACGAATCCAGTACGGGCAGCAGCAAGGTCAAGCAAAAGCCAAGAAAAATATTTTTTTTGTATTGGCAGCAGCATGCTCAAGCAAAAACCAAGAAACAAAGGATTCGTAAATTGGGCTTCTAAGAACCTGTTTCAACCCACCACAAGCACCGCGAGGGACACGAGGGAGGGAAAGCACGGGGGGGGGGGGGGGGGAGAAGCGGCACCGCTCCCACCCTATTGACCCGACGCTAGCGCCGCACCCACAAACACCAATAGGGCACTGCAGCCGCCAAGGCAGCAGTGGCGCACAGCTCTATGCACCATCCCCGCGGCTGGGTAGCCTCCGCGCCACCCCATGGGGGTCCCACTGGCGACAAGCCAATACCACGGGCCCGGCACCACCGGCACCCCGGGCAACCACGCATTAGGGGGGGCGATGTGGCGGGTAAACGACGCACCGACCGGGGAGTGGCGAAACGGAGAAGCCGGGGAGAGATAGGGCCTTGAGCCCCATGAACCCGAGGGACTTTGCCACTATCCAGGAGGTGTGTCCTTAAGGGCCCCCCACTAGGCTCCAGTGGAGAGCATATCACATTGCCTGACCAAGTGGCCCCCCGGGGCCGAGAGCCGTCTGGTACCTGAGACCTGAGACCTCAAACCTCAGACCTCAAACCATTTGTGGCACGAGCAAGGGAGCGCATGTACCGTTGAAAGTGCAGCTTGAAACGGCATTGGATCGAGTTTCGCTACTACACACATTCCAAAATGTTCGGGGAAAACATTCCGAGTAGCAAAAGGGTCTTCCTGTTGTTGTTGATTCAGTACATCACGCACAATTTTACAATGAATGGTATGTGGGGGGTGCGGGAGGAGGGGAGTGTGGGGGACCAAGGCAGTTGTTGTAACAGGATTGATGCCTAGCTTTGATTTGTGGGACTCCGGGTAGTGTTTTTGACCGCGTTCCTTTTGCTTGCCTTACTCCACCTTTTGAACTATTTTTGGATTCGGTTTTCACTCTCCGGGCGCTTGCAGAAGTAACATACCTTCACAGTTTTGTCCCAGTTGAATAAGATACATCCAGACCATAATGCTCCATACCAAGTCCCAAGTCAGCGATGAACACAACCCATAATGAACACAGATTGTTGTTGTTGACTGCTGTTCAAGGCTGCGAATAAGTTGAGGACCCTTGCCGGGTCCACAGCCATAAACTACATCTCTGTATGCACAGTGAGAATTCCTGTATGCCATGCACGCTGGGAATGTAGAATAACATACAAATCGTGGATCATACCTTGCCCACAAACATTGAATATAAAATCTCGACAAAAATCAACTTTAGAAATCCCTGTTGACATGGTCGTCTGCCCCTGCGGCGCTCTGCTGCGGCGCCCGCTCAGGTCCGAGTCAGGAGCAGGACACTGCAAAATCTAAGTATAACATTTAATGCATCAAACATGCTGTGTTATCAGCAAATTACTTACGCAACAAGCGTCGAAGACGGGAGAGCAAAGCCATCCAGGCTGACCCCCCTTCCACGAATGCACTATGTGCACTCGGAATCACGCTGTACCTCTCTCCCACGCCTCTACACACCCGTGACACACTCCTGGTGCTCCCTATCCGTGACAGTGCGGACATGGCATGCGGTGCTCTGCTTGGTGGGTGCTGGTGCACACAGTGTGTTTGTGCCTGTCCGTGTGCTTGTGCTACATGGTGTACACGGGCAAGAGAGAACTGGTGGGGAGCACCTATACTATCCTCGGACTACAATCTACTTTACTCACCCTTCCACATGTCTTCATAATTGCCCATGAATGCAGTTTTTGCCCCTACACATACAATCGTAACAGAACGATTCTTTTCACACCTCGCGATTCCAATACTTGTGCCCTGTGTCTTTCAAGCCCCAAATTGGCACTCCCCTGGGCACCCTCAGGGACAGGAGGCAGAATTGTCCGCAATTTCCACACCAACATGCAATGAAGAGCGACTAGTCACACAGAAGCAATAAACAAACCCACGATTCTCTTGCTCAAGTCAGGAGAGAGGTGCTGAGAAGAACTCAAAAATTCATTCTATTGTATCGTCCTATGCGGAGCGCTGGTCTGCAGATTAGCGAGTGCTGGGAGAAATGTAGTGGACACTCATTGCAAAATCTGAACACGGTAAAATTGAAAAGGAAAGCAAGCCTGAATACAAATAAGGCCACACGGCCCCTTATAATAGTTTTCAGGGCCACCAGAGCCAGTGGCACGAAAGTCATTTTTCAAATTGAAAACTAAATCAAGCCATGATGAACCCCAGGGTTTATCAGACTAAAGGCCAGTAACACCTTCCAGCTGCTCAGAGGACAACGTAGCACCTCTCCAAACTTCAACTTCAGAGACTTGATGGCCTTGGGCGCGGCGCACACGATGGAGCGGCGACCGCACTGGCCAGTTTGGCCTGGAGCTGCGTGACCAGCGCGGCGCTGTCCTCGACACTGCACTCAAACTGCAGCGTGTACACCTGTTTCGGATTCAACACCGAGAAGCAGCGACGCAGGATGTTGCGTGACTGCTCCAGCAGCGCCGTGGACATGACCTGCGTCACCAGCGTCTGGCTATTGTGTCCGCTACGGCCTTCCTGGCCGTCCCATGCGTCGGGGTGTCACTGTCTTTCGCTCTGCTCTCTGGGCCGCTGTTGCTTGCCCACGACCGCCGTTGTTGGTGCTTGGCTTGACACTGAACACAGAGGGAGAGGGAGTACCCACCATGGAAGGGGAATGGCTATAGGACCGTCAGCGCCGTACGTTGCTCATAGTGGAATTTCGTGATGGTCACCAGTCTGCGACGATTCTCACTGATCCTCTCACGATCTTGGTTTGCGCGCTGACCAGCAAGGTGGGCCCAAGCCTGAGTGAACTTATTTTGTAACAGGATTGATGCCTAGCCTTCATTTTTGAGACTCCGGGTGTTTTTTTTGACTGCGTTCCTTTTGCTTGCCTTCCTCCACCTTTTGGACTGGTTGTGATTCGGTTTTCACTCTCCGGGCACTTGCAGAAGCAACCCACTTCACAGTTTTGTCCCAGTTGAATAAAATGCATCCAAACCATAATGCCCCATACCCAGTCCCAAGTCAGCGATGAGCACAACCCATAATGAACACAGATTTTTGTTGTTGACTGCTGTTCAAGGCCGCGAATAAGTTCAGGACCCTTGCCGGATGCACAGCCATAAACTACATCTCTGTATGCACAGTGAGGATTCCTATATGCCATGCACGCTGAAAATGTAGAATAACATACAATTCGTGTATCATGCCTCGCCCGCGAAAATCGAATATAAAATCTCGACAAAAATCAACTTTAGAAATCCCTGTTGACATGGTCGTCTGCCCGTGCGGCACTCCGCTGCGGCGCCCGCTCAGGAGCAGGGCTGGAAGATCTTAGGATAAAATTTAATGCATCAAACATGCTATGTTATCAGCACATTACTGACGCAACAAGCGTCGAAGACGGGAGAGCAAAGCCCACCGGCGTCACTCCACCACGCCCTCCCCCCACGGTTTCTTTGTGTGTTTTTTGCCTATGCTTCCTTTCAGCGGCTGGCGTTGTGAAGCGTGCACGACCTGTATAGCCAAAAAGAACCCGCAGGTCTAAGAATCGCCTGTTCCAAAGTGAGTTTGGGAACTGCAGCTTTAATTCTATGGGTAAATTTTCTATTTTTGGTTTGCTTTTCTTTACACGTGTATACTACATAAGTCGGTGCCCAAAAGTAGTTGCAGCAGTGAGTCACTACATGTAGCGATGCTAAGATAAAGCGAAAACGAACTGGATAGGTAGTAGCAGAGTGGGCACACACCCTCCTGTTTGCACTTTATGCAGTTAATGGCCGTGTGATCAGCTTTCTCTTTGCGTGTTTTTGCCGCCGTCTCTTGTTGACAACTAGGTGTCAATAAGGTTGGACCTCGTCTCAGCACATCACCTACAGAGGAGGTAGATTTAGGAACAATACTGTTACATTTACACAGCCAATCCCTGAGGGCGTCTGGGATACGAAAAAAGGTAACGCCATTAACAATGAATCGCTGGATCTTCCCATGGACGTGAGGTTCATAAGAAGGGACATGGAACGTCAATCGCCATGGCAAATTTAAAAGAAAACGCCACTGTTCGCGGACCGTACGCTTGACCGCTCCGAAGAGGCGGTCGAACAAACACGAATGGCCACAAGCGTCTACCATAAACCGAATCACCGTGGGTATACCCAGGTGGACAACGCCCTTGTTTAAAATAAGCTCTGCTCGCACTTTGAGCGTTTTCATTTCGTATGAGTCTTCGCGTTCATCCGAATCAGTTCCCAGATCAAACGGTCAACCCCACCAAAGGGGGTGCGTTGGTTTGTGGTGGGCGCGTGCACTGTGTCCCAGAACCTCTCCCTCTGTCCTGCTTTAGATGGCTCAACTCGTTCCATGGGATACATAGTCATGCACCCCATATGCTTGCCAATCAACCTGGGTAGCGAAGGCATCCATCCTAGTCTGATCACTCGCGCATGTGCTCTACATTGCCTGCCTATGCATTTGTCTTTCAGAGTCTTGCCTTTCCGACAGTGCTCACCAAAACGTTGCAAGGGCGGGCGTGGGCCATTGATGGCTCCACATTGGCCAATGTACGGGGGTTGGGGGCCGCAAATGCAATAGATAACAGGAGTACAGTACCACTTGGGCCTGTGCTGAGGAAGCAGGTTCGTGCACCTCTGGACTTGGCTCGTACTGCAAATGTGTCCCTCAACGGGAGGCCTTTGTCGTTGTCAGAATTGAAATGTAGAGCTCATGCTTAGTTACTTGAATTTGTCAGAAGGCTAGAATGTTTGCAGCTCAAGAAAAGACGGATTGTGCCATTTCTAATTGAGATGAAGTGTTTCTATGCATTGTCGAAGATGTCTTACGGAGCTAGCTACGCCCCCGGGCACATAGACCAGTTTTCATTGGGACACCCATTCATGTATGGAGCTTGGCACCCCTACAAGTACTCTGTGGAAATGACGTAAAAAGCATTCATACGAACTATTACATTTCTTGAGGAAGGTTGGGACCTGAAGGTTGGAGCTGTGGTGCCACTTAAAGTCAAACTGCGTCACATCGATAAAACAATTGTTGGGCCGCTGCATGCCATTGCTGCCAACAAGGCTCGGTTGGATAGTACGACACACGTACTCATGGACAATTATAGAGACCTCTCTGATGTACAAAGGGTTGGTCTGAGATGCCTCCTGGGACTGAAGGCCTTGTTGTATGCCTACTGTCCGGCACTGCTTGCCCCCGGTGTTCTTGTTGGTGAATGTAATTGGAATGGTCGGACAGCCTCTTCCACCACTGTTGCAATGAGTACTGTTGTGCTAATGCACATAATACTTTATAACAAGTGGCTGACTACTAAGTACCTGCGTACAAATATTGTGGCACTGTTGTTCCGGTCCGGCCGGTACAGCCGCAGACTTGGCTGTTTGTTTTCTGAGGAGTATGGCGTGGCAATGTTGAGCCATGTACTCATGAGGTCAAAGGAGGTTGGCGATGCGCAGTCGGTGCAACAAATGCGTGACTTTTTTTAACGCTGCCACCCACAGTCAGTGCCAGGGCAGAAAAATTGTGCTGGTGTTTTTGACTCAGAAGTCCATCGACAAGTACACCAAAAATGTGCGCATGTGCATTCGGAATGTATCACATGCCCGGTTCCGTGTTCCTATTTTTCAAGAGGTCAACTATGTGGTCAAACGGCTTGATGAAGCCCCTGCCATGTGTTTTCTAGGAGTGTTGTCCATGATGTTCAAGAGCAGGACTTTGCCAAACAGGTTAGGCATAGCCTCAGGTGTCTCATAGCAAGGGCACAAATATGAATTGGTGTGCCGGATTCTCTTAACACCTATGCTCAAAAGAATTTCTTATGTGGATTGGAGGCAACGCAATGTGTAGTACTATAACATCATCACAGCACGTGCCAATGCCCCAAAAGCTCCACCCAAGCAAGCCCATCATGCGCAGCCTGCACCAGTGGTCCCCCCTCCCCCCCTCCCCTTGCTTCCTGCGCCTGCACCGCTGGTTGATAATTTCAATTAGGTGGAGAGTGCCAGCGATGGGCCTGACAAGGTTCCCAGTGACTCATCCGTTGAGATGCTAAATGAAGATCTAGAAGTGGGGCAGAGTACACAGGGTTGGGATTAAATTGCTTATGTTATTTGTTGTTATGGGTCAAAGCTTGACTAAAACCGTGTAGGGAGGGAAATTTTTATAGAAAAAAACCGTGTACGTGCACCGGTTTTCTGGACCCAAAAAACCGTGTACGTACACGGGTTTTTTCTGAGAAAACCGTGTACGTACATGGTTTTCGACATGAGGGAATTTTCTTGGGGCAAAACTTGGGAGGTATATTCCTTAAAACCGTGTAGGGAGGGAAATTTTTATAGAAAAAAACCGTGTACGTGCACCGGTTTTCTGGACCCAAAAAACCGTGTACGTACACGGGTTTTTTCTGAGAAAACCGTGTACGTACATGGTTTTCGACATGAGGGAATTTTTTTGGGGCAAAACTTGGGAGGTATATTCCTTAAGTATTGTGCACATCCGTGGAGAGAGAGAGAGAGAGAGAGAGAGAGAGAGAGAGAGAGAGAGAGAGAGAGGGAGGGAGGGAGGGAGGGAGGGAGAGAGAAAGGGAGAGAGAGCGTGATGGAGAGGCATACGAATAGAGAGAGAGAGAGAGAGAGAGAGAGAGAGAGAGAGAGAGAGAGAGAGAGACAGAGAGACAGACAAACAAAGAGAGAGCGAGAGATACAAACAAAGAGAGAAATAGAGAGAGAGAGAGAGAGAGAGATAGACAAACAGGGGGTGCCCACCGCCTGCGACCGCCTGCGACTGCCTGCGACCGCTTAAGAAAATTTTCGTACACGTCTACAGATGGCATAACCCATACACTCACTCCCCCAATCCCTCCAACCCGCCCTGCCTCCCTCCCTCCGTCCCTCCAAGTGTGCAATGCATTAACCCATTGAAGGAAAGACATATCACAATTGTCTCTTGCACTAAATAGTAGCATTGCCAATGGCTTGTTGCCCGCCTCATTGTCAACTCAAGTGGTTGGATGCAAGGAGCCTTGGCCTTTTGCCACTTGGCACAATGAACACGCACCTTTAATTGTTGGCTTCCATTGGATCTGTCGCTTGCCCCTTTTGTTTGTCCGCCTTTTGTAGGGCATTGCGCGTGCGCTCATTCCTATCTTTTCGAACATTTAAGATGCCTTGCAACGCCGGCGACCTTGAGACGGCCTAGTGGTCATTGTACCCCTCTTCCTCGGGTGCTAGACGATGGCTATGAAAAGAACGCAAGACGCACGCAACCATCGGTGGCACATCAAATTGTGACGCCACTGGGGGATACCCATTTTTGCGCCAAGCTTTTGCATGAAGGTCACGAAGTACTTTTTGGGCCTTACGTGCACGACGACAAACATCAATAATGGGAATAGGAACCGATTTGCCACGGCAGCAAAATTTGGTCCTTTAGACCCCATCGTCACTTTTTTTCATAGCCATGACGTCATTTGCCTGTGCAATTGTTACTTTCGGGTACAAAACCGTTTTTTTCGGTTAAAATAAAATTTTGGTGAAAACTACTTTCATGGCAAAGAGCACAAGAAAATATGTGCGTAGACGGGTCACAAGCCGCAGTACTACTGCATGGAGCCCTCAAAAGGGGGTTTCTGGCCAAAAAAGGGCATCTCAAGCGCTTGCGACCGCCTGCGACCGCTTGCGACTGTGGGCACCCCCACAAAGAGAGAGAGAGAGAGAGAGTTGCAACAGGCTGTCCGGCGTGAGACAGCACAGGCTATACAGGATTTCAGTGATGTGTTCGGTATGGAATTACAGGTTGAGCACTGGGGACACGAACTGGATTTCCTGAGCGCTACGCTGGGTGACATCAGGGGAGAGACACCCATAGGGCGGGTTCCGGTCAGTGGGGGGGAGGGGGCGGGGAGGGGGGGGGGGGGGGGGGGGCTCCAGCCGCCCAGCCACCCAGCCGCCGAGCCACCCAGCCACCCAGCCACCTTGTCACCTAGCCACCCAACCGTCTAGCCATATTCCTTTGGCTACCAGACCGGACGGAGGACCGGTCTGGTCTTGTGGGGAAAATTATCACTTTCTGGCAAAGGATTGGGTCAAGGGTTTTTGAACGTGGCGGAAATGATGGTTTTGGTGGTTTTCTTAGACTCAATAGTATTTTAGAGAAAAACAGTAAGACCAGTTTCAGAGACCGGTGGGACCGGTCTTTGCAAACCGAACGGACCGGACCACTTCGGTACACTTTGGAGCACTTTGTTACACTTGCCTCCCAAACCTACCTTTGCGCGCCCGTTGCAGCATGCACGCCACCACACACCATGCACAAACCACACACACATACACAGACTTTGCTTCCCATGTCCTCTTGGGTGTTTCAACGATGCATGATGGGTGGGATGCACCATTAGCATGAAAATAGATCGGTTCAAACAGTTTCATGCAGACCGGTCAGACCGGTCTTCCGAACCTCGCTCCTGGTCCCCTACTTCCTGCTGCCTTTTGACAGGACCGGTCAGACCGCTCTTCCCCGCTTTGTTGCTTAGCCTTTTTCAATGCCGATCTCAGGCCCCGGGACGAAGATCCCCGGCGTGAAGGACGCCGAGACCCCCGTGCCCACGGCCTTCAAAAAGGTCCGGGCCGGGGATCGGGTGGTGCTGCTCCTCAAGGGCTCGCACGGGGGCCGCTACACCGGCACGTGCCAGTCGCAGGCGACCGGTAAAATGTCCCTATCCGGGACAATCTACTTCACGGAGGACCAGAAGACCGGGGGCTTGAAGCGCAGCATCAGCAAGGGCGAGCTTGACTTCGTCACCGAGGACGTGCTCGGATGTTGGGTGGTCGCGGAGGCGAAGACATCTACTCCGGGCCAGAGAAGTGTGCTAAAGTGAAGCGGTCCGAACGGTTTAGAGTAGTTTGCAAAGACCGGTCCGACCGGTCTCTGGACAAAGTGAGCTAAAGTGGACCGGTCCGAACGGTTTAGAGTAGTTTGCAAAGACCGGTCCGACCGGTCTCTGGACAAAGTGATCTAAAGTGAAGCGGTCTGGTCAGCAAAAGCTTGTATTCTGTTTTTTTTTCAGGCATGCCTGCGGCTACACCATGGGAACCAAGACCCCTGGCCCCCCTAGAGGCCCAATGGGATTTTGGAGATGAACTCCGCAAAGGGCGCAGCCTCTTGGAGGGCACCGAGGATGGCAAGACCCCCGTTGCCGTCTGGAACTTTATGTTTCGGCCAATTTTGGAGGCCATGACGCTGTGTTTGGAAGAGGCCAACCGGTTAGACCTTGTGGACCTTCTTCCGCGGTACGTGCTCTTTCGAGTTGGCTTGGGCATGCTGCAGCCGCGCAGAATAGATGATGTGTGGGACAAAGAGAGTATGCACTACAATGCATACATGGCGGAACTGTTTCCCAGCAGGCGACAGTTTTATGTGCTGCAGCGACTTGCGGATCCGGATGCGGATGCGTTGATTGAGTTGTGCACGATGCACTGGCAAGGCGGATGGGAACTAGGTGACGTGGTGTGCGGGGATGAGACCGTGGTCCCCCACAAGGGGTTGTTTGTCATCCGGCAGTTCATACCGCGCAAGCCTCACCCCACCGGTGTGAAACTGTACGCGTTGTGCGACGCACAAAGCCATTACATTTGGCATGTGTATTTGTACCGTGGTGCAGCCCCTCGTGTGGGTCCGGAGTCCCGGAGCCGGTTTGCAGGACACTACAATGCGTTTGAGATTGTGCAACTTTGGAATGATGTGACTCCACCCGGAAAGGTGCTTGTGGCGGATTCATTCTTTGGGTCTCATGATGCGGCGGCGATGCTAAGTGCACAAGAGCGTCCGTTCTTGATGCTCACTTCCACAAGTGCTTTGGTGCAAGATGGGAACGTTGGACTAGACCCGGGGGATGTGAACACGGTGGTGCACAAGGAACATCGGTATGCACTCTCGGTATACAAAAACCCCAAAGTGGGGCGCAAGCCGGCAAAGGTGGTACCACTACTAACCAATTGCCTAACCGGAGGTTCGCTCCCACACCGAAGTGGACGATACCACCTACCGGGGATAATTGCCAACTACCGTAGGTTTGCCCCGGGGGTGGATACGTTTAACCAAATGTGCTTACAACACCGGGAAGAGCACCGGTTTCAATCATGGTGGAAGGCACTTGGGGGGATGGTGTTAAGGATAGCGGCAACAAATGCATTTACGTCATGCCAAGCGTTGCGTCTTAGTCCGGGGGGTGAAACAATGTTTGACTGGCAATGGAGGTTGATGAGATACATGTTTCCGGCAAGGCAAATTCAGGTGGTGGACAAGCATGTACCAATAGTGGTTGGGAAGCGGGGCTTTTGTGTACATTGTGGGATGGGCACCACCCGATACAAGTGCAAAGCATGTGGGTGCTATCTACACGTTGAATGCTTTGCGGACCATCATGAATGAACCATGAATACATGTCTTGTGAGGATTGACTCCCATGCATTGCAATGCCTGTGCAAAGGTGTGAACACGCACAACACAGCACACGCACACACACAACACACACATGCGGACACACACACTACACACGCATCACCAAGTGCTCCAAAGTGTGCTAAAGTGTGCTAAAATGGTCCGGTCCGTTCAGTTTGCAAAGACCGGTCGGACCGGTCCGACCGGTCTCCCCGAACTAACCGGTTCGCTACAGAAAGCTAAAGTGGCGCGAAACGGTCTCAACTGAACAGTTGGTGATTTTGCCTAGTCGAAACGGTGAGTTAACGAAGACCGGTGGACCGGTTGTGAAAATATTCGCGTATGGTAGCCAAAGGAATATTGCGTTGGGCCTTGCACTTTTGCATTTTGCCTCTTTGCCTCTTTGCCTTTGCTCTCAAGATTACATGATGATGATGTGTCTCTGCAGCAGGTATTGGTACAATTTCCATGCACCTACGCACTTCAAAAGAGGCCACACAACCTAGTAGCCCCAAATGCAGTAGCACATATAGCCACAAGTCAAAAGGGGTTGGCTTGCACCCCTAGGGACCCCAAGTGTGGCCGTTTTTTCTTCGTTTTCGTTGATTTTGGCCAAATTTCCCCCCCAGCCATTTTTGGCCAGCCGTGGCCAGCCACGGGGGGGGAGGGGGGGAGGGGGGGGGGGGGAGGGGGGGTCCAACCCGCCCAGCCGCGGCTAGCCGCGGCTAGGAACACCCCCATACGAAAGAAAAGCCCCATATGGGAGTCCCCCAAGGGAGCAGCACACCCTTCCTCTGTGCAGCGCATGATACATCCCCATGCACCCAATGCTAGGCAAATGGTCGAATCATATGTGCCAAACGAAGTGAGGTCCTGTGCGCACTACAGGCTCACGACTAAAACAGCATTACGTAATGTGTCCGATGTGGAACAACTTCTGTCCGTTGTGGGCTACCCGCCAGCGTGGTGGAAGCCACTGGTGCGGAAGCACGTACAGAAATGGGGACTGTGAGGGACCCCACCCACAGGGTGGGGTTTTGATGGCAACCATGACCCAAGATGTGCATGTGTACACACGTGATGCGCATGTGTAAAAACGGGAAAAGGAGTGCACCCAAGTTCCAAACACATGACAATGCGGTTTGTCCTTTATCCTGCCTCTCATTACAGCAAGCCGACGGCTAGTGGCATTTGTTTGTGTTGATTTCTACATGTGCTGAAATTGCTGCGCACCATTTGCCCTGCCACCTGACGAGAGAGAGGCCCATCGTTAGATAAATTGAAAAGAGAGAGAAAGAGAGAGAGAGAGAGAGAGAGAGAGAGAGAGAGAGAGAGAGAGGAGAGAGGGGAGAGAAATGAGGAGAGGGAAAAGAGAGAGACAAACCGAGAGAGAAAAAGAGAGAGACAAACACACACGGAGAGAGAAAGAGAGAGTGAGAGAGGAAGACAAACACATCGTCCAAAGGCCCACCCCAAGAGTAGGAAAGGGCAAGGGGGCCGTGTTCCCTGTACACGGTTTTTTTCTATAAAAATTTCCCTCCAACTACCCGGTTTTAGAAAAAATGTGTTCATGCACGGGTTTTCTCTGGGAAAACCGTGTACGTGCACGGTTTTTTGGCCGCCGCCTGCGGCCAAAAAACCGTGCACGTACACGGTTTTCCCAGAGAAAACCCGTGCATGAACACATTTTTTGTAACAAAATTTGTCCGGCTTTCGGATTTCGTGATTTCGTTGTATTATTTGCGGCTATCGAAGCTGGAGTAAATTTCGTCCAGACCCACCTTTGTTGTGAATTTGCCAGTGTGCGGCATATTTGTCTGAAGACAAAGCGGTGCCAGAGGCCTTTGTTACTAATCTGAGGGGTGGTGTGTCGAAGTGCGACGATCCGTGGCGCCCATTAACTGGGATAGGGCGTGTGAAGACCTGTAAGACGAGTTTCTAGTGGATTGTTCCGGGATGAGGTACGTAGAGGAAGAAGAGGAGGCCCCCACACAAGAGGAAGAGGAAGGTGACACGCAGAAGCGCCCCCTGGCCAAGGGATCAGGTATGGGCTGGGGGAGGCACACCATCTAAGGCAAAAAAATCAAAGCCCAGTGCCAATGGCACTCCCACGCAGTGCAACCCCCCCCCCCCCCCCCCCACATCAAGACCGCTGCCAACAAGGCAATGAGTGCCTTTGCAGCTCATTTCACCTCCTCCCAACACACTCACACATCTAGTGCTGCTGCTGCTGCTGCCAACCCCGATGTGGATGCTCAATAGGCACCACAGGCCAATGCAGGGAAAAGTGGAAGGAAGCTTGCCAAGCAAAGGCCTATTGGCTTGTGCAAGAGGCGGTAGATTGTCTGTTCCGCATGTTTTGGCGTGTTTGATGTATATATTTGATTGATAAACTCCGCTCCTCGTCTTGCGCTGTCTCTGCAGGTGTTGTTGCCATTTTCATACCTATATTTTCCCGTTTCAGTCGAGCTGGTAGAATTTTCGTCCTAGTTTGTTGTTTTGGAAGAATACATACTGCATTTTCAAAGTTTTGCAAGATCCAGCAGAAATTTTGTCCAGGGGTCTCTACATTGGCAAATATAGATTTCAGTTAGGATGAATGGATTCCCGTGACTGTTGGTTGACAGTTTTTGCGCACTCACATATTGGGTGTGTGACTCTCAGGGCCGTGACATCGTGTTTCTTGTCATGCAGTGCAGTGGTGCATGTTCCATATGTGTCGTACAATTGAAATGGTTGATGTCTCACAAAAAGTGGCTCCAAGTGCAATCTGTCTCATTATGCATGCATGGTCATTGTGTGCCACTCCCTTGGATCTAGTTGCATGAGAATACCATTTTTGAAATATAACAGCCTCCATTTCCCCTCACAAAGTGCCAGGGGTCCAGTAGGTGAAAAATTTGTGCCCCATTTTTGGCGGAATCCCCCCTAGACCAGCATGGCCCGTCGTAGCCCTGGGGGGGGAGGTGGGGGGGTAGTTTCCGTGGCTTGAGACCAGGGAAGTACTCGTTCAGAGCCATCATATCCATGAGTGGCAGGCAATAAACGACGTTAGTGGTGGGGTACACGGTGCAAACCCCCAATTTCAACTTGCCCGCCCCATGCACAGACAAAACCCCCAAGAAGGAGTCAACCGTTTTGTGGGCGGGGATAAGGCGGACGGCCCTCAACTCGGGGAGGGCCAGCTGCAGCTGTTGCCACAGCTCTGTGCCCCACCCCGTCTTGTGGAGCGCACCCGCACGCTCGAGTCGCCTCGTGTCAATATGGATGAGGGTGGTTGAGGGGTCCAAACCCCTTGCCCACTCCACCTCCCCCCCCCACAAGCAGGCCCTCCGTGTAGTTGGCCTCCTACCAGTGTGTGCGGGCGGCTAGGGAGGGCTTCATAGTTGGCGTGGGTGTCGGCGGCTGGATCGGGAAGGCTACCATGTTGCGAGAGAGCCGGCCATAGCGAGGGAAATGGGAGCTCCAAATGGGGACAAAAGCATCCCGTGAGTGTTGCGGCGATGGAGTGTCCAAATTAATAAACATCCCGTCTGAGGGTCGTGTTTGTTGCGGTGTGTAAATGACCACACTGGAGTCCGCCCTACTGAGAACCGACTCCGGTACCCAGGGCACGAAATCATCTAGTGGTGGTGGTGGTGGCGTGCTCTCCCTAACCGCCAGAATGTGTAGGTCTTGTTCCGGCTCCTCTCTCTGCCCCTCCCTTAGCACAACAAGTAACAGTTTGTTGGCCGTCCACAGTGGACTCCGTAGCCTACCCTGGCTGGCCACTGTATCAACCTGTTCATTCTCCGGCAGCCCCGCATGGGACGGCACATGGTACACAGTGACATGTGGACCATAAGACTCTAGCAGTATTAACACTCTCTTCCTAGGTGGGCCACCGGCCCAGTCGCTGTGCGCCAATCATTTCGGCGCCATTTCTGTGCCCATCCATTACACCCATTGACGACATACTCCGAGTCACATGATACATGTCTTTCTATACATGGTCACCTCATAGAGGGCCTTCAAAACGGCCAAAAGCTCTGCCCTGCCTATAGTTTGTGATTTCCAACACATGCACAAACTCACACACGTTGCATTACGGTCAATCTGGGAAGAATACCCCATACCCACCCACCCAATCCCCTCCCATCTCTGGTCGGTCCGATGATCCATCGGTCCATATAATATCCTTGCCCTCACCATATAATCGTTCAACCAATGCTCTTGTTTGTTGTGCTTTTTCGCTTTTTCTCAATTGTCGGCGTCTGGACTTTAACTGCTGGGGGGTCGGGGAGCCGGGGAGTGACGCAGCCAGAGGGGCAAAAATCCAGCTCGACGCTATCAAGAATTTCTGTAGCACTGCAATGAACTTTCCCAACTCAGACCTTTGAACACTCAAACCCTTGAAAGATGTCCAGGGGCGCAACAGTGCGCACCATGCAGTCACAAATATTCCTTTGGCTACCAGACCGGACGGAGGACCGGTCCGGTCTTGTGGGTAAAATTGCCACTTGTTGGGCAAAGATAGGGTCAAGGGTTTGGAAAGGTGGCCGAAATGATGGTTTAGATGGTTTTCTTAGATTCAACAATATTTTAAAGAAAAGCAGTAAGACCGGTTTCAGAGACCGGTGAGACCGGTCTTTGTTTTCTATACCGCTTGGTGACACTTTGGAGCACTTTGGAGCACTTGATGACACTTCCCTCCCATACTTGCCTTTGCGCGCCCATTGCGGCATGCAAGTCACCAAACACCGTACACACACGGTACACACAAACACCTAATGTGCTTCCCATGTCCCTTTGACGACTTTAGCCTTGTGTGTAACATGAAAAGCACGCAACATAGATAAAATAAGGTGGTCTGACACTTTCCAGAGACCTTCAGAACACTTACAGTAGGACCGGTTAGACCGGTCTATGCAAAGTGATCTAAACCGCATTGGACCGCTTCACTTTAGACCACTTTAGAACACTTTACAGTAGGACCGGTCAGACCGGTCTTTGCAAAGTGATCTAAACCGCATCGGACCGCATCGCTTTAGACCGCTTTACACCACTTTAGATGCTAAAGTGTGCTAAAGTGGTCCGGTCCGTTCGGTTTGCAGAGACCGGTCAGACCGGTCTTTGCAAAATCATCTAAACCGCATTGGACCGCTTCACTTTAGACCACTTTAGAACACTTTACAGTAGGACCGGTCAGACCGGTCTTTGCAAAGTGATCTAAACCGCATCGGACCGCTTCACTTTAGACCGCTTTACACCATTTTAGGTGCTAAAGTGTGCCAAAGTGTGCTAAAGTGGTCCGGTCCGTTCGGTTTGCAAAGACCGGTCAGACCGGTCTTTGCAAAATCATCTAAACCGCATCGGACCGTTTCACTTTAGACCACTTTAGAACACTTTACAGTAGGACCGGTCAGACCGGTCTTTGCAAAGTGATCTAAACCGCATCGGACCGCTTCACTTTAGACCGCTTTACACCACTTTAGGTGCTAAAGTGTGCTAAAGTGTGCTAAAGTGGTCCGGTCCGTTCGGTTTGCAAAGACCGGTCCGACCGGTCCGACCGGTCTTCCTGAAATGAACGTTTCAGCCCAAAACACTAAAGTGGCACGAAGCGGTCTAAATTGAACGGTTGGTGATTAAAGTGACCCCAAGTGGTAAGTTTGCAAAGACCGGTGGACCGGTCCTGAAAATATTCGCATATGGTAGCCAAAGGAATATGTGTGCAGTGGGTGGTGTGGTTGAGTGTCTCTGCTGACAACGCACTTTCCAGTTCGCATGCCCGGTTGACCATAATAAAATCCTTTGGTGCGTTGTTAGTGTTACAGTGTGATGTGTCAATCACATACGGAATGGATCATCATGTGGTGGGTGTGGCAGGTCACCATAGCAACCCAGGATGGTATCTACACTCAACCGTAAGAACTTACAGCCATATAAAGAATGTCTCAATGGTACACCATTGTGAAGGGCTCCTTGGAGCAATCCCGGCCTGGCGGGACGCAGCTTGGGATTTGATCTCAAACACCCACTTGCGAGAGGTGTGATGGGCAGACCCCAAGCTGCCGCGCTGTTGGGGGACATGTCCATGCAAGTTGGCAACGTTGTTGTGGCGCGAGACGTGCAAGCGGGCCGCTGAGCTCTCTTTAGCTCAGTGGCCCCCAATGCGCGACTTGCAGGCCACCATATGGTGATCAATCGCAGTCGGGCAGGAGGGGGGCAAGGCCGAAGAGGAAGCGGGGAATCCGACCTTGCACACCAATGTTGATCGGCTGCCAAGTAGGCATCCCCGCTGCGGTGATCGGCCCTGTCATCTCAGCATGATGCTTAAATTAATTTCCATGTTGTCTTCAGGCCAACGCCTCTACTGGGGTGACAACAGATGTAAAAATGTGTGTAATGTAAAATTTTGCCGAGTCCCTTCAATTGCTGACCGCACATACTACTCGTGGACTGAGTATCCCATTGTTGAGGTTGCTGGGGGATTGGCACGTGTACATATTGCAACAAAAGCATCATTCAAAAATAACTGGTACTCACATCACAATTTTTTTTGTCGGGTGGTTCCTGATTTTTTAAAAATTACTCACATTACAGGAAAAAAAAACAATTGGCACTCGCATTTACAGCAAAAAAGAAAGTACTCAGGGTATGTTTTTGTACCTGATTTATATTTTTCTTGCATGTACTAAAGCCAGTTTAGGTGTCGGTGTATACAAAACACAGTCCAGGCGGGTCCGTGCTGCTACCCTGGCCTTCATTTGGGCGGTCACGCCTTTGTTGCATCTGCCTCATTCGCTATGTGCTATCACCAGGACATCTTGAAGGCCTGTCTGGATGCAGGCGCACGGGATCTGGGGGACATCTCTTCTTTGGATGAAGTCAACCCTGACTACGCATTTCCCTCAGTGGACAGTGCTGAAGACCCAAGTCCTGACGTCTGTGCTGCCCTAGAAACTGATGCACCAGAAGCTCATGAGAAGAGAACGTTGAAGGCAATTTTGAGTTCATGGGGTTGCTCTTTGGAAGAGAGGCTGCTTGTCCATCCTGCGCTCCGGGGCTGGATGCGCCCAGCCCCGAAGGCAGTAGCAGCTGCTTAGGCATGAGGCGCATATACACAGGGCCTTTCTAAAGGACCCGCGTCAATCTGCTGATGGTTTTGAGGACAGCCAACGGCTGGCTGCCGTTGGATCGTTTGTAATGGGCAGGGATGCATTAGGACAGCTGACACCCGTAGGAGGGTGCCACTCCCCACCTGCCCTGGACCGCCCCCTTCTAATGTGTGGTTCATGTCAGAATCCTTTCCTTGCCTGTGGCCACAGACACCGTGTGTGAAGCCTTCTCTCTGGGAGGTCCTCTCCTGTGACATATGCAGCGCGCCCTGTGGCCTGCCTGCGGCGCGCCTTTGGAATAAGTCTAAGTGTAGAATTGATATGCCATGCTTTGCACATTGAGCCGGGGCCGTAGTCTTTCCTTTGTAGAGAGTGATGGTGTCAACAGATCAATGCACACCAGCAATTGTGTACCATTTTTTGTGGACAAGTACCCCAAATGGTGGTTGAATTGTGGTGTTTCTTATTGTTTGTTTTGGTGTTTGGGGTTGTAATGGAATTATTTCCGGCCTGCGGCACCTGTCGCCCACCTGAATGTATCCCCCCTAAGTCGTTTGGCCACAGTATGGAGCATTTTCTTGTTGTGCACAAAGCATTGTTTAATGTCACCACCCAGGATCTCATCAAAAGTGTGATGTGGACAGATTGTGCAACCAAAGCCAAGGCTTTCAACGAGGCACAGAAGGCTGCGTCTTCTCTTGCTCACATTACACCTGTGCCACAGCAGGGGGCCCTGACAGCAACCATCCAGACGCCCGCAAGAATCACCAGCAACCAACAAGGGCCACCTGACGAAGGTTCAGACAATTTTCAGGGAATGACACAACATTGTGGGTCAATTCAACTAGGGTGGGTTTTTTTGAGGACAAGATTTTGTTTGTTAAAAAAATGTCAACCTGCAACCGCTGTTGGTTAATCTCTAACCACCGTCGGTTACCTCCAATCGTTATCGGTTACCCTCCAACCGCGTCGGTCAATCTTCTGAGCGATTGTCACTCTTCAATTGCCATCGGCTACCCTGCAACCCTCGCTCCTGCTGGTCCAGCTTCATCCCACAGTGCTTGGATGCTTTTGCAATAGGTCCTTTTGCAATCGCTCAACGCCATGTTTCAATCCAAAGCGCTTTTGGCGGCTTTTGTGAGTTGAATCCAGGACGTTTTTTAACACTGAAAAAAATTCGGGGGGTCCAGTAGCCAGCACATTGTTGAGGCACACAATTCAACACTGGAAGGACAACCATGCCAAGCGGGAAATGGAACGATGGGCATCAAGTGCAGCTCGTGTTTGTGAGCCCCCACGCATGTTGCAGTGCACACATGCACATTCGGGAGGGAGAGGATTGTAGAAACATTGCAGGGTGATTGTGGGGACTGGCAGTCTAACGTGCAACCATCGATTTTCCCATGCAGATGTGCCTGACCCATTTGGGGTGTGCATCAGGTTTTAGCCGACTGCCCCTCTACTACCTCTCGTCCGCCCTTTTCACGGTCTCTGTCTCTTCATGCGGTTGTCTTCATGATCTTATGCTTTTCTATTGTCCTCTCTCCATCACTCAGGCTGCAGTGCCTTGTTATATATTGCATCAGGCAGTTTCTGTTGGTGTCCCTATGCGCAGGCTTGCGTTGGTGATCGCGCAGCAGCCTTGTCAGTTGGACATGTGGATCACTGCAATATCTGTTTCTGGGGGGCTATTGGGCATGCCAGGTTGGAGCGGCCATAGTCAACGCCTCCAGTCCCCAGCAAACATCAGCCACAAAATTCAGCCCCACAACAATTTATCATGGACCTCGGAGTGGTTCGAATCGGTAGCATTTGTGCTGCTGATCAACATTGACTATTGGGACTAGGCTGTTTGCGGAAGGACACTACATTATGTGCACAATGCACCGTGCACTCTGCACAGGATATATTGTGCATTCTGCAAACTGTGCCCACCACATTGCACAATGTGCCTGGGCATACTACGCAGGCACGTATGATCCCTGAATGGATTTTGCACATTCTGCAGGTTAGCTCCGATGGTACCCAAGCCTCAGACTTTGTTTGAACTGAGTTTTGGGTGAGTGAATGGTTGAGTGTGTGTGCTTGTGTTTGTGTGTGCATGTTTGTGTGTGTTGGTTCTTGTTCCCAATTCAAGTGTGTGTGTGTGTTCTGTCCAACTGCCACGCACCCTGCACGCTTTCCACTGCTCAGTGTGGGGTCTACATGCAAGGCATTTTTGGGACCAGGGGTTGGAGAGGAGGTTGAAAACTGGGCTCTCCCACCCCCAACGTCATGTCGAAGATCAAGAGCAGGCGTGAGTGATATACTTTTGTGGGGTATTCACGTAGTAATTAGGTTTTAAGTCTAAAATGTTTATTCTTTTGTTAAATCATTCATTTTATGAGACAACAACCCCCCCCCCCCGCGCCCCGTCTTTTTTCCTTCAATTTTGGCTCGCCCAACCCCCACCAGGTAGCCTTTTGTTGGGGAGGGCGTGGGGGGCCAAACAGGGGGGGCATGTGGCTTGCCTATGTATGCAGGTACACCTACTTTCCATCTGTGCGATGGTTTGTGGTTTTAAGTTCCAAAATGGTGGGGGCCGATTTTTTAACCTCTGCGTACCATAGCCCAAGGGGGCATGGGGGGGTGCTGATGGTGCACAAGGGGCCTGCTACGGTTCCCATTCATCATTATTCATCACTACAAGGGTCTTTAGGCAATACATGACATTCAATGCGGGCAAAGGTACATGACCGCACCAGTGGAACAGTAAACACCAGTTGACCTCATCGAGGGATCATGGCGGCGCCTCTCGCATTTTGGCGCAACCAGTTTGTGGCCACACTACGCACTGCGGGGTACCAGGGCCACTTATCGCATCAGCTCCTGAGGTTGGTGCAAAGGCCGACCCGTCAGTATACCCTGTGGGACTCCAGTGATTTCAGGTGTACCTCACGAGTTATGAGGGATGGGTACAGGGTGCCGACCGGAGGCCATGGAGGCCCTTGAGCGCCAAAAGGCGTACAAAAGGCGTACAAAAGGCGTTTGGGTACTACCCCGCGGGCCTGGGGTCAAATTCCAGTTGCAAACGCGTCACCAACACCCCAGGGGGTCTACCAAGGATTGGGTGTGGAGTCGGAGCCATGGTAACACCCCTGGTAAAGGGCCCAGTCCAACTGTACGAGACTATGGGGACCATCTAGTCAGATTGGGGCTGGCGGGCAAATCTCTATGCCCTACAAACATGCTCTCAATGATTATCAAAGCACATGGAGACACACAAACTACAATGGGCAGTACTCAACAGGCTTCACTGTTTGATGGCTGAGACTGGGCACCACACGCTTGGTTTTAGTGGAGTCCCTGGGATCCATAGAAGCTTGGCAGAGTGGCTGACGAGGGACAAACTGCTCAAAGATATTTCTGGCGAAAGCACCCATGAGTTTTGCATTCCCACATATTTGACGCTTGCTCCACGAACAAAGTAACCAGCAAACGCTGCATCTGCGCAATCCAGCAGCCCCACGCTGTCAGAAGTGGTGCTTGGGGTATTGGGTCATGCCATTGAGAGAATGTCTGCTAGTGTTAGGGCTACCTGCCCCAGCCCCCTGCCCCCCCCCCCCCCCATCCAGGCCCTGGCTCCAGCTGGGGCCGATACCGTGGAAGACTTATCCCTTTCTGGGCACCTCGTGCAAGGCATTTTCCCTCCTGCGCAAACATGCACCAGTACCAGTCCCGATTCTGGATCAGTATGTCAAATTGCCTGCATGGCACTCAGCATTATTCCGCGACACCAAAGCCAACTCCTACTACTCCCCTTCCCTGCTACGTAAAGGTGTCACCACCCTGGGACAACTACTTGAAATCCCAGAGTATTCTGCCCTCCTGCCCCCCACTTGGGCGCCGGTTTACAAAGCGTGCATAACAGAAATCCAAGCAGCAGCGCCCCACACGAAATTAAAGGAAGCAAGCCCCATGTTTTGGTCAGAATGGAACAAACGGCACATGTTGCATTACCTAATGTCCTTGACCCCTGAACCGCCCAGACAGACGGCGGAAACCTGGCAAGCATGGGCGAAGTTGCGTCTCCCTCCCAGAGACACCCAGTTTATCCAACTAGCGCTCTGGCACAAACTCACGGTGGGCACCAGGCTGGCCAGTTGGCAGCCAAATGGCACTGCATGCCCACTACATCCAGGGGTTCAAGAAACAATCAAGCATGCCACCCTGCACTGTAAATTTCTGCAACCTGCATTTTTCATTGCCCAACAATGTGTGGGACCTGCAGCGCTAGCGGACGGCTCCACAGCAGACCCAGAAGCAATCTTATGGGATCAACCTGCACTCTCTGTCTCATCCCCCCTAGGGCTGCTCTACTGGTCTGCGGTCAGGGCAAACTGGATGGTCCGCAGCAGATGCAAATTTCATCACCCAACCTTCCAACCCCCGTGGCAACAGTTTCTGAAACAGTGGAGAGCCAACCTCAGCGATTGGGTGGACCACCCCTTCCCCTCCTTCCCCAAATCAGAAACACAGTTGTTCTTGCAGGCACTCGATTCTCTGAGTGATCCAAACACGCTCACGATCCAGCACCCGAGGGTCCACACAGCACACAACTCCTCCCTCCCCCCCCCCACACTGGTAGCGCCGGCACGCAAGAAACGGAGAAAAGAAACACACAAACAAGAACTCTGTGAGTACTATGAACAAATAATCCAGCGGTATGTCGAAGCAGGGTGGGAAGTCATATATCCCGACGGATCATCGGAGGACCATGAGGTAGTAGGACGAGTGGGAGGGTATGGCGTCTCCTTTGGGGATTCCAGGGATACAGCCGAACCAATCCCAGTGAGTGAACCCCAAACCAACAACAGAGGGGAACTGAGGGCAGCCCTGCGCGCGCTGCAAGCACGGTCACCAGACAAACCTGTCCTGATCTGCCCTGACTCCTTACTCGTTGTAGACGGTGTCCACGGCAAGGCCCAAAAGTGGCGCAGGCACAAGTGGACAGGATCCGCGGGCCCGGTCAGCCACGTGGACCTGTGGACCCAGGTACTGGACCTAATTGAATCAGCACACTCCCCCACCCACTGGATGCACATCCCCTCCCACATAGGAATCAAAGGCAATACCAGAGCGGATCATCTGGCGGATGTCGGTCGGCGAAAATCCCCCCTCCTTTTTGGACACGTCTCCGTCTCGCAAACAGGGCAACAACAGCCACCAGACAATGATGATGTACAATCCTTAGCGGACCTACTGGAGGAAGAGGCTCCAGAGCTTGACGAGCCCCCCCTCCCAGAGTCGCAGCTCACACCACTGCGGCACACAGCGGAAGAGTACAGCACCCCCCCACCCCCCCCCAGAACCCCTCGCCGACCGACACCGTCACAGGACATTGAAGATTGCACCCCGGCCAGGAACCCCAAATACCCGAAGAGATTCACACCACACACCGTCGCCTACACGCCACTCTCCAACCTCCGAGCCCGCCTCCCTCACACCTCATTGGCCACACCGAGCACAGTGCACTGCATGCACACACCGTGGGAGGCGCTGGAACGCAGAAATACATTTCACACCCCCCAACCACCATCACCCATGTCGCCACGTGTAGCAGCAAATCTGTTGGCAGAACTGCAGCTGGTTGAAATGGACTGGGAGCAGGGACCAAGCCAGGCAGACACCGAAAGCATGCCGTCCTCCCACACCTCATCAAGGCACACATCGCCAGCGTCACGCATGTCTGACGACGCCTCCACACTGTCCTGCAGCACCATGTGTTCTCACTGCACCACTCCATAAACCCAGTGCCCCACATGGGCACCATCAGCGCAACAAACCCACCCAAGCAACCCCCCCCCCCCCCCTGAATGGCTGTGTGTTGAATGTGCGCTAACCAGCACCACCAGGGCACAGTGAGCCCGAACCAAGATCCCAGGAGTACCGGCCGAATGGGGCCAGCGTCAAGCAGGTATCCCAGGGACTGACCCTGACCACCATGCACGCCACTGACCCTGTAGAGTCAAAGCCCCGCAAACTTGGGTACGACAGTGTACATATGGAAGGTAGGGACAAGCGAACACTGGCGGAAGCACCGGGACAGTCGCCTAGCAAAAACCCGGACGCACTGCTGTGAACTTGCTGAAGAACAATGGCTGGAAGTGTCTATGGCGGGGACATCCAGCTCAGCCTACCGACCAATTGAAGCCCCCCATCCAGGAGGCGCGTGGGGCCCCGCGCCATGGGTTTGTGGTCGGGATGCGAAAGGCAACGAGATGCCGTCGCCACTCTGCCCGTCCACTCCATGCGGCTTCGCCCGGCGACTGGCGTATTACCCCCATCCAAAAGCCCAACCATGACACCCTGAGCGCCCCGCCCCCCCAATTGCTTCCAAGAGTTGGTAGACCGGGGCCTGTGGGGGAATCTTTGCACTGCGCACTACTTTTAGACTATGTTCCCCCCAAGCACACCCCTTGGAAACGCCCTTAGAATTAGGTGACCCAAACCGCCCCAGCTCAAGAAAGTTGCAAACTACCTTCCCTTCACATAACACACACATGTTCCTTACAATGCCCCAGTGCCACATGCGTGGTTTCGGTTGTGAGGAAGGGGCTCTCTCTTTTCCCTTGCGGTTAGAATCGGATTGGCGTTGAGATTGTGTAGCCACAGGGGGTTGCGAGGACTAAGAGGGTTGAGGGAGACTGGAGCTGGACGAAGCCACATCGGCCCGAGGGGGCGCAGCAACACAAAAAGCATCTAGTGTGCGTTGCCGCTTTTCTAGGACCTCCTGCGCATGTTTTCCTTGTTTCTTGGCCTCTCTCTCTCTTTTCTCACGGCGCAAACGGTCAATCCCAGGCTGCACTGTTGGCGCTTCACTGCCGCCTTCAGAGAATGGTTGGCCATCAAGCCCATCCTGGATAATTACACTTTCCTCATCCCTTGGTAAGTGGTTACCCTTGCCGGACCGCAAGATCTGCTCAATCACCTTTGGCACACCCAAACAAAGGGGGACAAAATCAGAAGTCAAAACCTCCGCTAGGGGTCACCATGATGCCCCTAGGGGCCCCTAGTATCTCAAAGTATGGGTCTCTAGTACGGCTAGACGCCCAAATAGTTGCACTGCGCGCGCACTACGCTTAAGGCTCCCCCTGTGGTGTGGAAACAGCTTGTAGGCCCACTCCCTTGCTGGTATTGGGGTGCCTGAATCATGCTACTGCCTGCTTGTGTGCCGGAGGATTCAGGGTGCAGTATCACACCTATGACTGAGTCAAGGGAGGCGTCCTTGGCACTTGGCAGAAGACAGCAAGCAGCAGCAGGAAGCAACTAGCATGCGCAAAGGGGGAGAAAATCAGAACTCCGTTGCAGTTGCCTAGCTTCGGCCAAAACTTTTGTACCCCCCCCCCCTTGCAAACTCCCCCCCTTGCAATCCCCCCCCCCACCCGGGAGACCGTCATTTCCATGTTTTTCTAGTTAGCATGTATTGTGCTCGTTTGTGTTTCCCATCTGCTTTATGCATGGCCTTGCATTGCTTTTCCCATTACTTCAAATCAAGCACCTGTGTGTGTTCTGTGATATTCTCTCTCCAAAGGCGTTGTATGGGTGTGTTGTGTTGCTACTTCAGACCCAAGATGTTCACTCCGGTGGATCCTCAAGGCTAGAGGCTGTGGCGGTTGAATCTCCCAAGTCTCTAGAGTCACCGGATGTTACCCCCATGGCTCCGCAACCCCAAACACCGGCACAGCCCACACACGTACCCAGAAGTTCTTTACCGTTCCTTTGGATCCTCAATAACATTTGTGTTGGATGAAGCACATTGGCATCAACGCGAAAGTCGCTTCACACGTGTTCTCTTTGCTTGCATCAGTGGAGGGTACCACAGTTTGCCTTGAAATACCCTTGCAATCCCCCCCCCCCCGGGAGACCGTCACTTGGCGACCGTCTCCCCCCCCCCCACCCGGGAGACCGTCGCGCGCTAACCCGGGAGTTTGCAAGGGGGGCGGGGGGTAGCTGGTATCTATGACTAAGAAATTGAATCACCCACAAAATTTGGACAAAAAACCCAACTATAAGCTTGGCAAGTGTCGGTGATGGGTTTCCGGAACTGTCAAAAACGTGGTAAAACTGCTTTTTTGGTGGTATATGGAACATAAGATGCATGTGGTGGGGTCCAATTGCATTAAATCCAATCTAGAGGATGGAAAACACGGAGCACTGTTTCGCACCCTTTCTTCATCTAGTGCCAATGAACCACCTTCTCGGGTCATAAATAGCCAGAACAGTCCCGACACTAGCATGCAATGCCTGCGTTTTCAAGGTTTATTGTCCGAAAGAGGGGCTCCACAATTGTTTATGCTCAGAATAGCACTCTTCATTGGAGCACACTCCATTTCTACGCACGATGGACTGGGAGTGACCATTTGCCACCTCCACCAGAATTCTTGCATTCTAGGTCATTTTTGGACACTCACATGTGGGACAACCCTTTCCAAAGACAGTTGTCGTATAGACGAATGGGTTGGTTTTGTGCTTGTGCTAAAAGAGCGAGTTCAGCTGGTTGTTGCCGAACTGCCTTTGGTTGGTCCATTCAGTTGGCGTGCGACCTACACACCTGGAGATTGCAATCGCCCACTTTTAGCTTAGGGCCTCTGTGGGCCTCTGCTGCGTGTTGCCGTCCGTCGGGCACCATGGAGTTGTGGCGCAGCATTGATCAGTGGTCACATCTGTGTGGAAACTCTGACATGGATTTGAGCTATTGGGGTGCTGCTGCCCACTGTTGTGGGCTGGTGCCGTCTGCTGCCAGACGCTTGGGCTGCCTGCAGGTACCTGACGCCAAGTGATGCATGGCTAGCTTCCGCTGCCCACTGTCCACTCTCTCGTGCTGACCACTGTTGCGCAGTGTCCAGTGCGAGGGAAGGGGGAAGGATCAGAGGGAAGGTGAGTTTGTGCTGCCGTGTTTTTGCTGCCCATTTTGTGCAGGTGCACACCACAATGGATATAGACACCCTGTTATTGGACATTGCGCAGGAAGACCCATCCCCAAGAGCGCCTGCCCACACGGAGCTGTCATGCATTCCGGCGCATGTCCGAGTGTTACAGGCTCTGAATGAGAAAAATGCCATGCTCCCTGGGGGTTCCTTGCATGCGGTTCTCAAGATGGTCAAGTGTGCAAATGTCTTTTGCCTGCCATCTCTCATGACCCTTGGCCCTGCACAACCAAAAGCTGACAGCCTGTGTCTAGAGTCCCCCTCCCTGTGAGGGCGTATTGCACGCTATGCACGCGCTGTGCGTGCGCTGTGCACAAATCTTGCATAGGCCTGAACAAGGGTACCCGAATGTATCACCATAGCACCGAATCAGGTACCCTTTTTGAGTGACATGCACAACAACACACAGAAATGCACTAGAAATGAGGGCTAGGCATGCAGGCAAGTCATATAAATGCACAACAAGGCTCATTGTTATGATACTAGGCACTACTATGCAGTTTGAGTGTGGTGGGAGGGAACTACAACTCATGCATGGGGAAATTTCTGCAGTGAACGTCGCCAGTCTTACAGACGTACAGAGAACGTAGAAGACAGTGTCAGTTGACACCGCGTCTGATCTCTATGTTGTGCATGACACCGCATGCAATATGCGAAAAACCTTTCCTCTTGGGTAAGCAAAGACCTGACGGGGAGAAAACTGCTGAAAAAAATGCGGGAAAATGCAGAAAAATGCAGATCGCTTTTATTTTTCCCCGTGAGCCACACTCCCTGGCTTCTGGTTCCAGCAGCGGTCAGCACGGTACAACACACCACACAATACACAACAGCAACACACTCCGTTACGCACTGGACCAGGGGGGGGGGGGGGCTGGGCTTCACAGGGGGCGTTTGTGCACTGCACAGCGCGCGCACAGCACGCACAGCACGCACAACACGCACACGGCCTGGACACAGCGCGCACATTACAGGGGGAAATTGGGGATTTTTGCTACTGTTGACAATATTCTGGCCTCTGTGGACCATACCACACCCCCACAATGTTGCACAACATGTTTCAGCCCAACCCACGGTCACTTGCGGAACCCATCCAAATGTCTCGAGTGACCTTCCAATGCCACAGACGGGCAAATCGATCGAACGATTGTGTTGCGCTCCTTGTTGTTCTGACGAGAGTGTGCCGTAAATCTTCGGAGCTCGCGCTCTCTTGGGCCTCGGCTTTGATGTTGAGTGTGAAGGCGATCTGCCCCGTGAACACGAACGTCCCGACCCTGATGCTGACCGCGAAGGTGATGTCCGCTGCGCTCTCTTTCCATTGATGTAGACATGAAGGTCTGAGAGACGGCAGTGAAGACTGAATTTGAATATGATGGTTGTGGCACCCATTCTCCTAGTCTTGAAAAAAAGCAGCCCATGGGCTGGGCAAGGGTAGTGCTGCTGCAAATTATTGCACCATGTGTGTAGCCGCACACAGGGTACAATTTCAAGCCAATTATGTGTGCAGAGCAATATCATATTGCCAATGATGAGGCTCTTGTGGAATTTCGGGAGTGCATCCTGAATAAGAATTCCGTGAACCTATTCTCTTTCTTATCCTTAGCCCCACTTCAAGTGGTGCTGTGGAGCTGTCTTTTTCATGATAGGGACAACGGTTCCTGCAGCCCAGAATGCGTTGTCTGATGACATTTGGAGAATGCGGTTTATGACCCAGTTCAATGGTGATGCTGAGGATCGTTTGGTTTAATTAGTCAGCAGCTATGCAAGATTTTCAGACCGACACCTAATTTGCATGGTTTGAAGATCACAATTTTTCCGGACCAGCAATGTTTCAATGGAATTTGTGCGTGCATTTGTCTTCCCATCAGGTTGACCACTGTCGGATAGGTCAAAACAAACTTGGTTTGGGAATGGAATTGGGGCCCATCTACCCACAAACCAATGCATATACCAGTGGAGTAAGTACTGCAACTGTCATACATTGTTGAAGGACCGTGTAGAGCCCGAGGGAGGTCTTTTTTCGGAAATAGACGGAGTTTTGTTGTTTGGACATGATCCAAGTCATTGGGAAGCCGTTTTGCTGAAAAATGCAACAGTTGCTTGTGTTTGGGTCATCCCTTTCTTTGGCCGCATTTTCCGCAATTTTCAGTTTCCATTTCAACCCCCCCCCCCCCCCCTGTGGCTGTCCACAATGCCACAACCCACATGTGGATGGGCCCTTCACCATGCACTGATTTTAGAGTGGTGTAGTTCCCAGCAGCACTTTTTGTCAGCACCACCGGGGCCCGAGCTCATTTGGCTGTGGCCGGGGGCTGTACTTAGACACTTATACGCATACACGTATACCCGGATATATCGCATATACATCGCGTAGACGTCGTGGATCCGTCGTGTATGCAGGCGTATACATACACGTATATGTTTATATATATATATATATATATATATATATATATATATATATATATCTTACTACACCCCTCTCCCCTTAAATCTAGCTAGCTAGCTAGCAAGCAACAACAAGCCGGCAACAAGCACTTCTCCTTTCCGTTTTGGCCATTGCTCGGCCTCATCGCTCCGGGCTCTACTCTACTCTAGGCATCCTACAGCCTAGGTGGTGGCCTTGCCAAATCCAAGTTTTGAGGCAAAAACTCACCGGAAATCCAAGTTTTGAGGCAAAAACTCACCGGTGGCGCCCCGGGGCAGGGGCGCCAAGTCGGGAGGTGCCCTCCCAAAACTGCACATTTGGTGCCCCAAAACAGCCTTTTTTGGCCCAAAACGGCCCCGATACCCAGTCACAACGGACAAACCAAGGGAAACGATTGCTACGTTGCACGTGCGCCTTGATTGCCCCGTGACCAAGAGTTCTTTCTTGCCCTCTGACTCCACGATATGTCCGAGAAACGGCCCAAAAATGGCTAAAAGCGGCCTGAATGTGCGCTGTTTGTGTCAAACAAGCCCGAAACCAATCACGGACCGTATCTTGGGCTACGTGGCTCAAAACCGAATTCCGAGGGCACCCAGTCCACCTGCAACCCCCCTTTTTTTGTGGTCTCACAATCATGTCACATGTGTTTCCATATATCACACATTGTTTCCCCTCTGCAACAAAGCTTTGTTTCTAAGATGTCGCAACACTTGTCTCAGCTAGGGTCCCTACCAGATCCCGCCGCCGACACCCACTCCCACTACCAGTCCCGCCCCATCCTCACCCATGAGTCGGAGGAGGCGACCTACGACTCCGATGACCTCCATGTGGGGTCAATTGTGGAATGGGCGGGCAAACAACAACCCCCCGCGGTAGTGCACATCGATATGCGATCTCCGGATCGCACTCAAGTGTACTGCCGCAAGGGGTGGAGTACAAGGCTATGGGTAGGGTTGAAGGGGGCACCTCCAGGGATTTTAGCCCTAAGGCTCATTCTGGGGGAGAAGAGGTGGAAAGTCTTCTGGGGATTATGGGGGGGCAAGGGCAGGGTGAGCCCAGGGAGGATGTGTGCAAGGTGTACCCTGTGGACAACCTTGTCACCCTCCCACCCTCCCGCTATGCTTGCTCTCAGTTCACCGACTCCCCAGGACACCCGAATGACACACACATGTGGCGCGACACACGTGCACTCACGCTACACCCGCAATTTGCCGCCATGCCGCCGCGCCATGGTATGACAAAGCCACGGGACTTATCCACATGCACACAATACCCACACATGATGTCCCCTGCGCGTCCTACATGCTCTTATCCTATGGTGGGCTTTACCCTTACACCGCTGTGTTGAGCTGCAATGGAACTTTACATGCATGATCATGATACAGTCCACACATCACAGAGCTTAATCATTTGGACTGGCCCACAGATGTTGCCCCCATGTGTCCTGCACGCACTTGTCCTGTGTTGGGTTTTGCCTGTACATGGGACCTAGCTGCACTATATATGCACTTAGAGTCGCATGTTCCCGGCACAATACACACATCACTCACTATGAATGAATGCCTTCCGGGGGTGGCAGAGCGTGTGCACTACTGCATGAAGGAATCACACATGTTATGCCAGCATGATGCATGGACCTCTCGTCAACTCAGTTTCTGAGTGCGCCTGTGCTGTACATAAGTGGACCTTCAGCTTTCCGTGGTTCTCCAGAGTATACTCAATGACACCTTGAGCTTTAGAAACTCAAAAAAAAAACAACCTTGTCACCCTCCCCCTGGGATGTGGCATGGTCGTCCTTCAGGAATTTGACGTTCCTAAAAAGGAGGACCACTCCACCCTTGCCTTTCGATGGCAAATCTCACAGCTCAACCGGTGGGATGATCTTGCCATCACCCCCACCCACCCAAGGGTTGCCCCAGAGCACCCCCTTCATGACCTCATCACCCCCACGCTTTACACCACCGCATCCCAAGCCTGGTACTGAGGCTTGGCCCTCCCCCACCCCTTCATCACTGCAACCCCTCCTCTCCGCACAAGCCCCTTGCTTGACCCCCCCCTTCATGCCACCGAACCTAATGTGAATTTCGTGCGAATTTCGTGCGAATTTTGCACGAAATTCGCACACAATTCACATTAAGTTCGCGTTCATAAGTTAACATGGAGGATGCAGGTTTGGACCCATGTGAATGGAAGAAAAATGGGGACAATGAGGCTATAGTGCACCAAGGATCAGTCATCCTTATTTGTGGTACCCTGGGAAATATTTTCCTAGATTTTTTGGGCACATAGCTACCTTGTAAGAGGGGCGGAAAGGGGAACTTTATGACAAGACATGGCCACATTCACACTAGGTTCAACGCCCATTTAAAAGGAATGTTATCGCCCATTCACAAAGGGTACAACCAGATACTGTCTCTTGGCCTCTACAACATGCCGACAGTGTCTAACTCGCAGGCTGCGTCTACTTGTGGTGCACAATGTCTACCAGTGTCTAAAGACTATACCCAGATAAACGTGTATTTGCACAGTGTCTACAAAGTATGCAAAGTGTCTACATGTATGCTCATGCTTGTGTTTGCCATTCTATTTTGCTTTTGCAGATCGGTGCTGATGAGGAGCTACTTGGCCTATGCAGGTCTTTTAAGATTGGTATACCGCGTTCGCATGGGTCACCGGCTCTGCAGAGTGCTCAGGCATGCCAACCTCTGCAATGTATTGTCCTTCATCCCGATCCTTTAGTGGAGTATGACCTCTCCCATGGGCTGTGATATCAGCTGCCATGTGCTTTCCTGTAGCCTATCTGGCGGGGTGCCATCAACCCAATATCCAGGGATGTTGCCATCAATGTTTGCTCCACTTGAAACGTGAATAGTTCTGGGGTTGCAGCTTTGTGCATGCTCTTTGCTTCTCTGATTGAAAATCCACAGGTTTTTTCAGCAAATCTGTTTGTCTCTCCACATCGGTTGCCAACATTGCATGCACGTTGAAGGTGGTTACGGTGTGAACATGTTCATTTGCATGTTGTCTGCTAAGGATGTTTTCTACCTTTCCATATCTTTTTTTGGACCGTTTTGGGCAAGCGTTTGCATTCATACTCAGTTTGCGACGACAGAGCTCATGGCAAAAAGCCCGGGACGTCGTCCAAACATAGAACCGCTTCGCTCCAACACCGAAGTGAAGACCGCGCCAGAGTGTGTCCCCTCTATGCGCCAGCCTCGCTATTTGACAGGAATCATTTGCGGTGGCGAGATCGCAACATATGGCACATGATGGCGATGTGGGTGGATGCTGAAGACCAGTTCCGCCGCAGCTCGGGTATCGGCAGCCATGGGAACAGAACGGATAAGGAGTTGCCTCTGCAGGTCCGATTTTGCTTGCATCCTGCAGTCAGTGGTCTGCGCATTGAGGGGTTGCTGTGCCTCGAATACATGCTTTCAACCCAGTACTGCCACAGTATCCCCCTGCCCCTGCCCCTGCCCCTGCCCCTTCCACAGTGATCGCCTCTGTCATTCCCTCGGACGGCCACTGACAATTCAGTTTTCCGCATGATACAGGGGTCAGTGTATTGCCTCGCATGCCATGAAATGCCTTTGCACAACGATGCACCAATACCACTGCCTTGTCCAAACGCTAGGACCACGGGACGACCCCGAATAGCCCTCCCTCTTCCTACACTTGAACAAGTCAACATGGCAATTCCATTGCCTACAGTTGTGGCGAGGGAGAGAGGACCGGACTCCCCCTGCCAGAGCGGAAGGAGTCCGCCCCGGGTGGAATGGCCCAGGGGGGGGTGGGTGTATCTCAGAAAACCGATAGCATGAGGGTGTTTTGACCCCCCCCCCCCCTTTTTTTAAGCAAAATGGTCTGCTCAGGGGTTTTAAGGGTGTTTTTCAGCGAAAGCACACCATTTGTGACAAAAATTTCTGGTGACATTCTTTTGGGCTACACATCCACAGTTTTCCTTGGCCCCCAATGTAGCTAGTTTTGAGTTTTTCCCCTTTTGGTGGGGACCCGCGAGAACGTATGGGTTACATAGCAATTCCGCCCCCTTTTGGGCCCCTCAGGTGCTTGTGCTTTGAGGGGTGAACACTGATGCCCACACAGTGCGTTCTTTCTTTGTTTTTTCTTTCTTTTTTTTTCTTTTCATGCTCCCTTGACTGTGGGGGGTAAGGACTTTCACACTTCCACACTCCCACGGTTTGGCGTGGTCCCTTGAGTTGCGGATACGGACTCCCACACCTTTGGCTTGGCTCCTTGAGTCGGGGATACGGACTCCCGTGCTTTGGCATGGCCCCTTGAGTTGGGGATACAGACTCCAGCGCTTTGACGTGGCCCCTTGAGTTGGGGATACGGACTCGCGCACTTGTGGTTTTTGTGGCCGCAGTATAGCCACGGACACGACGAGCATTGTGCGCAAAAAAAATCAGGTGCAGGTGCCCGTGTGGGTAGTCACATTGAAGCTAGCAGCGGCCATGCGCAAGCAAGAAAGCATGCCCCGTGAACGTCCTATTCTTGGATGTAGCGACACCCCTTGGGTTTTGAACATCAACACTCACTTAGTACGTTGCCATGCCACCATGCCACCTAACACCATTGATTTCAAAGAATGGGTTGCTGTTAGTCGGGATGATGAGAACAAAAGGTGGCGACCCAGAAATATTCCCGTCTTGTTGAAGCCCGAGATCACCTTGAAGGTGGCAAAGGCGGTTGACAGCGAGGATGCATCTTACATTGAAGCCTCCCTTGGCTGCTCGGATTGAGAATGGTAACCACGGGAGGATGCAAGCTCTCCAGAATCCAGGTTTGCATTAGATTGTGATTCGTCCCGTGGTAACAACAATTGAGCATCTTCGGATACCTCCTCTACTTCGTCATCTTCCCCCTCTTCTACCTCTTCTTCCGGGGTGGAAGCTCGGCCCCAAAAAAGAAAGGTGTGAACGCCTCGGGCACAAAGCGGCCCATTACCACTCCCATGCTTCGTGCTGAGAAGCCATGCACGGTCAAGACGTCAAGGTACTAGAAGTGGGCGGACACACACACACACACACCACACAAACTAATACCTTTACCACCCCGTACACCTCCTCCCTCTCCCTCTCCTTCCTCTGTAGCAGCATGCACACTAGGACTAGAATGGGCCGTCCTTTGGTGGACGGGGTAGCGCGCTGTATTGGCCGCAACTGTATGTGGGCGCTGGGGATGTGTCCTAGAGCCTTTGTGTGGTAGGCCGTGCAACCGAGCAACGGACTAGGCCCCCGTGACCCCCCAGCCAAAAGCCGACCTTCAGTGGTACTTGGCGGGCTAACACCGTGGGCTAGCTCCACACACCACGGCCGGCATACCAACATGCGGCTATTTGGGCATACAGCATCCGCAGGGCCCACACTAGCCCCCATCCGAGGGTGGACATCGCTGCGGCTACACCCTTAGCCTCCCTTGATGGCCGCGTCCATCCCCCACCTTCTTAGACGGCCCAAGTTGCCCACCCCGGTAAATCAGCCCAAAACACCCAAAAAGGGCCTTTTTGGCCGGTGGGAAATTTCATAGCCTGTTTTTTTGTCATTCAGACGCGTACACGAATTTGATTGCCTGAGAGCCTGCCTTTTTGGTTCTCATATCCACGCACACAAACCCAGGTGACTGCGCATGGTCAATTTTTACACTTCAGTGAACAAGTTTTGCCTTGTGCCGTGTTATCTTTGTCCACCTATGTACCTTTCTCTTGGAATTTCGAAAAGTGTCTAGAACCAGACACTCTTTGAAATTCCACCCCTGTCACAACAAGTTTTTGAGGTCGCAGTGTCTGGTTCCAGACAAACTAAACAATTTTCAACCTTTCCGGGGGGTGGTCACCAGGTGTCTGTCCCGAGTGTCATACGTCCTATGTACACCCCCATAACATGGAGAATGTGTCTGGTTCCAGACATTTTGCTGAAATTCCGTGATTAAGATCCTGATTTGAGTGAACAGTGTATGGTTTCAGACACTCTCCACCAATTGTCTGGTCACTGAGCAGGTCTATTTCATTGTTGTTCACTGTTCCGTTTAGTCTGGTTCTGTTCCACTGTTGATGAGCCAGGTGACCAGTGCTGCGACAGATCCCTTTGGTCTCCTGCGTGACTTCTTACGTGGAGCGAAATATGGTACACCGCTGGAGCTTATGGATGCCGCTTTACGCGATGAGGAACCAGGTGCAGCCCTGCTTGTGGAGTTCTGCGCACAGATGAGGGTCAACTGGCGAACCAGACGCAGTATGGCAACGTTGATCAAAGCTCATGGGCAAACACCGTGGCCAAGGTGGTATGGAGTCTTTGCACGCCAGGTGTACACGATGATGCAACTGTGTCGGAAGATGGCTCTGCTAGAGGAAAAGGCTGTTGCCTCAATGATAAGTGCATCCAGGGGGATGCGGAGACAATTGTCACATGCAGGTCTTGCCGCGGGCCGGTTACCGCCTTTGCGGCAGCAGGCACATGCCAGAACAAACGCCATTTGGAGATCAATGGTAGGGAAGCAGGTGGTGGTGTAGTTTGACAACTGGTATCGCAGACGGTACTGCAGTGACCCGGTACGACCTGATTGCTGTCTGAACCTCACGGCCACGTCAGTGTGGCATTCAGCTGCGATTCCTATGTACCCGGGTTTCCCTACACTTGACGATCTTCTCCAACACATCCCGCAAACAGCACAGACCATAGCAGCCAGTTTCCGGGAGTTCCCACGAACGGTGGACGCTTTGAGGCGAAATCCACCAGAGGCCCAATACGTACGAGTTCCACTAGATGTGCACCGGGATAGCAATCGTTCACTCCAATGGTACCCCCTGACGCTAGCCGACCTGGTATCCAGCTCCAGTGAGGACTTGCTCCACATCACGGAACAATGCCTAGCCATTCAGGTTCACACACGCCACGTCATGCCCCTTCTGATGGATGAAAATATATTCCACAGACTCGCCAAGTTCATCTATAGTCGCACATACAACCCCTTTAAGTTGTCTGAGCACTATGCCACTCTCCCAATGATGTATGGCTGTTGGCACCCTTATAAGTATGTGTGTACCATGATCCACCGTAAGTTCTTCCCCATATTGGGCTACCTTGGGCAGCAAATGCCCGCGGTAGATGAAGAGATCATGTGCCACCCGAAGCTGTTGCACATTGAGAAGCAATTTTGTGCCCTACTGTTAGCCACACCCAACGTTGAGGACCGCATTGTACACAAGGAGACTTCAATTATGCAGTTTCCAGAGGCATCCCGCAAGCTACCGCTCGTATGGTTGACTAGACTGAAGAACCTCCTGCCTTTCTACATTCCGGCTGCGTTCCTCCTTGGAAACTTGGTTCGTGACTGCAACTGGGACGGTCGACCAGCAGGGACAGGCCGTACGGCCCGCAAAGTATTGGGGTTGAGTTTGGTATTTATTGTAGCCTTGACAATGGACACTGACTGTAAGCTCCCCTACGTACGCACCCTTTGTTTTGCCCTTCTGTTGTGGTTACCCTGGAATGACGCCGTCCCGGGCTCTTGTTATGCTGAGGAGCCCCTGGAGGCCATGTTGAGTCGTCTCGGATCTAGGTGCCGCGCATACCCCCAGATGAAGACTTTTGACCAGACATTGGACCTATTTTTGAGCATGGCACCACCAAAGCGCGGGGAAAAGAAGACGCCGGGGCAGATCCGCAGTGGACTGGTTGGGAGCATGTCGTCACGGCTACGCAGGTTCCTGTTGGCCATTACAACGAACCGCATGGTCCATGTTGAATGGAACAGTGGAAAGAAGGCAGCATTCACCGCTGTCCCTGAGGAACTGAAATTCCCACGGCAACCACTGGACAACGGCGGTGTGGCCCTGTACCAGAGACCGTTGACTAGATCACTCTCCACATTGACACGTGCAGCGCGTTCGCCCACCGATGAGGTCTCACGGTTGTTGCAAACTATTGTTCCAGGCAGAGACCCCCGCGAGCATGCAGGCCGAGATGCACAGGCACAGCGGGTGCGGGACGCAGCAATTGCGGTAGCAGACGATGACGATGAGGCCCCGGAAGCTGCAATTGTCTCGGATTCAAGTTCACACCGGTCCGTGGGGGATTTGATAGTGGGCGTGGACGCACAAGATGATGAACCACCACCTGTTGTCCTACTGCAAGAAATGGAGGAGTATGAGGTTGTGAGTGTGGAGGATGACTCAATGGACTGCTGACACCCCGCCGAAGTGGCCAGGGCACGTCAAAGGTGTGTGTCTGGAACCAGACACAGGGCTAGAGTTGGTTACCACAGCAGCATCGGGGTACTCCCGCAGGGGCCACTAATGTCAACCAACGTAGTGCTGAACTGATGAGATGCGCGCCTACGTGCACTCTTGCATTGCTGTACATCCCTATTTCACCGCAAAACCACAGCATGTGACCCTGACCAACCGAATACCCGGTTTAGGAAGCCAGCACAATAAACACTGCAAGCATGTGTGTCTGGAACAGACCCCAACTGTTTGTACCCCCTCTAGTGCCCACAGAAGTACCGTAGCCGTCTGGTACCAGACAATTGATGATTTTTCACCCATGTCATCTGCGGAAGTCAAGCTGTTGTGTTTGGAACCAGACAGACTGTTTTTTGTGCCATTCATTGCCTGCAACGTCATCTGCTCTGTTTTGGGAAAGGCTAGCATCACATTGGGTAGGTAGCTAACTCGGAATTGGGCTGCAAATGTGTCTAGAAACAAACACTGACTGTTTATGCCCTGTCAATTGCCAGTACAGTACATGCTTGTCTGGAACCAGACATTAAATTGTTTCACACCGGTTGCACACTTCAAAAGCAAATTGTTGTGGCTGTAACCAGACAGACTGTGTTTTTTTACACCCCTGTGTATTGCGCATGATGTGGTCTGAGTGTGAAAACGGCATGCTCACGTCGGGAAGCCTGGAAAGCCTGGAGTTAGAATCACATTGCTAAAAGGCCCGCCCTTGTGTCATTTTGTGTTTTGCGCCCAGGTGGTTCCAACATGTTTGATCTTACACAAGGTAGCATTGAACCCTCTGCAGACCCCTCAATTGATCTGGCATCCCAACTCAGTGCCGTGGATGATGCCCCCTCCAAGCACAAGCGGAAACGTGGTGACACAGCAAAGGGGAAAGATGCTCAAGTGAAACTTGGTGACCATACTGAGGACCAGGAGGTCCTGCTGCCCCTCAGCAGACTGCAATGGGACAAAAAAAGGGGGCATGGCCAAATCAGAGTGGTGGATGAAGATCTTGTCCAGGACAAGATGACAGAACTACGCAGGACTCCACCAGGTGCAGCAAAAATCCAAATCATAGTGTGGTGTGACGCAGTTGGGCAGTACTGGATCTTATCGGGGCAGCATATCGCCGAGGCCTGTCGACGAAGCTCACGGGAGTACATGAATGCCCATCTCGAACCGCCAACATGGTCAGTGCAATTTCTTGCTCAAGTGGTTCGTACGGATTTCACTCTGCACATACGGGAGTCAATGGCTGGCATGTCACAGGTATATCGACTGTGACAGTGCAGTGCGACACTGCATGCCCACACTAGTGAAATATCCTGCGCCTGTGACGTCCATCTCGACCTGCCCGTTCTCCTGTGTGACCGGCCGCTTCGTCGGGGGGGGGGCGGGTAGCTGCTGTGACCATCCGTCGCATCACAGGCTGTGCAGTCTGCCACGACCCTGCCGAAGCCGTCTACACAGATGGAACTCCTGCGTGTTGAGCTGGACCGCGATGAACTGGAGGAGAAATCCATACGAGAACACCGGGGAGTGCTGTACGTGAAGGGTGGCTATACACTGAAGGAGGGGACACTGGTATGCCTGGTGTTGCACAGGGTGGCAGTCCAGGAACTATGTGCACATGCGTCCCTGGCCAGGACAGTTGTCCCATGCAACAACGAAGGCTGTCACAGTTGTCTGGAACCAGACACCTGATGTACTTTTATCTCTGTCAAAGCCTGTGCTAGGACCTCCATGTCTGGAACCAGACAACAACTCACTCATGCAGCCTGTCAAAGCATAACTCCTCCTGTTTGTGTCTGGACCCAGACACAACTTTTTTTTTATCCCTGTCAAAGCCTGTACCTCGACCTCCATGTCTGGAACCAGACAACATTTCACTGATGCGGCCTGTCACAGCAGAAAGCCTCCTGTTTTCGTCTGGTACCAGACACAACTTTTTTATCACTGTCAAAGCGTGTGCGTGGACCTCCATGTCTCGAACCAGACAACATTTCGCTGATGCGGCCCGTCAAAGCAGAATTCCTCCTGTTATGTCTGCTAACACCCCTGTCTGCTCTGCAGGACACTGTAAGAAAAGCGTGGTTTCCGAGTGCCGCCCGGGTGCAAGTGATGGGGGATAAGGCTGTGCTTGATGTCGATGGATCGGAAAAGCGTGGACTGCCAGTAAAGTTGCACTTTTGGAAATGTATCGAAGGCCTCATCCCACCAGACCTCGAGGAGGTTACGCAGTACATGGGCTCCAGCAATGTGTCACTGCCAATGATTACAAAAAAGGCAAAGCAACTGAAGGCTGCCCGTCTGTGGGAACATCATCTCTGCCACCCGGACAACGACTTGGTTGACCCCAGTCGCAAAACGCTTGCAGAACGGGCCCGTTTTGAACAGAGTCTCTTGTCGGAGACCCATGTCACTTTCAAGACGTACAATTGGAAGTGGTCTGAGAAGAATTGCTGGCCCCCCTGGAAGTATGTCGTCACTGCTGCAATCTGGAGTGACCCTGCATATGCTCCCCTCCGTGATGCCCTGAAACGTCCCTTGGTGAACCCTGAGGTCAAGATCGCTGCTGATGTCAACTTCATCACCGTGAACATTGGGTCTGAGGCCCCAGAGGTGGGGGTGACTGACAGCAAGTCCCTGGATGGGGTCATGCATATCACTGGGATGGCATCTGGTACGCCGCTGCACTCTACGGTGGCCAACATGCCGTATTGCCTGATCATTGTTGAAGTTCCAAAGGGACATATGGAAGGCATCCATTCCGTTGTTAGCCGCAATTTGGTGTCTGGGACGCTTGTTCTCATTGTTGGCACCGCTTGTGACGTCTTGGGAGTGCTAGATGGTCTCCGAAAGTTGCACGACAACGAGGGGTTGACAACAAATTGCCTGGCCTGCTTTATTCTGGGATTTGTCACACAGCAGTACTCGATGGGATTCACTGAGCTATGGATTGTTTCCAAAGATCCGCTGCCCAAGAAGGTATCGCTGTCTGCTGTTGCTACCTGTTGCCTGCTACCACAGTCACGTTGGGTGCACCGTTGAATCCTAAAGTTTGTCTAGAACCAGACACGTATGAGGCATAATGCGTCCTGAGAAGGGTAAATTGTGGGAAACCGTCTGGAACCAGACAACATCGGCCAATCCAGGTGCACCAATAGGGGTCTCAGACTCACTGTTCCCTTATACAGGTGCCTCGCTATTTTTGCCTTTTCTCGTGGTCCAATGGTGAACCAACCAGCTGTGTACCGAGGTTGTTGGGTTTGTCTTGCACCACTTGGTGGATGCAGTACCCTCAGAAGCAAGTACGCTGTGGTTCATGGTGATCAGTAGTTCTATACAGCTGGCCTGCAGTCTGGCAGTGTGCATGCCGGTACCCATCAGTGTGGTTTTGGGTTGGCCCACGGAGCAAGAGTCTATTGCATACGTTGGTGCCCTCGTAGGCAGCAATTTACGCATCGCTGATGGGCTGAGCCCTATCCCCTGGAATGCAGTGTTTGAAAATTTTGCGGAGGGTTGCCCTGTGGACTGCGGCTGTGTGCCTGAGAAGGCAGAGGGAAAGCAGGAGTCTGAGGAGGAAGTGGAAGAGGTGGGCACCACCCCAGAGAACGCTGTGTATGGTACACCGAAGCAGTCACGGGGCCTTGGCAAAAAAGGTGGTCGCACAAGCAAAGGAGACGAGAACAGAGCCTCCGGATCACAGTCAAAAGGCAAAGGCAACAAAAAAGCTCATGCATCACCTCCTGACTAGTCTGCAGCTGCTGGAACCGATTCTCAGTCGACTGCTTCCAAGAAGGCCAAGATTGGGTTTCAGGCATGGAAGGACTGGTTCAATGGCTCCAAAAAAAATTAAACGTGCTCTCTTGTAGTTGCTGTTGGTTGCAAACTGTTGTTGTAAGCCTGCTGAGTGACCACGATATCTATTCATAACATATAAACACTGTGGCACCCTGTTGGCGTGCCTTTCTGCTCTCTAGGTCCCAGTGGCCTGTTTTGGCATCTTCCCCTTCCCGAACACAAGACTGACAGTCCTTTGTCACTTTTTTATGTCATTTGGTTGCGGACCACAGCTCTTTTTGTGGAATACAGCAATTTTTCACCAGGTTACGCGTCGTGTGTCTGGAACCAGACAACTTTTTGCGATTTTTGTCCCTATGCAGCAGGTTTTGGTGAGATGTGTCTGTTTCCAGACAAACTTCAGTGTTTCACTGTCTGCAGAACAAATTTTGATGAAAATGGTATGCGTCGACGAGTAGTGCCTCCGCTGGTGTAGTGATATTGAACCGTGCATAGACACACATGCATTCTGAGGGGTTCCTCCTCAGAATTTGACTTTTTTCCCCATATTTCACAGGGCCCGGCCTCTAGTTGGTGTTGTGCGCAAAGTGCCAAAAACGTATATGGGGGTAGTCAAAAACGAGCGGAAACAGACGTGCGCTGCTTGTTGCTAAAATTTCACCCCTGTAGGACATTTTTTGATGACCATCATCTGCGACATTTTTGTTGGGGGTCCGTTTGGGGGGGGGGGGGTGGGCAACTTGGGCCGTCTAAGACCTTGGGAGGACTCAGATCCCCCTAGCGTCGGCTTTGGGGCGGCCGATAGCCTAACTGGGTTGCCATACCACGAAGCAGCTACCCCCCCCCCCCCTTCGAGGTGGGGAGAGGGTTAGCTTCCATTTGCAGGCCCACGCGGCGGTCTAGGGCTCGCCTATGTCATAGTGTCTCGAGGCCGCCGAGGGAGCCCCACTGCCGTTCCCTAAACGATGCAGCTCAAAGGATAGCCCCCCTACCAAAACCCCGCACCATACCATTAAGTGGCTACCGGGGAGACCCCACAGTGGGGAGGGCGGCACTCAAGCTTTGATCTACCTTGGCCACCTCACCAACAGGTGGCTACCGGGGTGCCCCCCTACCCTTGGGAGGGGATGCCCCGCTCCTCTGTGCATCGCCTCCACACACAGGCTAGCCCTATCCCCCTCAAGGGAGGGCTCAAGCTTTTCGGGCAAGGGCTGGAGCCAGCACGGCCCTAGAGAGCAACCTAGAAAGGTGGGCCGACCCCCACCAATCTCACATCACCCAGTTGCCATGTGTCTTCACAGGGTGGGGAAATGGCTCATCCCCTTGTTGCCCCATTGACATCCTTCGAAGGGTGGAGCCCAAGGGTTGAGCCCCAAATGACCTTGACCACCATACCAACAAGTGGCTATTTGCGCGCCACACCGTCTCGGGCGGAGGTTGCCCCACCATTGACCCACCCCGGCCACCTCACCAACAAGTGGCCATATGGGTGATCCCAAGTTGGGGAGGGGGCTGCCCTACTTCCCCGCGATTTTCCTACACCGCAGGCCGACCCTATGGCTCACAAGGATCCTCACTTTTATGGTACTGGGTTGGAGCTGGATGGGCCTCGCAAAAGCGGACGTGCTACCGTCGCCACGGGCCGACCCTATCCCCCTCAAGGGAGGACTTGGGTTTGTACCACTTTGCAAGTTGGTGCCGGAAGGGCATCGAAGTCCATCCGCCGCTCTCTCAGTCAATCACAAGGGGATAACCTAAATGAGCACACTTACACCATCAAGGTATTCAGCGTGCTAATTTGCATGCTCACCATACCTTGAACCGTAAATTGTAGAGGTTGTTGCCCCCACATTTGTGGTGGCATGTGTAACATATTGGGCATAAGGGGGCGTTATCCGTGCATGCATGTTGTATGGCATATACAAGCATCATACAGCATGTATGTAGCAACAGCTAGTGTTGCGTGGTGTTATCAAACATAGCACAGATGTACCACATTCTGGTCAGACAAGTGCTAGGGGTGATGGTACAACCGATGGGCATTGGCAAATGTAATACGTTCCAAGAAATTGTGCAAGCATATGAGAGCACGAACAATTCATGGTTGTTAGCATGCATGGTATTGCCAAGTTGAAGGGGTGGTGCAGAGCGCGGGTTATCTTTGTCGTAGATGCTGCCTAAATATAGTGCATAGTGCATAGTGAGTTGCGACATAGGAACAACGGTACCATTGTATAGGGGGCCAAACGGGTGTACCATGTGCCGTTGCTGCGCTTGATTGATGTTGCATGCCCATCCATCACTCTATGGACGGGCTATCAAGCCTCAATGTTGTGGTAGATTGTTTTATGTAAATTTCTGTAAATGCAATGTAAGTTGAGGAACCTAGGTGGTTTGCATGTCAGGTCAACACAAGAGGAGGCATGCAAATCGCTGTGAAGGACAACTGTGTGCTACTAGATGAGTGTTCGGCAAACCGGGGATTTACGGGGGATTACACTGCTTTTGGCCTCTGGCCCCCACCCTGTGTAAATTGGTGTAAATTTTCCCAAAAGTGGCGTAAATTTCCTTCAAAAAAGTTTAAATTTAAGACAAGGACGGTGTCACTCAAAGGCTCAACCAATGTGCAAAACTCATAAAACAGTGTTGTGGAGTTTTGTGATTGGTTGCTTGGGCCTTGTGACCCCAAATGGAGTTTTCCCACCGTTTGCATGGTTGGTTTGATGTTTGGATTAGAAAACGTGCGTATACATACTTATGTATACCGGCAGGCACGGTTTGTTTTAGGTGGGTTTGCCCAAGCACTGCCGGGGGGTAAAGGGGGTCATAGGGGATGGGGAATGCACCATGGACCCAGGCTAGGGTCCAAATTTTGTGTTGCCACAAGGGCAGAAAGATGTTGAAAAAATGAGGCAATCTGAGGCACTTCCCCTCAAACACTTCAAACGCGCAAGGGCAGGATTGTAGTATGCGGCTAATTGTTCCAAACCGTTCTTGAGCACATCCAGGATAATATGTGCCTCCTTCAGGGCATCCTTGAAAGCCAAATCAGCCCCGTGGCAGTTGGCATGCATGGCCACAAGCCCAATGGCAGTGGTGCGCCTCAATTAGATTCACACCATTCAATATTGCGGCTTCCGCATCCCTAGCCACATGGACCATGCCAAGACGCTTCACGGCGCGGTAGATGAGGCGAACATGTGCCTGTAGAGCGTCCGTTGCTCCATTGGCAGAGTGTGTCTCACATGCCTCACCCTACCGCCGGACCTCCAAAGAGCAAGCGAGACGGCATGTGTCCCACACTTTTGGTGCGTGGCAATTTTGAACCACTTAAGGTTCGTGATGCCACCAATCCACCCAGGCTAATCCATCAACAGCTTTGTTGAAGTTTTGAGTTCGTCGTATTGCAGTAGTTGCCGCGGCAAACTATGTGCGGTGACGAGCTCATGCTCACAATGCAAACGGGGTGTCCATGGGCATTGCTTTGTCACGGTGGGGGGTGAGGGGCACTATTGGTGTTTTGCGTGTGCCCATAGAGGTTGGGAAAAGCCTTTGGGTAACAACGATACCCAACAATGCAAGCATTTGTGCATGGTGAATGCGCACTTGATGGTTCGTGCCTCCAGTGTGCTCAACCCATTTGCCCGCCTTGCCCTCCCCCTACCAAAAGTCGTGCATTCCACACTTCATGGCAATCCAGGCGCCCATCGCTAAAGTATGAGAATGGGGTGATGTGGTGTGTGGCATGCCGCACACATCCCTAGTTGGCAGCCCACACTTCTTGCCACATCACATGACAAAAACTGCCACAACAAACAGCAATGTACAAGTTGCACTACAAGCAAGCCAGTTGCTAAGCGTGTCAATCTTATAACACGCAAAGTACTCGGGGTTGTTAATTAAGACGGAAATTCTTGCGACTCGACTGCCTACGCTCCCACTTCACATGACAAAAAGTGCAAAAACAAACAGCAATGTACAAGCTTTACTGCAACCAAGGCTATTGCCAAATGTGTAAATCTTATAACTCGCAAAGTACTCCAGTTCGTGAATTAACAATGAAATTCTTGAGAATCGACTGCTTGTGCACGCACTCTACACAACAAGTAATCCTTGTCCTCGACAACGGTTGAGGGAGGATAAATGGGGGTAAGACGCACTACGTAACCACCGGCGTCCGCCCTTGCAAGCACCACACTCGAGCCAGCTCTGGAGGGTGGGATCTCCAGCACGCAACAAACAACATTTGTATAGCACCTTGTCTTGCAGAATCAGGCGCTCAAAGCATGGACGGTTTGATGAAAGTAGCTAAATCTGTGACAAGGATGACACATCAATGAAGAATTTACAACATTCATGTTCAATACTCACAATTCTAGACATCCTACATATCTAAATCTCCTGATTCTTTGGCTCCTTCAACTAGAAGGGTTGTTTCAAGGCTGGTATGCTCGCATCCCATGCCGTGTCGTGGCCATGATAGACATAAGTCGCGCATTGAAGGCTGCGGCAAATCAGTGTTTCCGCGGAACATTCATAAATCTCATCAAGCTTAAAAATGCGAGTAATACCAAAGGCATTGGTTGGGCAGAATTGACGCAAGGAGAAACAACTGCTCAGCATGTGGGCCCAACAGTGGCTAGTGGCAGCATTGTTGCAAGCGTTGGATCGTAATTGAGATGAGGGTGCCAGAATCGAAGTAAGAGTGTGGTCAAGCAGCTTGAACGCGCTGTTATAGCATGCACATGTCAAGCACAAGCACAAAGTCAGGCATACAGGGGATCACATGGTGACACGTGTTCAAGCAAGTTGCGGATTTTTTTCGGATGGGTCCTAGCACAACATGACATTGGGGACAGGCGTCTTGTTTCCTAGTACTAGTTTCCTTGTGCAACCAACAAGTGGACAGTGGGTCCCACATGGGGACCTTAGAGAGCAACACTGACTTGTGGCATTTCCCACAGGTTTGGTGTGGAGATGGCTATTTTTTTTTGTGCAATAAGGAAAAGTCATAGTTTTAGAGGTACATGCAAGCATCTATAGTAGCTGCCTTGGGGGTGAGTGTTTCTGAGTGGCAAAACTTCCCATTTTTTTTGTTGGCGAGTCCAGTGAGGTGACTTTTAGAAAGAGAGATGTGGTGAAGATCTTCGACCTCCGGAAAAATGGGGAAAATGAGATCGAGAAAAATGGGTATGTCGTCCCATTTTTCCACCATTTTCATCCCATTTTCCTCCCCTTTTTGTCCCATTTTGCTAAACCACAACCCTCCACAACTCGCATCATGTGTGCTATACCCACTATTTCCCCGTCCCCCCCACCCATTTCCTCCCATTTCCCTCCATTTCCCCCCATTGCCCCCGTATCCCCCCCCAATCCGCCCGCTTTTCTCCATTTTGCCCATTTCCACCATTTTTATAGACACCTGATTTCTGGTGTCGTGAGTTGGTGAGTTTGGTGGCGGCGGCGCACGGATGCTTGTGCATGAAGGGGTGGGGGGATGGCAACCAAGAGGAAGGTGGTTAGGGGTACAGGTGATGGGTGTTGGTGCTACTAGAGGGCAAAAAGGTGGCACACTAGTGGATCAGGTAATGCCCCGTCACATGAAAGTGTGGGGGTTTTTGAAGGACCAATGCACCAAATAATAGATTTGAGGAGTGGGTATTGGAAGACAATTGAATGACAACTAAATGCAATAGGTGTGGAGCATGGGTGTGGGATGTGAGGCACCGCAAGGCAGCTCAATGCCCTGGCATGTGCATGGTAGTGGTGTGGTGCCAGGGTCGGGCGCGGAAGCACTAGAGGGAGCACGGTATCTCACAACACTGCATGCACCTCGTATTGGGGATAGGGTCAAGGTGAGAGGGCACCTCGTTGCCGTACTAACCTATTTGCATTCACAACACCAAGCCCATGTGGTATTATGGTCTGGGGATACACTAGTGTCGTGCATTTCGGCTTGTCTTGGAGTGGGTCCGGTAAAGGGTGGCCGTACAATATTAAGGGGGGTGGCTGCAGACACGCCACAAACCCACTCCTACCAACTACTTACGGGCAGCTATGTGGCATATGGCAATAGGCAGTGGGGCAACTACCCACACACATCCATTTGCAGGCACACGTGCCCCTTGCACCGCAATGACAAACCACGGCATTAGGGATTTTTTTGGGGGCAATACACATGTCCCAGTGCATGTGCACTAGTTGTGGAGGGCAAGAGTAGTCCTAATGGGGGTAGCCCTAAACCCCCCCCCCCCACCTTCATTATCATGCGAGTGATAATATTTCGGTGCGTGATAATAGGGGGTGCATGATATTGTTTTGACCGCCGCCCAGGGATGCGCAAAATATTTGTGCATCTGTGACCCCCTGCTCTGGGGGGGGGATTGAGGTCCTTTGGTATCACGCTCACGCTCACCCCCCCTTTGCTTTCTCCCCCTTCACAGGTATGCTGCTGCGTGTGCCGACTGTGGCTTCCGGCTTCGCACAAATTTGGATGGAACGGTTAGATATGCTTTGTGTGCCTGCTTGCTGTGGAGGGCTTAGGGTTCTTTGCATTTCAGTTTTCTGCACTCTTCACTGCTGGTCCTGGTCGTTTGTCTAGTAGGACACGTCTCTGTTTTTGTCTTTATGATGCCCACCAGCGATGCACCAGGCTCTGAAGACGTTTCTGAGGCCAGGGGGTATGATGAAGTGGTTGTTGAAGAATTCTTTGATGCAGCAACTGATGATGAGGATTCTGATGTGGCAGAGTATTCGACTAGGGATGAAACTGAGGGGGGGCCTGATGATACACAAGACGATGCAGTTGATGATGCCCACGATGAAGCCCCTAAGGTTCCAATGAATGCGGACGTTGTTGCTAATGCAAATTCTGATGTTCCTGAAGGTGCAGGGAATTGTGATGATGTTGCTTATGGAGTTTCTGATGGTCCTGATGATGCTGGGGATGAAAATTCTGAAGTTCCAGTGGATTTTGAACCCCCTGCATGGGATAAGGAAAAAAAGAAGCGCTATGCGCAAATGAAGAAAAACTTCAAGCGTGGCATTGGTGGGAAAATCAAGTTGGGAAGACCGTTCGCTACGATCCCCACATCCGAGTGAAGCGCTTTGTTGTCAACCTTTTTCACAATTGTGAAGACCTGGAGGAAATCAGAAAAACAATTTGAAATCGAACACCGGAGAAGTTCTTACTTGTGAACAAGAGACAATTAAATGGCTGGGTGAAGATCGTGGATAAGCTGGGTGACTGTGTTGTGCAACGGACGCCCAAACGTGTGGCTGGAGGGGGGCGGAAGGTGCGGTTTGGAACACAGGGGGTCAAGGAACGTGATGGCGCTCTCGGATGAAAATCACTTCGAAAGGATGGGCACGTTAATTGCCATGCTTGGTGTGAAGAAGGAAGGTGACGCCTTTTCAATGCTGGGCTTGAAGTTTGCAGTCCTGCTAAAAAGTAAAAAAAGGTAAAGTGGTTGCCAATCCTCATAACATTTTGTTCACCACCAATGTGACTGATGTCATCAACGGTGTGTACATGCAAGATGTTTTTGTCCCCTACTTGCAAATGCAGTTGCAGAGAACAAATGCAGAGTGTATAGTAATTGTGGATTCTGCCTGTGCCCATGTGTCAGTTGTTGTCATGGCTGCTTTGCGTGTGGCTGGGTTGCGGTATGCAGTGATCCCTTGTGGCCTTACCATGTTTGTGCAGTCAATTGACACTGCTTTGGCAGCCTTGTACAGAACTGCCCATCACCAGTTGTATGCTGCCCACATGGAAGGCAACCCCAAAGTCACGACTGCTCAGGCACGCAATTTGTTTGTAGAATTTTGCTACACAGGCCACCAAAATGCTGTGAATCTCCTGGATGTGCCAACACTGTTTCAGGATTTATGATACATCGATCCAACAAAGCTCAAGTTGCGTGTCCCATTCCAGTTCGCTGTTCCCCAACGTGCTGAACTCCCAAGGGGAGATGCATCCGCTCCTAAATCCAAGCCCAAGCCCAACCCTAAACCAGTTTCAAGGCAGTTGTCAATGTCCGCATTTCTCTCCAAATAACTGGACCAAGTCGCAATGGTGTTGCAAGAAATCCTGGTTTCCGCCTTTTGTGTTGCGACCTCTAAAGTCAAGAATTGCACGCGTGATATTATTTTGGAGGTATAAAACATTGTCATGCATGCGTGATATTATTTCGGTGCGTGATAATGAAAGGGAGGGGGGGTTTAGTCCCAACGTGGGACCTGGGGCACCAACCCCCCACGGTAATGGAACATAGTGGGGGTAGCATGGTTAGGGTTAGTGACTGCATGTGTGCCTCCAATGTGGGCCCAGGCTAGGGGTGTTGTGAACAAGGGGGATTAGGTGTCTCGGGTCTTTGTGCAACGTCGGGGGGAGCCTAGGCAAGTACTATGGCTGCTGCTAACTAGATACAGCGATACATGATACCAGGGAAAGGGGTACACTGCAAGTGGTGTGCACAAGATGCATGGCTTATATTGTAACCCATGACTCGCAACACAATATGCCCTCTCTCCAATCCACGGTAGCCTGTCTATCCTTGTAACCTCATTGAGAGGGACCAAGCAACACTATCAGACCGAGCTGTTGCAAGGTGGCGCGTTCCATGAGGGAGTGTTCATGATGTGGGGCAAAGGATCATGGGGTAAAGGGAAGGGCACAGGAATGTGGTAAAAATGCACCTTTCGCTTAAGGGACACACACTACATGTGGCCACATAATACCAGCACACAGTATCTGCCTAGCGTGTCATCAAATGTTGCCATTGTGTTGTTGCCTTGCATGTGTGGCCATATTTAGGACATATCGGTGTTTTTGAACAGCATGCATGCATACATTTTTCTTTGTTTTTCTTCATGTTTTCCTTCTTTTCTTGTTTTTGGAAGGGTTTCCAACAATAGACAAACAATGAAACACACAAGGTTCTCAACAGCAGTCGGTTGTTACACGTCCATCGGCTCTACGCGTAGTGGCGGAACGAGACGCCTCCACATAAGAGGGTTATGATGCTTGCATGTATACAACGGCAGTGATCAGGCGGCCGTGGGTGAACAACTTGGCAGAACCATCCAACGCCCCGGAGAGTGGATCCCCCCCCCCCTCCCACCCGCCCTGTTGCAGACAGGCCCAGGCCCAGGCACGCAAGCAGACATGCATAGCTGTGTGCCGCTGCCTAGACGCTAGAGAGGGGGCCCTCCCAGCGGGTGCTGGGCCGGCACATACAGGTTGGGGCGTTGACGGCCCAGGGCCTCAGCGAATGCCAACCAGACATGTTTGACCCAGGGGCAATTGGACGGCGACCCGCCATTCAGGCCTAGGGTAGCCGCGGTACAGTCCCCTACTGCATACGGGACTGCCTCTGGTGGGATCTCCAGGGACTCAGCCAAGAGCCACACGTTGAGCTTGCCGGCCCACTCAGCGGACCATCTATCCCGGTGCCAACGATTGCCGCGCCCGAGGGTCCCCAGCCCCGCGAGTGGACCCCCACGAGCCCGAGGCTGCTAGACAAGGCATCGCAAGACATTGCTCGCCCATTGTGCTTCTCAGGTCACCACCACTCCAAAGGCCATCCAATGCACTTGCCAACGCCGCAACAGTAGTCCGGATTTGGCGGAGGATTTGTCTCAGTTTGTGTTTGGATCGCCCTCCGCGCAGGGCCAGTCCACACCCTTTGCCGTGGCCTCCCATTCAAAGCTGCCTAGTGGGGCTTCCAGTGCCACGTCCGAAGCCAGTACTATTGCTCAGGTGTTCAGCCTGCGGATTTCATGTCTGTTCATGGCACTGCACCGAACAACGAAAAACAGGAGGTCTGCAGAAGTCGGCACCAGAACCGGCATCAGCACCGGCATCAGCACCAGCATGAGCACCGGCACCAGCACCGGCATGAGCACCGGAATCAGCACCTGCACAAGCACCGGCATCAGCACCACAATGATCACCGGCGTGTGCACCGGCATCAGCACCGGCAATAGCACCACAATGAGCATCGGCATGAGCACCGGCACCAGCACCCGCATCAGCACCGGCACCAGCACCGGCATCAGCACTGGCATTAGCACCGGTATAAGTACCGGCATCAGCACCGGCACCAGCACCGGCATCAGCACCGGCATCAGCACCGGCATCAGCACTGGCACCAGCACCGGCATCCGCACAGGCATCAGCACCGGCATCAGCACCGGCACCAGCACCGGCATCAGCACTGGCATTAGCACCGGTATAAGAACCGGCATCGGCACCGGCACCAGCACCGGCATCAGCACTGGCATTAGCACCGGTATAAGTACCGGCATCAGCACCGGCATCAGCACCAGCACCAGCACCGGCATCAGCACTGGCACCAGCACCGGCATCCGCACAGGCATCAGCACCGGCATCAGCACTGGCACCAGCATCGGCATTAGCTTCGGCACCAGCACTGAAATCAGCACCAGTATCAGCACGGGCATTAGCACCGGTAACAGCACCTGCACAAGCACCGGCATCAGCACACAATGAGCACGGGCATGAGCACCGGCATCAGCATCGGCACCAGCACCGGCATCAGCACCGGCATCAGCACCGGCATCAGCACCGGCACCAGCACCGGCATCAGCATCGGCACCAGCACCGGCATCAGCACCGGCACCAGCACCGGCACCAGCACCACAATGAGCATCGGCATGAGCACCGGCATCACCACTGGCACCAGCACTGGCAACAGCACCGGCATCAGCACCACAATGAGCATCGGCATGAGCAACGGCATCAGCACCGGTATCAGCATCAGCACCAGCACCAGCACCCCGCACCAGCACCGGCATCAGCACCGGCATCAGCACCGGCATCAGCACTGGCACCAGCACCGGCATCAGCATTGACACCAGCACCACAATGAGCATCGGCGTGAGCACCGGCATCAGCACCGGTATCAGCATCAGCACCGGCACCAGCACCGGCATCAGCACCGGCATCAGCACCGGCATCAGCACTGGCACCAGCACCGGCATCCGCACAGGCATCAGCACCGGCATCAGCACCGGCACCAGCACCGGCATCAGCACTGGCATTAGCACCGGTATAAGTACCGGCATCAGCACCGGCACCAGCACCGGCATCAGCACTGGCATTAGCACCGGTATAAGTACCGGCATCAGCACCGGCATCAGCACCGGCATCAGCACCAGCACCAGCACCGGCATCAGCACTGGCACCAGCACCGGCATCCGCACAGGCATCAGCACCGGCATCAGCACTGGCACCAGCATCGGCATTAGCTTTGGCACCAGCACTGGAATCAGCACCAGTATCAGCACGGGCATTAGCACCGGTAACAGCACCTGCACAAGCACCGGCATCAGCACACAATGAGCACGGGCATGAGCACCGGCATCAGCATCGGCACCAGCACCGGCATCAGCACCGGCATGAGCACCGGCATCAGCAGGCACCAGCACCGGCATCAGCATCGGCACCAGCACCGGCATCAGCACCGGCACCAGCACCGGCACCAGCACCACAATGAGTATCGGCATGAGCACCGGCATCAGCACACAATGAGCACGGGCATGAGCACCGGCATCAGCACTGGCACCAGCACCGGCACCAGCACCGGCACCAGCACCGGCATCAGCACCGGCACCAGCACCGGCATCAGCATCGGCACCAGCACCGGCATCAGCACCGGCACCAGCACCGGCACCAGCACCACAATGAGTATCGGCATGAGCACCGGCATCAGCACTGGCACGAGCACCGGCAACAGCACCAGCCCCCGGCACCAGCACCGGCATCAGCACCGGCATCAGCACTGGCACCAGCCCCCGGCACCAGCACCGGCATCAGCACCGGCCTCAGCACCGGCATCAGCATCGGCACCAGCATCGGCATCAGCACCGGCATCAGCACCGGCATCAGCACTGGCACCAGCACCGGCATCAGCATTGGCACCACCACCACAATGAGCATCGGCATGAGCACCGGCATCAGCACTGGCACCAGCATCAGCACTGGCACCAGCACCGGCACCAGCCCCCCGCACCAGCACCGGCATCAGCACCGGCATCAGCACTGGCACCAGCCCCCGGCATCAGCACCGGCATCAGCAACGGTATCAGCACCGGCATCAGCATCGGCACCAGCACCGGCATCAGCACCGGCATCAGCACCGGCATCAGCACTGGCACCGGCACCGGCATCAGCATTGGCACCAGCACCACAATGAGCATCGACATGAGCATCGGCATCAGCACTGGCACCAGCATCAGCACCAGCACCAGCACCGGCACCAGCCCCCCGCACCAGCACCGGCATCAGCACCGGCATCAGCACTGGCACCAGCATCAGCACCAGCACCAGCACCGGCACCAGCCCCCCGCACCAGCACCGGCATCAGCACCGGCATCAGCACTGGCACCAGCCCCCGGCACCAGCACCGGATCAGCACCGGCATCAGCACGGGCATCAGCATCGGCACCAGCACTGGCATCAGCACCGGCATCAGCACTGGCACCAGCATCAGCATTAGCTTCGGCACCAGCACTGGAATCAGCACCAGTATCAGCACCGGCATTAGCACCGGTAACAGCACCTGCACAAGCACCGGCATCAGCACACAATGAGCACGGGCATGAGCACCGGCATCAGCATCGGCACCAGCACCGGCATCAGCACCGGCATCAGCACCGGCATCAGCACCGGCACCAGCACCGGCATCAGCAGGGGCACCAGCACCAGCATCAGCACCGGCACCAGCACCGGCACCAGCACCACAATGAGTACCGGCATGAGCACCGGCATCAGCATCGGCACCAGCACCGGCATCAGCACCGGCATCAGCACCCGCATCAGCACCGGCACCAGCACCGGCACCAGCACCGGCACCAGCACCGGCATCAGCACCGGCATCAGCACCGGCACCAGCACCGGCATCAGCAGGGGCACCAGCACCAGCATCAGCACCGGCACCAGCACCGGCACCAGCACCACAATGAGTATCGGCATGAGCACCGGCATCAGCATCGGCACCAGCACCGGCATCAGCACCGGCATCAGCACCCGCATCAGCACCGGCACCAGCACCGGCACCAGCACCGGCACCAGCACCGGCATCAGCACCGGCATCAGCACCGGCATCAGCACCGGCACCAGCACCGGCATCAGCATCGCCACCAGCACCGGCATCAGCACTGGCACCAGCACCGGCACCAGCACCACAATGAGTATCGGCATGAGCACCGGCATCAGCACTGGCACGAGCACCGGCAACAGCACCAGCCCCCGGCACCAGCACCGGCATCAGCACTGGCACCAGCCCCCGGCACCAGCACCGGCATCAGCACCGGCATCAGCACCGGCATCAGCACTGGCACCAGCACCGGCATCAGCATTGGCACCAGCACCACAATGAGCATCGGCATGAGCACCGGCATCAGCACTGGCACCAGCATCAGCACTGGCACCAGCACCGGCACCAGCCCCCCGCACCAGCACCGGCATCAGCACCGGCATCAGCACTGGCACCAGCCCCCGGCACCAGCAGGGGCATCAGCACCGGCATCAGCACCGGCATCAGCATCGGCACCAGCACCGGCATCAGCACCGGCATCAGCACCGGCATCAGCACTGGCACCAGCACCGGCATCAGCATTGGCACCAGCACCACAATGAGCATCGGCATGAGCACCGGCATCAGCACTGGCACCAGCAGCAGCACCAGCACCAGCACCGGCATGAGCACTGGCACCAGCCCCCGGCACCAGCACCGGCATCAGCACCGGCATCAGCACCGGCATCAGCATCGGCACCAGCACTGGCATCAGCACCGGCATCAGCACCGGCATCAGCACTGGCACCAGCACCGGCATCAGCATTGGCACCAGCACCACAATGAGCATCGGCATGAGCACCGGCATCACCACTGGCACCAGCACTGGCAACACCACCGGCATCAGCACCACAATGAGCATCGGCATGAGCAACGGCATCAGCACCGGTATCAGCATCACTACCAGCACCAGCACCCCGCACCAGCACCGGCATCAGCACCGGCATCAGCACCGGCATCAGCACTGGCACCAGCACCGGCATCAGCATTGGCACCAGCACCACAATGAGCATCGGCGTGAGCACCGGCATCAGCACCGGTATCAGCATCAGCACCGGCATCAGCACCGGCATCAGCACCAGCACCAGCACCGGCATCAGCACCACAATGAGCATCGGCATCCGCACAGGCATCAGCACCGGCATCAGCACCGGCATCAGCACTGGCATTAGCACCAGTATAAGTACCGGCATCAGCACCGGCACCAGCACCGGCATCAGCACTGGCATTAGCACCGGTATAAGTACCGGCATCAGCACCGGCATCAGCACCGGCATCAGCACCAGCACCAGCACCGGCATCAGCACTGGCACCAGCACCGGCATCCGCACAGGCGTCAGCACCGGCATCAGCACTGGCACCAACATCGGCATTAGCTTCGGCACCAGCACTGGAATCAGCACCAGTATCAGCACGGGCATTAGCACCGGTAACAGCACCTGCACAAGCACCCGCATCAGCACACAATGAGCACGGGCATGAGCACCGGCATCAGCATCGGCACCAGCACCGGCATCAGCACCGGCACCAGCACCGGCATCAGCACCGGCACCAGCACCGGCATCAGCATCGGCACCAGCACCGGCATCAGCACCGGCACCAGCACCGGCATCAGCACCACAATGAGTATCGGCATGAGCACCGGCATCAGCACTGGCACGAGCACCGGCAACAGCACCAGCCCCCGGCACCAGCACCGGCATCAGCACCGGCATCAGCACCGGCATCAGCACTGGCACCAGCACCGGCATCAGCATTGGCACCAGCACCACAATGAGCATCGGCATGAGCACCGGCATCAGCACTGGCACCAGCACCGGCACCAGCCCCCTGCACCAGCACCGGCATCAGCACCGGCATCAGCACTGGCACCAGCCCCAGGCACCAGCACCGGCATCAGCACCGGCATCAGCACCGGCATCAGCATCGGCACCAGCACCGGCATCAGCACTAGCATCAGCACCGGCATCAGCATTGGCACCAGCACCACAATGAGCATCGGCATGAGCACCGGCATCAGCACCGGCATCAGCACTGGCGACAGCACCGGCATCAGCACCACAATGAGCATCGGCATGAGCAACGGCATCAGCACCGGTATCAGCATCAGCACCAGCACCAGCACCCCGCACCAGCACCGGCATCAGCACCGGCATCAGCACCGGTATCAGCACTGGCACCAGCACCGGCATCAGCATTGGCACCAGCACCACAATAAGCATCGGCGTGAGCACTGGCATCAGCACCGGCATCAGCATCAGCACGGCATGAGCATCGGCACCAGCACCGGCATGAGCAACGGCAGCAGCACCGGCATCAGCACCACAATGAGCATCGGCATCAGCACCGGCATCAGCACCGGCATCAGCACCAGCACCAGCACCAGCACCAGCCCCCGCACCAGCACCGGCATCAGCACTGGCATCAGCACTGGCACCAGCACTGGCATCAGCACCAGCATCAGTACCAGCACCAGCCCCCGCACCAGCACCGGCATCAGCACCGGCATCAGCACCGGCTTCAGCACTGGCACCAGCACCGGCATCAGCATTGGCACCAGCACCACAATGAGCATCGGCGTGAGCACGGGCATCAGCACCGGGTATCAGCACCAGCACCGGCATCAGCACCAGCGCCAGCCCCACACCAGTACCGGCATCAGCACCGGCATCAGCACCGGCATCAGCACCGGCATCAGCATCAGCACCAGCACCAGCAACGGCACCAGCCCCCGCACCAGCACCGGCATCAGCACCGGCATCAGCAACGGCATCAGCACTGGCACCAGCACTGGCATCAGCACCAGCATCAGCACCGGCACCAGCCCCCGCACCAGCACCGGCATCAGCACCGGCATCAGCACCGGCATCAGCACTGGCACCAGCACCGCCATCAGCACCAGCACCAGCACCGGCATCAGCATTGACACCAGCACTGGCATCAGCACCAGCATCAGCACCGGCGCCAGCCCCACACCAGTACCGGCATCATCACCGGCATCAGCACCGGCATCAGCACTGGCACCAGCACCGGCATCAGCACTGGCACCAGCACCGGCATCAGCACCAGCACCAGCACCGGCGGCAGCCCCGCACCAGCACCGGCATCAGCACCAGCGCCAGCCCCACACCAGTACCGGCATCAGCACCGGCATCAGCACCGGCATCAGCACCGGCATCAGCACTGGCATGAGCACCGGCACCAGCACCGGCATCAGCACCGGCATCAGCACCGGCATCAGCATCAGCACCAGCACCAGCAACGGCACCAGCCCCCGCACCAGCACCGGCATCAGCACCGGCATCAGCAACGGCATCAGCACTGGCACCAGCACTGGCATCAGCACCAGCATCAGCACCGGTACCAGCCCCCGCACCAGCACCGGCATCAGCACGGCATCAGCACCGGCATCAGCACTGGCACCAGCACCGGCATCAGCACCAGCACCAGCACCGGCATCAGCATTGACACCAGCACTGGCATCAGCACGAGCATCAGCAGCGGCGCCAGCCCCACACCAGTACCGGCATCAGCACCGGCATCAGCACCAGCATCAGCACCGGCACCAGCCCCCGCACCAGCACCGGCATCAGCACCGGCATCAGCACCGGCATCAGCACCGGCATCAGCACTGGCACCAGCACCGGCATCAGCACTAGCACCAGCACCGGCATCAGCACTGAGACCAGCACTGGCATCAGCACCGGCATCAGCACCGGCGCCAGCCCCACACCAGTACCGGCATCAGCACCAGCATCAGCACCCCCATCAGCACCGGCATCAGCACTGGCCCCAGCACCGGCACCAGCACCGGCATCAGCACCGGCATCAGCACTGGCACCAGCACCGGCACCACAACTGGCATCAGCACCGGTTTCAGCATCAGCACCGGCATCAGCATCGGCACCAGCACCGGCATCAGCACCGGCATCAGCACCGGCTAAGCACTGGCACCAGCACCGGCAACAGCACCGGGCATCGATACGCCAAGCTCACCAGACTGGGCACCCTGTGGGCTTGGGAAGGCTTCCGGCAGCCGCCAACGTATTCCTACGGGCGGTTAAGCTATCCATTGAGGGGCGAATAGCCGGTTGCTTCCATGGGGTATGGGGCTGAGGCAGTAGTGGGGCTCTGCTGCTTCTTGCCGAGGGTGTAACGCCCTCCTCAAACCACGGTAGAAGGGTGAGACTTCCCTACCACACTTTGCATGTTGAGCCGGGGCCGCAGTCTTCACATTGATGGAGCGATGGTGTCAACAGATCAACATGCGCCTTTCATAAACATAGGGGTTTTGGGAGTCCTATAGCATTTTAGCAAAACCGCATTTTATGCCGCATTTTTTCTCGCATTTTCCGCATTCTTTCCGCATTTTTCCGCATTTTTTTTCAATCCCGGCGACCGCATTCCCCCACCCCCCCCTGACCGGCATGAGCACCACAATGAGCATCGGCATGAGCACCGGCATCAGCACCGGCATCAGCACCGGCACCAGCACCGGCATCAGCACCGGCACCAGCACCGGCATGAGCACCGGCACCAGCACCGGCATCAGCACCGGCATCAGCACCGGCATCAGCATCAGCACCAGCACTGGCATCAGAACCGTCATCAGCAGTGGCATTAATACCGGCATCAGCGCTAGCAACAGCACCGGCATCAGCACCGGCATCAGCATCTGCACCAGCACCAGCACCGGCACCAGCCCCCGCACCAGCACCGGCATCAGCACCGGCATCAGCACCGGCATCAGCACTGGCACCAGCACTAGCATCAGCACCACCATCAGCACCGGCACCAGCCCCCGCACCAGCACCGGCATCAGCACCGGCATCAGCACCGGCATCAGGACTGGCACCAGCACCGGCATCAGCACCAGCATCAGCACCGGCACCAGCCCCACACCAGCACCAGCATCAGCACCGGCGCCAGCCTCACACCAGTACCGGCATCAGCACCGGCATCAGCACCGGCATCAGCACCGGCATCAGCATTGGCACCAGCACCGGCACCAGCACCGGCCTCGGCACCACAATGAGCATCGGCACCAGAACCGGCATCAGCACCGGTATCAGCATCAGCACCGGCATCAGCATCGGCACCAGCACCGGCATGAGCACCGGCATCAGCACCGGCTAAGCACTGGCACCAGCACCGGCAACAGCACCGGGCATCGATACGCCAAGCTCACCAGACTGGGCACCCTGTGGGCTTGGGAAGGCTTCCGGCCGCCACCAACGTATTCCTACGGGCGGTTAAGCTATCCATTGAGGGGCGAATAGCCGGTTGCTTCCATGGGGTATGGGGCGGAGGCAGTAGTGGGGCTCTGCTGCTTCTTGCCGAGGGTGTAACGCCCTCCTCAAACCACAGTAGAAGGGTGAGACTTCCCTACCACGCTTTGCATGTTGAGCCGGGGCCGTAGTCTTCACATTGCTGGAGCGATGGTGTCAACAGACCAACATGCGTCTTGATAAACATAGGGGTTTTGGGAGTCCTATAGCATTTTAGCAAAACCGCATTTTATGCCGCATTTTTTCTCGCATTTTCCCGCATTTTTTTCCAATGCCGGCGACCGCATTCCCCCCCCCCCCTGACCAGCATGAGCACCACAATGAGCATCGGCATGAGCACCGGCATCAGCACCGGCATCAGCACCGGCACCAGCACCGGCATCAGCACCGGCACCAGCACCGGCATGAGCACCGGCACCAGCACCGGCATCAGCACCGGCACCAGCACCCGCACTAACACCGGCACCAGCACTGCCATCAGAACCGTCATCAGCACTGGCATTAATACCGGCATCAGCGCTGGCAACAGCACCGGCATCAGCACCAGCACCAGCCCCAGCATCATCATCAGCAGCAGCAGCGCCATCAGCATTGGCATCAGCATAACTGCCAGCACCAGCACCGCATCAGTACCGCCACCGGCACCAGCACCCGCACTATCATTAGCACCGGCAACAGCACTGGCATCAGCACTGGTATCAGCATTGGCACCCGCACTGGCATTAACACCGGCCTCAGCACCGGCATTAGCACCGGCATATCAGCAGCACTACTAGGTTTCGAAAGCGGGTGAAAAAAAAAATTTAATAGGTTTCAGAACCTAGTAATACATTTTTTTTACTAGGTTTCAAAACCTCCAAAAAAAAAGAACTACGCTTTAGAACTTTCAGGCCACTTGTTGGCCACTTCCGATCATGTCCCCTACTGTGAGGGGATTTTTTCCAATGGCCTGGTGAGGGCCCTTTTTGAACCCCTGGTCGGGGATCCCTGAGAATACAGGGGTGACGTAGCATTTCCGCCCTCTTTTGGGCCCTCGCAAAGGCAGGGGTGAGGCATCCACCGCTGATTTTGTTCCCCTGTGTTGGGGACCACTTCTGATTTTGCTCCCCGTGCTTGGCGTTGGGGATCCCTGAGAATGCAGAGGTGAGGCAGCCACTTCTGATTTTGCTCCCGCGCTTGGCGTTCGGGTTCCCGGAGAATGCAGGGGTGACGCAACATTTCCGCCCTCTTTTGGGCCCCCAAGAAGGCAGGGGTGAGGTAGCCACTTCTGATTTTGTGTCCCTTTGCTGGGGACCACTTCTGATTTTGCTCCCTGCGCTTGGCGTTGGGGAACCCCGAGAATGCAGGGGTGACGTAACAAGTCTGCCCTCTTTTGGGCCCCCGAGAAAGCAGGGGTGAGGTAGCCACTTCTGATTTTATTCCCCTATGTTGGGGACCACTTCTGATTTTGCTCCCCGCGCTTGGCGTTGGGGATCCCTGAGAATGCGGGGGTGAGGCAGCCACTTCTGATTTTGCTCCCGCGCTTGGCGTTCGGGTCCCCGAGAATGCAGGGGTGACGCAACATTTCCGCCCTCTTTTGGGCCCCCGAGAAGGCAGGGGTGAGGTAGCCACTTCTGATTTTGTTCCCCTTTGCTGGGGACCACTTCTGATTTTGCTCCTTGCGCTTGGCATTGGGGAACCCCGAGAATGCAGGGGTGACGTAACATTTCCGCCCTCTTTTGGGCCCCCGAGAAGGCATGGATGAGGTAGCCACTTCAGATTGTGTTCCCCTATGTTGGGGATCCCTGAGAATGCAGGGGTGATGAAGCATTTCCGCCCTCTTTTGGGCCCCCGAGAAGGCAGGGGTGAGGTAGCCACTTCTGATTTTGTTCCCCTTTGCTGGGGACCACTTCTGATTTTGCTCCTTGCGCTTGGCATTGGGGAACCCCGAGAATGCAGGGGTGACGTAACATTTCCGCCCTCTTTTGGGCCCCCGAGAAGGCATGGATGAGGTAGCCACTTCAGATTGTGTTCCCCTATGTTGGGGATCCCTGAGAATGCAGGGGTGATGAAGCATTTCCGCCCTCTTTTGGGCCCCCGAGAAGGCAGGGGTGAGGTAGCCACTTCTGATTTTGTTCCCCTTTGCTGGGGACCACTTCTGATTTTGCTCCTTGCGCTTGGCATTGGGGAACTCCGAGAATGCAGGGGTGACGTAACATTTCCGCCCTCTTTTGGGCCCCCGAGAAGGCATGGATAAGGTAGCCACTTCAGATTGTGTTCCCCTATGTTGGGGATCCCTGAGAATGCAGGGGTGATGAAGCATTTCCGCCCTCTTTTGGGCCCCCGAGAAGGCAGGGGTGAGGTAGCCACTTCTGATTTTGTTCCCCTTTGCTGGGGACCACTTCTGATTTTGCTCCTTGCGCTTGGCGTTGGGGAACCCCGAGAATGCAGGGGTGACGTAACATTTCCGCCCTCTTTTGGGCCCCCGAGAAGGCAGGGGTGAGGTAGCCACTTCAGATTTTGTTCCCCTATGTTGGGGATCCCCGAGAATGCAGGGGTGATGAAGCATTTCCGCCCTCTTTTGGGCCCCCAAGAAGGCACGGGTGAGGCAGCCACTTCGGATTTTCTTCCCCTTTTTGGGGGACCACTTCTGATTTTGTTCCCCGCGTTTGGCGTTGGGGATCATTTGTGAACGACCACTAGACGTGATCATTCCAAGTTCGGGGTCTCAACTATATAAACTAGAGGCACGCCATTTGAGAGATGTTTACACAGAGTCTTACGTGAAGGATAATGCCGAGATTGTTGTGCATTACTGGTGGCTTACCACGACAGCGTTGAGTACAGACTGGGATGTTATGGGTGTGGCGTGGGTTGTGCGTGATTCATTGTGGAATGCATCATCTGCGCCATGGGATCGCAAGTAGGTGTTAGCTGAATCATGGGCGCACCGTACTTTGCAAGCAGCGTCCATTGATATGGTCTATGCCCCTCCCTTGCTTGCGGCCCAAGTATATAATGTGCGCAATAAGCATTGGGGGCTGTGCTTGTTGTTAGTTTCCCCAACGCGCACTTTCTTACGCCTCGTGTTCGATCGGCTGTCTAATTGGCCGTACATAGTGGGTGCAATCACTGAGGAGTCCGCCATAGTCAACCTCCTTGCCGAACAAGAAGGCATTGAGCCAAGGCCGCAGAAGAAGCGGGACCGGTTTTGGGGTGATTTTGGCAATGTAGCTTTTGCTTTCGCCCCCCTCTGCTCCACCTTCCTACGTCAAAAGGACAGCGTGAGCTGCCATCCTGCCTGCCTTCTGATGTTGCATTGCCTTTTGTCTAGGCGTGTTGTCATTGGCAACGTGCAACTTCCACAAGATAGACTGTGGTTGTTGCGTTAGCTTGCACAGGCAGCTTTGCACTATCGCAAATCTGCGCATGCCTCCCCTATGCAGACCACACCGAGTTGGGCCTTGGCACGGATGTATGCTAGGCCCCATTGTCCACCCAGCCGTTCGTCGTGCTTTTTTTGCGATGACACCGTCCACATCACGTGCCCTTAATGTGGAGTTTATCAGTGTGCCCTGCATGCTTCCATTTTGTGTCCAACGGAGATATGTGTGGCATTGCACAAACGTAGAGTGCAATTTACTGCCACACTTGTATGCATTGTATTGGCATTCACATTGGGTGACCGGTGTGCGGTTGACAAGCCGCCTTTAGTAGATGAGGTCCGTCCAAAGGTGGTGATCTGTGGTCAGGAAATTTTCGTTCCGGAGCATTACCCCAAAGATGCTTCTGGTAGATTGCAATACGACAAAAAATTGATTGAAGAGTTGGATATGGAGACCACGGACCTGCTTCGCAACATGTGCAAGCACAACCCGCCCCCAGTACGACGCACCTACAAGGATAAAAAGGCGGACCTCATCTACAAGCGTGTGTTTTGCGATTTCTTATAAAGCACACGTGTGTGCACCCCTTTATATATATTTGTATATGATATGAACGCTTGTTTCTGCTGACCTTGCAATACACGGCCTGGCCCGGGTGGGGCGCCACTTACACAAGTGGCCTGGAATCGACCAGGGGGCACATGCCCTTTAACAAAAATACCACCTACCGTTGACCCCCCCCCCCATAAACTTTGTGTGTGTTGTTCAAATTCAAGTACAGTTTGTGTCTACCTTTTCAAAAGTTTTGTTTTTTTGCCTAGTAAAAAAAACTTTTGAAAAAAATTTTTAAGGAAAGTTATGTACTAGGTTTCACTACATTTTACTAGCTTTTACTACAATGCGTACCAGGTTTTACCAAATGCCCCATTAGCACCGGCATAAGCACCGGCATCAGCACCGGCGTACTAGAAACCCCAGCACCGGCATTAGCACCAGCATCAGCACTGGCATCAGCACCAGCATCACCACCGGCACCAGCACCGGCATTCACAAAGGCATACCAGCAGCACCAGCACCGGCATCAGCACCGGCATCAGCACTGGCATTAGCACTTGCAACAGCACCTGGACAAGCACCGGCATTAGCACTCCCATCAGCACCGGCATCGCCACCGGCATCAGCCCTGGAATCAGCACCGGCATCAGCACCGGCATTAACACTAGCAACAGCACTTGCAGAAGCACCTGCATCAGCACTGGCATCAACACCAGCATGAGCACCAGCATCATCAGCGGCATGAGCACTGGCATAGGCACCGGCATGAGCACTGGCATCAGCACCGGCACATGCACGGGCATCAGCACCGCAATGAGCACCGGCACATGCACCGGCATCAGCACCGGCATGGGCACTGGCATTGGCACTGGCAAAACCACCTGCACAAGCAGCAGCATCAGCACCACAATGAGCACCGGCACCAGCACCGGCATCAGCACCGGCACCAGTCTCAGCACCAGCACAGACATCAGCACCGGCATCAGGACCAAAATGACCATCGGCATGAGCACCGGCATGAGCACCGGCATCAGTTCCCGCACCAACACTGGCACCAGCACCGGCACCAGCACCGACATTAGCACCGGCACCCGCACCGGCATTAGAACCGCCATCAGCGCCAGCATGGGCACCGGCATTAGCACTGGCAACAGCACCTGCACCAGCACCGGCATCAGCACCACAATGAGCAAGGCATTAGCAATGGCATCAGCACCGGCATCAGCCCCCACATTAGCACCGGCACCAGCACCGACATCAGCGCCCCCATCAGCAGCGGCATGTATACCGGCATCAGCACCGTCACCAGCACCGGCAACAGCACCTGCACAAGGACCGGCATCAGCACCACAATGCGCACCGGTATGAGCACCGGCATCAGCACCGGCACTAGCACCCGCACTAGCACCGGCATCAGCACCGGCATCAGTACCGGCATCAGCATGGGCATGAGCACTGGCATGAGCAAGCACCAACGGCAGCAGCATGCTGCAGCATTCTGCAGCACGCCGCAGCGCCAGATTCTGGGAGCTGTTGGTGGGGGATTTGAAGCATGCCGCAGCATGCTGCAGCGAGCCAAAATTTTCACATGGTGGACTTTTTTTTCGTAACATGTCAAACCTTGGAACTTTTTGTTCCACAGATGTCTCAGAATTGGATGTTAGCTCAGTGGTCTACGAAGCAGGTCCCAATTAGGAGGGTCCTGGGTTCCATTCCCGGAAAGGGCAAAATTTTTGCCCGTCAGTTCTTCTCTATTGTTGCACAGATTTTCGCTTTTTTGGTGTTGTGTTGACATGTCAAGTCCTGGGGATACTCAAACTACCGAGGCATCACAGGTTTTTGAAACCTGTGCCTCTTTCGGAAAATGATGGTACCCTTGACCAACAGCTTGAAGCATGCCGCGGCATGCCGCCGCATGCCGCGGCGTGCCGCAGCATGCCGCAGCGAGCCAAAATTTTCTTGGGGACCGTTGGTGCTTGGGCATGAGCACCAGCATCAGCACTGGCACCAGCACCGTCACCAGCACCGGCACCATCACCAACATAAGCATCGGCATCAGCACGGCATGGGCACCGGCATAAGCACCGGCATTAGCATGGGCACCAGCACAAGCACCACCATCAGCACCACAATGAGCACCGGCATGAGCACTGGCATCAGCACCAGCACCAGCACCGTCACCAGCACCGGCACCAGCACCGACATCAGCACCGGCATCAGCACAGGCATCGGCACCATCAGCAGCACTGGCACCAGCACTGACATCAGCATTGGCATCAGCACCGCCATCAGCACCGGCATTAGCACTGGCATACCAGCAGCACCAGCACTGGCATCAGCACCGGCATCAGCACCGGCATCAGCACCGGCACCAGCACCGGCATCAGCAGTGGCACCAGCACCGGCATTAGCACCTGCATCAGCACCAGCATTAGCACAGGCACCAGCACGGGTAGCAAGACAGGCGTACGAGCAGCACCAGCACGGGCATCAGCGCCGGCATCAGCACCGGCACCAGCAGCACCCCATCAGCACCAGCACCAGCATTGGCATTAGCACCAGCACTAGCTCCCGAATCAGCACTGGCACCGGCACCGGCACCGGCACCGGCATCATCACCAGCATTAGCACCGTCTCCGCACCAGCACCAGTACCGGCATCGGCACTGGCATCAGCACCACCATGAGCATCGGCATGAGCACCGGCATCAGCACCAGCATTACCATTGGCACCAGCACCGTCATTGGCACCGGCACCAGCAGCTACATCACCATTGGCACCAGCACCAGCTTCAGCACCGGCATTAGCACCGGCACTAGCACTGGAATCAGCACCGGCATCTGCACCGGCATTAGCACTGGCAACACCACCTGCACAACCAGAAACATCAGCACCACAATGAGCAACGGCATGAGCACCGGCATCAGCAGCGGCACCAGCCTCCGCACCAGCACAGGCATGAGCACTAGCATCAGGACGAAAATGAGCGTCGGCATGAGCACCGGCATCAGCACCGGCATCAGTTCCCGCACCAGCATTGGCACCAGCACCGGCACCAGCACCGACATCAGCACCAGCATCCGCACCGGCATTAGAACCGCCATCAGCACCGGCATGGGCACCGGCATTAGCACTGGCAACACCACGTGCACAAGCAGCAGCATCAGCACCACAATGAGCAACGGCATGAGCACCGGCATCAGCAGCGGCACCAGCCTTTGCACCAGCACAGGCATGAGCACCGGCATCAGGACCAAAATGAGCGTCGGCATGAGCACCGGCATCCGTTCCCGCACCAGCACTGGCACTAGCACCGGCACCAGCACCAACATCAGCACCGGCATCCGCAACGGCATTAGAACCGCCATCAGCACCGGCATGGGCACCGGCATTAGCACTGGCAACACCACCTGCACAAGCAAGAGCATCAGCACCACAATGAGTTCCAGCATGAGCACCGACATCAGCAACGGCACCAGCCCCGCACCAGCACCGGCATCGGCGCCAGACCAGCCTCCGCACTTGCACCGGCATCAGCACTTGCATCAGGACCAAAATGAGCGTCGGCATGAGCACCGGCATCAGCAGCGGCACCAGCCTACACACCAGCACAGGCATGAGCACCGGCATCAGCACCGGCACGAGCCTCCGCACCAGCACAGGTATGAGCACCTGTATCAGGACCAAAATGAGCGTCGGCATGAGCACTGCCATGACCACCGGCATGAGTTCCCGCACCAGCACCGGCACCAGCACCGACATCAGCACCGGCATCCGCACCGGCATTAGAACCGCCATCAGCACCGGCATGGGCACCGGCATTAGCACTGGCAACAGCACCTGCACCAGCACCGGCATCAGCACCACAATGAGCAATGGCATCAGCACCGGCACCAGCCCCGCACCACCACCGGCATCCGCACCGGCATCAGGACCAGAATGAGCGTCGGCATGAGCACCGGCATGAGCACTCACATCAATTCCCGCATCAGCACCGGCACCAGCACCGGCACCAGCACCGACATCAACACCGGCATCCGCACCGGCATTAGAACCTCCATGAGCACCGGCATGGGCACTCGCATTAGCACTGGCAACACCACCTGCACCAGCACCGGCATTAGCACCACAATGAGCAATGGCATCAGAACCGGCACCAGCCCCGCACCAGCACCGGCATCACCACCGGCATCAGGACCAAAATGAGCTCCGGCATGAGCACCGGCATGAGCACCGGCATCAGTTCCCGCACCAGCACCGGCACCAGCACCGAGATCCGCACTGGCATTAGAACCGCCATCAGCACCGGTGTGGACACCGGCATTAGCACTGGCAACAGCACCTGCACCAGCACCGGCATCAGCACCACAATTAGCACCGGCATGAGCACCGGCATCAGCACCGGCACCAGCCCCCGCACTAGCACCGGCATCAGCACCGGCATCAGCACCGGCATCAGCACCACAATGAGCATCGGCATGAGCACTGGCATGAGCACTGGCATCAGCACCGGCACCAGCACCGTCACCAGCACCGGTACGAGCACCGACATCAGCGCCGCCATCAGCTTCTGCACAAGCACGTGCATCGGCACCACAATGAGCATCGTCATGAGCACTGGCATGAGCACTGGCATCCGCACCGGCACCAGCACCGTCATCAGCAACGGCACCAGCACCCACATCAGCGGCCGCATCAGCAGCGGCATCAGCACCGGGATCAGCACTGGCATGGGCACTGGCATTAGCACTGGCAACACCACCTGCACCAGCACCGGCATTAGCACCACAATGAGCAATGGCATCAGAACCGGCACCAGCCCCGCCCCAGCACCGGCATCAGCACCGGCATCAGCACCAAAATGAGCGTCGGCATCAGCACCGGCATGAGCCGGCATCAGTTCCTGCACCAGCACCGGCACCAGCACCGACATCCGCACCGGCATTAGAACCGCCATCAGCACCGGTGTGGACACCGGCATTAGCCCTGGCAACAGCACCTGCACCAGCACCGGCATCAGCACCACAATGAGCACCGGCATGAGCACCGGCATCAGCACCGGCACCAGCCCCGGCACTAGCACCGGCATCAGCACCGGCATCAGCACCGGCATCAGGACCACAATGAGCATCGGCATGAGCACTGGCATGAGCACTGGCATCAGCACCGGCACCAGCACCGTCACCAGCACCGGTACGAGCACCGACATCAGCGCCGCCATCAGCATCTGCACAAGCACGTGCATCGGCACCACAATGAGCATCGTCATGAGCACTGGCATGAGCACTGGCATCCGCACCGGCACCAGCACCGTCATCAGCAACGGCACCAGCACCCACATCAGCACCTGCATCAGCAGCGGCATCAGCACCGGGATCAGCACCGGCATTAGCACTGGCAACAGCACCTGCACAAGGACCGGCATCAGCACTACAATGAGCAACGGCATGAGCACCGGCATTAGCACCGGCGCCAGCACCCGCTCCAGCACCGGCATCAGCACCGGCATGAGCATTGGCATGAGCACTGGCATGAGCACTGGCATCAGCACTGGCACCAGCACCGTCACCAGCACCGGCACCATCACCAACATCAGCACGGGCATCAGCACCGGCATCACCACGGCATTGGCACCGGCATACGCAGCATTAGCACTGGCATCGGCACAACAATGAGCACCGACATGAGCACTGGCATCAGCACCGGTATCAGCACCGTCACTAGCACCGGCGAGAACACCAGCATCAGCACCAGCACCGGCATCAGCACCGGCATCAGCACCGGCATCAGCACCGGCATCAGCACCCCAATAAGCATCGGCATGAGCACGCGCATTAGTACCGGCATGAGCACCGGCACCAACACCATCAGCAGCACCAGCACCGGTACTGACCTCAACATCGGCATCAGCACCGCCATCAGCACCGGCCCTAGCACCCATACCAGCAGCATCAGCACCGGCATGGGCACTGGCATCAGAACCGGCACCGGCACCGGCGTCAGCAGTGGCACCAGCACCGGCATCACCACCTGCATCAGCACCGGCATTAGCACCGGCTTCAAGACCAGTGTACCAGCAGCACCTGCACGGGCATCAGCACTGCCATCAGCACCGGCACCAGCACCAGCGCCCGCATCATCACCGAATTAGCACCGGCCTCAGCACCGGCATCAATACTGGCATCAGCAGCGGCCCCAGCACCAGCATCATCACCGTCATCAGAACCGGCACCAGCACTGACATCATCATCAGCCCCAGCACTAGCATCAGCACCGGCATCACCACCGGCATTAGCACCGACACCAGCACCGGCATCCCCACCGGCATACCAGCGGCAGCAGCACCGGCATCAGCACCGGTATCCGCACTGGCATCAGCAGCGGCATTAGCACCGCCATTGGCACCGGGATCAGCACTTGCCTCAGCACCGGCATCAGCACCGGCATGAGCACCGGCATCAGCACCGGCACCGGCATTAGCACCGGCAGTAGCAGCGGCGTCAGCACCGGCATTAGCACTAGCAACACCACCTGTACAACCAGAAACATCAGCACCACAATGAGCAACAGCATGAGCACTGGCATGAGCACCGGCACCAGCCTCGGCACCAGCACTGGCATAAGCACCGGCATCAGGACCAAAATGAGCGTTCGTATGAGCACTGGCATCAACACCGGCATCTGCTCCTGCACCGGCACTGTCCCCAGCACCGGCACCAGTACGGACATCAGCACCGGCAGCCGCACCGGCATCAGCACTTGCATCACCACCGGCATAGGCACCGGCATTAGCACTGGCGGCAGCACCTACACAAGGACCGGCATCGGCACCACAATGAGCACCGGCATGAGCACCGGCTTCAGCACCGGCACCAGCACACGTCCCAGCAACGGCGTCAGCACCAAAATCGGCACCACAATGACCATCGGCATGAGCACTGCCATGAGCACTGGCGTCAGCACCGGCACCAGCACCGTCACCAGCACCGGCACCAGCACATGGCATGGGCACCAACATCAGCACCAGCATCAGCACCAGCATCAACACCGGCACCAGCCCCCGCACCAGAACCCGCATCAGCACCGGCATCAGCACCACCATGAGCATCGGCATGAGGACCGGCAAGAGCACCAATATCAGCACAGGCATTAGCACCGTCACCAGCACCGACATCAGCATCGGCCTTAGCACCAGCATCCGCACCTGCACCAGCACCGGCATGAGCACCGGCATCAGCACAGGCATCAGCACCACAATGAGCACCGGCATGAGCAATGGCATCAGCACCCCGACCAGCCCCTGCACCAGCACCGGCATCAGGACCAAAATGAGCATCGGCATGAGCACCCAATGAGCACCGGCATTTCTTCCCGCACCAGCACCGTCACCAGCACCGGCATCAGCACCGGCATCAGTACCGGCATCAGCACCGGCATCTATCTATTAGCACCGGCAACAGTACCTGCACAAGGGCCGGCATCAGCACCACAATGAGCACCGGCATGAGCACCGGCATCAGCACCGGCACCAGCCCCCGCACTAGCACCGGCATCAGCACCGGCATCAGCACCAAAATGAGAATCTGCATGAGCACTGGCATGAGCACTAGCATCAGCACTGGCACCAGCACCATCACCAGCACCGGCACCAGCACCGACATCAGCACCGGCATCAGCAGCGGCATGGGCACCGGAATGGGAACCGGCATATGCACCGGTATCGGCGTTGGCGTCGGCACCGGCATTAGCACTGGTAACAGCACTTGCACAAGGACCGGCATCAGCACCACAATGAGCACCGGTATGAGCAGCGGTATGAGCACCGGTACCAGCCCCCGCACTAGCACCGGCATGAGCACCGGCATCAACACCCCAATGAGCATCAGCATGAGCACTGGCATGAGCACCGGCATCAGCACCGGCATGAGCACCGTCACCAGCACCGGCACCAGCAGGGACATTAGCACCGGCATCAGCATCGGCATCAGCACCGGCATGGGCACAGGCATAAGCACCTGCATCAGCACCGGCATCGGCACCGGCATCAGCACTGGCAACAGCACCAGCACAAGCACCGGCATGAGGAGTGGCATCAGCACCGGCACCAGCCCCCGCACTAGCACCGGCACCAGCACCGACATCAGCACCAGCACCAGCACCAGCATCCACGGCGGCATACTAGCACCACCAGCACCAGCATGAGCATCAGCACCAGCACCAGCACAGGCATCAGCACCGGCATCAGCACTGGCACTAGCAGCGGCATCAGCACTGGCATTAGCAGCGCCCTGAGCACCGGCATCAGCACTGGTATGAGCAGGGGCGGCAGCACCCGCACCAGTACCGTCGCCAGCACCGGCATGAGCTCCGGCATCAGCACCACAATGAGCATCGGCATGAGCACCGGCATGAGCAGCGGCGTCAGCTTGGGCACCAGAAGCGTCATCAGCACGGGCACCAGCGCCGACATCAGCATCGGCACCAGTATCAACAGCGGCATCAGCAACGCGGCATCAGCAGCGGCATCTGCAGCAGCATCTGCACGGGCATCAGCACCGGCAACGGCACCGCCATGAGAACCAACACAAGCACCGGCATCAGCATCAGCACCAGCACAAGCAGCCGCACCACCATCAACACCAGCACCAGCACCGGCAACAACACCGGCAGGAGCCCCGTTATCAGCGCGGGCATCATCACTAGCATTAGCACCGGCCTGAGCACCGGCATTAATACCGACTTAAGCACCAGCATCAGCACCGGCATCAGCACCTGCACCGGCACCGGCATTAGCATTAGCACCAGCACCGCCATCATCACCGTCAACCCGCCATTAGCACCGGCATCCGCACCGGCATACTAGCAGCACCAACACCAGCAGCACCAACACCAGCAACACCGGCATGATCACCGGCACTGGCATTAGCAATGGTACTAGCACCGGAATCAGCACCGGCATGAGCACCGGTATTAGCATTGGCAATAACACCTCCACAAGCACCGGCATCAGCACAACAATGAGCACCATTATCAGCACCGGCATCAGCACCGGCACCATCCCCCGCTCCAGCACCGGCATCAACACTGGTATCAGCAACACAATGAGCATCGGCATTAGCACCGGCAAGAGCACCGGTATCAGCACCGGTATGAGCACTGTCACCAGCGCCGGCACCGGCACCGACAGCAGCACCATCACCAGTATGGCATGAGCACCGGCAGCAGCAACAGCAGCAGCACTAGCATCAGCACCGGCATTGGCACCGGTATCAGCACCGGCATTAGCGGCGGCATGAGCACCGGCATGAGGACCAGCATAATAGCAGCACGAGCATCGGCCCCAACACCGGCATCAGCACCAGCATTAGAACCGGCATTAGCACCGGCATAAGCATTGGCATCAGCTCCAGCATACCAGCACCACCAGCACCGGAATTAGAGCAGGCATTAGCAACAACAAAAGCACCGGCATTAGCTCCGGCATACCTACAGCACCAGCTCCGGCATCAACACTAGCATTAGCACCGGCATTAGCACCAGCAAAAGCGCCGGCATCGGCACCGGCATACAAGCACCACCTGCACCGGCATCAGCACTGGCATTAGCATTGGCAACAGCACCCGCACAAGTACCGGCACCAGCACCACGATGAGCAGCAGCACAAGCACCGGCATCAGCATTTGCATCCGCACCGGCATACCAGGAGCACCAACACCCGCATCAGCACTGTCATCAGCACTAGCATCAACACCGGCATGATCACCCGCACTGGCATTAGTACCGGCACGAGCACCGGAAACAGCACCAGCATCAGCACTGGCATTAGCATTGGCAACAGCACTTGCACGAGCAGCGGCATCAACACCACGATGATTACCAGCATGAGCAACGGCATGGGCACCGGCACCAGCCCCTGCACCAGCACCGGCATCAGCACCGGCATCAGCAGCACAATGAGCATGGGCATGTGCACCGACAAGAGCGCTGGCATCAACAACCATATGAACACCGTCACCAGCACCGACATTAGCACAACAACACTGGAGCCAGCACCGGCACCAACTGCGGCACAGCACCTGCATCAGCACCGGCATGAGCACCGGCATCGGCACCGGCATTAGCACCGGCATAAGCACCGGCATCAGTACCGCCATGGTGCAGCACCAGCACCGGCATCAACGGCGGCATCAACACCGGCATTAGCGCTGGCGTAAGCACTGGCATCAGCACCGCCATCTGCGCTGGCACCGGCAGCGGCATCATCACGGGCTTTGGCAGCGGCCTGAGCACCGGCATCAACACCGGCATCAGCACTGGTATGAGCACGGGCAGCAGCACCCGCACCAGTACCGTCGCCAGCACCGGCATGAGCTCCGGCATCAGCACCACAATGAGCATCGGCATGAGCACGGGCATGAGCACCGGCGGCAGCATGGGCACCACAAGCGTCATCAGCACGGGCAGGGGCACCGACATCAGCATCGGCACCAGCACCAGTCTCAGCAGCGGCATCTGCAGCGGCATCCGCACGCGCATCAGCACCGGCAACGGCACCGCCATCTGAACCAACACAAGCACCGGCATCAGCATCAGCACCAGCACAAGCAGCGGCACCACCATCAACACCAGCACCAGCACCGGCAACAACACGGGCAGAAGCCCCGTTATCAGCGCGGGCATCATCACTAGCATTAGCACCGGCCTCAGCACCGGCATTAATACTGACTTAAGCACCAGCATCAGCACCGGCATTAGCACCAGCACCGGCACCGGCATTAGCATTAGCACCAGCACCGCCATCATCACCGTCAGCCCGCCATTAGCACCGGCATCCGCACCGGCATACTAGCAGCACCAACATCAGCAGCACCAACACCAGCAACACCGGCATGATCACCGGCACTGGCATTAGCAATGGTACTAGCACCGGAATCAGCACCGGCATCAGCACCGGTATTAGCATTGGCAATAACACGTGCACAAGCACCGGTATCAGCACCACAATGAGCACCAGCATCAGCACCGGCATCAGCACCGGCACCATCCCCCGCTCCAGCACCGGCATCAACACTGGTATCAGCAACACAATGAGCATCGGCATTAGCACCGGCAAGAGCACCGGTATCAGCACCGGTATGAGCACTGTCACCAGCGCCGGCACCGGCACCGACATCAGCACCATCACCAGCATGGCATGAGCACCGGCAGCAGCAACAGCAGCAGCACTAGCATCAGCACCGGCATTGGCACCGGTATCAGCACCGGCATTAGCGGCGGCATAAGCACCGGCATGAGGACCAGCATAATAGCAGCACGAGCACCGGCCCCAACACCGGCATCAGCACCAGCATTAGAACCGGCATTAGCACCGGCATAAACATTGGCATCATCTCCAGCATACCAGCAGCACCACCACCGGCATTAGAACAGGCATTAGCAACAACAAAAGCACCGGCATTAGCTCCGGCATACCTACAGCAGCAGCTCCGGCATCAACACTAGCATTAGCACCGGCATTAGCACCAGCAAAAGCGCCGGCATCGGCACCGGCATACGAGCACCACCTGCACCGGCATCAGCACTGGCATTAGCATGGGCAACAACACCTGCACAAGTACCGGCACCAGCACCATGATGATCAGCAGCACAAGCACCGGCATCAGCACTGGCATCCTCACCGGCATACCAGCAACACCAACACCAGCATCAGCATTGTCATCAGCACCAGCATCAGCACCGGCATGATCACCGGCACTGGCATTCGTACCGGCACGAGCACCGGAATCAGCACCGGCATCAGCACAGGCATTAGCATTGGCAACAGCACCTGCACGAGCAGCGGCATCAACACCACGATGATGACCGGCATGAGCAACGGCATCGGCACCGGCACCAGCCCCCGCACCAGCACCGGCATCAGCACCGGCATCAGCAGCACAATGAGCATGGGCATGTGCACCGACAAGAGCGCTGGCATCAGCAACCATATGAACACCGTCACCAGCACGGGCATCAGCACCAGCACCAGCACTGAAGCGAGCACCGGCACCAACTGCGGCACAGCACCTGCATCAGCACCGGCATGAGCACGGGCATCGTCACCGCATTAGCACCGGCATAAGCACCGGCATCAGTACCGGGATAGCAGCAGCAGCAGCACCGGCATCAACAGCGGCATCAACACCGGCATTAGCGCTGGCGTCAGCACTGGTATCGGCACCGGTATACCAATAGGACCAGCACCGGCATCAGCACCGGCATCAACACCGGCATTAGCACCGACAAAAGCACCGGCATCCGCACCGGCATATGAACACCACCTGCACCGGCATCAGCACTGTCATTAGCAGTGGGAACAACACACGCACGAGCACCGGCATCAGCACCACGATGAGCAGCGGCATCAGCACCGGCATCAGCATCGGCACCAGCCCCCGCACCAGCACTTGCGTCAGTACCGGCATCAGCACCACAATGAGCATCGGCATGAGCACCGGCAACAACAGCGGCATCAGCACCGGCATGAGCACCGTCACCAGCACCGGCACCAGCACCGACATCAGCCCTAGTACCAGCACCGGAACGAGCACCTGCACGAGCACCAGCAATAGCACCAGCATTAGCACCGGCATTAGCACCGGCGTAGGAGTAGCACCAGCACCATAATCAGCATCGACATGGGGACCGGCATCAGCACCGGCATTAGCACCGGCATAAGCACCGGCATCAAAACCGGCATTCGCAGCGGCATATGTAATGGCGTTAGCACCGGCATAATAGCTGCACCTGCACCGGCATCAGCATTGGCATCAGCACTGGCATGAGCACCGACAAAAGCACCGGCATCCACATCGGCATAGCAGCACCACCAGCACCGGCATGAGCACGGGCATCAGTGCCGGCATAAGAAGTGTCATTAGCAGAGGCACCAACATCGACATCAGCACCAGCACTAGCACCGACGTCAGAAACAGCACGAGCACAAGCATGAGCACCGGCACGAGCACTGGCATCAGCACCGGCATCAGCACCGGCATACTTGTCGCACAAGCACCATCCTCAGCATCGGCACCAGCACCGGCATCAGCACCGGTAGCAGCACTAGCTTTAGCACTAGCATAAGCACCGGCATTATCACCGGCATAACAACAGCACTAGCACCGGCATTAGCACCGGCATTAGCACCGGCATTAGAACGGGCATGAGCACCGGCATAGCAGCAACACCAGCACTCACATCAGCACCGGCATCATCATGGGCAATAACACCGGTAAAAGCACCGGCATTTGCACCGTCCTGAGCATCGGCATTAACGCTGGCAATAGTACTAGCACAAGCACTGCAATCAGCAGCACAATGATAACCGGCATGAGCACCGGCATCAGCACCGGCATCAGCCCCCGAACCAGCACCGGCATGAGCACCGACATCATCCCCACAATGAAGCATCGGCATGAGCACCGGCAAGAGCACCATTCTGAGCACCGGCACCAGCATCGGCATGAGCAGTGGCACCAGCAGCGGCACCGCCAGTAGCAAGAGCGTACCAATAGCACCAGCAGCAGCATCAGCACGGGCATCAACACCGGCATCAGCACGGGCATCAGCACTGGCACCGGCATTAGCACCGGTACTAGCACTGGAATCATAACGGGCATCAGCAGCGGCATTAGCATTTGCAACAGCACCTACGCAATCACGAGCATCAGCACTGGCATGAGCAATTGCATCAGCACCAGCACTAGCACCAACATCATCAGCGGCATCAGCACCGGCGTGAGCACCGGCATTAGCATCGGCATTAGCACCATCACGAGCACAGGCATCATTAGTGGCATCAGCACCAGCGTGAGCACGGGCATTAGGACCGGCATCAGCACCAGCACCACCACCGGCGTCAACACCGCCATGAGCACCGGTATTCGCACCGCTATCCGCACGGGCCTGAGCACCGGCATGAGCACCGGCATTATTAGCGGCATGAGCACTGGCATCGGTAGCGGCATAGCACCGGTATTAGCACCGGCATGAGCACCGGCATATCAGCACCACCAGCACCGGCATCAACACCAGCACCAGCAGCAGCATCCGCACTGGCATGAGCACTAGCACTAGCACCGGCACCAACCACGGCATTAGCACCAGGAACAGCAACGGCATGTGCACCGGTATAAGGACCGGCATCATTCCTCGCATTAGCTCCGGCCTGAGCACCGGTATCAGCACCAGCATCACCTCCGGCATAGCACTGCCATTAGCACCGGCATAAGCACCAGCATCAACACCGGCATACCAGCAACACTAGCACCAGCATCAACACCGGCATCTGCACCATCATCAGTACCTGCACCCGTAGTGCCATCATCATCGCCATGATCACCGGCCTCAGCACTGGCATCAGCATCATCACCCCGGTGACCTAGATTAAAGTCAATATGGTTAATTTTGATTTTTGATATATGAAGCCGTTAATATATTAATCTCGCAAATATTAAGAGGTTAAAGCTCAATTTTTTTGATTGGGTCATTTGTACCCATTTTTCCATGCACATACGAGGACCCATAAGGGGTGTTACGTGGTATATTGTTGCACAACGGTGTAGTAGAGAGGTTCCAATGTTGTGTTAGGGATTGTTTTGGACACCCCCCTTCCGGTTGTCCGCATCCGCCCCCCCCCCCCCCTCCACACCACCATGTTCCCTTGTATAGCCCTTGTTATGCCTTTCTCTCGGGACACCCTTACCGAGCTTAACATGACGCTCGTGCATTTCAGTGGGGCCAAGAGTTTGCGGCACCGGGTGGTCTCCCAACTCCTTGGTGAGTTGGTGGCTTCATCTCCCTTGGCCCGGGCCCGATGGTCCGAGGCAACGAAGGTTGGCTACCCCTCCCTTATTCGCGCCAAGCAAAAGGAGGCGGTGACGCAATATGCCGCCATGTCAGTGTTGGACCTTGGACCGTGAGGAGGTGGCCCGCCGCCGCTACAAGGAGACCGGCCGTAGCTTGGAGAATGGGGGATGCATAGGGGATCCACACATTGTGGTTGACCGGTGCGTGCTTTTCCTATGCATCTTCCATTGTTGTGTGGCCACAGCCCAGCTCCAAGTGGCGTTCATCGAGACACGCCTCGTGGACCTCCCCAAGGAGAACGCCGACGCCGTGCAACGGGACCTCTACCAAGCCCGCACGGGTGTGAAGTTGGGTGTGAAGGGGGCACCCGACGGGGAGGAGGCCCGTGCGTTGTTCCTCGCGTGTGAGGAACTTGGTCCGTTGTTGGACTACGTCTCGGAGGATGGTGAATGGCAAGCCGTCGTGGCCATGTGTCACCTCCTCCGAGAGTTGAACACGGATAAGCCGTCCCGCGGGGACCTACGTGCGGCCGGGGTGCCACGCGCCTACCGCGCACATTGTTGCAAGGAGGCGTGTCAATCAAACTACCTCCTCTATTTGGAGGAGGATGTCACCGAGGCCGTGGCCAATGCACGCCGCTTGGGGGTTGGGTTGGGTGCCGTGTGCGTGAATGTCGTTGAGAGCCTCAACGCCATCCTCAAGCGCGCATACAATGACCACTCGGGCCGGGGGGGGGGGGATGCCGGGGGCAACCCAACTAGAACGGGAGGGGGAGGTAGTTTCACAAGTGGCGGAGTGGTGGTTTTTAAAATTTGACCTCCCGTTACGAAACTACGGGACCCCCCATACCGCCCCATGCACCATGGCCAAACTCATGGCCACCCATAGCCCCCGCCCTCCACCCTTGCTTCCCCACTTCTAGCTTTGTCTTCTCCTTGCCATGGACGCCTCGGCCATGCAAAAGATGTTGGCAGACATGTTCAAAGCGAACAACGAAGCCCTGGTGTGTTTTGCTTGTGCACGCTTGCTTGCGTATACGGATTAATATTTGTGGCGATTCCCTTAATATTTCGAGATTGATATTAATAGGCGCGTTCATTAATATTTAATATATTCATTAATTTTCGATAGATAATATTCATTTCAAAAATTTGAATCGGGGGCACAAAAATTAATTTTTCTCCCACCCTCTCACTCTCCTAGATGGCGCAAGTGGAGCAGCAACTAACAGTAGCCCCTGCTCCAGCAGCTCCTCCAGCAGCTCCAGCGCCACCTGCGCCTCCTCCAGCCGCCGCAAACCCGCCATCCGAGGAGTCAAGCGAAAACTCCTCGGATAGGCGGAAAAAAGAGAAGAAGGAAACGAAGAAAAAGAAGACGGAGAAGAGGGAGAGGAGGGAGAGGGAGAGGAGCCAGGGGCAGGAGGGTGGGGGTACAGGCCAGCCTGGGGGGGGGGGGTTAAGGAAGAGGGGGAGGGGGAAGTGGTGGTGGTTGAGGGGGACGGGGACGGGGACAGGGACGGGGATGGAGTTGAGGTAGTTGACCCCCCCAATCACCCCCCCCCTCCCCCTGTGGCTTCTCAAAGCCCTGGGCCCCGAGTCTGCCACCGCCCGGAAGGCGGGGTCGATCCCCTGGTCAAGCCAGGTGCTGGAGCAGGGGCACGTGGGGGATCAACCAATTTTTCCCTCGCCCCCGCATAGCCCCATGACAGTCATGTGGATTTTTCGGAGGTTAATCCGGTGTTTGATACGCCGGAAGGAGGGGGAACATAGAGGCACCTGGGGTGAGGATGCCTCTAGGGGCGGGGGTCTGGGTCTGGAAAGCCCTCCCTGGTGCCCCCCTGGCCCCCATGCCAGAGGCCAACAGTGTGGGCAGTTTGCCCGCACTGAATTTGTTATTTGACCCCCGCGGCGTCCGTTTTGGGACGCCGCATTACCAAGTGCTGCTGTAGCACTGGGCCCAAGTAGGCTGGGTCAAGCAGTGGCGCCAAGGCAAGGCCCTGGTGTTCGGGGTCGACTGGGCCATTGTCCTGGCCCTGCCCCGGCCTATCTACGACCCGGGGTGTCAGCCCTCGTACGAGGGACTGATCACCCAGTCCCGCGCGGTCAAGGCGGCCTCGGTGGCCGCGAATGTGGCCAAGCCGGCGGCCCAATCGGCCCCGATGGCCAGCGCGGGAGCCCCCGTGGAGGCCCCCAGTGCAGCCTCTCTCTTCCTAGAGGCCATGGGGGCAGTGCAGGCAGGCGGCACCAACGGGAATTTCGAGGTACGTTGCTTGCCTGCCTGCATTAATTTTTAGGTCGCCAGCATTATCTTGTGGAGATTAATATTTAATTTTTGAACCGCCGCTCGAACTATCCAAAGTGAAGGGGTAATATTAAAGTCGAAAAATTAAAAAAGTCGCCGAAAAAAATTAATTAAAAAATTCTTTTTTTGTAGGTTATCGACGTCGCGGTCAACGCGACGAATGCCAGCCAGGCCCATTCGGGTGGCTTGGCGAGACGCTTAGGGCTACCAAGAGGTACCCTTGGGGGCCCTCCACCGCATCGTGGCCCGGGATCCACCCCTGGGCCTTGCTCTCTTGCGCGGTCTCCACGACTGGGAGACTGCGCGTGTGGTTAGCGGAGTCTGGGTGTCATCGCGCCACTTCCTCGGATGCAGGAGGTGGGGTATGCGGGGGGGGAGGATGAGGAGATGAGGGGGAGCATGACGGTGCCCCTCTCTACCCCGGTGGGGTAGGGTACGTGGACGACCGTCCCGATGATCGGATCGTCACTCTCGTAGGACAACTTGAAAGAAAACTTTCGTTTCTTGGGGGCGGGTTGGGGGGGGTTGGGATGCGGCTTGGCTTGGGGGGGGGGGCGGTGGTGGTGGACGCCCCCCCCTCCTCCCCCTCACTCACCCCACCCCATCCCGGGCGGCACTTGCCTCTACGAGGTGGCCCGGCGTCTCCTCTTCCCCACCCTCGAGGAGGCCAGCCGGCACCGGGAAGAGGCCCGGGGGGCGGGCAAGAAGAAGGCCAAACCCCCCGCCTCCACAAACGAAGCGTCTAACCCCCCGAACGCAAACCCTACCACCGAACCCACTAACCCAACTAACCCCACTAGCCCCACTAACCCCCTATCCGGACCCGCGAAGATGTGGGACCCCACTACAGGGTCCCATGAGGTATGAGGGCCCGCATAGGGACCTAATGGGCCACAATGGCCATTGACAACATACATAAACACACACATAACGCATTACATGTTGCGTTGTGCCATTGTTAGGAGGGTTAATATTTGAGGAATTCAGTTAATATTTGTGAGATTCATATTAATGCTGGCAACTCTTTAATTTTTAACTTTTCAAATATAAATCCAAAAATTAAGAACAAAAATTGAAGCCGAGAGCCGTTTCAACATTTTGAAACAACCACATGGGTAGGACCCCCCCCACCAACCCCCGGGGGGAAATGACAACCAAGCCCGTAAGGCAACCCATGGGGGTCACAATTTTCACGGCAAAGCCCCTAACCACCCCGAAAACAATTGAAACTTGAGAGTAACGTGCTAATTTCTTGCCAGATATTAAATATATTGGGTTTAATCTAGGTCACTAGGGCACTCGCATTAGCACCGGTCTGAGCACCTGCATGAGCACCGCCATGAACACCGGCATCCGCACCGGCATAGCATCGGCATTAGCACCGGCATAAGCACTAGCACAAGCACCGGCATACCAGCGGCACTAGCACCAGCATCTGCACCGGCATCAACACCTGCACCAGTGCCGGCATTAGCCCCGGCATCACCACCGGCATCAGCACTGGCATTAGCCCCGGCAACACTACTGGCATGAGAACCAACACTTCCACCAAGATCATCACCGGCACCAGCACCGCCATCAGCACCAGCACCAGCATGAGCACTGGCAAACGAGTAGCACGAGCAGCAGCATTAGCATCCACATCGGCACCGGCATCAGCACCGGCATGAGCACCGGCATTAGCACCGGCATCAGCACTGGCAATAGCACCGGCATCAAAACGGGCATTAGCACCGGCATAAGCACTCACATTAACACAGGCATACCAACAGCACCACCACCAGCATCATGACCGGCATCGGCACTTGCATTAGCACCGGCAAAAGCACCGGCGTGAGCATTGGCATTAGCATTGGTAACAACATCTGCACAATCACCGGCATCAGCAACAATGAGCACCGGCATGAGCATCGGCATCAGCACGGGCACCGGCCCCCGCACCATCACCGGCATCAACACCGGCATGAGCACCGGCATCAGTACCGGCATTAGCACCAGCATCAGCACGGGCATTAGCACCGGCACCAAAACGGGCATTAGCACCTGCATAAGCACTAGCATTAGCAGCAGCATACCACGAACACCAGCACCAGCACTATCACCGGCATCAACACTGGCATTAGTACCGGCAAGACCACCGGCATCCGCACCAGCATACCACTATTAAGACTGGCATGAGCACTGACATTAGCACTGCTAACAGTACTTGCATCAACACCACAATGAGCACCGGCATGAGCAGTGGCATCAGCAGCAGCACCAACACCGGCACCGGCAGCGGCACCGGCACCCTCATCACCACCACAATGAGCATAGGCATGAACACCGGCTAGAGCACCCTTATCAGCACCGGCATGAGCACCCCCACTAGCACGGGCACCGGCACCGACATCACCACCACCATCAGCATCGGCATGAGCACCAACACGAGCACTGGCAGCCACAGGAGCATCAACACCGGCATTCAGGGGGTTCCTTAACGGACGAGATTTTTTTTTTTGCTACGGACAGCCCTTAAGGACCGCCCCAAGGGACCACCAACCGCCAACCGCCAACTGCCATCAACTGCCACCCGCAACCAACCGCCAACCACCAACCGCCACCAACCGCCAACCACCAACCGCCGCCAACCGCAAGCGGCGACCAACCGCCAACTGCCAACCACTGCCAACCGCCTCCAACCACCAACCGCCAGCCACCAACCGCCGCCAACCACCACCAACCGCCACCAACCGTCAGTTGCCAGCTGCCAACCGCCAACCGCCGCCAACCACCAACCGCCAACTGCCACCAACCATGGTTGAGCACATGGAGTGCCCGCGGGCTTTTTTAGGAAAACTGGTACCAGAACACTTTTTTTTTTGTTAAGAACACCCCTGCCGGCATTATCACCAGCATACCACGAATTGAGCCACATCTCTTTTTTTTTGTTCCTCCCAGCGTAGGCAGTCTTTCCGTTGCTTTGTTTTCAATGAGTGCCGTGGATGGGCATGAATTGCAACCTCCCTCCTACTCCTAGCACCCTCACGCCTTAGCAGAGGAGAGGATTGCCGAACAGGCCAGGGCGGACCGAAAATTGCTTTGCGGGGGGGGATGGCATGCGCGCCCGGCGAAGAAGGAGGGGGGGTTCCAGAAATGGACTTCCGTGCTGAGCCCTTTGTTTTGTGTAAGGACAGATGTTGCACAGCAAAGGCGCCGGAACACAAATTTTGGCCCGGAAAAATTGTTTTCACGAAAAAAATCCCCCCCACATATGTGTAGTCAAACTGATCCGCGCGATGGGGGGATCATTTTGAGCCATGTATGTTGGGGTCGGAACCCCCCCCCCCCCGGCACGGCAGGTGGGGCAGCGCCAGTCCAAACCCCCCTCCCAGCACGGCGACCAAGATGGGGGAGGGGGGGGGTTTGGCAAATGGGCTTCCATGCCATGCCCCCCCCCCCCCCGCCGCAAAGCAATTTTCTTCCCGCCCAGAGAAACTCAGCAACTGCGCGAGCAATTGGCCATGGCATTAATCAAGGAAGGTCCAACCCTCCCTCCTCTGTCCGTGCCGGAGTTGAACAAGGCCCTCGAACGACCTCAGCTAACACAGAGGATGAGACTGATCCTATCCAACTTGAAAGCCTATGTCAGGATGAGGGCGGGAGAAGTCGGCAGAGTCCGGTTACCTGTGGAGTTCAAGGGCCGAGTTGCAAACGACATGATGGATTTGAGCGAGCAGCTGGCGTGGCGCACCTGGGACTGCGTCTATCAGTCCCAGACGCCATATGTCAGAAGGTATGCGGGATCCACCAGCAGCACAGTGCGGTCACACCAGCATCATGCTGCGCTGGCAGACACCACAGAGGCCCTTGGAGACAACTCCCTTGGCGCAGTGTCAAGTTCAGGGTGATCTGGGGCGTCTTGCAATGGCACACACGCCAAGGGGAGTGGATCCCCGTCGATTCCCCGGCAAGTTGAGGCCGCGAGCGCTCCAGTCAGTGTGGTTCTCAAGGGGGGGCGCATCTGCCACTTACCGTGTCCCCACTAGTTCCGACCACAGGACCCCCCCCCCCTCCAACCGGAGGCACCCCGCGGTGCCGCCAGCGATGCAGCCACCCTGCCTGGTCGCAGACCTCGCTAGCTGCTGGGCCAGAGTGTCCAACGTCGATGAACCCAGCACGCCGGATGAAAGCGCCATCCTACCGTGGCGCCCCCATATGAGGGCTGGATACGGTTCCCGGCTTCTCGCGCTGGCATCCTACGCGGCGCCAACCAGCTCGCCTTTTATGGCAGAAGCACTACCAAGCATCTTCGCGTAGCGGGCCCGCATGAGGGCGACCGCGTCCTCGATGTGCAGCTTCACGTCGGCCTCCAAGCCGTTGAGGATTTGCAATGGATCCCACCGGCCGGCAGCGCCCTCCACAAAACGATCGCCGCTGGGGCAGCCTCAACCGGACGGCAACCATACCTCCCGCTGGCCAGTCTGGTCATTTCCGTTGAGAATGCCTCCAAGTCCAGGTACGGGCCCCTTCTTGGGGCTCTAGCCGCCTTTGCATGGGTATGCTTTCTGCGCGTTGGAGAGGTGGCCAGTGTCAGAGTGGCAGACATAGAGCTTCCGGGGTCTATTCAGTTTTGGAACAGCAAAACAGGGGAAGAGGGGTACTCCACCAGGCCCGTGTCCAGGTACGCGGACCAGGTGCGGGAATGGGCCTACATTTTCTCGGTGGCATCTGGCAAGCAGACTGATATTCTGGTCTCGCGAGCAGGTGAAGTGGGCCTTGAGTCCGGCATGGCAGAGTGCTCTGTGGGCACGGCGTATGCCACGGCCAGGTGGCACGCCCTTCGCCGAGGAGGCGCGGTGGCGTGCTGGGCCCGCAAGCCCGACACGGCCTATTTCAAATGGTGGGGGCGATGGCAGTTTCTTGCGGTGGCTATACAGTATGCAACACATGGATTGATCCAACAGTCATTTCCCCCACCACCCTCCCAGCCTGGGATCGGGCCCAGGGACCCAGCTAGGAGCCCTAGCAACTAGGCCTCGCCTCCATATGGGGCAGGGCCATGCAGCCCGAGATGGCCAAGGTGGTTGACACGTTAACGCAAAGGAAATGCCGAGCCCCCCGCCCTACGCGAGGCATAGGACCCCGGCTCGGGACCACGGCACCCTATAGCGTCCCGCGCTGAAGACCATCACCTGGTTTTGAAGCAGAGCAATCCGACGCCACCTCAATTGCCGGGGAGCCGGTGGAGCACCCCGTCCCGCTAGACGACCTGGTTACTGCAGACCCTAAAGGGGCTGGCCCTCCGTTGCCGCCCAGTCCGGCCCCCGGGGATGCGCATGGCGCCGTGGCCGCTGAGGCTACTGTGCAGCTAGGCGTCTCGGTGGCTGGTGCGTGGGAAATTGGTGGGGAAACCCCCATTGCGGGTTGCGCAGAGGGACCCATTGTTATCGATTCTGTTGCGGACACCACAGTGGAGAATGTGACAACACACCCCGCAGCAGCTTCGCAGTAGGAACAGCAGGCCCCAGCTCAGTGTGACCCAGTGGCAGGCCCTCCCGATTCATAGGGGGATTAGGGCTTGGGTGGAAGTCCGCGTCGGCCCGTGGACCGGTTCGCAGCACCGCGGGTCGGGATAACAGAGGCGAAATGTTGGGCCATGTCTTCTACATATACAAGGGCCCGCGTGGCCCTCTGGTGGAAGTGGGTAGTGCTCCGCCCATGTGACCCACCTCAGCTTCACGTGGTCCGACTGGCTGCCGTCGAGTGGCCGCACCAGCGGGGATCCCAAAAGGTCCCAAATGGCGTTGCACTGGAGGCAGCCGGTCTTGACGGCCGCAGGCGGCGCAAAGCCTGATGGAGGATACCAAACTTGGCTCCTGCAGAGCACCTCACGTCCAAGGCGAGGCGAACAGGGCGGGTAGGTGGTGGAGACCCGGGCGCAGAGTCAACGGCCCCGATAGGGGGGACAGAGTGTGGGAGACGGCCCCTCTCTAAACTTCATGCAGGCCCTTACCCCCCATTTCTACTCGATCGCCGCCGCCCAAAGATGCAGCATGTGGGTGGTGGCGAAGCGAATTGACCTGTGGCTGAATCGGGTCGCTGATACGGCAGAGGATTACCGCCTGCTTCACGCCCTATAGGTATACCTAAGTTCCTGCAGGCGCTGAGCGAGATGTCCCCAGACATTTCGCACGCTTGCCTGCATGTCTCTACCTCCCCGGTTGTGCGGGCGGTGGGGGGGCGTGGATGAAGCTATCCTACATAAGGGCTTGGGGACTATAGGAGACTTCCCCCTCCCCCAAGACTTGTGAGATTTCGTAGTGCCGCACATTCCGCAAGGATGGACTCTAGGGGTTCAATGTAGAGGAAGGCTCGGAGGATGGGGATCGGGTGGTGAAAGGGGCATCCCGCTGGGTTACCCAGCAGGTGGAGGGCCTGGTCTCCACCGTGCGCGGGCGAGGGGTTTACCAAGTGCCCTCGGTCCCCTGCCCCCCCACGGGCTACCTTTTCGTGATCCCCAGGTCCTCGGAGAAGGTCTCCCTTATCCTCAGGTGCGCTAAGCAGAATAGATGGATGGGTTGATGCTGGCGACCTTCCGGCTAGACTCTTGGAAGGACTTGGTGCGCGCCCTCGCAAGGACCCCCCCCGGGGCAGCCCCTTTTCGCGGTACGCATTGACCTTAAAAACGCGTTTTGGCGTTTGCCCTAGGCGCCGACGATTTTCTGATTTTGACGAGTGCCGCGCCTGCCGGCTGTAGAGTTGGAGCTCGTCCCCTTGGGATGGAAGTGCAATCCGTACTTGCGCCAGACAATCCTTGCGCGGGTACTCCAGGGAGTGCTCCCTCCGGGGGTGCTGCTAATGCACTACCTGGACGATTTCCTTCCAATTTACACAGAGGAGGGAGTCCTTAGGGACGACGGTCGCGCAGCTGTGCGTGCTTGTGTCCAAGAAGGGTTTGTCATCGGTCCCAAAAGTGTTTTGCACCCTGTCCAGTTGGTACCCTTCCTTGGGAAGGCTCTAAATTTGGTGTCCCGCACGGTGACCTGCCAGACACACACGCTGCTCCAGCTTTGCGTGGGGTGGATAAGCTTGGCTCTTGGGGATGGGGGTGGCTTGCACCTTGGCAGTTACCTCGGCCTGCTCACTTGGTACGTACGTCCGCGTGGGCTGGGATGTCCGTTTGGGGCGGGGGGGCTGGTGCTGGCCCCAATGGGGTGGGACGGTGGATGGGGAACACCAGCCGAGTCACGGGTTGCCTGTTAAGATACTTGAGAGCCTCGCCACCCTTGCTGCATTGGCGGCTGAGCCGTGGGCAGCCTCTGCCTGGAGATCTTGGCCCCACGTTGTGGCATTTATTGTCGGAGCAAAACGGTGCTTGACGCCATCGACTGTTTGGGCAGGCAATTTGCTTGCATGTGTGGATGTGGCTCGGGATGCAAGGAGGTGGAGGTTTGACGCACTTGTGCCCTTCGTGGTAGTCAAGTCCTTTTACCCACCCCAATCCCGGTACGGGTGTCTGCAAACAATTGCCTTGCACGCAGTGGCGTGGTCCGCCAGGCGCGGGCCTCGGGCACTATCTGTAGCGATAGTGAAGTAGCTCGGGCCCAAGTGTTGTCACTGCGCGCCTGTAGCCACCTCCAGCACCAACAGGCACTCTTGCGATCACTGCCCAGAATCCTTTGGGTTTCGGGTTTGGTGGTAAGGCTCGTGGTTGGTGCCGTCATAACTCCGGCTAGGGGACCCCATGTCCCGAGTCAACTCCGTCTACCAAGGGTCACATGCCAGGGCGGAGGTGAGGGCGTGGGACGTGTGGCAAAGGTTGTTATGCAACCTTGATCAGTGTCAAATCCGTGGTGTCCTTTGCCCGCGGGACTAGTGAGGTCTGTGGTGGGGGGGGCAGCACCCGCCGTGTTTCAGTGGGAAGTGAGCGGCCCGACCTTGTGTCATGCTTAGCGTATGGTCTGCCTTGCCATGGCGCAGAGGTGGCCGCAAGGCCAAGATCCGCCGCCGGGGCGGCCGCCGCCACAAGCGCTTTGCAGAGATGGTGGCGCACCGCTGCGCCAAGGCCCGCCTCCACCGGGGCCGGGCGGCCCGTCCGCCGCCGGTGGCTCGGAGCCCAGGCGTGGTCGGTCTTTCAGCCACCATGCATCCGGCCCAGTGGGGCGGACCTTCTTGCGGCAGCAGCTCTGGACCTGACGACTCGCCTTTGCTGTACTTCAGCCGAGGACCACGATGCCGCCGGCAGCCTTGATGTCACATCTGACATCCCGGGGCATTTTTGCCGGCACCGGTGGGGGCTGCTCAAGGGCACCCAGACATCGCACCTCACCATCTCGACCAACGGCTGGTGAGCTAGCACCAGTCTAAAAACCCTCAGGATGGTAGCTATGGGACGGATTGCCCACACACACTGCCACGCTCGAAGCCAGTCGTGATACGCCTCGATTTCTCGTGCGTCTTCCCTCTGTCAGGCCGGGCCCACCCCGCCCGCCAACCGTCCAAGACCCCTCCTTGGGCCAGACATGCAGTCCTGTGGGGGACAGATGCACATACGTGGCCTCCCCCCGACCGCCAGACGCCAACGTGGCGCCTGCCCCGACAGCTCTGCGCCGACATGGCGCGGGCTCAGTGGCAGGGCACCATCGTGGTGCCGCGAACGTACCCGTGCGCCGTCGTGGCGCGGCCTTCATGGCAGAGCGCCGTCGTGGCGCGGCCTTCTCGGCAGAGCGCCGCCGCGGCGCCGCCCAAACAATCCAGCGCCAACGTGGCACCACTTCAGTGGTAGCACACCACCGTGGTGCAGCCAACGTGCACGTGTGCCGCCGTGGCGCAGTGTTCGGGGCACGGCGCCGTCGTGGCACTGCCCAGACAGCCCTATGCCTCCGTGGCGCCAGTGCAGTGGCAGAGCGCCATCGTGGTGCCGCCAACGTGCACGTGCGCCCTCGTGGCGCACGCCTCGGGGCATAACGCCACTGCGGCGCTGCCCAGACAGCCGTGCGCCGACGTGGCGCCAGTTCAGTGACGTGGCACCGCCGTGGTGCAGTCAACGTACACGTGCGCCGTCGTGGCGCTGCCCAAACGGTCCTCGTGCGTCAGCCTGGCCATGGTGTGTCCTCCAGGCCAATACTCGAGGCACCATGGCGGGGCCTGCACCTGGCGCTCCGCCACCCTCCGTGACACCCTGTGCAGAGGTGACCAGTCATCGGCGGTACTCACCTCCTCACGTGCCATCGGCGAACGTCGCCGTCTTGCTCGGGCACCATTGTGGTGCCGCCTTCTCGGTCACGTGCCGTCTCGGTGCGCGTATCCTAGGGCTCGTCGTTTGGGCCCGGCCCTTGCGGCCGGGCGTCCTCGGTGACCTCCACGGCGGTGCACCGCTGTGGTGCTATGGCTGTGACGCCCGTCCCGCACTCACAGAACCCCGGAGTACCCAGGCCACCGACGGTGCGCGTGATCGTGTAGCGTGACTGTACTCGCGACACCGGCGGTACTCAGCCCGTTAGCAGTGCGCATAGTCGTGCTGGGCCGCGTTCTATTTAGCCCGGCGACATTTTCAAGTCGGGGGTGATGCCCCGGGAGACCCACACCTTCCGTTCACGTTGATCTTGGGACGATGCCTCGGGTGGACCCAGGACAGTTCGGGGCGGTCGGTGGCCGGGACCGGAGAGCAGATCGGACCGTAGTGTTGTCGTACACCGACGCTGTGACCCAGACGGCCTGCTAGGAGGAGCGTTCTCAGGTGTGCGCCGAGATTCGTCTTACTCTAGCGGAGGTAAGACGGAGGACTCCCGCGGCTGTGCCTGCGTGGGGCCCCCGGGGGACGACGCCAAGGCTCACCGTACGTGGGACCACGGCAGGCGCTCCTCCTCCTCCTCCTCCAACGGGCAGGTGCAGGGCTGTACGCTCCCATATATATGGGTGCAAGGGAGCCCACACCTTGCGCTGTGTGTTGCCCGCTTGTTCAGACCACTGTGACCCCTTGCGGATGTTCCTTTGTAGGTGCCGCCGCGCTTCTTCAGTGTGAGGCCAGTGGATGATGTTCTTTGTGCAGGAGGGCGGGAGGGGGGGGGGAGACGTTGCGCTGGGCGGTGGAGCCGGGACGGAGTCCACACACCATTGTGCTGTGATCCTGACCGTTGTTGGCCTCCATAAGTGTGCCAGTGAGTTGCCAAGGGCCCGTCTTTCAGTGCCCGCCCCACTGTCTTGCCGTACCTTCTTTTTGAGCAATAGGTGGCCCTGTACCCATTTGGCCTCAGCATTGGCATCAGCACCGGCATCAGCAGAGGCATAGCACCGGCATCAGCACCGGCACCAGCCCCAGCATAAGCACTTGCACGAGCGGCGCCATTCGCACCGGCATACCAGCAACACAGGCATGAACGCCGGCACCGGCGCCGGCAATACCACCGGCATAAGCACCGGCATTAGCACCGGCAACAACACCGGCGTGAGAACCGTCATGAGCACTGGCATCAGCATCGGCGCCCGCACCAGCGTCAACACCGGCATGAGCACCAACACCACCACCGGCTTCATCAGCGGCATCAGCACAGGCCTCACCACGGGCATCAACATCAACACCACCACCAGCACCATCATCTGCACCGCCACCGGCACCGCCATTAGCATCGGCAACAGCACCGGCATCAGCACCGGTATCACCACCGGCATCATCACTGGCATTAGCACGTGCATCAGCACCGGCGCCAGCACCGGCATAGCACCACAATCCGCACCGGCGTACCAGCATTACCAGAACCGGCATCAGCACGGGCATGAGCACCAACACCACCACCGGCATCATCAGCGGCATCAGCACAGGCCTCACCATGGGCATCAACATCAACACCACCACCAGCACCAGCATCTGCACCGCCACCAGCACCGCCATTAGCATCGGCAACAGCACCGGCATCAGCACCGGTATCACCACCGGCATCATCACTGGCATTAGCACCTGCATCATTACCGGCGTCAGCACCGGCATAGCACCGCAATCACCACCGGCATGGCACCGGCATAAGCACTAACACCAGCACCACAATCCGCACCGGCATACCAGCATTACCAGAACCGGCATCAGCACCGGCATCAGCACTGGCATCAACACCGGCATTAGCAGCAGGGATGACACTGGCATCAGCACCGGTATCAGCACCGGCATCACCACTAGCATTAGCACCAGCATTAGCACCGGCATCCGCACCGGCATAGCATCGCAATCACCACCGGCATAGCACCGGCTTAAGCACTAGCACCAGCACCACAATCCGCACCGGCATACTAGCATTACCAGCATCGGCATCAGCACCGGCATCAACAATGGCATCAACACCGGCATTAGCAGCAGGAATAACACCCGCATTAGCACCGGTATCAGCCCCGGCATCATCACTCGCATTAGCACGTGCCTCAGCACCGGCATGAGCGCCGGCATGAGCACTGGCATCAGCACCGGCATACCACCGGCACAAGCACCGGCATCAGCACCGGCATACCAGCAGCACCAGCACCAGCATCAGCACCGGCATCAGCATGAGCACCAGCACAAGCAGCGGCACCGCCACCAGCATCAGCATGAGCACCGGCACTAGCACCGGCACTAGCACCGGAAACAGCATTGGCATGAGCCCCGGCATCAGCACCGGCATCATCACCAAGATTATCACCGCCTTGAGCACCGGCATCCGCACCGGCATACCATCAACACCAGCACCGGCCTGACCACAAGCATTAGCACCAGCATCAGCACCGGTATCAGCACCGGCACTGGCATTAGCAACGGCACTAGCACCGGAATCAGCACCAGCATCAGCACTGGCATTGGCACTGGCAACAGCACCTGCACAAGCACCGGCATCAGCACCACAATGAGCACCGGCATGAGCAAGCATCAGGACCGGCACCAGCCCCCGCATCAGCACCGGCATTAGCACCGGCATCAACACCACAATGAGCACCGGCAGGAGCCCCGGCATCAGCAACCCAATGAGCATCAGCATGAGCACCGGCATGAGCACCGGCATGAGCACCGGCACCAGCACCGGAATTAGCACCGGCATTAGCAACACCAACACCAGCACGGGCAACAGTGCCGCCATGAGCACTGCCATCATCACTTTCACCAGCACTGGCATCAGCACCGACATCAGCACCGGCACCGGCACCAGCATCAGCAACGGCATCAGCACCGGCATCAGCACAAGCGCACGCACCCGCAACCGCAGAAGCACCAGCACCAGCATCAACACCGGCATCAGGACCGGCACGAGCAGTAGCATGAGCACCGGCACGAGCACCGGCATCAGCACCAGCAGCCGCACCGGCATGAGCACTAGCATCAGCGCCGGCATCAGCAACGGCTTCAGCACGGACGCGAGCACCCACACCGGCATAACCACGGGCCCAGCACTGGCACCAGCACATGCATCAGCCCCAGCACCAGCCCCGGCACCAGCACTGGCATCAGCATATGCATAAGCACCAGCACCAGCCCCGGCATCAGCACCACCAGCAACACGGGCATCAGCACCCGCAATAGCACAGGCACCAGCACGGGCATCAGCACCACCATCAGCACGGCCCTATGTACCGGCACCCGCATTGGCATCAGCACTGGGTAGGAGCACTGGCATCAGCACCAGCATCAGCACAGGCACCAGCACCCGCACCCGCACGGGCACCAGCACCAGCATCAACACCGGTATCAGCACCGGCACGAGCAGTAGCATGAGCACCGGCACGAGCACCGGCATCAGCACTGGTATCTGCACCGGTATCCGCACCGGCTTCAGCACAGACACGAGCACCCACACCGGCATAACCACGGGCCCAGCACCGGCATCAGCACATGCATCAGCACCGGCACCAGCCCCGGCACCGGCACCGGCATCAGCACATGCATAAGTCCCGGCAGCAGCACTGGTATCAGCACCCGCACCAGCCCAGGCACCAGCACGGGCATCAGCACCACCATCAGCACGGCCCTATGTACCGGCACCCGCATTGGCATCAGCACTGGGTACGAGCACCGGCATCAGCACCAGCATCAGCACAGGCACCAGCACCCGCACCCGCACGGGCACCAGCACCAGCATCAACACTGGCATCAGCACCGGCACGAGCAGTAGCATGAGCACCGGTACGAGCACCGGCATCAGAACTGGTATCTGTACCGGCACCAGTACCGGCACGAGCACCGGCAGCAGCACCGGCATCAGCAGGGGCATCAGCACCGGCATCAGCACCGGCACTAGCACCGGCTTCAGCACAGACACGAGCACCCACACCGGCATGACCACGGGCCCAGCACCGGCATCAGTACATACATCAGCACCGGCACCAGCCCCGGCACCAGCACCGCCATCAGTACCGCAGTAAGCAGCGGCAGCAGCAATGGCATCAGCACCCACACCAGCACAGGCACCAGCACAGGCATCAGCACCACCATCAGCACGGCCCTATGCACCGGCACCCGCATTGGCATCAGCACTGGGTACCAGCACCCGCATCAGCACTGGCATACCAGCAGCACCAGCACCGGCTTCAGCACCGGCACCAGCACCGGCATTAGCACCGGCATAAGCACCGGCATCACACCGGCATCAGGACTGGCATTACCACAGGCAACAGCAGCGGCATCAGAACCAACACCAGCACCGGCATCAGCACCAGCATCAGCACCGGCATCAGCATCAACACCAGCACAAGCACCGGCACCAGCACCAGCATGAGCACCGGCACCAGCACCGGCACCAGCACCGGCAACAGCACCGGCATCAGTACCAGCGTAAGCACCAGCATTAGCACCGGCATCAGCACCGGCATTAGCACCGGCATAAGCACCGGCATCAGCAGCCATCAGCACTTGCATGAGCACCGGCATCAGCACTGGCACCAGCACCAGCATCAGCACCGTCAGCACCGGCATTAGCACCGGCATAAGCACCGACATCAGCACCGGCATCCGCACCAGCATCCGCACCGGCATCAGCACTGGCATCAGCACCGGCATCAGCGCCGGCATCCGCACCGGCATGCCAGCAACACCAGCACCGTCATGCACACCGGCATCAGCACCAGTATCAGCACCGGCATCAGCAGCGGCACTGGCATTAGCACCGGCACCAGCACCGGAATCAGCACCACCGGCAGCACCGGCATTAGTACTGGCAACGGCACCTGCACAAGCACCGGCATCAGCACCACAATGAGCACCGGCATTAGCACCGGCATCAGCACCGGCACCAGCCCCCGCATCAGCGCCGGCATCAGCACCGACATCATCACCACAATGAGCATCGGCATGAGCACCGGCATCAGCACTGGCATCAGCACCCCAATGAGCATCAGCATGAGCACCGGCATGAGCACCGGCATCAACACTGGCATCATCACCGGCATTAGCACTGGCCTCAACACCGGCATGAGCACCGGCATGAGCACCGGCAACAATGCCGGCATCAGCACAGGTATCACCACCGGCATCATCACCGGCATTAGCACCGCCCTCAGCACCGGCATCATCACCGGCATTAGCACCGGCAACAGCATCGGCACCAGCACTGGCATGAGCACCAACATCGGCACCAGCACTAGCACCAGCATCAGCACCGGCATAGCACCGGCATCAGCACCCGCACCAGCATCAGCATCAGCACCAGCATCAGTTCCCGCACCAGCTCCGGCATCAGGACCGGCATCATCACCGGCATCAGCACCGGCACCAGCACCGTTATCATCACCTGCATAAGTACCGGTATCAGCACCCGCACCAGCTCACACATCAGCAGCAGCATTAGCACCGGCATCAGCAGCGGCATGAGCACCGGCAGGAGCACCGGCAGGAGCACCGTCACCAGAACCATCACCAACACCGCCACAAGCACAGGCTTTGGCACCAGCATCAGCACCCGCAGCAACACCAGCACCAGCACGGGCAACAGTGCCGCCATGAGCACTGCCATCATCACTTTCACCAGCACTGGCATCAGCACCGACATCAGCACCGGCACCAGCACCATCATCAGCACCGGCATCAGCACCGGCATCAGCACAAGCACCAGCACCCGCACCCGCACGGGCATCAGCACCAGCATCACAGGCACCAGCACCGGCATCAGCAGCGGCACTGGCATTAGCACCGGCACCAGCACCGGAATCAGCACCACCGGCAGCACCGGCATTAGTACTGGCAACGGCACCTGCACAAGCACCGGCATCAGCACCACAATGAGCACCGGCATTAGCACCGGCATCAGCACCGGCACCAGCCCCCGCATCAGCGCCGGCATCAGCACCGACATCATCACCACAATGAGCATCGGCATGAGCACCGGCATCAGCACTGGCATCAGCACCCCAATGAGCATCAGCATGAGCACCGGCATGAGCACCGGCATCAACACTGGCATCATCACCGGCATTAGCACTGGCCTCAACACCGGCATGAGCACCGGCATGAGCACCGGCAACAATGCCGGTATCAGCACAGGCATCATCACCGGCATTAGCACCGCCCTCAGCACCGGCATCATCACCGGCATTAGCACCGGCAACAGCATCGGCACCAGCACTGGCATGAGCACCAACATCGGCACCAGCACTAGCACCAGCATCAGCACCGGCATAGCACCGGCATCAGCACCCGCACCAGCATCAGCATCAGCACCAGCATCAGTTCCCGCACCAGCTCCGGCATCAGGACCGGCATCATCACCGGCATCAGCACCGTTATCATCACCTGCATAAGTACCGGTATCAGCACCCGCACCAGCTCACACATCAGCAGCAGCATTAGCACCGGCATCAGCAGCGGCATGAGCACCGGCAGGAGCACCGGCAGGAGCACCGTCACCAGAACCATCACCAACACCGCCACAAGCACAGGCTTTGGCACCAGCATCAGCACCCGCAGCAACACCAGCACCAGCACGGGCAACAGTGCCGCCATGAGCACTGCCATCATCACTTTCACCAGCACTGGCATCAGCACCGACATCAGCACCGGCACCAGCACCATCATCAGCACCGGCATCAGCACCGGCATCAGCACAAGCACCAGCACCCGCACCCGCACGGGCATCAGCACCAGCATCACAGGCACCAGCACTGGCATCAGCACCGGCCCAAGCAGTAGCATGAGCACCGGCACGAGCACCCGCATCAGCACTGGTATCTGCACTGGCACCAGCACTGGCATCACCATCGCCATCAGTACGGGCATGAGCACCGGCATCATCACCGGCAGCAGCACCGGCATCAGCACCGCCAGCAGCACGGGCATCAGCACCGGCATCAGCACCGGCACTAGCACCGGCTTCAGCACAGACACGAGCACCCACACCGGCATAACTACGGGTCCAGCACCGGCATCAGTACATGCATCAGCACCGGCATCAGCCCCGGCACCAGGCTGCCATCAGTACCGGCATAAGCCCCGGCAGCAGCACTGGCATCAGCACCCGCACCAGCACAGGCACCAGCACAGGCATCAGCACCACCATCAGCACGGCCCTATGTACCGGCACCCGCATTGGCATCAGCACTGGGTACCAGCACCGGCATCAGCACCAGCATCAGCACAGGCACCAGCACGGGCACAAGCACCAGTTTTAGCACCGGCATCAGCATGGCACCAGCACCAGCCCCACCATCGGCACGAGCACCGGCATGAGCACCGGCATCAGCACCAGCATCCCGCACCAGCCTTGGCACGAGCACCGGCATCAGCACCGCCATAAGTGCTGGCAACAGCAACGGCGTCAGCACCGGCAGCAGCACCGGCATCAGCACCGGCATCAGTTCCCGCTCCAGCACCGGCATCCGCACCGACGCTAGCACCGGCACCAGCACCGCCATCAGCACCCTAAGCACCGGCATAAACACAGGCATCAGCACCAGCATCAGCACAGGCATCAGCACCGACGCTAGCACTGGCATCAGCACCGCCACGAGCACTGCCACCAGCTCCGCCACAAGCACAGGCTTTAGCACTGGCATCAGCACCGGTACCAGCACAGCCATGAGCACCGCCATGAGTGCCGGCATCAGCACTGGCACCAGCACCAGCATCAGCACCGGCATCAGCACCGGCATGAGCAGTAGCATCATCACTTGCACAAGCACCGGCACCAGCACCGGCATAAGCACCGGCATCAGCACCCGCACCAGCACAGGCACCAGCACGGGCATCAGCACCAGCATCAGCACCGGCACGAGCAGTAGCATCATCACTGGTACCAGCACCGGCACCAGCAGCGGCATCAGCACTGCCATCAGCACGGACACCAGCACCAGCACCAGCACCTGCACCAGCACTGGCACTGGCACCGGCACCGGCACACGCACTAGTACTGGGGCTGTCTCTAAGGAATCCAATTTTTTGTGCTTAGGACCGCTCCAAGGGACCACCAACCACCAACCACCAACCCCCACCAAACGCCAACGATCAACCGCCAGTCGCCAGCGGCGTCCAACCGCCAACCGCTGCAACTGCCACCAACCACCAATCACCAACCACCAACCGTCACCAACAGCCAGTTACCAACTGCCAACTGCCAATTGCCACCAACCTCCAACCGCCAATCGCCACCAACCATGGTTGAACATATGAGCCACACGGGATCTTTTTGCAAAGCTGCCGTTTCGGAAAATATTTTGTTCTCTCTTAAGGATTGTCCTGACCAGCACCGGCATCAGCACTGCCATCAGCACCGCCGAAAGCACGGGCACCAGCAACGGCATCAGCACCCACCCCCCACCGGCATCAGCACCCGCATAAGCACCGGCATCAGCATCGGCACCAGCACCGACACCAGCACCGGCATCAGCACCAGCAACGGCACCGGTACCAGCACCGGCATGAGCATTAGCTTGAGCACCATTGCCAGCACCGGCACCAGCAGCCGGCATCAGCACTGGCATCAGCACCGGCATCTGCACAGCAATGAGCACCGGCATGAGCACCGGTTCCAGCACCGGCATTAGCACCCGCACCAGAGCAGACACCAACACCGGCATCAGTGCCGACATCAGCACCGGCAGCAGCACCGGCATCAGCATTGGCATTGGAACAGTGTTTTTCAGCTCCCCAGTGGAACTGCCGCCAAGCGCAAAAGCGTACAAAGTGTACAACGTCGCTCAATAAGCAACCCCAGCATTGTTTCTGAGTGTACAAATGGCCAAAGAGCGCAGGTTGGTGTCTGTGGCAAAGCAGTGATGGTCTCACTGCATCACAATGCTGTAGCATTCGATCACCATCCAACAATTTTGCTACTTTCGGCGCCCAGGGTTTCTCACGTACTGTTGTCCATCCTCCTCCTCTGCACAGTGCATGTTCTGCCGCCGTGCCACCGCTGTACATCAGCGGGTGGATCTTGGCACGAGTCGCCGGAAGTCCTCCTCCGCATCTCCTACGCCGCAAAGCAGCGCTCCATCACGGAAGCCACAGCACAGGACCCTGCGCACGTGCCAAATGTCCCAAGCCTCCAGCTCTCATTCTACTTCGTCCCTCGAGAGCAGCGTTGGAAGCAGCCTCAACATGTCGCAGTTTAATCCCACTGCGCAGTCCATGGGTCACTCTGTTGCCGCAAGCCACGATTTCGCCAAAACGGCCGAGGGCAGTCTGCGCAGCCTCACGTTCATCAAAGAATCTGAGCTCATCTGCTCCACCCGTATTCATGCCGGTCCTGTAAGAGGTGGCACGGGCTGATGAGGAACGGCCGGGTGATGTGAGAGGGTTTGGGGATTGCAGGTTATTCGGGGAGGCCCAGCAAGGATGCCGTGAGGATGTTCTGAAGGGGTGTGGCGCAGGCCTTTGTTGGCCATCAGGGGTCAACCCAAAAAAAAATCCATTTCTAGTGTCAATCCACGCTCGCCTTACAGCTCACTACTTACGGGTGCGGCCCCATAGGGGGGGGAGAGGGCGTTGGGAGTACCCAGAGACAGAAAATTGGTCCCATGCCATTGGTCAGGTGGCGTCCCGCCGAGGTACCTGCGGCGAGCCTTTGGCCAAGAACAGATGTTGCACCGACAGCCGCATCCGACCAACCCGCACAACACCCTGCCAACAAACCCGTGCTCCCACCATGATACCATCAACGCCAGACACCCTCCTTCCCAGGCTCTGGGGTGGGGATGTTGGGTTGGGGTTGGCCAGTTTAGAGCTGCAGATTCTCATGTGGGGAGAGCGGTGTTGTCGTCAGGTTGCAGAGTGTTGCCCCCAGCCTCTGCTTTCCATTATGCACCGTCTCTTGCTCGCCCTGAACCTCCTCTTTCCTCTGATCCTTCCTCAGCCCCCCCCCCCCGCCCTCGTCCTCCTCCCTCTCCCTTCTACCCCTTCCTGTTGACCTGGCACCAGTACAATAATCCTGGTTGCTTGTGGGCCGGAGGGCCCACTTGCATTGCCATGGACAGAGAGAGATGCCCGGATGGGAGGCCCCGATTGGCCATGAGGATGAACAGTGTCTGACAGATACTACGCAAGTGCGAAAGCCACGGGGAGGCTAACCGGATCCCTGCAACGGTGGCCACAAGCAGGCACAGTCGCCAGCGAGAGAGAGTGGCGAACTGGTGCACTTGTGGGCACAACGGTGACAGGGGCTGCCGCTGGCTGAACCCTGGCCAAGCTACTGTGGGAGACGCCGCTGATTGTTGATGACCGAGGAGGGACCGGAACGCGCAGAGACTGGTGTGGCGAGACGCCACTGCGCACGGGTACTACACACGTAGATACTGCTGACCGGCCCCTGGATCCTGCAGGAACTACTGCAGGCCGAGACTGCGGCAGGGAGACTACGCGTGGATTGACTGTAGGGAGACACGGCGGGAGTCTGAACCTCGAGCTTGGGCGCACTGGCGCCCCATACCCCAGGCCCGCACTGCACATTGAGAGCGGTGTGTGGTCGAGGGTCACGTGTTTTCCAAAACCAAAACCAAACCTTCAACCCCCTCGATGGATCAACCCTCCCCCAAGTTTTTGGGTACGGTGGGCGTAGCACCAGGGCGGTTGCAGCTCAGCTTGAGGTTTTGCCAGCCTCCCTTGTAACCACAGGACAGTCGCACAACTTGGCCCAAACTGCCAAGGCCCCACCAAAGGGCCCTGATGAAGCACATGGTGGAAGCATGTGCGTACCTAGACCCATTGAACGGGCCGGGTAAAGCAAGCTCTGGAAGCACATAACTACCTGGGCCCCGCTGAAGGCCTTGGAGGAGCAAACTGGGACACTGTACGGACAGAAACCCCTCGAAACAACTGGCAAAATGCCTGAGTATGCTGCGCACCAATGACATGTAACACTTGAGGACCCGCAACCCCCTGGACCCTACATTTCCCACATCAGTGTTGGTGAGCACCCTCTGAACTCCGCTGTCTTGGGAAAGACTTTGTGTGGAGCATGCTGGCGCTGGCATGGGAGGGACACCAAGGGGCAGAAGCAGATTTTGTGAGCAGAGGGACAACTGTCCCACTCTCACCTAGTAAAAATAGTTTTCCCGGCTGTCAGGGGTCCCCGAGCGGGCTCCTGCCCCCTTCACCCCCAACCCAAGAGGTTGACAACCCAGCCCCCCATCCACAATCGGAGGATTCCCTCCTCAAAAGGCGAACAAGTGCATACACCTGGAAGCATGGACCTGCATATTCACTCAGCCTTTATGGCACACTCCGTTCCTCCTTCTCCTTTCTACCCTCCCCAGTCCTCCTCTGTCGCCCCAGCCTCCATGTCCTCTCCCCTCCCCCCCTTCTCGTTCCCAGGGGATTTGCCGCTCATGGACTCCGACCTCCGTAACATGGACCTGAACCAGCCCACAAGTCTGGCCTCGAGCGTCACCGTGTGGTCGCATGACCCCGAGAACCACAAGGACAAGCGCCCGCTGGCAGAGAGCATCGACTCGCTGAGCTCACTCAGCACGTGCCTGAGCTCCAGCCCCTCCCTCAAGACGGGGTCCCGCCGCAGCTCTTTGCCCAAGGGGGGCCGCCTCTCCAAATCCGGAGGCAAGGCTCCGGACGACGATACGGTGATGATGTGGGTATGGCCTGTGAATGTGATGCCAGCAGACGGGATAGCCTCCGACCCCCTCGTGCTGTGTGAGGTCATGGCATTGTGTTGCGGTCCGCGAGCCACAGTGACGTGCTGACACGGTGGGCTCTCTATGCAGCACAAGGGCTGTCCCTACCCACAGGGCTCCCCACACAGGGTGCACTACACAAAGGACAAATATTGCGTTCATTCCGCTTGCTCTCAGAGTGCATGCCGAGTGCCAAAAAGAGTGTAACCCCAATACCTTTCTTTTCTACAACACCAGTACAAGTTTTGTTGATGTAACTTGAGTACCAAAAAACAAAAGCGCGATCCAACTAATTTTATTTTGCCTTAACCGTTCTGCACATGAATGCTCCGGAAGTTACCACCAAAACAATGTGTTGTATCGGATGCATCAGCCGATGCCAGTCCCTGTTCTCCTTCCCCTTCCTCCGCGACGCACACCACAACCGCACTGTGGTCCCGTGTTACTGATGGAGTGCGTCTGTGCAAATATGTGATAAGCGATGTGTGTGCACGGCGCGCGTTTGTCGTTGGGTGGCTCTCAAGGCATCGAGGAGGACCGGCTCAGGGGCGGTGAAGTGGGGCGGATCTGGTGTGCGAAGGCCTCATCGGGAGCCTAAGGCCCCCTCCCGCCTCTCTGCTGTGCCCGGGCACGCGCTGCTGCTGCAAATGGTGGGGCACGACAGGTAGGCGGTCCGGCGGGTACAAGGCAGTGGGCCAGAAACATGGGGTTGCAGTGCACGACCGTGGCCATCGGCGTGCAACACATTTGACATGTGCCCCCGTGGGGCAGCCCAGACAATCGGGGGGGGGATGGCGCGCAGGGGACGCCGCGCCCTGAAGCCCACCGAACAGACTCCTGCACCGCAGTTTACCCGATTCTCAGGATTGTGGAGGATGGGGAAGGAACCCCGAACACAACTGAGTTGGGACGAACCAAGGACCATGGTCTGGCCACTGTGTGGCGCAGACCACCCTGGCCACCACGGAGGCGCGCAGGACACCTGCGTCGACCACAAAGGAGCGCGTGCCACCAGCGGAGGTGCGCACGACACCCGCGGGAACCATGAAGGTGCGCGCAATGCCCACGTGCGCCACACGCAGAGATGGATTATTTGGGCCCAACGCACATGGCAGCAGGGGGAGGCAGGTGGTGGACCACCAGAACAACATGTGGAGGGGTGGAGCAATTGGGGTGACTGTCCCTGTAAAGCAACAGCAACCCAACGGAATGTCAGACGGGGGGGCATGCCCAGGCCATGGGGCGGGGCGGGGCAGGGGGGTGGGGGGGTAGGACTCTTCGCTGCAGCTTGGCACCGCTGGGGCCAGCACCGCCGGCAAGGCTCCCTATCCATTTGCTTGGCTGTCAGGCAGGTGCTCGGCATAGAGTTTTCAGCCGGTGTGCTCGCCACTGCAGTGCACAACAGATGACGTTTGCCAGCCATCGGAGTGGCCCAGAGGGGGCGGGGCTGTCGTACCGCGCCTCTCGTTGGAATGGTGTGTGGGGGTGGCCGCAGTTCACCAGAGTAGCGCTGGATGACCCCCCCCCTCCCCATCCCAACCCCAGTCTGCACCGCACCCCCTCCATTGCCAAACACTATCCCCCAGTCCGCAAACAGTTCCCACTCGCGCAGTACTATTGGCTGTGGAGCTGTCCATCGCTGAACGTGCGTGTGGTGTGAAGGGGGGAGGAGTCACGAACAAGCCTTTTTTTAGTGGCTTGCACACCCTCCCCCAGGGGGGGGGTGCCTGCCTGCCTTTTTGGAAATTCTGGGTGCCCTCAGTGAAATCACCCCCCCCCCCCCCGGTGGGGGTAGGCCAAGAGTGGGTTGGCCTTTTTTGGGGAAAATATTTGTAAGCAAAATTTTCATTCTGCCCCTGAGCAGTGGGTTACCAGATCTGGTCAGTACCCTAGCGGTACTACATTGCATCTGCGGTTGTGGGTTCGAATCCTGGCGCTGTGGTAATTAAAGCGCCAGTGTCAGCAGGCTGTGCCAGGCTAAGATTTTGTGAGGGAATAGATTCAAAGTGAAATATCTATACCACTGCTGAGCTGGATACAACAGAGGTGCTGGGTACTTTAGTGGTAGGATGCTGCGCTTCCAAGCACTGTGTCGCTGGTTCAATTCTCAGGGTGTGGCAGCAGGGGAGCAGAAGGTGCAGGTGTATGCAGCAGTGGTCAAAATTTTTCTGTCTTTTTCTTTTGACAGCTCATCATGAAAGTACTTTGCAAATGTGGTATGAGGGTGGATGACCACCCAAATGCCATGCGTGAGCATCTGAAGTCCCTGGCGCATGGCGATCGGCTGAGTAATGCCGCACAAGGTTGTGGTTGTGTGCGAGGGAGAGTCTAGTGGTGACTCTTCCCCAATTTCTGATTGCTACAGCTCCAGCGACAGTGAGTGAGTAACATACACGTCTTCAGCAAGCAGTGGTGAGCCCTCCACGACTTGATGCATTGCGTGTAGTTTGATATTGGGTAGGTACCGTGGACAAGGCGGTAAGTGGGTGCCTGCCTCCTTGACTGGACCCCCCCCCCTAGGGTAAGGGTAGGGCAAAAGCACTGCCTGCCCTGAAAAAGTGCCTGCCTCCTCCAAGATCCCCCCCCCCCCTCCCCCCGTATCACAAAAAAAGCTTGGTCACAAAGGTGGCGGACATCGGTGGTCATGATGGGCCGCATTTCGGGCTGCTCATGTTTGATGGCGTCGGATACTTGTCTTTGGCCCTTGTGCCTTCTGTGTTGACGCCTGACATGTACACAACAACCGTTCCGCCGGACCTGGTCTGCCCGCCTTCCCCTCGCTCCATCGCTACTGCGGTCAGCACAACTGGAGGGGTATTGTGGATGGGGCAGGCCCAACATCATGATGAGCGTGGGTGGGGCCAGCCAAGCATGTCAGGATAACCCGTCCCGCCACCCGTCATATGGCCAAAAATGCCGTTCGTTTCTTCTTTTTTCAGGTTTGTGACCATTTTTCATTGCTTTTGAGAGTTTTTGGTGTTTTTTTTTGGTGTTTTTCACCACATAAACCCACATGTTTTGCCATTCCGACTTAGGATTGTGGCACTGTTTGCTCTAGGGCCTGTAAGGCCCGCTTTTTGCTGTCTAGCAGCGGGGGAGGGGCCCCGCTGCCGCTAGCGACGTTCAGTACAAAGCTGACCCCCAGTGATTATCTTGGCGGATTGGCCCTCTCATGTTGTTGGCAACGCACGCGTTTTAGAACGAACCGAAGGCACATTCGTGAATAGCAGGTCGGGCTGTACAACGTTTTATAGGAAATGTTTCTTTTCTTGGTCAGAACCTGGAGATCCGAGAAATCCGAGAAATCGCCAAAAAAGAAACCTCACCAAAGCCGATTTCGGCTGCATTTTTGGGAATGGCATTGAAAAATGATAGATATGGCATTTGGAAATTAGAAAAACCGAAGCGATTTCGCAGTTTGGCGAGGGTTTCGAGTTAAGAAACAATCGGACTTTTGACCATTTCGCACGATCAGGCTTTCACGGTTACTCCTTCGGGCCTTTTTCAAGGATTTGGAGCTTCCGGCGTTGTAGTTTGTAGTTTGTTGAATGTATTCAACATCCGCGCTAGATTGGGCAAGACAAGGTGTTGCTCTTTGAAGATCTTGCCCTCGAAGCTAAACCCCGGCACCAGGTAGCGGTTGGTGGGGAGCAGTGGGGTAGAAGTTCCTGTTTGCCTCCCGTTGGTACGTTGTTTTGATTGTCAATGTTTGAGGGCAAGAGGGACGTTTGCACATCTTTGGCACCAAAGGGAATTCTCCCCTTCAGGGGCATATTGGGCTGTATGTGAAAGACCTCCCCTTTCGGGCAAACTTATTGGAAAAGTAGAGCACGGCGCGTGCGCAGCGCATATAATCCCCAAATGAGATTTGGGAAACGGAACGTAAAGGGAGTAGAGGCATTGGAACAATTGCCGGGGAATTCATTCTCTTGTCTTTCCGTTTTGACACCATGTTGAACCCCTGCAGCACCCTCAGTTGGCTGCGCTCCACCAGCGGCATTCCGTGGACCCAATTTACTCCCGTGCGAGGTTTCTGCACAATGGGAAGGGCAGCGCTATTTACCGCACGAAGGTGACATATGCCGACGAGAAGCACAAGGCGCGTGATGGGTGGGAATTCATTGACAAAGATCCGGAGGAGACACCACCACTCTCCGAGTCAGTACCACCTCGGTTGAAGGCCACAACAGAAACATCTTTCTTTGCCCCCTCCTCCGCATCATGTGCTTGTTGGAATGAGAAGTTGCATTGCGCAACTTTGCGATGCGGGGTTTGCAACAAGGAAATACATGAGCCGTGTCCACAAAACAGGCAGTGTGTGAGTTGCATTTGCCGTGTTTGTGACTCACCACCTGCAGGCATTGCGTGCACTGGCAAGAAGCGCCACCCATGAGTGCACCATTGATGCGCTACTCCCGTGTTGCTGGAAGCAACGTGCCGCAATTGCTTTGTACCAAAGACCGCACCACCGCATCCATAGCTTAAGTTTCAGTAGTACAAAAAGAAACGCCGTGTGTGCCATCCATGGTTTCGCCACGAGAATGGCGCAATGTGGTGTCTAGCGTGCCGCGAATACCTACAAGTGGGTGTACGTTCATCATGGGTAGTTGGAAACCCACACCTACGGGTTTCCACCGTGAAGGACCTCACAAAGTGTGGATCACGAGCCAAGTCTTTGGCACTATGGACAAGGTATGGGGAAGCAATATCGTGCAAGACAGTGACAACAAACACCCGGCCAATGTACGAAGGAGTTTTAGAGCCACCAGTCACATGGACCAGTTCGGCATCCCCTACAAGATCCATGGAGATACCATCACACTTCACAACGCGGTCACTTGTGGTGAACAAGCCCCGTATGGCAAATTGTACACCGCTTGTCGGGGCACCAACGACGGACGATGAAGCACCATCCGAGGATGCGGCTATCCTTCAAAGCCAATTCTTTGGGTTGGCATCGGACTCTTGTACAGATCGAGGGCTCACAAGGAGGAGTTAATTTACACCTGCACCAGCCATAGTGATGCTGTTCAGGCCACATACTTGGGCTGTGAGGTCCTGAAAACCGGTGATGCCGGTGCCATTGTGGCCCAGTATGTTTGTTGCATTCACGGCCCCGGTGCAGTCTTTTGTGTGCAACCCATGACTTGTTGCCGTGGTTACGATAGATGTGTCATGTGTTGGGGCTTTGCCTGATTTTTTGTAAGTGCACTTTCTGTGCTTTGCCGATGTTCCAAATTAGAAAGGCTGCAAGACCCGGGGAGGCCATGGGCAGAGCGATCATGCCATGACCGTGGGGGGATGCCTGCAATTCAACATCATTGACGTCCACTGTGCGGGGGGGGGGAGGGGGGTCGGCGGGATGGGAAGTAGGGGGCAAGTCGGGGCAGAATTTCTACATCAAACAACGGCACAACAATGCTGAGGTGAGGGAGAGGGAGGGGAGGGAGTGGGCACATGATTTCCAACCATGAATGAATGAGTGAATGAATCAATGAACCCGAAGCAGTTGGGCCGTACCCACACACAATATTTACAACTGACCTTTAGATTCTGCGGTCATCGCATTCATGTGTTGGTGACGTACCATGTGCAGGGCTGCAAGGTTTGGAATCCGAACCACCGTGATGGTCAACAAAAGGCACATGAAAACAAAGTAGGAGGACCAAAAGTCATAGCTTTTTTTTTTATTGTTTATGATGCAGCACCAAGAATGAAAACAACCATCCAGAGTCCACTGGAAATGAACGACATCTAGATTTGACAAAGTCCACTAGGAAGAACAACAACCATCCACAATGCACTTAGCAAGAACAGCAACTATCTAGGGTGCACAAGGAAATAACATCAACCATCTAGAGTGCACTCCGACTTAACAACAATCATCCAAAGTGCACTCGGAAACAACAACACCATCCACAAAGCAACGGAAATAGCAGCAACCATGCACCGAGCACTAGAAATTAACAGCAACCATCTAGAGTGCAACAAGAAATACCAACAACCATTCAGAGTGCACCATGAAATAACAACAACCATCCGGAGTGCACTAGGAAATGTCAACAACCATGCAAAGTGCACTAGGAGATGGCAGCAACCATCCACGGTGCACAGACAGATAACAGGAACCATCTAGCCTGCACCAAGAAATAGCAGCAACCATCTAGAGTGCACTTTGGCTCATTGGGCGGATTTTTGGGCTCGCCACCTTTTGTCTCTAGTCAGTGTAGATGATGCTTTAGACCAGCCGTTTGCTGCGCCGGGGGCGTCTAGCATCGAGGAGGCCATCAAGAGCTTGATGTGTGCATCATGTTGGCTGTTGTTGCGGTGGCACGTCCTTCGGCTACGGGGAAGGGGGGGGGGGGGCTGCGGCTTCCTATCATTGCAAGCCGCATGTCCGCTTCCTTTGGTTGTTGGGCAAGTGGCACCTTCTACCAACGGCTCTGGAATATGCCACCACATATAGCAACCGAGAGGTTGCTGGTCTGTCATGTTGCCTGATATGGCTGATGGACTGGTTGTGGACTCTATTGTGGATTTGATAGTGCTTGATGTGTAGCTTGCCGCGATGGTCGCCAAAGGTTCCGCCCGGCTTTGCAGCCGGGTCGAGCAAATCGGGATTGTCCAAGGGTAATGGCCCGGCTGTGAAGCTGGGTGACAAGAAATGTTAGGGCACCGAGCCGTCTTGGTCTACTACCAACATGTTGTCCTCTTCTTCATCATACTGATCCACTAACTCAGAGGGATCAAAGTATGCAGCGGTGCCTCGCCCCTCGGGGAGTGTTGGAGCCGGGCCCAGCACATGAAAGGCGGAAAGACCGAAGGACGGCGGGTGCATCCTTTGCCGTTTGGCGGGCATCACTAGCCCAGCAGTCTAGCACGCCGCAGACCCGCAAGCGGCGCCAGGGAGGGGGTGGGTTGGTGGGTGGGTGGGTTGGGGGGGGGGGGGGGCAATCGTCAAATTGCCGCCAGTGAGTGGCCTACAACCGGGCCGGAACTGGAAAGTTCTAGCCATGGGTATACCCTTGGTTGTCAACGGAAATATGGAGAACAGAAAGGCTTGGGCGTGGGTGGTGGTGTACAGGTGACGACTCACCGCTGCCAAGGGCCGTGTTCTTCAGGGTCGGCCCGAAGGAGGTTGGGAGGCAGTTCAATGTCCTCGAAGGATGCCTCGGTTATGGGACAGGGTCGAAGGCCCTCACGTTGTGGAAGGAGCGATAGTGGCCCATAGGGGGCGGGGCTGTCGCACCCCGCCCATCTTTGGAATGGCGCGTCGGGTTGGCTTTGGTGCAGCAGCATAGCGCTGAATGACCCCCCCCTCCCCATCCCAACCCCAGTCCGGACTCCACCCCCTGCACTACCACACACTATCCCCGCACAGTATTATCGGCTTTGGAGCTGGCCGTCGTTGAGCGTGCGTGTGGTGTGAAGGAGGGAGGGGTCACAAAAGTGGCGGACATCGGTGGTCATGATGGGCTGCATTTGTGCCGCTCATGTTTTATGGCGTCGGATACTTGTCTTTGGCGCGTGTGCCTTATGTGTTGAGGCCTCATATGTACACAACAATTGTTCCACCATACTGGGTCTGCTCCCCTTCCCCTCGCTGCATCGCTATTGCAGTCAACACAACTGGAGGGGTAGTGTACCCTTGCTGATATGATGGTATATCATGCACTTGCAACAATTGAGTGTCCCACGCGTGAACCTATGAGGGGCCCTCATGAACGTGGCGGAATCGGAGTGCGTTGCGCACATCGCGTGTACTGGTTAAGTTTAGAAAACACTAAAAGTGGCACAATCCTGAGTTGGAGTGGCAAAACATGTGGGGTTATGTGGTGAAAAACACAAAAAAAACACCAAAAAGTACAAAAAGCAATGAAAAATGGTCAAAAATCTGAAAAAGTGGAACCAAACGGCATTTTTGGTCATATGACGGGTGGCGTGACGGGTTATCATGACATGCTTGGCGGGCCCCACCCACGCTGCTCATGATGTTTTGCCTGCCCCATTCAGGACACATGGGAATCCAAACATAGCCACTAGGGCATGGTTGGGGGCAATGACATCGAATGTGGTGCTTTGATGTCATATGCAGGTTGCCCAATGGCATGGGGATGAAATGATATAAGTGGCATCGGCATGGGGTTGAGTTGCGGATACCAAGGGAAGGAAACTGTAACGTAGGTAATTCAAAAGGGTTCAACATAACAAAGTGGTAGGACAGAGGAATTTGGGGAAATTGCATCGGAATGGAGGTGTCACACAAGAAACATTCCGTCAATTGGAGCAGGGTATTTAGAGCATCAATAATGGGGAAGCACTTGATGCGGCACGTGCAGCGCAGATCTTTGACCATTTCTCACGACCGGGCATTGGGGTAGCAGTGGGGTAGGATTTCCCTTTTGCCTCCCGTTGGTACGTTGTTTTGATTGTCAATGTTTGAGGGCAAGAGGGACGTTTGCACATCTTTGGCACCAAAGGGAATTCTCCCCGTAGGGGGCATATTGGGCTGTATGTGAAAGACCTCCCCTTTCGGGCAAACTTATTGGAAAAGTAGCGCACGGCGCGTGCGCAGCGCAGATACTCCCCGAATATGATTTGGGAAATGGAAAGTAAAGGGAGTAGAGGCATTGGAACAATTGCCGGGGAATTCATTCTCTTGTCTTTCCGTTTTGACACCATGTTGAACCCCTGCAGCACCCTCAGTTGGCCGTGCTCCACCAGCGGCATTCCGTGGACCCAATTTACTCCCGTGCGAGGTTTCTGCACAATGAGAAGGGCATCGCTATTTACCGCACGAAGGTGACATATGCCGACGAGAAGCACAAGGCGCGTGATGGGTGGGAATTCATTGACAAAGATCCGGAGGAGACACCACCACTCTCCGAGTCAGTACCACCTCGGTTGAAGGCCACAACAGAAACATCTTTCTTTGCTCCCTCCTCCGCATCATGTGCCTTTCCGAATGGCAAGCAGCATTGCGCTATTTTGCGATGCGGGGTTTGCAACAAGGACATGCATGAGCCGTGTCCACAAAACAGGCAGTGTGTGAGTTGCATTTGCCGTGTTTGTGACTCACCACCTGCAGGCATTGTGTGCACTTGCAAGAAGCGCCACCCATGAGTGCACCATTGATGCGCCACTCCCATGTTGCTGGAAGCAACGTGCCGTGTTTGCTTTGCACCAAAGCCTGTGCCAAGCCTGCATAGACTAAGTTTCAGTAGTACAAAAAGAAACGCCGTGTGTGCCATTCATGGTTTCGCCACGAGAATGGTGCAATGTGGTGTCTAGCTTGCCGCGAATACCTACAAGTGGGTGTGCGTTCATCAAGGGTAGTTGGAAACCCACACCTACGAGTTTCCACCGTGAAGGTCCTCACAAAGTGTGGATCACGAGCCAAGTCTTTGGCACTATGGACAAGGGGTGGTGCTTCATCGTCCGTCGTTGGTGCCCCGACAAGCGGTGTACAATTTGCCATACGAGGCTTGTTCACCACAAGTTACCGCGTTGTGAAGCGCGAAGGTAACTTCATGGATGTTGTAGGAGATGCCGAACTGGTCCATGTGACCGGTGGCTCTATTACTCCTTCGTACATGGGCCGTGTGTTTGTTGTCAATGTCTTGCATGACGTTGCTTCCCCATACCGCGCCGACGAGAATGCAGCAATTCAAAGCCAATTCTTTGGGCTGGCATCGGACTCTTGTACAGATAGAGGGCTCACAAGTAGGAGTTAATGTACACCCGCACCAGGCATAGGTGTACCCTCCAGACCACATACTTGGGCTGTGAGGTCCTGAAAACCGGTGATGCTGGTGCCATTGTGCCCGGGACGTTTGTTGCATTCGCGGCCCCGGTGTAGTCTTTTGTGTGCAACCCATGACTTGTTGCCGTGGTTACGATAGATGTGTCATGTGTTGGGGCTTTGCCTGAATTTTTGTAAGTGCACTTTTTGTCCCTCGGAGATGTTGCAAATTGGAAATGCTGCAAGACCGGCGGAGGCCTTGTGAGGCAGAGTGATCCTGCCATCAACGTGGCGGGATGCCCGTATTTGAACATCATTGACGTCCACTGTGCGGGGGGGGGGGGGCGGGATGGGAAGCAGGGGGCAAGTCGGGGCAGAATTTCTACATTGAACAACATCACAACAATGCTGAGGTGAGGGAGAGGGAGGGGAGGGAGTGGGCACATGATTTCCAACCATGAATGAATGAGTGAATGAATCAATGAACCCGAAGCAGTTGGGTTGTGCCCACACACAATATTTACAATTGAACTTTGGATTCCGTAGTCATCGCACTCATGTGTTGGTGACGTACCATGTGCAGGGCTGCAAGGTTTGGAATCCGAACCACCGTGATGGTCAACAAAAGGCACATGAAAACAAAGTAGGAGGACCAGAAGTCATAGCTTTTTTTTTTATTGTTTATGATGCAGCACCAAGAATTGAAATCAACCATCCAGAGTCCACTGGAAATGAACGACATCTAGATTTGACAGAGTCCACTAGGAAAGAACACAAAATGTCCATAGTGCACTTGGAAATAACAGCAACCATCTATGGTGCACAAGGAAATAATAGCAACTATCAAGAGTGCACTACGACGTAACAACAATCATCCAAAGTGCACCCGGAAATAGCAAGAACCATCAAGAGGACACCAAGAAATAACAACAACCATCCCAAGTGCACCAAGAAGTGATAGCAACCATGCGTAGTACACCAAGAAATAAGAGCAACCATTGAGAGTGCACCAAAAAAATACAAAAACCGTCCAAAGTCGAGCACGAAACATCAACAACCATCCACAATGGAACAAGAAATAACAACAACCATCCACTGTGCACTCGAAAGTAACACCAACCATCTAGAGTGCAACAGCAAATCCCCACAACCATTCAGAGTGCACCATGAAATAATAGCAACCATCTAGAGTGCAGCAGGAAATCCCAACAACCATGCATAGTGCACCATGGCATAATAGCAACCATCTAGAGTGCACTAGGCAATATCAACAACCATGCAAAGTGCACTAGGAAATGATAGTAGCCACCCGCTGTGCACCAGGAGATAGCAGGAACCATGCAAAGCGCACCAAGAAACAACAGCAATCATCTACAGTGCATTTTGGCTCATTGGGCGGATTTTTGGGCTCGCCACCTTTTGTCTCTAGTCAATGTGGATGATGATTTGGACCAGCCGTTCGCTGCGCTGGTGGCGTTTGGCGTGGAGGAGGCCGTCACGAGGTTGATGCGTGCCTCCCGTTGGCCGTTGTTGCGGTGGCAGCCCCCTGCGGCGATGGGGGGGGGGGGGGCTGCGGCTTCCTATAATTGCAAGCCGCATGTCCGCTTCCTTTGGTGGTTGGGCAAGTGGCGCCTTCTGCCGACGGCTCTCGAATACGCCACCATCAATGGCGACATAGAGGTTGTGGGGCTCTCATGTTGCATATTATGCGTGACGGATTGATTGTGGAGTCTATTGTAAGTCTGCCAGTGCTTGATGAGTAGCTTGCCGCAATGGTCGCCAAAGATTCCGCCCGGCTTTGCAGCCTGGTTGAGCAAATCTGGATGGTCCAAGGGTAATGGCCCGGCTGCGAAGCTGACTGACAAGAAATGTTAGGGCACCGAGCCGTCTCGGTCTAATACCAACACGTTGTCCTCTTCTTCATCATCCCCATCTGCTAACTTACAGGGATCAAAGTCTGCAAGGGTGCCTCGCTCCTCGGGGAGTGTTCGAGCCGGGCCCAGCACCTGAAAGGCCGAAGGACGGCGTGTCCTGGGATCCTTTGCCGTTTGGCGGGCATCACTAGCCTAGCAGTCCAGCAAGCCGCAGACCCGCAAGCGGCGCCGGGGAGGGGGTGGCTGGGTGGGTGGGTTTGGGGCGGGCGGGGGGGGGGGGGGGGGGGGGCAATCGTCAAGTTGCCGCCAGTGGGTGGCCGACAACCGGCCCGAAAGTGGAAAGTTCTAGCCATGGGCGTACCCTTGTCTGTCAACGGCAATCTGGAGAACGGAAAGGCGTTGGGCGTGGGTGGTGGTGTACGGTTGACGACTTGGGCTGGGTGTTGCGGCGAGTGCGCGACCGTTAGGGTCGTGTGCGTGGGTCGTAGAGGACGGTTTTTGTGAGTGCGGACTGCTGTTGCCGTTGGGTGACCAATTGCCCCTTTACCTCTTGATCATTTGGGTGTTCACGGGAGTTTTGGCTTGGTCGAGTTGGCGTTTAGTGTCCCTTTGCTTATGTTGAGCTCGTAGTTATTCTTGTGGATGGCTTTTGGGAGGGTTGAGGACTTCAAGGTGGATAGTGTGCTTTGGGTGTGTCTAAAGGGCATTAGATGATTTGCCGCCGGAGACTTGGCGGGGGTTGATGCACGTGTCTATCTCTCCCAAACCCTTCCTACAGCCCCCGAGTCCCGGGCTTGCGGCCCGCGGTTTGGGCGATGTGGGTGAAAACCACATCATGGACGATTTGTGGGATGAGTGTGTGGGGGCCGGGGTGCGTTGACAAGTTGGCATCTGAGTTTGTCTCTGATTGTCGAGCCCTCTCCTCGGGCTTTGAAAGGGCGGGGGACGGATGCGTGGGTAGAGCCCATGCTGGAGTGCCTATAGAGGAGTTGGTGGTGGAGCGTGTGACGGACGGGCGGGAGTTGCCGGCAATTTGCTGGCCGTTCGGTATTCGGAAGTTGTCCGAGAAGGTGTCTATGATTTTTTACTAGGTAGACTCTAACGGCATGACCCCCCCCCCCCCGTTTTTCCTTCTGCTCCTAGGAGCGGGTGTCGGAGCGTTTGTGTTCGTGGCCGTCGGGTGCCCCTTGTACTGCACGCATGCGGACCTGCAGATGTTGTTTTGGATGTTCGTCCCCCCGAAGGACTTGGGCGTTTCGCTGTGCGTTTTGGCCAGGTAGGGTTGGGCGGGTGTTGTTCTGTATGTAGCGGATATTGTATAACCGCGGCCCTGCGCCAGACCCACGGCTGTGTGGTGTTCTGCACACTTGCCTTGGGTGCGTTCAGGGTCCGCGTGGGTGCTAGAGGCGTTTCTAGCGAGCCTCTTGGATTGTGCGCCTGTGCTGTTGCGGCAAGGGGGGAGTTGTGTGCCGCTTGTGTGGTGGGTGTGGCCGACCGATCGTTTGCTATTGTTCTCGGGCTGGATGGCGGGTGTCCATGCGGGCAATGCAGGGTCTTGGGTTGGGTTGGGTTGGGACGGCTGGGTCCTGTGTTCGCGGTTTGGCACGCGATAGGTGGGGAGCATCTCCGAGGCGACTCAAGAGATCCTCTGTTGCGTGCCTAATGTGCAAGAGGTCTGGTTTTTGGTACTCCCGCCGGTTGGGGATGTGGGGAGATGGGAGGGTTCCGGTGCCCTGAAGCCGGGGACTCTGTGTTGGCATTGGAGGGTGGGGCGATGACGTCAGTACCTTGTGGTGCAAGCGGCGGTGCAGGCCCGGTTTGTGAAGCGCACACCGTGCAGGGGTTTGTGGACGCCCCGTGTCACTGTCTTGCGCTGCGATAGGTTGTCGGGAGGTTTTTTCGACAGTACGGGGGGCGCCACGGCGCCAGTCAACAAACGCAACGGTGGACCTTTGGTTAGGTGTTGTGGCTCGCCTTGGCTATTTATGGCGTCGCCTTTTGGACTTGTCGTGGTCTTGGTTGTGTGCGAGGCGGCCTGTCATGTCTTTGCGTTGATTTTCGGCGCTCATGTCGGATTTTGTATTGTACTGTATGGTGGTGTCCCGTTCATGATGTGGTTGTGCCTGCCTTTTTGGGGCACAACCGGGTGGCCCTCATTTTCCTGCCTCCACCCTTTTGCATCTTTGTGTGGACGTGCGTTGCGCATATTGGGTGGGTCGCATATGGATTTGTGTGAAGGGGGTGTGTCGCCTTAGAATGTCATCTCATTTTGGCCACGGGTGCGTGCCCAGCCCTCTGAGTGCAGCTGCTGTTTGTTTGCGCATTTGCTTACTCTTGTAGAGTTAGCCGGAAGCTAAGGGTTTGGCACATGGAGTCCGGCGCATTCAACATTGTCCATTGCTTCGCCCCTTGGGGGCCAACTATCTCGGGACACGTCGGTAGCACTCATCCATGGTAGGTGGCCATAGTACTGCTTTGGCTTTGCCCGAAGGTGATTCTCGTCCATTAGCAACCATCCAGAGTACACTAGAAAATAACAGCAACCATCTAGAGTGCACCAAGAAATAGCAGCAACCATCTAGAGTGCACCAAGAAATAGCAGCAACCATCTAGAGTGCACCATCAAATAATAGCAACCATCCATAGGAGGAGGAGGAGGAGATGCGGTCCCCCGGTAGGGCGCACCCGCGGCACATCCCCATGGTGCCCGCTGGCCCTCACCAGTCTGGCTGCGACCGAGAGGGGGGTCTTTGTCCCGACCCGTCCGGCTAAGCATCATGGCGGCGGCTCTCCTCTTCGTCTCCTCCTCTTGTCCCGTGGCCGGCACAAGTAGGTAGGTGGCCATAGTACTGCTTTGGCATTGCCCGAAGGTGACTCTCGTCCATTAGCAACCATCCACAGTGCACTAGGAAAAAACAGCAACCATCCACAGTGCACTAGAACATAACAGCAACCATCTAGAGTGCACCAAGAAATAGCAGCAACCATCTAGAGTGCACCATGAAATAACACCAACCATCCATAGTGCCCCAGGTAATGACAAGACATGACAACAACCATCCAAAATGCACCAGGAAAGAACAGACCATCCACAGTCCCCTTGGAGTTAATAGCCTCGCCCCCCATCCCCCCATCCCCCCACCTACCCCATCCCCGCTGAAAACACCAAAAATGGGTCTTTGGCAGCACCTTGTGCCAAAAAAAAAACACCCAAAAAACGCCCCAAGAAAGCCGAAAAACGCCCAAAAATGCCAAAAACCAAAGTGTTTTAACAAACCAACCCGCCACCCGCCAAAATGGGTTGCGGCAGGTGTTGTTGACATGCTCGGGACCCGCCCCGAATCGGACTTTGGGAGAACGACCCTGTCCCGCCACTTGTCTTGCACTCCCTTGAGCCAACTGTGTCCCCTGTCCATCAGAGGGGTCCCTGGTCGTCACTCTCCTCCCTCTACCTGCACCGCTGGGCACTCGTTCACGCATTCCCTGTGCAGAGCCTCTTCAGGGGCCGTAATTTTCCGCTGCTCTCGAAATGGCTCGTGGTTTGCCAGCTCTATGCCCATCGACGGACCGTGTTGCGCGATTCCATTCGGGCTGCTGGCAGCCCAATGAGGAACGGGCCCAAGCAATCCGACACTGTCTACACCTCTCCCTGTTTTGGCCTTCCTTCGTGGCATAGCGTGTGGGGGTCCTTCTACTTGGTGCCGGTGACGAGCAAACGCTATTGGCTGGAGGTGTGTGATGGAGGGGATGGGTATGTGATGGAGGGTGTGTGTGTGTGTGTGGGTGTGCGTGTGTGATGGAGTGGATGGATTTGTGTGATGCAGGGCCGATTAAAGTCCTGGATGCTGTTCGACGGGTCAAGGCAGGGGATTATGGGTCAGGGGCTGGCTGCCCCCCCCCCCCCGTGCCCCCTGCCCACCCCTTGTTGTCACGGCGCGATGGAAGGACTGGGCGCCCATGTCAGGTGACCTTGCTGCCAGCCCTATGATGCGCCAAGACCAGCGCCTGGCTGCTCCCTTGGTTCGCCAGGAGCCCACGTCCTTATCCTTGCTGTGAGGGGCGTATCCCCCCTCCCCAGTCAGCCTGGCGGCCTCGCCTGTGCCGCTGCCCACGGCCGCTTGATGGGGAGGGGGCTTAGGGGCACACCCTTCCCCCTTGCATCCCCCATAGGGCCGGCGGCTGCCTGAGTGGGGAGGGGGTGATTGTGATCCCCTTCCCCCCACGAGAACACCTTGTGCCCTGGGCGTGGGCTCGGGCTGCACAGGGCTTCCCCTGCCCGTAAAACCATTGGGCTGGCGGCTGCGAAAGCCGGCTGAGCTCCGCAATACACGAAGAGGCCGGCGGCTCGGCAACCGGCAAGGCCCCTCCATTCCCGCCAATGGTGGGCTGGGCCATTGCCCCCCTCAATGAAGGAACTGGTGCTGCCACACCCCTCCTCCCTTGGCCCTGTGGTCGGGGGGGTCAGGGGGTGGGGGGCTGGGCATTGGAGGAGGGGGTGTTTGTGACCTCATCTGTCCTTGCCACGGACTGACCCACTAGGAGGGGCTACTGAGCACCCCCCCCCCCTTTCAAATCTCTCCCCCAGAGCGCCGCACAGGGTAGGTGGCCTGGGGGAGGCTTAGCACACAAATTAGAGGCGGGGGATGGGGGGGGGGGGGGGGCAGAAAGGCGCCCGTCCCCCTCCCAAAAATCGTCTGCCAACAGCTCTAGCACCGCGCCGCGAAGCTGCATAAGGCACCCGCGGGTGCAGTCCTCCTCTTCCCAAAGGGAGTCCCAGAGGGCGTACCGTCCCCCCACCCCTGGTCTGCCGCGGGCCGTACGGGCTCCACCAGGTGCTAGAGGATATGAATGCTCCCGGCAATGCCCTGGCCCACTTGGGGTGCTCACCCCCGGCTGGCTGGCGGCCGGTATAGCCGCCGTAAAACATCCCTCGCTTTGGAGGGGTGGGGGGGGCGTTGGGTGCCGTGCTTCCCCCTCCCACATGGTAAACTTCCTGTGTTGCCAACAAATTCGGCAGGCCGAACTCCAGCCTAGCCCAGCCTGCAGGGGATGGGGGTCTCTCGTAGAGGCCTTATTCCCAAGGTAAGACCCCCGGTACCATAAGAACCCGCCGACGGCGCCACCTGCAGCCTGTTGGCTGTCAAAAAACCCACAGATGGTGCCTGGCGGCGCTGGGGGATGCATCCCCTCTAGCCCCCGGCCCCTCGATACCGCTGCTTGGAGAACGAACTACAGCCAGCAGGCTGCTAGACAACGGAAATATGGCACGCTGGGCACTAGGGGATGCGCCCCCTCTAGCCCCAAGCGTTCCAATAATGCCGCTTGTAGCGCCAGCTGCGGTGTATGGGCCGCCAATCAGCCCACAGATGGCGCCCTGGGCGCTGGGGGATGCGTGCCCTCAGGCCCCAGGCGCCCCGATAGCGCCGCTTGTGGCACCACTGGCAGCCTACCGGGTGCCAAATAATCCACAGCTGGCGCAGTTGGTGCTGGGGGATGCGTCCCCTCTAGCCCTTGGCCCCTTGATATCAGCGCCAACCGCGCCATTTGCAACCTGCGGGCTGCTAGACAACCCACAGATGGCAGACGGTGCCCTGGGCGCCGGAGCATGCGCCCCCTCTAGCCCCAGGCGCCTCGATAGGTAGCGCCTGTGGGCTGCAAGACAACTCACAGATGGCGTCCCAGGTATTCTGGATCAGCACGTGTGTCATACATGTCGTTGCATGGATGCACAAAAACACTCTTGTTGCACATTTCTTCATTTGCATGATGGGGTCCCAGCTCATTGAAGATCTGTGGTCACTACTAAGGACAATCGAACACAACCGCAATTTTGATGTTATGCAATTCGTTGACCGCTTGCAATCTGTGGAGGGCATCGCTGCTGTTTTTCGTGAGCACCCTGACGGGAAAAAAACGACGTGCTTGGTATGTAGTTGACCGCCTAAAGCCGCCCGCGTATGCAGGCAACTGCAACGTAAGCGTTGTTCGTTTATTCACCCTTTGGCAGCAAGCTTGTGCTAAAGCTGAAGCTGTGTTGCAACATCATCTGGGTATTGGGGACGAGGCTGTAGGCATCTTTGAGGAGTTTTTCTCTAAAGGTGTAACACTTTTGAAGCCCAATGTTGTCCCCTTACATCAAAATGTGGATTATAGCCGACCCACAGTTGATTCTTGGTTGGGTCAGACTCGTCAAAGAACGTGTGGTGTACCAGACAGTGCCACACAGGACAATGAAAATCAAGATGTGCCGACAATGGATTCGTTCTTGGCCACACGTGAAGGGGAAGAGAGGTCAACGGTTTATATCAGGTTCCAAACTATGACTGTTGTGCACAACTCGCAGCTCGTGAACACCTTGTTTAATGAATATTGTGAGTAGCTGTGGGCTGACCGCTTGCGGCGGGGGTAGAATGTTGCATTCTTCCCTGGTTTGGATGCTGTGGTTGCCAAGGATTGTGTATTACACGTGGCCCCATGCATGGCACTGGTCTCCTTCAAAGGGGTGTAGGGCACTGGGACGTCTGCTGCAATCTTCAGTTTTTCGCAGTGCCTCGTGTATAGCAAGATGGTTCCAAAACCTAGCGTCCAAGGATTGCGTCACACGCCAAATGCTATTGGGTCAAGCAGAGGCCGACGAGTACGTATCCCCATATTAGCCTTGGAAACTTCGGCACGAGGATAAAGCGGCTGAATTTTCCTTCTTGGCTGTGCATGATGTCCAGCTAAAACCCTTGCGGCACCACACTTACTTCTAACCCACCCACGGTTGTGCTTATATTCCGTGGCACAACAATGTGCCCTGAAGTGTAGGCACTCGTTGGGTGAATAGGGAGTGCAGTAGACACCTTAAATGATGTTCCCACTATACATTCTATGAGGTTGTCCATCGCCGATTACGTTTGTGTGTGATTTGATTGACGTAGCCCCCCAAAAAAAAGGATCCATTCGAAATTTAGTGCACTACCCGAGATTGGTTCTTACACAAAACACAGAGGGAAAATGATTATGTGGTGTATGTTCTTTGTGATCTTTTTAATTCCACTATCCAAAAAACTGAAGGTCACCCATTGTTTGCCGTTTGGAAACGGCCGCGAAACCCATTTTGCCCGACATAAATTGTATGTGACCCCTAGTTTGTCCCCAAGCCTACGAAAAACGCCGGGCTTCCCTTCTTTGGAAAGCCCTGATGGCTATGCGGCCGCGCCATGTCAAGCTAAATCCAGGTTCTAGGTTGGTGGGTTTATTGGCGGTTCAAAATGCAAACCCTTCGCCCATTTTTTCCGGCGCATTCCACTGTCGTTGTCGCAGCCACGGTCGCCGCCCCAATGGTAGTAGTAGTAACTAGCTTGTGAGCACCTTGTTTCAAAAGTTGAGCGTATTGAAAATGAAATTTTCGCTGGCGGTTAATACTATTTTCAACCGCACATGAACCATATATGCAACAGCAATGGTAGTCTAATTTGAAACACGTCATGCTTGTTCAATTTTGCTTTCAACTTGTTCGCAATCATGTGCCTTAGAGCTAATGAGGAGACCTTTTAGTTGCAAAAAAGCGGTACACATACCTCATATGACACGATAAACATAATTTTGTGAGCACATTGATCGCTAGGGCACATTGTGCCTTTGAAGGACGTGTTGGTTGTCCTTTGGGTATCAATTGTGAGGGCCGAAGCCGCCTTGTGAGAATCGTTGTCAAAAACATTTCCAAGGGTTGCAATTTCATTTCTAAAGATGAAAAATTCATTGTACCGTGCACAAGTGCATGCCTAACCAATCACCAAATTGTCCATGTACCAAGCGCCACAAGTGGCAATTGGATATCCTGCCGACGAGCATCATAGAAGTGGTAATACAATACCTCAACGATTTCGGAAAATGCGAAAGCAAGAAGATGGCGGCAACCAAACTTAAATGGTTAACGGAAAAAGATTTCCAAGTGAAGCAAACAACGCACTATGAAGGTTCAACAAGACAAAGACTTGTTTGATTCACACATGAACAAGAAAGAAGAACTCGCGCAAAAACCACTTGCCGAACATTTGATCTTTGGATGTTATTGCTGCCAAATGGGCTGTGAACATGATCATTGATAATCATTCCAATTGCACCGATGTGAAAAACAGTATTATTTGTGAAATGGTTGAAGCCACCCTAGAGATTCAAACTCGCCACAAAAAAACTCTCACCAAGTGGTATGAACATCGAAAAAAGAAACTGGCGCCCCGAAACACAAAAGTTGCTGGGGAGACAGTCTTGGAAAAACCGTTCAATGAAAAATATTTAAAAAAAAAACAAGGGCAACAACGCAACAATTTGAGGCGCAACAACTCTTTGTTAAATTCAATGCATCTAAGGAGTTGCAAAAACTTGAACAACAACAGAACCCACAATCGCCCTGGCACTTCATGGGCAAGCTGAAACAGCACAACAAGCAATTCACGGTCATCCAAGAGCTCCACCACATTGAGAAGCAGGGCACATTGCAACAAATCCCACAGAAAAAGGAGTACCCATTCCAAACAACCCCAATTCCTACTGGACGAGCTCATCGAAGAGATTGGTGCTATTTGTAACGAAGGACCCAAGCAAGCGCAAGAGCATGCAACGTGTTCCAAAACGAAAAAGTGTGCACAAGAATGAAAAAAGGATGAAACGCCCGGCTCATCAGTAGGAAGAAAATGTTCCAACGGAGTTGCATGCCACGGGCCTCAAGGAGATGACATTGTGCCTCCCGGTGATGGCATTTGTGCCATTCCTTGGATTGGTGGCAGGTACACGGTTTTCCTACCCGCCGAATGCTTTCATTGGGTCCAACATTTCAAAAGTTAATTCTCCAAACTTCATAGAGTGTTGGTTTGGTCCGCTTTCTTCTGTCTACATCTATGTGATCATGTGGTGAACTATTTCACTGAATTGCCCTGTAAATGTTTGCAAACTAGGATACAATTCAAAATGCGGTCAGTGATACAAAGCAAAGGTGCTATGAATTGCTCCATTGCTTTGAAACCCGAGATTGCAATGCCAAGGGAGTCCTATGGTGCACGTTTCTGGTTAGGGATTGGGTAAAAAGTCATGATGTTGTCCCCACCGACGGAGATGGATTGTTTGCACCCATTAGTGTCAACACGTTCCTCACTGAACAAGTACACCATCTTGCAGATGTCTCCCCAAATGGGGATGCCATTTATCTCAAGCTATCTAGCACCACAAAAGAATCAACCCAGCTTTGCAACGCTCATGGCAACAAATGACAAGCACATTTGTGCCGGATTGTTTTTGGATACATGCCCCAACACCCCACAAAGACCAATTCGCAAGTGCATGGATTCATGTGATATTTGACACCACCAAAATTTTCGCTTGCTACTTAAATCCCAGAAACGAATGTCAATCGTGTAGGGTAACTGACCAAATAGGCCTATTACCGCGGTAAGATGCTCAGCGACCACACCGGTATCCACCTTGGCAACAATTACTGGGAACATTGGCATGAAAATGGACCATGCTTTTTAAAATGAATGTGTAGACTCTTCACCCTGGGTTGACTACTCGAATTTCCTAGGCCGGCTCACACAAGAAAGCAATGCGTGGAACCCCATGTTTGACAGCCCCTCACTGCTTCTTTGTGGGACTATTCGGCGTATTACACAAATGTGGTCCGGTCTTATGTGCTGCATGCAACCCAACATTGGGCCATAATGTTTCATACCTGCAACTTTCCCGTGAATTGCGTGAATAACTTAGAGAAAGAATTTGCCTCCTTGATGTTTATGCTTTTGTCTAAGGATCAATTTAATACTTCCAAGGAGTTTCCTTGGCTGAGGATTGAGCACTGTGCTAAACTCGAACTTGTTGGATATTTCTTGGGCGCCAAGCGTTGTGTCCAAGGCCGGGTGCCAACATTGCCGTTGTCTTAAGAGAGCAGTTGTCTTATTTTCAGTTGGTGCGACATGTGGTCGGCCAGGGTTCGTGGTGCGGCAAGGTTATATCCACCTAGGCTCCCGCCAGTGAGGTCTTTCATTGGAGCTTGGACTTGTGCGGCTCTACACGCGCACCATCACTTGATCCCAGTGTGTTGGTTTTACGGTGTTATTGAAGCAGCAGCTTTGGTGCATGTGGCTCTTTACTCTCTACTAATGCTGTTTATCCGTGTGTCTTACAGACACCTCTGCCACACTGTGCACAGTCTACCAGGAATAAGCATCAAGGTGAAACATTGGCAACAAGCACCAAGCACAGGCAGTTGCCCCACGGTTGCCAATACGGGCTATTGATTCCAAGATGGCTACCAAAAAATTGCAACATGGTGATATTCCAAGCTTGCAACATCGCACTTTGGGGATATGGAAAAATGGCCACATGGCACGTGGGAGTACCACAACATGGAAATGTGGCAAAATGGGAAAATGTAGAAATGCAAGAATGGAGGTAGGGCATTATGGCAAGATGGAACGTGGCACTGTCGTGATACACCAAGCCAGCCTCGGAAACCCCAACGCACCAAAAGTTCACATATCATAACCACCCGCCCAAACTAGCTACAATATGTACCCCACAACACCGTAACAAACAAGAAGGCACCATAACCAACCTGTAGGTACCCCAAGTTGCCCTAAGACCATGTAAACACAAAAACATACTATCTAACACATCAGGTGCTTGTTAAGAAACCCAATCTGCACAACACTGCAACCACACACAACCCGGAAACCCGGAAAAGAACGGGTAATCACAGCCCTAAGCTTCAGCTAAGTACGGGGGGACACAACGTTTGGTTTCGGGAGTCATGGCATTGCTTGGACATCATGTGTCTGAAAATGCACATGAGCAACGAGAGAGTTGCCGTTAGACACCAATACTACAACCTTCAACCAAAATGCTCAGCCGAAACACGCCCTTTTTTCACGCGCGCACGCTTGGACTTTGGGTACTTAGAGGGAGGTTGGGAGATACTTTCCGGCTGGTGTGGGGCGCTTGAGGAACTTTGGGGTTGATTGACGGGGCTCTGGGTACGTTTAGTGGGGTCCGGGGAGCTTCATGTATCTTGGGCTGGTTGGAGCAGCTTGCAGTATTTTGCGGTACAGACGAGTTGGGGGGACTGCATACTTTGGGGTTGCCCCGTGTATATCACTAAGCGCAAACACACCCCAAATTTACGAAAACATACTCCAAGCCCCCCCAAGTGACCTCCATGTACCCGGAGAGACCCCAAGGTACCTGAACACATGCATTGCCCCCGGGCCTAGGAACCTTAGGCCACCCCCAGACGTGTCAAAGTGCCCCGAGCCCCCTCAACCTTCCTCAAAAAACTCAAAGACAACCCAGCCGACCCCCCTCCAAGCCACCACAAAGTACTCAAAGCCCCCATGCAAGCCACGTGCAAGTACCTTGAAGACCCCTAAGGTAGCCCCAGGTACTCAACCCCCCCAAAGTATCGCAAGCCCCCCGGACTTACATGAAAATACTGCCCACCCCCGCCAACCCACCCCAAAATCCCCAAAACCCCACCAACGCACAAACCCCCCAAAAGCAGACTATACCACCACCGAGCCGCCACTATTCACGCGAAAATACCCCGAAGCCCCCCCAACACGCCACTAAATTAATGCACGCCTCCACCACGACGAACCAGACAGTAGCCCAAACTCCTCCTACACCCCAAAGTACTTTGAGTGCCGCACACCCACCCAACCATTCCCCAAGCCCTCCCAACATGACCCAAAGTACCCCAAGCCCCCTGCAGCCACCCCGAATGTAGCCCAAGGAGTCCCCACCACATCGAAACTACTGCAATCTTGTGAAACCCAAGCCAAACCACCCCAAGCAATAAACTCAATTGATAGTACCCCAAGGTCTTACCCCCCTATCCCCGGAAACATAGCTCAAAGAACTCGCAGCCCCCAAAAAACCACCTCAAAGGATACCAAGCCAATCTAACCTACGCCAAAATAGCCCAAGCCCATAGAAGCCACCCAACAGTATCTCTAGGCCCCCATCGCCCTCTACAAGCACCCCAAGCCCTCCCAAACCCACTCAAAGTACCTTAGGCCACCATGCTAACCGTATAGCGCCCAAAGCCCGCCCTCCTGACCTAAAAGTCCCCCAATCCCCCCTCCCAGCCATCCCACAACACCCCAAGCCGCCGCAACCAACCTCAAAATACCCCCCCCCCCAAGCCATCTCAAAATACCCTGTTCCCACAACCGCTCCCAAAAACCGAACAGAAGACCCAAACCACCCTCATGCCCAATCCCAAGTACCCCAAGCCCCCAACACCCAGCCCAACAAAGGGCAACCACCCCCATCTAGTCCCAAGCCATGCATCGCTTCCGACCCGGAAGAAGCCGAGGCCACTTGAGCCAATCTCAATGTAGACAAAGCCTCACCGATCTCTCCAATAGACTCTCAGCCACCCCATAACCATTTGAAACCCCCAAGGCCCTCTCAAATCACTGCCAAGGCCCTCAAGCACCTCGACACTAGTGCTAGTGACCGCCACCAACGTGAAACTACCCCAACACGCCTACTCCCACCCCATTGTACCCCAAGCCCCCACAATGCAATGCAAGGTACAACAAGGTATCACAATGGAACGAACGGCACCGCAACCTACCCCAACCCAACCTTAACTTGCCCAATGCGGAGTCTTGGATATCGCAAGCAATCTAGAGTTGTTGGGACGGCGTCTAACGACATTGCAGGCCGGCTTTCCAAAGCCAATTCCTACGTAACCCCCTTCCCTCCCTTTCTTTACCTTCTAATGCATTTCTTACCCTCCTCGCCGATGTGCCCCATCATATTTGGTGTTACTAGACAACCCCCCTTCCATTTAATGACGCGTGATCCGAAACCTAACACGTGCTACGCCCGCCTCCCCGTGATTATCCAATGCATGTGCCCTCGCGGGGGCCTAAAAGACTCGAACCCCAAATCCTTCCTTCAGCCATAATCCCTCCCGCGTCCGGATGAACCCGTGGTCTTGCACATCCACGGCTTGCATCTCCCAAGTATGATCCTTATGACGTGCGCACAGTACTCATACCCCCACCCCTTATTGCACACAACCTCCCCCCTCCAACACCCATATCTACCTCCCAATCTCCTCCCCCAACGCCTCAACCCCAACGCCCCATCTACCAAGGTACCACAACAAACCGTAAAGTAGTGCAACGTAATCCAAGCTAGCCCCCGCCCCATTGGATGAGCAGCTCTACCCGCCGCGAACACCGAAAATACTCTTGGTACTTGGATGAAAAGTAGTATTGCTGATAATTCATTTTTCATATTGAACCACGAAATATGAATAGCTATTATGCATGAACGCTTCCTTGCCACCAACGTTTGTTATCACTTACCCGTACTCCGTCTTTACGCAGCTCAACATCACACTTGTTCGGCTCAATGGTGCCACGAGTCTTCGGGACAACAAGTGGGCCGACCTTATTGCCCAATGGATATCATCGTCCCCCCTCATACGGACCAGTTTCTCGGAGGCAATGGAGCACACTCCCTTCAACGAGGTCCACGAAAGCAAAGTGCCAGCCATCCGTGCGCATGCGCAGGCCCGCGTTCCCGCACCCTATTTGTTAGGGCTCCTTTTGGAGTTGGGGTACCCCGGTCCGGCTTCCCTATGGTGTCTAGGTAAATTACACGCTGGGAAACGCCTACACCGCTTGCAGTGGGCTACCCTTCCCACAACCCATTTCCACACGGGACCAATTGACGCAGCGTGGCAGTCGTGGACCGCTCCGCTTGCGTCGACTGCCCTACTAAAATTTGCCGACGCCCCTGCATCAGGTCGCTGTTGGCGTCTGCGCTGGTGGGCACAACACGTGCAATCTCGGCGAGCTCTATGCCAATCCGTTGACTGGGCACTTCCCCTCACCTTTGTGGTGCGGGGTGACGGGTACCTGTGCGCCGACGGGGGTTGGTCGCAGCTATAGATGGGACTATTGAACCAAAGGGTAAAGGCGAGAACACCCGATTTCCCATGGGTCGTGGGTATGGCCGTCACGGGGGACCAAGATATGGTCGCCTTGGGCCGAACGAGGGCTCAAGTGTTGCATGTTTGCAGCCTACATTTCCGTGTTCATATGTTGTTCATAATTCGGCTGTTCATAAATCATAACAATTGTTCATAAAGCGCCGTGCTGCCACTTCATGAAGTGTGAACATGTTTTATGAACACTAGTTATGGAAACCCTTTATTAACACAGAGCCTGCAGCCCACTGCTGACTGCAAAAAGTTTTATTGGTGCAACAGGTGGGCGCCGGTAGCAGTCCTCCTTGCAGGGGGGGGGGGGGGGGTGGGGGGCAACCGTGGCTGCAGCGGCTGCTGGGCAACAACGTGGCTCCCCAAGTGGGGAGTATTTCCAATCAAGCCGTGTGGGACAATACGGCCAGGCGGTGGAATGGCGTGAACGCACGGAGGACAACCAAGTCCAACGCCGCGAATCATCTTCCGTATTGTGCAACCGGCAACAATTTGGTTGCGGCACGATGCACTGCCGAGCCATTAGTTGTGATGGCTGGAAATCGGGTATTTCTGTGCATTTTGCAATGTTGCATGGCGATGCGTCGCCTCTTTTTGGCCTTCTTGGAGGCCAAGCTAGGATATCATCCGCTTTACGTTGCAGGGGAGGTACAAAAGATTCCGTCTCGGAACCGGTATGGGGTGCTGTTGACGAAACACGACACCGCACATCCAAGGGGGCCACAACCTTTTTTGGGTCTGGGAAGAAATGGCGCCTGTGCTTGCATACACCGACGAGGACCCCACGTGTCGAGCGGTTGTGGGTCTCCGAACATTGCTACGCACTTTATCCTCGCCAATTCCGGTTGCTCCACGTCCTACGTGTTGACCTGCTGCTATTGCGTTTCGGGAACACTGCTACGGGGAGTCAAGGTCCCACTATCTTTTGTTCCTCGAAGAGGATTTTGATACAATGCTTGAGCCGGCTCATGCATACGGGGTGGGATTGGCTGCCCTGTTGGGGTCGTTGTGCAGAGCAACAATTACATTTTGAAGAACGAGTACAATGGGCATACTTCTAGGGGCCGTGGGGGGAAGTGCCGTGGAACGGGAAGCGATGGTCCACGATCACATTTGGGAATGTTCATTTCTATCCTTTCACTTACCGTTGCTACACTATAACACCCCAGACACAGCTACGTGCGCCGCGACCTCAACTCTAAGCACCACTCGCAACCACTGTCCACCCGAGCGACCTCTGTGGCCTCTTACCTTTATTTCTCTTTCCCCATCTATGGACACTGGTGAACGGAGGAAGCTCCTAGATGAGAATCACAAGGCGACCCTCGCCCTCGTGGTATGTTGTCTCTTCCTGCTTGTGTTCATATTGCAGTCATATGGCGTACATAATTTGGCGTTCATAAAACTGAAATTGCCAACAGAACGGTTTTGTGAGGTGATTTATTCATTGATGAAATATGAACCAGTATTATGAACGGCTTATTAACAATTTCTAACACGCCCACAAGAGTAGCGAGTGGCAGCCCAAGCTCCAGGTCAACCTCAAGCTCGAGCTGCAGCTCAACCCCAAACTCAAGCTCCCCCTCAACCGCTAGCTACTCCTGAAGCTTGGACTCAAGCCCACTCATTAGAGCGACACCCGGCCGCTCACCACGCATCCCCACCCACCGGCGGCGCCTCGAGTAGCGAGTCGTTGGTCTCGTCGGCCCGAAAGAAGCAGAGGAGGAGGAAAGAGAAGAGGAAGGAGGAAAAGAGGAGGAAGAAGGAGACAAAGAAGGAGGAGAAAAAAAAAGGAGGAGGTAACGGGGGAGGGGTGTGAAAGAGGAGGCACCCCAGGATATCGAGGAGGTCAAAGCGGAGGTGGAGGAGGTGGCACTCAAGGACGCAATGGGTGGGGGGTGATCTGGTTGTGACCCCGTGGTTGAAGGGCAGCAGGGGCATGGATTGGGCCTAAGCCACGCCCAACGGCGCAATGTGGTAACCTCCCTGGGTGCATGAAGCGCTTGACAGTGGGTACTCCTCCGAAACCCCCCTTTTTACATAGGAGGAGGTGGCATATGTCACCGTTCGTTGGGCATTTCGCCGTCTTTTCCGTCAGCAGATCCGGAACAAAAGTGCGCGGCTGGCCTGGCAGTACACAACAGTGGCATGGACATGGAAGCCCCAGACAGGGAAACCCCTCCCCTTCTTCCTCCAAACAATTGATAGCGCTGACTTGCCGCAAGCTAAACTTCTATGGGCCCAAGGGGTGTCGTGATACGCATTGGGAGCTATGCTTCCTCCATTGGGAGGAAAAAGGCTGGGTAAAACCGCAGCGCTCCAGCCGCAAATTGGAGTGCATCGCACAGTGGGAATCCATTTTTGAGGGGGTGTACGACCTTGGAGAGGAGGCCTCGTACAAGGGGGCCGGCGAGGGCCTCACCGTCACGGGACCCATGAAGCACCTTGGCCGCAGAGCTCCGGCTGGTAGCAACACCACGGTCGCTGCGACGGCCTCTTTTTGCCGCCCCCCCCCCCTACGTCCAGCGGCAGATTTTCAGACCGCCGAGGGCACCATGGCATTGGATCAAAGCCGGATGTTGTCGTATTTGTATCCATAAAGTGTTCATAATTCGTTCATAATTCACCGTTTCCAATTCAGCAACGCGGCGCTGCCCACTTATGAATCTTGAAGGCTTTTTATGAACGTGTATGGTGATTGCATCTCATGCAATGTACTGTGCAAAATCCTAGGCGTGGAGATGAACCCCAGGGACGTTGCGGGGATTCACATCTAGTACCGGGTCCAGTCTGTGCGGTACACCATCGCCCTCTCTGCCCTATCCCAGCTGCTCCTCCTGAGCCCGCAGCGGGAGTACTCCATTGTGCCCGGGTAGCGTGAGTGTGAACAGTCCCGGCGCCTCACGGACACGTGGGCGGCAAACATGCGTGCAGGGTTAGCCTTGGTGGGTTGTGGTGGCACGGTTGTGCTGATGAGGAGATTGTGCTCTTTGATTGTGGGTGGACGCCCCCAGTCCACGGTAGCACATTCGCCGCACAAGCCACCAACCACTGAGAAACGCAAACCCCCACCTTGCCTCCCCCCTCCCGCCCCCAACTCACCAAACCCAAAGAGGCCCCCAGTGGCAAGCGCAAGTCCTTCAAGGCGAGCAGCTCATCGTTGTCGGACCACACAATTCTTAGTGGAAAGGGAAAGGGGGCGAAGGGGAAGCAGTAGCAGCAAAAGCAGCGTGAAGAACCGACCCCATGCTTGTGGCATAGGTTTTGTGCCCTACACCAATGGTGTTTACCCACAGGCTTTTGACCTCCGTTGTTGGGGGAGGGGGGGGGTTGGAACACCCAAGAGAAAAGGAGATCTTTCGGGGCGAGAGGCATCTGTTGTATCCCTCTCATGAAGCAGCACTGACTACTTGGAAGCAGCTAAAGGCTGCTTCTGAAGCCAAGACGCCCAAGCCGAAGGCTAACCCCAAATCAGACGCGACACCACAAGCGGAGCCGGCTCCCAAGCCCGCAAAGCATGACCCCAAGACCGAGGCTAAGCACGGGGCCCCTGCCCGAGCCCAAAGGCGGCCCTGAGGCAGCCCCCATGGAAGTGGATGTCTCAGCGCAACCCCCGGCCCAACCCCGAGTTGAACTCCGTGCCTAAACCCATCCCCATTCCCCGGATGGGGGCGAGACCAAGGCCAGGGCCCCCTCTTTTGGAGGACGCGACAGGCCCGAGCCCTCAAGTGTCGGGCAGCAAGGAAACACAGGGGAGAGAAACAACCAAAATCAATGAAGTCGACAAAACAAATTGAAAATGGAGCAATTTTTGTGTGCCCGTGCACTTGTTCATAAAACGCATTCCTAAAACGACCCAGATGTTCATACAACAAGCTATGAATTATGAAACGGATTATGAAGGGAATTATGTAAGGGAGAACATGTTTTCACATTTTCAGTAAACTGGCGAAAATGGGAATTCTTAAAAAAAAAACCCAACGCACAAGATAAAACACACCTCAAGAGTGTTGAAGCCCCCGAGGTTTTGAACAAAAATGGCCCATGGGTACCTTGACAAGAGCAAATTCCGTTCATTCTTCATATAACAAGGGTTTATGAACAAAACTAGCTGTCATCCATGCACCAAGGCCCGGGTACCAATCCTGTCTTCTCACGCATATCCTCCGCCTGTCAGGCGTACCTCCGAATGCGCACCCCCCCCCCTCTTCCGCCAAACGAGCCATCTACAGTTAGTGCAATTGCCTTCTCCTTTTTCCAAACATGACGCTACACGCAGCTATATTTACGTTGTGAGCTGGGGCTAAGGGTATGGCCCCGGGTAGCTTGTCAAGGTGACATAGTACAAAGGTGTAATGGTAACATGGCAAACAGGTGAATGGTGCCACCGTAAGATGAATTTCTTTGTTGGTGTAACCTCGAATAACCAAGCACCTCAAAAAAGAAAAACCAAACGCGAAATTTCATTCCCGGATGTGTATGTTGTATAGCTAAAACGCTTGCAGCATCTCACTTGGTTCAAACCCACCCACTCGTGTGCTTGCATTCCATGGAAAGGCGATCTGTCCCCGGCAGTAATCAAGATTGGGCGAAAGGGGAGTGCAAGAGGGAAATTCAAAGCAAAATTGGACAGGCACAACGCGGATCAAATTAGACAAGCACTATTGCTGCATAATTATGGTCGATGTGCTGCTGAAAAAGAGAAAAAAAAGATGGAACACGAGTTCTTCGTGCCCCCTTTCGGTTCAACGATGCCTGCATTGTGGTCACCAAGCATTCAATGTTTGGAAGCGGCCATGAACCCCATTGTGCCCAACATCACATTTTTGTGACCCCTTCTTTGTCCCCAAACCTATAAGAACGCCGGGCTCCGTTGCTTTGGAAGTCCCCAATGGCTATGTAGCGGTGCCCTGTCAAGCGAAAATCCACGTTCTTGGTTGCTGGATTTATTCGCCAATGTTCAGAATGCAATCCATTCGCCAATTTTCGGCGCATTCCATTTTCTTTGTTGCAGCCGCATTTGCTTCCACAGTGGTCGGAATAGCCACCAGCTTGTTTGCGGCTTCTGTCACGATTGTGGCAGCGCTTGCAAATGTACTTTTCGATGAAGATTCATACTGCTTTTAAGAAACGATCTCAGCCAGTCCATTGAATTTTGAATGGATCCCATACTTTTTTTTGGGACCTCAATAGAATCACACACAACCGCGGTCGGCGAAGGACAGCCTCATAGAATGGGCACTCGTGTGCATTACAGCTAATGAGGAGACCTTTTGGTCTCGAAAAGCGTGTACTCATGCCACTTATGGCACGAAAAAAAAAGAAGTCTGTGAGCGCCTTGATTCCTTGTCCACATTGTGCCTTTGAAAGACGCATTGGTGGCATTTCGGATCCAATTGTGAGAGCTAACAGCGCGAGGTGTGAGCAATTTTCAAAAAACGTTCGAAGGTTTGCACAATCAATTCTCAAAAAGATACCCCCCCATGTCCGGTAACAGATGGTTGCTTCGTTCGTAAGTACTATCATAGGTCGCAATGTTATTTATAAGGCTTGTGCCAGGTCGCTTGCTGCTAACATGCGACTTTGTGTGGCTTAAAAATGCAGCCTAGTGGAAGCTACCACCTACATGGGAGTGAAGAAAGATACCATGCAACCTCATTTCTCATCAAGAGGCCCTTGAAGGTCGTTGCGCTATTGCCATGAACCGCCATAGCAACGCTGCGGAGGTGGCTGCAAAGGAGTTTCGGCACCACATAGCACGGATGGCGGTTGCCGCAATCGACGAGAATAGTGGCCTCGTGCATCTGTAGCAGAAGAACAACACATCCTTTATGTCGTTGAACACTGAAAACTTGGAGGAGTACACCTCCCATTTCGCAAATGCGTCGGGTCCAACTACTGTTGCGCGAATCCATTTGCCGCCAAGGGCGTCTTGCACGCAGTCTTGCCTATTTGAAGGAGGAGTAGACCACTGGATGAATTGGATTGGGAAGATTGCTACCGATTCGTAACTTCCGAGGATCAAAGGCGCCGTGTGAGCGTGGACAATGTGGCCATGCCACGATGCGGACCTTGTCATGCAAAACAACAATGGTACTATACAGCTTAGTTACGCTAGCGGTATGAGGCAACCTTCCCAAAGTCTACTACTTCTTCACCAGCGCCAACAAGAGAGCACGAAGACTTTTACCTCAGCGTTGGTTGCAATGTGCAACGGGCAGTTGGCGATTAAATGCTGAACAAAAAAGAAGATAAATAGGTTGCATGCTATTATCAAACATGGAAAAAGGATTCTAGGGTGCCTCAGGCACCTCACTAAGGTGAGTTGGGACGCTACGTTGTGAGCTAGTTGAGATGCTCGTCACTGATAAGACGATTTGTGCCTTAGGCTTTTGGTTGTGCAGGACCGTTGTCCCAAGAGTACGTGCCATACATGGATGTCCGGGTTACCATTAGCTTTGGATATACAACACAAGTGTCATGTGATAGACGATGCAGTGCACTTGTAGGCAGCACCATTGGGCTATTACAAGGGCCCAATGCCACACCATGGCCTTAGAAGAGAGCGAAATGGCAGTAGACAGGGGTAATCACCCTTGCGAATTGCCCGCTGGCACTTTGCGTGCAGGCCACACAGGCTTTCTAAACGAAGCAATCTTGTCAGTTGCCGCATGCGATGTTGTGACCCCTTGTAAAGCTGCACCTTTCGACCGAGACAAAGGCTCCTTGTAACATACGACTTGGTGTTGGTTAGTTAGCATGGCTGCAACGCTGGTTGCACCCGTTATTCTTTGAGTCTACTGGATTTTGTGGATACCACTAAAATTTTGTGCAATTTTCTTTTACCGATTCGCCGGTCTGTGATTCGCATGTTTTAGATTCCCGGAACTGCCTAATTTCAGATTCCAAACAAGACTTCATTTCATAAACGGGTTTACATGGGTCTTTTGAGGGCTATTGCGGCGCAGACAAAAGCGCAAAACCTCGGCCCCGCAGCAATGTAAACGTAAAAAAAAACGAAAAAGCCACTTTTCGCCGTTGCTTTATCCCGTTCCACGGGTGCCGCCACGACGCCTAGTGTATAAGGACACATCAATGACATACCCATGTCTGTTGTCGCACAACAAGAACAAATTGATGCTGGTGGAGTGTGTTTTGCCCTCAATGTATTGCTGCGGCCCCTACCAATTGGAACCCATGTGGCATAAGACGCGCTCATTGTCGCATACAGTGCCCGCATTCTCCCATGCGGCCACCCATGTCGCCTTGCACTCCTCTATGAGCTTCGTGACATCGGTGCGCAACAAGTAGCCGAGACAATAACAGCGTGCACGCCGTAAAAGACCGGTAAGGTAGTAGTCCTAGGCAAGATGATTGGGTTCCCAAACAATATGCAACGGGACGAGCCACACCATGCCAAGGCGGGTGCAAAAACATGTACATATTATACATATTGTACAAGATGGTGCTTGCACAACGCGCATGACCGGCAAGGAGTGCAATGCAGGTAAGACACGCACCACTTATGACCCACAACAAACACTTCTTATTACCCGAACATAATCATGCCAATGATGTTGATACGGACAGCGGGGGTATGCATCAACACTTTACTCTAGGCGAACTTCCCGGCTATGAACAAAGAATGCATTTTCCAGTACATCTTTTCGGGACATCGTATAGTACCGCGCTTCGCGTCACAACTTATTACCCACCCCCTTTGTCCTAGGTACGCGAAAGTCCCAAATTAACACAGTTCCCACGCCTACCATACCTTGCACAAGGGTGGAGCTTGCACACGACACAGACAACCAGCAACACACACGCCACCACCACCGCTTTCCACGAAGCAGGCTTGTTTCACATCTTCTTTTGCACCACAACCAACATTTGTGCAGCCATCTTCACAGACAATGCATCAACGGCCAAAGGGCCACGCACTCCCACACACCCCAACAAACGTTTGTTTGGTCATCCAAATAGGGGCATTTGCCAAAGTTTGAACACGGCACAACGCGGCACGGGGGACGACTCGGCGGGTCCTAGGACTCCAACCACCCCTACCCCCCGCCACCCCCCGGGGGGCTTGCGGCCAACAGTGAGTTGCCATAGTTGCCGCCCTCAGGAGTCCGACGCTCCGTGAGCACCAAAGCCACCCGACGGATATTTTTCTCCACTTTGCACCCCAACACTATCCTTGAACCCAACGCTGACCCTAACACCCACCACAACCCTCAGCCTAGTCCTAACCCTACACCTATCCCTACCCCTAGCCCCAACCCTAGCCCTAACCCTAGCTCTAACCCTAGCCCTAATCAAGACTGAATATTGGGACCGAGCTGGTGGGGGAAGGAACATTAGATATGAATGGTGAGGGACACCAATGAGTCACACATTGAAGGCCGTTGATAGAGTGGAATCAGCTTGCAAGTGATCCCCATCACCACAAGGCCCACTTTCAAGGCTTTTTTGGACTTCTGAGGGGCCAAATTCCCCCAAAATGGGCTCAAAATGGGCTCATTTCACCCGTTGGTGCACCCCAAATGGTCGAGGATGAGGTTTGGAAAAATGTGTTTTTGACACATTTTTGACCCATTTTTGGTCCCAAAACAGCCCATCTTCAAGGCATTTTGGGATTTTCGGAGGACCAAAATGGGCCACCACAAGCTCAAAATGGTCCAAAAACACTTGTTTTAGCATCACACATGGTGTAGGATCATTTTTGAAAAAAGTGATTTTTTGCCCCTACTGGACCCTGTTGACCCATTTGGGCACCCACCTGTTTGGGCTTGAGCTTGCAGCTTGCCGCAGCCTGCTGGGGCTATGTATGGGGGTCTAGGCGTTCATTTGGGCAATTCTGAGGGGTGGAAACCGCAAAAAGAGGGGGGTTGCGGGTGGACTAGGTGCCCTCGGAATCGCGTTTTGGACCATGTAGCCAAAGATATGGCCTGTTCTTGGTTTGTGGCTGTCGCCAGCCAATCTGCACAAAATTCGGGGCTTCTGGGGGCCTTTTTGGGCCGTTTCCGGGACATATGATGGAGTCAGAGGGCCGCAAAGGGCTCGTTGACACAGGAAAGTCAAGCCGCACGTGCAGTGTACCCACCGTTTCCCTATGTTTGGCCGTTTTGAATGGGTTCTAGGGCTTTTTTGGCCCAAAAATGGCTGTTTTGGCCCTAAACTGCAGTTTTTGAAACTGAGGTCCGCCACTTGCGACAGCTGTTCCCGGCCGCCACCGTTGAGTTTCTGGCTCATACTTTGTAGGGTTGTCCCTCACACCCATAGGTATCATCCACCAAAATTTCAGCCAGATCCGAAGCACCACAACGGAGTTCTGATTTTTCCCCATTTCGCGCGTGCTGCTGCTTGCTTGCTGCTTGTTGCTGCTTGCTGCTGCTTGCTGCTAAACCTGGTAGGTCCACCCTAGACACTAAAAAGGGTTATAAAACCAAGACTGGTTCCACCAGCTCGGTGACCCTAACCCTACCATAGAGACCTATGTTAAAACCAGTATGGTTCAATTTATTTTTTTGTTCATAGAAGGGGATGAAAATTAACCTGGCAAATATTAACAGGTTAACCCAATTTTGGGTCATTTGCACTGCTTTGCTTGTGCGCGTACTATGCCCACTTCAAGTGTGTGGGTGGTCAAAGGGTGCCCAACGGGATGCTGCAGGGTTGCATAGTCCTATAGGTGGTTATGTAGCCCCACACATCCCTCTCCGGTCCCCCCACTCACCCCACTCCCAACCTCTTTTTTCTCTTTTGTAGCTCTTGTTCTGCCTTTCTCTCGGGACATCCTTCTTCAGCTTCGTATGAGGCTCACGCGTTTGAGTGGGGCCAAGAGTCTGCGGGACCCTTTGGTCTCCCAACTCCTTGGTAAGTCGGTGGCCTCATCCCCTTTGGCCAAGGCGCGGTGGTACGAGGCCACCCAGGTTGCCCAATTGCTGCTCCTCCGCAACAAGCAAATAGAGGCCGTGAAGCAATATGCCTCTGTCCTCTTCCCGGCACCCGAATTGATGAGGTTAATTATGGACTTGAATGTCTCCAAGGGCGGCTTGCGGCATGTGTCAGAGTTCATGACCCGCCGGGGGGGCGCGTACATCGCCGCAACGGGCCTCCCATTCCCCCGCCCCATCCCTTCACGTGACCGCTTCATGGACACATGGAGGGAGTTGGTCAAGGCGCTTGCGCTAGATCGACCCGTGTCCGTGGGGGATTCCCCCACAAGCGGCCGCTCTTGGCCGTTGCAATGGTGGGCCGCCTACATCCAAATGCGCCCACCCTTTGTGGACACCATCGATAGGAAGCGGCCCCTCACTTTCCTCCTCCGTGGGGATGCTTTCCCTTGCGCCGGTGGAAGTTGGACCAAAATTTCCATTGGGCTCCTCAACCATGACTCACAAGGCCCAACACCCGCCTACCTATGGGTGATGGGCATGGCCGTATGCGGGGATAAGGGCATGGCCGCGCTAGCAACAATATGGTCCCACAACCTGCAAGTATACGGTCGTTTTGTTTCGCTTTCGTTTTCGCGGTGATTTCTCGAGGTGAATAATTAGTTTTTCGCAAAAATTAACGTCAACTGAAAAATTCATGTGATATTACCATCAAACAATTAGTTCAAAAATGTATGTTCTTTTGTTCGTAAGTGTTGCCGTCGGTCCACGACTCCCAGAAGTTCTACCGGGGCACCAAGTGGGTGCCCTTGGAGTTGGTTGTCGGGGGTGACCTACCTTTCGTGAGATGCCTCATTGGCATCTCCCAGGGCGGTCCTTAAGGGAGGAGATTTTTTTTTTTGCTAAGGACCGCCCTTAAGGACGGCCCCAGGGGACCAACAACCGCCAACCGCTAACTCCCATCAAACGCCAACCGCCATCAGCCGCCAACCACAAATCGCCACCAACCGCCGCCATCCACCAGCGGCGACCAACCGCCAACAGCCAAGCAGTGCCAATCGCCACCAACCACCAATCACCAACCACCAAACGCCGCCAACCACCACCAACCACCACCAATTGCCCGATGCCAACTGCCAACCCACACCGCCGCCAACCGCCAACCGCCAACCGCCACCAACAATGGTAGAGCACATGGAGTAACCGCAGCTTTTTTTGGGAAAATTGGTTCCGGAACAGCTTTTTTTCCCCTTAAGGACCGCCCTGGCGTCTCCATATCGCCCATGGCGGGCGCAATTTGCAATATGGGTGTGCGGGACAAGGTTGCGGCCGCGTGGGTGAAAGCGGGGGGTCCGCCGCACATCGGAGGGAGAGGTGGTGGCCCGTCGCCGCTAATAGGAGACGGGCCTCAGCTTGCATAATGGGGGGTGCATAGGAGACGCGCACGTTGTGGTGGAGCGGTGCTTGTTCTTAATATGCATCCTCCATTGTTGCATGGCCATGGGCCGCCTCCAATTGGCCTCCATTGATGCCCGCCTAGGAGACACTACCAAGGACAACGCCTTGGCTGTGCAACGCGTGCTCTTCCGGGGTTGCACCGGTGTCAGTTTGGGTGCCTCGGCTTCGCATGACGGAGAGGAGGCACGGGCGTTGTTCCTCACATGGGAGGAACTGGGGCCACTATTCGCCTTCGCTCCGGAGGACGATGAGTGGCAAGCGGTGGTTGCCATGCGGAACCTCCTCCGGGACTTGTACTCGGATACCCCACCGCGCGCTGACCTACCGGCCGCAGAGTTCACGCGGGCGTAGCGCCCTGTAATGTTGCAAGGCCGCCTACCAATCGAACTACTTATTCTACTTTGAGGAGGATGTGACATTGGCGGGCTCGTGCGTTGCGGCTTGGGGTCGGTTTGGGCACGGTGTACGCCGAGGTCGTTGACAGTCTCAACACCATTATGAACCGAGCTCACTACGACCACATGGCCTGCGGGGGGGGGGGGGGGGGGGATGCCGGGGGCTACGGCATTCGAACGGGAGGCGGAGGTGGTTTTGCAAGCGTGGGAGTGGTAGTTTTTCAATTTTGACTTTTCGTTACAACACCATGGGGCACCACATACGGCCCCATGCACTATGGCCAAACTCATGGCCACCAAAGCCCCCCGCCCTCGTGCTTTTCGACCGGTCCCCTAGCTCTTGTTTCGCCACCTCATGGACCAAGAAATGTTGAAGTCCCTCTTGGGGAACATATTGAAAGCCCAAAAAGACCGCCTGGTTTCCTTGTTGTGCTTTTTGTTGCTTTTTGCGTTCGTTGATTTTGGGGCAGTTTGAATTAATTTTTGTAGGTTAATGTTAACGCCGGCGACTTTTCATATTTAATAGATTGATTAATATTCGGTGTTTAAATATTAACCTCGCAAATATTATTCCTGAATGTGAAAAATGTTTTTTTTCCGCAAATGGGACACCTGGAGCCACGCCTGGCAGCACCAGGAGGTCCAGCACCATCTGCAGCAACACCAACGGCAGCAACACAAGCGGAAGTAGCTAGACAAGCTCCCGCCGCCGATTCAAGGGGGAGACGAGTCAAGCGGCGACTCCTATGACCGGCGGCGGGAGAGAAAGAAGCGCAAGAAGGACAAGCGAGAGAAGTGAAGAGAGAGGGAGAGCCAGGGTGAAAGCCAGGCCAGTGGGGGGGGGGGGGGGGTCAAGGCGGAGGAAACTGGGGAGGTGGTAGACGAGGGGGGGGGTGGGGTGTTGGAGGGGGGGGGATGAGGACGTGGTCGAGGCCAACCCCCCATGCAAAACCTAACCCTCCCCTAGTGGCTCCTAAAAGCCCTAGGGCCCACTTCTTCGGCCGCTCGCAAGGCCGCAATGGTGCCGTGGTCGGCACGAGCCCTTCAAGAGGGCTGCACAAGGCACCAACCCTTGTTCTGGGACGCGTCGCACGCGCACATCACCCTTGAGTGGGTCTTCCGCCGCCTCGTGGGGTGCCCAATTCGCCGGCACGGCGAAAACAAAGGCACTTGGCGGCGGGATAGCGACCGACGGGGCGCCTGGACCTGGCGCCCTCTCCCTGGCGAGCCCCTCAACCTAGTGCCGGAGGGCATCAGCGTGGGGTCCCTAAGCTCGCTCAACTTGTGCGATGACCCGCGAGGTATGCTATTCGGGATTGCACACTTCCACGTGGCCCTCCGGCATTGGATCACGCTGGGATGGTGCCGCCATTGGCAGCAGGGGAAGGGGTTCCACTTTGCGGTTTAGGGGACTGCTGTGCTAGCCCCACCACGCCCCTTGTACGAGCCTGCTGCCCAGCACCAGTACCAGGGGTCGGGGGAGCGGCACGCGGAACACCGCCACCGCGTTCGCCAAGGAGGCCGTGTCTGCCGCAGCCGACCCCCTCCCCCGCGCCTGACGACATCATGGCGCATCCTGTGGTGGCCCGGCGGCCTCCACAAACTTTCGGACAGCGATGGCGGTCGTATACTGGTTTTCAAGTATGTGTGCGTGTTTGTTAGTCAGTATTTGGTCATTTTTCTCTAATTTTTGTAGGTTAATAATTGATCTTTAAATCGCCGGCGCAAAAATTGTAATTAGAAGTGAATATCAATTTGGAAAAAATTAAGAAAGTCGTCACAAAAATTAGTTGTTCTGCTTCCTGTCTCGCCGTAGGTGGCAGTCCTGGTGGTGAACGGAGCAAACACGCGGCTCGTGCGCGTCTCCTGGCGAGACTGCGATTGGGCGCATGAGGTGCCTCTGCGGCACCTGTACCCCCTCCTCGCGGCCGACCCGGTGGGGGGTGGGGGTTCCTCTTTCACCGCTTCCTCACCCTCCCACTCACCCCCCACCATCGCTGCCCATTACCCCTCATGATCCACCTCAGTGTACCCTATCTGCTTCAACCTTGCCCACTCGTAGCTGATTGCACCCACCCACGCCTCCGAGCAGACCCTCCCCTACTCCCAATCCCTCAGCCCCCTCAAGATGGCCAACCCTAAGGGGCCAACCCCCCCCCCCCCGCCCAAAACACCCAGTCACCAAAACTGGTGACAAGAATTACTCCGGATGGCATTTTGCGTCCGATGACTCATCGGATGGAGCCATCGAATGGAGCCAACCCCCCCCCCCCCAAATAAGACACAAGCCCGCCCCCCCTAAGCTGGTGACCTGGCACCAGTATAAAAGCCCTCAAGATGGTAGCTAGCGGGACAGAGCATGTGTGCACTGCCAACGCAAAGAGGACGAGGGAGAAAGTGGCGCATGGAGTGCCATCCTCGTCCCGCGAGAGGGAAGTCCGAGCACGACATGGTAGGCCCAGGGGCTGGCGCTCACTGCATTGTGCATTACCGATGTGACGAACAAGCGCTCGGACGGAATGGCGGCTGGAGTCCGAGACCTTGGTGCCATGGCATTTTGCCGGCATTGCAACACGAGGGTAGACTCGAGCAGCAAGCGCACCAACGGTGCAGAGGACAGCAGTGGAGAACAGAGAAGGCCGAGCATAAGGCAACGGGGTAGTCGTGCACGTCCAGGAGTTGCAGCGGGCAGGCACGGCGACGGTCGGGCGATCTGACGATTAGAGTGGGCAATCGGAGTCAAACACCCTAGTGCCCAGGCATAGTGTTGGCAGTGTTACACGAGGGCAGACTCCTGGAGGGCGCGGAGGCCACAAGAGAAGCACAACGGCAACCAGACGTACAAGAGCGCAGGCCGCGGTGAGTGTCTCGGCGCGCTGGCAGGGCTGCGCTCTGGATTTTGATCCGTCAAGCTGTGGCCGGCTACACGCGAGGGGCGAGCCGTACTAGTCAACACATTACTCTAGAATTCAGAGAGGATGGAAGGCGAGTGTCTGGCTGGGAAGCCTCAGGACGAGTTGCGCATGACGACACCAAGGTGCAGGGCGGTCCCAACACTCGTGGGCTTCCCCCTAGGATGGACTCGGCAACCAGACCCTCTATGCCGTCGGAAGATGTCTATACGCCCACAGTACACAAGGGCGCCCTGCAGTGAGGTGATGGCCGTGGGCCCCTCCTGGAGCAAGGATCCCGCCCGGGCAGTGGCACGGGGCCCCACTCCGGTGCACTTGCGGGAGGCCACCGTCGTTTGTGCCAGAGTGGGGGGCACAAGGAGAGAGCCAAGGTCCGGAGATAGCACAGTAGTGGTAGCCCCGAAAGCGCACCACAGAAGGAACGAGGGAGGGCGTGCAACCGGCGAGACACAGCCCCACCGTGCCTTTGTGCAGAACAACAGTGACACCATGGCACAGCACTCCATCCACAAAATGATGCTAGGAGCCGTACGCGATGGCTAGACAGTGGACATGGGGACCCTCCCCCAAGGGGTGCGATCGAAGCACGTGAGCGTGACAGCCGTCATCCGCATCGATGACGTGTACACCACGGTAGACGCCGACTCCGCAGGGGTCGTGCACGGGGCACTCACCACGTGGATGGGCAGCTCCGTGTACGCTGACGTGATGGTGACATCATGGGCCCCAGCAACAGAAGTCCCAACAGCCCCCATGCCAGACAAGCTCCTATGGGTGTCGCTCATGTTGAGGAACCTTTCCGACGCTCAAACGGCGGCGATGCGCGCAGTACTAGGCATGGAGAGAGCCCACATGCAGTCAGCCAAGGACGCAAGAGTTGAGCTCGGGGCGAACGCCCTGCCTTGTCAAGCAGACCTCTGCTAGAAGAAGCTGCGGGCGACCACGTGGGACTACACCAAGCCACTCATCGCCGTGACAGGGCATTGCCCGCCCACCAAGGGCATGACGGTGGAACGGCAGAAGGCCATGATCATGGTGGCCATTCACGTAGCGACAGCTTGCTTCCAGGGCAGGGACCGGGTGTCCTTGGGAGGAGCCGACGATGGCGTGGAACAGGGAGATCCTCGTCGAGGAAGAAGCAGCGCCGGAAGAAGAACGCCTGGACCCAGATGCGGCACAAAGGCTCTTCCCTGTGACCCAAGCCTCCCACCCAACCAGGGAGATTCGCGGCCCTTGCGCCCGACGGCGGCCGACAGCGTGGGGCAGCCCCTCCGAAACCACGCGCGCAGCCGAGGGTGCAACGCAAGATAGCCGAGGAGAGCTTGGAAGCAGGCGCAGAGGCCCAGGAACGAGCCCTCCATGAGATCCGGGAAATGGCGAGAGCCCCCGCGGAGCTACGCATCGCAGCACGTTTGGGAGAGGAGTGGATCGATGTCCTGCTCGATGACGAGGAGCCGATGCCGGCGGACGTGCTGCTGACGATCAGAGCAACCCTCCAAGGACCTGCCCGAGGGGCAGCGGCAAGCGCGACCTAGAGCTTGCAGGATGCGGTTGACATCGCCATCCCCAAGCAAGCTAAGACCGAGGACAGCAACCGGTACCCGGAGGTGGCGTTCGGGAACACCTTTGAGCCACTGCCATAATCAGCGGATGGCAAAATCTTCCTAAAGTGTACACGGAAGACGGCCGATGGGAGGCGCAAGGGGGTGACCACCCCAGGAGAGGAGATCAAGGCGCACGTGAAAAGGAAGCAAGCCGCAGACAGTAGCGACGAAGGAGAACCCAGCGAGGACAACAAGGGCGGGTACAAGAGACGTGGAGCAGAAAAGAGTGCCGACAAGGGCGGCGAGACAGGCAAGGGCATGAAGTGCTTCGTAGGCCGCTGCGGGTTCGGAGGCGACCACAGGTGGACAGCCTGCCACGCGGTGGGCCCCATCGGCCAGAAGGAGCACTGTACCCACTGTCGCAAGAGCTTAGACGGCCCAAGTTGCCCACCCCAGTAAATCAGCCCAAAACACCCAAAAACGGCCTTTTTGGCCGGTGGGAAATTTCATAGCCTGTTTTTTAGTCATTCAGACGCGTACAGGAATTTGACTGCCTGACAACCTCTTTTTTTGGTTCTCATATCCACGCACACAAACCCAGATGACTGCGCATGGTCAATTTTTACGCTTCAGTGAACAAGTTTTGCTTTGTGCTACGTTATCTTTGTCCACCTATGTACCTTTCTCTTGGAATTTCGAAAAGTGTCTAGAACCAGACACTCTTTGAAATTCCACCCCTGCCACAACAAGTTTTTGAGGTCGCATTGTCTGGTTCCAGACAAACTAAACAGTTATCAACCTTTCAGGGGGGGGTCACCAGGTGTCTGTCCCGAGTGTCATCCGTCCTATGTACACCCCCATAACATGGAGAATGTGTCTGGTTCCAGTCATTTTGCTGAAATTCCGTGATTAAGATCCTCATTTGAGTGAACAGTGTCTGGTTTCTGACACTCTCCACCAATTGTCTAGTCGTTGACCAGGGGTGTTTCGTTGTTGTTCACTCTTCCGTTTAGTCTGGTTCTGTTCCACCGTTGATGAGCCAGGTGACCAGTGCTGCGATAGATCCCTTTGGTCTCCTGTGTGACTTCTTACGTGGAGCGAAGTATGGTACACCGCTGGAGCTTATGGATGCCGCTTTACGCGATGAGGAACCAGGTGCAGCCCTGCTTGTGGAGTCCTGCGCACAGATGAGGGTCAACCGGCGGGCTAGACGCAGTATGGCAACGTTGATCAAAGCTCATGGGCAAACACCGTGGCCAAGGTGGTATGGAGTGTTTGCACGACAGGTGTACACAATGATGCAAGTGTGTCGGAAGATGGCTCTGCTAGAGGAAAAGGCTGTTGGCTCAATGATAGGTGCAACCAGGGGGATGCGGAGACAATTGTCACATGGAGGTCTGGCCGCGGGCCAGTTACCGCCTTTGGGGCAAAAGGCACATGCCAGAACAAACGCCATCTGCAGATCAGTGGCAGGGAAGCAGGTGGTGGTGCAGTTTGACAACCGGTATCGCAGACGGTACTGCAGCGACCCGGTACGACCTGATAGATGTCCGAACGCCACTGCCATGTCATTGTTGCATACCACTGCGATTCCTATGTACCTGGGTTTCCCTACACTTGACGATCTTCTCCAACGCATCCCACAAACAGCACAGACCATAGCAGCCAATTTCCGGGAGTTCCCACGAGCAGTGGACGCTTTGAGGCGAGATCCACCAGAGGCCCAATACGTGCGGTTTCCACTAGATGTGCACCGGGACAGCATTCGTTCACCCCAATGCTACCCCCTGACGCTAGCCGACCTGGTCTCTAGCTCCAATGAGGACTTGCTCCACATCATGGAACAATGCCTAGCCATTCAGGTTCACACACGCCACGTCATGCCCCTTCTGATGGATAAAAATATATTCTACAGACTGGCCAAGTTCATCTATAGTCGCACATACAACCCCTTTAAGTTGTCTGAGCACTATGCCACTCTCCAAATGCTGTATGGCTGTTGGCACCCTTATAAGTATGTGTGTACCATGATCCACCGTAAGTTCTTCCCCATATTGGGCTACCTTGGGCAGCAAATGCCCGCGGTAGATGAAGAGATCATGTGCCACCCGAAGCTGTTGCACATTGAGAAGCAATTTTGTGCCCTACTGTTAGCCACACCCAACGTTGAGGACCGCATTGTACACTAGGAGACTTCAATTGTGCAGTTTCCAGAGGCATCCCGCAAGCTACCGCTCGTATGGTTGACTGACCTGAAGAACCTCCTGCACTTCTACATTCCGGCTGCGTTCCTCCTTGGAAACTTGGTTCGTGACTGCAACTGGGATGGTCGACGAGCAAGGACAGGCCGTACGGCCCGCAAAGTATTGGAGTGGAGTTTGGTATTGATTGTAGCCTTGACAATGGACACTGACTGTAAGCTCCCCTACGTGCGCACCCTTTGTGTTGCCCTTATGTTGTGGTTACCCTGGAATGACGCCGTCCCGGGCTGTTGTTATGCTGAGGAGCCCCTGGAGGCCAAGTTGAGTCGTCTCGGATCTAGGTGACGCGCATACCCCTAGATGAAGACTTTTGACCAGACATTGGACCTCTTTTTGAGCATGGCACCACCAAAGCGCGGGGAAAAGAAGACGCGGGGGCAGATCCGCAGTGGAATGGTTGCGATCATGTCGTCACAGCTACGCAGGTTCCTGTTGGCCATTACAACGAACCGCATGGTCCATGTTGAATGGAACAGTGGAAAGAAGGCAGCATTCACCGCTGTCCCTCAGGAGTTGAAATTCCCACGGCAACCACTTGACAACGGCGGTGTGGCCTTGTACCAGAGACTGTTGACTAGATCACTCTCCACATTGACCCGTGCAGCGCGTTCGCCCACCGATGAGGTCTCACTGTCGTTGAGAACCATTGTTTCAGGCAGAGACCTCCGCGAGCATGCAGGCCAAGATGCACAGGCTCAGCGGGTGCGGGACGCAGCAATTGCGGTAGCAGACGATGACGATGAGGCCCCGCAAGCTGCAATTGTCTCGGTTTCAAGTTCACACCGGTCCGTGCATGAGTTTATAGTGGACGTGGACGCACAAGATGATGAACCACCACCTGTTGTCCTACTGCAAGAAATGGAGGAGAATGAGGTTGTGAGTCTGGAGGATGACTCAATGGACTGCTGACACCCCGCCGAAGTGGCCAGGGCACGTCAAAGGTGTTTGTTTGGAACCAGACACAGGGCTGGGGTTGGTTACCACAGAAGCATCGGGGTACTCCCGCATGGGCCACTAATGTCAACCAACGGAGTGCTGGACTGATGAGATGCGCGCGTACGTGCATTGCTGCATTGCTGTACATCCCTATTTCACCGCAAAACCACAGCATGTGACCCTGACCAACCGAATACCCGGTTTAGGAAGCCAACACAATAAACACTGCATGCATGTGTATCTGGAACCAAACACCAACTATTTGTACCCCCTCTAGTGCCCACAGAAGTACCGTAGCCGTCTGGTACCAGACAATTAATTATTTTTGACCCATGTCATCTGCTGAAGTCAAGCTGTTGTGTCTAGAACCAGACAAACTGTGTGTTGTGCCCTCCATTGCCTGCAACGTCATCTGCTCTGTTTTAGGAAAGGCTAGAATCACATTTGGTAGCCAGCTAACTCGGGATTGGACTGCAAATGTGTCTAGAAACAGACCCTGACTGTTTATGCCCTGTCAATTGGCAGAATAGTACATGCTTGTCTGGAACCAGACATTAAATTGTTTCACACCGGTTGCACACTTCAAAAGCAAACTGTTGTGTCTGGAACCAGACAGATTGTGTTTTTTTACACCCCTGTGTATGGCACATGATGTGGTCTGAGTGTGAAAATGGTATGCTCACGTCGGGAAGCCTGGAAAGTTAGAATCACATTGCTGAAAGGCCCGCCTTTGTGTCATTTTGCGTTTTGCGCCTAGCTGGTTCCAACATGTTTGATCTTACACACGGTAGCATTGAACCCTCTGCAGACCCCTCAATTGATCTGGCATCCCAATTCAGTGCCGTGGATGATGCCCCCTCCAAGCACAAGCGGAAAGGTGGTGACACAGCAAAGAGGAAAGATGCTCAAGTGAAACTTGGTGACCATACTGAGGACCAGGAGCTCCTGCTGCCCCTCAGCAGGCTGCAATGGGACAAAAAAAGGGAGCATGGCCAAATCAGAGTGGTGGATGAAGATCTTGTCCAGGACAAGATGACAAAACTACGCAGGAATCCACCAAGTGTAGCAAAAATCCGAATCATAGTCCAGCATGACGCAGTGGGGCAGTACTGGACCTTATCGGGGCAGCATATTGCCGAGGCCTGTCGACGAACCTCACGGGAGTACATGAATGCCCATCTGGAACTGCCAACATGGTCAGTGCAATTTCTTGCTCAACTGGTTCGTACGGATGTCACTCTGCACATATGGGAGTCAATCGCTGGCATGTCACAGGTATATCGACTGTGACAGTGCACTGCGACACTGCATGCCCACAACAGCGAAATATCCTGCGCCTGTGACGTCCATCTCGACCTGCCCGTTCTCCTGCGTGACCGGCCGCTTCGTCGGGGGGGGGGGGGACTGTTGTGACCATCCGTCGCATCACAGGCTGTGCAGTCCGCCGCGTCCCTGCCGAAGCTGTCTACACGGATGGAGTTCCTGCGTGTTGAGCTGGATCGCGATGAACTGGAGGAGAAATCCATACCAGAACACTTGGGAGTGCTGTACGTGAAGGGTGGCTATACACTTAAGGAGGGGACACTGGTATGCCTAGTGTTGCACAGGGTGGCAGTACAGGAACTATGTGCACATGCGCCCCTGGTGAGGACTGTTGTCCCATGCAACAACGAAGGCTGTCACTGTTGTCTGGAACAAGACACCTGTTGTATTTTTATATCTGTCAAAGCCTGTGCCAGGACCTCCATGTCTGGAACCAGACAACAACTCACTTATGCGGCCTGTCAAAGCATAATTCCTCCTGTTTGTGTCTGGAACCAGGCACAACATTTTTTTTTATCCTTGTCAAAGCCTGTACCTCGAACTCCATGTCTGGAACAATACAACATTTCACTGATGCGGCCTGTGATAGCAAAATTTCGCCTGTTTATGTCTGGTACCACACACAACTTTTTTATCACTGCCAAAGCCTGTGCGTGGACCTCCATGTCTGGAATCAGACAACATTTCACTGATGCGGCCCGTCAAAGCAGAATTCCTCCTGTTGTGTCTGCTAACACCCCTGTCTGCTGTGCAGGACACTGTAAGAAAAGCGTGGTTTCCAATTGCGGCCTGCGTGCAAGTGATGGGGAATAAGGCTGTGGCTGCTGTCGATGGATTGGAAAAGCGTGGACTGCCAGTAAAATGGCACTTTTGGAAATGTATCGAAGGCCTCATCCCACCACACCTCGAGGAGGTTGCGCAGTACATGGGCTCCAGCAATGTGTCACTGCCAATGATTACAAAAAAGGCAAAGCAACTGAAGGCTGCACGTCTGTGGGAACATCATCTCTGCCACCCGGACAACGCCCTGGTTGACCCCAGTCGCAAAACGCTTGCAGAACGGGCCTGTTGTGAACAGAGTCTCTTGTCGAAGACCCATGTCACTTTCAAGACGTACAATTGGAAGTGGTCTGAGAAGAACTGCTGGCCCCCCTGGAAGTATGTCGTCACTGCTGCAATCTGGAGTGACGCCACGTATGCCCCCCTCCGTGATGCCCTGAAGCGTCCCCCGGTGAACCCTGAGGTCAAGATCGCTGCTGATGTCGACTTCATCTCCGTGAACATTGGGTCTGAGGCCCCAGAGGCGGGGGTGACTGACAGCAAGTCCCTGGATGGGGTCATGCATATCACTGGGATGGCATCTGGTACGCCGCTGCACTCTACAGTGGCCAACATGCCGTATTGCCTGATCATTGTTGAAGTTCCAAAGGGACATATGGAAGGCATCCATTCCGTTGTGAGCCGCAATTTGGTGTCTGCGAGGCTTGTTCTCATTGTTGGCATCGCTTGTGACGTCTTGGGAGTGCTCGATGGTCTCCGAAAGTTGCACGACAACGAGGGGTTGACAACAATTTGCGTGGCCTGCTTTATTCTGGGATCTCTCACACATCAGTACTCGATGGGATTCTCTGAGCTATGGATCGTTTCCAAAGATCCGCTGCCCAAGAAGGTATCGCTGCCTGGTGTTGCCGCCTACAGCCTGCTACCACAGTCACGTTGGGTGCACCGTTCAATCCTAAAGTTTGTCTAGAACCAGACACGTATGAGGCAGAATGCGTCCTGAGAAGCGTAAATTGTGGGAAGCTAGCTGGAACCAGACAACATCGGCCAGTCCAGCTGCACCAGTAGGGCTCTCAGACTCACTGTTCCTTTATACAGGTGCCTCGCTACTTTGCCTTTTCTCGTGCTCCAATGGTGAACCAGCCGTGTACAGAGGTTGTTGGGTTTGTCATGCACCACCTGGCGGATGCAGTGCCCTCAGAAGCAAGTACGCTGGTGATCAGTAGTTCTATACAGCTTGCCTGCAGTCTGGCAGTGCGCATGCCGGTACCCATCAGTGTGGTTTTGGGTTTGCCCACGGAGCATAAGTCTATTGCAGACGTTGGTGCCCTTGTATGCAGCAATTTAAGCATCGCTGATGGGCTGAGCCCTATTCCTTGGAATGCAGTGTTTGAAAATTTTGCGGAGGGTTGCCCTGTGGACTGCAGTTGTGTGCCTGAGAAGGCAGAGGGAGAGCAGGAGTATGAGGAGGAAGTGGAAGAGGTGTGCGCCACCCCAGAGAACGCCGTGTATGGTACAACGAAGCATTCACGGGGCCCTGGCAAAAAAGGTGGTCGCACACGCAAAGGAGACGAGAAGAGAGCCTCCGGATCACAGTCAAAAGGCAAAGGCAACAAAAAAGCCCAGGCATCACCTCTTGACTAGTGTGCAGCTGCGGGAACCGATTCTCAGTCGTCTGCTTACAAGAAGGCCAAGATTGGGTTTCAGGCGTGGAAGGATCGGTTCAATGGCTCCAAAAAGAATTAAACGTGCTCTGTTGTACTTGCTGTTGGTTACAAACTGTTGTTGTAAGCCTGCTTAGTGACCACGATATCTATTCATAACATATAAACACTGTGGCACCCTGTTGGCGTGCCAGTCTGCACTCTGGGTTCCAGTGGCCTGTTTTGGCAGCTTTCCCTTCCCGAACACAAGACTGACAGTCCTTTGTCACTTTTTTATGTCATTTGGTTGCGGACCACAGCTTTTTTTGTGGAATACAGCAATTTTTCACCAAGTTACGCGTCGTGTGTCCGGAACCAGACAACTCTTTCCGACTTTTGTCCCTGTGCAGCAAGTTTTGGTGAGATGTGTCTGTTTCCAGACAAACTTCAGTGTTTCAGTGTCTGCACAACAAATTTTGATGAAAATGGTATGTGTGGACGAGTAGTGCCTCCACGGATGTAGTGATATTGAACGGTACATAGACACACATGCATTCCTTGGGGTTCCTCCTAAGAATTTGACTTTTCCCCCCAATATTTCACAGGGCCCAGCCTCAAGTTGGTGTTGTGCGGGAAGTGCCAAAAGCGTATATGGGGGTAGTCAAAAACGAGCGGAAACAGACGTGCGCTGCTTGATGCTAAAATTTCACCCCTGTAGGACGCGTTTTTGATGACCAACATCTGCGACACTTTTGTCTGTGGTCCGTTTGGGGGGGGGAGGGGCAACTTGGGTCGTCTAAGAAGAGGGAACACAACGCGAAAGTATGCACGGAGGCATCTTCGGCGCGGGCGAAACCGCGGCAATTCGAGCAAAACATGCCGAAAGACGACAAAGGGCAGCGGGACTGAGAGCTCAGCCGGGAGAAGCGAGGAGCGGGTGACCGCAATCGCGACCGTGACCGTGACCGCCGGCACAGAGAACGTAGCAGGGAGAAGACACAATCCACAAGAAAGCGATCACGGGGCTGCGCCAAAAGCGGGAGCGGAGACCGAAGCGGAGAACGGAGCCGCCACAAGAGCAGGGACAAGCGCACGGACCCGAGCAGAGACTGCCGCAAAAAACACAGCAGGCGCCGTAGCCGCCAGAAGAGCCGCCACTCGAAAAAGTCCAGGGGACGAGACCAAAGGCCCAGCCGCAGAAGGAGCGACAGCCGGGGCCGCCATTGTGCGACAGGGGAAAACGAGGCGTGGCGGGGGTACGAGCCCCAGAGGATCCCACTTGCACATGCCCACCAATGGCAAGGGCCTCCGCCACCGCCCCCAGACACACAGCGGCTGACCATAGGAGAAGCGCGGACGCTCGGGCCGCACCCGATGCATCCCGGAGGCCCACCGCCTGCGTGGAACCCGATGCACCAGGGGCGCCAGTCGTAGTCGCAGGGACTCCCGGGGCCACCGACGCCCACGTCTTAGGAGGCCTTAATTGTCCGCCCTGTTGAACCTCAAGAAGTCGAATTTGTTACCCCGAACTGGGGTGTTTTTTTAGGATATGAAATGCAGGGGGGGGGGGGGGGGTCACTATTTGAGTTTATGTTTTCAAGGCCCTTTTCTGCACCATACCAATGTTCCGATTCTAGACAGTCAATTTCAATCCCCAAATCAGCCAAATTCCAAAAATGAAGCGAAAAATCGCCAACCCTTTGAAATTGGACGGTATCATACCCCTTTTTCATGCATTTTTTCACTCATGAGACGCGGAATTTCGCCACTCCTTCATTATTCGATGTTTTGATACCCTTATTGTGTATTTGCATGTTTGTGTGCTAATTAGATTTCATTTGTCCCGAAATTTGTGCCTTTCCTCAAATTTATGAACATTCCGACAATCTTGACATGCAGTATGTTCCGTGTTCTTAAGCAAAGATGTGAGTATTTGCTTTGAGGTGACCAAAGGACATGGATCCGGCACTGCGAAGGGTGGTTGTGGCGAGTCGTGAGTTTCAGAACGTTGATGACCTCATGACGGATGTGGCCAATGGGGGCTGTGCAAGGTTATTGGCTGTCTGGGCCCTGGCAATGCGGACGAATCGACGATTAGGAAGGAGTTTACACGGTTGCTGTTTGCCCATGGAATACGGAAGAAGCCCCGTTGGTACACTATTTTCTCAAATCAATTGCTATGCTTGTGGCGACTTCCGAGAAAGATGGCAGCGCCTCATGCACAGTCCCAGGATGTACCAATACCTATTTCATTGAGCCGGAGGACCTGCCGATTGTTGGCTCCCACAGGACTTGTGCATGCAGCTATGCCCTCACTTACTGCCAATGCGCGAAAACAAGCATGTTGGCTTTGGCAAAGCATGCAGAACCACCAGATGGTGCTCTGGTATGACAACTGGGTGAAAAAGAATTATGGGGTGGACCCGCTGCATCTTGACCAATGTGGAGTACATGAAGACATTGGTGGCTGCCATGGACACATGGCAGCGTTGGCACTCTCGAACGCCCGGTTGTATTCACAGTGAGGAATATGGGGAGGCTATGTTGAGCCGGTTGTGTGCACACTGCTGGATATGGACTACCATCACATCCCTGAGTGGCACCTCCGAAATTTTTGTAACATTGAGTCAGACCCTGATAGGGACGAAGAACCTGCGGTTCTCACTAACAGGGAAGTGTGTGAAGCGATACGGGTCCAATCTGAGGACGTTTATTCTGAGTGTGTCTGTTGCATCCTTGCCCATTGTACAATGGAAGCCGCCACCCCTTCGCGTAGTAGAAGCAATTGTGTTGCGTAGTGTAGATGACCTTCGGTTTCCTAGTAGATTTGGAGCCGTTCCACCACGTATCGTTATTTTGAGTGTGTTCCACAAATATTTTAGGACTCTTCTTCGTAAGAATCCCTCAAGCGATGACCTTCTTACGGTTCTACAGCAAATTGTGCCTCCATCAACGATTGCCGGGCAACGGAATGTGGATATCCAGAGAGTGATGCACATTACCCGCCCGCCGAAGCCCAAACCCAAACCCAAACCCAAGCGAGGGAAAGCGGTTGCACAACCAGGTGCCCCTCACCCCCCCCCCCCCCCAGACAGGGTGCACCCATCGCCAAACGTGCCCCAAGGAATCCAAAACCACCAGCCAAACTTGGCCCACAGCAACCGCGGAATAGGGTGCAGCATCCGAATGGGGGGGGGGGGGGGGGGCAGGTACGGACAATGGGAGCGATGACGAGGATGATGGCCCCGAGGTGGCCTTGTTTGCAATCCACAGTGACAGTGATAACAGTAGTGTGTCGGATGATGACGACATAGTAGCTTTTTTGGATGAAGAGGAGGTTTTTGGACAGGATACTTCATAATGGGAGTAACATACCTGCTGTCTTCACAATGTACCAGATATTGTCCCTTGATTCTGGTGTTTTTGCATGGAGTGGCGAAATTTCGCCACATTTGAGATATTTGGTGTTTTCAATATTGTTTCAGCACATTTTCGTTTAATACGCGAAATTTCGCTTGCTTTTGGGTTTTGTGTGTTTTGAGCCTGTGTCCCACAGGGTATTGTTACACTGCTGCCACTTGTACCACTAATGTGCTATTCACTTTTGCGTGTCATCCGGACTCTCATGATTTTGCGTATTACATTTTGCTGAGACTGTCATGATGTGTGATTTCAGCTGCTCTCTGCAGCACTCCTAGATTTCCCCTTGCAAAGGCTAAAATTTAGGAATAAGTGGTCCCGAAACAACCAAATCACCACTGTCTGTCAATGTGATCCATGCCCAAAGCACCCCGATTTCCTCCAGGCCCCCACTGTCATGTCATCTGTACCCCCAAAATCAAACACCAATGTGCCCGTGGCCCCACAGCCCCCCTCTTTTTCACAACCCTCGCAGGGGGCCTCCGAGGGCCCAGTCAACGGAATCCGCACAGCCGGGGCACCAAGAAGGCAACTCCGAAAACAGTCACTCTAGCAGATGCCGTCCAGAAGATAGTGGTGTTATCCCACAAGGTCCCGCGGGTGGATGTCAACCGCGAGCATGGGCAAATCCGGAAGGTCAGCGAGACCAGACTAAAGCTGCGGCTGGAGGATTTGGGAAGGGTACCTCCCGTTGGGCTCATCAAAGAATTACTGGTCTGGCCTGACAATTGTATGTTGCTGCACTTGCTTCTACACGTCTTTTGTTTGTGTACTGGCCAGGGGACAAATTTTCTTCTGTTATTGACTCAGTGGGTAGCTTCTAGATCATTGCTGGTCAGCATGTCTTTTGTGCGGCGAGGAGACTGGCCAGTGAACGTGAGAAAAAGAATCTGGACCCTTTGAGATGGCAACTAGAGTTTGAGTGTATGGCTCAGAAGCGGGATACTCCCTTGCGCCAGAGGAGACGCCTAGCCGGCCACCACAAGACAGCACGGCTGTGAGGCACAGGAGCATGCATGAGTGAGAGGGCAGTGCTGCTGATGGAGAACTTGGAGGAGCCTGAGAATGCTGATGTCAGTCTCCTTGACGTGTGCCGCCAGATGTTGGAGGAGGCTGGACGGATAGCTGATGAAGGAAGCATGGTGTGTGATTGTTGCTCTGATGCGCAGGACTGTCCTAAGCCCGAAAAAATTTGGTTCTATGCACTGTAGGATTCTGTAGCAGACACTGGCTACCCTTGGCTAGAATGATTGATGCAAGTGGCTATACACCAATTGATGGAATACGCAATTTCGCGAACAGGACGATTCCCTTGGCTCTTGGATCATTCAAACCATTGGAGGAGCTCATTGGACCACACCTTGCACAGTGTGCCAGATACATGGAGACTCCACGAGCTACTGTTGCAGGACTGGCTAAAGTGGCACGTGAATGCTAACGGGAAATGCGATGGGGCTGGATTGTTTTGCATCCTGACTATCCAGAGGAGTTGGTTCACCCATCCCGCAATATGCCGTGCACGCATCCTGAATTGCACTATGAAATCATCGAATCCTGCTCATAGTGGCGAAATTTCGCGTCTCAGGTGGAAACATGGTCTGGACACACAGTTTTTCTCTATAAGAGGAAATACATCCGAGATTGCTACTGTACAGCGTCGTATCAAGGGGATTGGTGCATTCAAGTTCCGCTGTGCAGACTGGGTGTACATTGATGACATGCCTATGCCTCCCTCGGACTCTGTGTGCAAGGCCGAATTCTGGACATCCTCAAAGTATGTAGACTTGAGGAGCCACCTGGCCAAACCTCGGAACTCCTTTGACATTGTCAGCTCCGAAGGGAATGTGGTTCACTTGAAGATAGTCTCTGGTTCTGGTGCAGATGCTACTGGCGATGGGCCCCCCTTTCACCTTTGTCTTCTGAATCCTACAACCATTTTGAATGCTACTGTCGTTGGGTTGCCGTTCATACTGGCTGTCATTGAGGTTCCAAAGGGCTGGTCCATGGGTATACCACCTCTTGCTGTGCGACATGTTTCAATGGGGAAACCACTTGTGGTTGCTAGTGAATTGGCGGACGTTCGAATCATCATGAGCCAGCTGCAGACTGACCTAGGTGAGGAGGGAGTTAATCAGGTGAGTGTCATGGTGTACAACACTGGCAGCTGCAGGCTGAATTTCACTATGATGCAATCAGCGATGACAATTGTCACGTTGACTCCCATTCCAAGGAAGGTACATTGCCCCTTGTGAATTGATACCCAAAATCAGCCAAATTCGAGAAATGAAGCGAAATTTCGCCACACCCGCCATTTTGCCCAATTTGCACCATCTGTTTAGCTGCCGATGTACGGTACGTTCATTGAAGGCCCATTACCCAATATCCTGTGTCCTGAGGCTGTTCAATGGGTGCTGGATGTTCTGAAAGTCCCGATGAATCTTACAAACTGGGTGCTGGTGGGGTCTTGCTCTCCAAATCTGGCTGTTCAGCTTCACATTTGTCTCAAGTCGGAAATTCACGTTGTATTTGGTTTCCTCAAAGCTGTGGTTGATGAACTACCGAAAGAAACTGTTGAGGTCACAACTGGTACTTTAAGAGAGGCTGACTCTCTATCTCCAATCTACTGGGAGTTTGTGTGGCCACAACTTGACAAGGGTGTGCCTATCGACAGGATTGGAATGGCTTATGTACCTGATGACCGTGATGAACAGGACTGCATGGACAGTATGCTGGACGTGGATGCCAAGCCCAAGGGAACCCCAAAGCCGAAGGCATCTAAGCCAAAGGCCAAAAAGGGGGCAGCCAGCAATCCCCCCAGTGTCGATGCAGGTGGCAGTGCCGAGCCCCAAGCAACGTCTACAATAAGGGCTCGATCACCTCTGTTGAGGCTCCAGCGGCGGAGATGATGAGGAGCAGACACAACAACAAAGTCAACAGTTGGTCACGCCACACAGAGGCCATACACATCCTCTGTTTGAGCCGAAAGGGCAGTCACCGTCACCAGAGGGATTGGAGAACTTTGCGCGTTTGGTGAGTGGTGGGACGCCACCAACAGCCCAGCCACAGCAGCAACCTCAAAAAGGAACGCTTTTGGGAAACAAACGACGACGGTGATTTGGTGTTGACTGCTATGATGAGACGATGGTGACTGCAGAAGCACCATCCTCTGAGCAGTCATTTTGAATTTTGATTTCTGTCCAACTTTATTTGATGTGTTATTCTGACACACCCTTTGTGGGTGTTGCCACGTGGAATTGCCTTTTGTAGGCAACATTTGGTAATTTCTGTATGTATGTATGTATGCATGTTTGTGTATAGATTGATTGTAAAGAGTTCCTTACGGTTTGAATCGTATGTTTGTGATATTTTGTATCAATCTTGTACTTTGGCAAGCAAGCTATGCATTAACAGTATTTCATACCTCAATATGCTGCATTTTGCCAAATGTGGCGAAATTTCGCGTCTTATTGAAATTCCCCGAAAATGGGGGTCTGTTTCACCGTACATCAGTGTATTGTTTCACAGTGTGTCATCTGTACACAGCAGAACCTTTTCAGTGGACAATGCAATTTGTCCTTGAGTGCTATTTCTTTCAATTTGAATGCCTGTTTTGGATGGTTTGCAGTGTCCTCAATTGCAAGCAAAATGGTCCAATTGGACAATATGGGGCATGATTTCAGTCAAAAACTTCATACGTTGTGCGCTGTGTGCAATTAGGGGGTAGTGATTCACCATTTTTTGCACCCCATGAATGGCTTTATTTTGCAGACCTCCCCCACCACCCCCCGGGCAATTAAGGCCTCCTAAGCACGTCTTCGAGCCCGTTGAGGAGACTGTCCCCGCGGTACGAAGAAGTGGTATGACAACACCCCCGGGCGCACCTAACGAACCGAGGGTTCACGTTAATGAGCAGTGAAGCAAGGGGTTGTAGGGTGGCGGCCCCCGGGGCCGACCATGCCTGGCAACACCCCTAAGGGTCCGGCCAGCTTGGGAGCACGATGCCCTGACTCATGAGTGAGGAGTCACACCCGTTGGGCCCAAAGGCCCCGCCCGGTGGTGCGCCCATACGTCGGACAAGAGGGGGCCGGTGATCCCCATCAGGGCGGGCCTCAGGTGAATAATATACCGCGCAGTGCCAAAAGTAGGGCCTCATCACGATCCCAGACAACGCGGAACACGGCGGAGCGCGGCCCACAAGCGACACACATTTGACGACCCAGACCACAGCCGGAAGCAGTGGTGGCCTCCCTAGGGGGGACCCCGAGGGTGCCGCCATGGCGTGCGCGAGAGGCGGCAAGGGCGTCGCAGAACACGTGTGCGGCGCGGACGCGTGAGCACGCGCCAAGGCGCGCGCTTGGATGCGCCGCGGAGAGAAGCCAGGGAGACGAAAAGCCGCGGGAGTAGGCCGGGGCACAGAGGCGTCCACGTCAGTGCAATGACCACTGCAACAGATTGGGCAGCGCGATCTGAGCGCAACGGACCAAACACCCGCCAGCAAGACGGCAAAACCAAGGGGAGTGGCACAAAGTACGGGCAGCGGCCATGGCGTAGAGGCGGAGAGGCGGAGAGTGATGAGAGAAAGGCATGATGCATCAGGGAATGCAGGGCAAAATATGAGGGAAGGTGACGAGGGCAAATGACGATGGCGAGAAAGGGGGCGCAAGGAGGTACGAGACCGTGCAGAAGCCGGCAGAGGGCGGAGCCATTGTAGGCCGCAAACCGCCAGGTGCGATCGGGGGCGGTGGCTCGTAGAGACCAAAATGAGGGATGGGAGTAATAGTGGATGCAGCGACAGCGGCCCTGAAGCAGTGAGGGGCACGACACAGCAGCGCCCGAGGGCGCGTGAATAGACCCTGGACAGGGAGTCAAACACGAGACCAGCCAGATAAGGAGCGCGAGCAGCTCCACAGGGGAGAAAGCTGTTTGCCAGCAGAGTGCGGACAAGACAGTGAGTAGAGAGAGCGAGCAGGGCGGAGCACGAGGGCCAAGCTGCGGCCTAGGGGCGCCAAAATATGCCCACAAGCAAGAGATGCGTGAGTGACACGAGTGTGGAGCAGGCAACAAGCGGCGAGCGGAGAGCCGGGCGCAAGGGCACACAGCCCCGCTACGCAAGGCGGCGTGGTGCGAAAGCGGCGGACTTGCTACGGCCCTTGTGCCGTGTGTAGCCGATGGCGACGGCGTTCCCCTGATCCGGCGATCAATAGAATGGAGTCCGAGACCCTGTCGCCTGGACACGTGACCGGCACTGCGACACGAGAGTAGACTCCATGACGAGGGAGGCAGGCACAAGGGCGGAGCCCCTTGAGAGACAGCCTGTCGGGGGATCCATCCTCCTGTCCCAGATACACATGGCGCTGCAGTGGGAAGACGATGTGCGAGCATGCCTGGGCACTTCCTCCCCGGGTGGCACACAATGTGGACGCCGGCATCCTGGCAGACAGAGCGCCTCCCGACACGCGGCCCGACGACCACGTAGCGATGGGCCGACACGCTCCCCTACAATGTGGAGCAGGCACTGCTTTACTCGATCTACCTGCAACCCTTGGGAGAACGGACACCGCTCAAGGTGGCAGGTCTAGCCACACGGAGTCCCAAAGCCTTGGCAGTGCGCCGTGAAGAGACTCACGGACAGCCCGTCATCAACGCCGGTGGTGGTCCGTGAGGTATGGCATGCCGGAGAAGAATTGTTCAGCGATGACCTAGAGGCCCTGATAAGCGTGCTCCCGTTGACGGCTCCAGTACTGCAGTACACCTCGTGAGAGCAACAGCAGTGACCTTCGCAAGCCATGTGCGGGCCGTGAGAGTGCAAGCGGCGACAACGGTCAACTAGAGGGGGCAGGTGGAGACACGAGTGAGGACCCTTCTCGTCATGACGTCCGGGGAAGGGTGCACATCGGGATATGCGGGTGAGTATGCCGAGGTGCCACTCCTAGCAGATGGGGACAGCTCTGACGAGGGCCTGCTAGCCAACGACCGTAGCGAGTCGGATGGCAGCGCCGGTGATGCCTCCTCAGGCGGAAGTTGGAGCAGTGGCAGTGACTAAGGGCGTGCAGCCATGGATGAGGATCCGACCACCTTTGTATTACGGGTGGCGACCTTGAATGTACGCGGCTACGAGCGGAAGAAGACGCAAGTACTAGCCACCGCCCTGAGACACAAAGTGGATGTACAAGCGGTCACGGAAACCAGATCTCGGACCAGGATCTCGGAGGGCAGAGTCGAGGGTGCGGACTACGACCTATGGGATCCGGGGGAAACAGAGCAGAAGGGAAAGCGCATTTCGTCCACACGGGAACACAGATCTCGGCGGAGCCCGAGGCCGTGGCTGAAGATGTGGTCGTCCTGACGGTGAGACAACCCGAGAAGGACCTCGTCCGGGTCGGGGGGGTGTACGCCACCCCTCATAGGCCAAAAAGAGAGGTGCTGGACGGGCTCGAGGACGTGGTGTAGCGGTACCCCGGACCCTTGGTGTTGCTGGGCGACTTCGACAAAGACGCACTACAGCGCCCGAGGTACCAAAACTGGCTGAGAATGCGGGGATACACGGCATACCCCGGCGCGTGGACGTGGAGGTGGAGGGGAGCAGGAGCGCACGCCCACGAACGATTCATGATTGACTTCATCCTGGCCCCGAGCGACATGGAGGCAGCCGAAGTGCTAGTCCTCAGGCCCATCCCGGTGCGGACGGACCACCGCATGGTGCTAGCGGAAGTACAGATCAACGGCACCTACCGGATGGCCCTGATGGGGGCCCAGCCGCGGCCGGACAAGATTCGACACCAAAAGGTCACAGCGGAGCAATGGCAAGAATTCCGCGAAGAGCACGACCGGTGGGCCCATCGGTACGACCCAAACCCAATGCTTCCGGTCCAGGCATTGTCGAAGGCGACCATGGAGATACCAGTGAGAGTGGTAGTGCCCTCAGCCTGCCACAAGAGGCAAAAGTAGAAGCGCATGAGTGGGGCAAGTTGATGGCGCGTAAGCGCATATGGCAGGCGCGGGCGGGGTTCCAGGAGCAGCAGCATTTGTTCCTAGATAGGGGACCACGGGACCTCCCTTCTGCCCGCGCACCGACCACCGCCTTGGTAGCACCTCCATGTCCCCCCATGCTAGTGTGCCCGGTCTTTGGAGACGGCAGCCCCCCTCGCGGGCCCTTAAGGACGCATTCACCACCGCCAGGGCAAGACTCCCTGTCCCCCCCGGCTGGTGTGTCCGGGCCTTGGCGACTGCAGCCCCCCTCGCAGGCCCTTCCAAACGTACCGACCACCGCTTGGGCAGGACCCCCTGTCCCCCAAGGCTGGTGTGCCCGGGCATTGAAGGTTGCAGCCCCCCTCGCAGGTCCTTCAAACCGCACCGACCACCGCCTGGGTAGGACCCCCTGCCCCCCAAGGCCGCGTGTGCCCGGGCCTCGGAGACTGCGGCCCCCCTCGCAGGCCCCTCAGGACGCACTTACCACCCCTCGGGCAGGACCCGCTGTCCCCCCGGCTTGAGTGCCCGGGCCTTGGAGACGGCAGCCCCCCTCGCAGGCCCTTCAGGACGCACCGAACACTGCCTGCGCAGCCGCCCCTGGCCCTCCACGCTGGTGTGCCTGGGCCTTCGAGACTGCAGCCCCCCTCACAGGCCCTTAAGGACGCACCGACCACTGCCTCGGCGGGACCCCCGGTCCCCCCAAGCTGGTGTGCCCGGGCCTTGGAGACTGCAGCCCCCCTTACATGCCCTACAAAACGCACAGACGACCACATTGGCAGGACCCCCTCTCCCCCCAGGCTGGTTGCCTGGGCCTTGGAGACTGCAACCGCCCTCGCACGCCCTTCACGATGCACCGACCACCGCCCGGGCAGGACCCCATGTCCCCCCATGCTGGTGTGCCTGGGTCTTGGAGACTGCAACCCCCCTCGTAGGCCCCTCAGGACGCACCGACCACTGCCTGGGAAAGACATGTTGTCCCTCCAGGCTGGTGTGCCCGAGCCTTGAAGACTGCAGCCCCCCTCGCAGGCCCTTCAGAACGCACCAACCACCGCCTCGGCATGAGCCCCTATCCCCCCAGGCTGGTGTGCCCGGACCTGGAAGACCTCAGCCCCTCTCGCAGGCCCTTCACGACGCACCGACCACTATCTGGCCAGGACCCCTTGTCCCCCCAGGCTGGTGTGCCCGGGCCTTGAAGACTGCAGCCCCCCTCGCAGGCCCTTCAGGATGAACAGACCACCGACGACCACCGCCCGGGCAGCACCCCCTGTCCCCCCATGCTTGTGTGCAAGGGCCTGGGAGACTGCAGCCTGCCTTGCACGCGCTTACGGACACACCGACCAGCGCCAGGGCAAGACTTCCTGTCCACATAGGCTGGTGTGCCCAGGCCTTGGGGACTGCAGCCCCCCTCGCAGGCCCTTCAGGGCGCACCGACCACCGCTTGGGCAGGACCCCCTGTCCCCCCGGGCTAGTGTGCCCGGTCCTTGGAGACGGCAGCCCCCCTCGCGGGCCCTTAAGGATGCACCGACCACCGCCAGGGCAAGACTCCTTGTTCCCCCCGGCTGGTGCCCGGTCCTTGGAGGCTGCAGCCCCCCTCGCAGGCCCTTCACGACGCACTAACCACCGCCTGGGCAGCACCCCTTGTCCCCCCATGCTGGTGTGCCCGGGCCTTGGAGACTGCAGCCCCCCTTCCAGGCCCTTACAGACGCACCGACCACCGCCTAGGCAGGTCCTCCTGTCCCCCCGGGCTTGTGTGCCCGGGCCTTGGAGACGGCAGCCCCCCTCGGAGGCACTCCAGAACGCATCGACCACCACTTGGGTAGGACCCCCTCTCCCCCCGCGCTGGTGTGCCCGGGCTTTGAAGGTGGCAGCCCCCCTCGCAGGCCCTTCAGAAGGCACCGACCACCGCCTGGGCATGACCCCCTCTCCCCCCAGGGTGGTGTGCCCGGGCTTTGAAGGCTGCAGCCCCCCTCACAGGCCCTTCACGACGCACCGACCACCGCCTGGGCAGCATGCCTTGTCCCCAACATGCTGGTGTGCCCGGGCCTTGGAGACTGCAGCCCCCCTCACAGGCCCTTACGGACCCACCGACCACCGCCTAGACAGGACCTCCTGTCCCCCCAGGCTGGTGTGCCCGGGCCTTGGAGACTGCAGCCCCCCTCGCAAGCCCTTCAGAACGCGCCGACCACTGCCTAGGCAGGACCCCTTCTCCCCCTAGGCTGCTCTGCCCGGGCCTTGGAGGCTGCAGCCCCCGTTGCAGGCCCTTCACGACGCACCGACCACCGCCTAGGGAGGACCCCCTGTCCCCCGAGGCTGGTGTGCCCGAGCCCTGGAGACTGCAGCCCCCCTCGCAGGCCCTTCCGGACACACCGACCACCGCGTGGGCGGGACCCCGTGTCCACCCAGGCTGCTGTGCCCAAGCCTTAGAGACTGCAACCCCCCTCGCAGGCCCTTCAGAACGCAGCGACCACCCCCTGGGCAGGACTCCGTGTTACCCGAGGCTCATGTGCCCGTGCCTTGAAGGCTGGAACCCCCCTCGCAGGCCCTTTAGCACGCACCGACCACCGGCTGGGCAATTCCCCCTGTCCCCGCAGGCTGGTGTGCCCGGGCCTTGAAGCTTGCAGCCCCCCTCGCAGGCCCTGAAGGACGCACCGACCACCGCCACGGCAACACTCCCTGTCCTCATAGGCTGGTGTGCCCGGGCCTTGGGGACTGCAGCCCCCCTCCCAGCCCCTTCAGCACGCGCCGACCACCGCCGGGGCAAGCCTGCCTGTCCCCCAGGCTGGTGCTCCCGGGCTTTGAAGGTTGCAGCCCCCCTCGCAGGCCCTTTAGGACGCAACGACAACCGCCTGGGTAGGACCCCCTGTCCCCCCAGGATGGTGTGCCCGGGCGTTGGAGACCATGCAGCCCCCCTCCCAGGTCCTTCAGGACGCACCGACCCCCACTTGGGCAGGACCCCCTGTCCCCCCAGGCAGCTGTGCCCGGCCCCTGAAGACGGCAACCCCTCTCGTAGGCCCTTGAGGACGAACCGACCACCGCCTAGGCAGCACCCCCTGCCCCCCCATGCTGGTGTGCCCGGGCCTTGGAGATTGTAGCCCCCCTCGCAGGCCCTTAAGAACACACCGACCACCGCCACGGCAAGACTCCTTGTCCCCACAAGCTGATGTGCCCGGGCTTTGAAGGTTGCAGCCCCCCTCGCAGGCCCTTCAGGGCACGCCAACCATCGCCTGGTCAAGAACCGCTGTCCCCCTAGGCTGGTGAGCTTGGAGACTGCAACCCCCCTCGCAGACCCTTCCGGACACACCGACCACCGCCTGGGCGGGACCCCGTGTCCACCCAGGCTGCTGTGCTCGGGCTTTGAAGGTTGCAGCCCCCCTCGCAGGCCCTTCACGACGCACCGACAACCGCCCGGGCAGGATCCTCTGTCCCCCCAAGCTCGTGTTCCCGGGCCTTGGAGACTGCGGCCCCCCTCGCAGGTCCTTTAGGACGCACCGACCACCGCCCGGGCGGAACCCCATCCCCCACCATGCTGGTGTGCCCCGGCCTTGGAGACGGCAGCCCCCCTCGCAGGCCCTTCACGACACACCGACCACCGCCTGGGCAGGACCCCATGTCCCCCAAGATTGGTGTGCCCGGGCTCTGAAGACTGCAGCCCCCCTCGCAGGCCTTTCGGGACGAACCGACCACCGCCTTGGCAGGACCCCCTCTCTCCCCAGGCTGGTGTGCCTGCGCTTTGAAGGTTGCAGCCCACCACGCAGGTCCTTCCGGACGCACCAACCATCGCTCGGTCAAGAACCGCTGTCCCCCCAGGCTGGTTTGTCCGGGCCTTGGAGATTGCAGCCCCCCTCACAGACCCTTCCGGACACACCGACCACCGCTTGGGCGGGACCCCCTGGTCCCCCAAGCTGGTGTGCCCGGGATTTGAAGGGTGCAGCCCCCCTCGCAGACCCTTCACGACGTACCGCCCAAGTCCTGGGCTGCACCCCCTGTCCCCCCACGCTTGTGTGCCCGGGCCTTGGAGACTGCAGCCCCCCTCGCAAGCCCTTCCGGACACACCGACCACTGCCTGGGCGGGACCCCATGTCCCCCCAGGCTGGTGTGCCCGGGCCTTGGAGACTACAGCCCCCTTTGCAAGCCCTTCAGAACGCACCGACCACCGCCCGGGCAGGACCCCCTGTCCCCGTGGGTTATTGTGCCCGCGCATTGAAGTCTGCAGCCCCCCGCGAGGGCCCTTAAGGATGCACCGAGCACCGCCCGGGTAGGACCCCATGTCCCCCCATTGGAGTCTGCAGCCCCCCTCGCAGGCCCTTCAGAATGCACCGACCACCGCCAGGGCAACACTCCTTGTCCCCCCAGGCTGTTGTGCCCGGGCTTTGAAGGTTGCAGCCCCCCTCGCAGGCCCTTCATGGTGCACCAACCATGGCCTGATCAAGAACCGCTGTCCCCCAAGGCTGGTGTGCCCGGACCTTGGAGACTGCAGCCCCCCTCGCAGACCCTTCCGGACACAGCGACCACCGCCTGGACGGGACCCCCTGTCCCCCAAGGCTTGTGTGCCCGGGATTTGAGGGTTGCAGCCCCCCGCGCAAGCCCTTCACGACGCACCGAACACCGCCTGGGCTGCAGCCCCTGTCCCCACATGTTGGTGTGCCCGAGCCTTGGAGACTGCAGCCCCCCTCGCAGGCCCTTAAGGACACACCGACCACCGCCCGGGCAGGACCCCCTGTCCCCCCAGGCTGGTGTGCCCGGGCGTTGGAGACTACAGCCCCCCTCGCAAGCCCTTCAGAACGCACCGACCACTGCCTAGGCAGGACCCCCTCTCCCCCTAGGCTGGTCTGCCCGGTCCTTGGAGACTGCAGCCCCCGTTGCAAGCCCTTCAGGTCGCACCGACCACCGCCTGGGGAGGATCCCCTGTCCCCGAAGGCTGGTGTGCCCAAGCCTTGGAGACTGCAGCCCCCCTCGCAGGCCCTTCAGAACGCACCAACCACTGCCTACTCAGGACCCCCTCTCGCCCCAGGCTGCTGTGTTTGGTACTTGGGGACTGCAGCCCCCGTTGCAGGCCCTTCAGGACGCACCGACCACCGCTTGGGGAGGACCCCCTATCCCCGGAGGCTGGTGTGTCCGAGCCTTGAAGACTGCAGCCCCCCGCGCAGGCCCTTCCGGACACACTGACCACCGCCTGTGCGGGTCCCCCTGTCCACCCAGGCTGCTGTGCCCAAGCCTTAGAGACTGCAACCCCCCTCGCAGGCCCTTCAGAACACACCGACCATCACCTGGGCAGGACTCCGTGTCCCCCGAGGCTGGTTTGCCCGGGCCTTGAAGGCTAGATCCCCCCTCGCCGGCCCTTCAGCACGCACCGACCACCGGCTAGGCAATGCCCCCTGTCTACCCATGCTGGTGTGCCCGGGCCTTGAAGACTGCAGCCCCCCTCGCAGGCCCTCAAGGACGCACCGACCACCGCCACGGCAACACTCCCTGCCCGCATAGGCTGGTGTGCCCGGGCCTTGGAGACTGCAGCCCCTCTCGCAGGCCCTTCAGGACGCGCCGACCACCGCCTGGGCAGGCCTGCCTGTCCCCCAGGCTGGTGCTCGCGGGCTTTGAAGGTTGCAGCCCCCCTCGGAGGCCCTTCAGGACGCACTGACGACCGCTTGGGCAGGACCCCCTGTCCCCCTAGGCTGGTGTGCCCGGGCCCTGAAGACTGCAACCCCTCTCGCAGGCCCTTTAGGACGAAGCGACCACCGCCTAGGCAGCACCCCCTGTCCCCCCATGCTGGTGTGCCCGGGCCTTGGAGACTGCAGCCCCCCTCGCAGGCCCTTCAGAACGCACCGACCAACGCCAGGGCAAGACTACCTGTCCCCCCAAGCTGGTGTGCCCGGGCTTTGAAGGTTGCAGCCCACCACGTAGGTCCTTCCGGGCGCACCAACCATCGCTTGGTCCAGAACCGCTGTCCCCCTAGGCTGGTTTGTCCGGGCCTTGGAGACTGCAGCCCCCCTCACCGACCCTTCCGGACACATCGACCACCGCCTGGGCGGGACCCCCTGTCCCCCCAAGCTGGTGTGCCCGGGATTTGAAGAGAGCCCCCCCCTCCCAGGCCCTTCACGACGCACCGACCACCGCCTGGGCAGCACCCCCTCTCCCCCCACGCTTGTGTGCCCGGGCCTTGGAGACTGCAGCCCCCCTCGCAAGCCCTTCCGGACACACCGACCACCGCCTGGGCGGGACCCCATGTCCCCCAAGGCTGGTGTGCCCGGGCCTTGGAGACTGCAGCCTTCTCTGCAAGCCCGTCAGAACGCACCGACCACCGCCCGGGCAGGACCCCCTGTCCCCGTGGGTTATTGTGCCCGGGCTTTGAAGTATGCAGCCCCCCCCGCCGGCCCTTCAAGATGCACCGACCACCGCCCGGGTAGGACCCCATGTCCCCCCATTGGAGATTGCAGCCCCCCTCGCAGGCCCTTGAGGATGCACCGAGCACCGCCAAGGCAAGACTCCCTGTCCCCCCAGGCTGGTGTGCCCGGGCTTTGAAGGTTGCAGCCCCCCTCGCAGGCCCTTCAGGGCGCACCAACCATGGCCTGATCAAGAACCGCTGTCCCCCAAGGCTGGTGTGCCCGGGCCTTGGACACTGCAGTCCCCCTCGCAGACCCTTCCAGACAAACCGACCACCGCCTGGACGGGACCCCCTGTCCCCCCAGGCTGGTGTGCCCGGGATTTGAACGCCGCAGCCCCCCGCGCAAGCCCTTCACGACGCACCGACCACCGCCTGGGCTGCACCCCTTGTCCCCGCATGTTGGTGTGCCCGAGCCTTGGAGACTGCAGCCCCCCTCGCAGGCCCTTAAGGACGCACCGACCACCGCCTGGGCAGGACCCCCTGTCCTCCCAGGGTGGTGTGCCCGGGCGTTGGAGACTGCAGCCCCCCTTGCAGGCCCTTCAGAACGCACCGACCACTGCCTAGGCAGGACCCCCCCTCTCCCCCCCTAGGCTGGTGTGCCCGGTCCTTGGACACTGCAGCCCCCGTTGCAGGCCCTTCAGGACGCACTGACCACCGCCTGGGGAGGATCCCCTGTCCCCGAGGTTGGTGTGCCTGAGCCTTGCAGACTGCAACCCCCCTGGCATGCGTTTCAGAACGCAACGACCACTGCCTACTCAGGACCCCCTCTCCCCCCAGGCTGGTTTGTTCGGGCCTTGGAGACTGCAGCCCCCGTTGCACGCCCCTCAGGACGCACCGACCACCGCCTTGGCACGACAACCTGTCCCCTGAGGCTCGTGTGCCCGGGCCTTGGCGACTGTAGCCCCCCCGAAGGCCCTTCAGGACGCACCAACCACCGCCTGGTCAAGAACCGCTATTCCCTGAGGCTGGTGTGCCCGGGCCTTGCATACAGCAGCCGCTCTTGTAGGCCCTTCAGAACGCATCAACCACCGCCCGGGCAGGACCCCCTGTTCCCCCAGGCTGGTGTGCCCGGGCCTTGAAGACTGCAGCCCCCCTCGCCGGCCCTTCAGGATGCACCCACCACCGCCCGGGCAGGACCCCCTGTTCCCCCATGCTGGTGTGCCTGGGCCTTGGAGACTGCAGCCCCCCTCGCAAGCCCTTCAGGACGCACCGACCACTGCCAGGGCAAGACTCCCCGTCTCCCCGCGCTAGTGTGCCCGGGTTTTGAAGGTTGCAACCCCCCTCGCAAGCCCTTCACGAAGCACAGACAACCGCCTGCGCAGGACCCCCTATCCCCCCACGCTGGTGTTTCCGGGCCTTGGAGACTACGACCCCCTCGCAGGTCGTTCAAGACGCACCGACCACCACCCGGGCAAAACCCCTTGTCCCACCATGCTGGTGTGCCCCGGCCTTGGAGACGGCAGCCCTCCTCGCACGCCCTTCCGGGCGCACCAACCATCGCCTGGTCAAGAACCGCTGTCCCCCCAGGATGGTGTCCCCGGGCCTTGGAGACCGCAGCCCCCCTCACAGACCCTTCCGGACACACCGACCACCGCCTGGGCGGGACCCCCTGTCCCCCCAAGCTGGTGTGCCCGGGATTTGAAGGTTGCAACCCCCCTCGCAGGCCCTTAACGACGCACCGACCACCGCCTGGGCAGCACCCCCTGTCCCCCCACGCTGGTGTGCCCGGGCCTTGGAGACTGCAGCCCCCCTCGCAAGCTCTTCCGGAAACACCGACCACCGCCTGGGCGGGATCCCATGTCCCCCCAGGCTGGTGTGCCCGGGCCTTGGAGACTGCAGCCCCCTTTGCAGGCCCTTCAGAACGCACCGACCACCGCCCGCGCAGGACCCCCCGTCCCAGCAGGTTATTGTGCCCGGGCCTTGAAGTCTGCAGCCCTCCTCGCCAGCCCTTCAAGCTGCACCGACCACCGCCCGGGTAGGACCCCCTGTCCCCCCATGCTAGTGTGCCCGGGCCTTGGAGACTGCAACCCCCCTCGCAGGCCCTTCAGGACGCACCGACCACCGCCAGGGCAAGACTCCTTGTCCCCCAAGGCTGGTGTGCCCGGGCTTTGAAGGTTGCAGCCCCCCTCGCAGGCCCTTCAGGGCGCACCAACCATTGCCTGCTCAAGAATCGCCGTCCCCCCAGGCTGGTGTGCCCGGACCTTGGACACTGCAGCCCCCCTCGCAAACCCTTCCGGACACACCGACCACCGCCTAGGCGGAACCCCCTGTCCCCCCAGGCTGGTGTGCTTGGGATTTGAAGGTTGCAGCCCCCCGCGCAAGCTCTTCACGACGCACCGACCACCGCCTGGGCTGCACCCCTTGTCCCCCCATGTTGGTGTGCCCGGGCCTTGGAGACTGCAACCCCCTTCGAAGGCCGTGCAGAACGCACCGACCACTGCCTAGGCAGGACCCCCTCTCCCCCTAGGCTGGTGTGTCCGATCCTTGGAAGCTGCAGCCCCTATTGCAGGCCCTTGAGGACGCACCGACCACCGCCTGGGGAGGAGCCCCTGTCCCCCAAGGCTGGTGTGCCCGAGCCTTGGAACCTGCAGTCCCCCTCGCAGGCCCTTCAGAACGCACCGACCATTGCCTAGGCAAGACCCCCTCTCCCCCCAGGCTGGTGTGTCCGGTACTTGGAGACTGCAACCCCCGTTGCAGGCCCTTCAGGACGCACGGACCACCGCCTGGGGAGGACCCCCTGTTTCCCGAGGCTGGTGTGCACGAGCCTTGGAGACTGCATCCCCCCTCGCAAGCCCTTCCGGACACACCGACGACCGCCTTGGCAGGACCCCATGTCCCCCAAGGCTGGTGTGCCCGGGTTTTGGAGACTGCAGCCCTCCTCGCAGGCTCTTCGGAGGGCGACGACCACCGCCAGGGAAGGACCCCCTGTCCCCCCAGAATGGTGTGCCCGGGCCTCGAATACTGCAGCCCCCCTGGCCGGCCCTTCAGGATACACGGACCACCGCCCGGGCAGCACCCCCTGTCCCCCCATGCTGGTGTGACCGGGCCTTGGAGGCTGCAGCCCCCCTCGTACGCCCTTCAGAACGCACCGACCACCGCCTCGGCAGTACCGCCTATCCCCCGAGGGTGGGGTGCATGGGCCTTGAAGATTGCAGCCCCTCTCGCAGGCCCTTCAAGACGCACGGACCACTGCCTAGGCTGGATCCACTGTCGCCCCAGGCTAGTGTGCCCGGGCCTTGAAGACTGCAGCCCCCCTCGCAGGCCCTTCAGGACACACCGATCACCGCCTTGGCGGCACCCCTTGTCCCCCTAGGCTGGTGTGCCCGGGCCTTGGAGACTACATCCCCCTTTGCACGCCTTTCAGAACGCACCGACCACCGCCTCCGCAGTCCTCCGTATCCCCCAGGCTCGTGCCCCCGGGCTTTGAAGGTTGCAGACCCCCTTGCAGGCCCTTTAGAATGCACCGACCACCGCCTGGGCGGCACCCCTTGTCCCCCCAGGCTGGTCTTCCCGGGCCTTGGAGACTGCAGCCCCCCTCGCAGGCCCTTCAGGACGCACCGACCAGGGCTGGGGCAGGACCCCCTGTCCCACCATGCTATTGTGCCCGGGCCTTGGAGACTGCAGCCCCACTCGCAGGCCCTTCAGGACACATGCACCACCGCCTGGGCGGAGCCCCCTGTCCCCCCAGGCTGGTCTTCCCGGGCCTTGATGACTGCAGCCCCCGTCGCACACCCTTCAAGACGCACCGACCAGCGCCTGGGCAGGACCCCCTCTCCCCCCCGGCTAGTGTGTCCGGGCCTTGAAGACTGCAGCCCCCCTCGCGGGCCTTTCACGATGAATGGACCACCGCCTAGGCAGCACCCCTTGTCCCCCCATGCTGGTGTGCCCGGGCCTTGGAGACTACAGCCCCCCTCGTAGGCCCTTCAAGACACACCGACCACCGCCTTAGCAGCACCCCTTGTCCCCCCAGGCTGGTGTGCCCGGGCTTTGAAGGCTGCAGCCCCCCTCGCAGGCCCTTCAGAACGCACCGACCAACGCCCGGGCAGGACCCCTTGTCCCCCCATGCTGGTGTGACCAGGCCCTGGAGACTGCAGCCCCCCTCGTAGGCCCTTAAGGACGCACCGACCACCCCCACGGCAAGACTCCCTGTCCCCCCAGGTTGGTGTGCCCCGGCTTTGAACGTTGCATCCCCCCTCGCAGGCACTCCGGAACGCACCGACCATCGCCTGGGCAGGACCCCCTGTTCCCCCAGGCTGATGTGCCCGGGCCTTGGAGACTGGAGTCCCCGCCGCAGGCCCTTCAGCATGCACCGACCACCACCCGGGCAACAACCCCTGTCCCCCGAGGCTGATGTCCCCGGGCCCAGGAGACTGGAGGCCCCATCGCAGGCCCTTCAGGACGCACCGATCAACGCCTGGGCTGGAACCCCTGTCCCCCGAGGCTTCTATGCCCCGGCCTTGGAGACCGCAGCCCCCCTCGCAGACCCTTCAAGACACACCGACCACCGCTTGGGCGGGACCCCCTGTCCCCACAGGTTGGTGTGCCCGAGCCTTGGAGACTGCAGCCCCCCTCGCTGGCCCTTCAGCAAGCACCGACCACCGCCAGGGCAGGAACCCCTGTCCCCCCAGCCTTGTGTGCCCGGGTCTTGGAGATTGCAGCCTCCCTCGCAAACCCTTCACGACACACCTACCATCGCCTGGGCAGGACCACCTATCCCCCCAGGCTGGTGAGGCCGGTGTGCCAGGGCCTTGGAGACTTCAGCCCCCTCACAGGCCCTTCAAGACGCACTTGCCACCGCTTGGGCAAGACTCGCTGCCCCCCCCAGCTGGGTGCCCGGGCCTTGAAGACTGCAGCCCCCCTCGCAAGGCCTTTAGGACGCACCGACCACCGCCATGGCAAGAGTCCCTGTCCCGCTAGGCTGGTGTGCCCGGGCCTTGGAGACTGTAGCCCCCTTCGCACGCCCTTCGGGATGCACCGACCACCGCCTGGGCAACACCCCCTGCCCCCCCCGGCTGGTGTGCCCGGGCCTTCAAGACTGCAGCCCCCCTCGTAGGCTCTTTAGGACGCACGGACCACCGGCTGAGCAGGACCGCCTTTCCCCCTAGGTCACCTCGGATGGGCCTAAATCGGCCTCCACCACCGGGACACGCGACAAGCGGATACTCCTCCCGGGGACGGTGGGATCCGTTTAAGGCAGACGCACCATTGCCAAGTGTCCGCTACCTTCGCGACAAGGGGATCATGAGCGTTTCATGGGTTGCTGCACCGAGCACGGCGTTGGCATTCAGACAGCGTTGGAGCTTGCGCATGGCTCCACCCCACTAGCCCTGCGGGCTTCGCTTTTATTGGCAGACACACTGTATGTTACGACGGACGCAGGTTGGGACATCACTGAAGGTCTGTTACAGCCAGAATACGCAGGAGTCGGCATAGTTGTCACAGATGGGATAGAATGCCAGGAGTTCATTTTCGGTGTGGTGGCCACTGCCGTGTCGTCGTCTGCATTGGAGTGGCTGGCAAGACTTCTTGCCATGCTGATGCTGCAGCATTACATAGGTGAGCTGTACATGTTCTCCGGTAATGTGTCTGTGCACGTGTGTGCGCATGGTACCATAGTTACCACTCACAGCTGGGTTGATTGACTAGCCAAGAAAGTGGTGCACCTCCCGGTGTTGAGCAGAGTCCGTGAGTGTTGGCTGCCAGCCCAGCATGACACACAGGATCAGGGTTCAGCGGCACGGTGGCAGGCACTCTCGGACACACTGGCCACGTTTGGCAAGTCCCATCGTTTTGATGCACCTCTGCCTTGGTCAACGCTGATGTCCTACATAGCGAACGTGTTGGTACCGTTTTTTCACGGTCAGTGCGTGTTTCATCGGGCGCGATTCCCGTCAGCGCTCTACTCAGTAGCAGTGGCACGTGCATCTCCAATAGCAGTCATGGTCTGGCATCTGGACATTGATACCGACCACTCGGTAGCAGTCTGTGAGTCTCCTCAGGTTACACTGTAGCAGCACAGACAGGCAGCGTATTTACGCAGCATCGCGTATCTGCCGCGCATATATTTTGACACACCTCCATGCCAGTTCTGTCACCTGGCGTCCGGCAATAAGGGGTCGCATGTCGAAGACTATTCACAGCTGTACGTCCGCGCATGCGCCACCTTTTCAAAGATGGCTGAGGCGTTCACAACGGGTGTCCGAGGTAACTAGCGCGCCAACTGGGATCTGCACGTCCGTGTCACGGTGGGAACCAGCGAGTACTGGTGCATGCTGGTGCCCGACTCACGTGTGCGTTTTTTCCAGACAATCGCGCCGCGCAAAGGCGAGGCACGGGTCCTGATTTTAACCTGGTCTGGTCTGTCCTGGGTGAAGTACAGGCAACGCACAGATCCAAGATGCATCCCTGCAGCAACAGTGCGAAGCCTGATCTTTCAGGTGTTGTCAGGTATGGAACGCGGTCAGGACAATGTGCCTACGGTACGTTTTCCCTTGTCGGTGTCAGACGGGCAGCACAACGCTTATAGTCAGCACTCACTCACCCCCGAAGAGGTTCCCTTGCTAGCACAACAAGTATTAGCTTGGCTGCTTCGATGGGATCCACGTCTGCATTACATACCCGCGCGGCCGATGAAGTGCTTCTTCCCACCCACAGCCAGTATCACGGACCCCTGATGTATCATGTTGCTGCGTGCACACCGTTTTGCTGTCATCATTAGGAGAGACGGCAGGTGCAACGTCTCGTGGTGGTCTGCACATGCCTAGGCCAGGCTCCGGAACAATGGAACGTAGTACAGTCGGGTGTCGGATGGACGGTTCTTGCGGACTCCGGGTATTCCACGGCGCCATTGGCGGGATATTGACGGATTTCACTGCTGGTGTCGCGCAGGGTCAGGTGGCACGGAGCACGTGAAGAAGGGAGAGTGTGCACAACGCCCCCGATCGGCTGCCCCTACGCCCAGGAATACCAAACCAAACCAAACCCTGTCCCCCCCCATTTGGTGTGCCCGGGCCTTGAAAACTGCAGCCCCTTCGCAGGCTCTTTAGGACGCACCGACCACCGCCACGGTAAGACTCCATGTCCCCCCAGGCTGGTGTGCCCGGGCCTTGAAGACTGCAGCCCCTTCGCAGGTTCTTCCGAACGCACCGACCACCGCCTGGGCAAGACTCCCCGTCCCCCCAGGCTGGTGTGCCCGGGCCTTGCGACGTGGGACTTCGCACTACCCACTGCCCCAAGGCATTGGGGTAGTGTGTAGCACTGTAGTGTGTAGAGCTGCACTCCCCCCATGCAGTCAGGCACAGCATTGCAATAGCTGCAATGCCCACTGCCCCCAGGCAGTGGGGCAGTGGGTTGCAGGATCTCAATTGCCACTGCCCCCAGCCAGTGAGGCCGTGTGTTGCACGAGTTCCACCGCCCATTGCACCTAGGTAGTGAGGCAGTGTGTTGCAGGAGTTGCACTACCCACTGCCCCAAGGCACTGAGGCAGTGCATTGCAGGAGTTGCACTGCCCACTGCCCCCAGACAATCAAACTGTGTATTGCAGGAGTCCCACTACCCAGTGCCCCCAGGCAATGAGGCAGTGTATGGGAGGAGTTCCTCAGCCCATTGCCCCCAAGCAATGAGGCACTGTATGGGAGGAGTTCCTCAGCCCACTGCCCGCAGGTAGTGAGGCAGTGGGTTGCAGGAGTTGCACTGCCCACTGCCCCCAGGTAGTGAGGCAGTGTATGGGAGGAGTCCCACTGCTCATTGCCCCCAGGCAGTGAGACAGTGCGTTGTAGGAGTTGCATTGCCCAATGCCCCAAGGCAGTGAGGCAGTGTATTGCAAGAGTCCCACTGCCCACTACCCCCAGTCAGTGAGGCAGTGCGTTGCAAGATTTGCACTGCCCACCGCCCCTAGGAAGTGAGGCAGTGTGTTGCAAGAGTCCCACTGCCCTCTGCCCCAAGGCAGTGGGGCAGTGTGTTGCAGGAGTTTCACTGCCCACAGCCCCCGGGCAGTGAGGCAGTGCGTTGCAAAAATTGCACCGCCCACTGCCCCCGGGCAGTGAGGCTGTGTATTGCAGGAGTTTCTCTGCCCACTGCCCCCAAGCACCGAGGCAATGCAATGTGGGAGTTGCACAGCCCTCGGCCCCCAGGCACTGAGGCAGTGTATCCCAGGAATTCCACTGCGCACTGCCCCTTAGTGAGGCAGTGCGTTGCAAGACTTGCGGTGCCCAATGCCCCCAGGCAGTGAGGCAGTGTGTTGCAGGTGTTGCATTGTTACTGCCCCAAGGCAGTGAGGCAGTGTATTGCAGGAGTCCCACTGCCCAGTGCCCCCGGTCAGTGAGGTAGTGCGTTGCAGGATTTGCACTGCCCACTGCCCCTAGGCAGTGAGGCAGTGTGTTGCAGGAGTCCCAGTGCCCTCTGCCCCCAGGCAGTGGGGCAGTGTGTTGCAGGAGTTCCACTGCCCTCTGCCCCCAGGCAGTGGGGCTTTGTGTTGCAGGAGTTCCACTGCCCACTTCCCCCGGGCAGTGAGGAACTGCGTTGCAGAAATTGCACTGCCCACTGCCCCTAGGCAGTGAGGCAATGCATTGCAGGAGTTGCACAGCCCACTGCCCCCAGGCAGTGAGGAAGTGTATCGCAAGAGTTCCACTGCCCATCGCCCGTTAGTGGGGCAGTGCATTGCAAGAGTTGCACTGCCCACTGCCCCCTGGCGGTCACACTTTTTATTGCACGAGTTCCAATGCGCAGTGCCTCCAAGCATCGAGGCATTGTGTCGCAGGAGTTGCAGTGCCCACTGCCCCAGGCAGTGAGGCAATGCGTTATGGTAGTGCCCCTGTCCACTGCCCCCAGGTAGTTGGGCAGTGCATTGCAGGTTTAGCACTGCCCACTGCCCCTAGTCAGTGAGACAGTGCATTGCAGGAGTTGCACTGCCTAGTGCCCCCAGGCAGTGAGGTAGTGCAACGAAAGGGTTCCGCTGCCCACTGCCCCAGGCAGTAAGGCAATGCATTGTACGAGTTCCGCTGCCCGCTGCCCCTAGGCAGGGGGGCCGTGCATTGCAGGTGTTGCACTGCCCGGTGCCCCCAGGCAGTGAGGCAGTGCACTCCAGGAGTTGCACTGCCCGCTTCCTCAAGCAGTGAGGTAGTACATCGCAGGAGTTGCTTGCCCACGGCCCCCAGGCGGTGCGGCAGTGTATTGCGGGAGTGGTACCGCCCACTACCCCCAGGCAGCGAGGTAGTGCAACGAAAGGGTTCCGCTGCTCATTGCCCCAGGCATGAGGCAGTGCATTGTAGGAGTCCCACCACCCGCTGCCTCAAGGGGGTGCGGCAGTGCAATGCAGGAATTGCCCTACCCAATGCCCCGAGGCAGTGCGGCAGTGTATTGCACGAGTTCCACTGCCCTTTGCCCCCAGGCATTGAGGCAGTGCATTGCAGGAGTTGCACTCCCCACTGGCCCTAGGCAGTGGGGCCGTGCATTGCAGGAGTTGCACTGCCTGCTGGCCCCAGGCAGTGAGGCAGTGCACTGCAGTAGTTGCACTGCCCGCTGCCCCCAGGTAGTGAGGCAGTGTATGGGAGGAGTTGCTTGTCGACTGCCCCCAGGCGGTGCGGTAGTGTATTGCGGGAGTTGCACTGCCCACTGCCCACTGCCCCCAGGTAGTGAGGCAGTGTATTGCAGGAGTCCCACTGCCCACTGCCCCCAGGCAGTGAGGCAGTGTATTGCAGGAGTTGCATTGCCCACTGCCCCCAGGTAGTGAGGCAGTGTATTGCAGGAGTTCCACTGCCCACTGCCCCCAGGCACTGAGGCAGGGTATTGCAGGAGTCCCACTGCCCATTGCCCCCAGGCAGTGAGGCAGTGTATTGTAGGAGTTCCACTGCCCACTACCCCCAGGCAGTGAGGCACTGTATTGCAGGAGTTCCACTGCCGATTGCCCCCAGGCAGTGAGGCGGTGTATTGCAGAAGTTGCACTGCCGACTTCCCCCAGGTGGTGAGGCAGGGTGTTGCAAGAGTTGCACTGCCCATCACCCCTAGGCAGTAAGGCTGTTTAACACATGAGTTCCACTGCCCCGTGCCCCCAGGCAGTGCGGCGGTGCATTGCAGGAGTAGTAGTGCCCACTGCCCCGAGGCAGTGAGGCCGTGTATTGCAGGAGTTCCACCGCCCACTGCCCCCAGGTAGTGAGGCGGTGTATTGCATGAGTTGCACTGCCGACTGCCCCAAGGTGGTGCGGCAGGGTGTTGCAAGAGTTGCACTGCCCATTGCCCCTGGGCAGTAAGGCTGTGTAACACAGGAGTTCCACTGCACCGTGCCCCAAGGCAGTGCGGCAGTGTATTGAAGGAGTAGTAGTGCCCACTGCCCCCAGGCAGTGAGGCACTGCATTGCAGGAGTTCCACCGCCCACTGCCCCCCGGCAGTGAGGCGGTGTATTGCAGGAGTTCCGCTGCCCACTGCTCCCATGCAATGAGGCAGTGCGTTGCACGACTTGCACTGTCCACTGCCTCCGGGCGGAGGGGCGGTGCATTGCAGGAGTCCCCCTGCCTGCTGCCCCGAGGCAGAGAAGCAGTGCGTTACAAAAGACGCGGGACCTCCACTGCCCACTGCCCCCAGGCAGTGATGCAGTGCGTTGCAGGAATCCCGCTGCCCATTGCCCCCGGACAATGAGGCAGTCTATTGCAGCAGCCCCACTACCCACTGCCCCCGAGCGGTGAGGCAGTGCATTGCAAGAATTGCACAACCCACTGCCCTCAGGCAGAGAGGCAGTGCAATGCATGAGTTGCACTACCCACTGCCCCCGGGCAGTGAGGCAGTGTATCGCAGGAGTACCACTGCCCACTGAACCCAGGCAGTGAGGCAATGTATTGCACGAGTTCTACTGCCCACTTCCCCCTGACAGTGAGGCAGCGCATTGCAGCAGCTGCGCTGCCCACTGCCCCCAGGCACTGAGGCAGTGCGTTGCAGGGGTTGCACTGCCCATCGACCCCAGGCGGAGAAGCAGTGGGTTGCAAAAGGAGCGGGAGCTCCACTGCCCGCTGCCCCTAGGCGGTGAGGCAGTGCACTGCACGAGTCCCACTACCCACTATCCGCAGGCAGTTGGGCCGTGCATTGCAGGAGTTGCACTGCCCACTGCCCCACGGGAGTGAGCCCGTGCGCTGCAGGCATTTCGCTCCCCACTGCCCCCGGGCGGTGAGGCAATTAGTTGGAGGAGTTCCACTGCCCGCAGCCTCCAGGCGGTGCGGCAGTGTGTTGCAGGAGATCCACTGCCCACAGCCCTCTGCCCACAACTGCAGTGCAGCACGGCACACACAGTGCAGTGCAGTGTAGTACACAGTAGCAAGCAGTGCGGCACCGCACAGAAAGCACTGATGGTGCAGCGCGGCCCGCACGGTGCAGTGGGCCTACAAGACCCTGTTTGACTGCCCACAGGCGTCGGCAAAGCAATACCGGCCAAGTGCGAGTGTGCAACGGTCCGGCTATGCAAAAACACACAAGCACAGAGCCCGCACGCAACACACACAGCCCCACCCGTTTACCTATAACCATGGGTAGACATCCCGGCCTTTGCCTTCTAGTAACAGCGCCTTCGGCACACCACACCACACCACAGCACACCACACCACACCACACCACACAACACCACACCACACCACACCACACCACATGACACCATACCACACCACACCACATGACACCACTTCACACCTTACATGACACCACTTCACACCTTACAAGACCACAACACACCACAACATTGCACGACATGGCATCGAACACCTACAACTTGAAATTGGTTTGTTTCTTGTATTTTCACATATCCTTCATTGCATTTGGGGTGACCTGTGAAACAAAGAAAGGAAACACCCCGAAGTAATTCTCAAGTACCCCCCCCCCCCCGGGTGAAAAACATGTGACAAACGGAATGATCACCCCCACACCAAGGCCTGAAGGGGGGGGTCGCGTGTGCCTATGTCAAGATGTGTGTGTGTGTGTGTGTGTGCGCGCGTGTGTGTGGGAGCGCACATGAGTAGACATGTACCAAATTCATTTGTTTCTATCCCCTCCATCACACACATCCATCCACTTCATGACACACATCCATCCCATCCATCAGCCTACTCAATCCCTTGGTACACGCTAGAAGACCCAACTTCGTTTTAGGTTAGATCATCTAGCCTAGAAAATCTAGCCTAGAACGCAACTAGAACTCGATCCTGGTAAAAATATTCACACCTGTTTGGCAAATCACGGACATCAGTGTGGGAGAGTGGGGGGGGGCGTTCCATGACACATACACACATGGATGTGTGTCATGGATGGCATAGGTGTGTGCGATAGAGGGGAGAGATGTGTGTGATGGCGGGGATGCCGTGACAGCGGTGATGGTCGGATCGCGGGGATTGATCTTTTCGACAGACGGAATCGATGTGTGTGATGGAGGGGATGAATGGGTGTGATGTAGGGGATGGATGTGTGTTATGGTGGCGAGTGATGTGTGTGATGGAGAGGATGGATATCTGTAATGGTGTGCTGGAGGGGCTGGACGTGTGTGATGGAGGTGGCGGTGTGATTATTGGTCCGCAGGTTTGTGAGGTTGTGGATCGATGCCTGAGATGGAGGGGATGGCGTGATGGCGCAAATGGATATGTGTGATGGAGGGGATAGATGTGTGTGATGGAGGGGCTGGTGTGATGGTGTGGATGGATTTGTGTAGTCGAGGCGATGGATGCGCGTGATGGAGGGGATGGATGTGTGTGATGGAGAGGATGGATGTCTGTCATGGTGTGCTGGAGGGGCTACATGTGTGTGCTGGAGGTGGCGGTGTGATTATTGGTCCGTTGGTTTGTGACGGTGTGCATCTATGCCTGAGATGGAGGGGATAGCGTGATGGCGCAAATGGATATGTGTGATGGAGGGGATTGTTGTGTGTGATTGTGTGATGGAGGGGATGGATGGATGTGATGGAGGGGATGGATGTGTGTGATGGAGGCCCTAGATGTGTGTGATGGAGAGGATGGGAGGGGACCGGTGTGTGTGATGCCGGGGATGGATGTGTGGGATCGGGGGGATGGCGCAGATTGATTGGTGTTATGCAAAGGATGGATCTATGTGCTGCTGAGGATGGATGTGTTTGATTCTGTGGTGGAGGCGATGGATGTGTGTGATGGGGGGGTTGATGTGTGTGATGAAGGGGATGGATGTGTGTGATGGAGAGGATGGATGTGTGTAATGGTGTGTTGGAGGGGCTAGATGTGTGTGATGGAGGTGGCAGTGTGATTATTGGTCTGTTGGTTTGTGACGGTGTGGATGGATGCCTGAGATGGAGGGGATGGCGTGATGGCGCAAATGGATATGTGTGATGGAGGGGATTGTTGTGTGTGATTGTGTGATGGAGGGGATGGATGGATGTGATGCAGGGGATGGATGTGTGCGATGGAGGGAATGGTGTACGCGGATGGATGTGCGTGCTGGAAGGAGATAGTTGTGTGTGAAAGAGGGGATGGATTTGTGTGACAGTCCGGATGGATGTGTGTGCTGGAAGGGATGGATGTGTGTGATGGAGGGGCTGCATGTGTGTGATGGAGAGGATGGGAGGGGACCGGTGTGTGTGATGCCGGGGGTGGATGTGTGGGATCGCGGGGATGCTGTGCTGGAGGGGATGGTGTGATGGCGCAGATTGGTTTGTGTTATGCAGAGGATGGATGTGTGTGCTGTTGTGGGTGGGTGTGTTTGATTCTGTGGTGGAGGCGATGGATGTGTGTGATGCAGGGGGATGATCTGTGTGATGGAGGGGCTGGATGTGTGTGAATGTGTGATGGACGGCATTGGTGTGTTTGATCAATCGGATGAATGTGTGTGATGGAACGCATGGTGTGACGGCGGGGATGGTATGATGGCGTTGATAGATGTGTGTGAATGAGGGGATGTGTGTGTGCTATGCAGGGGATGGATTTGTGTTAATGTGTGACCGCGGGGATGGATGTCTGTGTTGGAGGGGATTGATGTGTGTGATGGAGGGGATTGATGTGTGTGATTGCGTCATGGTCTCCCCCACTGCTGCCCAGAGGCGCGTGACCTCACCGTGGTGTGGGGGTGAAACCGGGGGGGGGTCCCCCCCGGGCTAACACGCAATCTGGGGGGTGACCTGGTCCAGCCGCGGCGGCCAGGGCACGGGTTTGCGCGCCCCACCCCCCGCCGGCCACCGTGGGAGAGTCACGATGGCACAGGGCGGGCTCCACCGGGGGGTGGCGGTATGTAGGAGTAACCCGGGTCCCCCTGTGACCCAGCCCTCTCCAGGGCTCGTGTGCGTTCCCCTACCCCAACCCACTGCACCTTCAGTTCTGCACAGGTACATCATGGGGTGGGGATCTCGTCCCATCCGGAGCTGGGAGGCGGTGGAATAAAGGGGAGACAGCATCGGGGCTGAGGTAAGGGCCAGCACCTGCCGCTACGGTGCTCACTACGCCGGGGTAATGGCGCCTGCCTGCAGCCTCGACGTCTGGCTCCCCAAAAAGTGCTGTGAAACAAGGGGAGGCCCCCCGTCCCTGGTCCTGTGGGCGGAGGAACCGATACTTGGGGTTATGGAATGATATAAGGGGCGGCCCCCCGGACTCGTGGCTTGAATTGCTTTACTGAAATAAGGGGAGGCCCCCCGGTCCGTGGTCCTCTGCCTACAAGGGGTGGCGGAATTATGGAGTATTGGAGTTATGGATTGATATAAGGGGAAGCCCCCCGGACCATTGGCTTTATTGGCTTTACTGAAATAAGGGGAGGCCCCCTGGTCCGTGGTCCTCTGCCTACACGGGGTGGAGGAATTATGGAGTCATGGAGTTATGGAATGATATAAGGGGAGGCCCCCCGGACCCGTGGCTCTTATGTGCTTTGCTGAAATAAGGGGTGCCCCCCCCGCCCCTGCCAGTGCCTTGCAGGGCGGTCGTGTCTATATCGAGAGAAATATGAAATAAGGGGAGGCCCCCCCGTGCCACCCATGCCGGGAATCCCACTTGGGGCGGCGGTCGGAATACGTTGAAGGAAATTGAATTAAGGGGAGGCTGCGGCTAAGGGATAGGAAGGGGTTAGGACCGCCCCCCCCCAGCCAACCACGGCACCGGGAGATCCTCACGGCGACCGCAAGGGCTACGTGTGGGCGTCTCCAGGTCTCTGCCTGGTGCAGAGAGGGGGGATAGGGACGCCCCGTGTAGGATTGCGGGCACACGACACGTTCCACCCCCACACAGCGGCGGTTACACCCGAGTCATTCCGGTCCTGCCTGGGCCGCGGGGGGATAGGCACGCCCCGTGGGTTCGTCAGGTATTTTCCCTTCCCCCACACAGCGGCGGTTACACCCGAGTCCCTCCGGTCCAGCCTGGGCCGCGGGGGGGTAGGGGCGGCCCGTGGGTTCGTCAGGTATTTTCCCTTCCCCCACACAGCGGCGGTTACACCCGAGTCCCTCCGGTCCAGCCTGGGCCGCGAGGGGATAGGGACACCCCGTGGGTTGTCAAGTATTTTACCTACCCCCACACAGCGGCGGTTACACCCGAGTCCCTCCGGTCCAGCCTGGGCCGCGGGGGGATAGGGACGCCCCGTGGGTTCGTCAGGTATTTTACCTACCCCCACACAGCGGCGGTTACACCCGAGTCCCTCCGGTCCAGCCTGGGCCGCGGAGGGATAGGGACGCCCCGTGGGTTGTCAGGTATTTTACCTACCCCCACACAGCGGCGGTTACACCAGAGTCCCTCTAGTCCAGCCTGGGCCGCGAGGGGATAGGGACGCCCCATGGGTTCGTCAGGTATTTTTCCTTCCCCCACACAGCGGCGGTTACACCAGAGTCCCTCCGGTCCAGCCTGGGCCGCGGGGGGATAGGGACGCCCCGTGGGTTCGTCAGGTATTTTTCCTTCCCCCACACAGCGGCGGTTACACCCGAGTCCCTCCGGTCCAGCCTGGGCCGCGGGGGGATAGGGACGCCCCGTGGGTTCGTCAGGTATTTTACCTTCCCCCACACAGCGGCGGTTACAGCCGAGTCCCTCCGGTCCAGCCTAGGCCGCGGGGGGATAGGGACGCCCCGTGGGTTCGTCAGGTATTTTTCCTTCCCCCACACAGCGGCTACACCCGAGTCCCTCCGGTCCAGCCTGGGCCGCGGAGGGATAGGGACGCCCCGTGGGTTGTCAGGTATTTTACCTACCCCCACACAGCGGCGGTTACACCCGAGTCCCTCCGGTCCAGCGTGGGCCGCGGGGGGATAGGGACGCCCCGTGGGTTCGTCAGGTATTTTTCCTTCCCCCACACAGCGGCGGTTACACCAGAGTCCCTCCGGTCCAGCCTAGGCCGCGGAGGGATAGGGACGCCCCGTGGGTTGTCAGGTATTTTACCTACCCCCACACAGCGGCGGTTACACCCGAGTCCCTCCGGTCCAGCCTGGGCCGCGGGGGGATAGGGACGCCCGGTGGGTTTGTCAGGTATTTTTCCTTCCCCCACACAGCGGCGGTTACACCAGAGTCCCTCCGGTCCAGCCTGGGCCGCGTGGGGATAGGGACGCCCCATGGGTTCGTCAGGTATTTTTCCTTCCCCCACACAGCGGCGGTTACACCCGAGTCCCTCCGGTCCAGCCTGGGCCGCGGGGGGATAGGGACGCCCCGTGGGTTCGTCGGGTATTTTTCCTTCCCCCACACAGCGGCGGTTACACCAGAGTCCCTCCGGTCCAGCCTGGGCCGCGGAGGGATAGGGACGCCCCGTGGGTTGTCAGGTATTTTACCTACCCCCACACAGCGGCGGTTACACCCGAGTCCCTCCGGTCCAGCCTGGGCCGCGGGGGGATAGGGACGCCCGGTGGGTTTGTCAGGTATTTTTCCTTCCCCCACACAGCGGCGGTTACACCAGAGTCCCTCCGGTCCAGCCTGGGCCGCGGGGGGATAGGGACGCCCCATGGGTTCGTCAGGTATTTTTCCTTCCCCCACACAGCGGCGGTTACACCCGAGTCCCTCCGGTCCAGCGTGGGCCGCGGGGGGATAGGGACGCCCCGTGGGTTCGTCGGGTATTTTTCCTTCCCCCACACAGCGGCGGTTACACCCGAGTCCCTCCGGTCCAGCCTGGGCCGCGGAGGGATAGGGACGCCCCGTGGGTTGTCAGGTATTTTCCCTTCCCCCACACAGCGGCGGTTACACCCGAGTCCCTCCGGTCCAGCGTGGGCCGCGGGGGGATAGGGACGCCCCGTGGGTTCGTCAGGTATTCTTCCTTCCCCCACACAGCGGCGGTTACACCCGAGTCCCTCCGGTCCAGCCTAGGCCGCAGAGGGATAGGGACGCCCCGTGGGTTCGTCAGGTATTTTACCTTCCCCCACACAGCGCCGGTTACACCCGAGTCCCTCCGGTCCAGCCTGGGCCGCGTGGGGAGAGGGACGCCCCGTGGGTTCGTCAGGTATTTTCCCTTCCCCCACACGGCGGCGGTTACACCCGAGTCCCTCCGGTCCAGCCTGGGCCGCGGAGGGATAGGGACGCCCCGTGGGTTGTCAGGTATTTTACTTACCCCACACAGCGGCGGTCACACCCGAGTCCCTCCGGTCCAGCCTGGGCCGCGGGGGGATAGGGACGCCCCTTGGGTTTGTCAGGTATTTTTCCTTCCCCCACACAGCGGCGGTTACACCCGAGTCCCTCCGGTCCAGCCTGGGCCGCGGAGGGATAGGGACGCCCTGTGGGTTGTCAGGTATTTTACCTTCCCCCACACAGCGGCGGTTACACCCGAGTCCCTCCGGTCCAGCCTGCGCCGCGGAGGGATAAGGACGCCCCGTGGGTTGTCAGGTATTTTACCTTCCCCCACACAGCGGCGGTTACACCCGAGTCCCTCCGGTCCAGCCTAGGCCGCGGGGGGATAGGGACGCCCCCTGGGTTCGTCAGGTATTCTTCCTTCCCCCACAGAGCCGCGATTACACCCGAGTCCCTCCGGTCCAGCCTGGGCCGCGGGGGGATAGGGACGCCCCGTGGGTTGTCAGGTATTTTTCCTTCCCCCACACAGCGGCGGTTACACCCGAGTCCCTCCGGTCCAGCCTGGGCCGCGAGGGGATAGGGACGCCCCGTGAGTTCGTCAGGTATTTTTCCTTCCCCCACACAGCGGCGGTTACACCCGAGTCCCTCCGGTCCAGCCTGGGCCGCGGGGGGATAGGGACGCCCCGTGGGTTTGTCAGGTATTTTGCCTTTCCCCACACAGTGGCGGTTACACCCGAGTCCCTCCGGTCCAGCCTGGGCCGCGGAGGGATAGGGACGCCCCGTGGGTTCGTCAGGTATTCTTCCTTCCCCCACACAGCGGCGGTTACACCCGAGTCCCACCGGTCCAGCCTGGGCCGCGGGGGGATAGGGATGCCCCGTGGGTTCGTCAGGTATTTTACCTTCCCCCACACAGCGGCGGTTACACCCGAGTCCCTCCGGTCCAGCCTGGGCCGTCGAGGGATAGGGACCCCCCGTTGGTTTGCCAGGTATTTTTCCCTTCCCCCACACAGCGGCGGTTACACCCGAGTCCCTCGGGTCCAGCCTGGGCCGCGGGGGGATAGGGACGCCCCGTGGGTTGTCAGGTATTTTTCGTTCCCCCACACAGCGGCGGTTACACCAGAGTCCCTCCGGTCCAGCCTGGGCCGCGGGGGGATAGGGACGCCCCGTGGTTTCGTCAGGTATTTTTCCTTCCCCCACACAGCGGCGGTTACACCCGAGTCCCTCCGGTCCAGCCTGGGCCGCGGGGGGATAGGGACGCCCCGTGGGTTCGTCAGGTATTTTACCTTCCCCCACACAGCGGCGGTTACACCAGAGTCCCTCCGGTCCAGCCTGGGCCGCGGGGGGATAGGGACGCCCCATGGGTTCGTCAAGTATTTTTCCTTCCCCCACACAGCCGCGGTTACACCCGAGTCCCTCCAGTCCGACCCGGGCCGCGGGGGGATAGGGACGCCCTGTGGGTTCGTCAGGCATTTTTCCTTCCCCCACACTTGGCTTTCAGACCATCGAGGCCCCCGCCGCTGAGGCGAGGGGGCCTCCTTCGCTTTGGGACCACTGAGGCCCCCGCCGCTGAGGCGAGGGGGCCTCTTCGGCTTTGGGACCACCGAGGCCCCCGCCGCTGAGGCGACGGGGCCTCCTTCGCTTTGGGACCATCGAGGCCCCCTCCGCTGAGGCGAGGGGGCCTCCTTCGTTTGGGCACCACCGAGGCCCCCTCCGCTGAGGCGAGGGGGCCTCTTTCGTTTTGGGACCACCGAGGCCCCCTCTGCTGAGGCAAGGGGGCTCTTTCGCTTTGGGTTCACCGAGGCCCCCTCCCCTGAGGCGACGGGGCCTCTTTGGCTTGCGGACCATCGAGGCCCCCGCCGCTGAGGCGAGGGGGCCTCTTTCGTTTTGGGACCATCGAGGCCCCCGCCGCTGAGGCGAGGGTGCCTCTTTGGCTTTGGGACCGCCGAGGCCCCCGCCGCTGAGGCGAGGGGGCCTCCTGGGCTTTGGGATCCCCGAGGCCCCCGCCGCTGAGGCGGGGGGGCCTCCTTCGCTTTGGGACCACCGAGGCCCCCGCCGCTGAGGCGAGGGGGCCTCCTTCACTTGGGGACCATCGAGGCCCCCTCCGCTGAGGCGAGAGGGCCTCCTTGGCTTTGGGACCACGGAGGCCCCCGCCGCTGAGGCGAGGGGGCCTCCTTCGTTTGGGGACCACCGAGGCCCCCTCCGCTGAGGCGAGGGGGCCTCTTTGGCTTTGGGACCACCGAGGCCCCCGCCGCTGAGGCGAGGGGGCCTCCGTCGCTTTGGGACCATCGAGGCCCCCTCCGCTGAGGCGAGGGGGCCTCCTTCGTTTGGGGACCACCGAGGCCCCCTCCGCTGAGGCGAGGGGGCCTCTTTCGTTTTGGGACCACCGAGGCCCCCTCCGCTGAGGCGAGGGGTCCTCCTTGGCTTTCGGATCATCGAGGCCCCCTCCGCTGAGGCGAGGGGGCCTCTCTCGTTTTGGGACCACCGAGGCCCCCTCTGCTGAGGCAAGGGGGCCTCTTTCGCTTTGGGTTCACCGTGGCCCCCTCCGCTGAGGCGAGGGGGCCACTTTGGCTTGCGGACCATCGAGGCCCCCGCCGCTGAGGCGAGGGGGCCTTTTTCGTTTTGGGACCATCGAGGCCCTCACCGCTGAGGCGAGGGGGCCTCTTTGGCTTTGGGACCACCGAGGCCCCCGCCGCTTAGGCGGGGGGGCCTCCTTCGCTTTGGGACCACCGAGGCCCCCGCCGCTGAGGCGAGGGGGCCTCCTTCTCTTCGGGACCACCAAGGCCCCCGCCGCTGGGGCGAGGGGGCCTCCTTGGCTTTGGGACCACGGAGGCCCCCTCCGCTGAGGCGAGGGGGCCTCTGTCGCTTTCGGACACCGAGGCCCCCTCCATTGAGGCGAGGGGGCCTCCTTCGCTGTGGGATCACCAAGGCCCCCGCCGCTGAGGCGAAGGGGCCTCTTTCGCTTTGGGACCACCGAGGCCCCCGTCGCTGAGGCGAGGGGGCCTCCTTCACTTTGGATTCACCGAGGCGGGGGTTTGCGTGTCCCCTCCGCAGCCGTGCGGCACTGCGGATTGGGGGGACACGACCGGAGGGTTAGAGGATGGCCCCGCGCACGGGCACCTTCGGCAGAAGTGCCGCGCGTTGGGGGAGGGGGGGGGACCAGGCCACGGACCAAGCCCCCGTGTTCCGCCGGCCAAACGCCGCCCAGTCGGTAGTACCTGGCGGCTAAGGGCCCACACCCGTGAGACTGCGTCCCCCTTCCCTTGGGGGGGTGGTGGACCGTGCCGGAAGTGGAGCCGGCGCTCCGCCTCGCCCCCCATTCCGTGCCCCTGGGAGGGGAGCCGGCTACGTGTAGGGCGGGTGCATGCACGTAGCGCGGACCAGGGGACAAGGGGAGGAGACGAAGAGGAGAGCCGCCGCCATGATGCTTAGCCGGACGGGTTGGGGTGAAACCTCCCTCCCGGTCGCTTTCCAGACCGTGGAGGGCCGGCGGGCACCATGGGGATGTGCCGCGGGGGCGCCCTACCGGGGGACCGCATCTCCTCCTCCTCCTCCATGGTCGGGATTGGTGTGTGTGATGTAGGGGACGCATTTGTATAATCGAGGGCATGTATTTGTCTGATGTAGGGGATGGATGTTTGTGATGGAGGGGATGGATGTGTGCAATGGAGCGGATTGGTGTGTCTAATGGAGGGGATCAGCCCATTTATTGGTTGCTAGTTTATACTTTATCGGGCGCTTAGGTGTGTCTGAGGATGGGTGGGTGGGTTCGTTTGGTCTTGTGTTTCCCAGACTATGGGACATATCGAAGAAACCCCCTAGTGGGAGGACGGGGGTGGGCTGTCCGCTTTTTTGGATGGGTGTTTGGGTTGGTAGGTGTTCATGGGCCGAGGCACATTGTGACACATGGGGGTGCTGCCACTTTGTGCAGACCTGTTTTGCCCTACAATCAAGTGGTCAGAGCCGTGTGCTTGCAACCGAGGGTTCTTGGTTTGATTCCTATTATGCACTTTCTAAGCATCTACATTCTTTTGCTCAAGGACCATGTAAAGACTGAAGGCTGAAAATTTTTATCAAAAGTTGCTCTGACCCCCCCCCCCCCCTCCTCAAGGTATCCGGTAGGTGGGTGGGTGGGTCAGCCAAAACCCCGGGAAGGCCAATTTAACACCGCCCCCCCTTCCCCCCGGTATCACTAAGCAGTGGCCTAGAGGGGATGGATGCATGTGATGGAGGGATGGATGTGTGTGATGGAGGGATGGATGTCTTTCATGGAGGGGAGGGTGTGATGGAGCATGAACATTTGTGACCGAGGGCATCTCTTTGTGTGATGGCTTGGGGGGTTGCAGCTCCGTGGTTCCTAGGACGCCAACTATCCCCCCCCCCCCCCCCCGCCCCCCAAGGGGCCTCCGGCCAACCATTAGTTGCCAAAGGTGCCGCCCTTAGGAGTCAATGCGCCCGACGCTCCATGGGCAAAATCACCTCGAAGAGAGGTTGTTAGATCAAGCGCAGGCGCGGGTGTCGTATACCCCCCTTTTTTTGGGGTCATCCGCGTAGCATACCCCAGGGCATGATATTTGATGTCCAACCACTTGTGAAATCATTATTTTGCCCAATAAGACCATCACCCAATGGATTTTTTGATTCCAAGGCCTCGATCCCCTAAAATTGGATATCACTTTTTGGAGGGGGGGGTGGGGGGGGTCAAAAGTTTTCGCTCAGAAGGCTCCAAGCAGTGGGGAGGCATATTGCTGTCATGGAAATGGAAGTGGGACACGGATGCAAACCTATTGCAATGGAGTAAAAAGGAAGGATGCAGCGTGTATCCGACGTTTGGGCGAGCACGCTTGGTGTAGAGATGCAAAACATTTCTAACATGATTGAGAAATTCCCATATATCTCCATGGTGTGTTTTTTCGCATGCTTCACACCAAACGCCGGTCCAATGGTAACGCACCTGACTGCAGAATTTTAGATAGGCGGTTCGAATCCTGGTCGGTCCACTGTCGTCGGCGGCGGCGGTGCCATAAATCGCCCGACTTGGGTTCGAACCGGCGACCGGAAAAACTTTGGTCAGGTGCATTACCATTCGGCCACAACTTGCCCTAAGACGAAAGTTCTCCCCATTGCTTGGGGCTGCGTCTGCCAGTGACAAAAAACCCAAACCGTGTGTTTCTGTCTGACTGACTGCTGGCCCGGCTAAGGGACTAATTGGCGGACTGTCAGCCTCTCTTCGAGGTGCATTGCTGAAGGCAATAGAATTTTGTCCCAACGAAATTCGGGGGATCTTTTTCAGCCTAATCAACATGGTAGTATGGTTAGAGGGAGGGCAACGGGAGGTAAAGGGAGCCTGTGATGGACCAACGCTTGGCCTTGGGGGCATGTACCCCCCAGATCGCCCCACTTGGACCCCCCCCCCCCACCAACCCTCCCGGACCCCCCCACCCCCCAGACAAAAGCCCCCCCCCCCCCCCCCCCTCCAAGGGGGCCTCCGGCCAATGGTTAGTTGGGGGGGTAGTTGGCGTCCAGAACTGAGTAGTCACCTCCCCCATGTGTGATGGATCTGTCTAATTGATAGGATGGAGGTGTGTGATGTAGCGTTGAGCAGGGTAGGGTAATGCCACAGCCACCTTCCGCAGCACACACCTCGTTTGGTGTACGCCCCCTTGTGCAGGTGCCCCCCGCCCTTTCAAGAATGACTACTGATCACTTGCGAACGCATGAAAACACGTACCCTCAGGGTAGGGGCTGTTGCGGGTCCGGGCGAAGCAGACCTCGACCTGCCCCAGGCGGTCATCCCTGTAGCCCTCGGGCGGCAATGCGCCTCGTTCTCCATGGCCCCCTCGTTGTCCTCCCAGACCCTGCTCCAACAGACCCACTTCCACACAGACCTCCCCCCTCCGTGGCCCTTGACCTCCACGACTGCCACGGCCCCTTGTGCGAAACGCTGCACATCCAGGTTAGGGTTAACTAACTAGGGTTAACCCTAACCTGCGCCAATTGTCACAAGTTGTGCACTGCCCGAACCCTTGAGATCAGGAGAACATTGAAGTGGCCAAATTTGAAGCACTTCCTCCGACCATCTCCCTCAGTTCTTAGGACTGGCAGTGCGCTGCTGAGATGTGCGCAAAGGGGAGGGGCAACGCAGGGTGTGGGGGGTCCAGCACATTCCCATTGTCCTCCGGCACGGGGGGTTACAGGGGGTAAACGGCTCCGCATGGTGTCAGCACTGGTGCGGACTGCCACCGCCGGACGGTGTGTACTCTGTGGGCACCCGCCCGCCGCGCCTGTTTGGGGGCAGAGGGGTACTGATGGTCTTTGATTGGCCACCGACGAGCCTCCGTCTGATGCGCTGCGGTGCGCAGGCCGTTGCACCCCCCTACCACGACTTTCCACTCGGGGCGGGCTCCAGGAAACGACAGCCTCCATCCACGGGCCCCTTCTTCTTCGTTCCCTTTCCACCCCAAATTTGTCCTTCGTTCTGCAGCAGGAGCACCCCCCCGCGTTTGGACCTCCCGCAAAACGCTCCCTCAACAGTGCACATCACATGACCGAGTCTCACATGTGCAAAGGCTGCCCCCCGCCACCCCCGGCCTCGGACTGCCGGCCCTGCCCCTGCCCTCAGGGCTGTGGCACTCAGCCTCCCGGAAGACGCTTGTCCGCGCATGCCCTCCACTTGCCGATGCCCATGCCGCACTTCCCGCGCGCGTCCTGATCCGTGTGCACAATCCAAAGCGGCAACTTGGCGTTGGGTCCAGGGAGGCACGCCGTGCGACGGGTCTCGTGTCTGGGGCGCCTGCAAGCCCCCGTTCCTGCGTACTGCAGGTCATCGACACATCCGATCCCACGGAACTCGCGGCGGCAGAGCTCTCCCTCCACCGCCTCCGCCAGTCGGTCCTCTTTGAGGCGCAGGACAATCCCGTGCGGCGGCCGTCCGGCATGTCAGACTACGACGACTCGCGGCGCCGCTCCTCTGCCTTCCTGGATGCTGTCCGCCGTGCCCAGGCCGCTGCTGACACCGAGACACTGCAGCGCGCGGGGCTTGACATGTGCCTGCGCCGCCGCGCGACGACGGAGTACGACCGTCCGGCGCCGGGCGGGCCCCGGCGGTGGTCCATCTTCACCTCCGCCGGGCGTGCGTCATCCTCGGCCAGCCCACCGGCTCTGCGGCACCAGTCATTGCCTGCACAGCCCTTCCCCATGGACGAGAACGAGGAGGTCTGGTGCGCTCCGCAGGTACTGCCCCGCGTCGGAGTTGTGTCCTGTGGACTTCCGTGACAGGCCATTGTTTGTTGGCACCCCCCCCCCCCCCCCTCTCCCAGTGGGTCCGACACCCAAAAAAGTTTGTGCACCTCAAATTGGTCTCCAATTTTGGGCCTCTTTCATAAAAATCTTTCCTTCTCTGAAGGAAGGTTTTCTGATGGGTGGGTGGGTCAGGCGCCGCTGGGCCCCAAATGCAGGGGGAGGAGAGGGCGGCGTCCGTTAGCAATGGATTCTTCCGGTAAGCCGTTCAAATTCAGTTCCCTGCTGAGCCCCAAAACGTCTGCCCAACATTGAACGCTCAAAGAACGGATTTGGGACCCATTTCCACTGAAAAACGGAATTGGGATCAATTTTCACCAAAAAATGGAAGTGGATGCCATTGTGATCAAAGCATGGATTTCGCACCCATTTTGATCAAAAAGCGGATCTGGTACCCATTTTGACAAAAGAAACGGATTTGGTACCTATTTTGACCAAAAACTGGATTTTGTGCCCCTTTCAACCAGACAATGGATTTGGGAGCCATTGCAACCAAATAACGATTTTGGGACTCATTTTGACCAAAAATGACCAAAAAATGGATTTGGGACGTATCTTGACCAAAATTCCCGGAAAACTGGATTTGGGACTCATTTTGACCGCAAAAGGACCAGAAAGTGGATTGGGAAGCCATTTTGACCACAAATGCCCAGGGAATGGATTTGGGACCCATTTTGACAAAAAACCGGATTGGTACCCCTTTCAACCAAAATATGGATTCGGGACCCGTTTCAACCAAAAATGACCAAAAGATGGATTTGGGACCCATTTTAACCAAAAATGACTGGAAAATGTAGTTGTGGCCCATTTTGACCAAAAATGACCAAAATTCTGGATTTGGCCCCATGTTGACCAACAATCATGTGAAAATGAATTGGCGATCCATTTTGACCCAAACTGACCTAAAAAATGGATTTGGGACCCATTTTAACGAAAAATGACTGAAAAGTGGAATTGCGGCCCATTTTGACCAAAAATGACCAAAATTGTGGGTTTGGCCCCATGTTGACCGAGAATGATGTGAAAATGAATTTGGGATCCATTTTGACCAAAACTGACCTAAAAAGAATGGATTTGGGACCCATTTTGACGAAGATGACCAAAAGATGAATTTGGGACCCATTTTGACCAATTGTGACCAAAAACTGGTTTTGAACCTGTTTTGACCAAAAAATCACCAAAGAAATGGATTTGGGACCCATTTTGACCAAACATGACCAGAAACTGGATTTGGGACTCATTTTGCCCCCAGATGACAAAAGAATTCATTTGGGGCCCATCTTGACAAAGAATGATCAAAAGATGGATTTCGGACCTGTTTTGACCAAAAGTGACCAAAAAATAGATCCGGGACCCATTTTGCCGAAAAATGACCAAGGAAATGTATTTGGGACCCATTTTGACCAAAAATGACCAAAGAAATGGATTTGGGACCCATTTTAGCCAAAGAATGGATATGCGACCCAATGTGACCGACAATGACCAAAAAATGGATTTGGGACCCAAGTTGACAAAAAAAATCACCAAAAGATCGATTTGGGACCTGTTTTGACAAAACAATCAAGGAAAAATGGATTTGGGACAACAACGGATTTGGGGTGCATTTTGACCAAAAATGACCACAAGATGGATTTCGGACCCATTTGGAACAAGGATGACCAAAACATGGATTTGGGAGCCATATTGACCAAAGATAACGAACAAATGTCAGTGGGACCCATTTTGACTAAAATTGAACAAAAACTTGTTTTGCGTCCTTTTTGGGCCAAAAAACACCAAGAAATGGGTTGGAGACCCATTTTTGACCAAACAATTCATTTAGGACCTATGGTGACCACAAAGACCAAACAATGTATACCACACCCACTTTGACCAAAAATGACCAAAAAATGGATTCGGACCCGTTTTGTCCAAAGATGACCAAGGAAAGAATTTGGGACCCATTTTGACAAAAAATGACGAAAACAATGCTTTCGGGGGCCATTTTGACCAAAAGTGGCCAAAATGTTGATTTCCGACCCATTTTCATCAAAAATGACCAACAACTAGATTGACCAAACAAATGAACTGTCACTTGTCAAAATGGGTCGCAAATCCATTTTTTGGTCATTTTCGGTCAAAATGGTCCCAAATCCATGTTTTGATCATCTGTGGTCACATTAGGTACCAAATCCATTTGTTGGTCATTTTTGGTCACAATGGGTCCCAGATGCATGGTTTCTTCCTTGTAGCTCATCCGATCTCCCAAACCATTGTTTGGTCAAAATGGGCCCCAGATTGATTTCTTTTTTTGTCACTATTGGTCAAAATGGGTGACGGTTCATTGTTTTGGTCAATCCAGTTGTTGGTCACATTTGGTCAAAATCGGCCGCGAATCCAATTTTTGATCATCTTTGGTCAAAATGGGTCTCAAATAATTTTGTTGGTCATTTTTGGTCAAAATTGCTCCCAATCTACTTTTTGGTAATTTTTGGTCGAAACGCCTTTGGGAACCGTTTTCAACAAAAATGGCCAAAAAATGAATTTGGACCCATTGTCACCACCAATGACCAAAAAATGGAATGGGGACCCATTTTGACCAAAAGTGACCACAAAATGAATCGGAACTCATTGGGCCCAAATTTAACAAACAAATGGGTTTTGGACACATTTTGACCAAAAATGACGAGCAGATGGTATTGGGATCTATTTTGACCAATCATGATCAATTGGATGGATTCGAGACCCATTTTGACCATGCAATAAATTTCGCACCCATTTTGACCAAAAATCACCACCATATGTAGCTGGGCTCTGTTTTGATTCAAAATTGCCAAAAACTGGATTGGACCCATTGTAACCAAGAATGACCACTGCATGGATGTGTGAGGCATTTTGACCAAAAATGACCCAGAAATTGATTTGGGACCCATTTTGACCAAAAATCACCAAAGAAAGGATATAGGACCTATTTTGAACAAAATACGAAAAAAATTGATTTTGGGGCCGATTTTAATGCAAAATGACGAACCATTTTCACCAAAAATGACCAGAAAATGACTTTGCACCGCTTGTCACCACCGATGACCAAAAAATGGAATGGGGACCCATTTTGACCAAAAGCGACCGAAAAAAATGTTAACTCATTGGGCCCAAAGTTGACGAACAAGCAAACGAACAGACAAATGGGTTTTGGACACATTTTGACCAAAAATGACGAGCAGATGGTATTGGGATCTATTTTGACCAATCATGATCAAATGGATGGATTCGAGACCCATTCTGACCATGCAATAAATTTCGCACCCATTTTGACCAAAATTCAGCACCATATGTATCCGGAATGTGTTCTGATTACAAATTGCCCAAAAATGGATGCGGGACCCATTGTAACCAAGAATGACCACTACATGGATGTGTGATGCATTTTGACCAAAAATCACCCAAAAATTGATTTGGGACCCATTTTGACCAAAAATCACCAAAGAAAGGATATAGGACCTATTTTGAACAAAATACGAAAAAAAATTGATTTTGGGGCCCATTTTAACGACAAATGACGAAAGAAATGGATTTGGGGGCCACTTTGACCACAAAAGACCAAGAAAAGCATTTAGGACCCATTTTGACCAGAAATGATCAAAAATTGGATTTGCGACCCATTTTCACCAAATATGATCAGCAATGGGATTGACCAAAAAAATGAACTGTCACCCGGTTTGACCCATAGTGACCAAAAAATGCATATGGGGCCCATTTTGAGCAAACAATAGTTTGGGACTCATTATGACCTGAAATGAACAAACACCGCACCCGACCCATTATGACAAAAAACGAGGAAAAAATGGATTTGGGATCCTTTGTAACCAAAGATGACCAAAACATCGATTTGCGACCCATTTTGACCAGACCTGACCGAAAAATGGATTTGCCACCTGTTTTGACCAAAAACGCCCAAGAAAACCCTTTGGGAACGGTTTGACCAAAAATGACCAAAAAATGAATATGGACCCATTTTCACCACGAATGACCAAAAAATGGATTTGGGACCCATTTTGACCAAAAGTGATGAAAAGAGAATCGGGACTCATTCGGAACAAAAATAGCCAACAAATGGGTTTGGGTCCCATTTTGACGAAAAGTGACGAGCAAATGCTATTAGGACCCATTTTAACCAATACCGATCAAATGGATCGATTCGGGCCCCATTTTGACCATGCAATGAGTTTTGCACACCTTTTGACCAAAAATCGCCAACATGTGTATCATGGAGTTATTCTGACTCAAAATTGCTAAGATATGCATTTGGAACCCATTGTAACCAAGAATGCCCACTACATGGATGTGTAATGCATTTCAACCAAAAATGACCCAAAAAAATTTTTTGGGACCCATTTTGACAAAGCATGACCAAGGAAAGGAGGTGGGAGCCATTTTGCCCAAAAATTGCGAAAGAATTAATTTGGGGCCTTTCAGACGAAAAATGACGAAAAAAAGGATTTGGAATCCATTTTGACCACAAATGACCGAAAAATGGATTTGCGACCCATTTTCACCCCAAATGACCAACAATTGGATTGACCAAAAAAATGAACCGTCACCCATTTTGACCAACGCCGACCAAAAAAAGATTTGGGGCTTATTTTGACCAAACAATGCTTTCGGACCCATTATGAGCTAGAATGAACTAACAATGTATGCGGGACCCATTGTGCCCAAACTCTCCAAAAAATGAAGTTGGGACCCATTGTAACAAAAGATGACCAAAGCAAGAATTTCGGACCCATTTTGACAAAAAATGATGAAAAAATGCATTTGCAACTCATTTTGACCAAAAATGACGAAGAAAAGCATTTGGGAATCAATTTAATCAAAAATGACCAAAAAAGAATGGCGACCCATTTTCACCATTGATGACCCAAAACTGGATTTGGGAGCGATTTTGACCAAAAGTGACGAAAAAATGAATAGGGACTAATTTTAACCAAAAGTGACCAACAAACCGGGATTGAGATCCATTTTGACCAAAAACGACGGGCATTTGGTAATTATATTGGGACCCGTTATAACCAATCATGATCAAACGGATGGATTTGGGACCTAATTTGACCGACAAAGATTGCAAAATGGATTGGGGATGCATTTTTACCAAGCAATGGATTGTGCACTGATTGTGACCAAAAAGCACCAACAAATGTTTCCGGGTCGTATTTTGATTGAAAATTTCGAAAAATTGGATTTGGGACCCATTGTACCCAAGAATGACCACCACATGGATGTGTGATGCATTTTGACCAAAATTGACCCAAATAAATCAAATTGGGACCCAATTTGACCAAAAATTATCAAGAATGTGGGGGCCATTTTAACCAAAAATGATGAAGAAATAGATTTGGGGGCCATTTTGACCAAAAAGGACCAAGAGAAGCATTGGGAAGCCATTTTGACCAAAAGTAACCAATAAATGGAAATGCGCCCCATTTTCACCAAAAATGACCACCAATTGGATTGACCATAATCAGGAACTGTCACCCATTTTGACCAACACTAACCAAAAACTAGATTTGGGACTCATTTTGCCCAAACAATTGTTTGGGTCTAAGCTATAATGAACAAAAAAAGTATCCGAGACGCATTGTGACTGAAAATCACCAAAAAATCGATTTGGGGCCCATTGTAACCAAATACTACCAAAGCACGAATTTGGGACCCATTTTGACCAAAAATGACCAAACAAGGGATTTGCAGCCCATTTTGACCAAAAATGACCAAAGATTGAATCGTGAACCATTTTCACCACCAATGGATGACCCAATATTGGATTTGGAAGCCATTTTGCCCAAAGTGACGAAAAGTGATTGGGGACTCATTTCGACCAAAACGGACCCAAAAAAGGATTTTTGGACGCATTTGGACCAAAAATGATGAGCAATTGGATTTGGCACCCATTTTGACCAAAACTGACCAATTTATGTTTCCGGGACATAGTTTGATTGAAAATTGCGAAATAATGCATTTGCGACCCATTGTAATGAAAAATGACTAAAAAACTGTGTGATGCATTTTGACCAAAAATGACACAAAAAATTAATTTGGGAGCCATTTCGACCAAAAATTACCAAGGAAAGGATGTGGGACCCATTTTCACCAAGAATGACCAAGAGAAGCATTTGGAACCCATTTTCGACCAAAGACGACCAACAAATGGAGTTACCATAAAAAGGTCTTGTCACCCAATGTGACGAACAGTGACCAAAAAACTCATTTGGGGCCCGTTTTTACCAAACGATGGTTTCGGACCCATTATGAGCTATAACGACCAAACAATGTATCCGGGACCCATTATGACCAAAAATGACCCAAAAAATGGATTTGGGACGCATTGTAACCAAGAATGACCAGGACATGGATGTGTGATGCATTTGGACCAAAAATGACCCAAAAGAACGGTTTGGGACCCATTGTGACCAAAAATCACCAAAGAACGGATGGGAAAGCCATTTTAACCAAAAATGAGGGGAAAATGGATTCCCGGCCTTTTTGGCCAAAAACGACCACAAAAAGCATTTGGAACCCGTTTTGACCAAAAATGACCCAAAAATGGATGTGCGAGCAATCCTCACCAAAACTAACCAACAAATCGGTTTCGGACCCAACTAAAAATCACGAGGAATTGGTATTATATGGGGACACATTTTAACCAATCATGATCCAACAGATGGATAGGGATCTAATTTGACCAACACAAACTACAAATTGAATTCGGGACGTGTTTTGACAAAGCAAAGATTTGGCACCCCATTTGAACAAAAATGACCGACATATGTTTCGGGGACCTATTTTGACTAACAATTGCGAAATAAAGGATTTGGGACCCATTGTAGCCAAGAATGACCACTCCATGGATGTTTGGTCAAATTGGCTCGAAATGCTTTTCTTGGTCACTTGTGGTGAAAATGGCTCCCACATCCTTTCCTGCGTGATTCTTGGTCAATTTGCGTCCCAAATTGACCATTGACCCAAAAACGGAATGAGGAGCCGTTTTGATCAAAAGTGACGAAAAAATGAATAAAGACTCATTTTGACCAAAACTGACCAACAAATGCATTTTCACACCCATTTTGACTAAAAATGCCGAGCAATTGGTGTTGGGACCAATTTTTAACCAATCATGATCAAACGGACTGATTTGGGACCTATTTTGACCAACAAAGACTACAAAATGGATTGGGGACCCGTTTTGACCGAACAATGGATTTCGTACCCATCATGCCCAAAAATGACCAACATGTGTTCCCGGGACCTATTCTAATTGAAAATGGCGAAAAAATGGATTTTAGACCCATTGTCACGAAGAATGACCACTACATGAATGTGTGATGCATTTTGGCCAAAATTGACCCAAAAAATCGATTTGACCATTCGACCAAAGATCACCAAGGAAGCAATGGGGGACCAATTTTAACCACAACTGACGAAAAAACGTGTTTGGAACCCGTTTTGACCAAAAATGACCAAAACATTGAATTGCGCCCCATTTTCACCAAAAATGACCAGGAACTAGATTGTCCATAATCGGGAACTATGACCCATTTTGACCAACATTGACCACAAAGTGACCAAACAATGGTTTCGGATCCATTATGAGCCATAATGAACAAACAATGTATCCGGGACCCATTATGACCAAAAAGGACGAAAAAAATGGAATTGGACCTATTGTAACCAAGAATGACCACCACATGGATGAGTGATGCATTTTGACAAAAAACGAAAAAATTGGATTTGGGACCCATTTTGACCAAAAATCACCAAGGAAAGGATGTGGGACCCATTTTAACCAAAAATGAGGAAACAAATGGATTTTGGCGCCATTTGGATGAGAAATGACCAAAAAAAGGAATTTGGAAGCCATGTTGACCAGAATCATCAAGGAATGAGACCCATTGTAACCAAAGATGACCAAAACATGGATTTGTCACCCACTTTGACCAGAATTCACTAAGAAAAACATTTGGGAGTCATTTTGACCAGCAATGACCCACAAAAAATTTCGGGGGCCATTCTGAACAAAAATTACCAAATAATACATGGCGACCCATTTTCACCACCGATGACCCAAAAATGGACTTGGAACCCATTTTCGGACTTGGAACCCATTTTCACTGAAAGTGACCACGAAATGAATCAGGAGACATTTTGACCAAACTTACCAACGAATTGGTTTGGGACCCATTTTGACCGATAATCACGAGCAAATGGTAGCCGCACCCGGTTTAGCCGATCATAATCGAATTGATGGATTTGGGACCTCTTTTGATCAGCAAGGACTAAAAGATGGATTCCGAAGGTATTTTGACCAAACAATGGATTTGGCTTACCATTTGACCAAAGATGACCACCATATGTTTCCGGGACCTATTTTGACTGAAAATTGTTGAAACAATGGATTTGGGACCCATTGTAACCAAGATTGACCGCTCCATGGATGTGTGATGCATTTTGACCACAACTGACCCGAAAAATCGATTTGGGAGTCATTTTGGCCAAAGTGACCAAGGAAAGTATGTGGGAGCTATTTTGACCAGCAATCACGAATCAATGGACTCGGGGGCCATTCCCACAAAAAAAGGACGAAAAAAATGGATTTGGGAACCATTTCGACCAACAATGACCAAGAGAAGGATTTGGAACCCATTTTGACCAAAAATTACCAAGCAGTGTATGTGCAACCATTTTTCACCGACAATCACCAACAACTGGATTGACCAAGAAAATGAAGTATGACCCATTTTGACCAACACCGACGAAAAAATCGATTTGGGGCCCAATTTGACCAAGCAATGGTTTCGGAGCCATTATGAGCTATATTGGACAAACAATGTATGCGCGACCCATTGTGATAAAAAATGACCAAAAAAATGGATTTGGGACCCATTGTAACCGCAGATGACCAAAACATAGATGTGCACCCATTTTAACCAAAGGTGATTAACAATGAGTTTGCCACTCAATTTTACCACCAATGACCAAAAATTGGATTTGGATCAATCTCGACCAAAACTGGCAAAAAATGAATCGGGACCCATTTTGACCAAAAATGACGTGCGCATGGTATTGGGACCGATGTCACTAACATGGACTTCATGTGTATTGTGATACCCTACACATCTTGAGAGGCCACATGACAAGTACCAAGGAACACTTCTCACCTCCCTTCAAGGCCAGTCCCTGGCTCAACGAGTAGGATGGCATACTCGACTATCCGATGCCTTTGCTTATCCAAGGCATCAAGCAGCAATACAATCAAGGGTGTCGGGCGTAGGTCTTGTGTTGCATCCTCCCGCATGGCATTATGCATTGCCGCAATGGCCTTCTCAACTATCCCACGCGGCGACGCACGGTGCCTGAGTGCTTAAGACAAGGAGCAATGAAGAAGAATGCGCTCGCTTATGGCATGCGTGGAGTGCACATGCACAACGCAATGTGAACTAGAACCAGAGGCGACAGAATGGATGCCTCGGTATCAATCATTGGCACACCCTATGAGTCTCACCTCGCGCACTCCGGGGGATGCACAACATGGACCGAACCCCAAGGGGTAGTCGAGCTAGCGTTTTTCTAGATGTACCACTTGACTTTTTGACCGGCAACACTCCCGGGCTGTATATCGGTGGTCATGCTTTGCGTCGTCTTGGGGTGGCTGCCAAAACTGAACTAGAAGCGACCACGCAGGAAGGCCAAGGCCGCAATGGAAACTACTAAAGTTCGTAGACCATATGGGGCCTGTGACGTTCTGCAAATCATTGCCGAGGGATGTACCCTTAGTTGAGGACTAGAGTGGATACGCCTCGTGTGTGCTGTACCTTGTCTAGGCTTGATGCCTCCGCCGTATCCGTCCATGCAGGAAGCCTCGAAAACATGCAGAATGCCTTAAAAATCGGGGAGGAAGTCTGCTACCGATAGGAGGAGGAGAACATCAGTTTTCGCATCTTCCTGTCCGCTTTTGTAGGCTTCCTCACTGTTTTTCTAGGCTTCCTTTCTGCTTTTCTAGGGTTCCTCCCCACTTTTTTAAGCCATCCTCCACGCTGTTCTACACGCCCTCACTCGGGGGGCATGGAACACCTAATTGGTGGTTAACAGATAGGGGATTTTCATGGAAATTAACTCACGTGGCTCTCGTGTGGCTGGCGCATCTCTAAGACGTATGTGAGGAACGAGCAGGGGTCCCAACCCCCGGATAAGACCACCTCTGCGTAGACGGTGGGTACCAAGTGAGACATGGAAGCTGTTAGACCTCCAAGCACGGAAAATTGAAAAAGCGAGCCGATCGTGGTGTGACATACAATTCCCAACACATCAAAATTGTCACAAGGTCCGTCATAGTCTTCATATCCGTGGAAGGAGGCACGTACAACAGCAGCCCAATAGTTCTTAAGGAACCCCCGGTACCGTAGTCACAACACAATCTGCGTGATGGGATACACGGGGAGAACGAACGTCAAAAGATGGAGGCTTCGGCGTCTTGGTTGCTCAGATTGGGACCATTGTGACCCAAAATCACCAACATATGTTTCCGGTACCTATTCTCACTGAAAATGGCCAAAAAATTGATTCAGGACCCATTGTAACCAAGAATGACCACATGGATGTGTGATGCATTTTGACCAATAATGACCCAAAAAATTGATTTGGGACCCATTTTGACAAGACATGACCAAGGGAAGGATGTGGGAGACATTTTGACCAATAATTAAGACAATGTGGATTTAGGAGCTATTTTCATGCAAATGGATTTGGGCACCATTTTGACCACCAAAGACCAATCAAAGCATTTGGAGCCCTTTTTAACCGAAAATGAGTAGAAAGTGGACATGCGACCCATTTTCACCCACGTTGGATCGACTAAATATTTGTTTTCTGGCCATTTTGACCAAACAATGGTTTTACTCATTATGAGCCATAATGAACAAACAATGTATCCGGGACCCATTGTGACCAAAAATGACCAAAAAAAGCATTTGGGACCCAATGTAACAAAAGAAGATCAAAAGTCGATTTGCGATGCATTTCGACCAAAAAAGACCGAGAGACGCATTTCGGGACTATTTTCACCAAAAATGACCCAAAAATTAATCACGACCCCGTTTCACCCACCGGTGACCAAAAAAAACATGAATTGGGTCCAATTTTTACCACAAATGACGAAAAAATGAATCGGGAATATTTTTGACCAAAACTTACCAACAAATGGGTTGGAGATCCGTTTTGTGCAAAAATGACGAGCAAATGTTATTGGGACCCATTTTAAACAATCATGATCAATGTTGTTTTTGGGACCCATTTTGACAGACAAAGACACATTTGTGTGGCAGTCATGGCGCTGCCACCTGGTGTTTGCAATGACCCCCATGGTACCTTGTCTCCCGGTGTGATAGCACCATCACCTGATTTTGTGGAGGCTGTTGCAAGGTGTTTACAAATCCGCAAGTTGCGAGTGGCACAACACTTGCTGGTGCGTGTTGAGGCGCATGAGATGCATCTTAGTGTGTGCCGTCTGAAGGAGTGGGATGACCGGCATGCAGCACATGCTATGTTGCAAGCCTTAGTGGCACAATCTGTGGAGCATGACAAGGCGTTCGCTGCTACGCGGAAGAATGCATGGTGCATGTTGATACACACAGCACCCAAGCAACTTGACATGACGTATGTACAAAGACAGTGTCACGTTTTGTGGATGCTCACCAGCAGTTGCAGTTTACTGCATGCCGTAGTGGTGGGGGGTGCATCTGTTGTGCATTGGATGCTATGACCAAAATTCTTGCGGCCGAACGTCCCAAAAGGTCCGTGATGGCTTGGTGCAGGGAACATATGCCATTGGCATGCGCATGAAAACCTCCAGTCAAATCGCATGGCATAGGGAAGTGTAGCAGAGGCACTTGGGTTTGTCCCGTGGTACAACATTAGTGCACAACAATGTGCACAGGCTAGGGCACCACCACTGATTGGCCGGGGAGAGTTTCCGGCAACATTGTGCCTACCGATACCACATGTTGTGTCCCACTGCAGCAACCTTTGAGGTGGTGGGAAGGAACATTGGGTTCATCAGCGGGAAGGCCATGGGCATTGGCGTCCCTGGTACTCCCTTTCTATGGGAACATGATCGCGTCCGAGACACAGTTGTGGGGGTCATAGAAGCCCGCTGCTTTCCGAGCTTCCAACAGCAACGGCCTTTGATGAATCCCTCGGGCTCCAATGGTGCTAGTGGCGGTTGTGGGGCAGAAATCCGGGGTGCCAGACATTCCCAAAGTTGCATGTCCCCCTCCTAGGGGTTTGAGGGGGGGCATGTCTTGTCATTCCAAAAGCGGGCACTTGCCATAGCCAATGCCCGTCGATCTTCCCATATCATCTGCACGTCTTGCACGGGCCCAAGGGTTGCGAATCCGTGCGGACCCACTGCCCCTAATGAACCTCGAAGTACTCTACTCCATCTTGGACCTTGAATCTCTTGGCCATGACTATCTTCAAGCGCAATCCTGCGGAGGTTGGACCTTTAGTAACTTCCGTGCGGTTGGACGCTTGTGTCGACTAGGTGCTGTTGGACTGACATTTTTCCTTGTACTTGCGAACCACCAAATAAGCGAGAAACCACATGGCATTCAGCATGGTAATCATGCTTGCACCGAATTCCATTTGTGTAGCCGCATTCGTTGTTGCCGGCCCTGAAGGAGGGGCGGAACACGACACGGCCACATCATCTCCATCCGAACGAAGCTCCGTCCATACCGTGTCATTGGCTTTCTAGGCATCGGAGAAGTCTAGAATGAGGGACCGCTGTTGTTTGTCGTTTCCAGTTCTCTGGCATTCACATTTCACTGCTCGGAGCACGCAGGAACATCAGCTGAGCACGTAGGAACCAAAGCATTCGAGCAATTTGTTCTAGGTGATTGTAGGACACATGAACGTCATGTATGGCCTTCAAGGATAGCAGCGGCCCCGAGAGTCTTGGCTTGGAAAGAATCGCCGCGAACGGACTCCTACACGACAGCTAGAATCAGGTGTGTGTGTGGGGTGTAACAACGGGCCATACGTCAACTCCTTCCCACACTCAGACCACTTTCAGGGTGTGTGTGTGTGTGTGTGTGTGTCTGTGTTTGTGTGTGTGTGTGTGTGTGTGTGTGTGTGTGTGTGTGTGTGTGTGTGTGTGTGTGTGTGGTGTGGGTGGGTGGGTGGGAGGGAGGGAGGGAGGGACGTAGGGAGGGAGGGAGGGAGGGAGGGAGGGAGGGTGGCCGGGTGGGTGGGTGGGGGAGGAGGAAGAGGAGGAGGAGCGCCTGCCGTGGTCCCACGTACGGTGAGCCTTGGCGTCGTCCCCCAGGGGCCCCACGCAGGCACAGCCGAGGGAGTCCTCCGTCTTACCTCCGCTAGAGTAAGACGAATCTCGTCGCACACCTGAGAACGCTCCTCCCAGCAGGCCGTCTGGGTCACAGCGTCGGTGTACGACAACGCTACGGTCCGATCTGCTCTCCGGTCCCGGCCACCAACCGCCCCGAACTGTCCTGGGTCCACCCGAGGTAGCGTCCCAAGATCAACGTGAACGGAAGGTGTGGGTCTCCCGGGGCATCACCCCCGACTTGAAAACGTCGCCGGGCTAAATAGAACGCGGCCCAGCACGACTATGCGCACTGCTGGCGGGCTGAGTACCGCCGGTGTCGCGAGTACAGTCACGCTACACGATCACGCGCACCGTCGGTGGCTTGGGTACCCCCGGGTTCTGTGAGTGCGGGACGGGCGTCACAGCCATAGCACCACGGTGTTGCACCGCCGTGGAGGCCACCGAGGACGCCCGGCCGCAAGGGCCGGGCCCAAACGACGAGCCCTACGATACGCGCACCGAGACGGCACGTGACCGAGAAGGTGGCACCACAATGGTGCCCGAGCGAGACGGTGACGTTTGCCGATGGCACGTGAGGCGGTGAGTACCGCCGATGACTCGTCACCTCTGCACAGGGTGTCACGGAGGGTGGCGGAGCGCTAGGTGCAGGCCCCCGCCATGGTGTCGCGTATTGGCCTGGAGGACACACCATGGCCAGGCTGGCGCACGAGGACCGTTTGGGCAACGCAACGGTGGCGCTCTGCCCTTGAAAGTTGCGCCACGACGGAGCACGTGTACGTTGACTGCACCACGGTGGTGCCACGTCACTGAACTGGCGCCATGTCGGTGGAGGGCTGTCTGGGCAGCGCCGCGGTGGCGTTCTGCCTCGAGGAGTGCGCCACGAGGGCGCACGTGCACGTTGGCGGCACCACAATTGCGCTTTGCCACTGAACCGGCGCCACGGAGGCATAGGGCTGTCTGGGCAGTGCCACGACGGCGCCGTGCCCCGAACACTGCGCCACGGCGGCACACGTGCACGTTGGCTGCACCACGGTGGTGTGCTGCCACTGAAGTGGCGCCACGTTGGCGCTGGACTGTTTGGGCGGCGCCGCGGCGGCGCTCTGCCGAGAAGGCCGCGCCACGACGGCGCTCTGCCCTGAAGGCCGTGCCACGACGGCGCACGGGTACGTTTGCGGCACCATGATGGTGCCCTGCCACTGAGCCCGCGCCATGTCGGCGCAGAGCTGTTGGGGCAGGCGCCACGTTGCGTCTGGCGGTCGGGGGGAGGCCACGTATGTGCATCTGTCCCCCACAAGACGGCATGTCTGGCCCAAGGAGGGGTCCTGGACGGTTGGCGGGCGGGGTGGGCCCGGCCTGACACAGGGAAGACGCACGAGAAATCGAGACGTATCACGACTGGCTTTGAGTGTGGCAGTGCGTGTGGGCAATCCGTCCCACAGCTACCATCTTGAGGGTTTTTAGACTGGTGCCAGGTCACCAGGTGGGTGGGTGGGTGGGTGGGTCGTGGCTGGCTGGGTGGGTGGGTCGCTGGCTGGGTGGGTGGGTGGGTGGGTGGGTGGGTGGGGTGGGGGGGTGGTCGGTTGGGTGGGTGGGTGGGTGGGTGGTCGGGTGGGTGGGTGGGTCGGGTGGGTGGATGGGTGGGGTGGGTGGGTGGGTGGGTGGTAGGGTGGGCGGGTGGGTGGTCGGGATGGGTGGGGGGGGGGGGGGGGGGGGGGGGGGGGGCGGGGGGGGTGGGGTGGGGGGGCTGGGGGGCGTTGGGGGGGTGTGGGGGCAGCCGGGAAGGCGGGGAGGCTCCCGGCCGCCACATAGATGGGTGGGTGGGTGACTGGGAGGGTGGGGGGGGGGTCGGGGGGGGTGGGGGGGCTGGGGGGGGTTGTTGGGGGGGGTGTGGGGGCAGCCGGGAAGGGGGGGGGGCTCCCGGCCCTCAAAATATATGGCTTATAGTTACCGCCTCATTGCGTTAATCACTCCCAGGCATGTAGGTCGGGGGAAAGTTTTTGAAACAAGGGGGGGGGGGGGGGGGGGGGGCATGGTAGGTGGTACATAACCCCTGCATTCTCGGGGGTCCCCACAAAAGGGAACAAAATCAAAGCATAAAAAGGCAAAAACAAACCAAAAAAAGAAGTTTCCTTTGAGGGCCCCACCCAAGTTGGGGTCCTGGATGTTACTAGCACTAGGATTTGACCCGATGACCTTTCAGTTGCAGAGGTACTTGTTTACCCACTAGGGTATGGGCCATCTCTGACAAATGTTTGTACAGGGATGGTATTGATATTTTCTCAAATATGGTTTTCATCCACTATTGAGTTCTCCTGAAAAATCTGAGTATTTTGAGTATAGACACATGGGGGGTGAAAACCCATTTTGTCACCCTCTGCCAGATCTAGCAAAATTTTTGTTCGGGCGCAAGGAAGGGATGTGGGAGCCATTTTGACCAAAAAAATTCGAAAAAGTGGATTTAGGAGCCATTTTGACGACAAATCACGGAAAAGCATGCATTTAGGAGCCAATTTGACCAAAAATGACCAAAAAAAAGAATATGCGACCCATTTTCACCAAAAATGGCCAATGGCTGTATTGACCAAAAAATGAACTGTCACCCATTTTGACCAACAATGACCAGAAAATCGATTTGGGGCTCACTTTGACCAAACGATGCTTTCGGACCCATTATGAGCTAAAATGAACAAACAATGCATCCGGGACCCATTGTGACCAAAAAATGACCAAAAAAAAGTATTTGGGACCCATTATAACCAAAGATGACCAAATCATGGATTTGGGACCCATTTTGACCAAAAATGATGAAAAAAATGTATTTCCACACATTTTAACCAAAAATGACCAAAAAAAATTGCGACCCATTTTCACCACATATGACCAAAAAATGGATTTGGGACCCATTTTGACCAAAAATACGAAAAATTGGGTCGGGACACATTTGGGTTTGGGACACAAAGGGGTTTGGGACCCATTTTGACGAAAAATGACAAGCAAATGGTATTGGGACCCATTTTAATCGTTTTAACCCGTTTCCGTTGTCAAACCGTCTTTTGTTCTAAAGGGTGTTGAATCCAGTTTTTGGTCGCTCTTGGTCAAAGTGGGTCCGATCCCAACTCCATTTTTGGGTCATATTTGGTCAAAATGGACCCCAAATCTGTCTTTTGTTCAAAAAGGGTCCCAAATCCTTTCTTTGGTCATTTTTGGTCGTGTCCCCAATCCATTTTTTTGTTCAAAAAGTATCCCAGAGTGGTTTGCACATGCGTTTTTTGGTGATCTCTGACCAAAATGGGTCACAAATCTATTTTGGTTATTGTTGGTGAATGAAATGCATCCCATATCCGTTTTCCGGTCTTTTTTTTTTTGGTCAAAATCGGTCCCCCATCCATTTATTAGTTATCTGGGGTCAAAATGGGACCCAAAGCACTGGCATGTTGTTATTTCACCACTCTAGAAGGATTTCCACTGCCCTCAGTCTGGGCCACGAGAAGTCCAGGGCTGCGCGTCGGACCTCGAGGGCCCAATGGGTCCCAAATCCATTTCTTGGTCACTTTTGGGCAAAACGGGTCCCATATCCATTTTTCAGTCAGTTTTGATCAAAATGGCCCTAAATCCGTTTTTCGGTCATCTTTGGTCAAAATGGATCACACATCTGTCTCTTGTTGAAATTGGGTCCTAAATCCATTTTCCGGTCATTTTAGGTCAAAATCCATCCCAAATCCTTTTTTTTTGTTCAAAAAGGCTCCCAAAATGGTTCGCACATGTATTTTGTGGTTCTTTTTGGTCAAATTGGGTCCCAAATCTGTTTTCCGATCATATTTGGGCAACATCTGTCCCAAATCCACTGTTTGGTCATTTTTGGTCAAGATGGGTCCCAAATCCGGTTTTTGTTGATAAAGGCTCCCAAATCCATCCCTTGTTTAGTTTTGGTCAAAATGGGTCCCAAATCCGTTGGTTTCTTCATTTTCGGTCAAAATGGGTCCCAACTCCATATTTTGGTCAAAATTCATCCCACATCCATTTCTTGCCCATTGTTGGTCAAAAGGGGTCCCGAATCTTTTTGTTGCTCATTGTTGGTCAAAGCCAATCCCAAATACAATTTTTTTGCTCATTTTTCTTCCGAATCGGTCCCATATCTTTTTTTCTCGAATTTTTGGTCAAAATCCCCCACAAATCGATTTTTGTTTCATCATTGGTCAAAATGTGATCCAAACCCATCTTTTGGTCATTTTTGGTCAAAATTGGTCTTTCGTCAAAAGGGCGTCCCTGATCCGTATTTTGGTCATTTTTCATCAAAATTGGCCCTTAATCCACTTCTTGGTTAAAAGGGGTTCAAAATCTGTTTTTTCAGTCTGTTTTTTGTCAAATGTTCCAAATCCATTTCCCCTCATTTTTGGTCAAAATGCGTCTCAAATTCCTTATTCAGTCAGTTTTGCTGGATAGGGGCTGGGCGGAGGGGGGGGGGGTGGGCGCGGGATGTGGGACCAGCGCCCTGCGCTTTGACGGGCGCATCCCGCGGGGAAGCAACCACCAAAACTCGGATCTCAGCAGTAAGATTGGGGGATCATCGGATGGGGCGGATTCGCGATGGACAATTGCCCCCCCCCTCCCCCGTGTGGAGTGCTAGTCAACCGTCAAGCACACATCAGCACAACAAAAGCCTCATCAGTGGTACCATAGGCGCCTTTCAGTCTGGGAGAAGAGTGGCAGGACATGCGTAACTGCTCCCAGGTACTGAGCTGCAGCTGCGATCACTTGATGTAGAACGCAGTGTCCACCGACACCGTGTTCCTTTCTCATTATACGCCACAGCAAACGACGTCAAGCGGCGCCAACCAAGGTGCAAACCTATGCCACTGCAGCGGTATCCACAGCCGCCAAGCATGCGACATATAAGCAATGCAGACACAGACCACTGTATGAACCTGACAAATCCGGTGGCTAATACCCCTCCCTCCCCCGTCATTTGGTTGCCTGCACTTTATACAATCATATATGTGGCAAAACATGGAAATCGTGGTCCCAATGTGCACAGTGGTCGGAGCAGGGCCCTTCATGTGGCACATGCCATGATGCATAAGCAGTGTGACGCCAATGCACTTCCCGCCCCCCCCCCCCCCTACCCAAGCAAACTCCCTCTGAATTAGGGGCCCATTTTGACCAGAAATGACCAAAAAACAGAATGGGGACCCAGTTTGACCTAAAAAGGATTTGGGGCCCATTTTGACTAAAAAAAAAAGACCAACACACACAACAAATGGATTTGGGACCCATTTTGACAAAAACTGACAGCGAAATGGGGTTGAGACACTGTTTGAAAAAAAAGGACTGAAAAACAGATTTCCAAAAAAAAAACGGATTTGGGGCCGATTTTGACCAACAATGACGAAGGAATGGATCCGGCACGCTTTTTGACCGCACACCCCATGCCCGCCCTTTGTCCTGCAGACCTCCACGCGCCCTGTCAGCTCGACCCCCAAAGACAAGTTGGTCTCCTTCAGCCCAGACTTGATGGCCCTCGGCCGCTCCCCTCCGCAGGGCCGGCCCAAGGCACAGCCCCTCGCCGCTGCCATCCCAGCGCCGGCCTCGCCGCTGGGCCCCGGTCGCATCTTTGAGCCGGCGGACAGTTCGCCACTGTGGCAGTGCCGGTCGCGGGCCCTCCGCAGCCCCTCCCCCCACCTCCGGACAGGCGTTGATGCGGTGCAGCAGCGGCGGGTGTGGCCCTGGGACGGCGGAGGGCGGGATGGGGCTGACCGACGCACGTCGAAGGGCAGCGGTGGGTAGTGATTCGGGACCTGTTGCCACCCGGACCCGCGGTAGCACCGCGGCCTCAGGAACAGAGTAGTCGTGGGCCCAGAGGCTGACCATTCCGCAGACACGACCCCCCTCCCCCCCAAAACAACAACAACAAAGGTGTGGCGCAGAAATGAGGGTCGCTCACGGCCGTAGGCCCGTCGTGTGCCAACCCAAACGCATTTTTGCGGTGTGTTGCCCTTCCGGCGCCTTCCCCCCGCTTCGGTGCGGGTTGTGACGTGTGTTGGGGTACGGTTGTGCATGACATGCACGTGATTGGGACGGACGTCACGTTGGTGTGCCCCTTTTTGATCAAGGTATTGTGTCAGTGAGGAAGCTAATGGCAATGGCAACACAATGTACAGCGCCCCCCCCCCCCCCCCCGTGTGCACTTGGTGTTGCACATCCGTGCGCATGGGGAGGGGTTCGGGATTGCCGACGAGGCACAACAGGTGTGTCCCTCCCCCGCGCTACATCAAGTTACGGCAGCAGCGCATCCCGCCCTCCGGCACACCACCGCTCAGGCGATCTCCCCACAATGCCCTGTTCTGCCGATCTCCACTGCACGTCTCAGCCAACTTCAAGGGGCCCTGCCAGAAAGAGCAGCGTTTTGGGGGTTGGGCATATTCTGTCCTGCCCCTCCTCTGCCGACGCATTCAACCCCCCCCCCCCCCCGACGGAGGAGGCCGCCAAGATGTCCGCTTTTCGGGGGCTTTGAGGGATTGGGGGGCTCGGGGGTCTGCAGAGCCGCAACGGCAGTGGCGCTCCGCTAAGAGGGTGCAGCGTCATCCCCCCGTCCCCTCCAACGTGCGGATGCCCTGGAATGGGGGGGGGGGGTCCCTCGATGTGCACGAGCGCAGTGGCGGAGGGCCATGTAGGCGGACCTGGTGCAGTTGCAGTCCAGTCAATGAGCGGGGGAAGGGGGAACAGCCACGAGGAAGGCCCATCCACACGTCCCTCTGAGTGGCCCCCAAACGATAGCGCGTTTGAAGGTGAAGGGGAGAAGCGCAGGACCCCCCATCCACCGACGTGCAAGACTAGGGGGGGCTCTTGGGCGCAAGGGTCAGCGCCCGCACGAATTGCGGGCAGGCGTCAGTCCATGAAGCAATGCATCAGATGGCAGACAGGCCCAGACGGGGGCAGTGTGAAGCGCAGAGTGCTCCGCTCTAAAGCGGTTGGCAGAGAAATCGGACTGGCTCCGCAAGAGTTCCTGCGAGAACCACATTCCGGTGATGCGGCGGGCGGGGGGAGGGGGGGAGGGGGGCACAATGACCCCAAACCGGCGGTGTGTGGGGGGGGGGGCTGGCCTACAGCCCGCATCCCCATGGGACCACAGGAAAGTCCAAGGCTGCACAGCCCCGCAGGAGGTCTGCTGGGCGCAAAGAAACACCGGGTCTCAAGAGCGGCATGAGCGGCACCGAGCCAATGAGTACAACAGGGGGACTGATCAGGGTCCAGTAAATCAAGGGGCCAACGACCTGCTGCTTTGGGGAGGGGGGGTGCCATCAGGATATGTGAGCGGCACTGCAGTGCGGCATCGCTGATGGACACGGTCACGGGCCGCGAGAAGCAAGGGGAGGGGGGTTCTGAATGGTAAACCCCCGCTGACCCTTGTACTGGCAGGCCCCATCGCAATGAGGAGGGAGAAGGGGGCTGATATGTCCGTGGGTTCCACATTAGCTATGCATCCACCCTCTTTGCCCCTTCCGCATGCATCCTCCTGCTCCTCAGCCCCCCTTCCCTGCGAATCCTCTTCAGCCTTCCTTCGCGTGGCTTTCCCCTTCCCCTCCTTTCTTTTGGCCTTCTCCTCCTCACCTGAATGCCCGCTATATTCCCCGGTAGAGACGTGGATATGGCCTGCACATCCCCCCCACACCTCCCAAGCACAACCTCCCAACGGAAAGGAAGGGTGGATAGGGAGGTGAGGACAGGCCAGACCAGGAGAGTAACTGTCAAGGCTTTTGTCAAAAGGAGCACTATTGGTGAGAGGCTGATGGGTACCGCTACCGACGGAGGGAATGTGTTCAAGGAAAGGACAAGGGTAAGTGGCGAAAGGCCAATAGTCGCCTCCGGCTTCAGACAGCAATCCGTCCAGGCATCATGCCAAACCCCGCGTTCCGAGCCCCGAACCCCCCCTCAAGGCCCCTGCCCCTTGCCTTACCCCCCTTTGGCCGCTACCCTCCCAATCCCCATCCAGAAGGGCAAAGGAACGTGAAATGAGGGATGGAATGAGGGAAAACAAGGCACACAGCCCTAAGTGAATTCAAATGCAAGGGCTCCACGCAACAAGTGGCCTCTGATCGTGACACTCATGAGCACCGCTACAATTCACAACGATTCACCCCCGCCTCCTTCATCATCCAGCAGCACTACGCCCTCACACATGGCAGTGTATTCCATCGAGCCGCCGTTTCGTCGCGTTCAGTGCACTGAACATCGGTGGGTTGACACGCTGTTGCGCCGTATCCTGCTGCATTGTGCCCATCAGAGGCACAACGCAGACAGTCCAAATGACATCGTGCGTGTGATAACACATGTGGGACATACGGCCCCCACGGGGGGCGTGGCTTGGACGAAGGGGGACACTGTCCCTTCCTTGCAGGAGATGTACGGAAGGTGTGTGTGTGTGGGGGGGGGGGGTAGAGGGGTGCGGGGGTCGCAGAGCCAACACAACGTGTTTGAAGAGGTCAAATTTTCGAACCCTTTTAAGTGTTAGCAAACAGCCACATCAGGGCTTTGGGAGGGCCCATGACCACGACCCTGGCTTTGGGACGGACCTGGACCCATGACCATGACACGGGCCTAGCAGCCGCTACGTGGCTCTCTGCGGTGCCAAAGCACTGCATTGTCACCAAATGCTTCCCCAACCCCATCCCAGAGCCCTCACTGCCCGCGACCTCCGCAGGTCTCGCCCTCTCTGGGCCCACCCCGCAAAAGGTCGGACCCACTGGCATGCGGCGAGGGCCCCCACCCGCACCCCCTTCTGCCCGGCACCCGGTCCCCGTCCCCCATGAACCCGCTGTCGTCCGTGCGGCCGCACCGCCGCGCGTCCGAGCCCATCCTCTGCCTCAAGGACCCCCGGCCCCGGCCCGGCCCGGACCCCCCCCTGCCCCACGCTCTGAAGCCCCGCCTAAGGCCGGCCCCCGATGCCGATCCGCGGCCCCTGCCCAGCGCCACCCCCAACGCAGGGGCCTCTGCGCCGTCCGTCGTAGCACAGCTGTCGGCTGCGCGGCTTGGCCGCCGCGTCTCCGACACCGTCCCGCCCGCGGACGCGTCCCCCATCCTCAGCCCTCTGCCCACCGCCGGCGCGCGCAACCTCAGCCCTAGCCCCCTCTCCTCCTCGGCCTCCGGCTCCGACGGCCACATTCCCAACACCGCGGACCTCTCGCAGCGGCCGTGGCTGCACGGCAGCCCCAACGCCAAACTGCGCGGGGCGCCGCTGCCTGTGCCCAAGTCCGCCTCCGACACACATCTGTCGCCCTCGCTGCGCCGGCGCAGTCTGTCGAGCCTGTCCGCTGGGCACCCTCCCGCTGAGGGCGAGGCGCCCCCGATCGGGGCGGCCCCGGCCCTGACCGTCGGGGCCTGCGCCGGGGCCCTGGAGGCAGCCCCGCAGCCCCTCCGCAGCCCCCTCACCAGCGCGCCGTCCTCCAGCTGAGGCACTGGAAGAGAGGGGAGGGGATTCGGGGGTTTGAGATGAGGAGGACTTCGCAAAAGTCTGGAACACCGGCCGTCCATCGGGGGCCGTCCCGCATCTGCAGTACCGAACTGGAGGCGTCATTTCGGAGACAGGGGCTGCCCAGGTAACGTGCCCTTTGTCTTTTGTTTTGCGTCACCGAGAAGCTTCAGAGCCCAACCGCCATCGGTTGGCTGACACCCGCCGTCGCCCGCCCCCAAAAGTGGACTAACCTCTGAGATTGACGCAATTCAGAGGCGGTGTCTCAGTGATGCGGTCGCCGCAGACGGCCTTGCGTGCGTTCCATCCAAAACAACGTCCTCTGGGACGGTCGCAGCTGCAAACGACTGCAGGCCCCCGCATCGACCGAGGAAAGGGGCGCAAAGCAGCACAACGGGAGTGGGAAGGGGCTCCGTGTGTTGATTGGACCGAAATGTGTGGGGGATGGCACGAATGGGGCGCGCTGATGGCTGCCACGCAGCAATGCACCAGGTCTTCTCCCGACAGCCAAGTACAGCACTGGCTGTCAGAGCTGAGGGCGGCTCCCCAGTGGAACCCCCTGTTGGTCGGGCTGGTCTCAGGGTCACGACCCCACCCCTCTGCTCTTTGCTTGTTCCTCTCAGTGCACACTGTATTCCAAAGGTCTTCAGCCCCCCCCCCCCCTCCATAAAAACAGGAAAACTGACCATGGGATGCCGCATGTCTGCGCATTCGCCCGTGGCCAAAATGCAAAAGATGCGTTTCATAGAATTGGGAGCCCACTGTTGTTTTGGGAATGGGCACATCCATTCCACTGTGCAATCGAAGTAAGTTCAACCAGTGAACAAAACAGCGTGTGGCATTACACTGCAATGCGTCAGTCTCCCACGCCCAGTGGTTGACGCTTTTACACCTCTTCGCCGGGGGCTTGCCCAGGAACGTGCCAGACACAGAGTGCTGCCTCCTCAGCACATATGACTCGATGGAAAGGGCGATCATAGCAGCTTGTTCCGTACCGCACGCCGGATACCGCACCCCCGGATAATGTTTTTAACGATGGCATTTGCTTTTTGTTACCCCCTCCCCAATGCCGGTCAATTACTCGTGGTTAATCGTCATGCCCATCATCTTGGTTAAGCATTGACTGCTGTCACTCATTTGCCTGCCGCCAGATCCGGCCAGGTCGGGTTGCTGCTCCCCAATTATGTGTTTGTGTGTGTGGTGTGTGTGTGGGTCCCTCTGTCACCCCAGAGCCGTCATTACAGCCTGTCACGGATGCATGAACTGCAGAATGTCTTTCTTAGACTCTAATCCACCATCTTGCAATCAAAACTGGCCCATGAGTGCTGACCAATACGGACTTTCCAGCGTGTTGTGCCACAGCCCAGAACCCCAACAAATCTGTTTGGAAAATGTTCATTGTACAGTGGCATCATATTTCCTGCGTCCACAACCGTTGCTTTGCGGAGACCAGCACAACAATCGTCAAAGCAGCCAAATGACTAAACACCCAAGTGCAGTCTTATCTGCTGCATCCAAGCTTAACTCGTGCTACCCACCACAGGCTACTTCTGCACTTCATCATTTCATCGTTTTGCCTGGAGCAGGCCTCCGTTGCACTGCTGTAGTATTCGTGAAGTTCGTGCTTACACACTCATGAAGTCCTCGGTTAGCCCAAACCGCCTGCAGTGACCCCAACACTGCTTTCCGTTAATTTCCGAGCAGCCCATTGAATGGACTACTCAGTGGTCTGTTTGGTACATATTGGATGTAATTTCTCTTTTTTCCCTGTTGACCGGATGAGGTCTGGATGCGCCCCATGGCTCCTGCCGTCTGTACCCCTGTATGTATGAAGAAAGGGGTTGGCTTTTGCATGATACGGTTTCTAAACATCAACACTGAGACACAGGGCAGCTAGATGGCCAGATAGACCCTCCAGAGAAAGGGTGGGGTTTCAGTCCAGTGCACAGGCACACCAGTTAAGGATCATACGAAGGACACCGGAACGGTTCGCAGCACACACTGGTTGCCATCAAACCGCATGCAATTGAAGCTCATATCCCCCCCCCCCCCCCGTGTCTAAGCACCGCTGCCGAACGGGGCCAAGTGCAATAAAACCATGCAGCTTGTCAGACACCCCACACCCAGCCTGGGCCCAATCAACGTCCTTTTGGCCAGGATCATTATTATCGCCTTCATCACTTGATATTATGTCTTAGTACCTGAATCATCATCAGATTCATCGGAATTTCTTTCTTGAAATATTTGTCACAGACCTTCTGGGGCATCTTGGCATGGAGATTGGCGAAGGCATTTGAAAGCCAGCTGTGTTTGTGTAGGGGTCTCATTGAACCCGGTTTCATTCCTCTTGATTTGGAAATCTCAGAAGACATTTTTTCCTCATGCTCCCAAGCAACGCCACGTTATGTCACGATTGCAAGTGTTGAGGTACACAACATGCTCTTTTTCACGTGTTGGGGTAAGCCACAGGGGCATGAGCAACGTTGAAGGTACTTTTTTTTTTTGCGATCAATCTTCATTTCATTTTGACCATCGTCCTTGAACGAGTGACTTGCCCCACAGTACCACTTCCGCTTGCAGTAACATGTGAGTGATACCCGTTCATGAACACTGACACCATGCAACATTACGGTGGTTACAGAGGTAAGCACATGCTTTTTCCTTTTCGTTGCATTCTTCGACTCGTGTGTCTTAACTTTGCGCTGGGCACTATTCTTGCTTTCATGTCAAATACTATACCAGTCAAAGGAGCTGCACGCCAGAATGAGACATGTTTTGTCGTCGTTGCGGAACGCGATTTTCAGTGCTTTTATGTGTAGGGCAACATTAAAAAGTAATTGAGGCAAGAACCTTCACTTTATGGCGACGTGTTCCAAGGCTCCAATGATTTTTCACATCTGAATCAATTTGGATCTGCTTTTTTTTGCGTCTGTCGCCCAGGAGGAGTAGATGGTCCTCTTGGGTGTTCGTACCCAGGCATACATCATCGATGTGTACTTCCATCTGGGCGCCTCGGGCTATGAGTTTTTGCACCACGGGTCTTCGACATAGGATTAACAGCATTTTGTTCATCACCTCTTGAAAAAGAGCGGGTGCGTTGGCCACGCCAAAGGGCATGACCTTCCACTTGAACACCCTCCCCTGAGGGGTCATGAATGCCAAGAGTTCCCGGGCATTGGGCGTCAAGTCCACCTGCCAGAACGCACTTCTCTTGTGCATCTTAGTCATGTAGCGGCAGGAGGCCATTTTCTCCACGGTTCACTCCATGTTAGGAGTAGACCCGGAGCGGTTTGGCGTTTTCTTGTTCAGCTCTCCATAGTCCACTACCAGCCGTTTGGCTGTAGACACAGGCTTAGACACCAGGAAAGAGGGGCTGCAAGGTTGCGGGTAGTCTCCGTCTTTGTACTCCAAGACCATGCCAGCGTCGATACATTCTTGTATCTAACGCTCATTCTTGTCAGCCTGCTCTTTAGGAGCTGGGTAGCGCCTCCGACGTATCTTATGCCCCACAAACTCAGGCTTCAGCTTGAGATCCATCTGGACTAGCTTGTCACAGGAAGCTGGAGGGGGTAGTTCACCGAACACCTCCATATAGGTCCTAATCAGCTTCTGTACTCTTGGGTCCACGGCTTGATGTTGTTTTCCAGATCCTCTTCAGAGTGCAGGTTGCTTGCCCCTTGGTGTATAGAAGTAGCGAACTGGTCCTCAACCGGCTCAGCGTCCTTAACGGAGTCCTTCGGCCCTTGATAGGCATATGTTAGGTCCCGCTCGACCGTCTCTGGTGGTCGGGTACAGCATAGGCACACTCGAGGGGGATCGCATACACATTCCTCTGAGAGCTCATCTTCTTCGACGGTCTTCACATGGGCATCCCATACGCTCTTCATGAGCTTCAAGTCCACCTCACGTTGCAAGGTAATAATGTTGTGTTCCAGGTCCTCCTTGATTTGGGCAGTCTCCCCATTGATGGTTGATTCAACAGCTGGGAGCTGCAGGTACGACTAGCATGGCATACCTTCTTCGCCACCACTCTCTTCTTAGAGTCCACATAGATTCTCAACGTGGGTCGGGGGTCCAATTCTTCAATTAGAGGCTCTTTTCCCTCATGGAGAATAGAGGTTTCTAAGGCGTAGTGTCGTCAGCGTTCTCCACTTGCTCCACACAAGTTTGGACGAAGAAGGTGTCATGGTCAGTTTTGTTATCAGACTATATTTAGCTGGGTAGCTCGGATAGTCCACACTCTGAGACTGCATCAGGATTAGGTACATTGCAGGGGGTGTTGGGGGCTGCAGCGTCCAAAACGATGTACTCGTCTCCACCCGGAATAGTGTGCACCACATCTCGGGGCCGGACTCGGTCTTTCAGGACGTCCAGGGTGTAGCCGTTGATTTCACGTTCTATCTCCTGGACAAGAACGGAGTCCATGGTACTCCCGTGGTACTGGGGCCACGCTCCCATCCACAACGCTTAGCATACTCCCCCATCTTGGTTTCCCGATAGGCATCTTCCTGCCTAGAGGCACGTAGATGGCGTTGTCCGGCAACTGGGTGGAGGTTAGCGTCAACTTCTCCAAAAGAGTACGCCAGGATTCATTTCCCCCAAGGGCTCCCCAATAGGGGGAGCACAGGGCCATACGGGAACATTCTGATGCCACTTTGGTTAGAACCCTCCCCAGTTCACTGCACTTGGGGTTCCTGTAGGCCATTCCCGAACTGGGACGAATGAAATTTGTTAAAGCAGTTACGCCCCTTGCCGCAGTAGAGGTCTAGAATTTGCTGCTTGTCGGTAGCGAACGTTTCCACGGTGAGGTCTTCCCGGGAGATTCCCAACTCTTTTAGCCCTCGGTCCAAGACATCCTCAAAGAGCTGATAATCCTCCATCTTGGCAGCAACCATGATAGTAAAGGGCTCCTTCTCGCATACCCTTAGGGAGCTCGACGCTTGTTTAGTTTGCTCCAGTGGTACAGATTCCCGTCCCTCGCCATGGTCTACATAAAGGACATAGGGCGCCTGCGGTGTAAGGGACAACACCTGTGGGTGTTTGGCAAAGAATTCGGTATCCGAACTGAAGTGGAAGGCTCGGGTCTCCATCACATAGAATCCGACGGCAATGCTTTGGGGGGCCCATAGGCACGTCGACCTCACAGTCTCCACATCTGTGCACCACATGGCCATCCCCCATGTATGAGGCCGCCGTAGGCATGGTGTTCTAGAGTGCGCCACGAGGTAAAATTTTCTTGTCCATGATAGATATGGTGGCCCCAGTGTCCGGTACCCCCAGGTACTCTTGTCCCCCTAGATGGATACGTACCCAGAACACCACATGCTTATTTCCACCAGGGCGTCCTTGTCACACCCCTACTTGCGAAGTGTTTGTACCATCCGCCTCAGGCGGGACCGCTTGCGGGAGCCACACTCGTTTCCGTCTTCGATGGGACGTTTCGCTGCTTGCTCTTGTTCGCCTTCACCTTGAGCTTGTGCTTGAGAACGGGTCTTAGGCCCGGTGTTTCACTGACCACCTGAGTGGTCAGGGTTCGTCCCCCCTAGCGTAGGGCAGGAGTTTCCCCCAGGTTCCGCTGCGTTCTTCTCATTCCTCTTGTCAGGACTACCACATCCTCTTGTGGCTTGGTCATGGCCTTTGCCACAGCCCTTGGAGTTGCCTTTGCCCTTGTCGTCGTTATCTTTGCTGTTTTGACCCCCATTAGGGGGGGCCTCAGACTTCAGCTCCTCCTGAAAGGCGCTCCTTGTGATAGCATTTATCCTCGTAGTACTTGCGGCGACCGCAGAAAGGCACAGGTCTTGGTATACCTGTAGTGGTTGGGCATCTTGGCCTTGCCGCCGGTCTTCGTCTCCTGCTTCTTGCCCTACGTCATGAAGCATTGGTGCATATCACAGTCAGGTGCATGGAGCAGGCCACCCTTTTCGTCTCGGGAGTCGCACCAGAATAGGTCCTGGATGTTGCTCATATATTGAGCATCTTCCGGGGCTGCCCTCGTCCAGAGGGTCGGGGGCCTTGAGAACCATGGCCATGGCTGCCGAAATTGCCGCTTCCATGCATCTTGGTGCTCGTAACTCTCTTCTTTAGCGCCAACTCCAGTAGGAGTACCCACAGGTCCTAGTAGGTGAGGGTTCTGGCCTTGCGCTCCGCCGTTGCCCCACATTCTTCCGAGACTTTTCGTGCAAACTTTGGCACCAGCCAGAAAAGCAGCTTATCGCTGCCGTAAGATCCGGGCGTCAGTCGCCCTATGGAGCGTTCCGGGTCGCCGAATGGTTCACCAATACACGGACCTTTCGGGTTGTTGGGCAACATAGGCAGGTTCCCGATCTCCGTCCGGATGGATAGATCCGTCTCATTCGACGGATACTTCGTCTCAAGAGCAACCAAGACCGCGGCGAACGCGGCAAAATTGGTCACGATCTGTTTCACTTGCTTGTCCAAGTGCTTGGTCTTGCAACGCTGCAGTAGCTGGTCGCACTTCCCCCTCCCACTAGCGTGCCTTTGGCGGGTCATCCTAAGGTCCTGGCCAAAACTCTCAACAAACTCGCTAACATCTTTCCTCATGAACTCAGGCTGGTTCGCAACAATCTTCGGGTTGGTGATGGCCTTGGCCTCCCTTGAGCGGCATCTTTCTTTGCCTCGGCTCCTTTTCTTATTCTTTCTTTTGCCATGCGGGTCCTCAGGGTCACTGTCTTTAGAGGCTGATGCCGGAGACAAGGATGGTGGTTCATCGTCCGAGGGGTCACTACCCAAACCACTGGAGCCTTAGGGCTCCACGTCCACCATCGCAGTCACGGCTGTCAGCCCTAGCTGGTCGGCTTCACCGCGTGTGGAGTCCTCCACTTGGGTGTAGGGAGGCTCTGCGGTCCTTGGCACGAAGGAGCTTCTAGGAATAGGCGCCGAGGTTGGTATCTGCTGACTTCTCACACCACCGAGGGTATGAGTTAAGCCAGCAACTAGGTTGTTGGCCTGTACTCGTTGTGGTGAAGCTCCATAGGTCATAGGTGACCCTTGGGGTCGTATCAGGGGCTCCGACTTAGCCCTAATTTCTTTGGTGGGGCCTCGAGTCAAGTCCTTGCTGGCCCAACGGAGGGCTTTCCTGATCTGAGAGCGGGCCAGGGACCGGTCAGAGGACCTCCCAAACTCCCCGCTCCTTCCTCCACAGAAGTCTGCACCTAGCAGACTGCTCACGGGAGTACAGCCATGATTAGGCATGGTCTAAGGGGGCATCGTAGGAAGAGCCACGACAGTAGGGACTCCTCGAGACACATCCGCATTGTCACAGGCAGTCGGCTCACGGATACGTGTGTAAGAAGAGCCAGATGCCAATGGCTCGCTGACTGGAGGTGCCATAGATGGCGCCGTAGCGAACTGGTCCTAAGCTTTGGAACCTGCTAGTTTTGAAAATAACCGGTTTCAAAGGATTATTTTTACAAAAAAAACAGGTTTGGCCGATTAATAGTTTCCAAAATAATCGGTTTTTCCGATTAAATGCCCTTTACTAACCAAAATCTTGCACTCGGCAAAAGAGAGCCCATACAAGCCGGAGAACAGTGATCAAAACTACGTCGGAAGTTGTAGTTCACCATCGGCCATCGTTGATTGCTACTAAAGCCTCTGTTTAGAGCAAAAGTGCGGCAAAATTTACCGCCGAAAAGAATGCAAAATTTTTTGAACCATGACAATTAATTGGTTTCAATCATTTTTCAAAATAGCCGCTTGTGCCAAATGTTTTCAAAATAATCTCCGATTATTGCCGATAGCCGGTTTTTGCGATTAATTGGTAAAACCGTTTCGGAACCCTGGTGGGTCCACTAGTGGGATAAGGCACGCCAGTAAGGCCTATACCCTCAGCCACAGGTGAGGTGGCTGTAGGAGAGGACGTTGCTTGATGTGTAGCTCCGAGTGTAGTGGCTGTAGGACACGATGGTGAAGAACGGTGGCACTTGGGGCGCTCTCAGAGGGCTTCTCGCCAAAGGATGCAACATCATTGCATTCATGCTCCTGTTCACGGTCTTCTCTAGCCCCTCTTTTTCTGTCTCTTTCTCTTTCCTTCAAGTGATCCAACACGCAATCCACTGAAGGTTACTTCCAAGCCGCTCAAGTCCGTCAAGTTATTCTTGGGCCCACTTAAGGGCACTGAAGGTATAGGATCCTCACGGTCGGGATCGCCGGCAGGTGTGAACTTTGGCGCCGGCTTGGCTCGTGCCACTGAGGGTGCTGTCGTCTCGGCAGTGTTCTTGGTCTCCATTATATGTTCTTCCGCCTCTCAGGGGAAGACAATCTCGGCGTACTGGTTAAACTGCACGGGGTTACAAGTACGCAAAGACTGGTTGTCTTTGCTACGGGAGAGAATATTGAGCTTTCATTGATTGTTTTGTTGCTGTTGATGTGCCACTGCTTGCATCCTGCTGCTTGCTCGCTCCTCTTACTCCTCTGGTTTTTGATGTCCTTTTGGAAAAGAAAAAGAAAAGCTCAATCCACAGTGTAAGTAGGGCACAAATCAGGATCGTATACTCCAAAGATGAAGGGCTGCAGTCAGAAAGAGATAGATGTGCAAAGTATTCACAACAAAAGATCATACTCTGACTCTAGATTAGAAAAGATAGTTAGAAAAAATCTAATCAAGATAGAAAACTAGCCTCATGGGCACACTCTCTGGAATAGTGCCATTCTGAGATGTGTACCCTTTGTTTTGGGTCCCATAGGAGCTGTGGTGGCATGGCAGGTGGCGATGAGGGCACTGGCTTGTCGCATGGCATATTCCTATTTAGCTAGGCTGACTCGGTATTGAACCCACAAACTTTCAAAAAGAAGTACCACAACCCCTAGGGTGCACACCACTAGGATAGATAAGTATTGATGGAAGAAGAGAGAAAAATGAATAGGCTGTGAACCACAGTAGTGCCTCAGTCGAATCAAGACAATGTGCTAAAGCCAAAATAGTTGAGGCTCGGGGTCCCTCAGAACATGCATCGATTAGTGTTTGGTTTTATAGGTGAAAATGCGTTATCCCCATTTTGGTTAGGCCGATACCAAGAAAAAAATGTGGTATGCGTTGAGGCATCGTTGAGACAACTAAAGGTTACCCAAAGGCATTGAAATATACTTTTTTCTTACTAGATATCAGTTCTGCAGAAACGGTGGCATCGTTTAGCAGTTGTTCAATATGGGAGCTCTGCACTTTGGTCCCGGTGCTCGCCGCCGTCCATTCGCATTTCTATCCCTGATTCATGCTGAGCAGCTGCTGCCTCGGGTATAAGAACCCTGGCCAACTCATCCTCATTTTCAAGTTCTGGCAAGTCCCTTTCCAAAAGCGCATGGGCAGTACTGCAGGTACTGCTTCCCTTATCAAATAGTCGCTCAAAACGCCGTGCAAAGCTTGGGTCAAGCAACAGTGCCCGCAAGGTCCACTCACCAATACTCACGTCAAACCGTTCCCAAAGCTGCAAATAAAGCACCCTTCGGCTTATTTGAATGAAGGTGCTTGTAATAGGGGTACAAGCAATGCACAAGTGGGAAATGAACCGGCAGGTAAGTAAAGGTGTTGCTCGTACTTAATAAGTTGGCGGCACGTGCGCCAAGAGAATCAAAGATTCTGTCAATGAAAACAAGTGATGAAGCCAAGCTGAGTCGACAGTAAGTGAAGGAGCGGTGGAGTCGAGAGCCGGCAATGCAACCAAAAGCGCCAAAAGTTGTGATGTCACGGGCAACAATGCAACCACCGAAACAGCGAGCATGGTAACCTGTTAGTTGATTCATTGTGCTTACCAAATTGACGCCACGTGCCACAAGGGAACAAAAGCTGGCGGTGCACAGGACTGATGAAGCAATGAGTGGCAAAGCGATGCGTTCAAGCGGCGATGCGCTGAAGGGCATGGTAACTGAAGAAACACGCAATCATCGTCGGCAATGGAACCGCGACACACACACATACACACAGACATAGGCACACGCTCAACAAAATTTACCCTCATTCAAAGAGAGCTGAACCGACTGTTCATGGACAACACTGTGGAATGCCAGAACAAGCAGACTAAAGTGACAAGTCGACCAAGTGTCAAATTGTCCACACACCTCTGCCTAGCGTAACGTTTGCACTGCACTACCATCCCTCCGGATCTACAAACCATCCGCAAGCAGCTGTGATGGAAGTTGCCGCACAACGGCATGGTCAAGGCTGGCTGTAATATATGTGTCCCTTTCCAATAGGTGGGGTGCATCTGCAAACCCAGCAAATAAGCTGCATAGACCCGTACACTGCGAAATCGCTCATCGTCGGAAGCAAAGATTGCCTGTTCTCTTCAAATGAGTCGTCTAGGAAGACATGCTGCAGGATCTTTTGGTTCTTTAGGATACTTTCAAGTATTGCATACGAGCTGTTCCACCCTGTAGTAACCTCTTGCTTGAGTGTAGTGTAGGTCTCGGATTGTTGCTTGTTAGCCTCTACCAAAAGCTTGTGTGTGTTCGCACTGTAGTGGACAAAAGTCACCGATCCCTTGGTCTTTCCCACGAATTCTTGAATAGGCCTGAGATCAGCATTCTCGGTCCTACCCAGTCCCAGTCCACACTTACTACATCGGTTTAGTGATTCGGCGAAGCAGCGCTAGTGCTGCGCCTGCAGCTGACTGCATACATTAGCAATGTTGGAAGCACCATCGGTTGTAACAATCGACACATCTTTGCGTGAAAGCGCACTGCGCATGATGGCCGCCTCCAGGTACTCTGTCAAATTGTCTGCAGAGTGTGTAATATCCGGAAAATAAGAAAAATTCAAGGAGGAGAAGCGTGAGCCCACAAGTGGAGGTGAAGAAGAGTAAGAAAACGTGTATTTCCCTGCCAAAAGGTTAGTTTTGGCTGTTATAGAGAGGCCTAAAGGCATAACACATTTCTATCTTAGTTTTCGCCTAACCAAAAGGGGGTATAAGACATTTTGAAGCCGGTTCGGACCCCCGTGGCCATCTTGGGGTCACTTGGGGTGTGTATCTATGTGCCGGCAAGCCGCCATTGGCTGATATCATACTCTCCCATCCACCTGACCTAACCCGATGTGATAGTGTGATAGGTTTGGCCATTCCGGCTATGAGCGGCCATATTCAGTACCGGAGCGCCGCCAGCTGAGATTTATATATCAGAATATCAGGAATCAACAGGGTTTGTTTATCATAATGTTTCCGTAATTTTTCAGCCTTCCGTTCTGATAGTCAATGTATCGGCGACTGTCAGTTGGCTCGCGATTTTGCGGTAACCGAATGGTTAACTGTTATTTACAGATATTTTGGCGGAAACTCCGATGAAGGGTCAGATTTCATCAGTAAAGGGTTCGTTGCTTCCGCAATTTTCATATTATACACTCGCAAAGTTAATCCAATTTTTTCAGACTTTCAGAATGGGATTTTCGACTTCGACATCGCCGCACTGGATATGATGAATCTCGAGTGGTCGTACATTTTCCCCCGATCACGAATCAACCTTCCTTTTGTTATATCCCTCATTTTTCTTGGAGATATAGTCGAAACAAAAGTGATTCGTGAGACCACTTTGAAGAATCATATCTCCGGCTCACGGCGAGGAATATCAATATCGAGAAGTGGGTTGGAACCGCCTTGGTCTCAACTTAATTTAGGAAGCATCAAACGCCTTTGGTGTGTATACATGCCCGGTATAGCAAGGGATAATGGTCAAGGGGGTATAAAGTGATATATAACTCTTGGACCGTGCAACCGAATATTTTAATGCGACTTTCGAGTGTACCGCATGAGTGTTGGGGTTGCATAGATACTTTCCTTGGGTTCCCACGTATTTTTAACGTGAAGTTATGTCCATGGAGGGGCATGGCATACCATGGTGGGAGCCACTTTTTGAGGGTATGTGTTATATGCATGGTATGTGCTTCGATATGCTCACGCCCATGTTATATATCTTCGTGTGGCCGAAGAGATGGGGAGCCACACGTGACAAGGGTCTTGCCCATGTCCCAATTGTGGGATTCAAAGCGCTAGACTAAGTCTACCGCGTATGTATTGCTCATGGTATGTTTGGCAAAGAGATCCATGAGTGCACTCCCATTTTCATGGGGCATGTAGATATGAGTGGCGAAGGTATCTCCATGCGCCTGATTGGGGATCCAAGTAGGGGAATTGTTCGCAAATGGTTCCAATCATTTGTATATTGAACCATGCGCGGATATCATGGGTGAGCATAGAGATATACTATCATGACAACTTTGTATTTGGACATATTTTCATGTTTTTGACCTCATTTTGAGCTCATTTTTGTGTTTTATGTGCTCAACTGGTCGGCTAACAGTAAAGTGCCTAGAGATCTGTGAACTATGGTATGTTGCTTACACGTTGGCATATGCTTCGGTGTTGTACCTCACCATATGCTGGATCACATGGTCACTTTGGCTTGGCACACGAGGCCTCACAAAATTAGGTCTCAAACTCATGAGCTGACTTGTGAAGCATGTCATGTACATAACCGGAGGGGTTTCGGAGCCAATGATGGGATATTCTTGGGCATGGCCCTTTGGTCTATATCACCCTTGTATATTACTTTCCGGTTTGACACATCCATGGAGCATTTGGGTATTTGCCGTATGCATTTTTGAGCATATAATTGAATATTGGGCACTATGGTGTGTTTTGCCTGATTTTGTTAGGTTGTGAGGTCATCTTCATGGGGCAGCTCTCCAAGCCCATTCGACTCCAAGTCCAACCAAGGTTATGTCAGGGTAGGGCATGGTCCTGAGTGCCACTCTAGGCCATGACACGCCACCTCCCCTATTGGGCTAGGATTTAGAGGCTTGGGAGTGAACACATTTTTGGGGTTTATGTAGTGACTTTTGACACATGGCATTCAGCCATCTCATTTGACCTGGTTCAGGGCAATATGTTGGTGAGTCAAGGAAAGGTCTTGAGTCCAGGGAATGAGGAGTTTATGGCTGTGATTGTGTACGTTTCCATCTTTCCCCAACTTTGCTTTATTTGTGTTCATATGCCAATTTCAGGGCTTTCCTTTTTGGTGCAATTCTTGTACATGCTCGCCACCGGGGGACGACCGGTGTGCTGAACGGAAGCCCGCAGTGTGGATTGGATTGTGGATTGGGCTATTGCTGTATTTGTGGGATCTGGTTGCTGTTCAGGGTTGAAGGAGGATTACATTTTCTATATTTTTGGATTTGGACCCTGGATTTTGAGGATTTTGAGAAATGCAATCGTTGATCCGGAGCAAGTCAGCAGGGGTGACAGGCGGAAGGGGCACAGCAGGGGCCGGTCCTGGTAGGGACCTTCTTTATGGTAGCAGAGGCGTACCTGCTGCCCCTACCTACCGCCGACCCGGGGACTTGGGCCCCTATGAGCCCTGCCCAAGTACGCCCCGGGTGCGTATTGCCGACTCGGTGGAGACCACGCCGGAGATTGGAGCAAGAGAAGAGCCGAGACGCTCAAGAGCATGGCGAACTCCGGAAGTTGAAGCCCGAAGAGAAGTACGACATTCGGGAAGAGGAGGACTTGACATGGAGGACCTGGTCTCCATGTGCGAGCGTCGCTGCCGCAAGGCATGCAAACTCCGCTCCGCCGCGGAGGACTCTGAGGAGGCCGGCCATTCAGGCAGCAGTGGAGGACGGGCCCGGCGCTACCGGAAGCGCGGGTCACCCAAGCCCGCGGCAGGGGACGCCGGGGCTATGGATACGGACCCCAGCCCGGTCAGGCTGTGGGAATCCGAGGGGCACTCCGATGGCTATCGGACTTGCTTCCCCTCGGAGGCGGAGGAGACGCCCGCGCCGATCGCCAGGGCGCATACGGCCCCCGAGCCCGCCCTGAAGCACGACGCCGAGGGCTTGGAGAGGCCAGCCAGGGCCCGGACGGCACCCGTGCCCCGGCACACAGGACCAGAGACGGACGCCATAGGCGATACGCCCATGGGAGATGAGTCTGAGGCGCCGGGAACCGCGGGATGCGCTGGATCAGGCGGAAGGCACGCTGAGTGCCACTGCGAGCACGTGTCCTTCCTCATGGGCAAGTACCCAAAGATGGGGATGGACGCTATCGTGCATCGACTCGACCGCCTGGACAACGCGAAGGACGGCCTAGAGGAGGACGTCGCCGGGATCCTGGATGACCAGTCGGCCGCGGAGAAAGACATGGAGGAGCTGCGAGTGGAACTGGACCGGTACCGGGAGAATCTGGAGCTGGCCCTGGAGAAGCAGCAGCGAGTGGTGGACAGCCTCCTCCACCTGGTGGAGGACATGTCGGGACGCCTGAAAAGGCTAGAGGAGCTACAGCCCCTCGCCTCGGGTCCGGAGCTCCCGGCAAAGCCGGCCGCGGCAGAGCTGGTGGAGCGGGTTAAGACCCTCAGGAGCGCCGTGGATAAACCCATGGGCGGCCCTGCAGAGGCACCCTACGCGCCTCCGCGTGTTGACCCGGGTGCGCTGCCGTTTGTTCCCATGTTCAGCGAATCCACAATGCTCGGGGAACACACGGCACCGGCTGGGTCCATGCGGGAAGGGCACGTAACCACGGACCCGAGGAGCCTGACGGTACAGATGTCCCACGCCGCCCAGGATCTACCGCCAACTACGACTACCCATGCAGTTTATGCGGAAGAGGAGATCCAGAGCCAGACCATGCAGGGGCGAACCATGGGAAGCGCCGACGGACATGGTCGAGGCCACCCAGGCGGAAATCTGTGGGCGAAGGACCCCAATACGGGGATATGGACGGCCGATGGAGCAAGTTCTTCCCGCATTCCAAACCCCATGGGTTCAGGCCAGACTGGACCGCACGCCATGGAGGAGAGGGATGTACGGGGAGTGTACTCACACCCCCCGCCACAGGTGGTATCCGTCTCGGTGGAGTGGTGGCTGGGGACGTCGGAGACGCCATCAGGATTGACGACCTCAGGGGAATCAAAATCCCTACTATGATGGCAACCCCTCCAACCTGGACGACTTCATCCTGGATTGGGAGGACTTCGCCGAGGAGGTCGTCGGCGAGATGCGGGGAGCGCCGCGGGACAAGTGGGTATGCCGGACATTCCCACACCGGCTGGCGCAGGACCTGAAAGAGGAGCTGCGGGATCGGATCCGGGAAGGACTGATCCGTACGGAGAAGGCCTGCCTCCAGTGGTTGGAGGATGAGGAGCGGGTGGACGCTCCGAACCAGAAGCTGGAGGACTTGTGGTCCATCCCGCTGCCGCTGGACCGCGGTGAGTTGCGGGTCCGGGAGTGGAACCGGTATCTGCGGAAGTACCGCAGATGCCTCAAGCTGGTGGAGGACTGGAACGAGGCCAGCGAGATCCGCCACCTGCTGAAGGACGCCCTCCCCGGCAACTGGAACAGGAGAGTGGAGGACGAGGAGAAAAAGCGAGCCAAGAAGCGAGTGGCGGGGAGGATTATGGCGGCAGAGGATACCCATGCGGGTATCATGGAGTTCTTCAGGAGGAACCTGGGCGAGCCCAACCGGATGTTGGGACTGAAGAACGCCGTGTACGTGGAGGTATTTCGAGACTCCATGGGGCAAAGGTTGCTGCGCCTCAACAACGTGGAGTGGAGGCGCGGGGAGCCGCTGAGGATGCAGGTCATCTTCGCCCGCATGAGCCTGGACGAGATCGTGAAGTACATCACGGTGGAGTTGAAGCTCAATGCGAAGAACCAGGCCCACGTGCAGGATCGACATGGTCATGGACAACGAGGCCACCGAGAAGACCGCCATCATCGGGAGATCCAGGAGGACACAGCCAACTCCGCGGAGGATGGTAGTGGAAGTGGCCAAGACCACTAGTCCCGGGAGGATCACGAGGAGGCCCATTTCTTCGCGTTTGTGGCGCACAACGTGAGAGAACATGGGCATGATCGGTCCAGATGGGTCCAGGCGGGGCCCCAGAAGAACAGAGAGCCAAGGAGGATCAGGAACCCACTGCTCTCGTTCCGGGAGTACAGGTCTGACCACGACGGGTGCTGGGTCTGTTATGGCAAGGGAAACAACCATGCACACGACCACCGTCAGTGCAAGGTGTATGAGGCGGACAAGAAGGCCTACTTCGCCGCCCGGCCCGAGAAGAAGCCCAAGGAGCAGCGGATTTCTGATTGGAAGGCGAAGGGCGGAGACGGGGGAAAAGGCCAAGGCAAAGGCCAAGGAAAAGGCGGAGGAAGAGGCTATGGTGGTGGACTTGATCAAGACCGACGAGTGAGATCGATCGAGGAAATTGCTGAGGACATGTTGAGGACTTTGGAGGAACTCAAAGCCCAGCAACGTGGTGGACAAAGTCCTGGCGGATCGCAGCCGGAGGGGGCTGCGGGAAGTCAAGTCTAGAGGAGCCCCCACGGGAGTGGGACCTCGGAGGTCTCTCCTCCGAAAATCAGTGGAATCCCTGAGGAATCAGAGGCACATCGGGTGCCGAAGAAGGCTCCGGAAGAGCCAAAACCACTGAGTTTCGCCACTCCCAACCCCTGGAGCGCCGTGCCAAGGGAAGTACATGTGGGTACGGGACATGGCAAGAAGGAAGGAGCAACCACGGAGAGCCCCGTGGACGGACAGGACCAACCGAAAATCTACACCATCCGTGACCATACCCTTGAAGTCCTGATGCACCCGGACGTGCTAGAGTTGCATGCCGTGAGAGTCGTCCATACACCTCATGGCGACGAGCGGCAGTTGCACTTGAAAGTGCGAGTACGGTGCGGACGAGAGGAGAAGGTGGTGGATGTGTTGGTGGATACGGGTGCCCAGGGGAGCCTGGTCTGGAGAGGGTTGTTCAAGGAGGAACTCCTGCAGCCCAGCCGGAGACCGGTCCGCCTGAAGGTCGCCAACGGAGAGATAATGGGTGGGGGCACCCATGAGGCCACTATCAGTATGGAATTCTGGGAGCATGAGCGCTTGAATCGCCCTGATTTGGCGAAGAGAAGCACTCTATCTGGGAACTTCTATGTGGCCGACATTACAGATTGGGATATGATCATGGGGTATGACTTCATGGTGACAAATGCCATTAAAGCCCTTCCCCATCGTGCAACGCTGGTCCGGGAGGATGATGAATGCCTCACATGGCTGTCCACGGACTATGCATGCGGATCATCCCAATGGAATGCTGAGGAAGAGGATCGGATCGTCCAAGCGGTGCAAGCTGTGGGTGCCAAGTCCAGAGGAGACCGTGGAGTTCAGCCCACGGAGTATGGAATGGCGCCGCAGGTGTATGCCAGGATGATCCACCGCTGGGAGCTGAAGCGCCCGAGACGGACGTCTTCGCTTCCCGGGATGCCCCACTTTTGCGGAAGTGTAGGAGGCATTGGCATCGAGGAGACTCAGCCTGGCACAGGCATTGGGGTTTGAAGGAGTGGGGACCCATGTATTGGCATGGCTCCCTGGACAATACCAGACGTACGGTGGAGAAGATCATCGCGGATAGGGCGAAGGGGATCCTGGTCATGACCGGCGTAGGATCCACCCCATGTCCGCTGGAGGGTCTCAAGTCAACGCTGGACTCCATCACCCTGAACGAGATGTCATTCGGGCCAGAGGAGGAGTTGTTCATCGACGCCAAGGGTGTATCAATGCCCTCCCCGGGTCAAGCGTGGGGTACCAAGGCTTTCCTGGTGGATGGGGCGCAAGCCCAGAACACGGGTGATGAAGCATTCATCCGTAGGGTGGAGGCGGTGCCCATGAAGGTCATGTTTGAGCCCAAGGAGGGGGCGGATCAGCCAATTGATGGCATTGACGTCCTGTCCCACGCCGAGATCGACGACGTCGTCAACTACATGCGGATGGGGATGCACGACCGTGTGGCAGCCAAGAAGTGGCGGGCCATGGTCACATCTCCGCATTGGTTGGATGACAAGATGTTGGTCACCGGCAAGTACGAGAAGGATGAGTTCGTGGCGAGAGTCATGGACCACATCGCGGACCAATACGATGGTCCGGTTGGGTCGGACCGACCAACGTGGGGTTTTCCAAGAGTGGGAACCGGTAGCGACGAGCACCAGCCCGAGGCCGCAAATTTTCGAAGATTATCGATGGGAATCGCGACCTACGACGATGAAGACGGCATATCGGACGAGGAGAAGTGGGACTCGGACCCAGAAGAGGCCTATACCGCAGTGCGGTCCGTTGTATCAATACCGAAGCAAGCGGCTGAAAAGGCTCAGGAGAACCCGAAGGTCGCCAAGCTGAAGGAGAGGCTGATCAATGCCTATCCGCGGCTACTCAGTGGCGTCGCCAACAAGAACCCTCCAGATCGTGGGAGGTTTGGCACAGCGAGGATCAAGATGAAGCCGAACCCCAAGATCTATCGTCATCGGGAGTCCCAACTTCAGGGCGATCGGGCTGAGGCCATGAAGAAGCTGTTGGCCGAGTTCATTGAGCGGGGTTGGATCGAGCCCTCCGACAGTGAGTGGGCCAGCCCAGCCTTCATCATGCCCAAGAAGGAGAAGGGCGAGTGGAGGTTGGTGGTTGATTACAGAGGTTTGAACGAGCAGACCGAGCCAGACTCGTACTCGCTTCCCCTGATCGACTCCATCCTCCAAAAGCAACAGCAAAAGCGGATCTTCACAGTGTTAGACCTGAAACACGGCTATCATCAGATGCCGCTACACCCGGACTCCAGGCCCTGCACAGCGATGTCGACGCCGCTGGGGCCCATGCAGTGGAAAGTGGTGCCTATGGGCGCCAAGAATGGCAATGCCGCCTTCCAGCGCATGATGGAGGACCTACTCGGTCCTGTCCGGGACTGTGCCGACCCCTTTGTGGATGACATCATTATCGGATCCGGCACGGAGAACATGACTGAGGACGAGCTCATCGAAGCGCATGAGAAGGATCTGCGCCGAGTGCTCAGCGAGCTGGACAAGCACAACATGGTGTGCAAGCCCACCAAAGCCTCACTCTTCGTGAAGGAAGTGGAGTTCGCGGGTCACGTGGTTGGTCACGGGCAACGCCGTCCCATGCCTGGGAAACTGGCGTCCCTGCACCACTGGGAGAAGCTGCAGACCATCAGCGAACTCCGATCCTTCATGGGGTTCTGCAATTACTATTCGGGCTATGTCCGGATGTGTGCAGAACTGTCGGGGCCGCTGCAAAAGATGTTGCAGGTGGGCAAGTTCGATGGCCGGAAGGGGAGCAAGAAGAAGCTTGCCTGGACCCCTGAGGCTGAGGATGCGTTCAACCGCCTGAAGGAGCGACTCCTGGGGCAGTTGGGGCTGTTCCTGGTGGACCCGGACAAGGGATTCGTGCTACGGACGGACGCCTCGGACTATGCCGTGGGGGCAGTCCTCGAGCAAGTCCGGGACGACGGGACTCATGTTCCCGTGGCGTTTTGGAGCAGGATCCTGGCCGAGGGCCAACGCCGAACATGGACCGCGAGGGAGAAGGAGACATACGCCATTGTATGTGCGCTCAGGAAGTGGTCTGGCCACATCGGACTGCAGCCGTTGCTGGTTTGCACGGACCACCAGTCCCACCACCAGTCCCTACAGAGCTGGCACAAGGAGCATGTCGACACCCCCTCAGGACCAGCGGCTAGGACGGCCCGGTGGCACGAGACGTTCGCCAAGTTCGACCTCAGCGTCGTGTACGTCCCGGGGAAGGACAATACTGTGGCAGATTGCCTCAGTCGATGGGCCTACCCCGCGGGCAAGGCGTGGATGGACATATCCAGCCATGGGGACGCCAAGGAGACCGAGGAGGCCAAGCGCATCATGGAGATGGAGAAGGCCATGGAGCAAGATGGGGTCAAGTGCTTTGTGGTGATGGCAAACCGTACAGGAATGGCCAAGTTCCGGGGCGCCCGCGTCCAAGCCATTCGAGAGGAAACCCTCGAGCAATGGATGGTGGCCCCTGTAGAGCTAGTCAGGTCGGTGCTCACAGAGGACTGGTCGGATGACTATGCGGCATCCGAGCACTGGAGCAAATACTGGAATGCCGTGAGCGCCCCGTCGGACAACGAATGGCCCGAGGGCTTGACCGAGGATGGGGACATATTGTTCCTCAAGGACAAGCTGCTGGTGCCCGAGAACCGAGTGGAGGAGCTCATTGACCATTGGCACAACGCCCAGCTCATGCACCCTGGCCGAGACAAGATGCAGCAGGACCTGGAGTGGCGTTTCAAGTTCCCTCCGAGGTACTACGCCATCCTGGATAGGTACTGCAGCGACTGTGCCGTGGTCGGGCCACGAAGAGCCCCAACCACTCCACAGCGGGCAACCCGGTGTATACGGCTATACCGGAGGTCCCTATGCGGTCCGTGGCCATGGATGTATTTGCCATGCCTGAGGTCACCGTGGAAGGAGAGACCTACGACTGTGTCATCCTGGCGGTGGATAGGCACAGTGGGTATATCGTGGCGGTCCCTGGCAAGAAGTCCAAGAAGAAGGACAAGAAGGACAAGCATGGAGTGGGGCTGCAGGCCAAGACCGTCGCTAATGCCATGATCAGGCATTGGCTGACGATTTTCGATGTCCCAGCTGTCATCTGCAGCGATCGGGGCAGTCAATTTGTGGGGACGTGGTTCAAGACGATGTGCAATCACATGGGCATTCGACACGCCAAGACCGTGGCGTACCACAGCTGGTCGAATGGTCGGGCTGAGGTTGCCGGGTGGCAGATGTTGGAGAAGCTCCGCCAGCTGCACATTGACGAACCGGGCCGGAACTGGTACAATTCGCTGTGGAGAGTGCTCCAAGCGTACCATGACCTTCCGGCACCCACTGGAATGTCGCTCCATCGCATCCTGTTCCTACGGGATCGAGTGTCAGGCACTCTCCCGTGGTTGAACCATGGCAAAGTGGCCCGGGATGCGAACGCCATGATGGCTGAGGCAGACGACACGGCGGCCAAGGTGTGCAAGGCACTTCAGGACGAGCATGACAAGAGGGCCAAGTACTTCAAGCAGGGAAAGGTCCAGAAGTATGCTCTCCAAGACACCGTGTGGGTGGAGCGGCACCACAAGGATGTCCTGTCCAGGCATCGGCAGGCATCTTGGTATGTGCCGGGGGTAATCGTGCGGAAGGTCGGGCAGGACGTGTACGCGGTTCGTGTGGGGGATAACAAGATCCTGGACCGCGACCATACCCAGCTTCGTCCCCGAGCACCAGACCCCAGCGGACGTCCCGTCACCTTCGAGTTCACGGCCGGCGATGTGGACTCGGACGATGAGGGTGAGGTTGACGACTTCACCGCCGAGAGGATCCTGGCGGACAAGCCGGACCCGGGGACGCCTGGGGGGAGGCTTGAGAAAGTCCGCTGGAAGGGATTCGCCGCGTCCAGGGATTCGTGGGAGCCTCCGAGCAGTTTTGTGCCGAGGTACACCACGGTCTGGATGGACTACCTGAAGAAAAAGAATATTTCTTTGGATGTCAAGGACGTGTTGGTCCATTTGGTGGCTGCAGTAGCACCGTAATGGATTCCCCTTGGCATTTTTGTTTGTTTCTGTGCTTGGGAGACGGCCTGAGGGCGTTCATCCGGGGATTTTTGGGCCTTGATTGGCCATCTACCCCCTTCACTCGATCTCCACATATATATTTCATTGTGGTATACTTATTTAGGTCGACCGACGACGTTTCTCTATCTTTGATCCCCTTGGTCCATGTTGTAGATCAAGAGGAGACCGGATATGGCGTAGGGCACTGATTATGAGTGTCCTCACCCCTCCCTTGGGGCTGGGGGACGCCTACGACGTGTGTGGGGCCTCCATGTGTCCTTGGGACATGGGGGGGGGGTTGGAGCCCATTGGGGTCCTCCCGTCCTCTCTTCAATGACTTCCGAGCGGTAACAACGCTCTGAGAAGGGGGGTGAAGCCGGTTCGGACCCCCGTGGCCATCTTGGGGTCACTTGGGGTGTGTATCTAAGTGCCGGCAAGCCGCCATTGGCTGATATCATACTCTCCCATCCACCTGACCTAACCCGATGTGATAGTGTGATAGGTTTGGCCATTCTGGCTATGAGCGGCCATATTCAGTACCGAAGCGCCGCCAGCTGAGATTTATATATCAGAATATCAGGAATCAACAGGGTTTGTTTATCATAATGTTTCCGTAATTTTTCAGCCTTCCGTTCTGATAGTCAATGTACCGGCGACTGTCAGTTGGCTCGCGATTTTGCGGTAACCGAATGGTTAACTGTTATTTACAGATATTTTGGCGGAAACTCCGATGAAGGGTCAGATTTCATCAGTAAAGGGTTCGTTGCTTCCGCAATTTTCATATTATACACTCGCAAAATTAATCCGATTTTTTCAGACTTCCAAAATCGGATTTTCGACTTCCACATCGCCGCACTTGATATGATGAATCTCGAGTGGTCGTACATTTTTCCCCGATCACGAATCAACCTTCCTTTTGTTATATCCCTCATTTTTCTTGGAGATATAGTCGAAACAAAAGTGATTCGTGAGACCACTTTGAAGAATCATATCTCCGGCTCACGTCGATGAATATCAATATCGAGAGGTGGGTTGGAACCGCCTTGGTCTCAACTTAATTTAGATAGTAACAAACGCCTTTGGTGTGTATACATGCCCGGTATAGCAAGGGATAATGATCAAGTGGGTATAAAGTGATATATAACTCTTGGACCGTGCAACCGAATATTTTAATGCGACTTTCGAGTGTACCGCATGAGTGTTGGGGTTGCATAGATACTTTCCTTGGGTTCCCACGTATTTTTAACGTGAAGTTATGTCCATGGAGGGGCATGGCATACCATGGTGGGAGCCACTTTTTGAGGGTATGTGTTATATGCATGGTATGTGCTTCAATATGCTCACGCCCATGTTATATATCTTCGTGTGGCCGAAGAGATGGGGAGCCACACGTGACAAGGGTCTTGCCCATGTCCCAATTGTGAGATTCAAAGCGCTAGACTAAGTCTACCGCGTATGTATTGCTCATGGTATGTTTGGCAAAGAGATTCATGAGTGCACTCCCATTTTCATGGGGCATGTAGATATGAGTGGCGAAGGTATCTCCATGCGCCTGATTGGGGATCCAAGTGGGGGAATTGTTCGCAAATGGTTCCAATCATTTGTATATTGAACCATGCGCGGATATCATGGGTGAGCATAGAGATATACTATCATGACAACTTTGTATTTGGACATATTTTCATGTTTTTGACCCCATTTGAAGCTCATTTTTGTGTTTTATGTGCTCAACTGGTCGGCTAACAGTAAAGTGCCTACAGATCTGTGAACTATGGTATGTTGCTTATACGTTGGCATATGCTTCGGTGTTGTACCTCACCATATGCCGGATCACATGGTCACTCCGGCTTGGCACACGAGGCCTCACAAAATTAGGTCTCAAACTCATGAGCTGACTTGTGAAGCATGTCATGCACATAACCGGAGGGGTTTCGGAGCCAATGATGGGATATTCTTGGGCATGGCCCTTTGGTCTATATCACCCTTGTATATTACTCTCCGGTTTGACACATGCATGGAGCATTTGGGTATTTGCCGTATGCATTTTTGAGCATATAATTGAATATTGGGCACTATGGTGTGTTTTGCCTGATTTTGTCAGGTTGTGAGGTCATCTTCATGGGGCAGCTCTCCAAGCCCATTTGACTCCAAGTCCAACCAAGGTTATGTCAGGGTAGGGCATGGTCCTGAGTGCCACTCTATGCCATGACACGCCACCTCCCCTATTGGGATAGGATTTAGAGGCTTGTGAGTGAACACACTTTTGGGGTTTATGTAGTGACCTTTGACACATGGCATTCAGCCATCTCATTTGACCTGGTTCAGGGCAATATGTTGGTGAGTCAAGGGAAGGTCTTGAGTCCAGGGAATGAGGAGTTTATGGCTGTGATTGTGTACGTTTCGGTCTTTCCCCAACTTTGCTTTATTTGTGTTCATATGCCATTTCAGGGCTTTCCTCTTTGGTGCAATTCTTGTACATGCCCGCCACCGGCGGACGACCGGTGTGCTGAACGGAAGCCCGCAGTGTGGATTGGATTGTGGATTGGGCTATTGCTGTATTTGTGGGATCTGGTTGCTGTTCAGGGTTGAAGGAGGATTACATTTTCTATATTTTTGGATTTGGACCCTGGACTCTGAGGATTTTGAGAAATGCAATCGTTGATCCGGAGCAAGTCAGCAGGGGTGACAGGCGGAAAAGGCACAGCAGGGGCCGGTCCTGGTAGGGACCTTCTTTAATTTTGACCTATAAAATCAAGCATTGAACTATGGATGTTGTCTGGACCCCTGACCCCTGAACTGATTGGACTTATGCACCATTTCATTGACTGACTGAGGCGCCCACACTAATCTAGAGCCTATACATTTTTCTATATTTTCTCATGAATGCTTAGCTATCCTAGTGGTCTGCACCCTAGGGGGCTGTGACACCTCTTTTTGAGAGCTCCTGGGTTCAATTCCCAGTCAGCCTAGCTAAGTAGGAAGATCCCATTGGACATGGCAGTGACCTCAGCGCCACAAGCCATGCCACCTCAGCACCTATGGGACCCAAAACAAAGAGTGCACATCTCTAGATGGCACTAGAGGATGGCCAAGTGGGCAGTTTTCCCATGATTGTAGGATATTTTCGAACTATCTTTTCATAAATCTGTAGTTATTGTGAGTTTTCTTTGTTGCTACACAATCTCCTTTGACTGCAGCCCCTCATGTTGTGGATTTGATCCTGTGGTGCTTTGCTTGCACTGTGGGTACTTATTTCTGGTTGATTTCATCAAAACATATTTGTTCGGAAATCCTGAACTACATCAAGAAGCAGCAGGAGCAAGCAGGGGCACAAACAAAACAATATCATCAAAGCAATCAACACTGAAAGCCTGTTCCAACCTTCTGGTAGCAGAGCTTTTCCATCTTTGCGTACCTGCAACCCCGTGCAGTACAACCAGTACGTCGAGACTGACTCCCCTGAGGGGCGAAGAAATATAATATGGACACCAAGGACACTGCCGAGACGACAGCGCCCTCAGTGGGACCAGCCAAGCCAGCGCCAGCGCCCAAGCCTGCTGGTAAACCTGAACCTGAGGAGCGTGTACCTTCAGTGCCCTTAAGTGGGCTGGGGGATGATTCTATGGAGGGCTTGAGAGCTGCCTTCAGTGGACTATCCGTTGGAGGACCTCAAGGCAAATGGAAGGAGAAGGAGAGGCAAGCAGTGGACATGGGTGCCGGAGAGGTAGATCCTGGAGATGGACACGAACCGTCCGATGAGGTGCCCTTCGATGACAAACCTGTTGGGAGCGCGCCGAGCGCCTCAGATTACCCTGCAGTACCCTCTCCAACAACCACTACACTCCCAGCCACACATCCAGCTACATCCTCACCCACAACCACTCCACCCATGGCTGAGGGTCTAGGCTTTACTCGTATGCCTTACCCCCCCTATGGTGTGATTCCAGCCGCGACTGTGCCACCTATGCAACTGCAGTCAGCGAACCAGTGGCATCCAGCTCCATCTACACCAGTGTTCCTGAGCCTATGCCGCACCGCTATGGGGATGGCTATCACAGACCCACGGCGGCCGTGTACATGACTGGGATACCTGGCTATGCGCTACCCGAGCCTGACTATACTATGCCAGAACCTGGTTCTACTTCTTTGAGTGGCCTACGTGGCCCCGAGTCTTGGGGTGGAAGGAGTAGAGGATCTGGAAGATCCTCGAACAGATCTCTGACGCGGTCAGAGATACGAGAGGCTCTTCGAGGAGCCACTTCTGAAATAGTTGGTGATCTAACTCAAGAAACTGGGGCCAAATTGGAGCCCCTGATTCCTCCCCAAGCGTCAGCTACCACCGTGGGAGTTCCACCTCAACGTCTACAAGCCGATGGCGGGGCTGACCAAAACTGTGGGAAGCTTGAGGAGCCGACCTATGCTGACCCCTACTGTAATACCAAGGGGCCCTTTCGTACCAAGAACGGCCCAGCCCCCCTACAGCCACGTGGAAAACTCGACGCGAGCCGAGCTGGACCGGTTCAGGTTGACAGCCCTAAGAGCTATGGTCGATGATGAGCCCTACGGCTCTAGTGACCTGGGTGGAGATCCTTCTGATGATGATCCGCCATCTATGACATCTGCTTCACCCTCTGAGGACGATGACCCTGAGGACCCCGAGAATCTGAGCGGCAAGAAGAAGAAGAAAAGGAGGAAGACCAAGCGCCATGAGGGACGCAGGTCCCAGGAGGCTAAGGCTATAGCCACCTCCAAAATTGTGGTGAACTTGCCGGAGCTCACGGGGAAGGACTTCAGCGAGTTCACTGAGAACTTTGACGGGTTCGTTAGGATGACCAGCCAAACCTGTGCTAGTGGGCGAGTGAAGTGCGATCTGCTCCTGCAGTGCTGCGAGACCAAGTACCTGGAGAAGTAGGTCGAGCAGATCGTGACAAAGTCTGCCACCTTCGCCGACGTGTTGGTTGCCTTGGAAAGGCAGTACCCTACCTACGAGACCGACCTCTCCATCAGGGCCAAGATCCAGAACCTGGCTGTGCTGCCCAGCAACCCCAAGGCTGCCAGGAATTCCGAGCCGCTTGCTGACTTGGACCACTGGGTAGGGCGACTGACGCCCGGTTCCTACGGCAGCGACGAGCTGCTATTCTGGTTGGTGGCCAAGCTCCCTCGAGAACTGTGGGATGAATGCCGGGCAACGGCAGAGCGCAAGGCGAGAGCCCTCAACTACGAGGACATGTCTGTGCTACGTTTGGAGCTAGCGCTGGAAAAAGAAAGCGACCAGCACCTGAACGCCTACCGTCCTGGAGGAGACGGCTCTGGGAGCCAAGGACATGGGTACCAAGGACACCGACCTGGACAGGGGACTACCCCCAAAAATGCTCGCTTCATGAGCAACGTCCAGGACCCCTTCTGGTGTGATGCTAGAGATGAGCGGGGCTGCCTGCTTCATGCCCCTGACTGCGACCAACGAGACTGCTTCGTGGTCCAGGGGAAGAAGCAGGAGACCGACACCGGCGGCAAGGCCAAGCTGCCGGACCACTCCAGGTGCACAATCACCTGTGTGTTCTGTGGTAAGAGGAAGCAATACGAGGAAGAGTGCTACCATAAGCAACGCCTCTCCGCGAAGCTTGAGATCGAGAACGCCAGTGGCAATGGCAGTGGCAAGGGCAACGCCAACAAGGAGAGTGCCCAAGGCAGGTCCAAGGGCAATGGCAAAGGCCAAGGTGGCAAAGGCAAATGTGGACAAGGAGGCTCTGACCGCAAGCCGGACAAGGACAAGAGCGCAAACCAGTCCAGAGGGAACCCCAATACTACGCCAGGGGGGAACTCTGAGCCCTCTGGTGGGCAACCAAACACGGGCCCTACGACCCGTTCCCAGACGCAAGCCCAAAAAAAACAAGGGACAAAGCGTGCCAACGAAGATGGGGACCAGTCTAACGCCTGCAAGCGCTCCCGTTTCATGCACATGGCGCGGAAACTTCAGAAGACGAGATGTGAAGTGACCTGCCCCGCGGAGTTCTGACACGGACGCTGGGGGGGACCTACAGATCTGGTGTTCTGGGTACGTATCAGTCTTGAGGGACGTGAATACCTGGGGTACTGGATACCCGCGCCACTATATCTATTGTGGCCAAGAAACGTTTACCTACCGGGTACCTGAAGAACATCATGCCTACCGCAGCCATCCGCATGGGAGATGGGCATGTGGTGCACAGTTGTGGGGACTGTGAGGTCGAAGTGACTATGGGATCTAGAAGCATTGCCCATCGGTTCTACGTGACGGACACCGAAGCCTTTGACTTTGTACTGGGGACCGACTTCTTCGTGGAGCACTCCCAGATCCTATCCCTCACCCTGCAAGCACCCTACGTCCTCCAAGTGGACCATGGTGACGGATGGGAATCTGTACCCCTGGGGCAGTCTGAGCACACTTCTAGCTACCTGACGGTATGCAAGAAGGAGCCTCAACCGTGATGGTCGCCTCCAAAACTGAGGACTATCAGCTCCTTGGGGATGTATTGGACCAAGGTCTAAAGGAGTTGGGATACTCCCGGAGAGACCTGAATGTGGAGATATTCGCCAGCGACAAGCAACATGTCCTGAACCTCTACTGCAGCAAAGGGAAAAAATGCTGTTACAATTTTTATTGGCCCTCTTTCGGGATGGCCTACGGGACCCCAAGATTCAGTGAACTGGGGAAGGTCCTGAGCAAGGTGGCCCTTGAACGTTCCTGTATGGTCCTGTGCTCCCCCGATTGGGGAGCCCATGGGGTAGAGGAGTACTGGCGTACTCTATTGGACAAGCTGACGCTCACCTATATCCAGCTGCCGGATGACGCCATCTACGTGCCTCTGGGCCGCAAGATGCCCATCAGAAAACCCGGATGGGGGAGCATGGTAAAGCGTGGTGGACAGGAGCCTAGCTCCAGTGCCCTCGGAAGATCTGGACCCTGCTATGGTCCAGGAAATTCAACGTGAGAGCGGCGGCCACACCCTGGATGTCCTGGAAAATCAACTACGACCTCGAGACGCCCTAGAGACAGCTCCTGGGGGAGACGAGTACGTCGTGTCTGACACTGTTGCCCCCAACTACCCCTGCCGTGTATCTAATCCTGATGTAGTCTCAGAGTGTGGGCTATCAGAGCTACCCAGCTCTATACACTCTGATGACGAGCCTGAGCATGACGCCTTCTTCGTGCAGATGTGCGTGGAGGAAGTGGAGAAACCCGAGTATGCTGCCCCACTGAAACCCCTACTCTCCATGAGGGGAGAGGAGCCCCTGGACGAGGAGTTGGATCCTGATCCAGGCTGAGTGAGTATGTGGACTCCAAGAGGAGATTGGTGGCAAAAAACCTCTGCTACGCTAGGCCTACCCGCCGCTCCTGGCTGTTGAAGCAAGGGTCTATGGGAGATATCTCCGAACTGAAGGAGGACCTCAAACAGAAAATTACCACCTGGCAACGAGAGGTGGATCTGAAGCTGAGGAAGAGCGTGTGGGGTGCCCATGTGAGGACCCCAGAGGAGGATGAACTCTCAGAGGAATGCGTATGCGAACCCCCTCCAGTGTGCCTATGTTGTCACTGACCACCTGAGGCTGTGGAGCGGGACCTTCTCTACGCCTACCAAGGGTTGAAGGGTACGACCAAGGACGTTGAGCCGGTTGAGGACCGTCTCCCTGCTTCTATACACCAAGGGGCAAGCAATCTACACTCTAACGAGGACATGGAGGACAAGATCAAACTCTGGACCCTAGAGTACAGAATCCGATCAGGACCTACCTGGAGGTATTCGGAGAATTACCCCCTCCAGCCTCCTCTGACAAGCTGGTACAGATGGACCTCAAGCTGAAGCCCGAGTTCGTGGGTCACAAGATATGTAGGAGATCCTACCCGGCTCCTAAGGAGCAGGCCGATGAGATAGAGCGACAGATACAAGAATGTATCGATGCTGGCTTGGTCCTCGAGTACAAGGATGGGGAGAAAGTTAGAACAGGCTTTCACTGTTGATTGCTTTGATGATATTCTTTTGTTGATGCTCCTGCTTGCTCCTGCTGCTTCTTAATGTAGTTCAGGTTTTCCAAACAAATATGTTTTGATGAAATCAACCCAAAAAAGTACCCACAGTTGCAAGGCAAAGGACCAAAGGATCAAATCCACAACATGAAGCGCTGCAGTCAAAGGAGATTGTGTAGCAACAAAGCAAAATCACAATAACTACAGATTTATGAAAAGATAGTTAGAAAATATCCTACAAACATGGAAAAACTGCCCACATGGCCATCCTCACTGCCATCCAAAGATGTGCACTCTTTGTTTTGGGTCCCATAGGTGTTGAGGTGGCATGGCTTGTGGCGCTGAGGTCACTGCCATGTCACATGGGATATTCCTATTTAGCTAGGCTGACTGGGAATTGAACCCAGGAGCTCTCAAAAAGAGGTGCCACAGCCCCCTAGGGTGCAGACCAATGGGATAACTAAGCATTCATGAGAAAACATAGAAAAATGTATAGCCTCTGGCTTAGGCGGCTCAAGTTGCATGGTCAAAATCACACCAAATGCACCCAATTTGGACCGTGCAAAAAAAAGGTTTTTCACAGGCTCTGTTTTTTGATAACAGAATGTTAGTCCAAAGAAAGTATCTTTCTTACCATTTGTGCGATTTCGTGCCCTTTGTCGGACAGCCGAAAACAAAAAAAAACTATAAAAAGAATAAAGAAACCTTATGATTTCAGTGGAAAATGATGTGCTTGTCGCGGAAAGTGGCCAAGAAATACATTTTGCGTTCCCCTTGTTTATTTGGATGAACATGGTCTGCAGAAAAAATGATTGCAACATCATTTTCTGTTCTGCATGTTCATTGCATACCTGGAAAAATGATTTATTGATCGAATTCTATGTGCGAGGCCTTGCGCAATCAAGACCAAGGATCATTAAAACAGAAGCATGACGGATTAAATATCAATGCAAAACATATGCAACATGTGGTTCAAGGGCTGCCCCATGCGCAAGGCCTCGCGCACAACTTACTAAACCAAAAACCTTACCCGATTCATTTTCCTTTGGAAAGACGTCTTCAGGGTCGAGTGGTCTTAGTACCCACCCCACGGTTTGATTTTTGATTTGCACTGCCTGAAAAAAGAGGTATAGGTTGTGACTTTCAAGTTCTGGGACTGCATTGCAGTCCTCATTGCGCGAGGCCTTGCGCAAATAAAAGCCCAGAAAATATATTCTTTGTACCATTGTGATGGGTTCTCATCTGATAGCGCTTGTGCACAACCTTCACTGAAGCAACGAGTACCTAAATTGTCGTTGAGTCATTGAAATTTACCAGAAACTCTTTTTGGGCTTGGTCAGCCCCTGCGCCTGGCAGACTGCTTCCCCCAGGGCACCTTCTTTCTCCAGGTTACGAACATCATCTTGATAATTGGTGTCGTTTGCACTACATTGCATTTTACTCTCCAAAAAATCAGTTTTTTTCGCCCAAACAAACGCTCAAAAAAGTGCCACGCATGGCAAATTCATATTTTCCTTGCACATTTTACTTTGATCTATAGTCAACAACGGAAGGATCAATTTTTCTTCAGCCAAGACCACAAGGGGGGTCCCTGTCCAGCTCAGCGTCATCCGTTGCGTGGACATGCTTCATGTGTTACCAGTGATACTCTTTTTTTTGCTTGACACTCCCCGTAAGTTGTGGTAGGTGTGCATCATGAGCAATGCTGAAGGAGGCACCCTGTGCAACACCTCCAACGTATGTGCTCCTTTTGTTAGGAATGCAACAACATTTGAAATGATTTCTTGAGTCATCAATTAGATTTGCAAGGCTTGTTTAGAGCACTGAATGTCCGCCCGCGTAAGCATATTGTACAATGTGATCAAGTCAAGGGTGCCTGTAATGTCACTCCAGTGTAGGCGTCTGCTTGATTCCTCCATTTTACCATCATTACCAGACTTTGGAGGGGCAATGGACTGCTCCCTGCGCGAGGCCTCGCGCAAGAAACAGTCCATCGCCCCAAAGAAGGCATTTTTTGGACCCATCAGGACCAAGAAAAGGCCAAAATTCCTTACATTAGAGTCCTTTTGGTGTTCCAAAAACGGCCTGATTTTTTGCAAGCCAAAGAATGGTTCCTTTGATGTTTCTTCAGGCCATGTATTTTGGCACTTTCTGTCGTTTTATACCATGCAACTTGGGTCGCCTAAGTCTGGATCAATGTCAGCACCTCAGTCAGTCCAGGAAATGGTGCATAATTCCAATCAGTTGGGGGGTCGGGGTCCACACAACATCCATTGTTCAATGCTTGGTTTTATAGGTCAAAAATGCCTTATCACCCCTTTTGGGATAGGCTAATACTAACATAAAAATGAGTTATGCCTTTAGGCCTCTCTATAAGAACTAAAGCTAACCTTTTGACAGGGAGATACACTTTTTCTTGGCCTCCCCACCGCTTCAACATGTTTTTAAAATTTTCTATAACATCCCTGACATTGGAAAGAAGGCGCTGCATCAGGGCAGTCGCCAGGTAAAAGACACCTACAGCTCCCACTGCGCTCATTGGCGTCTCTGGGGCAGCTGTGGCTTGGTAGGGGGTTAGAATGGGCATGCCAATTCATGTGTGCACAACCCTATCGCTCCAAATGGAAAAACGCAGTGCAATAGGCAAGAACCAACGCAGGATATTATCAGGGCACGCTGTCTGGGGTCTCGATGAACCCGCTGTCAGACCTGATCTGTCCTCAAAAACGTTGAAAATGAATTTACCCTCATGGGGGTTTGAGATTCCGGACCGTTGTCCAGGAGTCAGGTTTTCGGCCAGAACACGGCCTACTCCACTGTTTGCGCTCCAGGATATCTGCAGAGAGGGGACGAAGGGTTGGGGGACTGACAAACACGCAACGATCGAAGCAAACACCAAAATCTGTCAAATGACGGCCTAGAATCCTTCTGACGGCACACACCTGTCCAGAATCTCCATGTGCATTAAATGCACATTTTTACGCAATTTTATTTCATCACAGGAATCTTTAAATTCCTAGATTTACACGCAGAGAAAAGCGGCGCGCCGGGGCGCATCCTAATTGGGCGCCGGAAAGGACAGAAATAATAAGATTATAACAGTATGTCACGTAATAATAAGAAAAGAACGAGACACACAATAAATAATAAACGTAGAAATTGCACGTTTGCTTCTAGGAGAAATCAAGAAGAAGGAATCCAAGAAACTGAATATGAATTCAAAGAACAGGGTATAAAGATACAGGTCTTGTTTGAATTCTATGCAGCATGCACAATCCTTGTCTCGTGTCACCGGGAACTCGCCGTGTAGCAACGCAAACATAGAGTAGAGGGACAGATTAGAAGATTGCACGATGATTAGAGTTGAGAGTAGGGCAAAAACGATGGCCTTCGGCCAGGGAGTGGTTGTCATCGGGGGCTAACGGTCCTGTCCTGCGATGCATTGCGGGGCAACCATGACAACTGCTCTTACACACCAACCTCCCTTTTTGTAGCACTGATTAGAACATACACACGCGTGCGTAAACGCTTGCTTTGCTTGTGTCTCATTCTATCCTTCCTATGCTTTGCTCTCCAGCGGTAGGTAAGGTAAGTAAGCCTAGGAGGGGCCACCCCCTGGTGGAGTTCGTGATTGAGGTGTGGATTGAGGGAAAAGAAGAAGTGGTTGCAAAGAGTGATCGGAAGCTTCGTGCATTACCCTGCATGCATATGACGCATTACAGGGTAGGCCAGACGTGTTGCGCACGGTAAAACCCTTGTTTGGGTTACCCAGGGGCTCCACCCTACGTTCTTTAAGAGAACGGGTCGAGTTCCTTAAGCTTGCTTGCTTGCACTTGGGTTTGGGAACAGTGTGATATAGGGCAGCCTGAGAAGCGTATAATGCGTGGTGGCTGTCTTGGTTCCTCCGTCTCAAACCCAAGTCATTTGCCTTTGCTTTACAGGTGGGTGGGTCAGGGTGACTTGGTGCAGTCCCATCCCGTGCTAAAACGTACGGCGCTCATCACACAATCAACAAACTGCGCCTCAGCCAGGAGTGGCGGGGGCAATCCAACAGCTTCGACATCCACGCTGTGCACGCAACCTGAGCACTCCTTCACTCCAAGCCCTGACAGGGAAACACGTCGTGGCGTCCCTATTAGGCCACAGTCGCTTAGTAGCGCTGTGTTCTCTTGTCCCTTTCATAGGTAGGCCACTAGGGCCTGTAACACCCTCATCATCATAGCGTGTGTTTGTAGGCGTGGCAGGCCAGGGTGAGGGCTTGGGCCTCAGAGCCCGCTCATCCTTCGATGGCTGGTGCCAGTGTAGTGAGTGTAGGACCTGTAGTGTGTTATCACTGTCCCGCCTGTTTCCTGAAGTTTTATCAGCGTTTTGGTGGGCAGTGGCAGTGGTCGTCTGTCTTTTGGCCACCTAGCAAACAGGCGCTGTCATGCCTCATAGCTTTTGGCCACCCCTCCCCTGTAGTAGGCAGGCAGGTAGGAAAACCAATACCTTGGCGATATCGCTTGATATTCCCCCAAGGATGTCTGGTGCCAGCACAGAATCCCGGCACCTAGGGGTGGAGAGACCCGGGGCGTACCCCGTCGCACCGGTAAGACATCCGCCGGGTTCAGCAAGGGTGCAGACTTGGGAATAATTAGGACACCATTTCTGCAGCTTGCTCATAGGTCCTGAGGATCAGCACACTCACACACACATAGGCAGGTATAGGAAGGGTTCAGTCCCTAAGTTTCGTCTGAGAGGCAAGCGTTTCAGCGAGCCTCAGCAACTCTCCTAGGGTGACCCTGGACAAGTAGTGTACCAGAACAGAATTCAGGCGTCCCTCAGGAAGAAACAAAGGCAGAGAAGGGTTCCCAGGTAGCTTCTTCAACGCCAAACCCTTCCCAGAGGGTGAGGAAACGCCACCCTTGGCGATAGCAATGTCGGATGACCGAAATCACCAGGTAGAAGCCTTCCTTAGCCATCTCGGCATTCATGTCTGGGAGTTCTGCTTCTACTTCCATTGGGCTGGCAGCGCCCTGTAGGTCCAGAGCGGCGAACTCCTTGTCGTTGAGTTCCCATTCTTCCCCACAGAGGTCCTCTGGGTCGCAGTAGCGCTTGAGCTGTTGAGCAGCACACACCAGGGTCCCCCCTAGTCGGGGAGAACACCGCACAGTGATTTGGTGACCATCCCCAGATAGGATCTTGTAGGATCCAAAGTAGGGGTCATCGCTGGTGGAGCAGGGCCAGGTGGGTAGCCGACTGTGGTGCACCAGCACCCAGTCTCCCTCTTGGTAGAAGGCTGGCACCCTGTGCTTGTTCTTCTTGTTCCACTGTCGCCTGCTCACTCTCTGGAGCATAGCCTTGGCCTTATCCACCTTGTCCTGTTGCTTCTTCACCCACTTACCCACAGTGGAGTAGGAATCCTCAGGATAGAGAGCGTGTAGTAACCACGCCGGGCGTCCGATGAACAGCTCATGGGGCGTATAGCCAGTCGCCGAACTCTCTTGGGAGTTGATCATCAAGGATATGACGGGGAGTAGTTTCAGCCAGTCTTTGGTGCGCGCAGTCTTGCACCATATCCTTATGATCTCTTTGAGAACACGAATCTGTCGCTCACATAGGGGGTTACTCGTATGAGTATAGGGAATCCCCGTTGACACCTGGACATTGAGGGACCTCAGGACTCTCTTGTACCAGCCAGTGTCGGAGCATACTCGGACGTCCTCGTGTGAGTTGATCTGTTTGGGTGCCCCATAGACACAGAACCACTCCTCCAGGAGTATCTTGATGGTATGCTTGCCGGCGATGTGTTTACTACATGGGAACACCCTGGTAAACCTGGTCAACCCACAGGTTACCACTAGGGCAAGGTCATAGCCCCCGAACTTAGGCATCTCTCTGTAGTCCACGTAGAAAACACTGTTGGCACAGTGGGGGATAGTGAGGGTCGAATAGTGACCTCTGTCCATGATATCCCCAGGTTTACAGGACCGACACGGGCACTCATCCACGATAGGCTGGATGATTTTTCGCAGCTGGTCATCCGTCCACGTAGAGTGGAACCACTGCTTGAACAGCCTCAGGGTACGGGTGGCCCCCACATGACCACTGGACTCATGGGTCCACTTGAGGAGTGCCGTAATTCGGTAGCTAGGCAGGACTATCCGGTCCTCGTGCCAGAGGTAGGTCTTGTCCCGCTTCCACTGTTCCTGGTTGACCAGGACGGGTTCCAGACGCTTCTCCAGGCATTTGTAGATATCCCCAAACTCCTTCAGGTACTCCACTTGTCCGAGTCCATCTAGAGGTCTGATCATGGTCATGTTAAGGTCCAGGTGTACATCCATACGGCTGAACGCCTCCTTGGCTAGCTCCTCAGATCTGGCACCAATCATGTCGTTGAAGTTGTTGCCGCTGATGTAGTCCGCATACTCGTTCCTGACGCCCTGGATATGATGTACTGAGTGCCGTAGCTTCTCAGGTGGGGGTCCCTTCTGGAAGGTGCGGACCGGTTCTTGGTCGCACAGCCAAACCACTGGCCCACTCCCGAACAGTCGGGACTGAGATGATAGCACCAGCATACCGGCGAGCAGTTCCTGCTCATAGATAGCGTAGTTACCCCGGGCCTTGTTCCATTTCCAGTTCCAATGACCCAGGGGAACCAGGACCCATTTGTTGTCAGGGTAGCTGTGCTTGAGAGTACCGTCTCGGTTTAGTCCATCAGTACCCCATTCGGAAATGGCCGAGTCGAACTCCCCCCTCTCTAGTGCTTGCCACTTAAATAACATTCCACCTCCGCCCACATTGCTGGCGTCAGTCACCAGGATAATCTCCTCCTGTGCTCTAGGCACGCCCAGGCACTTAGCGTTTCCCACTTTGTCCTTGAGCTCGTCAAACGCTTGTTGTTCTTGAGGGCCCCAGCGCTAGGTATTACTCCTCTTGATGAGGTCAGTCAGGATGGCGCTGGTGTAGGTGAAATTCTTGATGTGGCGGCGGTAGAAGTTGCAAGGCCCAATGAAACTACGTACATCATGGAGTCCTTTCTTGGCGTCTTCATGTCGTACCTTAGCATCGATCAGGGGTTTGGCCTTAGAGGCCGCTGGGGTCCACCACCCATAGCCAATGTCGAGCCCCAGGTACTGCATAGTTTCCTGCATGACCTCACACTTCTCCAGCTTCAGTCAGGTGTGGTTCTCCTGGCAGACCGCAAAGAACTCGCCCAAGAGGATTAGGTGGTCCTCTTGGGTATTCGTTCCCAGGCATACATCGTCGATGTGTGCTTCCATCTGGCGCCTCGGGATATGAGTTCTTGCACCACAGGTCTTCGACGTAGGATGCGTAGGATCTTGTTCATTAGCTCTTGAAAAAGAGCCGGTGCGTTAGCCACGCCGGAGGGCATGACTCTCCACTTGAACACCCTCCCCTGAGGGGTGATTAAGGCTAGGAGTTCCTGGGCATTGGGCGTCAGGTCCACCTGCCAGAATCCACTTTGCTTGTCCGTCTTCGTCTTGTAGCGGCAGGAGGCTATCTTCTCGAGGGTTGCCTCTATATTAGGAATGGACCCTGAGTGGTTCAACGTCTTCTTGTTCAGCTCTCCATAGTCCACTGCCAGCCGTTTGGCTGTAGACCCAGGCTTAGCCACCAGGAAACAGGGGCTGCAGTGTTGGGGATAGTCCCCATCCTTGTACTCCAGGACGAGGCCAGCGTCGATACATCCCTGTATCTGTCGCTCTATCTTATCAGCCTGCTCTTTAGGAGCCGGATAGGGCCCGCTTCTTATCTTGTGACCCACGAACTCGGGCTTCAGCTTGAGGTCCATCTGTACCAGCTTGTCACAGGATGCTGGAGGGGGTAGTTCTCCGAATATCTCCAGGTACATCCTGATCAGCTTCTGTAGTCTAGGGTCCAAGAGTTTGATCTTGTCCTCCATGTCCTCGTCAGAGTGTAGATTGCTTGCCCCTTTGTGTATAGAAGCAGGGAGGTGATCCTCAACCGGCTCAGCTCCCTTGTTTGTGTCCTTCAGTCCTTCACAGGCGTAGAGAAGGTCTCTTTCCACAGTCTCATGTGTTCGGTGACAACATAGGCACACTCGAGGGGGTTCGCATACGCATTCGTCTGAGAGTTCATTCTCCTCTGGGGTCCTCACATGGGCACCCCATACGCTCTTCATGAGCTTCAGATCCACCCCTCCTTGCCAGTTGGTAATCCCCTGTTCTCGGTCCTCCTTCAGTCCGGAGATATCTCCCATGGACCCTTGCTTCAACGGCCATGAGTGGCGGGTAGGCCTAGCGTAGCATAGCATTTTTGCCACCAATCTCCTCTTGGGGTCCAGGTACTCTCTCAGCCCGGATCGGGGGTTCGACTCCTCGTCCAGGGGCTCCTCTCCCCTGATGGAGATTAGGGGTCTTAGTGGGGCAGCGTACTCGGCGTTCTCGACTTTCTCCACGCACGTCTGCACGAAGAAGGCATCATGGTCAGTCTCATCATCAGGATGTATAGAGCTGGGTAGCTCGGATAGCCCACACTCTGAGACCATATCAGGATTGGATACACGGCAGGGGGAGTTGGGGGCAACAGTGTCAGACACGACGTACTCGTCTCCCCCAGGAGTAGTCTCTACGGCGTCTCGAGGTCGTAGTTGATTTTTCAGGACATCCAGGGTATAGCCGCTGCTCTCACGTTGAATTTTCTGGACCATAGCAGGGTCCAGATCTTCCCAGGGCACTCGAGCTAGGCTCCCGTCCACCACGCTTGGCATGCTCCCCCATCCAGGTTCTCATGTTGGGCGTCTTGCGGCCCAGAGGCACGTAGATGGCGTCATCCGGCAGCTGGATATAGGTGAGCGTCAGCTTGTCCAATAGAGTACGCCAGTACTCATCTCCCCCATGGGCTCCCCAATTGGGAGAGCACAGGACCATACGGGAACGTTCCAGGGCCACCTTGGTCAGGACCTTCCCTAGTTCCCTAAATCGTGTGTTCCCGTAGGCCTTCCAGAAAGAGGGCCAGTAAAATTTATAGCAGCAATGGTTCCCCTTGCTGCAGTAGAGGTCCAGGACATGTTGCTTGTCCCTGGCGAATAGCTCCCCGTCAGGTCTTCCCGGGAGTATCCTATCTCCTTCAGACCTTGGTGTAAGACATCCCCCAGGAGCTGACAGTCCTCAGTTTTGGAGTGCGACCATCATGGTTGAGGGCACCGTCTTGCATAACCTCAGGTAGCTAGACGCCTGCTCAGACTGCTCCAGAGGTACAGATTCCCAGCCGTCACCATGGTCCACTTGGAGGACGTAGGGTGCTTGCAGGGTGAGGGATAGAATCTGAGAGTGCTCGACGAAGAGGTCGGTCCCCAGTACAAAGTCGAAGGCTTCGGTGTCGATCATGTAGAACGGATCGGCAATGCTTCTAGAACCCGTAGGCACTTTGACCTCACAGTCCCCCCAACTGTGCACCACATGCCTATCTCCCATGCGGATGGCTGCGGTAGGCATGATGTTCTTCAGGTCCCCACAAGGTAACCTTTTCTTGGCCACAATAGATATAGTGGCCCCAGTATCCAGTACCCCAGGTATTCACGTCCCTCAAGACTGATACATACCCAGAACACCAGGTCTGTAGGTCCCCCGCAGCATCCCTGTCAGAACTCCGCGGGGCAGGTCACTTCGAACCCCTTCTTCTCGAGTTTCGGCGCCATGCGCATGAAACGGGAGCGCTTGCGGGCATTGGACTGGTCCCCATCTTCGTTAGCACGCTTGGTCCCTTGTTCTTGATGGCCCTGCGTCTGGGAACGGGTCGTAGGTCCCGTGTTGGGTTGCCCATCAGAGGGCTCAGGTTTCCCCCCTGGCGTAGGATTGGGGTTCCCTCTGGACGGGTGCGCATTCTTCTCCTTCTCGAGCTTGCCGTCGCCGTCCCCTCGGCCACCTTTGTCTTTGCCACCTTGGCCTTTGCCGTTGCCCTTGGATTTGCCTTGGCCATTGTCCTTGTTGGCGTTGCCCTTGCCACCGCCCTTGCCACTGGCGTTCTCGGTCTTAAGCTTCGCCGATAGGCGTTGCTTATGGTACCACTCGTCCTTGTAGTGCTTCCTCTTCCCGCCAAGCGCACAGGTGATGGTACACCTGTAGTGGTCCGGCAGCTTTGCCTTGCCGCCGGTGTTGGTCTCCTGCTTCTTTGCCTGGACCACGAAGCAGTCTGCCTGGTCGCAGTCAGGGGCGTGAGGCAGGGCAAAATGCTCGTCTCTGGCATCACACCAGAAGAGATCTTGGACATTGCTCATGATACGAGCATTTCCGGGGGTAGTCCCCTGTCCGGGTCGGTGTCCTTGGTACCCACATCCTTGGCTCCCAGAGCCGCCTCCTCGAAGACTATAGGCGTCTAGGTGCTGGTCGCTTTCCTTTTCCAGCGCTAGCTCCAGAGGTAGCACTGACAGATCCTCGTAATTGAGGGCTCTTGCCTTGCGCTCTGTCGTTGACCGGCACTCATCCCACAGCTCTCGAGGGAGCTTGGCCACCAACCAGAAGAGCAGCTCGTCGCTGCCGTAGGAACTGGGCGTCAGTCGCCCTACCCAGTGGTCCAGGTCGGCTGCAGCTCGGAGATACAGGCAGGCTTCGGGTTGTTGGGCAGCACACCAAGGTTTTGGATCTCCGCCCTGATGCAGAGGTCGGTCTCGTAGGTCGGTTACGGCCGCTCCAAGGCAACCAACACGTCAGCGAAGGTGGCGGACTTCGTCACGATCTGCTTGACTTGCTTCTCCAGGTACTTGGTCTTGCAGCATTGCAGGAGCAGATCGCACTTTACTCGCCCACTGGCACGGGTTTGGCCGGTCATCCTCAAGAACCGGCCAAAGTTCTCAGCGATCTCCCTGACATCCTTCCCCGTGATCTCCGGCAAGTTCACCACAATTTCCAAGGTAGATATTGCCTTAGCCTCCCGGGACCTGCATCTCTCAGGGCGCTTGGTCTTCCTCCTCTTCTTCTTCTTCCTCCCGCTCGGGTTCTCGGGGTACTCAGGGTCAGAGTCCTCCGAGGGCGAGGCAGAAGTCATAGATGGCGCCTCATTGTCAGAGGGATGTCCGCCCAGGTCACTAGAGCCGTAGGGCTCTACATCGAACATAGCCCTTAGAGCTGTCAGCCTCAACTGGTCCAGCCCGGTCCTCGTGGAGTTCCCTACGTGGCTGTAGGGGGGCTGGGCCGTTCTTGGTATGAATAGGCTTCTTAGTATCACAGCGGGGGTCGGCATCGATCAGCTCCTCAGGCTTCGCGGGTGTTCGTCAGCCCCGCCACCAGGTGATTGGCTTGAGAAAAGTTTATAGTGTTTTCAGCACTGTGTTTTTGCTTCTCCTGCTGCTTGCTGTAGGTGTAGGGTTTCCTGCTGCTTGTTTTGGAAGATGAAAACCTTTTGTTTGCAGAAATAGAGTCAATCCAGGATAACCCAAACCAGTAGTGTGCAAGGAGAAGAGAATCAGGATCAAAGCATGAAGGGCTGCAGTGTAAACAGTGAAAGATGATTGGATATTCACAGAAACTGCAACTCAGGTCACAAATGAATGCATATTCACATAGATAGCTGAAATGTTTTTGGAAAAGAGTCAGAAAACTGCCCCATGGTCACTCTCTCTCCATAGTGCCATCTCAGGAGATGTGCACTCTTTGTTTTGGGTCCCATATGTGCTGAGGTGGCAGGGCATATGGCGATGAGGTCACTGCCATGTCACATGGGATCTTCCTACTTAGCTAGGCTGACCAGGAATTGAACCCAGGACCTCTCAAAAAGAGGTGCCCAGCCCCCTAGGGTGCATACCACTAGGATAGCTAAGAATTCATGGAAAAACATAGATAAATTCATAGGCTCTACCTTAGGTATGTCAGTGCTCAGTGAACTCAGGAAAAGATGAATAGCTTCACATTGAAAGGGGATTAAGGGGTCCACTCCATATCCTGATTGGGTGTTTGGTTCCATAGGTCAAAATGTGTTATCACCAGTTTTGGTGGGACCAATACTAAGATTAAAATGCATGGATGCTCAGTGCATCTCTAATACAACTAGAGTATGCCTCAAAGCAATGGAAAAGCACTTTTTCTTACTCCCCCCTTGTGCTGTGGTGGCCACCACTGTCGCATTTTAGGAAAAAGGGATTTTTTCTTGGCCTTTCCTTGGTTTCCACATCTACTTTAAAATACCTACAGTTTCCCTCACACTGAAAAATTGGCGCTCACCATGGCTGGCGCTCTTTTGCTGCTCTGATTGTATCATTTCCTACAGAAGACTCAGCGCTCATGGCGCTGCCGGGGCTCCTGTGGCTTGGTTGGGTTAGTATGGGAGCATGCCAAACATGTGCATATGCATCCCTCCCTCCAAGACGCAGCGTCGACACAAACCCAACGCAAGACACAATATACACACTCGCATGGGTTCTCGTAAACCTGCTGGCGACCTGTGACCTGTCTTAGGGCGAAGGGAGTCTCAAAAAAATTAAATTGCCCCTTGGTGGGGTCTTGGTTCTGCTCAGTCTCTCCAGGCACCTGCGTTTCGGCCCGAACACGGCCTACTCAGCGAGGCTGCGCGTGGGTATCTGCAGAGGCAGGAATGGGAGAATTATTGACGAATCCACGCAAAAACGAAGCAACGACACCAAAATCCGTCAAATGACGGCCTAGAACTTTTCTGAAACGACACACCTTAGCGGAATCCAATTGTGCATCAGAAGCACATTTTTATAGAAATTATAGTCATCTCTGGATTTTTTAAATCCAGAAATTCATACGCATAAAATGGCGGCGCGCAGGAGCGGCTCCTAGCCAAGCGCAGGAAAATGGAGAAATAATGGAATTATAAACGTATGTCTCACGTAGTCTTAAAAATGACGAGACACACATTAATAAATAAACATACAGATTCCACCCACACTAATGGAAGATTCGAAAATTCAAGAATTCCACAATCAACGAAAAAGACTTCAATGAATCAGGTATAAACTAGAGGTATGCTCGTCTCGTATGCCGCATACACATTGCTCGTCTCGTGTCTCCGTGAACGAGTCTTGTAGCAGCGCTAACCACGATAGGACGCGATAGAGGGATTGATTAGAAAGATTGCAGATGATTAGCGGTCAGATCAGGGTGATTAGACATACACACAAGTGCATAGCAACGTTCTTCGCGTGCGCCCCTTACTTGCTCTCTATCTCAGCGGTAGGTAAGGTGAGTAAGCCCAGGCGAGGCCACCCCCTGGTCGAGTTCGTGATTGACGCTCAGATGGGCAGGTTTGCCCACGATATTCGTGCATACTCGCGCATGCACACACGCATTAAAGGGTAGGCCACGCGAAGTGCGCACGGTAAACTTTGTTTAGGCTACCCAGGGGCTCCTCGGTACGTTCTTTAAGAGAACCTGAGGAGTCCCTTAAAGCTTGCTTGCTTGACAAGGGTAGCTGGTCCTCCAGCGTGTTCTCGGACAGTGTATTCTAGGTCACACTGAGAAGGGTATAATACCTGAAGTGTGGCTTGGTTCCTCCGCCGCAAACGCCCTTTCATTTGCCTTTGTTTTACAGGTGGGCAGGTAGGGTGAGTGGTGCAGCAGCATTTTTTTTATGCCCTGCTAAACAAGGGCGCAGATCACAGAAACAAGTAACTCCGCCTCTGCCTGTGGCAGAGCAGGGAGTCCGACTTCATCGACATCTGCGCCGTGCACGCAAGAGCACCTCTTCCCTCGGAGCCCTAGCAGGGGAAACGCGTTGTGGCGTCCCCTGTTAGGCCACAGTTGCTTAGCAGCGCTGTGTTCTCTTGTCATTTCACACGAGGGTCGCTAGGACCCACGAGACCTTTGCCATCGCAACGCCCAGTAGAGTGTGCGTGTAGGCGTGGTAGTCCTGAGTGGGGGCTTGAGCCAGTTGCCCCAGTGCTCGCCCACCAGGATGGTGCCACTGTAGGGTGTGTAGGACCTGTAGTGCGTGTGTCACTGTCCCACCCGTTTCCCGCAATTTTAGCAGGGTTGGTGGGCTGTGGCAGTGGTTAGGTCAGTGTTTTGGCCATTTAGCAAAAGGGCGTTTTCAAGCCTTCATAGCTTTTGGCCACCCCTCCCTGTAGTAGACAGATAGGTAGGGAAAACAATACCTGGATTAGTACGCTGGGTATTCCCCAAAGGCTTTGCGCCAGCACAGAAATTGGGCGCTTAGGGGAGGGGAGACCCGGGGCGTACCCCGTGGCATCAATAAGCCAACCCTCCAGGTTTAGCAAGCGTGCAGAATTGGGTATAATTAGGACACCACTTCTGCGGCTTGCTCTCAGGACTTTAGGAATAGCACACTCACACATACGCTTTGGCAGGTAAGGGTAAGGTTCAGTCCCTAGCTTTAGTCTTGGAGGCAAGCGTCTCAGCGAGCCTCAGCAACTCACCAAGGTTGTTCCGGGACAAGTAGTCAACCAGAACTGAATTTAGGCGTCCCTCAAGTAGAGAAAATGCAGAGAAGGGCTCCCAGGTGGCCTCTTCGACTCCAAACCCTTCCCAGAGGGTGAGGAAGCGCCAACCCTGGCGATAGCGGTGGCGTAGTACAGACTTCACCAGGTAGAAGCCCTCCTTAGCCATCTCCTCGGCGTTCATGTCGGGGAGTTCACCTTCGACTTCCATAGGGCTGGCAGCCCCTTGTAGGTCCAGAGCGGCGATTTCCTCGTCGTTCAGCTCCCACTCCTCCCCACAGAGGTCTTCAGGATCATAGTAGCGCTTCAGGTGTTGAGCAGCGCACACCAGGGTCCCCCCTAGACGGGGAGAACACCGCACGGTGATACGGTGTCCATCCACTGATAGAATCTTGTACGGCCCGAAGTATGGGTCATCGCTGGTAGAGCGAGGCCAGGCGGGTAGTCGACTGTGGTGCACCAGCACCCAGTCCCCCTTTTGGTAGGCGGCCGGTACTCGGTGCTTGTTCTTCTTGTTCCACTGACGCTCCCTCACTCTCTGGAGCATCGCCTTGGCCTTGTCCACCTTCGCTTGTTGTTCTTGGACCCATTCACCCACAGAAGAATGGGTTTCCTCTGGATAGGGGGCATGTAGGAACCATGCCGGGCGCCCGAGGAATAGCTCATGGGGCGAGTAGCCAGTAGCTGAACTCTCTTGGGAGTTCATCATCAAGGATATGAGGGGGAGTAGTCTCACCCAGTCTCTGGTGCGTTCAGTTTTGCACCATATCCTGACGTTCTCTTTGAGGACACGGATCTGTCGCTCACATAGGGGGTTGCTCGTGTGAGAGTAGGGAATCCCCGTAGACACCTGGACATTGAGGGATCTCAGGACCCTCTTGTACCAGCCAGTATCTGAGCGTACACGTACGTCCTCATCGGAGTTGATCTCCTTGGGCGCCCCATAGACACAAAACCACTCCTCCAGGAGTATCTTGATAGTCTCCTCCCCGGTAATGTGCTTGGTACATGGGAACACCCTGGTAAACCTGGTCAACCCACAGGTTACCACGAGTGCGAAGTCATAGCCCCCGAACTTCGGCATCCCCGTGTAGTCCACGTATAGCACACTGTTAGCACAGTGAGGGATGGGCAGGGTCGAGTAGAGACCTCTGTCCCTGATATCCCCTGGTCTACAGGACCTGCACGGGCACTTGTCCACGATAGGCTGGAGGATTTTCCGCAGTTGGTCGTCAGTCCACGTAGTGTGGAACCACTGCTTGAACAACCTCAGGGTGCGGTCAGCACCCACATGACCACTGGACTCATGGGTCCACTTCAGCAGCGCTGGGACTCGGTCACTAGGCACCACAATACGGTCCTCGTGCCATAAGTAGCTCTTGTCCCTCTTCCACTGGTCTTGGTTGACCAGGAGGGGTTCAAGGCGTTTCTCCAGGCGCTTGTAGATATCCCCGAACTCCTTCAGGTACTCCGATTGTTAGAGTCCATCCAGGGGGCGTATCATCGTCATGTTGAGGTCCAAGTGGACTTCCATACGGCTGGACGCCTCCTTAGCCAGCGCTTCAGACCGGGCACCAATCAGGGCGTCGAAGTTGTTTCGGCTGATGTAGTCGGCACACTGGTTCTTCACTCCCTGGATATGGTGTACCGTCAGCCGTAGTTGACTGAGGTAGGTCCACCAGCGCCGTAGCTTGGCCTTCTCAGGTGGGGGACCCTTCTGGAAACTGCGGACCCGTTCTTGGTCGCACAGCCAGACCACAGGGTTACTCCCCAACAGTCGTGCTTGTGAGGATAGCACCAGCATACCCGCGAGCAATTCCTGCTCATAGGTGGAGTAGTTCCCCCTGGCCTGGTTCCACTTCCAGTTCCAGTGGCCCAGAGGTACTAGGACCAACTTGTCGTCAGGGTAGCTGTGCTTGAGGGTTCCATCTCGGTTGAGACCTTCCGTCCCCCATTGTGAAATGGCCGAGTCGAACTCCTCCTTCTCTAGTGCTTGCCATTGGAACAACGTTCCACCACCGCCCACATTGCTGGCGTCGGTCACCAGGATAATCTCCCATTGTGCTCTAGTCACGCCCAAGCATTTAGCGTTGGCTACCTTGTCTTTGAGCTCGTCAAACGCTTGTTGCTCTTGTGGGCCCCAGCGCCAAGTAGTACTCTTCTTGATCAAGTCCGTCAGGACGGCGCTGGTATAGGTGAAGTTTTTGATGTGGCGGCGATAGAAGTTGCACGCCCCAATGAAACTGCGTACATCATGAAGTCCTTTCTTGGGGTCTTCGTGTCGTACCTTGGCATCCATCAGGGGTTTGGCCTTAGAGGCCGCTTGGGTCCACCACCCATAGCCAACGTCAAACCCCAGGTACTGCATGGTCTCCTGCATGAACTCACACTTCTCCAGCTTGAGTCGTGTGTGGTTCTCTTGGCAGACCGCAAAGAACTCACCCAAGAGGATTAGGTGATCCTCCTGGATATTGGTCCCGAGGCATACATCGTCGATGTGAGCCTCCATCTGGGCACCACGGGATATGAGCTCCTGCACCTTAGGTCTCCTTCGTAGGATGGACAAGATCTTGTTCATCAGCTCCTGGAATAGAGCGGGTGCGTTAGCCACGCCAAACGGCATGACCTTTCACTTGAATACCCCCCCCTGAGGGGTGATGACGGCCAGTAGTTCCTGTGCGTTGGGCGGCAGGTCCACTTGCCAGAATCCGCTTCGCTTGTCCATCTTGGTCTTGTAGCGGCAGGAGGCTATCTTCTCCAGGGTAGACTCCATATTGGGAATGGACCCTGAGTGGTTCAACGTCTTCTTGTTCAGCTCTCCGTAGTCCACTACCAGCCGTTTGGCTGTAGACCCAGGTTTAGCCACCAGGAAAAAGGGGCTGCAGTGTAGGGGGTAGTCCCCGTCCTTGTACTCCTGGACTAGGCCAGCGTCGATACATTCTTGTATCTGTCGCTCGATCTCGTCGGCCTGCTCTTTAGGAGCTGGATAGGGTCTCCTCCTGATCTTGTGACCCACGAACTCGGGTTTCAGCTTGAGGTCCATCTGTACCAGCTTGTCACATGAGACTGGAGGGGGTAGTTCTCCGAACACCTCCAGATAGGTCTTTATCAGCTTCTGTACCCGCGGGTCCAATATCTTGATCTTGTCCTCCATGTCCTCGTCAGAGTGTAAGTTGCTTGCCCCCTGAGTAATAGACGTCGTGAGGTGGTCCTCCACCGACTCTTCGCCCGTGGTAGTATCCTTCAGCCCTTGGTAGGCATATAGAAGGTCTTGCTCAACCATCTCCGGTGGACGATGGCAACATAGGCATGCTCGAGGGGGTTCACATACACATTCCTCCGAGAGGTCGTCTTCCTCTGGGGTCCTCACATGGGCGCCCCACACGCTCTTCATGAGCTTAAGATCCACCTCCCTTTGCCAGGTGGTGATCTTCTGTTCGAGGTCCTCCTTCAATTGGGATAGGTCTCCCATACGTCCTTGCTTCAGTGGACATGAGCTGCGGGTAGGCTTCGCGTAGCATAGCTTTTTTGCCAGCAACTTCCTCTTGTAATCCACATACTCCCTGAGCCTGGATCGAGGGTCCAGCTCCTCGTCAACGGGGTCTTCCACCCTCATGGAGAGTAGGGGTTTCAGTGGGGGGACGTACTCGGCGTTCTCCACTTCCTCCACACAGGTCTGCACGAAGAAGGCGTCGTGCTCAGTCTCGTTTTCCGAGTGGATAGAGCTAGGTAGCTCAGATAGTCCGCACTCAGAGACTCCATCAGGAACAGGTACATGACAGGGAGAGTTGGGGGCGTTGGTGTCAGTCACGACGTACTCATCTCCTCCGGGTGTGGTCTCAACAGCATCTTGAGGTCGTAGGCGATCCTTCAAGTCACCCAAGGCGAGTCCATCGCTTTCTCGTTGTATAGCCTGGACCAGAGTCGGGTCCAGGTCCTCCCAGGGGATAGTGGTAAGACTTCCGTCCACCACGCTGAGCATACTCCCCCATCCGGGCTTCCCAATAGGCGTCTTGCGTCCCAGAGGCACGTAGATGGCCTCATCAGGCAAGCAAACAGAGCTGATAGTCAGCCTGTCCAGGAGGTTTCGCCAGTACTCGTTGCCCCCATGGGCTCCCCAATCGGGGGAACACAGGACCATACGGGAACGTTCCAAGGCCACCTTGGTCAGCACCTTCCCCAGTTCACTGAACCTGGGGTTCCCGTAGGCCATCCCGAAAGAGGGCCAGTAAAATTTGTAGCTGCAGTTCTTCCCCTTGCTGCAGTAAAGGTGCAGTACATGCTGCTTGTCGCTGGCGAACAACTCCACACTCAGGTCTTCTCGAGAGTAACCCAACTCCTTCAGACCTTGGTCTAGGACTTCCCCCAATAGTTGATAGTCCTCCGTTTTGGAGGCCGCCATCATGTTCAAGGGCTCCTCCTTCGATAGTCTCAGGTAACTCGAGGTATAATCCGACTGCTCCAGTGGCACAGACTCTCTGCCACTGCCGTGGTCCATGTAGAGGAGGTAGGGCGCTTGCAGCGTCAGGGATTGTATCTGGGAGTGCTGTACGAAGAAGTCAGTACCCAGTACAAAGTCAAAGGCCTCAGTGTCCATCACATAGAACCGATGGGCGATAGTCCGTGAGCCCATAGGTACCTCCAATTCACAGTCCCCGCAGCTGTGCACCACATGTCCATCCCCCATGCGTATAGCGGCGGTGGTCATGGTGTTCTTCAGGCTCCCACAAGGTAAATTTTTCTTGGCCACTATAGATATGGTGGCGCCAGTGTCCAATACCCCCAGGTATTCGCGTCCCCCTAGTCGGATACGTACCCAAAACACAAGGTCTTGGGTGCCACCAGAGCGTCCCCGTCAGAACTCCGCGGGACAGGTCACCTCGAACCCCTTGTTCCGCAGTTTGCGGGCCATCCTCATGAAACGGCTCCTCTTCTTAGCGTTGCCGTCATCAGCACCTTCATGCTCACGCTTGGCTCCTTGTTCTTGCTGGGCCTGCGTTTGTGAGCGTGTGGTAGGACCAGACTGCCCTCCAGAGGGCTCGGAGTTCCCCCCTGGATTAGGGTTCGGGTTGCCTCCGTTCTTGTCCTTCTTCTTGTTGTCGGGCTGGCGGTTAGCGCCTCCTCCTCGTCCACCTTGACCCTTGTCTTGACCACCTTGACCACGTCCTTTCGACTTGCCCTTGCCGGAGTCGTTGCCTTTGCCTTTGCCTCCACTTTTGCTTGAGCCTTTGCCAGGATCTTCCCCTTTAAGCTTCGCCGATAGGCGTTGCTTCTGGTAGCACTGATCCTCGTAGTGCTTCCGCTTACCGCAGAATGCACACGTGATGGTGCACCGGTAATGATCCGGCAGCTTCGCTTTTGCGCCGGTGTTCTTCTCCTGCTGCTTCCCCTGAACTACGAAGCAGTCTCGCTGCTCGCAGTCAGAGGCGTGCTGCAGGTGGCCCTGCTCGTCTCTGGCATCACACAAGAATAGCTCCTTCACGTTCTCAATGGTACGGGCGTGGGCGTGTTTGGGGGTAGTCCCCTGCCCAGGTCGGGACCCTTGGTACCCTTTGCCTCCAGAACCTCCACCACCAGGACGGTAGTTGTTCAAGTGCTGGTCGCTCTCCTTCTCCAGCGCCAGCTCCAAGAGTAGCACGCACAGATCCTCGTGGTGGAGGGATCTAGCCTTGCGCTCCGCCGTCGAACAGCACTCGTCCCATAGCTCTCGAGGGAGCTTGGCCACCAACCAGAACAGCAGGTCGTCGCTGCTGTAGGAACCGGGCGTCAGTCGTCCAGCCCACTGATCCAAGTCAGCCAACAGCTCAGAGACCCTGCCAGGTTTGGGGTTGTTGGGCAGCACGGGCAGGTCCTGGATCTCGACCCTGATGGAGAGGTCGGTTTCGTAGGTCGGGTACTGCCTCTCCAGGGCAACCAACACATCGGCAAAGGTGGCGGAGTTAGTCACGATCTGCCTGACCTGCTTCTCCAGGTACTTGGTCTTGGAGCACTGCAGGAGCAGATCGCACTTCACTCGCCCACTAGCGTGGGTTTGGCCGGTCAGTCGTAGAAACCGGCCAAAGTTCTCAGCGAACTCGCTGAGGTCCTTGCCTGTGGACTGAGGCAGGTTCACCACGGTTTTGGAGGTGGCAATAGCCTTCGCCTCCTGACTCCTGCGTCCTTCAGGGCGTCGGGTCTTCTCCTTCTTCTTCTTCTTCTTCTTACCCTTGGGGTCCTCGGGGTCCTCAGGGTCATCGTCATCTGAGGGCGAAGAAGAATCCATCGACGGAGGCTCGTCATCGGAGGGGTCTCCGCCAAGATCACTAGAGCCATAAGGCTCTACATCCACCATAGCCCTCAAGGCTGTTAGCCCCAGCCGGTCCAGCTCGGCCCTCGTCGAGTTCGTCACGTGGCTGTAGGGCGGCTGGGCCGTTCTCGGCACGAAGGGACTTCTCGGAATAGCTGCAGGCGTCGGCATCGGTGTGCTCCTCAGGATCCCCAGGGTGTTTGTCAACCCTGCCGTCAGGTGGTTAGCCTGTACTCGGTGGGGTGACATTCCCACCGAGATAGGTGACGCTTGGGGCGGGATCATCAGGGGCTCCAGCTTCTCACGGATCTCTTGTGTGAGGTCGCCCACGATTTTTGAAGTGGCTCCTCGGAGCACCTCGTTGATCTCCGACCGCGTCAGGGACCTGTTGGAGGATCTCCCCGATCCTCTACTCCTGCCTCCAAGGGACTCAGGTCCTCTCCTCAACCCACTCAGGGGTGCATACCCAGGTGCATACCCAGGAACATCCACATAGGTTCCAGTAGCGGGTAGTGGATGGGGACATTCAGCCGCATACCATCGCGGCGCAGAGCTGGAAGCCACCGGCTCACTGGCAGTAGTTGCCTCAAGAAGCGCAGTGGTAGGTGGGCCCATACCATAGGCGGGGTAGGGAGGCATGCCAGTTAAGCCTGTGCCCTCTGCCATAGGCGGGTTGGTTGTCGAAGTGGATGTTGCAGCGGCTGGGAGTGTGGCCGTTAAAGGAGAGGGTGATGCGTGGAGGCCAGAAGCGCTTGGTGCGCCTTCGAAGGTAGGGACATTCGTCAGGTCTTGCCCCCGCTCCTCTCCTTCGTCTGCTCCTTCTCCAGCATCCTTCTCGCTCTCTCTCTTCCTCTTCACAGGCTGAGTGGTGACCACCTCCTCGACAGACAGGGCCCCGAAGGCCGTCTGGAGTCCATCCAGGGAGTCCTCAGCCGCATCCACTGGCCCATGTAAGGGCTCCGCTGAAGGTACAGCGCCAGGCGCTGGCCTTGCCGGCGCCTCAGGCGCTGGCGCTGTCTTCGCGTCGGCGTCCTCCTTTCTTGGATCCATCTTCTTTCACTCTTCTGCTTATATTTGCCCGTACTCGGCGCACTGGATGTACGGCACGGGGTTGCTGCCGTTGCGCAGAGACAGGCTGCCTCTGGCTACCAGAAAAGTTTATAGTGTTTTCAGCACTGTGTTTTTGCTTCTCCTGCTGCTTGCTGTAGGTGTAGGATTTCCTGCTGCTTGTTTTGGAAGATGAAAACCTTTTGTTTGCAGAAATAGAGTCAATCCAGGATAACCCAAACCAGTAGTGTGCAAGGAGAAGAGAATCAGGATCAAAGCATGAAGGGCTGCAGTGTAAACAGTGAAAGATGATTGGATATTCACAGAAACTGCAACTCAGGTCACAAATGACTGCATATTCACATAGATAGCTGAAATGCTTTTGGAAAAGAGTTAGAAAACTGCCCCATGGTCACTCTCTCTCCATAGTGCCATCTGAGGAGATGTGCACTCTTTGTTTTGGGTCCCATATGTGCTGAGGTGGCAGGGCATGTGGCGATGAGGTCACTGCCATGTCACGTGGGATCTTCCTACTTAGCTAGGCTGACCAGGAATTGAACCCAGGACCTCTCAAAAAGAGGTGCCCAGCCCCCTAGGGTGCATACCACTAGGATAGCTAAGAATTCATGGAAAAACATAGATAAATTCATAGGCTCTACCTTAGGTATGTCAGTGCTCAGTCAACTCAGGAAAAGATGAATAGCTTCACATTGAAAGGGGATTAAGGGGTCCACTCCATATCCTGATTGGGTGTTTAGTTCCATAGGTCAAAATGTGTTGTCACCAGTTTTGGTGGGACCAATACTAAGATTAAAATGCATGGATGCTCAGTGCATCTCTAATACAACTAGAGTATGCCTCAAAGCATTGGAAAAGCACTTTTTCTTACTGCTTGTACTCGATGAGCTCAAACTCCCACAGCGGTAGGTGACGCTTCGGGAGGAATCAGGGGCTCGAGTTTAGCCCAAATTTCTTGAGGTAGATCACCAACAATTTCAGAGGTGGCTCCTCGGAGAGCCTCTGGTATCTCCGACCACGTAAGGGATCTGTTGGAGGATCTTCCAGATATTCTACTCCTTCCACCAAGCGACTCAGGGCCACGTAGGCCACTCAGAGAAGTCAATCGAGGTGCTGGCATAGTATAGCCAGGATCGGGTGCCGCATAGCCAGGTATCCCAGTCATGTACACGCCCGCCGCTGGTCTGTAATAGCCATTTTCATAGCGGCGCGACATAGGCTCAGAAACACGGATGTAGGTGGAGCTGGATGTCACCGGTTCGCTGACTGCAGTTGCCATAGGTGGCACAGTTGCGGCTGCAGTCACCCCATAGGTGGGGTAAGGCATCCCAGTAAGGCCTCGACCCTCAGCCATAGATGGACTGGTTGTGGGTGACGATGTAGCTGGATGTGTGGCTGGGAGTGTAGCGGTTGTTCGCGAGGCTACTGCAGGGTAATCTGAGGCGCTCGGCGCGCACTCCACAGGTGTGTCCTCGAAGGGCGCCTGGTCAGATGGTCTGGATCCATCTCCAGGGTATACCTCTTTGGCCCCCGTGTCCACTGCTTGCCTCTCCTTCTCCTTCTCTTTGCCTCCAGGACCTCGCACGGATAGACCACTGAAGGCCGCTCTCAAGCCCTCCATAGAATCATCCCCCAGCCCACTTAAGGGCACTGAAGGTACAGGCTCCTCAGGTCCAGGTTCACCAGCAGGTTTGGGCGCTGGCGCTGGCTTGGCTGGTGCCAATGAGGGCGCGGTTGTCTCGGCAGTGTCCTGGGTGTCCATATTGTATTTCTCCGCCCTTCAGTGGAGTCAGTCTCGACATACTGGTTGTACTGCACGGGGTTGCAGGTACGCAAAGACTGAAAACCTCTGCTACCGGAACGTTAGAACAGGCCTTCGGTGTTGATTGCTTTGATGACATTTTTTTGTTGATGCCCCTGCTTGCTCCTGCTGCTTCTTGATGTAGTTCAGGCTTTCCAAACAAATAAGCTTTGATGAAATCAAACCAAATAAATACCCACAGTCTCAAGGCAAAGGACCACAGGATCAAATCCACAACATGAAGGGCTGCAGTGAAAGGAGATAATGTAGCAACAAAGGAAACTCACAATAACTACAGATTTATGAAACGATAGTTAAAAAATATCCTACAAACATGGAAAAACTGCCCACATGGGCATGCTCTCTTTTTTAGTGCCATCTAGAGATGTGCACTCTTTGTATTTGGGTCCCCTAGGTGCTGAGGTGGCATGGCTTGTGGCGCTGAGGTCACTTCCATGTCACATGGGATATTCCTACTTAGCTAGGCTCACACGGAATTGAACCCAGGACCTCTCAAAATGAGGTGTCACAGCCCCCTAGGGTGCAGACCAATAAGATAGCTAAGCATTCATGAGAATACATAGAAAAATGTATAGCCTCTGGATCAATGTCAGCGCCTCAGTCAGTCCATGAAATGGTGCATAAGTCCAATCAGTTGGGGGGTCAGGGGTCCACATAACATCCATTGTTGAATGCTTGGCTTTATACGTCAAAATGTCTTATCACACCTTTTGTGATAGGCCAATACTAAGATAAAAATGAGTTATGCCTTTAGGCCTCTTTATAACAACTAAGGCTAACCTTTGGAAAATACACTTTTTCTTACTTGGGGACTACCCCCAACACTGCAGCCTCTGTTTCCTGGTGACTAAGCCTGGGTCTACAGCCAAACGGCTGGTAGTGGACTGTGGAGGGCTGAACAAGAAGACGTTGAACCACTCAGGGTCCATTCCTAACATGGAGTCAACCCTCGAGAAGATAGCCTCCTGCCGCTACAAGACGAAGATGGACAAGCGGAGTACATTCTGGCAAGTGGACCTGACGCCCAATGCCCAGCAGCTCCTAGCCTTCATCACCCCTCAGGGGAGGGTTTTCAAGTGGAAAGTCATGCCCTCCGGCGTGGCTAACGCACCGGCTCTTTTTCAAGAGCTGATGAACAAGATCCTATCCATCCTACGTCGAAGACCTGTGATGCAAGAACTCATATCCCGGGGCGCCGAGATGGAAGCACACATCGAAGACGTATGCCTGGGAACGAACATTCAAGAGGACCAACTAATCTTCTTGGGCGAGTTCTTTGCAGTCTGCCAGGAGAACCACACCAGACTCAAGCTGGAGAAGTGTGAATTCATGCAGGAGACTATGCACTACCTGGGGCTCGACATCGGGTATGGGTGGTGCACCCCTAGCGGCCTCTAAGGCCAAACCCCTGATGGATGCGAAGGTACAACATGAAGACCCCAAGAAAGGACTCCATGATGCACGCTGTTTCATCAGGGCCTGCAACTTCTACCGCCACCACATCAAGAATTTCACCTACACCAGCGCCATCCTGACGGATCTCATCAAGAAGAGTACTACCTGGCGCTGGGGCCCTCAAGAACAACAAGCGTTTGACGAGCTCAAGGACAAAGTGGCCAACGCCAGGTGCCTGGGCGTGCCTAGAGCACAAGAGGATATTATCCTGGTGACTGACACCAGCAATGTGGGCGGAGGTCAAACGTTGTCACAGTGGCAAGCACTAGAGAAGCAGGAGTTCGACTCGGCCATTTTCCAACGGGGTACTGATTGACTAAACCGAGACAGTACTCTCAAGCACAGCTACCCGGACGACAAACGGGTCTTGGTACCCCTAGGTCATTGGAACTGGAAATGGAACCAGGCCCGGGGTAACTACTCTACCTATGAGCAGGAACTGCTCGCGGGTATGCTAGTGCTATCCTCTCATTCAAAGAAGGTCTGTAGGACCAGCCCCTGCCATAGTGCGAGCTCTACCGCCTATACCCGATTTCTCCACCCTCTCTCCCGTGACTGCAATTGTCCTTGACCTCACCATTGCTTCCAAGTTTCGCCAATTTTAAATTCCAAAATTCCTGCTACTACCCTTGGTAACCCCTGGCCACAAAATCCAAACAAATCCCGTTGGTACACCCTTGGCAACCCCTGCAGTAAAAACCTAACACTTGAAGAATAGAATCGAGTGAACATGACCAGTGCAGTCCAAATAATCGATCACCAAATGGAGTTGAGTGTGACCTCATCAATACATGGACATGATCATGGAGAAGGGAACAAATGAGACAATGTCGGGCAAAGGGAGAGGAAGAAACAGAAGTATAAGTGAAGCCCTGGAAAAGAGTATGCAATTATCGAAGACGATGTTGCATCCCTACTCCAAGAATCGATTTTATATACCATGCACACTCGAACTACGGACATATGACGCCATGCGGACACAACCTCGGTTCACCACATTAAGGAAAATGACATTGATTCTCGGGGCTCATGCGCGACAAAATGACATCAATGACGTCCATATGGCACATGGCGGAACACAAGGAAATGATACACGACAAAATGGCATCATCGGATTCTCCATAAGCGTGGCCCACATGGCCCATCCTCATTCTTGCCTTCGTTTCCTTGCTTAGATGTGCCTTAGTGTCGTGCATTCAACCAAACTACGTGATTTTTGCGCAAAAATCTATTATGCTTGGTTTTTGTAAGTGAAATCAGCTTCCGTCTAGAGGTTTGGGTACTAGGGTGCTCCCCGAAAGGTCAAAAATGCATTGAGAATGGTATGGGTAAATAATGATTGCAAGTTAGAAGGATAAAGGCATTAAGTCAAATCAGTGAAAATATTCTGAAAAGGAAGTGGATTCAGTGCAAGCAGTGAAAAAAGATGGAGTGCCAAGAGGTGCCATCCCGGTTGTGCTGATGCGCAATTTGGCTGTGGGGAACACTTATACGATAATAATTTATGTCCAAGGTGGCAAGTTAGAAGGAAGCGAAAAAAGTGAAAAAGTGAAAAAGGTACTAAAGTAGAAGTGAAATCAGTTTTGTGACGAAGGGTCAGCTTCAGGATGACAGTGCAAGACGGCAAAAACTTGAATTGAGAAGCATGAGCTCCAAATATGAGGAATGTCCCACTGTGGATCAAGTGTGACACCCCGGCCTCCGTCAACACAAAGTACGGCATGGCCACATACATGACTTGTCCACACTCATGAATCACCAAAGAGCTTGCAATGAGGATCACCAAATATGAACCAGGAGAATGACCTCATAGCAATACCTGACACCTGGCATGTGTGACAACTTCCATATACCATCATGCTGGCAATGCCTCGGTACTTCACAGCGGGCGCCGGGTGCCTATCAGATAGCAAGTACATACACGATGGCCAGCAAGGGAATAGACTTGGCGGCTTTACTTGATGCTCGCAAACAAGACATCAAGAAGGGCCAGCCCACCAAACCTCACCTGTTTAGTGTACGCTGCATACCAACTGCTCGGCTCCTGCGTTTAGAGTATTGCGGACCAAAGGCACAAGCAAAATGTAAAGCCAACACAAGACATACACCTCATGCCCTCACATGGTTGGACATGCCACTCAGTCCCATCACCTGGTGTCTAATTGCTTGGGAACCAAAGGCATTGACAAACATAAATTGTCATGTGCATTAGAAACCATCCACACATGGATATGTCAAACCAATATTGCCTAATTGCATGTTCTTGTGACACCGGACCAATTCAATGCATGCTACTTGGAGAGAGATTGAGCAGGAGTGCTTGGGTAAGAAGATGCCCCTGGTCACATGAAGAGACCTAGACCCGGCCCGCAGAGAGAGTGCATGGAGAGATATCCCGGGTCCAAAGAGAGCACATCTGACAGGTGGTGAGATTCTCCTATCCCCAGGAGAGATTGTCCCGCCTCCAAGAGAGATGGTCCCGCCCCCATCCAGGCCTTGAGAGAGATGGTCCCGCCCCTGTCCATGTCCTGAGAGAGAGACCCTCACCCATCCATGCCCAGGAGACAGAACCTAACCAATCCATGGCCGAAGAGAGATAACCTAACCAATCCATGGCCCAGGAGGGAGGGCCTGACCTCACCAAAACCCAATCCCGAGCGCATAGCCTAGCCATGACCCATGGGAGCATGCATATGGAGAGAAACCTTCGCCTAGCCATGACCCATGAAGGCATGCATGCAGTTGAAGTGAGAATCACCGACATAGATTGAGGATTATCCCTACACCTAATTGCCAAATCAAATGAGCTGTCCTCATGCCATGACATATTTCATGTGGGCAAAGGGGGGATAGTGGATCACCAGCCGTGTTTGACCAATGATATGAATTCACCGAAGTGTTCGACCAATGACATGATTTCACCGAAGGTCCCCGGAGTAAGACAGCAAATGAGAGGTTAACAACCAGGGGCATAAGTGCCATTCTCCACCCTTAGCATGTTCACCCATTGCACGTGCACACACCATGTTCAACACACACAATCACCAAAGATTGACCCTCTTTGATTCCGTGGGAGATTAAGTTGTCATGACACATGCAAAGCAAACAAATGACAAGCCAAGGAATGAAAAATTGCTTTGCCTTGCGGAGCAATGACCGAGTTTTTTTCTTCCCTTCCGGTGCGCCTACCTCAGCCACATCAACTTCCACTTCGGGTTCCACTAGGGCCCCTCCAGCATCAAGGGACTCGTGGTCCCCCATGCACGTAGGCGTGGCACTGCCAAAGCAGATGCACCCATTAACGTGCACCGGTCTCCTCCGAAGTGCCGTGATGCACCCAAGATCGACAGCCGGTGTGGGCGGAGGCACCACACCAGTGTTTAGCCAGATCCTTAACTCCGGGCCTTCTATCATCCACTGGAGTCGCCCTAGCTTCCGATTCGTTTCCATTTCAGTAACAGTGTAGAACTAACACTATTAGCACCCGTTGGGAAGAATTTTCAAACGATTGGCCCGCAATGAGGAACACAGGGCACGCGCACGTCAACAGGAACACAAGAAGGGCGCGTGCACACACAACAGGCCTGGTCCGAGGAAGAAATGTTAAATACTCCATCCTGTGGTTTATGAATAATATAATTATGGAATTCTCCTCAAATTATATCCGAAATCGCTGAAATCGCGGAAATCGCCCCAAAATGGAACACTGCAGCCAATTGGGATCCGAAGCGGCTTGACCCCCCTTCCGAGAGCATTGTCCCCTGCCCGGAAAGAGAAAAAGAGGACGGGAGGATCCCGGTTGTTCTTTTGGCACCCCCCTCATTGTGGGAGGGTACCACATACACCGTGGCCACCCGCCCAAGTAATCGGGGGGGGCAAAAGAAGTCAAAAAAAATGAACCCCCTCCTGTCACCACCAAAACCTAAAAGCATAGGCTTGGCGGATCAAAGATACACAAAAGCAACGTCGTTGACCGGTCTACAGAAAAGGACCACAAACAGATATATGAAGCTTGACATGCACATCCAGAACCCCTCACATGATCCGCACTCCCACGAAGAGACATGGGAGTAATGGACCACCTCCGGGAGAAATTGGCGTTTCGGGGGGGGGTCATCATGCATCATGACAAGCGTAGACACAAACAATGTAGAGAAATTTTTTTTTCATTTTTTTTCGGAAAAAACGTTTCGGAAAAAAACTTTTTTGGCCCAATTTCCGGAGTCACAGGACTCTAGGTGCAGGATGAGCTCAAACGGACGTCGCCATCGCATCCGGCTCGCGAAAAAATGGTCGTGGATCTGGTCAGATGGTTCCAAGGTGCCCAAAATGCGGAGAAAGGGGAAAACAATTTTCTACTAAAAATAGTAACATTTGTTACCTAATATGGCGCAGGTGAAAGATTAAGATCTCCGAGCTGAGGGACCCTGGAGGGAAACTGACCTCACCAATGCGACGGCAACAGATATCGGGTGGCTGCGGATTCAGACAGAACGCGAAACGGAGCCGGTTGGACCAAGTTCTGAAAATAGAAATTTTGTTACTAAAAATGAAACAAATGTTCTAAAAATTGAACATGGTGTGCTCAAAATAGAAATGGCACTTGAGGAGGTGTTTAGCACATCTGGTGGTCTCCATTGCGTCCGGCAACCTCCCAATAGGTCAAATTGCACCAAAGAGTAGCAAAAACAAAGCAACAACACCACGTGGGTAAGGAGAGCAAAGCAAATAAATATCAACTTTATATCCCCCGCAAACTCTGGAATTCCAACCCAGAAGTCCACGAACGATCCCATACAGCGGGGGTGTCGCTCCCGCCGATGAAACCAGACCGGGTGGTCAGGAGCAGAGGTTGCAGTGGCATGGGCAGCAACATTGCCTGGCACAGAAGACATAACGATAGTGTTGACTGAATAGTATCCTGCAAACTGATATGGTACACATAGCCAATGAAATACCTGATATGCACATATGAGAAATCTACCCTATCATCCACTAATTGATATAACTACTAAACATCCAACATTGCCTTATCTATCCCACATCCTATGTTCCTGGAATATGATATACCCTATCCCATATATATCCCATGTATAGGGCCATATAATGTTCCCTTAGGGGTAATATGCCAGGGTAGGGTTGTGACCTGCTTCACCCCCCCACTTCAAACGACTGCCACGGGCAGGAAGTATATGCCCAAGAGGAACGTAGCAGTCACAAACAGCAGAAATGGCAGGTTAGCAGGATTCCCTCCCACAGGGAATCGAACCTACGCAGGCAATTGCGGAAGCGGCCGCACGGCCGCTGAAGTAGCTCTGATCGGTGGGAATCGAACCAACACAGAAATCTGTAAAATCACCAGCGGGATCCCGCAAATCCCGCTCCACTTAGTAGGCGAAATTGCGAGCTGTTGCGCGCAGAGTCTGGTCCCCGCGTGTCGCTAAAGGCATGTGGGGTCCAGCAGGTAAAGGCAGGTAGTTTTTCAAAGAATTAAAACCAGAGGGAAAGTGGAATCACAGTTTTAAACAAAACTGAAGGTAATGGTACATGCGAAGCGGTGCGACGCGAAAGTGCAAAAATTTCACATTTTGAAAAAACTGCCAGGAGTATTGACTGGAGCGTCCAACAGTAGCGTAGGACTGTGCCTGCACAAGGGAGCACGTGGGAAAGTAGTAATAGAGGTCAGGGATGCATTGATGAAGTTGTCTTATGCACACTCAGTCTTGTGCCTGCATCTGTCTTGTGCATGCTTAGGCCATTTGACAAACATGGCCACGATGGCCCCACAGTGCGCGCGGTAGCTCACTTAGTAGTGAAAAGAGGTCACGATGACCTCAGGGTAAATGATCGGCGATCACTTGGGCCCAAACTAAAACACGGGTACGATGCCCACACCTTGCACCCACGTGCGGTAGACCGTTTATGAGGGCTTGATGTGCTTGACGTTCTTGATGTGCTTGCCCGTAACGCTTGTAGTAATGAGTGAGCTCTTGCTTGTAAGATGTAAGCTTGCTTGATTACTTGCTTGCGAAAGACCGAGACAAGGCCTAGCCGAAGGCCCACTTGTCAAACAGACCAGACACCAAGAAGGATGAACCTGTGGGGTGAGGACCTGTGTGGAACGGACCAGCATGGATGAATAGATCGTGAACCAGTCAGGGTTGTGGCTGTATGTTACGGGCACGGCTCAGCCAAGGGTCGTGTCCGTGTAGATGTCTAATTTAGCATGTGTGTCACACGTGATGCACCACATAGAGGGTAATGTAGGAGGTACGGAGATGGAATGAGGGTGTGAGTAGACAAACTTAAGTAGACAAACCTCATAACCATATAACAATAACCTGACCTCACTGCTAACCCCTCACCTAGGGGCCATACTACATATACATATCACATGTACACATAATAGAACGATGCACGCTGACAAACACAAGACACACTTGTGTGCGCACACCCATTGGCAGGGCAGAGTGTGGGTCCCGCGGTGGCGGCCTTGGGGCACGTGATGGGGGCACCCCGCACATACCACACGCGCAAGAGCTTCCACAAACTACTCGCGCACACACAACAAACAGTAAGCATATCCACAATAGAACAAGTGTATAGATATGCCACCTTGTTGCTTATTGTTCGTGTGTGTCTTGGGGGCGTGCGTATAAACACTTAGGTTAGCTTGCGTGTTACCTTTGTCAGTGGGTGTGTCACCAGCAGGCTGTAGCGCAGGGGGTCACCTCCATGTTGCAAATTGGGGAGGTCGCCCGTACGGTCCTGCTGGTGTATCAGCCCACCCTACTCTCCGGGCGCACGATGACACGCCCCGAAGGAGTTTTACTCCACCAACCCCTCTACACCGTGTATGACGGTTCATGTTTACACCTCCGTGTGTAAACTTGGGCCGGTGTACACGGCTAAAAAACCCCAAAGGTAGGTGTCAATCTAGGTCTTGCTTCTTCGGGGGGCGGGTGATAACCAACGTAATAGGCAACCATATAACCCCGTAACTAAATTAATGGCATGCACACACACACGCTACCATTGGCCACGGACACACCCGGTTTTGGTGTGTCTCGGATAGAGAGACTCGTGTGTGTTGTGGAAATCCAAGTCCACGCACGGGTCTCTATAAGGAAAAATGCCACACCCATATCCCAACCCGTTTGGTTGGGTGTTGGGATAGAGGACCCCTCCGGGGTTGTGGAAATCCAAGTCCACTCGTGGGGAACTCTAGAGAAAACATTAACATACATATTCTCTCATAAACATATGCATGTGCACACTCGTCCTTTTCGTTCCTTCCGTCATGTTGTTTGTTCCCTTTCAATGCAGGCAGGAATTCCCCCGTGAAATTCATCAAGGACATGAAGAGCACACCAAGCCAGCATGTGGCCCCATGCAATGGCAATAAAGGGTACTCACTCCCCACCCGGGCACACATAGCGACCGGGGACAAATACCCAGGCGGCGGAGATGGCCAAAATCCGCAACGCCACCCTATGCCTTTGAATACCCCACCCACTCATAGAGTGACGGGGCAAAGGCACCCATTGCAGTTCATATTAGAATACTTGTATTGTAAAGGACGACCCCTCACGCTAGGCTTAAGTCCCCGCCGTATGTAGTGGCAATTTTGCACGCAACGAAATTGTTTCCACGTAATGTGAGCCGCACGAGTACTTCGTACCTTGTATACCTACCCTCGTGTGGACAAGGGCAAATCGGTGGAAAACCATCACGCCCAACACAAAAAGGGAAAATGGCTTCTACCCGCCAACCCAGCGAAGTTTTCAAGCCTTCGCCATTTTGAGCAAATGTTTTAGCTCGTTGGCTTGGTTCACGGGTCAGGGACGGTCTTGGGGTCGTGGTTACGGTACGGGGCGGCACTCCGGAACCTTGCAAGCACCAGCATGCGTAAAACCCGGTAGAGTCTTTCGGAAGTGCTTGCCACGTTGTTAGCACCCTTGACGGGAGGCGTCATCGTGGGCAGCACTTTGTCCTGGTGGTGGTAGGAGTGCTCCGGTAAGACCCAAGGATAGGGGTTTGAATGGCATTAAGACCCCTGAAAGAACACGTCCCACTTCCGCCCCAGGCTATATGCCACGCCACCCCACCCCAAGGACTCTCAAGCCTTTAGCGGTGAGAGAGGTAGACGGTGGGGTAAACCTGCGGTACCCACCGCCCTGCTCTGGTGGATATTTTTGTAACCGAGGAGCGCGCCGTGCATGCACATCTTCTTTCCTGTCTCCCACCGCTTCTCGGTCTCTCCTCCCTTCGCCAAACAATAATATATCCCATATTGGTTAGGGTTTTCTTTTCGTGGCTTGCTCATGACAGCGGTCCACCAAGGTGGGCGAGGATGTCAACGGTTTGGGTGAGATTCTGTTTCTGCAAGTAATCTCTCCAAACTTTGTTGTAGGACGGTAAGAAGGTTTCAACGGGTTCCTCGGTATCCCAATCCTTGATATAACCCTCCCACCGCACCTTGAAGAGAAGTCTCTTGCGGTAAGTACGGTGACTTAATATTTTCCTGACATTATAGGTGTCCTCCTCAAACTGGGAGGGCACTCTAGCAACCTCCTCCGTGTAATTTAGAGGCACGGGGGAGGGAGGGGAGTTGACCGTTTTCATTAAACAATCACCGTGGACGTCAACTAACCTCCGTTGGTCCACTTGAATAACATAGAGGTTGTGCGCCTTCTTGGCCACAACCTCATAGGGCCCATCCCAATAGGGACAAGTGTTATCGCCAAGATTTTTGCGTTGGCGACGGACCCATACGTGGTCCCCTTTTGAGAAATTTTGGGACATCCTCCTACTCTTATTATACCTCTGAGCCATTGTCTCTTGCACTTGAATCATCGCCCTCCGTGCAAGAGCAATAAGCTCCTCACGCCGTTGGAAGTAGTCAGCGGCGTCTTGGGCCACCCCCTTAGGCTCAGCAAGAGGAGGCCCCTGAGTACAGTTGTGTTTACCAAACACAATCTCGTTAGGTGTATAACCTGAAGGACCTGTAGTCTCATGCCACGCTCGTACAACGGCGGGCGAAACCTCTACCCAATTATTGCCTTTCCTCAACGTAAGGGCTTTAGCAACGGCACGCCTTAGCTGCCTGCCAGTATTTTCGGCCTTGCCATTACCTTGGTGCCTACCCGCGAGACGCATAGTCGAGCGGGCACCGATCTTAGAACAAAAGGTTTGGAAATATTGGCTCACAAATCGTGGCCCACGGTCGGAGCATATTTCACAAGGGGCTCCGAACCTATCCACCCAGCGCTCCATTACCAAATGGGCCGCTCTTCTCCCCGTTAGCCCTTCATCCTTGTCTTCATGACGGGGTTTAGGAATAGGGATCGCGATGAGGTAGCCGGAAAGCCGGCATACACATAGGAGCATTCGGTCATACACCTCTCCATCATGGGAGGTGGAAGGGTAGTGAAACACATCAAGCACTATGGAGTCCATTGGCTCAATAGGTATAGGCATGGGGGTCATGTACCCTTGCTTTCGCTTGGTGTCATGCGTGTGAATGGCACATGAAGGACACGTTTCACATTGCAATTCCACTGCTTTGTACAACCCCTCACCTTCCACACCATGGTTAATTTGCTTCCAGTGTTTTTCCACCCTGGAGGTAGTTAAGTGAAGTGCATCATGGTATTCGGCCACCAGACAATGCACTAGCGGCGTAGGAACACACCGCCGTACATTACGGACAAGCTTGTTATCCACCAACCTCACTCCATCTTGGAAGCTCCCATTCAAGGCATCATGCCACCTTTTCTTGTAGCGTTGGGAATTTGGGTAGTGTTAAGCCCAATTTATCTCAAAAACATTGGGAGCATCCTCCCCATGTATAGGAGTTGCCTTCTTGTGGGACTTCCAACATTTTTTTATCTTGACAATTCGCTCCAGTCTCCGAAGCTTTCTCTTTGGCTTCAGCCCCCTCCCCCACTGGAGGCGAGGCCAGAGGGGGTGGATCACACGCGGGCGCCCCTTGAGCCCGAGGCGCCGCTTTAGACCTAGTAACAACGGGCGCCACAACCGCCATAAATACAAGGGGGCGGGCGAGAAGTTCCTCCTTCTCGGCCGCCATCATGTCCTCCACATCCCCGGCCGCTTGGGCCGTCCCATGTATGGACACATCACCCAACGCCGGGTTAGCAGGGTAAGCCCGACGGGACAAGAAATCTCCCACGGGGTTCACAGGCCCCGGAGTGTAAACCACATGGAGGTCAAATTTAGAGAACAACTCATGCCAACGTGCTTGGCGTGGAGAGGGACCCCCCACGGTTTTGAGGTCCTCCGTAGCCCAATTTGCAAGGCTACGGTGGTCTGTACGGACCTCCCCGCGCTTGTTCCCCACCCAACCATGCCACTTTAAAAGTGCCGCCACTATGGCGTAGCATTCTTTCTCCCGAGGGCTCCAATTCAATTGGCTGCCTGACAATTTGCGGGAGAAAAAGGCAAGGGGGCGTAGGGCACCATCGGGGCCTTCCTGCTGTAGGGCGGCCCCCCACCGCGCAATTACTAGCGTCCGGGGTGAGGACAAAGTCCTTATCCCAATCGGCTAGTTGGAGGGGAACAATGTCCGTAGTAGCACGCTTGAGCTTCAAAAAGGCCTCGTTAGCCGAAGCATTCTATGTTAGGCCTATCTTTTTGCCATTCTTATGGTTAGGCAAATTCTCCAACATCTCAATCAAAGGGGTAGCTATGGAGGCGTGGTTTTGGACATAGCCCGAATGATAGTTGGCGAGCCCCAAGAACCCCCAGAGCTCCCCAACATTATCCGGTTTGTCCCAACGCTCAAGCGCCAACATTTTCCCTGGCGCCGGCCGACGTGTGCCATTTTTCAACACATGGCCACAAAACTCAACCGAACGAACAAAGAGATTGGTTTGCTAACTGAAGCAACGAACTCTTCTTTTCGTAGCCTATCCAAAACGGCACGCACGTCGCGGTCGTGGTTAGCCAATAGCTCCTCCTCCATCGCACTGGAGGAACCAATAATAATATCATCAATATATACGTCCGCACAATCCAAACCCTGCAAGACATGGTCCATGACCCGCTGAAAAACAGCGGGCCCATTCTTGATACCCATAGGTATAACACGCCATTGGTATCTCTCACCTGCCAAATTCATGGCGGTCTTAGCCCGGGACTCAGGGTGAAGGGGAATTTGATGAAACCCTTTACTCAGGTCCACAATAGTGAAAATCTTGTGTTTGGATTGATTTTCCAACAAGTTTTGAATGAGGGGGAGGGGGTGTGCGTCGGGGAAGGTAGCCTCATTAAGTCGGTGGTAGTCCATCACGAGGCGTCATTTTCCTTTCTCTTTCTTGGGCGCAACGAAACCGTTGGACGCCCATTCGGAGGCAGGGCACGGCTCAATCCAGCCACGAGCCAAAAGGTCCTCCACTATTTCTTGCTCCGCCGCGTCACGCTCCCCCACCAACCGTATAGGCTTCACAGACTTGGGTTTGGCGTTCGGGTATAGGTCAAGTTTAGCAAACCCCAACCGCTCCGTACCACGGACCTTAGGGTGTTCCTGGCCCGGACAGAGACGAACCTCCCCACTAAAAACATCCCGCTCGTAGTCCGCGAGGATGCGCCTCCTCATGAGCTCCACCTCCGGAGACACAATAGGCTCTTGGGTGGTGACAACGCCACCTACACGAGAAGCCGCCAACAATCGTGTGGCGCCTTTAGTTTTCGGTAACACTTAACGGTAGTGGCCCTTCCACCCAATAAGGCTTGTTCAATTTTCGCAATGCGTGAACACACGCATTCTTGTGCCTCCAAATTTTCGGGGGTAGGATCAAGAGTTACGGGCGCGAGGAGTTTTTTATGGGTCGCCTGATACGTGAGGGTGCGCATCGAAACCAAATGGTTAGGCAGCCTTTCATCCTCCGATTCTTCCTCCGAGGTCATGCCCGGCTCGCCATCCGTGTTGGGGCTAGAGACGGCCGGTGCCAAAACGGAGGCCACATGACATTTAGTGGCCGCCAGATTTTCCTCCGCAATACCACCATCCACGTATAGCACCACCGTGGACCAACCCCATTGAGGAAGGGGTGTGAGGCGGTCATTTTGATAGAGACAGGCTTTAGTCTCCGGCCCGGGAAGGTGGTACCCTTGCAAAGTAATTTCCATAAGGGGTTTCCACCACTCCCTATGTGTCCCCTTTGGCCCTACGACGATGGCTCGTAGTTTCTCTTGCCGAATTTTCCGAACACAATCGGAAAACCGATGATAAGGAGGGCACATCCAATACAATTTGGAGGGGTCGGCGGGAGTGGAAAAGAAATCTTGAAGCGGCGAGACCCAACGGGTAGCCTGGGCCATAACCGAGACCCTATTGAAGGCGTCCACGTCGGGGTTTTTGCCAAATTGTTTTTTGACACGTGCGGCCCAATATGGCGTGAGGCCATAGTCAGACTGGGTCCACATGGACCCATCACGCCGCGTAGGTAGAACATCACGGGCAAGGGCCTCGTGAGCAAATTGAACGAGCTACAAAGCACAAGCCCGGTCCTGTACGGGGGCCACAGAGGAAGCGGTCAAGGCATAGGATATGTGTTTCTCGGCCTCAACACGGTTAGGTGGTTCGCCTCCAGGGGGCGTAACCACAATGGCCGGGGCTGGGTGCGTAGCAGTGACCACCCCAATGATTGGAACGGTTATGCCGCACACGGACTGACGTGACACCTTACCATGAATGGGTTTAACCAAAAATGGTTTGCCGGTTCGTGGAGCTTCACGGAAGTCCTCAATCCAAAAACGGGGGTGCACTGGATGGTGAGAGTACAAACAATTGACACGGGCAAAATCGCTCGCACAATGTTCATAACCCCATGGGTGCCTCAAAACCAGATCCCAAGGTAAATTCGGGACAAGGTACGGGGACACGCCATACTGGGCAACACGAGGAAGTGAAACACTACCATCCACAACCCCCGTAAATCGAATTTTGACGTCTATTTGCTCGTCCCCCCCCTGGCAAGGGCGTCTCATTGTCGGCTTGGAGTAGGCGCCTCCGTTGGGGGGATTCATATTTTTCGGAGATTTGGTCTCCAAAAACATTGGGGTTGGCCAAAGCAACCGCCTGGCACCCAAAATGCACCAAAACACGGAGGGGCTTGAATGCTCCATTGGGCAAAACAACCTGAACGAAAAGTTCGGTTCGTATCTCACTAGTCACTATATGCCCCCTCATGACTCTCGGTGGAATGCAAGCCACAGTAGTGTCACAGGGGTGCCCGAGGGTTTCTTCTTTCGAAGGGGGCGCCTCTGGGCACTCCTACCAACGTCCGCGCCCGTTCGACGCTCCCTTGCCTCCTTTATCGCCCTTGCCGCCGCCACCCTTATAACCACCACCACCCTTATCACCACCGCGACCCTTATCGCCACCCTTAGGCTTACCACCTTCAGACTTACCCGCAATGTTCCAATGAGTGTCATTGCACGGAGAATTAGGCTTACATGTCCAAAGGATGGTATTGGTGGCACCCCAATCCATCCAAGACATGTCCATCTCCGTTTGTTTACGTGTTTTCCAATGTTTGCAACACGGAACCCAAAAGGTAGGTGGTGGTTTAGGTCCGGGGTCGACGGGTTTCTTCGCCGGAGGTTTAGGGTGACCCACGGCGTTGACGGAGGTGTCAGCGGGTTCAGAGGTGTTAGGGTCCGCCGTAGCCTCCGCATTAACCGCATTCAGCGCGGTTCTATTGTGAGAGGGGAGATGAATGTACGTCACCGTCGTCTTGTCTCCCTTATTGAGGCGTTCGAGAGCTTCCCTCTCCGACACACTTTTATGGGCAAGGGCGTAGATTTCCGCAGGGTTCAAACGAGACCTACGTTGCTCCACTTTCATAGTGTAGCCGCGTGTGTGAGGTGTGTTGTTGAGTTGCAAGATCCACTCCTGTAGAGACGGGTTTTTGCAATCAACTATCACCCCCGGCCCAGAAAAGGAAACAATCCCAGGAACCGTATTGCAACGTTGAGCGCTATAATTCCTGAGTTCTTTTTTGAATGGGGCACAACCCGGCGAAGGGTCAAGGCCACTAAAATCCACCACATAGCTGTCTGGGCTATTCTTAGTAGGTAGGTAGGTGCACTCGGTTGTGGAGAGGCGCCCCATGATTCCCCCTGGCGTCGCCCCTGTGACGAACAGGAACAGGCTCCGCGCGTGAAGAGGAGAGGCGGCTTACATCCCGCTAGACCTGACTGTTGGCCCCCAACAAAGCGGCCCCGGGCAACAACGGGAGGGCTGATCGCCGCCGGCGTGACGTGCTTGTCTCGCCGAGAGGGTGTGCCCCCGTGCTTGCGCACGTCTCCTCCTTTGGGCGGAACCCTAGAGCTTCACCGGACCTTCTGGCGTATCCCGTTCCCAAGGCATGCATGCACGTTCTTGGTACTAGCGTTCCGAGGTGCTTGGGTGTCGCACGCTCCGCCTCGAGTTCCAAAGCAGCGCAGGCCTTAGGATGCAGCTTTACCCCCGGTCTCCAGATCTCGTTTGGCCGGGTCAGCTGCATGGCACGGGCTGCCTCAGTGCCCGGGCTATGGACACTGGGTTTCCTACTGTTGTGCGGCGTTTGTGTTTGGGTCCGGGTTGCGGTTGGGTGTGGGTTTAGTTAACCCCGCCAGTCCTGGCTGGGGTCTTGGGTGGGTGTGTTTGGGCAATCTTTGTTGGTGTTGTCCCTCTTTTGCCGGCTGTTTGTGGTGTTCGTGGTTGGGCTTAGGTTTTGGCCTGCTTATGGGACGTGTGTGGTTGCGTGCGCGCTCCGCTTGCCCCCCGCTGTTTCCGGTTCCGGTGTGCGTTGTGGGCGTGCGTGCTTGGATTTGGGTTTTGGCTGCGCCCCGCCTCTCCTTGGGGGGGTGTCGGGATGTGTGTGTGCTCGTGCGCCCGTCCCGCGTGGTCTCCTGCATCTCCTCGTTGGGGTTGCTGTGCGGGGGTGCGTGTTTGTGCGCGCGCCCCGCTTCTTCCCCGCCTTTCCTGGCTGGGGTGCGGTGTGTGGGCGTGCGTGCTGGGCCCGGGTCTCGGGTGTGCCCCGCTCTTTCTGGTTGGGTTGTCAGGGTGTGTTTTTTGTGCTTTTTGTTTTGGGCGTGTCTTGGTTGGGCTTTGTGGTGTCGGATGCTGGGTGTCCCTGTCCCGGGCCTTTAGGTCCCTGTCCCCCCATCCCCTTTCTTTCGGGCTGGGCTGCTGGCTCTTTTTTTTTTTTCCAGCGTGGTGTGTGTCTGCATGATTCAGTGTCCCTTTACATGGTGGGCCGCTGTTCCTGGCTTGGTGTTGCCGGTTTTGGCTGGGTGGTCCCCCTGTGCCTCTTCCGGGGTCCTGTCTTCGGTGCCGTCTGGGGGGGGGGTTTGGCCGCCTCTTGTGGTGTTGGCGGGCGGTTGGGTGGCTGTGGGCTGTTCTCTCGCCCCCCCCGCTCCCCCGCCTGTTTTTTTTTTGGGGGGCTGGGGCTGCCCGTTCCTCCCTCTGCCTTCCCTGGGCTGGCGCACGCACTGGCTAGCATTCAGTGTGGTCTTCCGGGCTGCTGTTAGCGGTTGCGTTCTGCTTGGCCGTGTTCCGGCCCCATGGGTCGGGTTGGCTATGTACACGTTGGGCTCGGCGCCTCTTCCTGCCAGGTTAGGTCCTGGCTCTGCCGGCTGGGCGGCTGCGCCAGGCGGCTGCTTGTGGCTCTGGGTTAGGGGGCTGGGGTTGTCCGTGTCCCTCTCCTCTGCGGTGCCGGTTTTAACCTTCTGTGTGGTCTGCCACCGTTGTTGCCGGGCGCGAGGTGGCCCCGTGTGTGGCCTGCGGTGCCGGTGTGTGGCGTGCTGGTGCGGCGCCTTCCGGGGTGTGCGGTGGCTTGTTCCGGTTAGTTCTTCAGGATGGGGTCAGTCGTGCCGTGTTGTGCCGCTCTGTGCTGCGTCGCGTCACGTCGTGCTGTGGCGCGTTGCACTGTGGCGCGCTGTGGTGCGGTGTGCCGTGGTCTCGCCTTGTGCGGTGGTGGGTCAGTGGAGGTCAGCCTGGCGGTGTCCTGGTGCGGAGTGCAGGCCGGACTGTGGCTGGCTGGTGGCTGGGGGATGCGGTGAGGTGTGGGTGTCTCGCTGGGTCCGTGCTGTGGGGGCCTGGGCGTGCCGCTCGGGCTGGTGGGTCAGGTAGGCGTTCGTGGGGTTGCCCTCCCTGGGGGCGTGTGCCTTGGTCCTGTGTCCTCTGGGGGTCCCGGTCCCTAGCCCTGGTCGCTGTGGCTGTGCGTTCGTCCTCTTCCAGTGCCTGTGAGGTGGCCCTTGTGGCGGCCGGGGTCGTCGCCTGGCGGTGAGGGCGTGGTGGTGCGCCGCGCGGCGGCGTTCCCTGCGGTCTCCTCTGTGGGTGTTGCCCGTTCTCCCCGTGTAGGTGTGCCCTCCATCCCCCGTCTGGTTTCCGGTGGCTGGTGGGTGTGCGCTGGTGTGATCCGTAGGGTGTCCGATGCTGGCTTCGGCGGTGCGTGTTGGGGGGTGCGCCCCCGGGAGTCGTGCGGCGTTCGGTGGGGTCGGGGCAGCGCTGGTCCCCATGTCGTGGTATGCCCTTCCTGGGTGTGGGTCGTGGCGTTTGCGGTGGTGCCCTTTTTCTCTGTGCCTCGGTCCCCGCTCCTGCCCCTTCCTGGTTCTTTGGTGGTTTGCTGCCCCCATGTTGTGTCTCTTCCGGCGTCCTGTCCCTATGGGTACCTGCCCTCACTTGGCGCCCCTCCGTGCCCTCTTGCCTGAGTGCCCCTTGCTGTCACTTGCCCTCCCCTTGCCCTTGTTTTTCCCCTTCCTGGTGTGGTGGTGGCGGGGTGGGGAGGGGGCGCCGATGGCCCAGGCCTACGGGTAGGTGGCCTGGAGCCATTGGCGGAGGGCTTGGGGGGTGTAGGGGGGGCGGAGGCCCTGGACCGCATCGCGGAGGAGGGCCTCCCATGCCGCTTGCGGCATGATGGCCTCTGGGGCGGCCTCGTTGGGGTCGCGCGGGGGTGCGGGTGCGCATCTCCTCGAAGGTGTGCACCATGTGCACCCCTTTTCGCCTTTTCGCTCCCCCGGCCCACTTCACCCAGCGGCGGAGCTCCTGCAAAGCAGGGGCAGACCACCAGGCGAGGTGGGCGGGGGCCTGGGGGGGGGAGGGTCCGTGCCTGGGGTCCTGGAGCGGCGGGGGGAGGACGTGGACCTGCGGTGGTGGTCGGGGTGGCGGTGCCTGGGGGAGCGGCAGCGGCGGTGGCGGGGGCTGGGGGTGGAGGACGGGTACGGGCGGAGGGGGGAACGGGAGGGGGAGGTGGACATGGGGCGGCGGTGGCGCGCTTGGTGGCGCCTGGGGGAGCGGGAGTGGTGGTGGGGGGGGCTGGGGCTGGTAGATGGGTATGGGCGGCGGGGGGAACGGGGAGCCTGGCGGGGCCTGTGGGGGGAGGGGGAGGTGGACGTGGGGCGGCAGTGGCGTGCCTGGCGGCGCCGGGGGGAGCGGAAGCGGTGGTGGCGGGGGCTGGGGCATGGGGTCGTGTACGGCCGGAGGGGGGAGGGGAAGGTGGACATGGGGCGGCGGTGGCGCTCGTGGTGGCGCCCGGGGGAGCGAGAGCGGCAGGAGCGGGGTCCCGGGGGGTCGTGGGGGCGCCTGAGGGAGCAGGAGCGGCGCGAGTTGCTGGTTGAGGCGCGGTGGCGGTGTGGGGAGTGTGGGCGCCGGTCCTGTACGGGGGCCACGGAGGAAGCGGTCAAGGCATAGGATATGTGTTTCTCGGCCTCAACACGGTTGGGCAGTTCGCCTCCAGGGGGCGTAACCACAATTGCCGGGGCCGGGTGCGTAGGAGTGACCGCCCCAATGATTGGAAAGGTTATGCCCCACACGAACTGACGTGACACCTTACACATAGGATTTTATGACGTCCAAAAATCCCAAAACCTGCAACATAAAAAAAAACACCCATTCAAGTAGTTGGCATGCTGTAAATTGTGTTTGGGCGATCTGTGTCCCCATACAACATGTTTCTTCGCATCCAGCACCCTCAAAATAGGGGTGGGGAGGTCTTCAACTGCTTGGCTGAGGCCAAGAAACACAATTTTTCACCAAAAAGCGGCCATTTTTTGCCGTTTTTTTCCATGAAAAATGGCAAACTTTGGTGCATACGCATGCTGTAAATTGCGTTTTTGTGATCTGTGTGCCCCTACAACCTGCTTGTTAGCATCCAGCACCCTCGAAATAGGGGGAGGGGGTCTTCAACTGCTTATCTGAAGCTAAAAAAACTCAATTTTTGGCCGAAAAACAACCATTTTTGGCCGTTTTTTTCATGAAAAATGGCAAATTTGGGTGCATACGCATGCTGTAAATTGTGTTTTCGTGATAGATATGCCTCTACAACCTGCTCTTTCGTATCCAGCACCCTCCAAATGGAGAGGGGGGTCTTCAACTGCTTGTCTGAGGCCAAAAGAACTCAATTTTTGACCGGAAAACGGTTATTTTTTTTGCGCTTTTTCATGAAAAACGGCAAATTTTGGTACATACGGATGCTGTAAATTGTGTTTTCCTGCTCTGTGTCTGCCTACATCCTGCTTCTTTGCATCCAGCACCCTCAAAATAGGGGGGGAAGGGTCTTCAACTGCTTGTCTGGGGCCAAAAACCTTCAATTTTTGACCAGAAAACGGCCATTTTTGGCCGATTTTTCATGAAAAATGGGAAGTTTTGGTACATACAGATGCTGCAAATTGTGTTTTCGTCGTCTGTGTGCCCTTACAACCTGCTTTTTCGCATCCAGCACCCTCAAAATGGGGGGGGGGGTCTTCGAATGCTTGTCTGGCGCCGAAAAACTCAATCTTTGACCAAAAAACGGCCATTCTTGGCCGGTTTTTTTCATGAAAAATGACAAATGTTGGTGCATACACATGCTGTAAATTGTGTTTTCGTGATCTGTGTCTGCCTAGAACCTGCTTTTTCGCATCCAGCACCCTTGAAATAGGGGGGGGGGGGTCTTCAAATGCTTGTCTGAGGCCGAAAAACTCAATTTTTGACCAAGAACGGCCATTCTTGGCCGTTTTTTTCATGAAACATGTATGCTGTAAATTGATTTTTCGTGATCTTTCTCTCTCTAGAACCTGCTTTTTTGCATCCAGCACCCTGAAAATAGGGCGGCGGGTTTTCAATTGCCTGTCTGAAGCCGAAAAACTCAATTTTGGACCAAAAAGCGGCCATTTTTTGCCGTTTTTCTCATGAAAAATGGGAAATTTTGGTGCATATGGATGCTGTAAATTGTGTTTTCCTGATCTGTGTGTGCCTACAACCTGCTTTTTTGCATCCAGCACCCTCAAAATAGGGGGGGGGGTCTTCAACTGCTTGGCTGAAGGCAAAAAAATTCAATTTTTGACCAAAAAACTGCCTTTTTTGGCCGATTTTGGAAGGAAAATGGTCTTCAACCGCTTGTCTGAGGCCATAAAAACTCGACTTTTGACCAAAAAACGGCCATTTTTTGGACATTTTTTCATTGTTGGGCAAGATGCGAGAAAAGTGCACGTAGGCGCCGGCATGGGTTCGATGAGACATTTGGTCCGACCTGTGCAGACCACACTGCCATGCAGAGGCAACGGAGATGTGGGATGGACACCTGGGTTGTTGCGTTAAGAAAAGACAAAATAAGTTGCTGGCAAAATGCCGTTTGGGCATCTGCTCAATACACCTGTGTGTATGCAGGAGTGGGCAGCGGACCACTGTACGTTGGGTAGGCAACAGGCGCATCATATGTGTAAACAGGTGGGGATCCCAAGGACCCACCCGCAAAGGACTCTCTCTCTCTTTCTCTCTCTGTCTGTCTCTCTCTCTCTCTCACGCTCTCTCTCTCTCTCTCTCTCTCTCTCTCTCTCTCTCTCTCTCTCTCTCTCCCCGTAATGTGCATGTGCTGTTGTGAATGTTTACATTTGCTGAATACGTTCAGTGGTGTTAGGCGGCAGCCCCCCCAGTCTTCCCACCCCCGCAGCCCCATTCTTGATGTTACTGATTCTCATGAAACAGTCCCCTTGTAGCCAGGTCCCAAAAAAATGCGGTACATACACATGTTGTATCTTGGACACGCGGCACCTTGAACACGAGGGGGAGGAAGGCCGCCAAGGCCTCTTGCACACGCTGCATACCATCAAGAGCCGAGGGGTGATACGTTGCTACTTCTTGTTTTCTCTTGATGCGTTGCTCGCAAGCTCCAACATCTCATTGCTCAGGAACTCCAACACAGCAGCCACATGCACAAGTGCTCCCTTGCCAACACTGGAAGAGTACCGCCAATTTGCGGGATAGACGACATTGCTTTGAGAAGAGAAGTGGGGCATCATGCATCATGCATCATGGATTGCAACCGCAGCAGAATCATCAACCACCACAACGGCAAGCCAAACCACCACTTGAATCGAGAGATGGGACAGGCGGGCAAAAAATGACCGACACAACTGTGATATTTCCTCTGTGATATTTCAACTATGTGCATAGTGTGTACACTTAGCTATTTGGTTGGGGACGTATGAAGACAGCATGTCACGGGAGTTCGGGCTGAAGGTTGAGTTGGAAGTAACAAAGACCATAGCTTCAAGAAAAGGCCGGCGTGGTGTTACAGCTTCCAGCGTGAGGTTCATACGGATAGTTTCAGTAAGTCGGCGCAATACCTGTGCAATACACTCGTTCACGGATGTGTGTTGCAGAAAACTCTGGAGAACCAAGACCAGGAAATTATCCCGATATCTAACAATGGGGGGTAGGGAAGAAGAGTTCAAGTCAATTTCCTTTTCAGCTACGACCATGGAAGCGTATTGGGCGGAGGTGGACCCACCAATAGCAGTTCCCAGGGCTTGTGCGAAAATTGACGAGCACATCACAAAAGTGTCGTTGAACATGAGATCCAAGAAAACGAAATGCAAGACGTGGTGGAACGAAAATTTGTAGAAGCCAGGACGGGATTGGTCGCTAGCTATACAGTCCAGGCCCTTGACACCACCCTTGTGTACGAAAAACTTTACCCGATCCTCGCGGATACTGTGGGAGCTGTCTTGTTGGGTTCCACAAACCATTCAGGTTGGTAATCACGACCAAAACACAACGAAATCACACTAATCCACATTTGTGGCTTCAAAAGTGCAAATATGGCTATTCAGGGGCACTTTTTGCACCCTCGGGACGATTATCTTGAGTAAAAGGCATGTAGGGTCACAATTTGTTGCTTGGCAAGCCTAACCGAGCTCTAGGGAAAAATTTCATTAACGCCAAATCACACAAAAGCACAACAACATCAATGAAATCAACCATCGCGGGTTCAAAAGTGCAAATACAGCTGTTTGGGAGATTGTTGCCACCAAGTGTTTCTAGCACATTGCCTAAGCCGGCTCTTTGGGTTGCCATCCAACGCGCGTTGCAATGCACGGTATTTGCTTTGCAAGTTCTGATGTGTGTTGTGTGTTGTGTGTGTGATATTTCATCTGCCCATAACGAGACACATGACATGGGCAACAATCCAATTTGAAACCGGATGAAAATTTCCCCATACCTCGTTAGGTCACAAACATGATATGAGTGCAATGTGGGCAATGAAGCAATGGCAGCGCAAACACAAAGCCAGGCAATGTTCTCAAACTGCCTCAATTACGTCAATTATTACGGGTTGGAAATGTGGCAGGTTTGAGGGGGCTTTAGCACCCTCCAATCATTTATCTTGAGCAAAGAGCATTTGGGGTCATAATTTGTGGTTTACCAGGCCCGAACCAACCTTAGGGACGAGGTTGAACAACTTGAAATCTCATGACATCTCCCCTAAATCTACCAATACTAGAATTACTCGTTAAAAAGGGCAAATATGGCTGTTTGGAGGCAATTTTGGCACCCACCGTTCATTAATCATGAGCCAAGAGCATTTAGGGTCACATATGGTGGTTTGCCAAGGCCGAACTAACGTTAGGAACAAGGTTGAGCAATTTGAAATCTCATGATACCTCCCCTAAAGCTACTTACACGAGAATTACATGTTAAATAGGGCAAATATGGCTGTTTTGAGGCAATTTTGGCTGCCGCCGTTCATTCATCTTGAGCCAAGAGCATTTAGGGTCACAAATGGTGGTTTGCCAAGGCCCAACTAACCTAGGGAACAAGGTTGAGCAATTTCAAATCTCATGACACTTCCCCTAAATCTACTTATACTAGAATTGGACGTCAAACAGGGCAAATAAGGCTGTTTTGAGGCAATTTTGGCACCCACTGTTGATATATCTTGATGCAAGAGCATGCAGGGTCACATATGGTGTTTTGCCAAGGCCAAGCTAACCTTAGGAACAAGGTGGAGCAATTTGAAATCTCATGATACCTCCCCTAAATCTACTTATACTAGAATTAGAAGTCAAACAAGGCAAATATGGCTGTTTTGAGGCAATTTTGGCACCCGCCGTTGATACATCTTGATTCAAGAGCATGTAGGGTCACATATGGTTTTTTGCCAAGGCCAAACTAACCTTAGCAACAAGGGTGAGCAATTTGAAATCTCATGACACCTCCCCTAAACCTACTTATGCGAGATTTACAAGTTAAAAAGGGCAAATATGGCTGTTTTGGGGCAATTTTGGCACCCGCCACTCAATTATCTTGATGCACCAACATTGAGGGTCAAATATTGTGGTTTGCTAAGGCCAAACTAACCTTAGTTTGGCCTTGACCCATTTGAAATCTCATGAGACCTCCCCGAGATCCACTTATGCCACTTTCTTCGTGGAAAAGTGCCAAAAAAGGCCCGAAAAGGCGGTATTTTGGAAATATCTCCCTAAAAGTTGATGGGATGACCGTCATTTGATCAAAGGAGCGGGATATGATTGCGATTGGCAGATTGCGCTTCTTAAATCTGCTTAACTGCGCACAGAATTGGCACAAATCTCGCAAAATGAGCCAAAAATGCTTGCGGCGGCGGGAAAATTGCGACCGCGGCGGTTTCAGCGGTAGTCCGGCAACTGAATTTTGGGATCTGGCGACATCGTAAAATCATATGTGACCATGAATGGGTTTAACCAAAAATGGTTTGCCGGTTCGTGGAGCTTCACGGAAGTCCTCGATCCAAAAACGGGGGTGCACTGGATGGTGAGAGTACAAACAATTGATACGGGCAAAATGGCTCACACAATGTTCGTAACCCCATGGGTGCCCCAAAACCATATCCCAAGGTAAATTCGGGACAAGGTACGGGGACACGCCGTACTGGGCAACACGAGGAAGTGAAACACTACCACCCACAACCCCCGTAAATCGAATTTTGACGTCTATTTGCTCGTCCCCCCCCGGCAAAGGCGTCTCATTGTCAGCTTGGAGTAGGCGCCTCCGTTGGGGGGATTCATTTTTTTTGGAGATTTGGTCTCCAAAAACATTGGGGTTGGCCAAAGCGACCGCCTGGCACCCAAAATCCACCGGAACACGGAAGGCCTTGAATTCTCCAATGGGCAAAACAACCTGAACGGAAAGTTCGGTTTGTATCTCACTAGTCACTATATGCCCCTTCATGACTCTCGGTGGAACGAGAGCCACAGTAGTGTCACAGGGGTGCCCGAGGGTTTCTTCTTTGGAAGGGGGCGCCTCTGGGCACTCCTACCAACGTCCGCGCCCGTTCAGCGCTTCCTTGCCTCCTTTATCTCCCTTGCTGCCGCCACCCTTATAACCACCACCACCCTTATCACCACCGCCACCCTTATCGCCACCCTTAGGCTTACCCCCTTTAGACTTACCTGCAATGTTCCAATGAGTGTCATTGCACGGAGAATTAGGCTTACATGTCCAAAGGGTGGTATTGGTGGCACCTCAATCCATCCAAGACATGTCCATTCCCGTTTGTTTACAAGTTTTCCAATGTTTGCAACACGGAACCCAAAAGGTAGGTGGCGGTTTAGGCCCAGGGTCGACAGGTTTCTTCGCCGGAGGTTTAGGGTGACCCACGGCGTTGACGGAGGTGTCAGCGGGTTCGGAGGTGTTAGGGTCCGCCGTAGCCTCCGCATTAACCGCATTCACCGCGGTTCTATTGTGAGAAGGGCGTTGAGTGTACGTCACCGTCGTCTTGTCTCCCTTATTGGGGCGTTCGAGAGCTTCCCTCTCCGACACGCTTTTATGGGCAAGGGCGTAGATTTCCGCAGGGTTCAAAGGAGGGCTACGGTGCTCCACTTTCATAGTGTAGCCACGTGTGTGAGGTGTTTTGTTGAGTTGCAAGATCCACGCCTGTAGAGACGGGTTTTTGCAATCAACTATCACCCCCGGCCCAGAAAAGGAAACAATCTCAGGAACCGTAGTGCAACGTTGAGCGCTATGTTTCCTGAGTTCTTTTTCGAATGGGGCACGACCCGGCGAAGGGTCAAGACCACTAAATTCCACCACATAGCTGTCTGGGCTATTCTTACCCTCTTGCTTGACGACCTTCTCCTTGATCCACGGGAGGTTGCTTAGGAGCTGCTCCCGGATCACGTGGGGACGAGTCTCATTGCTCAGAGGCAACAAACGTTGCCGAAGAGCATAGAAATCTTCAAGGTCGATAAGGGTCACTTGTCCTTTAACCACCCTCGGGGTGAGGGCTCGCCACCTTTCATCGGCCCTTAAGGGGTCATACTCGTGGAAACGTTGTTCCAAAAAGTCCCACAACTCTTTGAGGGTGGGGGCCGTGCATGTGCGGTTGGTGGCCTCGGCAACCCGGGCATCGATCATCGCCTTTAGCCATGGGGGCAAGGTACTCAAAATCATTTTTGCCTCGTTGGCCTTTCGGTACATAGGATCACACCCCCCGGACCATTGTTGATGCTCCTCCACCCACTCGTCGTAGCTCTCTAAGTGCCCATTAAATTGCGGTTCAGGCATATCACTATCCTCCACCGCTTTGGTGTAACTATTTTGCACCAAAGGCATTTGGCACAGGTGGTAAGCAGGGGGAGCCATGGTTGGGGGTGCACCTCCACTTGCACTTGGTGCAACCTTCACTGGAGAGACTGTACACGTGTCCGTAGGATGAGAGGGCGTGTACCAAGGTTTCCCAGGGGAAGTGAAAACATTTTTCGTGAGGGGATTAATGTTCCCCAACGAAGAGGTGATCTCCTCCTCATTGGCCCACGGGGCCGTAGGCTCCGTGGGGTGTTCTTCGCCCTTAGGCGTCGCTCTCCACACAGGAATAGCAGGTTCCTTCTGCTTTTGGGCGATTCCCCTCCACGAAGTAGGTTCTTGGGGGTGGGGGTGTTCGTTGTGTTCCCCCCCCCCCCTCGGCCCCCCCTGAATCCGGACAAGCGTTCGGATGGTAGATGCAATCGCCGGATGGGTGGACGGAGAAAGGAAGGACACACCGACCACTGGATGAACCGGATGACGCGCCCATGGGCGCCGTAGGCGCCACCGGTTCAGGACCAGAAACGGGTGGAGGCGCCGATGGCGGGGGCAGGACCACCGTAACGTGTTCTGCAGGCGTGGAGTACCAGTGGTCCCACGCATCGATCCTAGATGCAACGGCAGCGTAACGTGTAGCGAGCGACTCCACTGCGCTAAAGCACTTAGCCGTGTTGCCGTTGGACATCTTAAGATGATCTGCCACGCTAGCCTCCACCACCTTAGAATCCTGTCGGTAGCCCTGAACCGCCGCGTCACATTTAGCCAATGTAGACAAGATTTGGGTCATCCGGTCCCCGTAGGACTGACTGATGCCCGCGGTAGAGGCTACTGCCTGAGAACGTTCCTGATGGGATCGCTGCAACTCTGAAATCTGAGCTCGCAGGTCACTCACCTGTGCCATCAGAGATTGGATGCACGTTTCATAGTGCACCACACACCAGGGACAGCCACAGATGTGCCGTAGGTCTTCCTCCCCCCGTGTAGGAGTGGCGCCCCCAGAATGTCGAAAAGATGGAACCCCCCCCTCCACGAGGAGGAGATGACCCACCACCGCCCCCCCCAGCAGGCTCCCCATGCCACGGAGGGACCAGAGGGGCCCCCCGCAGGGCGAGACGGCGGTGTGGGGCGCGCAGCAACAGGTGCTGGCGCCCCCCCACCTAGAGGAATTTCCCCCCCCCCGAACCCCCACCACTAGATGGCCGAACCAGGTGCGAGATTCCTTGCACGTGCTCAATGTAAGCCACCTGGCGGTGGCGGGATGACGGCAGAGGGGGAACAGGACTAACAGTATTCAGCCGCGGCGGTGGGGGTGGGGACTCGTCCACCAAAATATACTGTGGTGACTCATGAACCACCATAGGTGAATGGGCTCTCGGATGGGAAGCAAAAACAGGCTCCGATCCCGTTGCAACCTCTGGATCCCCGCCCCCATTGGGCAGTTGGGGGTCCTCCGTAGGAGATGTATTTGTGGGGGGAGGGACCAAGTTTATTGGGAGGGTTGCTGAACCTCCCTTTACCGGATTCCCTCCCCCCAAGCACAGATTGTTGACCTTGGGCATTGCCGGAGAATCATCCACTAGGGATAGGCGATCTTTCGTGCCACTCATAGGCACTGGAGATGTAGTACCGACCCGGTCCTCCGTAGGCTCTGGAGATTCCACGACAAGACACGGGCGGTTTTTGACGCCACTCATAGGCACCGGGGACTCTTCCACAACAATGAACTGAGGGGCCGGAGAGTCCTCCCCCGTGATGTAGTGGGAGACCGGGGATTCTTCCACAAGCATGGGGCGATCCCTGGTCCCTGACATAGGTTCAGGAGGTGCAGGCGACGAGGCAACGGAAATAGGGGAATGATGGAGTTCATGACGTTCCAACACACCAATCTCCTCCTCCTCATCGTCGTTCCCCTGTTCCAACGCCAGGGGGAACCACCCGTCACACTCATCCTCCTCGATTTGCGTGCGGGATTCCTCGATGATCGTAGGATTTAGCCTGGATCCGCTTGGAGGATTGGGATACGCTCCCAAGGCAGGAGATTCCTCCACCATGAAGGGAAACCGCCGCGATCCACTCATTGGAGTGGGCGACGATTCCACCATAGTGGGGTTCTGCCTAGTCCCCGACAGGGCTTGCTGGATCAGGGCCACGGCCTCCCGAGCCGGCCCCAGATGGCCATGGAAGAAAGAAAAACGCCTTTACTCTCATTTTGGCATTAGTCTATGTTAGATAAAAATGTTTGTTTAAAAATAAAGAAAACCATACAACAATCAAGCTAACCAACAAGGCAAAGCATAGCGTGCAACAACACTCACTAAGGTGAATCACTTGCCATGCCAAGTATGCAGTAACAAAGAGTCATCGTTGGGATCTACCTCTAACGTACACTCAACTAAGTCATAACTTGACATAGTACGTCCTAAAAACTATTCCCTAATCCTATCCCCGTGCACCACTAACCCATGGCGCTGCGAACAAAGGAAAACAGGATGCGGATAAGGTAAAGGTCATGGGCAAGCATGCTACCCACGCAGACCACAACCACACACACAACACACAAGGCGAGCATGTGTCCATACTGCGAGTCTTGTATTAAAATTTGCAAAACATACCCAAAACATTCAGAAGCACCCTCTCAATTCCAAATCATCACCAAACGCTATTTAATCATGAATAAAATCAGAGATGATGACAAAATAATTCAAATCGCGACGGAGCGCGGCTACAGCTGCGGCGACAGAAGACACGCAATTCTGTTAACGGCACAAAGCAGGATCACACAGCAAACACAGTACACTGACAATATGGCGACCCTCAATGAAAGGCAATTTTTCTTACTCCCCCCCAGACAACACACCAAGAGTTGGGTTTCTCAGGGGGCGCCATCTAACCAAGAAATTTCAGCGGCCCAGGGGCCGCAGTGGTACCCCCCCCCCTTTTTCTGACATTGCACAGCAGTGCAGTCAGCATATCACCTGTGCAGGCCATCAGCAAGAACATGCTTCAACAGTCATATTACTTCAGGTAAAATCACGACGTGAGTAAACCCCTAGAATTATGAGAACACAATACCTCTCTAATATCAATACAAAGCGCTTGTAAGTTCAGCACCGGGTGTGTCAACAAAGGCAGCCATAATTTCTCGGAAAACATTCCGAACATAGCCGTAAAATACAGACCCAGGTGTTGTTCATGACATGCTCAAGACATGTAAAGAGTCTGGTGTACCTCCTTAGTCTCCTGTACGCACCATTTCCTCAAGTCTCACTTTTCTCACAGGCAGCAATCACTGTCAGTACAGCCTGGAGGCACGGGTACCCTGACAGGATGACTACAAGCCTGTAGCGAAGGACGGGTAGGATGTTCCAGACCGGGCTACTCATGACAGGAATACCCAGTGAACAAAGCGTTAGCCTGCAGGTTCGGCCTGTTCCCATTCCATGCCTGAGAATAGGGTAAGAGCCAAGGAGGTAGAGCAGACAAAATTCAGCTACTCCAATAGAAAAACAAAATACTGTGGCGAGTTTACTGCCAACATTTTTGCTATAGCATCCACGGACTGGGTCGAAATTTTGACCCTGAAAAATTTCACTGACTAAGCAAGTAAGACAAGCTTCAGGCTCCATCCAACACGAATGATAATTCAGACAAATGGTAATCAGCCCCTGCTGCTGTGGCGCACAGTGGGCGGTCCTTGACATTTCACACTGGGTGAGAAAGGAAGAGAGAGAGAGAGTCACTCAATAGGGCGCCTGCAGTTACATACCTTGATACTCCGGGCAAGCATAGGAGCGCATACAGACTTTCGGTTCCACCACCGGGTGTTGAGACACTCCCTCGGCTAACTGCAGGGTTACTCTCAACATGCCTCCCAGACTTCCGTCAGAATGCTTAGTTGGGGTGCTGGGGGGCGTTCTGGCTTACCTGGTGACCTTGGCTCGATACATGACTACTCTAACGCAAAAAGAATCAATCATAACCCTCCCTCTGAGCAGACTGGCCACGTCGTTGTTTGAGTAGGGGAAAAGGGTATTTTTCTCTTAGTGTGTCACCCGGCCTGCTTTCTCTCCCGTGCTTTTACTACCCCGACTCGTCCCAGTTCATTCTCCTGAAAAAAAGGAAAGAAGAAAAATGGAAACACCTCAGAGCGTGGCTAACTTGCCTCCTAGCTTACACATACACCACTACGTAGAACATTCCCAATAACCAACACTATATTTGGCTGCTACTCAGTCATGCCTTCACAGCTCCCCCACCAGGCTACCTGCAGTAGGCTGTCATACAGTCCTAAGGGTTTCTTAGCCGGGTGGACTAGGTGATGTTACTGTATTCGGTAGGGTCTTATATGCTTACCAGAGTCCAGAGGTTACTCACCTTTCGGCAGTTTCTGCGACGCTCCCGGCTACTACCACTTCTATCCTAAGATACTTCATTACAGTTCACACAGGCTACAACTTCTCAGACACCGTCTCAGTTGTTTACTTTCTGTGGATAACGGCATGAGCTTCACAGCTGGCATTCGGAGAATACTCAATAGGCTGCTCCACACCCTCAGTGGTAGTAAACACTTGTAACTTGAGGGGTGCTGTGGAGATACAGCTCATGGCCTCTCCAGCGTGCTTTCCACCTGTCGTCAGGGGAATTCATGTACATCCGGTACAGTATACACACTGACCTGTCATCACTGTATCATCAGTGCCTTAATAGACCAGAAAAATCATGTACGGTGCTACGTAGCAGTAGGGCAACAGCGGACCCCTGGGGTATTTACTGCGTACACCCTGTCACCTGAGGCCTCATCAGGACCCTTGCCTGTGCTTTGACCCCTAGCACAGGGGTGCTGTGGCTTGCTCTTATGGCAAGATATCAGGGAAGGTCTCGTCTTCATGGATATAAAGAGTTAGCCTATCAGCCACCCTCGAAAGCCCTTCATACCAGGCAATCTTACCTCTGGACTGGTGTTTCATCACACAGCCTTCATTCCTCAGTACTGTTATGCAGGGCCTACAGAGAGCAAAGAAGGAACACGCTGTATCGACAGTCCTCAGATTCAGGTTATCCCTCAGTACCTGATCTCAGAGTGGGGTTGATAGGCACTGACGTTGCCTTTTTACCCCTAGGTAGACATACGCTTCTCCTATTCACACTCCATAGGAAAGAAATAATCCCGCCCGTAGGCGTCCCTGAGAACCATATCGCTGGTCTCAATGGTCAACGTTCCCTAAAGGAAAAACACAAGGGCCCCAAAAACCTGTCCAAAACTCGACAGGACATGCGGGTGTACAGTCCCAACCCTCCAATCTCTGAGGTAGAGGGTGGCAGTTTTATATCACTTGACTGGCTTTCAGTGATCCACCTTGTAAGGGAAAAAAGGAGGTCTTGCATCAATTTCTGGGGTGCTCTCTGCAAAGAGACACAAAGGTTGATGCAAGATCAATTCAACAAAACTTGCACAGTTCTCTGCCACAGACATGTCACAGCCGCAAGTTGGACAGCTCCCTATCACTTACTACCGTGCCACCGAGCTTCCGGGGTGTACACCTACGAAAACTGCAAACCTCCAAATTCCAGATCATACCTCATCGGGGTTGCACGTCAGTCAGGCGGCTCAGTTCAGTAAAGTGACTTTCAGGGTTTCCTCTCAGAATATTCCCCCCCACCACAGGCTCCCTCAAACATTGCTCAAAGAGGCCTCGGTAGGTTATCATACTCGAGGGGCATTACCTGTGGGGAGTCGTCACGTTAGGCTCGGTATGGTTGCCCTGAATAGGCCACAGACCCGGGAAGTACTTCTTTGTGGGAGTAACAGTTACCATTTTCCCCGTAGCTTGTCTCAATAGATAGGTGACCAATCAGCCTGGGACACACCGGGGCGTGTGACGACGGGAGTGCTTGACATAGGTTTAGCTGATTCACCTGGATTTTGACAAGCGAGTGTGCCCGGATTGATTCAGGAGCAGTAGAGCAATAGAAGGGTTTCCCAGATTATCTCCGGAGATTTGGAGTCAACTGTAGGGGTAAATTGCTGTTGCTGGGAATTTGCCCAAGGGGCGCACCGCTGTGGATCGCCAACTTGCAGACTGTCCAGTGGGTGGTGTCCCTGGGTGTTGGCGGAATGCTTCACAGGGCGGGATACTGGGGGCCTCTTGCCACTTTACGGCGGGTCCCTCGGGTCCTCTTGCCCGTAGAGGCTCTGCTCTCACTGATAGACCTGACCCAGCATGGATGCATTTCGTAGCCGGTGCCTGCTTTTTGGAGGCTGTCTCAATTCCGGGGAACCCTCCACGACCGCGCGACTTCGTTCTCTGTGCCGGACGCCTTGATTGCTGGAATGCCAGTTGCGAATTCGCTGCATCGCTCCCCACGGTGTCTGTGCATGGAGACGTCGTCGCATGGGAAGGCTTGGGTCTGAGGTGAAGTTCACCCTGGCCTACAAGTGGCAGATCGGCTTGAACATACAGATCAGTTCAGCCTATAAGGTTAAGGGACCGATAGCCACTTTTGAGATTGCGCAGTATTTTGGGAATACCGTCCACTTACAGATTGGGGCAGGAGCCCAAATGCTGAGACCGTTCTACTGTACCGGCACAGATGACCAGAACATTCTCTGGTACTGGCACGGAACCCGAAAACAGATTTCAGTTGCGGAGTTGAAGGCAGCTAACATTGACGACATGCAATCCTGATCTGACCCCCTGTCTCTCCGCAAGCGCTAACTGGGGCGCTGTCCAAAAAACTTCCAGAGTGTCCTGATCTGCACCCCTGTCCCTACTCAGGCGCTAACAGGGGCGCTATCCACAAAAGCCAGTGTGTTACCCCACTTCTCTCCACTCGCACCGATGGTATTCCTACTTCAGGTTGCAGTTACAGTTGAAAAATAAGGGGGGGGGGGCTGAGCGCTACACCAACAGATAGTGCAGGTGTGGAAGCCAACTCAAGGCCCTGACCATATATGGCACATCCGGCATGTTTAGACTCCTTGTCGATTCTGGCCCCCAAGAGTAAGGGCAGAGAGATATCAGCAAAAGAATAAATGACTCATAACAGTCCCCAACGTCCAAACACCTTTGAAGAGGAGAACTGGAAAGAAAAGAGGGTAACAGACCCAAACCACGGGTGACTGCCCCGAAGAGCAGCAAACCCCGTTAGGTGAGCGAGAGAGTCATTGAACAGGAGTCAACCGAAATGCCAGTCAATTACAGTGCCAACAGACAGCTAAACACCTGTGGCTTAACCTGTGCTTTTGCAGGCCTCAGACCATACAACCATAGTTTGCATACATACACACACGACCATAAACCGCCAGGAATGTTTGTCCCACCGCTATATGCCAAACCTCACACATTCACAAGAAGACAGCACATCACAGCTCGATCCCTGCGTCTACTCCAGCCGCCGCCACATGCCTCACAGTGGGACGCCGACGGGGCTGTGGACGGTCTCAGGGGCAGGTTCACTTTGGCGGCCGTCGACGATGGCTCCTGGCCTTCGACCCCATGCCTGAAGAGGCATGTCCCCCTCGATTGCTCAGGGGACACAGTTTGTCGGAGCGGTTGCTGAAATCCTCCTCTGGCAGCTTGCGTCGGTGCTTCTGCTGATGTCGGCGTCTTTGCATTTTTTTCCCGCCCAATTCGAGGCGGTGGTGCTGACGTAGGGATCTTTGCTTTTATACCCCGCCCAAGTGAAAGCGGTTGTGTTGGTGTAGGGATCTTGGTGTTTATACCCCGCCCAAGAGGAGGTGGCTCATGCAGCAGCTGGGCGAGCTTGGCATCAGTCATCACAGGCTGATATCTTCAGGGATAGTACCACAACTTCCTCCGTCCCGGTAACAACCAACTTCCCATCGGTCGCCTGCCGCAGCTTCAAGCACTATGAACCCCTCTTGCGGAGTCCATTGCACGCTTCGCTCCGTCAACTTGTTAGCTGTCAGTCCAGCGGAACGATGGGGGAAATTGTAAAGCCTTAACGCGCGCCTTTGACTGTCACAAGCAGGGAATTTTTCATTCACACGCTCCAAAACTGCCTTGGCACTTCTGATCTCAACGTCAGGCCTCCGCATCCGCACAAAATCAGCCAATCCTGAACGCCCCTTCGAGGTCCCACTGTCGTCCAAACAGTATGGTCTGTCACCTGCAGGGCGGGCATCCGTCCTGAGTCAACAGTAACGACCATCAGAACAAGAACCACGAGCCCAATTTACAAATGGGTGATCAATGTGGTTGGAATCCTCCAAAGCCAGTGCACAGTGCGCGCTGAGCGTCCGTCTGGAAACAGAAACGGGCTAGCTTCCCCTTTTTCCTGGCCTGGGTCCAGCATTTTCTGCACTGCATAGTCGGCAGAAGTCAGGATCTGGTTGGCAGGGTCAAAAAGGTCCAACTCCTTGTCACCGAGTGGCCCACCACGCCCCTGGCCCTCACTGGGCAGGACGCTTACACGGGTGTCATTCTCCTTGCTGACAACATATCAGGTGTACATCACGTCAACGTCACCTGGCTCCAGATCTGCCAACTTAGATAATTCATGAAAACGGGACAGTTCGTTGACCCTGTTCTGTAGAGCCCGCACACCTTCCTAGAATTCATTTCGGGGCAGCGATCGTAGGCTATGCAGCGCAAGGATGCTGCCCGTCCTTTGAATCTTGCACTGAAGTCCCAGGAAATTGTTCAGAGCGAAAGCAAGCTTTCCAGAGTCCTCCGGCTTCACTCACAGTGTGTCCGGGCGACTCTCTTCCAGGCCCACGGCGTTTAGCTTCCAAATTCCAAAATACAGACCTACCAGCTCCTCACCATCGTGGATGACGGTGGCCGAGGCCATACCACTGGCACAACCCGTATACTTGTAGCGCCAATAACCAGCTTCCAAAAGACGATTCAAGAAGCGTCTAGAGTTCTGGCAGTTGATAGGGCAGTCGGCAGTACACCGCAAGCATGCGAATACCCGGCATCGGGGTTGTTGTGCAGCCTGGGCAACACCACATCCACAGGTAACACCAGTGACGCGGTCCCGTGGGGGGCCTGGCCACGGGACGCTGCGGTGGACACGCGCAAGGGAGCAGGCAGGCAAAGCACTACGCTCACAGGGGCATCATTGGCCTCATGTCATGTGACAAAGCGTTTCAGGATCCTTGCCACTCTGAAACAAGGGAACAAAAGTATGTACAACAACACATCAGGATATGTACACATGGGGTTAAGACTGGACTGGGGTAAGGGCATCACAGGACAATAGACACTCAGTCCCAACTCGTATCCCGATCCCAGGTCCGACCCTCCCAGTGGCTGGTGGGGGCGGGGGCTCAAACACAACCCATGCCCTGCTCAGTCCGGACCCTGAAACCCTGCCAATGGGGGGGGTGTCCCGCCCAGCCACAGGCGAGTTCCTGGCAACCAACAGGCCCCAAGGCGAATCGACAGTAGCTCCCCATGCTCCCCCAACGGCAGGTCCCAACTCCCATCTGAGCCAGAGATATGGCCCCGCTATTATCCCCTAGGAGTTGGTAGCTGAAAGTGGGCTGTTTCAGCCCAAACTGAAATTAGCTCAAAAATCTCCAAACTTGACCCCTCTTCTGGACCTGCCAGAGGTAGGGACGAAGCAACTGACCCTATGCCCTTCGAGTACGAACTCCTTGGAGCCCCCACCCAACCTGGCTCCCTCTGAGGTCCTGGCATCAGGGCACCACGGGTTCGTCAAGTGGGGTAATGATGCCAAAATCACCAAAATTGGCGTCCTTACCACGCGTGGCTCGCCCGGCCAGGGCAAGGCCAATGGCTCACAGGATGGGAGGCAGGACCTAAAACCTTCATCTGAGTGTACAACCTTGAATTATGTCCGGGCTATATCTGGGCATAGAGATATGGGGCCGCGAATTGACCACACGGAGGGGTGAAATTGGGGTCCCTAAAGGGGGTCTTTTTGGCTACTCAAAATGAGCCAAAATTTGGGGGTGCTCCCAATAATATATCTCCACGCCGGCTTGGAGATCAGATCTGCCATTCCATACGCGATCCACCTGCAGTCGAACGATGACTCCCATGCCCTTGGCTTTCAAAGATCTTCATGCCGTTTGGCGTGGTGACAATCCCAATTGGGTCCACAAATGCCAAAATGGCAAAATTGTCCACACTCACTTTGGGCTAGCACCTAAACGAAGGATGCTCTGCTTCGCCCACGTGGTGTGTGAACCATGGGGACCACCATACATATCACCCATGTCATATATGGTCCATTGGTCCATGCGTCCGGCGTGCACGAGGTAGCTGAACATGGTGCACGGCGGGCAGAAAATATGGAAAACTGCTCAAAATGGATGAAAATGCGCACACTCATGGTTGGGGCAAATGAGGCACATGCCCGACTTGGACCGGGGTATGCCATAGGATTGGTATCAAGTCATATGTGTCTAACATATCTTTTGGGCGTCGCCCAACTATTCCGGTTTGGGGACTGGCAGGGTCTCCAAGTGAGCCCATGATTTGGGATGGTCCCAAATCGCCAACATGGCTGCCACGGTACGCCAAGCCCAAGAGGAGTTATTCGCCGGGTCAAAGATATGTTGGGCACCGAAGTATGTACCCTGAAAACATACTTGGGTCATGATGTCAATTGAGCGCAACGTTGAGATACACGGCCGCCACTTGACATCATGACGGGCAAAAAACAGCAATATTGGCGAAAAAAACACCCAAAAGTGCCTTGAAAGGCGCACAAATATATTATAATATCTTCGGCTTGGATTGAGTAATCGACCAATCCTTCTAAACACAATGACTTGACAGCAATGACCTGCGAATCCACATATGTGCTCCACTTGGGCCGCTTTGAAAGGTCACGAGCGCTACTTCCCAATTGGGCACATGAAAATATGGAAAATTGCAAAACACACACCTTGCTCCCAACGCATCGCTTTGGGATCGCCACACAAGCTTCCATCCACAAAGGTTAGTCTTGCAATTGATTGTGGGGAGTATAAGGAAGGGCCTCGTGCAATTTGAGGTCCATTGGTGGGTGTATCGCTCTTAGCCAAACCCGCCAAATGGGCACGCAATACAACACATGACACATACCACATATTGCCCAAAAAGGTAGCTCCCCCCACGAAATGTCATGCCCCTCCAAGGGCGTAACTTTGTGTCAATCGCTCATAGGAACTCAAGGAAAGTTCCTATGCAACACAAACACTCGCGCGCTACACTCGAAAGTTATCTTAACGCACGCAATATCATGGCCAAAGAGTTATAACGCAAACTCTACCCTCTTGACCATGATCCATTACGCTAGCGCGCACGTGTGGAGACGCAAGGCGTCTAAAGCTTCCTAAAATACGTCAGGAATTTTGTGAATACATCCCACGTTTCCTTATTGTCATTCCTCGCAAGCGGCACGAGATATGACCCTCACAAGTGGCCTCAGGAATCAACTTTGTTTTGCACATATCTCTAAGACAAATGGAGGGCAAGACGAAAGGAAAGTTGATTCGTGCATAGGGAAGCACGTAGGTCCACTCGAAAGAGGTCAAATCAAGTGCGGGGATGTCGAAGTTCAAAATCCGATTTCGACATCCTGAAAAATTCGGATTAAGGTTGCGAGTGTACAATGTGAAAATTGCAGATGCATCAATGCAATTCCTGAAGACTTTAGAGACTTCGTCACGGATTGCGCTAAAATATCTGTATATAACAGTTAAACTGGCGGTTACGCTAAAGTCGGGAACTAACCGCCAGCTGTCAAAACAGTGAATATCATAACGGAAGCGTACAAATTGACGGAAACAATGTGAAAATAAAACCCTGTTGATTCCTGATATTCTGATATATAAATCTCCGCTGGCGACGCATCGGTTGCCGATGCGGGGCTTTACGGCACGGAACACGCTCCCGCCGGGCTCGCACCGGGCGTCAACGGGCGTCTTCCCTTCTGTACATGGGGTTAGTGGACCGGAGACCGGTCTTCCCTTCTGTACACGGGGTTAGTGGACCGGAGACCGGTTGTATGCCCTACCCTAGCCATGGGGTTCTGGGTACCGCTTCACCCCCCTCCTTAGAGCAAACCCTGGGGGGGGCTCGATAACACCCACGCATGGCAGCGGGTACCCAGGACCATCCCCTGAAGGGGGGGGGATGTCACATCCCCACTTCAGGCTGATTCGCAGGTTAGGCTGCCCCAATCCCACAGTAAGACAGGTACGGTGCTGTAGCTGTTAGTAACTGCAGGTATAGTATCAAGTATCAAGTCCCGGGTCCTGGCGGCGATTGTTCGGCATCCAAAGGACCCGTTAACCCATACCAGGCGCACCGGGTGCCGGCTGCTACGGTCACTACCACAGTGGCAGTGGCATACACGGCCAACATAGGCGTCACACGACGACCGAGGTGGTCCCACAGGTCGAAAGCGACCACAAAGATCCGCTGGCTCATGTAGTGCTATCTCTTCTTTCCTCCTCACCTATTCGGGTAAATCCGAATCAGGCTACCCCAAGCTTCCCAAGGCCCGCCGGCTGGGGGAGAGTCCCAACGGGTCCTTCCTCGGGCGCACCATGTCCATATCCACGACGCGAGTCCAGAGTGGTACAGCCGAACGAGCTCCTCCTTAAGGGATCGGGCATCAAGGCCGTCTTTTCCCTCGCCCTATTACCACGAAGGCCATACATGAGGGAGTCCCCATGCAGTGTGGGCGGAGGCGTCGACTCCTCAAACCACCAGTTTCCCAGGCAAACCTTCCCCATCCGACTGCAAGTGCGTCTGCGAGTCGGCAGGCTCACACTGGGACTGACAGTGGCGGACCGCTGGGAGTGTAGTCAGGCAACTGGGCTTCCCGCCTGGCGCCATCAGGATCTCCACATCACAGCGAATAGGGCAGACGGTATCACAGGCACTCAAACAGAAGAATCTGTACCTTGGTACTGGTCCAGGCTGGACCTTATGTAAGAGCATGTACACGGCGACTCAAGGCGCCCTCGTATTCGATGCTCATCCCATCAGGGGGAAAAGACTCCACCTTTCGGTGATGTGCTGACATACAGATGCACATATCCTGGGGGCAGAAAGACAAGCAATAGATGGGGTAATAGGCGTGTAAACACACTCTGGATAGAGCGCCAAACCACGCCCCGGTTAGGATAAGGCAATGCAGGAGGGTGGACAGCAAAACGCCTGAGTTCAGGCCATATATAGTCTCGAGACACACGTCGACTGGTCTGGATTCTGCAAGTGCCATGGAACCAGACCACACACCAAAAAAATCGCAATGCCGATGACAGCCGCATCCGTTGCGCAACGTCGTATGGGCTTCAAGGCCCTAAGAGCTCAGAAAATATAAAGGTCAGTCGCCCTACCTGGTTTCCCAAGGATTCAGCAGGGGGGGGAGTGACGAATAGAAGAAGAGAGGGGCCATCCTCCTCTGGATTCAGCAGGGGGGGGTATATGGCCACTCTGATGGCAGGTCACCGGAAGATGTAAGAGAGCAAGCAAGTGAGGGACGATCCGTCGACCACACAAGCGCTCAAACTGCATCAGGGCAGAGCTCAGGGCGCTGATCGGGCACCCCTGGCTGCAATCGCCCGGGTGAGTGCTGCCAAGTCCGAGACATGGATCTTGGTCTTGTGCTTGCGGATGTACTCCATGAAGGGAGTATTGACCCGCGGCACGAACGAGGAGACGGGTTCCGGGGTGTCGTCCGACGGCCCAGAGCCTCGCCAACAAACCTTGAACTCCAGGCCTCCGGGTGCCGAGGCGTTCGGACGCTGAGCAAGGATCTTCTCGACTGTATAGTCGTCCTGCTCAGCATAGTCGTCGTCCGAATCGGCCTCATGTGCGGCGTAGCTCAGGGACACATGCTGGCTACGGAGGTCGGGTTCCCGCACACGGAGTTGACTCTCGTGGCGCTCCCGGAACTGTCCGTGACCCACCTTGATGCCGTAGGTGTCCTCACCAATCCTGCGGACCACCTCTCCGGGTGTGAACCAGGCCTTAGTGCGGAGGGTGCCCATAGGGCGGGGTCTGATCACCCACACCGGGTCTCCCACCCTGAACTTCTGCGCTGTTGAGCTCAGGGCGGACTTCTGACGCTCAGCATGCTCCTTCTCGAGCTGCTGGCGGATGTCACGCGCCGTTGCCTCTTGCCGTGCGAAGAATTCCTTGGCGTCCATAGCCATGCCATCACCAGACAAGGGAAGTCCCCGACCCAGGGGGTCCCTGCCGAACAGAATCTGGTGAGGGGACAAACCACCCGGGGTGGGGGTGTCATGATGGGCCTTCAGAGCAGGCCACATCTCCTCAAACCAGTTCCGACGTGGATTGGTGATGCGAATCTTGCGCAGCTTCTCGAACAGCTGCCGTCCAGCCACCCAGACCCCATACCAGCGAGCACCATCCACCAGCAGCCACCCATTACATACGGACCACAGCCCCACCCAGACGCCCATGCGGCCGCCTCCCACCCACACCCCGGCACATCAACCAGTCAATAACCGCAAGGGCCGCACGGAGCACACACGCAACACCCACACGACCCACAGGGACGCCCAGACCCCCAGCCAGCACAACACCCACCCTCGCCCCCCCCACCACCAACAGCGCCACCCCCACACCACCCCTCCCCGCCCCCCCCCCCGAGACCAGGCCACGGACACAACACGCGGCAGCCAGCACCAGCCAATTGATGTCGATACCCCCGCCGACACACGCCACCGCGAATCCCCCCTCCCGCGACCGCCACAAGAGACCCCATCACCGGACCCCACGCGAGACAACGACGACCACCCCCCCCAACCCACACCACCCCCCCCATCACACCCCGCACCACCAGTCGCCGCACCGGCCGAACCCTACGCCCTACACAACCCCGCAGCGGTACGGCAGCACCTCCGGGGACTCGGGGAACAGGACGTCGTGCTGTACCTCCGCACCTGCGGCACCAGCACCCCCATCCGGGCGGCCACCCTGGTCCAGGCGGCCACCCTGGGGGAAGGCGTCAGAGACTTCCTCTTCGACGCCTTCCTCCACGTCGCCCGACACGAGCGCCCCCCACGCGCCACCCCAGACGGCGAGAGCCCGCCCCCCACGGGGAGCCGGATCTGGGTGCCCCCCATCGACTGGGGGCGACACCTGGTCGGACACCCCATGCCGGATCGGGACAGCACCCAGGGCCGCACCCGCTACCGCGAGCCCAACATGGCCAACCCCCCACCCGACGCCACCCCCGACAGCACCAAAGAGTGGGAGCGGGAAACATGGGTAGCCCGGATGGCCTCCCTAAGCAACTTCCGGCACCACGTCCCGGGGGACATCCCCACCCCCGACGAGCAGCAGCCAGCCCCATCCACGTACATGACCCTCATGTACAATCTGCACTACACCCTCTCCACCACCACCTACGACGCACCCACAGACCACTGGGTGGTACACGGCACCGACTCCCTCCTCCCCGCCGACTACACCCCCCCCCCACACAACCCAGGCCCAGACACGTACGCCAGGGGGGTACGACCCGGACGACCCCCACATCTGGGGCACGTGGGAACCCGAATCCCTGGACACGCTGCTCTCCATCCGCAGCGGCTACCAGGGCCTTGGTAGGGCGATGTATTGCCTCGCCAAGTGGACCCAACAGACCTTGGGGATCCCCACGGACCGATGGGTGTGGGTGGTCACGCTGCGCCCCCAGCAGAGGGAAGCCCCCCCAAACCGCAGGGGACCCACCCCCCCACGCCCCACCACCCTACAACTATGCCCGTACATGGTGGCAGCCCGCCTCATGACGCTGCTATGGCCGGCCCCCCACACCCCCACCCAAAACTACCCCCACCTCACAGAGGAGGACATGCCCGGCATCCAGCGATGCTTCTTCCGGACCCTCGACCACCTCCAGCAAACACACCCCCACGTCCTGGAGCAGATATGGCCAGCCCCCGGGTAACCCACGTGCCCGCGCAGCCGAGACAACGCCGCCACGCCAGCACCAGCACGCACGGATCATCAGGGAAAACGCGCGCACACGCCCGATGCCCGAACCTGCACCCTCGTTCTCGCTACTTACAGGACCCGGCATCATACGCCCGCCCCCGAGGCCCGGGACCCTCCGCCGTCCCCCGCAGCCCTCTCCTCCGCCTCCGACTCCACAACCTCCACCACCACGACCCCCTCATCCACCACCACCACCACGTCCTCATCCAGCACTCCACCCCCCAGGCCGCGGGGGACACCTCCCAAACGGGCCTCCAAACCCGTCCCCACCGCGAGCAGCCCCGCCGCCGCCAAGGCCCACGCCCCGACGAAGCCCACGCCCACGACCCAGCCGAAGCCCAAGACCGCTGCCAAACGGCAACCCGCAGCCAAGCCCAAACCCAAGCCCAAACCTGGCGCCACGACGGCAGCGCGAGCCCGGCCCCCCGAGGATGTCCTCTACGACATCCGGCCCCAGCCGTCCCAGGCCCGAAGGCAGCAGCGCCCAGCGCGGCGCCCCCCCACCGTCAACGACGCCACCGCCACCACCTTCATGGCGGAGCGCGCCGCGGCCGAAGCGCGACGCGCCTTGTCCCGCCACCTCTCAAAGCCCGCACCCCAGGCCCACAGACCGCTCCCGACCAAGCCAGAACGACGCCAGGGTCCACCAGCAGCGTCCCCGCCCCCCTACCGGCCCCCGATGACAGCCCACATGCAACGCATGCCCCACTACCGCCGCCGCCACGAATCCCCGCCCAACCCCGAGGCAGAGACCGTACGCGCACGGCCGCGGGTCCACATCCGCGTGCACCCCCACTCCCCACGCACCCCCACAGGACAAGACTACGAAGAATCCCCCAGGCCCGCCACCGCCGCCGGTCCCCACGACCCCGTCACACCCACCCACGCCCACTCCTCCGCCCAAGACCGCAGGCCCGCCCAGGAACAGTGGTGGCAGCGCTGGACAAACACCCAGCTCTGGGAGCTCCGGAAATGGGCCCAGGGAGAGCCCTCCCTCGAGGGCCTGGTCCATCGGCCCCGCAAGGGGTCGGTGGAGAACTGCCGCCTCCGGCCGGCGGCGGGGTGGATGCCGCAGGCCGCATGGGAAGCCATGCTGGCCGATGCGCTCCACCCCCTGGGAGTCCACCCGCGCAACCTCCCCGCGCCCCAGGACCACCCGTATGTCCTCAGGCGCCTGCGGGAGACCCTCCAGGAAACGCCGCGAGACGGCATCCGCCTGTGGGACATCACCCAAAGCCCAGCCCCGCACGCACACACCCCCTCACCACCCCACAAGCGTCGGCGCACCGACATCGGCGACACCCACAGCACCCAAGGAGCCCTGCGCGCCACACAACACGACGCGCCTGACCCCCCGGCCAGCGGCGCCGCCATCTAACCCCGTTACCCAGCACACCACCACCACGGGGCGCCACGCCAGGCCCCGCCCAGAAGTCACCAAACGAACCGGACGCCGAAGGAAGCCAACGCACACGACAACAAGCACCACTACGCCCAAAGGCGCCGAACCCAGGCCCGATACCGTGGGCTCCTCTCCACCCTCAGCATGACACACACGTCACTGACGTCACTCCCCCGCCGTGCCCCCTCCCACGCCGCCGCCCCGCCGCCCCCCCCTCCCGCCGCACGTCCCCACGCCGCCCAGCACCCAGCCCCACACACTGCGCCACAGCATCGCCCTAGTCCGGCTCCTCCACCATCGCGCCACTTGGCACCTCACAGTAGACCGCCGTCCTGTTGTCCTGCTCCCCCCAGCACCGCTCCCGGGGCCGCACCCGGCCCACGTCGTGTTCGCCCCCACGTCACGGGCCGCGGACATCCTCCCGCTCCTCGCCGCCACCCCTCCCGGGCATCGCATACTGCTTGCCGCCAACCCCTCGGTCCTGAGTGAGGTCCTCATCCGGCACGCCGACGCCCTGCACGTGCGCCCGCTGCTGCCCAACCTGCACGCTGCGTACGCCCCCGGCACGCCCGTCGACCTCTCCGTGTGGGACTCCCAGTGAGGCCACCGGCCAACGGCCGGCCCGTACGCACCACCCCGCACTCGCCTCGGGCGCACGACCCCGTGGACGCCGCTACCCACACGCCCGGCCCCGCGCAACCGCCTAACCGAGCCAGAACTCAAGCACAAATCAAACCCGAGCCACACCCCGAAACCGCTAACCCTTGACTCCTAACCAAACCCGCCGAGGGAACAACGTAACCACAGCCCACACCCACAGCCCACACAGCCGCCTAACCAGCCAGCTCCAAAAGCAAAGAGACACCTCACCAAACCCACCCTGAGCCAAGCCCGTGTACATCAGGACGCACGAGCCGCACCCCTGGGGCGCGATCGCCGCCACAGCACCGACGACACACGTCAGAGGACACAACGCTATTGCACCGCCGCACCAGCTGCCTGTGCCTGTGCCTGCAGTGTACGCGCGCCCCTGTTTTTCTCTTTTTTGTTTTTCTTTTTTTTTTTTCCAAAAAAAAAAAAAAACACAAAAAAAAAAAAAAAAAAACGAAAATTAGGGGGGGAGGAAGAGGGACACAACCACCCATGGCACACGCGCACCGCACACAGCACGCACACCGGTGAACAGGAGCCCAGTGGCCCAGGGGACCGCACATGCAACACAACACACCGAACGAGCATACCGGTGAACAGGAGCCGGCTGGCCCAGGACACCGCAGACACACCACAGCAAACCGCGCGGGCACACCGGTGAACAGGAGCCCAACGGCCCAGGACACTGCAAACACGTAGGGCGGCCGAGGGACAGGAAAGAACCAATACCCCATGGGTCGGACGCACTGGGGCGACCCAGCCGACTCACCGGGCCAGTGGCAGGAGCGGTACTCCAAGGCCACTGGTCCGAGCCCGGCCAGGCTGCACCGGAGACCATGGCAAACGTCACCCGGAGCCATGGAAACAACCGGTGACAGGCGAGCCGGTACACAGTCCAGGAGGGGGTCACCCGCCAAGCAGAGTGGCCCCGCAACTCAAGCCACAAGGGTGAGGCGGTTGTACCGTAGACAAGCGGGAGCAATACCCCTTGTGGTGAGAGATACTCCACACGGCTGGGCAGCCCCCCAGACCTGCCGCCCAAAGGAGGGGGCATGTGGCCCTACCCATGGACACATGTGGGGACACCCTCCCACCTGGGACACATGGACCGGGTGGCCGCGACATGCGGGAGCGGCTCAAGAGGCACCTGACATAGGGCAGTGGGAGGGACAGGACGTCCCCTTGGTAAGACCTTCTTCCTGCAATGTCAAAGGAGGCATCCCGAGCTCCCGAAGATACCTACCTACCTACCTCTTGCGCAGCTTCTCGAACAGCTGCCGTCCAGCCACTTCAGCACGGCCATTGGACCGGCTGAGATAGGCGACGCCCTTGGCATGACGTATTCCCATGAGGGAACACATGGCCTTGAACCAGCCTCCAGTAAACTGGGGCCCTCGGTCACTGCAAATGGTGCGAAGGATGTCAAAGACGGTCAGCCAATGACGAATCATCATGACTGCCACTTCCTTGGCAAGCGACCCCTTTTTGCGTGCTGGAACGGCTACTACGTAGCCACTGTGGCGATCCACACAAAGAACCACACAGTCAAAGGTCTCCTTGCCAATGTGAACTTCGGGCATGGAGAAGACGTCCATGGCCACGCTCTCCATGGGCTGGTCAGGAACCGGGGTCCATTGGGCTTCCCCCTTGACGTTCAGGTTATTCAGATTGCAGGCCCGACAGACCGAGCAACCCTTCCTGACCTTCTTGATGGCGGTGTAGAGACCTATATGGTCGATCTCGAACCGGCGCTGCATGTCAAGGGCTTGCTTCTTGACCCCTGGGTGCAGCATGTGGTGGTGCCAAGCTTCACAAAGCTCGAGCATCCGGGACTCCAGGACTAGCAGCTTACCATTCCGGTAGAGCTTGCCATCTTCCTCAGTCAGCCCCTTTGGCCACTTCTGCCCGTCGTCAGGGTCGGTCACAGCCCTATACTCGGCCGCAAAGGCCTCAGACTTGGCGTAATCGTCGGTCCAGTCGTCCTGGAGGCAAGACTTCGGGAAGAGGTGCTTGTCGGACTCAGCTCCCTCAGGGGCGAGTACTCTGACCGCTCTGCTCATCCTCGTTCCGAGCAGGGCATCCGCAGCCATGACGACAAAGCATTTAATACCCTCCTCTTCCATCAGGCGCTCCATCTCAATGATCTTCTTGGCTTCAGCGGTCTCAGCCTCATCGCCATGGGCAGACATATCCGTCATGCCCTTGCTGGCGGGATAGGCCCACCTGCTGAGACAGTGCGCCACGGTGTTGTCCTTTCCAGGAATGTAAACAACCGTAAGGTCGAACTTGGCCAAGGTCTCATGCCATCTTGCCCGTCGGGAGGCGGGACCAGAGGGGGTATCCACGTGCTCCTTGTGCCACGACTGCAGACTCTGATGGTCGGTGCAGACGGTGACGGGATGGAGGGCTATGTACCCAGCCCATTTCCTGAGAGCCATGACGATGGCATACGCCTCCTTTTCTCGGGGCGTCCACGTCCGTCTCTGGCCTTCCGCCAGGACTCGGCTCCAGAAGGCCACGGGCACGTGCCTCCCATCGTCAAGCACTTGCTCCAACACAGCGCCAACGGCGTAGTCGGAAGCGTCGGTGCGCAGGACGAACCCTCGGTCGGGATCCACGAGGTGCAGACCCACTGCGGATAGCAGCGCCTGCTTCATCCCCTCAAAGGCACGGTTGGAATCAACATCCCAGAACAGAGCCTTCTTGGACCCCTTCTTGGTCTCCTCTCGGTTGCCCTTGAGCATGGTCGTCATGGGGGCTGCATACTCGGCATATTTTTTGATATACCCCGAGTAGTAGTTGCAGAACCCCAGATACGCCCGTAGCTCAGAGACCGTTTTGGGCTTTTCCCAGTGCTCGATCGCAGCCATCATGCCAGGTATGGGCTTTCGCTGCCCGTTCCCAACTACGTGGCCAGCGAAGACCACCTCGCTTACCGCAATGGTGGCCTTGTCACTGCTGCCCGTGAGTTTGTGCCGAACCAGAAGGTCCAACACTCGAGTGACGTCCCTCTCATGTGCCTCCAGGAGCCCCTCGTAGCTCATACTGGGGTCCCCGGACGCGATGATCACGTCGTCCACGAGGGGGTCCGCACAGTCACGCACCGTCTCAAGGAGGTTCTCCAGCATCCGCTGAAAAGCCGCATTGCCGTTGGTAACGCCCATGGGCATCACCTTCCACTGGAGAGGTCCAAGTGGGGTGCTCATGGCTGTGCAGGCACGGGACTCCTCGGCGAGAGGCATCTGATGATAACCATGTTTCAGGTCAATCACCGTGAAGATCCTCCGCCGGTGTTGTTTTTGCAGCATGTCCTCAATGAGGGGCAGCGTATAGCTGTCGTGCTGCCTTTGGGCGTTTAGGCTGCGGTAGTCGACCACGAGCCGCCACTCACCGGCCACCTTCTTTGGGACGACGAAGCACGGAGAGGCCCATTCGGAGTGGCACGGCTCAAGCCAGCCTCTCTCGATGAAGTCACGGAGGATCTTCTCCATGGCCTTCTTCCTCTCGCCCCTCAGGGCAAACTCCCGCTGCCGGTACACACGGGGGTCCTGCTTCATTCGTATCTTGGCCTCGCCATACGGTCCACGCACCGGTGGGGGAAACACAGGCCTTCCGCTGAAGAAGGTGTCCCCATACTTCTGCTTCAGCCTGGCCCTTAATGCCTGGATCTTGGGGCAATCATCGGACTCCGCCTTGGCCCCTGGGCACCTGGACCACGGAGCTTACTTGAGGGGTAGCGACCCCGCTCGGTTTCGGCTCAGGCGGTCTTCCCAGGTGGCCCAAATGGCCATCTCTGGTCTTGTCTCAGAACAGATCGCCGTAGGTGGTGGGGTTACCCCCGATTGGCTCGTCCTGGCTGGACATATGATCCAGCACCCTCTGCACGAAGGTATTCCCATCATAGGAACCGGAGACGATCGAGCCCACTTCCCACCAGGCTTTGTCCTGGCCTTTGCCCTCACGCTGGGCTCCCCAGGCGTGAAAGGGCTGATCCATATACCCCTGAACCAGATCCAACTCCTCTTCAGTGAGGGGGTCTTCTGATTCTCCGATGTCAACAGGGGGAACCGCAAAGCATTGCCGCCATGGCTCTGCTATGATGCGGTTGACAAAGACGAAGTTCGTGGTGTCGGCCTGATCAAGGCCCCGGTCCATATAGTGGAATTCCGTGGGCCATCTCTGGGGTGGCATGGGCTGTCCCTTAGCGTCCTGATAGACACTCTCTCCAGCCGGTAGGACGACCTTGTTTAAGGTCATGTTGGTCAATGAGACTACCCAAAGTCAGGTACTTTCCTCCTCGGTGCATCCCATAGGAACCACCAGCACTGCCTTGGAGCGGTCCTTGCGAATCTTCGCTATCGCTCTTGGAATGTCCCAACGGGGGCAATGGATCCACATTAATCCCTGATGCGGACCCCAGTGCTTCTTCCACGCGGAGTCCTGTGCGCTCCAGTACTTCTCACAAACCCGCAGATGGGCGGAGGTTCCTGAAGAGGGCGCATCCAGGGCCGGATCCGAAGCTCCCAGGTCCGCAACCACTCGGCTCGCCACTTCCGGCATTACGCCGTACTCCTGGTTTGCTGGCCCAGTAGGCTCAGTGTCCAGCGAGGCTACTTCGAGCTGATTGCGTTCGGGGTGGATCCATTGGCATTCCACATGGTGCTCAGGTGACGAAAGCCACGAGACCTGGTCGTCCTGGTACAGGGTAATCGAGGCCTGGGCCGGGAGGACGCCGGAGTCCGTCTCCATCATGAAGTCGTACCCAACGATCATGTCCCAGTCCATCTCCGCCTCGTAGAAGCGACCTTGCAGGAGGATTTCCTTGCCGAGGTCTGGGCCGCTCAGCTCACGATGGTTCACGAACTGCAGCCCGACGGCTGCCTCCTTCGTGCCTCCCACCATGTACTGGCCGTTCGCCACCTTCAGCCTGACAGGTTTCCGACTGTCAGTCAAACACTCTGGTGGAAGTAGGCCAGCCTTGACCAAGCTGACCTGTGCTCCCGGGTCGACCAACACGTCGAAGACCTTTTCCACTTCCCCGCATAAGGCACGGACCTTAAGGTGCAACTGCCGCTCGCGCCCCACTCGGCGCACGGCGTGCAAGCTCAGGATCTCCGGCCGTTCCAGAAGCTCCACAAGCAACTGGTGCAGGTCGTGGACAATGGGCTCAGGCTGCCCATCTGCAGCATCCAGCTGCGGTCCGGGTGATCCTCCGATACTCTCTGAGAGATCTTGAAGTACATCAAACACATTCTTGGTCGCGAAGGATGGACGGGTGCAAGGGTTTGTGCCTTCACTTGCCCTCACCCCGCCAGCGCGACCGTCGGGTGCCGGACCGGGCCTTCCGCCCGCGGCCGTCCCTTTGTGCTTAACGACTCCCGATGGGGAGGGTGTGGCGCTTCCCACGACACCATCCTGCGACCGCCCTAGCTGGGGCCCTTGGCTGCAGGGGCTCCGCTAGGGGGCGTCAGCTGTGGAAGTAGGGGTATTCTCCTCCGCATCAACCTGGTTGACGCCCTTCTTCCTTCCCCTTCTAGTGTTCTTGTCCTTATCCTTGTTCTGGTCGTTCTGGTTGTTCTCCTTGTTCTTCTTGTCCGACCTGGGGACCCAGTTCCTCTTGATCTCCTGGATCTCCTTGGCCAACTCGGTCCCCTGCGACATCAGCTTGGAGAGCTCGTCCTTGTCCACCTCCACTTTGGCCTCCCGCATACCCGCGGGTGCACGCTTCTACGACCCGTGCACCTTCTTGTAGGCCTCCGTGTCGGCCTGGTGGATGGGGCATGTTCGGTGGTCATGGTTGAAGTCTTGCTTCCTCCCATAACACACGAAACAGCCCTGAGGGTGAGCTCGTATGAACTCCCCAAAGGACAGCGGAGGGCTGCCAATGCGACAAGGGTCCTTCTTCTCCTTCTTCTTCCAACCCGGCTGCAGGGGCTTCCAGCTTCCCCGGTTGCTCCCCGCGCCGTTGTGGGCCACAAAGGCACAAACGGCCACCTCGGCGGGCTCATCGTCGTCGTCATCGTCGACGAGAGCTTCATTGCCGTCGGCTCCCGCTGGGTTCATGGCAGCTTCCCCGCCAGATCCCTCGCCAACGTAGTTGACGTCGCGGTCGCCGGGCCTCAACCAGCGGATGTGGTGGAGGTTCCGGTACTCCTTGAGTACTTCCTCTCCAACCCACTCCAGGATCTCGTCGCCGCGCCTGCGGACGGATGGTCTGGCCGCTCACGTCACACTCGTCAAGGCGCCACATCGCGGTCTTCTCGAGATCGCCCGAGACGGTGATGAGGAGAGCGTTTTGCAGGGGGTGCCGTTTGACATCCCGGGCCACGTTCTTCCTCGTCCAAGCCACCACGTTCGTATGATACTCTTTGGGGAGCATCATCTTGACCGTGTGGTTGGACTTGGCCCGCTTGGCTTCCTCCTTGGTGACCCTCTTGATCCATGCTTCCGGCAGCATGGAGAGCAGGCGAACCTGCTCGTCACCCTCGTTCCAGTCCTCCACGTTGCGGCGGAAGAGGGTGTATTGCCCTCGGAAGTCCCGCCAGTCCCGTAGGCGGATCTCCCGTCCATCATGCTGAAGCTTGATGGACTTCCATCGCTTGGCAGCCACCTGCAGAGCGTCCACCCGCTCCTGCTCGTTGAGCCACTTCTTGGCTTCCTTGAGGGTCTTGATCTTCCCCTTTTTGGTTGCCACGAAGTATAGCTCTTGGAGCACTTCCGGCAGGTGGTACCTGAACCGTCTGAAGACAGATTTTTCCGCATCTGCGGGATCCATGTCTTCAGTAACGGTCACCCCCCAATCGTCCAGGTTCTCCGAGAAGCAGTCGAGGTTGAGGGGGTTGCCGTCGTACATGGGGGGCTTGATGTCCTTCAAGTCTTCCCACACGGCGGCATCCGCGGCCTTAGAGACCATGAACGCCGGCCGCGAGGTCGACCGAGGTTCCCATCGGCCTCGCCCACGGAACTCCCACGGCCGCCACGTCCATCTCCTCCATGGGATCCCTGTGGCTACGCCGCGGTTCCTCCATGTACGCTGAACCCAGGTGTTCACGCCGTACCCCTTCCATGTATGCCTCCTCATCAATGCGCCGGCGGCTGCAATCAGCGGCCTCCCGTCGTACAGCACGCGGCGGGCTGATGTCGAACTCCTCCAGGTCCTCCTCCGCCAACATCCCGACATCCCACTCCACGTCTCCTCTAGGGACCTCATCCCTGAGTCCACCATAACGTCCACCAGCCATTGGAATTGGCTCCGGGGCTTGTGCGGGGCGTCGGGGGCGTACCGGTGTCCGCGGTGGAGCACGGCGGTTGTGGTACTCCGCGCTGAGCCACTCATCACGCCAATCCTCACTGCCACTGCCGGGCGGCACGCGCTCGTTGCTGCGGCCCGCGCTGTGGTGAGAGGGGGCGGTGAGAGAGGGGGCACTGGCGCTGGGGCGACTCCTGGGGGCTCCGCCGGGGGCATGGGGTCCGCCTGGACCTGGTCCGGGTCCCCAGCTGTCGTCCGACGAGCCAGACTCCAGGGGTGGGTGGTCGCTGCCGACGCTCCCACGGGCTTCCAGCGCATCCAGCCTCTGCTGCAGGCCGCTGATGACCTTGTTCAGCGACCTGGTCTCGCCCTTGGCGATGTCCAACAGCCTCTTGGTGGCGGTGGCGACGCTGGCGCTCTTGACCATCTCGATCTTGGCGATGTCCAGCTCTCTCTGCGCGCGCGCGGCGACCCTGGCGATGCGAGTCATCTCGCCCTTGCCCGTGTCTACCTCGCGCTCGAGGAACTGGACCCTCCTGCGGAGGTAGACAATACACCGCCGGGTGGCATCCGGGTCGCCATCCCCTGGTGGGTCGTCGGGGTCCCCGGGGGGTCCTCCAGGAGGGCCTCCGCCGGGTCCGCCCGGTCCAGGGGGTCCTCCCCCGCCCGGTGGTCCGCCTCCAGGCGGTCCACTTGGTGGGCATCCTCCAGGGGGTCCTGATGGTCCTCGGCCAGGGGGTCCCGGTGGGTCTCCGCCGGGTCGCCTCGGTGGGTCCGAGGATGGGCACTTCTTCGTGATGTCGAAGTCCATGTCGTCATCCTCGTCCATGTCACCCCACCTGGGCGTCTTGGTCTCGGAAGACTCCGAGCTCCGGTAGGGAGGAGGGGGATCCTCATCCTCACCTTCCGGCTCCATGGGGACATCTCCGCCTCCTCCGCCCGTCCAAGCCACCACTCAGCGATGTCGGCGGCCTTGTTCATCCCCGTCGCTGGCGGTGAAGAAGGGGTCGCTGTCGTGGGGGTGTCCACCCGCTGGCCTCTGTGGCCTCTCGGGGGTCTTCCCCTTGCCTTTCCTCCGTCGATGGGCAGTGGGGCAACTGCTCCCACTGCTGCCCGTGTCGGCCTCGTCCAGCGTCATCTTGGAAGAGGCATCCCCTTTGAAAAGCTTTCGAAGGGTCTCCACTCGTGATCCTCCCGGGGGAGTCTCGCGGCGGAGTTTGGCCTCTGCCTCCTCCATTGCGGCGGCTGTGGCTGCGGCAGCTCGCGCTTCGGCTTCCTCCCGGGCACGAGCCGCTTCGGCTTCCCGGGCCTGCTGCAGCCGAGCCTTCCCCGCTTCCAACGCCGCAAGCTCCGCCTCCGTCTTGGCCCTCTCCTCAGCGACCTTCCCTCGCGCGGCCTCGATGGCGATCTTCTTGGCGGCGTCCGCCTGGGCCTTCGCCGTCGCCTCGGCATGGGCCCTTTCTTCCGCCTCCTTCTTTGCCCTCTCTTGGGCAAGCGCCTCTTCCAGCGCCTTCACCTCGGCCTCCTTGCAGGCAATGGCCTCCGGCGTCAGGCGGGCTTCCTCGGCGGTTGCCGCCACCTCACCCCTGATTCGGGCAGCCACTGCCTCATGGGCGGCCGCAGCCGTGAGACCAGCTGCGATGGCTGCCACGGTCGAGGCGTGGTAATCCATGCCTCTGCCGCACTCAGGGGCCTGCTCATGGGCGATGCCGGCGGCGCCCTCCACGGCAGCGTTCTGCTGCGTGGCCCGTTGCCGGGCAACCCGAAGGTTGCAGGGCACCCCACAGGTGCGCTCGCAGGCGCGCGCCACATCCCTTTGGTGGGGAGCGACGCTGCCGCTGGAGCTGGCCTGGTCGGCCGGCATCCTCCCACGGTGGGCGGACTCCACGTCGCTGCTGGGGCCTGACTTCCTCAGGAGCAGCGTACGGGGCTTGGCCTTGGTCTGCTTGGCGACTTCCAGGAAGTCACCAAGGGTGGTGTGGCCGGGGTGGTGACCGCCATTGGCCCGTTGGGGGCTGTGGGCTCGGTTTCCGCCCCTGGCGCCTTCGGCGGCTTCGGCGGCCAGGGATTCCTGGTACTCCCGCCACTTCCTGTCCCGCCTCCTGTCCCCGGCGGAACGCTTCTCCTTCCCAGGAGACGCGCTGCTGCCCTGCAGCCTGCGCTCGTTCCCCGGCTCCGGGAACTCTTTCTCGATCACGTCCCACATGGAGACGTTGATCGAGGCGCCCGACGGGTACTCGTTGGGCTTCTCGTCCTCCTCGATCCCGTCAGGGCGCAGCCCTTCGCCGGGCCTGTCTGGGCGGGTCCAGGTCCTCCAGCGCTTGCGGCGGAAGCAGTACTCATACCCTTCCGCCCGCAGCCACTCCTCCACTGCCCGCAGGCGGTCCTCGCCCATGTCCTCGCGGAGCTCGAAGCTCCCGGGCATGCCGCCTTCGCACTGGGGATTGCTGTGGCGGTACTGCTGCCCCCACAGCAACCAACGCAGTAGGCGCGCCGCATGGGGGTGGGGCTGCGGCCACGTCTTGCCCGCCTCATCCCAATTCACCATCGTTCTCCTCGATGGGGTGGTCCTGGGGTGGTTGTTGAGGTGGGTGTTGCAGCACTGGACTGGGAGTGCGGCCGGTGCTGGTCGGCCGGTGGTTGTGGAGGTGGTTGACGCGACTGGGTGTGCGGCCTTGCTGGTCGGCCGATACGACTCGTTGATGAGGGAGTCCTGGTCTGTCCTCCTCCTTCACGGTCGCGGCGCGGTCAGGGCGATGCTCTGGACGGCGCTGCGGGCCCCGTGACGGGCTCGGCGCTGTCGCTGGGCGGCGCTGCGAGCTGCTGCGCTGCGCTGCGAGCTGCGAGCTGCGAGCTGCTGCGCCGCGCTGCTCGGGGTTGGTGGCCCCGAGTGGCACGCGAGGGATGGGTAACCCCGCGGCGGTGAAACGCTTTTGACGCGTTCCCGTGAGGGACCTGGCCACGGGACGCTGCGGTGGACACGCGCAAGTGAGCAGGCAGGCAAAGCACTACGCTCACAGGGGCATCATTGTGCTCATGTCATGTGACAAAGCGTTCCAGGATCCTTGCCACTCTGAAACAAGGGAACAAAAGTATGTACAAGAACACATCAGGATATGTACACATGGGGTTAAGACTGGACTGGGGTAAAGGCATCACAGGACAAAAGACACTCAGTCCCAACTCGTATCCCAATCCCAGGTCCGACCCTCTCAGTGGCTGGTGGGGGCGGGGGCTCAAACACAACCCATGCCCTGCTCAGTCCGGACCCTGAAACCCTGCCATTGGGGGGAATGTCCCGCCCAGCTACAGGCGAGTTCCTGGGAACCAAGATACTCCAAGGCCACCCCACAGTGGCTCCCTATGCTCCCCCAAGGTCAGGTCCCAACTCCCTTCCGAGCCAGAGATATGGCCCCGCCATTATCCCCTAGGAGTTGGTAGCTGAAAGTGGGCTGTTTCAGCCCAAACTGAAATTAGCTCAAAAATCTCCAAACTTGACCCCTCGTCCGGACCCGCCGGAGGTAGGGACGAGGCAACTGACCCTATGCCCTTCGAGTACGAACTACCTGGAGCCCTCACCCAACCTAGTTCCCACTGAGGTCTCGGCATCAGGGCACCACGGGTTCGTCAAGTGGGGTCATGATGCCGAAATCACCAAAATTGGCGTCATTCCCACGCGTGGCTCGCCCGGCCAGGGCAAGGAGAATGGCTCACAGGATAGGAGGCAGGACCTAGAACTTATATCCATATCCATAATCCAGTTATATCCATAACTTGGAATTAGGTCCGGGCTCCCTGTGGGCATAGAGATATGGGGCCGCAAGCTGACCACCCGGAGGGGTGAAATTGGGGTCCCAAAATGGGGTCTTTTTGGCTACTCAAAATGAGCCAAAATTCGGGGGTGCTCCCCATAGTATACCTCCACGCCGGCTAGGAGATCGGATCCCTCATTCCATGCGCGGTCTCCCCTGAGGCCAACGAAGACTCCCATTCTCCTGGCTCTCAAAGATCTTCATGCCATTTGGCGTGGTGACAATCCCAATTGGGTCCACAAATGCCAAAATGGCAAAATTGTCCACACTCACTTTGGGCTAGCGCCTTAACGAAGGATGCTCCGCTTAGCCCAGGTGGTGTGTGAACCATGGGGACCAATATACATATCACCCATGTCATATATGGTCCATTGGTCCATGCGTCCAGCGTGCACGAGGTAGCTGAACATGGTGCACGGCGGGCGGAAAATATGGAAAACTGCTCAAAATGGCCGAAAATGCGCACACTCATGGTTGGGGCAAATGAGGCACATACCCGACTTGAACCGGAGTGTGCCATAGGATTGGTATCAAGTCATATGTGTCTAACATATTCTTTGGGCGTCACCCAACTCCTCCGGTCTCGGGAATGGCAGGGTCGCCAAGTGAGCCCATGATTCGGGATGGTCCGAAATCGCCAACATGGCTGCCACGGTACGCCAAGTCCAAGAGGAGTTATCCGCCGGGTCCAAGATATGTTGGGCACCGAGGGATGGACCCTCATAACATGTTTCGGTCATGATGTCGATTGAGCGCAACGTTGAGATACATGGTCGCCACTTGACATCATGACGGGCAAAAAACAGCAATATTGGCGAAAAAAACACCCAAAAGTGCCTTGAAAGGCGCACAAATATATTATAATATCTTCGGCGTGGATTGAGTAATCGACCAATCCTTCTAAACACAATGACTTGACACCAATGACCTCAGATTCCACATATGTGCTCCACTTGGGGCGCTTTGAAAGGTCACGAGCGCTACTTCCCAAGTGGGCACATGAAAATATGGAAAATTGCAAAACACACAGCTTGCTCCCTACGCATCGCTTTGGGATCGCCACACAAGCTTCCCTCCACGAAGGTTAGGCTTGCAATTGATCATGGGGAGTAGGAGGAAGGGCCTCGTGCAATATGAGGTCCATTGGTTGGTGTATCGCTCTTAGCCAAACCCGCCAAATGGGCACGCAATACAACACATGGCACATACCACATATTGCCAAAAAAGGTAGCTCCCCCCACGATATGTCATGCCCCTCCAAGGGCGTAACTTTGTGTCAATCGCTCATAGGAACTCAAAGAAGGTTCCTATGCAACACCAACACTCGCTCGCTACACTCCAAAGTTATCTTAACGCATCGCCAAAGAGTTCTAACGCAAACTCTACCCTCTTGACCATGATCCATTACGCTAGCGCGCACGTGTGGAGACGCAAGGCGTATAAAGCTTCATAAAATACGTCGGGAGTATTGTGAATACATCCCACGTTTCCTTATTGTCATTCCTCGCAAGCGGCACGAGATATGACCCTCACAAGTGGCCTCACGAATCAACTTTGTTTTGCCCATATCTCTAAGACAAATGGAGGGCAAGACAAAAGGAAAGTTGATTCTTGCATAGGGAAGCACGTAGGTCCACTCGAAAGAGGTCAAATCAAGTGCGGGGATGTCGAAGTCGAAAATCCGATTTCGACATCCTGAAAAATTCGGATTAAGAGTGCGAGTGTACAATGTGAAAATTGCAGATGCATCAATGCAATTCCTGAAGACTTTAGAGATTTCGTCAGGGATTGCGCTAAAATATCTGTATATAACAGTTAAACTGGCGGTTACGCTAAAGTCGCGAACTAACCGCCAGCTGTCAAAACAGTGAATATCAGAACGGAAGCGTAAAAATTGACGGAAACAATGTGAAAATAAAACCCTGTTGATTCCTGATATTCTGATATATAAATCTCCGCTGGCGACGCATCGGTTGCCGATGCGGGGCTTTACGGCACGGAACACGCTCCGGCCGGGCTCGCACCGGGCGTCAACGGGCGTCTTCCCTTCCGTACATGGGGTTAGTGGACCGGAGACCGGTCTTCCCTTCCGTACATGGGGTTAGTGGACCGGGGACCGGTTGTATGCCCTACCCTAGCCATGGGGTTCAGGTTACCGCTTCACCAGCTTGTCAGTCATGGGCATGCGCCTGTGCAATTGAATGGAAATTGCCGTGACGGAGGTGTCCCTGAGGGCGTGGATGTCGGAGCACATATGCAGGTATCCTGGGCTGGTGGTGTCTTCTCGGAGCAACCATCTCTCTCGTACTCCGAAAGGTGCTTGGAGGGCGCAACCGTGAACGCGGAGCTGTCATTCTCCATTTGCAGCTTGAACGCCACCTGGGAGTACTTGCGGCGGTCCCGACCAGCGGAGTCAATCAGAAGCTCTTTGCCCTGGGTGCCATCGGCCCCTTGCACATGGAAATGGCTCTGCACTTCCTTGCCCCATGAAACCTTGTAATGACCCTTGATGACGAATGCAATGGTCCAGAATCGCTCTTCGATGCCATTCAACCACTTGTTCCACGCAGCATTGCACTCATCCTCGGGGCATGATGACGGTCCCCAGTGGGACGTGGTTGCTGAACTCAACTTCGCCCAAGCTGTTGCTGATTTTGTGGAAGATCTCCTGCAAGTTTTGTTGTCGTTGGCGAAACCACCCACAAACACGTTGCACGTTTTTCTAGCATACTCCATGCTCTTGGAAATCTCTGATTTACCTCCGACTGACATTGTGCACGTCTGGTGGCAGCATGTGGAATGTGGGTCAAGGCCAGCAAGGGTGAACGTGCCACACACACAGCGTGCTTCTCCAAAGGGATAGAGTATCCAGAGGGATGCACGTAGAAACTCTTGGTGAACATTTTGAGCGACTTCTCTTCACCTTTGGCGCCTTCCCACTTTACCTTGTGCTCCCCCAAAGACACAGACACCGATTCAAGCAGGTTGATGATCTCAGTGCAGCAGTGGTCTACAGCGTTACTTTTGAACTTCAGCTCGACGTGGCTTCCCAGGAGCTTCATCATATCGGAAAATGGTTCTCAATGTTCCCCTGCCGGGAGTGGTGTATCCGTAGGGTTGGTCCCACCCTCACTTGGATCCGAATTTGAAGAAGACGAAAGCGCCTCCAGCGTGCCTTTCCTCGGAAGGCTCAACAAGATAGATAGTGTAGGGCAACATCCAACTGCGTGGCAGGCATGGATCCAACGTGCGAGGCCATAGCATTCACCTCTGTCTTATGGCGGCGGCACACACACACCATCGGCTTCGTCACCTTCAAGCCAATTGCGTAGTGTTTAATGGAACCACCCTCATTTTTCTCGGACGTAGGCTCACCTGGCGCGGCTTTTGATATGTTAGGATGACCATCAACATTGTTTTGGGCTAATCATGCACGGCGTCCGCCCTCCCGCAGCAACCCAACACTGTCGGTGTGCAAAAATTCGTTGGAGACAGCACAAGCACTTCCGAAAGGAACCGCGTAGTGAACTTCGGGAAACAGGGTCTCCGTCTTGGTCTCGATATGATTAACCAATGGGAAAAACCCTCCAACCAACATGGGAATTCATTTTCATCGAAGTCTCGTTTCGTATCGCTACTCTTCTCCAAGCTCCTTTTCATCCCCATTCTCTCAAAGGTTCACAAAATTCCTCTCGGTATTCATCCTCTCGAAGTTTTTCAAAATCATCGTATCATTCTTCGCGCAGGTTGTCACAGTCTTCCATATCAATACTCTCGCTTCTCATCCAAAATTTCTTCGTACTCATCTTGGTATCTCCGTCGTTACGAAATCTCCTCGGACCTAACAAATTTCTTTCGTACTCATCTTGGTATCTCTGTCGTTGTGGAATTTCCTCGGTTCTCACCAAAATCCCTTTGTACTCATCTTGGTATCTCTGTCGTTGTGGAATTTCCTCGGGTCTCCCCAAAATTCCTTCGTACTCATCTACGTATCTCTGTCGTTGTGGAATTTCCTCAGGTCACACCAAAATTCCTTCGTACTCATCTTCGGATCTCCGTCGTTACGAAATTTCCTCGGGTCTCACCAAAATTCCTTCGTACTCCCTCTTTCATGTGTTGAGCATCATGAAATAGTCTCGCATCTCAATGAAGTGTTCAAGTACCGAAACTCCGTATCTCGAGCATTACAAATTAGTCTCTTTGCACTCATACTTCGCATCTCAAAATACCTTCATGTCTCAATCCTCAAGAAAGAATTTTATTTCTCCTCCTTCTTGTCCAAGCACCACCATGTACCAATCATCATAAATCATTTTTTATAGACCCATCGTCTCGAAAGATATCCTTCTTCTCGAGGTACCATCATGTGTCCATCATCAAGAGATATTTCCGTAGGTCCATCGTCTCGAAATATATCTTTTTATCGAAGTACCATCATGTGTCCATCATCACGAGATAACTTCGTGGATCCATCGTCTCGAAATATATCCTTTTTATCGAAGTACCATAATCTGTCCATCATCACCAGATAACTTCGTGGATCCATCGTCTCGAAATATATTCTTCTTCCCGAAGTACCACCATGGATCATTCGTATCTAAATATTTTCGTACAATCATCTTCTCAAGGTACCCCAAGCATCTGCCAAGTGTGACATTGGCGTCCACAATGTCTAAGGAATCCATGATGAACATGAAGTTACCCTTGGTGGGCTCGAACACGACCATGGAGATGGGGTGATCTTGTGGTGCACGGGGGTGTTAGACTAGGCTAAGCTAGGCTAGGCTATTGCAACCATTCTAAGCTTAACTATTCTATGGACTATGAAACGCAAGCAAACACCACGCAAGCTCCAAAGTTGCGATGACTACAGCATTATTCAAGAAACAAAGTAATGGGCTCATAAAATATTTTTTTTTCTCATTTGTGTATTGTCGTTTATAGTCCGTGGTGCTTAGCATCTCTTTCTCTTGTGCCATTTTGCACAAGCAAAAGGTAAAAACATGGGAGACTGCGCAGGATGGGCGAGCTGTGCTTATCTCAAAAGGGACAAGCTTTGGCTTGCATGCTTCTCTGCTACCAGAAATAAAAACGCCTTTACTCCCATTTTGGCATTAGTCCATCTTAGATAAAAATGTTTGTTTAAAAATAAAGAAAACCATACAACAATCAAGCTAATGAACAAGGCAAAGCATAGCGTGCAACAACACTCACTAAGGTGAATCACTTGCCATGCCAAGTATGCAGTAACAAAGAGTCATCGTTGGGATCTACCTCCAAGGTACACTCAACTAAGTCATAACTTGACATACTACGTCCTAATAACTAGTCCCTAATCCTATCCCCGTGCACCACTAACCCATGGCGCTGCAAACAAAGGAAAACAGGATGCAGATAAGGTAAGGTTCATGGGCAAGCATGCTACCCACGCAGACCACAACCACACACGCAACACACAAGGCGAGCATGTGTCCATACTGCGAGTCTTGTATTAAATTTGCAAAACATACCCAAAATATTCAGAAGCACCCTCGCAATTCCAAATTATCACCAAACGCTATTTAATCATGAATAAAATCAGAGATGACGACACAATTATCCAAATTGCGACAGAGGTAGGTAGGTAGGTATCTTCGGGAGCTTGGGATGCCTCATTTGACATTGCAGGAAGAAGGTCTTACCAAGGGGACGTCCTGTCCCTCCCATTGCCCTATGTCAGGTGCCTCTTGAGCCGCTCCCGCATGTGCTTGGGAAGGCATTGTCGCGGCGACCCGGTCCATGTGTCCCAGGTGGGAGGGTGTCCCCACATGTGTCCATGGGTAGGGCCACATGCCCCCTCCTTTGGGCGGCAGCTCTGGGGGCTGCCCAGCCGTGTGGAGTATCTCTCACCACAAGGGGTATTGCTCCCGTTTGTCTACGGTACAACCGCCTCACCCTTGTGGCTTGAGTTGCGGGGCCACTCTGCGTGGCAGGTGACCCCCTCCTGGACTGTGTACCGCCTCGCCTGTCACCGGTTGCTTCCATGGCTCCGGGTGACGTTTGCCATGGTCCTCGATGCAGCCTGGCCGGGCTCGGACCAGTGGCCTTGGAGTACCGCTCCTGCCACTGGCCCGGTGGGTCGGCTGGGTCACCCCAGTGCGTCCGACCCATGGGGTATTGGTTCTTTCCTGTCCCTCGGCCGCCCTACGTGTGTGCAGTGTCCTGGGCCGCTGGGCTCCTGTTCACCGGTGTGCCTGCGCGGTTTGCTGTGTTGCGTCTGCGGTGTCCTGCGCCAGCCGGCTCCCGTTCACCGGTGTGCTCGCTCGGTGTGTTGTGTTGCATGTGCGGTGTCCTGGGCCACTTGGCTCCCGTTCACCGGTGTGCGCGCTGTGTGCGGTGAGCTTGTGCCATGGGTGGTTGTGTCCCTCTTCCTCCCCCCCTAATTTTCGTTTTTCTTTGTTTTTTGTTTTTTTTTTCTTTTGGGAAAAAAAAAAAAGAAGGACAGGGGCGCGCGTACACTGCAGGCACAGGCATGGGCAGCTGGTGCGGCGGTGCAATAGCGTTGTGTCCTCTGGCGTGTGTCGTCGGTGCTGTGGCGGCGGTCGCGCCCCAGGGGTGCGGCTCGCGCGTCCTGATGTACACGGGCTTGGGTCAGGGTGGGTTTGGTGAGGTGTCTCTTTGCTTCTGGAGCTGGCTGGTTAGGCGGCTGTGTGGGCTCTGGGTGTGGGCTGTGGTTACGTTGTTCCCTCGGCAGGCCTGGTTAGGAGTCAAGGGTTAGCGGTTTCGGGGTGTGGCTCGGGTTTGATTTGTGCTTGGGCTCTGGCTCGGTTAGGCGGTTGCGACGGTAGCGGGCCTGGGTTCGGTGCCTTTGGGCGTAGTGGTGCCCGTTGTCGTTGGCGTTGGCGTCCTTCGGCGTCAGGTTCTTTTGGTGACTTCTGGGCGGGGCCTGGCGTGGCGCCCCGTGGTGGTGGTTTGCTGGGTAACGGGGTCAGGTGGCGGCGCTGCTGGCCGGGGGGTCAGGCGCGTCGTGTTGTGTGGTGCGCAGGGCTCTGGGGTGCTGTGGGTGTCGCCGGTGTCGGTACGCCGACGCTTGTGGGGTGCTGAGGGGGTGTGTTTGTGCGGGGCTGGGCTTTGGGTGATGTCCCACAGGCAGATGCCGTCTCGCTGCGTCTCCTGGAGGGTCTCCCGCAGGCGCCTGAGGACATACGGGTCGTCCTGGGGCGCGGGGAGGTTCCGGGGGTGGACTCCCAGGGGGTGGAGCGCATCGGCCAGCATGGCTTCCCATGCGGCCTGCGGCATCCACCCCCCCGCCGGCCGGAGGCGGCACTTCTCCACCGACCCCTTGCGGGGCCGATGGACCAGGCCCTCGAGGGAGGGCTCTCCCCGGGCCCACTTTCGCAGCTCCCAGAGCTGCGTGTGGGTCCAGCGCTGCCACCACTGTTCCTGGGCGGGCCTGCGGTCTTGGGCGGAGGAGTGGGCGTGGGTGGGTGTGACGGGGTCGTGGGGACCGGTGGCGGTGGCGGGCCTGGGGGATTCCTCGTAGTCCTGTTCCGTGGGGGTGCGTGGGGAGTGGGGGCGCGCGCGGATGTGGACCCGCGGGTGTGCGCGCACGGTCTCCGCCTCGGGGTTGGGCGGGGACTCGCGGCGGCGGCGGTAGTGGGGCATGCGCTGTATGTGGGCTGTCATCGAGGGTTGGTAGGGGGGCGGGGACGCTGCTGGCGGACCCTGGCGTCGTTCTGGCCTGGTCGGGGGCGGTCCGTGGGCCTGGAGTGCGGGCTTTGAGAGGTGGCGTGACGAGGTGCGTCGTGCTTCGGCCGCGGCGCGCTCCGCCATGAAGGTGGTGGCGGTGGTGTCGGTGACGGTGGGGGGGCGCCGCGCTGGGCGCTGCTGCCTTCGGGCCTGGGACGGCTGGGGCCGAATGTCATAGAGGACGTCCTCAGGGGGCCGGGTTCGCGCTGTCGTCGTGGCGCCGGGTTTGGACTTGGGTTTGGGCTTGGCTGCGGGTTGCCGTCGTGGCGCGCTGACGGGTTTGGGTGGCTGTTTGGCGGCGGTCTTGGGTTTCGGCTGGGTCGCGGGTGTGGGCCTCGTCGGGGCGTGGGCCTTGGCGGCGGCGGGTTTGCTTGCGGTGGGGGCGTGTTTGGGGGCCCGTTTGGGAGGTGTCCCCCGCGGCCTGGGGGGTGGAGTGCTGGATGAGGACGTGGTGGTGGCGGTGGATGAGGTGGTCGTGGTGGTGGAGGTTGTGGAGTCGGAGGCGGAGGAGAGGGCTCTGGGAGACGGCGGAGGGTCTTGGGCTTCAGGGGCGGGCGTATGATGCTGGGTCCTGCAAGTAGCGAGAACGAGGGTGCGGGTTCGGGCACCGGGCGTGTGCGCGCGTTTTCCCTGGTGATCTGTGCGTGCTGGTGCTGGTGTGGCGGCATTGTCTCGGCTGCGCGGGCACGTGGGTTACCCGGGGGGTGGTCATATCTGCTCCAGGACGTGTGGGTGTGTTTGCTGGAGGTAGTCGAGGGTCTGGAAGAAGCATCGCTGGATGCCGGGCATGTCCTCCTCTGTGACGTGGGGGTAGTTTTGGGTAGGGGTGTCTGGGCCCGGCCACAGCAGCGTCATGAGGCGGGCTGCCACCATGTACGGGCAGAGCTGTAGGGTGGTGGGGCGTGGGGGGGTGGGTCCCCTGCGGTTTGGGGGGGCTCCAGTCTGCTGGGGTCGCAGCGTGACCACCCACACCCACCGGTCCGTGGGGATCCCCCAGGTCCGTTGGGTCCACTTGGCGAGGCAATACATCGCCCTACCAAGGCCCTGGCTGCTGCTGCGGATGGAGAGAAGCGTGTCCAGGGATTTGCGTTCCCACGTGCCCCAGATGTGGGGGTCGTCCAGGTTGTCCCCCCTGGCGTACTTGTCGGGGCCTGGGCTGTGTCTGGGGGGGGCGTAGTCGGCGGGGAGGAGGGAGTCGGTGCCGTGTACCACCCAGTGGTCAGTGGGTGCGTGGTAGTTGGTGGTGGAGAGGGTGTAGTGCAGATTGTACATGAGGGTCATGTACGTGGAGGGGGCTGGCTGTTGCTCGTCGGGGGTGGGGATGTCCCCCGGGACGTGGTGCCGGAAGTTGCTCAGGGAGGCCATCCGGGCTACCCATGTTTCCCGCTCCCACTCTTTGGTGCTGTCGGGGGTGGCGCCTGGTGGGGGGTGGGCCATGTTGGGCTCCTGGTAGTGGGTGTGGCCCTTGGTGTCCACCTGCCCCGGCACGGGGAGTCCGACTAGGTGTTGCCCCCAGTCGATGGGGGGCACCCAGATCCGGCTCCCCGTGGGGGGCGGGCTCTCGCCGTCTGGGGTGGCGCGTGGGGGGCGGTCGTGTCGGGCGACGTGGAGGAAGGCGTCGAAGAGGAGGTCTCTGACGCCTTCCCCCAGGGTGGCCGCCTGGACCAGGGTGGCGGCCCGGATGCGGGTGCTGGTGCCGGAGGTGCGGAAGCACAGCACGACGTCGTGTTCCCCGAGTCTCCGGAGGTGCTGCGGTACCGCTGCGGGGTTGTGTAGGGCGTAGGGTTCGGCCGGTGCGGCGGCTGGTGGTGCGGGGTGTGATGGGGGGGTTGGTGTGGGTTGGGGGGAGTGGTCGTCGTTGTCACGCGTGGGGTCCGGTGATGAGGTCTCTTGTGGCGGTCGCGGGAGGGGGGATTCGCGGTGGCGTGTGTCGGCGGGGGTATCGACGTCAATTGGCTGGTGCTGGCTGCCGCGTGTTGCGTCCGTGGCCTGGTCTCGGGGGGGGGGCGGGGGGGGTGGTGTGGGGGTGGCGCTGTTGGTGGTGGGGGGGGGGTGGGGGTTGGTGTTGTGCTGGCTGGGGGTCTGGGCGTCCCTGTGGGTCGTGTGGGTGTTGCGTGTGTGCGCCGTGCAGCCTTTGCGGTTTTTGACTGGTTGTGGTGCCGGGGTGTGGGTGGGAGGCGGCCGCATGAGCGTCCGGGTGGGGCTGTGGTCCGTATGTAATGGGTGGCTGCTGGTGGATGGTGCTCGCTGGTATGGGCATGTGGGTGGGGGGGCTGCTGGTGGTGGTGGGGTGGGGGGGGCGGGGGTGGGTGTTGTGCTGGCTGGGGGTCCGGGCGTCCCTGTGGGTCATGTGGGTGCTGCGTGTGTGCGCCGTGCGGCCCTTGCGGTTCTTGACTGGTTGTGGTGCCGGCATGTGGGTGGGAGGCGGCCGCATGAGCGTCCGGGTGGGGCTGTGGTCCGTATGTAATGGGTGGCTGCTGGTGGATGGTGCTCGCTGGTATGGGGTGTGGGTGGGGGGGCTGTTGGTGGTGGTTGGGCGCTCCTACTAGGCCCTGGTGTTGCTGGTGTGCGTGCCCTGCAGCCTGCGCTCGCTCCCTGGTTCCAGGAAGTTCTTCTCGATCATGTCCCACATGGAGACGTTGATCGAGGCGCCCGACGGGTACTCGTTGGGCATCTCGTCCTCCTCAATCCCGTCGGGACGCAGGCCTTCGCCGGGCCTGTCCGGCCAGGTCCACGTCCTCCAGCGCCTCTGCTGGAAGAGGAAGGCGAACCCTTCCGCCCGCAGCCAGTCCTCCACGGCCTGCAGGCGGTCGGGGGTCATGTCCGTGCGGAGCTCGAAGCTCCTGGGCATGCCGCCTTCGCACTGGGGGTGGCTGTGGCGGTAGTGCTGGTCCCAAACCAACCCACGCAGTAGGTGCGCTGCATGGGGGTGGGGCCGCGGCCACGTCCTACCCGCTTCTTGCCAGTTTACCATGGCAGCGGGGGGCGTACTTGGTCTTGAGGTCCTTGGTGTGCACTCGTTCCACTCAACGAACTGGTGGTGGTTGTTGAGGCGGGTGCTGCAGCACTGGGCTCCGAGTGCGGCTGGTGCTGGTCAGCCGGTGGTTGTGGAGGTGGTTGACGCGGCCTTGCTGGTCGGCCGATGGGACTCGCTGATGCAGGAGTCCTGGTCAGTCCACTTCCTTCACTGTCGCGGCGCGGTCAGGGCGATGCTCTGGACGGCGCTGCTGGCTCCGTGACGAACTGGCTCCGTGACGCTGGATGGCGCTGCGAGCCGCTGCGCTGCGCTGCGAGACGCTGCGCTGCGCTGCGAGCTGCGAGCTGCGCTGCGCTGCTCTGGGTTGGTGGCCCCGAGTGGCACGCGAGGGCTGGGTAACCCCGCGGCGGTGAAACGCTTTTGACGCGTTCCCGTGGGGGGCCGGCCACGGGACGCTGCGGTGGCACGCACAGGTGAGCAGGCAGGCAAAGCACTACGCTCACAAGGGCATCAATACGCTCGTGTCATGTGACAAAGCGTTTCAGGATCCTTGCCACTCTGCAACAGGGGAAGGCCGTATGTACAGCAACACATCAGGATATGTACACATGGGGTTAAGACTGGACTGGGGTAAGGGCATTACAGGACAATAGACACTCAGTCCCAACTCATATCCCAATGCCAGGTCCGATCCCCTCAGTGGCTGGTGGGGGCGGGGGCTCAAACACAACCCATGCCCTGCTCAGTCCGGACCCTGAAACCCTGCGAATAGGGGGAATGTCCCGCCCAGCCACAGGCGAGTTCCTGGGAACCAAAGTGGCTTCCTATGCTCCCTTAATGGCAAGTCCCAACTCCTCTCTGAGCCAGAGATATGGCCCCGCCATTATCACCCAGGAGTTGGTAGCTGAAAATTGGCTGTTTCAGCTCTAACTGATATTAACTCAAAAATTTCCAAAATTGACCCCTCGTCTGGACCCGCCAGAGGTAGGGACGAGGCAACTGACCCTATGCCCTTCGGGTACGAACTCCCTGAAACCCTCACCCAACCTGGTTCCCCATGAGGTCCCGGCATCAGGGCACCACGTGTTTGTCAAGTGGGGTCATGATGCCAAAATCACCAAAATTGGCGTCCCTCCCACGCGCGGCTCGCCTGGCCAGGGCAAGGCCAATGATTCACAGGTTAGAGGGCAGGACCTAGGACTTATATCTGAGTGTACAACTTGAAATTCGGTCCGGGCTCCCTGTGGGCATAGAGATATGGGGCCGCCAATTGACCACACAGAAAGGGGGAAATTGGGGTCCCAAAATGGGGTCATTTCGGCTGCTCGAAATGAGCCAAAACTCGGGGTGCTCCCAATAGTATATCTCCACGCCGGCTTGGAGATCGGATCCCCCATTCCATACGCGGTTGACCAGGAGTCCAATGGAGACTCCCATTATCCTGGCACTCAAAGATCTCCATGCCACTTGGCGTGGTGACGATCCCAATTGGGTCCACAAGTGCAAAAATGGCATAATTGTCCACACTCACTTTGGGCTAGTGCCTTAACGAAGGATGCTCCGCTTCGCCCACGTGGTGTGTGAACCATGGGGACCAATATACATAACACCCGAGTCATATATGGTCCATTGGTCCATGCGTCCGGCGTGCACGGGTGGGCTCAACATAGTGCACGGCGGGCAGCAAAAGTGGAAAATTGCTCAAAATGGCCAAATATGCGCACACTCATGGTTAGGGCAAAAGAGGCACATGCCTGACTTGGACCGGAGTGTGCCATAGGATTGGTATCAAGTCCTATGTGTCCAACATATCTTTTGGGCGTCGCCCAACTCCTCCGGTTTTGGGAATGGCAGGGTCGCCAAGTGAGCCTATGATTTGGGATAGTCCCAAATCGCCAACATGGCGGCCACGGTATGCCAATCTCAAGAGGAGTTATTCGCCGGGTCCAAGATATGTTGAGCACCGAAGTATGTACCCCCATAACATACTTGGGTCATGATGTCAATTGAGCGCAATGCTGAGATACATGGTCGCCACTTGACATCATGACGGGCCAAAAACGGCAAAATTGGCACAAAGATACACAAAAGTGCCTTGAAAGGTGCACAATTATATTATAATATGTTCTGCTTGGATCGTGCAATCAACTAATCCTTCTAAACACAATGACTTGACACCAATAACCTCTGATTCCACATATGTGCTCCACTTGGGGCGCCTTGAAAGGTTACGAGCGCTACTTCCCAAGTGGGCACATGAAAGTATGGAAAATTGCAAAACACACACCTTGCTCCCAACGCATCGCTTTGGGATTGCCATACAAGCTTCCATTCACGAACGTTAGGCTTGCAATTGATTGTAGGGAGTATGGAGAAGAGGCTTGCGCAATATGAGGTCCATTGGCGGGTTTGGCTTGGAGCGATGGACCCGCCAAATGGGCACGCAACACAACACATGGCACATACCACATATTGCCCAAAAAGGTAGCTCCCCCCACGATATGTCATGCCCCTCCAAGGGCATAACTTTGTGTCAATCGCTCATAGGAACTCAAGGAGAGTTCCTATGCAACACCAACATTCGCGCGCTACACTCGAAAGTTATCTTAACGCACGCAATATCATGGCCAAAGAGTTAGAACGCAAACTCTACCCTCTTGACCATGATCCATTACACTAGCGCGCACGTGTGGAGACGCAAGGCATATAAAGCTTCCTAAATTACGTCGGGAGTATTGTGAATACATCCCACGTTTCCCTATTGTCATTCCTCGCAAGCAGCACGAGATATGACCCTCACAAGTGGCCTCACGAATCAACTTTGTTTTGCCCATATCTCTAAGACAAATGGAGGGCACCGCTTCACCCCCCTCCTTAGAGCAAACCCTGGGGGGGGCTCGATAACACCCAAGCATGGCAGCGGGTACCCAGGACCATATCCTGAAGGGGGGGTGTCACATCCTCACTTCAGGCTGATCCGCAGGTTGGGCTCCAAACTCCACAGTAAGACAGGTATAGTGCTGTAGGGTCTTGTAACTTCAAGTATAGTATCAAGTATCAAGTCCCGGGTCCTGGCGGCGATTGTTCGGCATCCAAAGGACCCGTTAACCCATACCAGGCGCACCGGGTGCCGGCTGCTACGGTCACCACCACAGTGGCAGTGGCATACACAGCCAACATAGGCGTCACACGACGACCGAGGTGGTCCCACAGGTCGAGTGCGACCACAAAGATCCATCAGGCTACCCCAAGCCTCCCAAGGCCCGCCGACTGGAGAAAGTCCCCACGGGTCCTTCCTCGGGCGCACCATGTCCATATCCATACGACGCGGGTCCAGAGTGGTACAGCCGAACGAGCTCCTCCTTAGGGGATCGGGCATCCAGGCCGTCTTTTCCCTCGCCCTATTACCACGAAGGCCATACATGAGGGAGTCCTCATGCAGTGTGGGCGGAGGCGTCGACTCCTCAAACCACCAGTTTCCCAGGCAGACTGACCGAGGTCAGGAGCACCGGAGGCCGCCATCCGACTGCAAGTGCGTCTGCGAGTCGGTAGGCTCACACTGGGACTGACAGTGGCGGACCGCTGGGAGTGTAGTCAGGCAACTGGGCTTCCCGCCTGGCGCCATCAGGATCTCCACACACAGCGAATAGGGCACACAGTATCACGGGCACTCAAACAGAAGAATATGTACGTAGGTACTGGTCCAGGCTGGGCCATATGTAAGAACATGTAAACGGCGACTCAGGGCGCCCCCGTAGTCGATTTGCATCCCGTGGGGGGGAAAAAACAGTCCACATCTTGGCCATGGGCTGACAAAACTGGACATACAGAAGCACATATCCTGGAGGGGCGGAAAAGCAAAACAAGTGGGGTAAAGAGGCGTGTAAACACACTCCGAACAGAGCGCCAAACCACGCCCCGGTTAGGATAAGGCAAATGCAGGATGGTGGACAGGAGAATGCCTGAGTTCAGGCCATATATAGCCTTTCGAGACGCACGTCCACTGGTCTGGATCCCGCAAATGCCATGGGACCAGACCACACACCAAAAATCGCAATGCCGATGACAGCGGCATCCGTTGCGCAACGTCGTATGGGCTTCAAGGCCCGAAGAGCTCAGAAATATGAAGGTCAGTCGCCCTACCTGGTTTCCGAAGGATTCAGCAGGGGGGGGAGTGACGAATAGAAGAAGAGAGGGGCCATCCTCCTCTGGATCACAGGGCGGGGTACATTGCCACTCTGATGGCAGGTCACCGGAAGATGGAAGAGAGCAAGCAAGTAAGGGACGATCCGTCGGCCTCACAAGAGCTCAAAACGCATCAGGGGAGAGCTCAGGGCGCTGATCAGGCACCCCTGGCTGCAATCGCCCGGGTGAGTGCTGCCAAGTCCGAGACATGGATCTTGGTCTTGTGCTTGCCGATGTACTCCATGAAGGGAGTATTGACCCGCGGCACGAACGAGGAGACGGGTTCCCAGGTGTCGTGGGACGGCCCAGAGCCTGGCCAACGAACCTTGAACTCCAGGCCTCCGGGTGCCGAGGCTTTCGGACGCTGAGCAAGGATCTTCTCGACTGTATAGTCGTCCTGCTCAGCATAGTCGTCGTCCGAATCAGCCTCATGTGCGGCATAGTTCAGGGACACATGGTGGCCACGGAGATCGGGTTCCCGCACATGGAGCTGACTCTCGTGGCGCTCCCAGAACTGTCCGTGACCCACCTTGATGCCGTAGGTGTCCTCACCAATCCTGCGGACCACCTCTCCGGGTGTGAACCAGGTCTTGGTGAGGTGGGTGCCCATAGGGCGGGGTCTGATCACCCACACCGGGTCTCCCACCCTGAACTTCTGCGCTGTCGAGCTCGGGGCGGACTTCTGACGCTCAGCATGCTCCTTCTCGAGTTGCTGGCGGATGTCCCGCGCCGTTTGCTCTTGCCGCGCAAAGAACTCCTTGGCATCCATGGCCATGCCATCACCAGACAGGGGGAGTCCCCTACCCAGGGGGTCCCTGCCGAACAGAATCTGGTGAGGGGACAAATCGCCCGGAGTGGGGGTGTCATGATGGGCCTTCAGAGCACACATCCGTCTCCATCATGAAGTCGTACCCGACGATCATGTCCCAGTCCATCTCGGCCTCGTAGAAGCGACCGTGCAGGAGGATTTCCTTGCCGAGGTCTGGGCGGCTCAGCTCACGATGGTTCACGAACTGCAGCCCAATGGCCGCTTCCTTCGTGCCTCCCACCATGTACTGGCCGTTCGCCACCTTCAGCCTGACAGGTTTCCGACTGTCGGTCAGACACTCTGGTGGAAGTAGGCCAGCCTTGACCAAGCTGACTTGAGCTCCCGTGTCGACCGACACGTCGAAAACCTTTTCCACTTCCCCGCATAAGGCACGGACCTTAAGATGCAACTGCCGCTAGCGACCGACACGGCGCACAGCGTGCAAACTCAGGATCTCCGGCCGTTCCAGAAGCTCAAAAAGCGACTGGTGCAGGTCGTGGACAATGGGCTCAGGCTGCCCATCTGCAGCATCCAGCTGCGGTCCGGGTGATCCTCCGATACTCTCGGATAGATCTTGTAGTACATCAAACGTGCCTTCACTTGCCCTCGGCCCGCCTCCGCGACTGGGTGCCGGACCGGGCCTTCCGCCCGCGGCAGTCCCTTTGTGCTTATCGACTTCCGACTGGGATGGTTCGGCGCTTCCCTTGTCACCATCCTGCGACCGCCCTAGCTGGGGCCCTTGGCTGCAGGGGCTCCGCTAGGGGGCGTCGGTTGTGGAGTTGGGGAAGTCTCCTCGGCATCAACCTCGTTGACTCCCTTCTTCCTTTCCCTTCTTTCCTTTCTAGTCGTCTTGTTCTTGTCCTTGTTCTGGTCGTTCTGGTTGTTCTCCTTGTTCTTGTTGTCCGACCTGGGGACCCAGTTCCGCTTGATCTCCTGGATCTCCTTGGCCAACTCGGTCCCCACCGACGACATCAGCTTGGCCAGCTCGTCCTTGTCGACCTCCACTTTGGCTTCCCGGATACCCGCGGGCGCACGCTTCTTCGACCCGTGCACCTTCTTGTAAGCCTCCGTGTCGGCCTCGTGGGTGGGGCATGTTCAGTGGTCATGGTTGAAGCCTTTCTTCCTCCCATAACATACGAAACAGCCCTGAGGGTGAGCTCGTATGAACTCCCCAAAGGACAGCGGAAGGTCGCCAATGCGGCGAGGGTCCCTCTTCTCCTGCTTCCTCCAACCCTGCTGCAGGGGCTTCCAGTTTCCCGGTTTGCTCCCCGGGCTCAGGTTCTTGGCCACGAAGGCACAAACGGCCATTTCGACGGGCTCATCGTCGTCGTCATCGTCGACGAGAGTCTCATCGCCGCCGGCTCCCGCTGGGTCCATGGCAGCTTCCCCGCCAGGTCCCTCGCCAACGTGGTTGACGTCGCGGTCGCCGGGCCTCAACCCGCGGGTGTGGTGGAGGTTCCGGTACTCCTTGAGTACTTCCTCGCCAACCCACTCCAGGATCTCGTCGCAGCTCATCCGCGCCGGGATGGGCTGCAGACGGATGGTCTGGCCGCTCAACTCACACTCGTCAGGGCGCCACAGACGCCGAGACGGTGATGAGGAGAGCGTTCCGCAGGGAGTGCCGTTTGACATCCCGGGCCATGTTCTTCCTCGTCCAAGCCACTACGTTCGTATGATACTCTTTGGGGAGCATCATCTTGACCGTGTGGTTGGACTTGGCCCTCTTGGATTCCTCCTTGGTGACCCTCTGGATCCATGCTTCCGGCAGCATGGAGAGCAGGCGAGCCTGCTCGTCACCCTCGTTCCAATCCTCCACGTTGCGGCGGAAGAGGGTGTATTTCCCTCGGAAGTCACGCCAGTCCCGTAGGCGGATCTCCCGTCCACCATGCTCAAGCTTGATGGACTTCCACCGCTTGGCAGCCACCTGCGGAGCATCCACCCGCTCCTGCTCGTTGAGCCACTTCTTGGCTTCCTTGAGGGTCTTGATTTTCCCCTCCTTGGTCGCCACGAAGTATAGCTCTCCGAGCACTTCCGGCAGGCGGTACCTGAACCGTCTGAAGACATACTTCTCCACATCAGCGGGATGCAAGTCCTCAGTAACGGTTACCCCCCAATCGTCCAGCTTCTCCAAGAAGCGGTCGAGTTTGAGGGGGTTGCCATCGTACATGGGGGGCTTGATGTCCTTCAAGTCTTCCCACACGGCGGCATCCGCGGCCTTAGAGACCATGAACGCCGGCTGCGAGGTCGACCGAGGTTCCCATCGGCCTCTCCCACGGACTCCCACGGCCGCCACGTCCATCTCCTGCATGGAATCCCTGTGGCTACGCCGCGGTTCCTCCATGTACGCTGAACCCAGATGTTCACGCCGTACTCCTTCCATGTATGCCTCCTCATCACGGCGCCGGCGGCTGCGTTCAGCAGCCTCCCGTCGTACACCACGCGGCGGGCTGATGTCGAACTCCTCCAAGTCCAGGTCCAAGTCCTCACCTTCGCCGACATCCCACTCCACGTCTCCTCTGGGGACCTCATCCCTGAGTCCACCATAACGTCCACCAGCCATTGGGATTGGCTCCGGGGCTGGTGCGGGGCGCCGGGGGCGTACCGGCGTCCGCGGTGGGGCACGGCGGTTGCGGTACTCTGCGCTGAGCCACTCATCACGCCAATCCTCACTGCCACTGCCGGGCGGCACGCGCTCGTTGCGGCGGCCCGCGCTGTGGTGAGAGTGGCGGTGAGAGAGGGGGCACTGGCGCCGGGGCGACTCCTGGGGGCTCCGCCGGGGGCGTGGGGTCTGCCTGGACCTGGTCTGGGTCCCCAGCCGTCGTCCGACGAGCCAGACTCCAGGGGTGGGTGGTCGCTGCTGACGCTCCCACGGGCCTCCAGCGCGTCCAGCCTCTGCTGCAGGCCGCTGATGACCGTGTTCAGCTGCCTGGTCTCGGCCCTGGCGATGTCCAGCTCTCACTCCGCGCGCGCGGCGACCTCGGAGATGCGAGTCATCTCGCCCTTGCCCGTGTCTACCTCGCGCTCGAAGAACTGGACCCTCCTGCGGAGGTAGACAATCCACCGCCAGGTGGTATCCGGGTCGCCGTTCCCTGGTGGGTCGTCGGGGTACCCAGGGGGTCCTCCAGGAGGGCCTCTGCCTGGTCCGCCCAGTCCAGGGGGTCCTCCCCTGCCCGGTGGTCCGCCTCCAGGGGGTCCACTTGGTGGGCGTCCTCCAGGGGGTCCTGATGGTCCTCCGCCAGGGGTTCCCGGTGGGTCTCCGCCGGGTCGCCTCGGTGGGTCCGAGGATGGGCGCTTCCTCGTGATGCCGAAGTCCATGTCGTCATCCTCGTCCATGTCGCCCCACCTGGGCGTCTCGGTCTCGGAAGACTCCGAGCTCCGGTAGGGAGGAGGGAGATCCTCATCCTCACCTTCTGGCTCCATGGGGACGTTTCCGCCTCCTCCGCCCGTCCAAGCCACCACTTGGCGATGTCGGCGGCCTCGTTCATCCCCTGTCGCTGGACCGTCGCTGGCGGTGAAGAAGGGGTCACTGTCGTGGGGGTGTCCGCCCGCTGGCCTCCGTGGCCTCTCGGGGGTCTTCCCCTTACCCTTCCTCCGTCGGTGGGCGGTGGGGCCACTGCTCCCACTGCTGCCCGTGTCGGCCTCGTCCAGCGTCATTTTGGAGGAGGCGTCCCCTTCGAAAAGCTTTCGAAGGGTCTCCACTCGTGATCCTCCCGGGGGAGTCTCGCGGCGGAGTTTGGCCTCTGCCTCCTCCATTGCGGCGGCTGTGGCTGCGGCAGCTCGCCTTTCGGCCTCCTCCCGGGCACGAGCCGCCTCGGCTTCCCGGATCTGCTGCAGCCGCGCCTTCTCCGCTTCCAACGCCGCCAGCTCCGCCTCCGTCTTGGCCCTGTCCTCAGCGACCTTCCGTCGCGCGGCCTCGATGGCGTCCTTCTTGGCGGCGTCCGCCTGGGCCTTAGCCGTCGCTTCGGCGTGGGCCCTTTCCTCCGCCTCCTTCTTTGCCCTCTCTTGGGCAAGCTCCTCTTCGAGCGCCCCCACCTCGGCCTCCTTGCAGGCAATGGCCTCCTGCGTCAGGCGGGCTTCCTCGTCGGCTGCCGCCAACTCACCGTCGACCTGGGCAGTCGCTGCCCCATGGGCGGCTACGGCCGTGAGTCCGGCCGCAATGGCCGCCACGGTCTGGGCGTGGATGGCCATGCCATGCGCCCACTTCGCAGCCTCCCCCTGGGCGATGCTGACGGCGCCCTCAACGGCAGCGCTGTGCTGCCTGGCCCGTTGCCGGGCAACCCGAAGGTTGCAGGGCACCCCACAGGCGCGCTCACAGGCGCGCGCCACGTCCCTGTCGGGAGGGACGCTGCTGCTGGAGCTGGCCTGGTCGGCCGGCATCCTCCCGCGGTGGGCCGACTCCACGTCGCTGCTGGGGCCTGCTGGGGCCTGCTGGCACCTCAGGAGCAGCGGACGGGGCTTGGCCTTCGTCTGCTTGGCTACTTGGATGAAGTCGCCGAGGGTGGCATGGCCGGGGTGATGACCACCATTGGCCCGTTGGGGACTGGAAGCTGGGGTTCCGCCCTTGGCGCCTTGGGCGGCTTCGGCGGCCAGGGACTCCTGGTACTCCCGCCACTTCCAGTCCCGCTTCCTGTCCCCGGCGGACCGCTTCTCCTTCCCCGGAGACGCGCTGCTGCTGCCCTGCAGCCTGCGCTCGCTCCCCGGTTCCGGGAAGTTCTTCTCGATCATGTCCCACATGGAGACGTTGATCGAGGCGCCCGACGGGTACTCGTTGGGCATCTCGTCCTCCTCAATCCCGTCGGGACGCAGGCCTTCGCGGGGCCTGTCCGGCCGGGTCCACGTCCTCCAGCGCCTCTGCTGAAAGCGGAAGGCGAACCCTTCCGCCCGCAGCCAGTCCTCCACGGCCTGCAGGCGGTCGGGGGTCATGTCCGTGCGGAGCTCGAAGCTCCTGGGCATGCCGCCTTCGCACTTGGGGTGCCTGTGGCGGTAGTGCTGGTCCCAAACCAACCCACGCAGTAGGTGCGCTGCATGGGGGTGGGGCCGCGGCCACGTCCTACCCGCTTCTTGCCAGTTTACCATGGCAGCGGGGGGCGTACTTGGTCTTGAGGTCCTTGGTGTGCACTCGTTCCACTCAACGAACTGGTGGTGGTTGTTGAGGCGGGTGCTGCAGCACTGGGCTGGGAGTGCGGCTGGTGCTGGTCAGCCGGTGGTTGTGGAGGTGGTTGACGCGGCCTTGCTGGTCGGCCGATGGGACTCGCTGATGCAGGAGTCCTGGTCAGTCCACTTCCTTCACGGTCGCGGCGCGGTCAGGGCGATGCTCTGGACGGCGCTGCTGACTCCGTGACGAACTGGCTCCGTGACGCTGGATGGCGCTGCGAGCCGCTGCGCTGCGCTGCGAGACGCTGCGCTGCGCTGCGAGCCGCTGCGCTGCGCCGCGCTGCTCGGGGTTGGTGGCCCCGAGTGGCACGCGAGGGCTGGGTAACCCCGCGGCGGTGAAACGCTTTTGACGCGTTCCCGTTGGGGGCCGGCTACGGGACGCTGCGGTGACACGCACAGGTGAGCAGGCAGGCAAAGCACTACGCTCACAAGGGCATCCATACGCTCGTGTCATGTGACAAAGCGTTTCAGGATCCTTGCCACTCTGCAACAAGGGAACGAAAGTATGTACAGCAACACATCAGGATATGTGCACATGGGGTTAAGACTGGACTGGGGTAAGGGCATTACAGGACAATAGACACTCAGTCCCAACTCATATCCCAATCCCAGGTCCGACCCTCTCAGTGGCTGGTGGGGGCGGGGGCTCAAACACAACCCATGCCCTGCTCAGTCCGGACCCAGAAAGCCTGCGAATAGGGGGGTTGTCCCGCCCAGCCACAGGCGAGTTCCTGGGAACCAAAGTGGCTCCAAGGCCGACCCACAGTGGCTTCCTATGCTCCCTTAACGGCAAGTCCCAACTCCTCTCTGAGTCAGAGATATGGCCCCGCCATTATCACCCATGAGTGGGTAGCTGAAAATGGGCTGTTTCAGCTCTAACTGATATTAACTCAAAAATCTCCAAAATCGACCCCTCGTCAGGACCCGCCAGAGGTAGGGACGAGACAACTGACCCTATGCCCTTCGAGTGCAAACTCTCCAAAACCCTCACCCTACCTGGTTCCCTCTGAGGTCTCGGCATCAGGGCACCACGTGTTCGTCAAGTGGGGTCATGATGCCGAAATCACCAAAATAGGCGTCCCTCCCACGCGCGGCTCGCCCGGCCAGGGCAAGGCCAATGACCCACAGGTTAGGGGGCAGGACCTAGGACTTCTATCTGAGTGTACAACTTGGAATTCGGTCCGGGCTCCCTGTGGGCATACAGATATGGGGCCGCCAATTTACCACACGGAAGGGGGAAATTGGGGTCCCAAAATGGGGTCATTTCGGCAGCTCGAAATGAGCCAAAATTCGGGGTGCTCCCAATAGTATATCTCCACGCCGGTTTAGAGATCGGATCCCCCATTCCATACGCGATCCACCGGGAGTCCAACTTAGACTCCCATGCCCTTGGCTCTCAAAGATCTCCATGCCACTTGGCGTGGTGACGATCCCAATTGGGTCCACAAGTGCAAAAATGGCAAAATTGTCCACACTCACTTTGGGCTAGCGCCTTAACGAAGGATGCTCCGCTTCGCCCACGTGGTGTGTGAACCATGGGGACCAATATGCATAACACCCATGTCTTATATGGTCCATTGGTCCATGCGTCTGGCGTGCACGGGTCGGCTCAACATAGTGCACGGCGGGCAGCAAAAGTGGAAAATTGCTCAAAATGGCCAAAAATGCGCAGACTCATGGTTGAGGCAAATGAGGCACATGCCCGACTTGGACCAGAGTGTGCCATAGGATTGGTATCAAGTCCTATGTGTCCAACATATCTTTTGGGCGTCGCCCAACTCCTCCGGTTTCGGGAATGGCAGGGTCGCCAAGTGAGCCTATGATTTGGGATAGTCCCAAATCGCCAACATGGCGGCCACGGTATGCCAATGTCAAGAGGAGTTATTCGCCGGGTCCAAGATATGTTGGGCACCGAAGTATGTACCCCCATAACATACTTGGGTCATGATGTCAATTGAGCGCAACGCTGAGATACACGGTCGCCACTTGACATCATGACGGGCCAAAAACGGCGAAATTGGCACAAAGATACACAAAAGTGCCTTGAGAGGTGCACAATTATATAATAATATCTTCGGCTTGGATCGTGCAATCAACTAATCCTTCTAAACACAATGACTTGACACCAATGACCTTCGATTCCACATATGTGCTCCACTTGGGGCGCCTTGAAAGGTTACGAGCGCTACTTCCCAAGTGGGCACATGAAAGTATGGAAAATTGCAAAACACACACCTTGCTCCCAACGCATCGCTTTGGGATTGCCATACAAGCTTCACTTCACGAAGGTTAGGCTTGCAATTGATCGTGAAGAGTATGGAGAAGGGGCTTGCGCAATATGAGGTCCATTGGCGGGTTTGGCTTGGAGCGATGGACCCGCCAAATGGGCACGCAACACAACACATGGCACATACCACATATTGCCTCAAAAGGTAGCTCCCCCCACGATATGTCATGCCCTTCCAAGGGCATAACTTTGTGTCAATCGCTCATAGGAACTCAAGGAGAGTTCCTATGCAACACCAACACTCGCGCGCTACACTCGAAAATTATCTTAACGCACGCAATATCATGGCCAAAGAGTTATAACGCAAACTCTACCCTCTTGACCATGATCCATTACACTAGCGCGCAGGTGTGGAGACGCAGGTCGGATAAAGCTTCCTAAATTACGTCGGGAGTATTGTGAATACATCCCACGTTTCCCTGTTGTCATTCCTCGCAAGCAGCACGAGATATGACCCTCACAAGTGGCCTCACGAATCAACTTTGTTTTGCCCATATCTCTAAGACAAATGGAGGGCAAGACAAAAGGAAAGTTGATTCGTGCATAGGGAAGTACGTAGGTCCACTCGAAGGAGGTCAAATCAAGTGCGGGGATGTCAAAGTCGAAAATCCGATTTCGACATCCTGAAAAATTCGGATTAAGGTTGCGAGTGTAGAATGTGAAAATTGCGGATGCATCAATGCAGTTCCTGAAGACTTTAGAGCCTTCGTCACGGATAGCGTTAAAATTTCCATTAATAACAGTTAAACTGGCGGTTACGCTAAAGTCGCGAGCTAACCGCCAGCTGTCAAAACAGTGAGTATGGTGGGGGGGGTGGGGGTGGGTGTTGTGCTGGCTGGGGGTCTGGGCGTCCCTGTGGGTCGTGTGGGTGTTGCGTGTGTGCCCCGTGCGGCCTTTGCGGTTTTTGACTGGTTGTGGTGCCGGGGTGTGGGTGGGAGGCGGCCGCATGAGCGTCCGGTTGGGGCTGTGGTCCGTATGTAATGGGTGGCTGCTGGTGGATGGTGCTCGCTGGTATGGGGTGTGGGTGGGGGGGCTGCTGGTGGTGGTGGGGTGGGGGGGGCGGGGGTGGGTGTTGTGCTGGCTGGGGGTCCGGGCGTCCCTGTGGGTCGTGTGGGTGTTGCGTGTGTGCGCCGTGCGGCCCTTGCGGTGCTTGACTGGTTGTGGTGCCGGGGTGTGGGTGGGAGGCGGCCGCATGAGCGTCCGGGTGGGGCTGTGGTCCGTATGTAATGGGTGGCTGCTGGTGGATGGTGCTCGCTGGTATGGGGTGTGGGTGGGGGGGCTGCTGGTGGTGGTGGGGTGGGGGGGGCGGGGGTGGGTGTTGTGCTGGCTGGGGGTCCGGGCGTCCCTGTGGGTCGTGTGGGTGTTGCGTGTGTGCGCCGTGCGGCCCTTGCGGTGCTTGACTGGTTGTGGTGCCGGGGTGTGGGTGGGAGGCGGCCGCATGAGCGTCCGGGTGGGGCTGTGGTCCGTATGTAATGGGTGGCTGCTGGTGGATGGTGCTCGCTGGTATGGGGTGTGGGTGGGGGGGCTGCTGGTGGTGGTGGGGTGGGGGGGGCGGGGGTGGGTGTTGTGCTGGCTGGGGGTCCGGGCGTCCCTGTGGGTCGTGTGGGTGTTGCGTGTGTGCGCCGTGCGGCCCTTGCGGTGCTTGACTGGTTGTGGTGCCGGGGTGTGGGTGGGAGGCGGCCGCATGAGCGTCCGGGTGGGGCTGTGGTCCGTATGTAATGGGTGGCTGCTGGTGGATGGTGCTCGCTGGTATGGGGTGTGGGTGGGGGGGCTGTTGGTGGTGGTTGGGCGCTCCTACTAGGCCCTGGTGTTGCTGGTGTGCGTGCGCGGCTCCTCGCGGGTCCATGGGGGTGTACTGTGGCTCGTGTGTCGTGGGCCCGTGTAGCGGGGGGCGGCGGGTGGTGCTGGACCGCGTGGTGGTGGTGTGGAGGGTGTGCTGGTTGTTTGTGGTACCCCGGCGTTGGTGGGTGTGGTGGCAGGGGCTGGTGGTGGTGGAATACGTGATGGTGTTGTGCGGTGATGTGCGCTATGTGGAGTGGGTGGTTCGTGGGGCCTGGTTGTGCTGGGGCGTGGTGCGGATGTAGCTGGTGGGGGTCGCTGTAGCATGGGGGCATTAGGGGGTAGGGGTTGGGAGGGACGGGGGCGTGATGGTGGTGTTGGTGGTGCCATGTCCCCTGGCTCTGCGCGTATGGTGGTCCTGGCATGGTGTGGACGTGTGTGGGCGGTGGTGGCTGACTGGGCTGCAGGGTTTGGGTGCTGCGGTACGGTGGTGGTGGTGGGCGCTGGCGGTGGCGGTGTTGTTGGTGTGCCCCGGGGGACTGGGCGTTGGGTGGTGTGGTGTCGCTGGACCCGGGCCTTGGTCGGGGCGTCGCGCCCTGCTGGAGGGCGCGTTGGCGGGCCCCCTGACCTGTCTTGGTCTTCTTGGCCTGGTGGGTGTTGGGGGCGGGTGAACCCCCCTGTCCCCGTGGGGGCGACGGGGAGCAGGCGTGCCAGCGGTGTGCCTCTTGGAGGCTCGTCTTGAGGCCTCTGACGTAGGTTTTCTGGTCCGTGAGGCCCATCCGCGTGGCGGTGGCCTCGTCGGGGGCGGCCAGGTGGGCGCCCCGAAAAGACGCCCAGCCCTCCGGGGGCTTCGGTTGTGCGGGGTTGGGGTGGTGTGCCGGGTAGAGGAGTGCACTGAGTGCGTAAGGTGTTCCCTTTCGTCGGCCGAGGGCGTTGTTGAACCGGAGGCAAGTGATTCGGAGGTAGGCTGCTATCTCCTCTGGTGCCGTGTCGGCCCACGCTTCTGGCGTCAGGGCTGCTGTTTGGGGGGCCGGGAGTTGTGGGTCTGGGAGGTGTAGGTCACGGTGGTGGAGGTATAGGGCGAGGAGGATGTGGCGGGCCGCCACGTTCAAGCTGCCTCCGCTGTGGCGTAGGGGTGGGCTGTGGGGAGGCAGGGGTGTGCTGCCCGTGGCCACGGCTATGGTCCATGCGTGGTCCGCCGCATCCGCCACGTAGTACCCTCCCAGGTGGTCCCAGAGGGTGCCGGTGAGGAACCCGAAGAAGCTGGGGTGGCTGGCGGGGGGGGGGTGCGGCTGGGGCCGCGGGCCGCTCGCGGTGGTGGGGGTTGAGGTCCCCGCAGTGGGGGCAGTGGGTGAGGCGGTGCGCGGCTCCCAGGCAGACCCAGTGGTCTGGGTTGCAGGGCAGGGCTGTCTGTGCTAGCCGCTGGTAAACGCAGAGGGGACATGCGGTGGCTGGCGGTTGGTGGTACCTGTGGACGGACGGCGGCGTGGGGGGGTGGGGGCTGGTGGCGCGCGCATGCTGGTGGGAGTGTGTGCGGTGCCTGTGGTGCCCGTGTGTGCTGTGCCAGTGCTGTGCTCGGTGGACGGTGTGTAGACGTGGTGGGGGTTCCGTGTTGCTATGTCACGGGGTAGGCTCTCATGGTTGGTAGAACAGGAGTTTGAGGAGGTGGGCTTGGTCTGTTGGGGGCAGGGTTGCTGCATGCTGCAGGTATTTGTGGGTGCGGTATGTGAGCTGCTCCGCCATCTTGGCAACGGCCGTCCGCTGCATGTGCGCCGCCGTGGCCTGGGGGTACTCCGCGTGAATGCGTAGCAAGGTGTAGACGGCAGTGGGGACGAGTCCCCTGCGGACCGCCTCGAGTACCTCTGTCTGCTTGAGGACGGTTGTGAGTTGCTGGGTCGCCGGGGACTGCGTCAGCCATCCGGCGTGCTGTGCGATGGTGTGGGTTGGGTTCCAGTCTGTGAGGGTGTCCAGTCCCCTGTACAGGGGGCACACCTTGAAGTGGTCCCAGGTTTCTTCTTCCGCGTGGCTGCAGATGCATTTGGTGTATCCTGCGGGGACGTGGATCGAGCGGCGCGCATTCCATCGGTGGTATCGGGTGAGGAGGGGAAGCTGTTCGAGCGCGAGTTGGAGTCGGGGCTTTTGTAGGTGTGCTGGGAGGCTATCCAGCCGCAGGGCGGAGTAGTAGAGGGGGGTCTGGACGGAGTCTTCGAGGCGTCGGAGGAGTTCGGTGTTCGCTGGGTGGCCCAGTGTGGTGGCCAGTTGCTGGATGGGTGTGGGGTAGTGGTACTGCTTGTCTCGATCCCTGTACGGCGTGTCCTCGGGCATCCATTGGGGGGGCTGTGTGGCCGGGGGTATCGGGGGCAGGTGCTGCAGGTGGCTGTGGTGTGGGGTGTCCAGTCGCACGTGTTCGAGCCCTGGGGTGTGGTTGGTGTTCTGGTGTTTGGCCTGCGTGTCTGCGCGTCCATTGCCGTATGCGTAGCGGTGTGACTCCTGTTTGACGATGTGTAGGGCGTCCTGGGGGTGCATGCCCTTGAAGGCCATCCATAGTCCCAACGCTTGTGTGGTGAGGCCGGACTCGAGTGCTTTGTGGAGGGGCAGGTCCGCAAGGCGCCTGATGAGGTGCATGTCGACCGTGGCGTCCACGACTACCCAGATGTAGCGGGGCCGGATTGTCGTGGGTGGCGGTGTGGCGGCGACGGCGTCTGCCATGGTGCGCAGTTCGCCGCCGGAGGACGCCCCAAAGATGGTGGCCTCGGTGTGGTGTTCCACGTGGAGGCCGTCCGCGTGCCGGGTGATGCGCAGAGAGGCGCAACCGACCGTGGGGGTGCGTTGCTGGGTGCCGGATGCAGCAGTGAAGTAGATGATGTCGGTGTCGCTGGGTATGGGTAGGCGGGCGATTGCTGTGGGCTGATAGACGTACATGGGGTTCCCCTGGGCGGTTCTGGCGGTGATTTGCGTGGGTTGCAGTAGTGGCGCTGCATAGACCCATCGTATCGAAAGACATCCTTCTTCTCGAAGTACCATCATGTGTCCATCATCAAGAGATATTTTCGTAGATCCATCGTCTCGAGATATATCTTTTTATCGAAGTACCATCATGTGTCCATCATCACGAGATAACTTCGTGGATCCATCGTCTCGAAATATATCCTTTTTATCGAAGTACCAAAATCTGTCCATCATCACCAGATAACTTCGTGGATCCATCGTCTCGAAATATATTCTTCTTCCCGAAGTACCACCATGGATCATTCGTATCTAAATATCTTCGTACCATCATCTTCTCAAGGTACCCCAAGCATCCGCGAAGTGTGACATTCGCGTCCACAATGTCTAAGGAATCCATGATGAACATGAAGTTACCCTTGGTGGGCTCGAACACAACCATGGAGATGGGGTGATTTTGTGGTGCACGGGGATGTTAGACTAGGCTAGGCTAGGCTAGGCTATTGCAACTATTCTAAGCTTAACTATTCTATGGACTATGAAACGCAAGCAAACACCACGCAAGCTCCAAAGTTGCGATGACTACAGCATTATTCAAGAAACAAAGTAATGGGCTCATAAAATATATTTTTTTCTCATGTGTGTATTGTCGTTTACAGTCCGTGGTGCTTAGCATCTCCTTCCCTTGTGCCATGTTGCACAAGCAAAAGGTAAAAACATGGGAGACTGCACAGGATGGGCGAGCTGTGCCTATCCCAAAAGGGACAAGCTTTGGCTTGCATGCTTCTCTGCTACCAGAAAGGAAAACGCCTTTACTCCCATTTTGGCATTAGTCCATCTTAGATAAAAATGTTTGTTTAAAAATAAAGAAAACCATACAACAATCAAGCTAATGAACAAGGCAAAGCAAAGCGTGCAACAACACTCACTAAGGTGAATCACTTGCCATGCCAAGTATGCAGTAACAAAGAGTCATCGTTGGGATCTACCTCCAACGTACACTCAACTAAGTCATAACTTGACATACTACGTCCTAATAAGTAGTCCCTAATCATATCCCCGTGCACCACTAACCTATGGCGCTGCAAACAAAGGAAAACAGGATGCAGATAAGGTAAGGTTCATGGGCAAGCATGCTACCCACGCAGACCATAACCACACACGCAACACACAAGGCGAGCATGTGTCCATACTGCGAGTCTTGTATCAAATCCCCAAAACATACCCAAAACATTCAGAAGCACCCTCGCAATACCAAATTATCACCAAACGCTATTTAATCATGAATAAAATCAGAGATGACGACAGAATTATCCAAATCGCGACAGAGCGCGGCTACAGCTGCGGCGACAGAAGACACGCAATTCTGTTAACGGCCCGCAGCACATTCACACAGCAAACACAGTACACTGACAATACGGCGACCCTCAATGAAAGGCAATTTTTCTTACTATGGGAATCAGGCGTGAGCGCGAGGACTCGACGGTTTTCAGCGTCGAGTTGGTCAACAATGGGGCTCACGGGCCCTGCCGCAAACAGGTTTTTTCTGACCTGAGGCTCTGGCAACCGCCCCAGCGACGGAGGAGTGCCAGAGTCGACCACGATAGGCCCCATTGGCGAAGCCATCGTACCCCAGTCGGCAGTGCGTGAGGGTGCAGCGTTCGTACGCTCGATCATACCAGTAGATGAGTCCATTACTGCCCGATTCTCGGCGCTAGTAACGGTTCCTGAGCCCATAATAGGCAGTTGTGGTCCTCTTATCGCTCTCTGAGGGTGGCCGTCTATTTCCCCCCCAACCATCCCAGGTACACCAGCTGGATCTGAAGGATGGGGGGCCCCGATGGCAACATTTGGGGATTTCGGAAACTTAGGATTTGTAGCCACTTGGGGCTTGGCCCGTTTTTGCGGCCCCTGCCCGGTAGAAGGGGTCAAGGCCGAGGAGGTCCTGAGAGTGGGGACCTGGACACCCTCAGCTATCCCTCCCGGGGCAGTGATTTTAATTTGAATTTGGTCCACGATTTCTTGGACCGATCGCTTTCCGCGATGCCAAACGCCCAACAGAGACGAAACATTTTCGCCTCCGCTACCATGAAACCAGACCGGCTGGTCAGGAGCAGAGGTCGCAGTGGCATGGGCAGCAACATTGCTTGGCACAGAAGACATAACGATAGTGTTGACTGAATAGTATCCTGCAAACAGATATGGTACACATAGCTAATGAAATACCTGATATGCACATATGAGAAATCTACCCTATCATCCACTAATTAATATAACTACTAACAATCCAAGATTGCCTTATCTATCCCACATCCTATGTTCCTAACAAGGAAATGGAATATGATATACCCTATCCCATATATATCCCATATATAGGGCCATATAATGTTCTCTTAGGGGTAATATGCCAGGGTAGGGTTGTGACCTGCTTCACGGATGCACTTACCAAGGGCTCCACCAAAAAAATAGCGAAGATGAGTGGGTCGTGACAATTCTTGATCCGCAGGAATCTCCTGAGCACGCGGCGACCGATTGTGCACACAAAAAAAAATGAACACAACCCAAGACTGATCTTGGTTCTATATGCCCGTCTCATGTCAAGGAAATTGGGATGGGGGGTCCTCCGGAGGTTTTGAGCCATGGTATGTGCATTCCTGCGGCAAATGAAGCAAAAACAAACAATCGTGTCAAGGGTGAAGGGAGAGGCACTCAATCCCATTCGTGCATGATCAAATGCACCAAGATATCATTGACATCTAGACAAATCGCCTTTTTCTTGAGATAGTCCACCCATAATGTGGTATACCTCGGCACAAAACTGCTCGGAGGCCCCCACGAGTCTCGGAAAGCGGCAAATTCTTTCCAACGAACCTTGTATAGCCTTCCCCCCGGCGTGGCGGGGTCCGGCTTGTCCGTTAGGATTCGCTCCGCGGTGTAGTCATCCTCCTCACCGTCATCCTCGGCGTACAGGTCTCCCGCTGTGAACTCAAACTTCACCGCTCGCGCTCGGGTCCCGCGCCCGTGGTCGGAGTTGTGTATGGTCCCGATCAAGGATTTTGTTGTCTCCCACCTGGACGGCATACACGTCTTGCCCAATGTTGCGCACGATGACCCCTGGGATATACCACGTTTGTTGGCGATGGCGGGTTAGCACGTCCTTGTGATGGCGCTCCACCCGAACGGTGTCCTTGAGGGAGTACATTCGGATCTTGCCTTCCTTGAAGTACCTGGCTCATCATGCAAACACTTGCACACCTTGGCCGCTGTGGCATCCGCTTCACTCATGATGGCGTCCGCATCCCGAGCAACCTTGCTGAGGTTCATCCACGGGACAGTGTGAGACACTCGATCCCGTAGGAATCAAATGCCGTGCGAAGACAATCCCGTAGGCCCCGGTAAGTCTTGGAAGTCTTGTAGAACCCTCTAAAGCCAGTGAAATCACTTCCTCTCCGACTCCTCGATGTGCAATTGGTCGAACTTCCCGAACATTTGCCTCCCGGCGACCTCCGCGCGGCCGATTGACCGGCTATGATACGCCACAGTCTTAGCATGTCGAATACCCATGTGCTTGCACATGCCCTTGAACCGGGAGCCCACAAATTGACTCTCTGGTTGCTGCATATGACAGCGGGGGCGTCGAAGATGGGCAGCCAATGCGGAATCATGGCTTGGGCGACGGTCTTGGCTTGGAGGTCCACTCCATGCTTGTCTTTCTTGTCCTTCTTCTTGGACTTCTTACTCGGAACCGCCACGATATACCCGCTATGTCCGTCCACGGCGGAAAAAATACAATCATATTTTTCCCCCTCAACCGTGACCCCGGGCATGGCAAACACGTCCATGGCAATCGAGCGCATCGGTGCCTCGGGGATCGCAGTGGAGTGCTTCAGGATTTTGGTGGCCCTACACATGGCACAATCGTTGCAATAACGATTTAAGATTGCGTAGTAACCCGGAGCGAACTCAAACCTCCAATCTAGATCTCCTTGCATCTTGTCGCGGCCCGGATGCATAAGTTGGGTGTTCTGCCAATGGTCAATGAGCGCCTCGACCCGGTTTTCCGGCACCAATAGCTTGTCGTTGAGGAAGAGCTTGTCCCCGTCCTCAGTGAAGCCTTCGGGCCACTTATTGTCCGAGAAGGCACTCACAGCGTTCCAATACCTGTTCCAATGCTCCGAGGCTGCATAACCCTCCGACCAATCCTCGATGAGCACCGACTCCACGTACTCAATGGGTGCCATGAGACATTCCTCCAAAGTCTCTTCCATCACAACTCGAACTCGGGCATCCCGTTGTTGACTCAACGCCGCCTTGGATGCGGTGACCACAAAGCACTTGGTGTCGCCCTCTTCCATGGCATTCTCGAGCTCAATGATGCGTTTGGCCTCCTCCGTTTCCTCGGCGTCTCCATGGCTAGATATGTCCATCCACGCCTTGCCCGCGAGATAGGCCAAACGACTGAGGCTATTGGCTACAGTGTTGTCCTTCCCGGGGACATAGACGATGCTTAAGTCGAAGCTTGCAAAATTCTCTTGCCATCGGGCTCGCCTTGCCGCTGGACCCGAGGAAGTATCCACATCCTCCTTGTGCCAACTCTGAAGTGATTGATGATCGGTACATACCACCACGGGTTGAAGTCTGATGTGGCCCGACCATTTCCGGAGCGCGCACACAATGGCATAAGTCTCCTTCTCCCTCGCGGTCCACGTCGGACGTTGGCCTTCCGCAAGGACTCGACTTCAAAAGGCCACCGGGACATGCGTTCCATCGCACCGCACTTGCTCAAGGACTGCCCCGACAACATAGTCCGAGGCGTCCGTGCGCAGCACAAATCCCGTGTCCGGGTCGACCAAGAAAGGACCCAATTGACCCAATAGTCGCTCCTTCAACTTGTGGAACGCTTCTTCGGCTTCCGTTGTCGATACCAATTTTTCCTTGCTTCCCTTGCGACCATCGAACTTGCCCACCTGTAGCATCTTGTGGAGAGGCCCCGAGAGATCCGCATACATTCGTACATATTCCGAATAATAATTGCAAAATCCCATGAAAGACCGGAGTTCACTGATGGATTGGGGTTTTTCCCAGTGGCGTAGTGCTGCCAGTTTCCCGCGCATGGGTCGGCGTTGCCCGTGACCAACCACATGTCCAGAGAACTCCACTTCTCTCACAAAGAGTGAGGCCTTTGTGGGCTTGCACACCATGCTGTGCTTGACCAAGACCCCCAATACTCAGCACAAGTCCTTCTCATGCGCCTCGATGAGCTCGTTGTCGGTCATGTCCTCGGTACCCGACCCAATAATGATGTCATCAACAAATGGGTCGGCACAATCCCGAACAAGTTGAAGGAGATCCTCCATCATGCGTTGAAAGGCAGCATTCCCATTCTTGGCTCCCATGGGAACTACCTTCTATTGCATGGGCCCCAGCGGAGTAGACATCGCTGTGCATGGCCTGGAGTCCTCATGCAGCGGCATTTGGTGGTACCCTTGCTTCAGGTCCAACAACGTGAGACTGCGCTTCTTCTGCTGCTTTTGTAGGATGGGGTCAATCAGCGGTAACGAGTACGAGTCATGCTCGGTTTGTTCTTTCAATCCCCTGTAATGGACAACCAATCTCCATTCACCCTTCTCCTTCTTTGGGACGATGAAGGCCGGGCTTGCCCACTCACTATCGGAGGGTTCAATCCAACCACGCTCAATAAATTCCATCAAGAGCTTTTTCATCGCTTCCGCTCGTTCCCCTTGGAGTTGAGATTCCCGGTGACGATAAATGTTCGGGTTTGGTTTCAGCTTGATCTTGGCCGTGCCATATTTCCCGCGATCAGCAGGATTTCTGTTGGCAACTGCACTAGATAGCCGCGGATAGGCTCAATAAGTCTATCCTTGAGTTCGGCTACCTTTCCGTTCTCCTTGGCTTCTTCCACCGCTTGCCAGGGTATTGAAACTACCGACTTCACGGCAGTGTATGCCTCTTGTGGATCCACGTCGAACATCTCCTCGTCAGATATGCCCTGTTTATCGACGTGGGCGGCCGTTCCCACCGATAATCTTCGGAGATTTCGGGCCACGGGCGTTAATTCGTCGATTTTCTCACTCACTCTTGGGAAACCCCATGTCGGAGGGTCGGACCCTATGGGACCATCATATTGGTCGGCCAAATGGTCCATAACTCTTGCCACGAACTCATCCTTCTCAAACTTCCGGGTCACCAACTCCCGGTTGTCCCACCAATGGGGTGACTTGGCCTGGGCTCGCTCCTTTCGAGCTGCCACTCGGTCATGCATACCCATCCGCATGTAGGCGACAACCCTGTCGATCTCCGAGTGAGAGACTACGTCAACACTCTCTGTAGGGTCACTCTTTTCTTCAAACATGACCCTCATCGGCACGGCCTCTACCCTCCTGAAAAACGATTCATTACCAGTGAGTTGGCATTGTGAACCATCAACCAAGAAAGCCTTGGTGCTCCATGCTTGTCCCGGGGCGGGCATTGGAATACCCTTCGCGTCGATGAACAACTGCTCCTCAAGTCCAAATTGCATCTCGTTGAGGGTACTGCAGTCCAAAGTCGGTTTAAGATCCTCCAACGGACATGGGCTGGATCCTATGCCGGTCACAACCAGGATACCCATTGCTCTATCCGGAATAATCTTGTTCACCGTACGTCTGGTGTCTTCTTGAGCACCATGCCAGTACATGGGCCCCCACTCCTTCAATCCCCAATGCTTTGACCACGCAGAGTCCCCCTTGTGCCAATGCCTCGTACACTTCCTTAGCTGCAGGGCATCCCGGGAAGCAAATACGTCCGAGTTGGGGTTTTCGCCTCCAAGTTGTTGAACCATGCGATTGTACACTTGTGGCGCCATGCCATATTCCATGAGATGACCTCTGCGGTCCCCATTGAACTTGGTACTCACGGTCTTGACCGCCCGCAAGATTCTTTCCTCCTCATCTCCGATCCACTGAGATAATCCTGGGGCATAGTCCGTGGATAGCCAAGTAAGACGCTCCTTGTCCTCTCAAACTAACGTTGCACGGTGAGGAAGAGCTCCAATGGCGTTGCTCACCATAAAATCATACCCCATAATAATATCTGAATCAAAAATATCCGCAGCATAAAAGTTCCCGGAAGGTACGATCTGCTTCCATAAATCAGGTCGCTTCAAGCGATCATGTTCTCAAGATTCCATGCCAATAGTGGCTTCATGGGTACCCCAACGCATAATTTTGTCATTGGCAACCTTCAAGAGCACCGGTCTTCGGCTGGGCTTCAGATTCTTCCGAAAAAAATCCCTTCGGAACCAAGCTCACTTGGGCACCCGTATCCACCAATACATCCGCAATCACCTCTTTCTTTCCACACCGTACTCGCACTTTCAAGTGCAGTTGCCGTTCGTCGCCATGTGGAGTATGAACAACTCTCACAGCATGCAACTCTAGTACGCTTGGATGCATCAATACTGCGAGCGTATGCTCCCGGATTGTGTAGAACTTGGGTTGGTCATGCCCATCCACGGGGATCTCCGTGGTCTCTCCATCATTTATTTGTGTGCGACCCAAATTAATATGTACTTCCCTTGGAAGGGTGTTCCATGGGCTGGGACTTGCAACGTTCAGCTTTCTTGGCTCTTTGCCCCTAGTACCCCGGGGATTGAGGGGATGCACAGTGGAAAAAGCTTTCTTGGCTCTTCCAGAGCCCTCTTTGGTACCATAGGCACCGTCTTTCTTTCGATTTTGCTGCTTTGTGGCAGAGATACCTCAGGTGTCCGATCCCCCTGCGGGCTTCGGTGGTTTCGGTTTAGCGAAGCACCATCCTGCTGCGAATCACCTGGGCCTTGACGTCCCATTCGTTCTTGTAAATTTTTCAAGTCCTCCGTGGCCTTCCTTAGCGACTCGGCAACCTCATCAATTTGCAGAATCCACCAATCGCCACCATGGCTTGATCCCACATGTCGACCTCCATCAGCTTGTCTCTTTTTCCATTCAGCAATCCGCTTCTCCTTGGGCACTTTTTCGGGGTGGGCTTGGAAGTATGCCCGCTTGTCCTCCTCGTACACCTTGCACGTTTTGTGGTCGTTCTTATGGGATCGCCCTTTCCCATAACAGACCCAGCACCCAGCATGTTCCCGCCGGTACTCGGTAAAGCTCAACGGGGGATTTCCAATTCTCCGCGGCTCCTTGCCATGACGGGGTGGTGCTTTCCTCTAGTTGCCCTTGTCATGACCATACGCTTTCAGGTTGTGGGCGACAAACGCGAAGAAGTGTGCATCTTCATGATCTTCCCGAGTCATGTACCCCCCGCCGGACGACGTCTTTCCATTCTCGGACCCTGGATCTTGACTTCGGTCTCCGCTGACGGTTGGATCTTCTTGGATGGCGCGATAGTTCGGATCGTCGCGGCGCTCGCGATTCCCATTGCCCTGACGGTCCTTAATGTGAGCCTCGTTTTTGGAATTAAGCTTAAATTCCACGCTCACGTATTGGACTATTGAGTCGAGGCTCATGCGGGCTGGGATCATCTGCATCCTCAGCTTCTCCCCACGTCTCAACTCGACGTTGTTGAGCCTCAGCAAACGTCCTCCGGCCGTGTTCCGAACACCTCCACGTAGACCGAATTCTTCATGGAGATCATCCGGTCGGGCTCTCCCAGGTTCCTCCTAAATTATTCCATGATACGAGGATGCTGATCTTCCGGCGACATAATGCGTACAGCCAAGCGCTTCTTTGCCCGTTTCTTTTCTTCGTCTTCCACACGCTTCTTCCAGTACGATGGCAGTACATCTCGCAATAGATGGCGAATCTCGCTTGATTCGGTCCAATCTTCCCCTTGCTTCAGAAGCCGGCGGTACTTTCGGAGATACCTCCTGCAATCCCTCAACCGCAATTCTCCACGCTTCAAGTTGAGGGGTATTGACCAAAGATCGTCCAACGTTTGGTTTGGAGCAGCAACTCTTTCTTCTGGCTCCAACCAATTGAGGCATTGCTCCTCCGTACTGATCCTCTTCTCCCGAATTTGATCACGTAAATCTGCCTTCAGCTCCGGGGCCAAACGATGTGGGAAAGTGCGACATGCCCACTTGTCACGGGCATCCTGCCGCATCTCACCCACGACTTCCTCGGCAAAATCTCCCCAGTCGAAGATGAAGTCGTCAAGGTTGGCAGGATTGGCGTCGTAGTAGGGAATTTCGACACCCCGAAGATCTTCGAGCCTCATGGCATCCCCAACATCCGAAGCGATGACGCCCCCGAGGCGGATTCCTCCCAACTCCCATTGCCTGGGGAGTGGGAATATACACCCCTGATTTCCATGTCTTCACGCGGCCGGGGCACAGCTTCTCCCACGCTCGGACCTCCCATAGTCCATATTCCCGACCGCGGGTCCATCACCCATGGATCTTCCGCTCATCAACTCGACGTTGTTGAGCCTCAGCAAACGTCCTCCGGCCGTGTTCCGAACACCTCCACGTAGACGGAATTCTTCATGGAGATCATCCGGTCGGGCTCTCCCAGGTTCCTCCTAAGTTATTCCATGATACGAGGATGCTGATCTTCCGGCGACATAATGCGTACAGCCAAGCGCTTCTTTGCCCGTTTCTTTTCTTCGTCTTCCACACGCTTCTTCCAGTACGATGGCAGTACATCTCACAATAGATGGCGAATCTGGCTTGATTCGGTCCAATCTTCCACTTGCTTAAGAAGCCGGCGGTACTTTCGGAGATACCTCCTGCAATCCCTCAACCGCAATTCTCGACGCTTCAAGTTGAGGGGTATTGACCAAAGATCGTCCAACGTTTGGTTTGGAGCAGCAACTCTTTCTTCTGGCTCCAACCAATCGAGGCATTGCTCCTCCGTACTGATCCTCTTCTCCCGAATTTGATCACGTAAATCCGCCTTTAGCTCCGGGGCCAAACGATGTGGGAAAGTGCGACATGCCCACTTGTCACGGGCATCCTGCCGCATCTCACCAACGACTTCCTCGGCAAAATCTTCCCAGTCGAAGATGAAGTCGTCAAGGTTGGCAGGATTGGCGTCGTAGTAGGGAATTTCCACATCCAGAAGGTCTTCGAGCCTCATGGCATCCCCAACATCCGAAGCGATGCACCCCCGAGGCGGATTCCTCCCGAACTCCCATTGCCTGGGGAGTGGGAATATACACCCCTGATTTCCATGTCTTGACGCGGCCGGGGCACAGCTTCTCCCACGCTCGGACCTCCCATAGTCCATATTCCCGACCGCGGGTCCATCACCCATGGATCTTCCGCTCCTCCACTTGAACCATCTCAGCGAACCGCTGACCTCGACGCTTCTTCGTCCACACGTGCCGCATAGGCAGCTCTGGCGTCGAACGTCGCCGCGGCTGGAGGACTACTCATGTCAATCTCAACGGTCTCCTCACGGGCATCCCGCTTGGGCGTACCAATCCCCGAGGCTTTTTCTGGCGTCCTCTCCCCCAGCATGACAATTGCCGAAAATAGTGGGATGTGCCTCAAGAGCGAGGGGTCAGCCCGTGGATGCCCATAGGGCGCTGACTCCATGGGCCCCTCCATGGGCGCCACTGCTTCTGCCGCTGTCCTCAAGGTCGTCACCTGTCTGAGCAACGACTCTGGGGCAGGATCCCGTGGCAGGTGGGGGCCTCGTCCCGGGAAGGGCGTTGGGATTCTTCCGCGCTTCTCCAACTCCCTCATCCTGTCCCGACTGTCTCTAAGTACTTGATCATGCTGTCCACCACCCGTTGCTGCTGTACCAACATGCTCTCCAACTCGGCGTTGTAGTCCTCTCGATGTGATCAAATTGTCTTCAGATCATTGTCGAAGATGGCCTGGTCCTCAACGATTCTAGAGGTGGTGTCATCCAACTTGTCGATTCTCTGAATAAGGCCATCTTTGCCCACCCAGGGATTGACGTGTTCCCGTGGGGGGCCTGGCCACGGGACGCTGCGGTGGACACACGCAAGTGAGCAGGCAGGCAAAGCACTACGCTCACAGGGGCATCATTGCGCTCATGTCATGTGACAAAGCGTTTCAGCATCCTTGCCACTCTGAAACAAGGGAACAAAAGTATGTACAGCACCACATCAGGATATGTACACATGGGGTTACGACTTGACTGGGGTACGTGCATCACAGGACAATAGACATCGGTCCCAACTCGTATCCCAATCCCAGGTCCGACCCTCTCAGTGGCTGGTGGGGGCGGGGGCTCAAACACAACCCATGCCCTGCTCAGTCCGGACCCTGAAACCCTGCCAATAGGGGGGGTGTCGCGCCCAGCCACAGGCGAGTTCCTGGGAACCAAGGTGCTTCAAGGCCAACCAACAATGGCCACCTATGCTCCCTTAACAGCAGGTCCCAACTCCCTTCTGAGCCAGACAGATGGCCCCGCCATTATCCCCTAGGAGTTGGTAGCTGAAAATGGGCTGTTTCAGCCCAAACTGAAATTAGCTCGAAAATCTCCATAATTGACTCCTCGTCTGGACCCGCCAGAGGTGGGGACGAGGCAACTGACCCTATGCCCTTCGAGTACGAACTCCCTGGCGCCCTCACCCAACCTGGTTCCCTCTGAGGTCCCGGCATCAGGGCACCACGGGTTCGCCAAGTGGGGTCATGATGCCAAAATCACCAAAATTGGCGTCATTCCCACGCGCGGCTCGCCCGGCCAGGGCAGGGCCAATGACTCCCAGGACAGGAGGCGGAACATGCGACTGATATCTGAGTGTACAACTTTGAATTAGGTCCGGACTTTCGATGGGCACAGAGATATGGGGCCGCCAATTGACCACACGGGGGGGTGAAATTGGGGTCCCAAAAGGGGGTCATTTTGGCTGCTCGAAATGAGCCAAAGATCAGGGGTGCTCCCAATAGTATATCTCCACGCCGGCTTGGGGATCGGATCTGCCATTCCATACGCCATCCACCAGGAGTCCAACGATGACTCCCATGCACTTGGCTCCCAAAGATCTTCATGCCACTCGGCGTGGTGACAATACCAATGGGGTCCACAAATGCCAAAATGGCAAAATTGTCCACACTCACTTTGGGCTAGCACCCTAATGAAGGTTGCTCCGCTTCGCCCACGTGGTGTGTGAACCATGGGGACCAATATGCATAACACCCATGTCATATATGGTCCATTGGTCCATGCGTCCGGCGTGCACGGGTGGGCTGAACATAGTGCACGGCGGGCAGAAAATGTGGAAAGTTGCTCAAAATGGCCTAAAATGCGCACACTCATGGTTGGGGCAAATGAGGCACATGCCCGACTTGGACCAGAGTGTGCCATAGGATTGGTATCAAGTCATATGTGTCCAACATATCTTTTGGGCGTCGCCCAACTCCTCCATTTTTGGGAATGGCAGGGTCGCCAAGTGAGCCCATGATTTGGGATATTCCCAAATCGCCAACATGGCGGCCACGGTATGCCAAGCCCAAGGAGAGTTATTCGCCGGGTCCAAGATATGTTGGGCACCGAAGTATGTACCCCCATAACATACTTGGGTCATGATGTCAATTGAGCGCAACGTTGAGATACACGGTCGCCACTTGACATCATGACGGGCAAAAAACAGCAATATTCGCGAAAAAAACACCCGAAAGTGCCTTGAGAGGCGCACAATTATATTATAATATCTTCGGCTTGGATTGAGTAATCGACCAATCCTTCTAAACATAATGACTTGACACCAATGACCTCTGATTCCACATATGTGCTCCACTTGGGGCGCTTTGAAAGGTTACGAGCGCTACTTCCCAAGTGGGCACATGAAAATATGGGGAATTGCAAAACACACACCTTGCTCCCAACGCATCGCTTTGGGATCGCCACACAAGCTTCCCTCCACGAAGGTTAGGCTTGCAATTGATTATGGGGAGTATGGAGAAGGGGCTGTCCATTGAGGTCCATTGGCGGGTTTGGCTTGGAGCGATGGACCCGCCAAATGGGCACGCAACACAACACATGGCACATACCACATATTGCCCAAAAAGGTAGCTCCCCCCACGATATGTCATGCCCCTCCAAGGGCATAACTTTGTGTCAATCGCTCATAGGAACTCAAGAAAAGTTCCTATGCAACACCAACACTCGCGCGCTACACTCGAAAGTTATCTTACAGCACGCAATATCATGGCTAAAGAGTTATAACACAAACTCTACCCTCTTGACCATGATCCATTACGCTAGCGTGCACGTGTGGAGACGCAAGGCTTATAAAGCTTCATAAATTACGTCAAGAGTATTGTGAATACATCCCACGTTTCCTTATTGTCATTCCTCGCAAGCGGCACGAGATATGACCCTCACAAGTGGCCTCACGAATCAACTTTGTTTTGCCCATATCTCTAAGACAAATGGAGGGCAAGACAAAAGGAAAGTTGATTCGTGCATAGGGAAGCACGTAGGTCCACTCAAAAGAGGTCAAATCAAGTGCGGGGATGTCGAAGTCGAAAATCCGATTTCGACATCCTGAAAAATTCGGATTAGGGTTGCGAGTGTAGAATGTGAAAATTGCGGATGCATCAATGCAATTCCTGAAGACTTTAGAGTCTTCGTCACGATTTGCGCTAAAATATCTGTATATAACAGTTAAACTGGCGGTTACGCTAAAGTCGCGAACTAACCGCCAGCTGTCAAAACAGTGAATATCAGAACGGAAGCGTAAAAATTGACGGAAACAATAGGAAAGTAAAACCCTGTTGATTCCTGATGTTCTGATATATAAATCTCCGCTGGCGGTGCATCGGTTGCCGATGCGGGGCTTTACGGCACGGAACACGCTCCCGCCGGGCTCGCACTGGGCGTCGACGGGCGTCTTCCCTTCCGTACATGGGGTTAGTTGACCGGAGACCGGTTGTATGCCGTAACCTAGCCATGGGGTTCTGGGTACCGCTTCACCCCCCCCCTTAGAGCAAACCCTGGGGGGGGGCTCGATAACACCCACGCATGGCAGCGGGTACCCAGGACCATTCTCTGAAGGGGGGGGGTGTCCATTCTGACTTCAGGCTGATTCGCAGGTTGGGCTGCCCATATCCCACAGTAAGACAGGTACGGTGCTGTAGCTGTTAGTAACTGCAAGTATAGTATCAAGTATCAAGTCCCGGGTCCTGGCGGCGATTGTTCGGCATCCAAAGGACCCGTTAACCCATACCAGGCGCACCGGGTGCCGGCTCCTACGGTCACTACCACAGTGGCAGTGGCATACACGGCCAACATAGGCGTCACACGACGACCGAGGTGGTCCCACAGGTCGAGAGCGACCACAAAGATCCATCAGGCTACCCCAAACTTCCCAAGGCCCGCCGGCTGGGGGAGAGTCCCCACGGGTCCCTCCTCGGGCGCACCATGTCCATATCCACGACGCGAGTCCAGAGTGGTACAGCCGAACGAGCTCCTCCTTAAGGGATCGGGCATCAAGGCCGTCTTTTCCCTCGCCCTATTACCACGAAGGCCATACATGAGGGAGTCCTCATGCAGTGTGGGCGGAGGCGTCGACTCCTCAAACCACCAGTTTCCCAGGCAAACCTTCCCCATCCGACTGCAAGTGCGTCTGCGAGTCGGCAGGCTCACACTGAGACTGACAGTGGCGGACCGCTGGGAGTGTAGTCAGGCAACTGGGCTTCCCGCCTGGCGCCATCAGGATCTCCACATCACAGCGAATAGGGCACACGGTATCACGGGCACTCAAACAGAAGAATCTGTAATTAGGTACTGGTCCAGGCTGGACCATATGTAAGAGCATGTAAACGGCGACACAAGGCCCCTGCGTAGTCGATTCGCATTCCATCAGGGGGAAAACAGTCCACCTTTCGGTGATGGGCTGACATACAGATGAACATATCCTGGGGGGCAGAAAGACAAGCAAAAAGCGGGGTAAATAGGCGTGTAAACACACTCTGGATAGAGCGCCAAACCACGCCCCGGTATGGATAAGGCATATGCAGGAGGGTGGACAGGAAAACGCCTGAGTTCAGGCCATATATAGTCTGCAGACACACGTCGACTGGTCTGGATTCCGCAAGTGCCATGGAACGAGACCACACACCAAAAAAAATCACAATGCCGATGACAGCGGCATCCGTTGCGCAACGACGTATGTGCTTCAAGGCCCCGAGAGCTCAGAAATATGAAGGTCAGTCGCCCTACCTGGTTTCCCAAGGATTCAGCAGGGGGGGGAGTGACGAATAGAAGAAGGACAGAGGGGCCATCCTCCTCTGGATTCAGCAGGGGGGGGTATATGGCCACTCTGATGGCAGGTCACCGGAAGATGGAAGAGAGCAAGCAAGTAAGGGACGATCCGTACACCTCACAATCGCTCAAAACACATCAGGGGAGAGCTCAGGGCGCTGATCAGGCAGCCCTGGCTGCAATCGCCCGGGCGAGTGCTGCCAAGTCCGAGACATGGATCTTGGTCTTGTGCCTGCGGATGTACTTCATGAAAGGGGGTATTGTCCCGCGGCACGAACGAGGAGACGGGTTCCCAGGTGTCGTGGGACGGCCCATAGCCTCGCCAACGGACCTTGAACTCCAGGCCTCCTGGTGCCGAGGCGTTCGGACGCTGAGCAAGGATCTCCTCGACTGTATAGTCGTCCTGCTCAGCATAGTCGTCGTCCGAATCGGCCTCATGTGCGGCGTAGCTCAGGGACACATGTTGGCCACGGAGGTCGGGTTCCCGCACACAGAGCTGACTCTCGTGGCGCTTCCGGAACTGTCCGTGACCCACCTTGATGCGGTAGGTGTCCTCACCAATCCTGCGGACCACCTCTCCGGGTGTGAACCAGGTTTTGGTGCGGTGGGTGCCCATAGGGCGGGATGTGATCACCCACACCGGGTCTCCCACCCTGAACTTCTGCGCTGTCGAGCTTGGGGCGGACTTCTGACGCTCAGCATGCTCCTTCTCGAGCTGCTGGCGGATGTCACGCGCCGTTGCCTCTTGCCGCGCGAAGAATTCCTTGGCGTCCATAGCCATGCCATCACCAGACAAGGGAAGTCCCCGACCCAGGGGGTCCCTGCCGAACAGAATCTGGTGAGGGGACAAACCACCCGGAGTGGGTGTGTCATGATGGGCCTTCAGAGCAGGCCACATCTCCTCAAACCAGTTCCGACGTGGATTGGTGATGTGAATTTTGCGCAGCTTCTCGAACAGCTGCCGTCCAGCCACTTCAGCCCGGCCGTTAGACCGGCTGAGATAGGTGACGCTCTTGGCATGACGTATTCCCATAAGGGAACACATAGCCTTGAACCAGCCACCAGTAAACTGGGGCCCTCGGTCACTGCAAATGGTGCGGGGGATGTCAAAGACGGTCAGCCAATGACGAATCATCATGACTGCCACTTCCTTGGCAAGCAACCCCTTTTTGCGTGCCGGAACGGCTACTACGTAGCCACTGTGGCGATCCACGCAGAGAACCACACAGTCGAAGGTCTCCTTGCCAATGTGCACTTCGGGCATGGAGAAGACGTCCATGGCCACGCTCTCCATGGGCTGGTCAGGAACCGGGGTCCATTGGGCTTCCCCCTTGACGTTCCGGTTATCGGGATTGCAGGCCTGACAGACCGAGCAACCCTTCCTGACCTTCTTGATGGCGGTGTAGAGACCGATATGGTCAATCTCGAACCGACGCTGCATGTCAAGGGCTTGCTTCTTGACTTCTGGGTGCAGCATGTGGTGGTGCCAAGCTTCACAAAGCTCGAGCACCCGGGACTCCGGTACTAGCAGCTTACCATTCCGGTAGAGCTTGCCATCTTCCTCAGTCAGCCCCTTTGGCCACTTCTGCCCCTCGTCAGGGTCGGTCACAGCCCTATACTCGGCCGCAAAGGCCTCAGACTTGGCGTAATCGTCGGTCCAGTCGTCCTGGAGGCAAGACTCCGGGAAGAGGTGCTTGTCGGACTCAGCTCCCTCAGGGGCGAGTACTCTGACCGCTCTGCTCATCCTCATTCCGAGGGGGGCATCTGCAGCCATGACGACGAAGCATTTAACAACCTCCTCCTCCATCAGACGCTCCATTTCAATGATCTTCTTGGCTTCAGCGGTCTCAGCCTCATCGCCATGGGCAGAGATATCCGTCATGCCCTTGCTGGCGGGATAGGCCCACCTGCTGAGACAGTCCGCCACGGTGTTATCCTTTCCAGGAATATACACAACCGTGAGGTCGAACTTGGCCAAGGTCTCATGCCATCTTGCCCGTCGGGAGGCGGAACCTGAGGGTGTGTCCACGTGCTCCTTGTGCCACGACTGCAGACTCTGATGGTCGGTGCAGACGGTGACGGGATGGAGGGCTATGTACCCAGCCCATTTCCTGAGAGCCATGACGATGGCATACGTCTCCTTTTCACGGGGCGTCCACGTCCGTCTCTGGCCTTCCGCCAGGACTCGGCTCCAGAAGGCCACGGGCACGTGCCTCCGATCGTCAAGCACTTGCTCCAACACAGCGCCTACGGCGTAGTCGGAAGCGTCGGTGCGCAGGACGAACCCTCGGTCAGGATCCACGAGGTGCAGACCCACTGCGGATAGCAGCGCCTGCTTCATCCCCTCAAAGGCACGGTCGGAATCAGCATCCCAGACCAGAGCCTTCTTGGACCCCTTCTTGGTCTCCTCTCGGTTGCCCTTGAGCATGGTCGTCATGGGGGCTGCATACTCGGCATACATTTTGATATACCCCGAGTAGTAGTTGCAGAACCCCAGATACGCCCGTAGCTCAGAGACTGTCTTGGGCTTTTCCCAGTGCTCAATCGCGGCCACCTTGCCAGGTATGGGCTTTCGCTGCCCGTTCCCGACTACGTGGCCAGCGAACACCACCTCGCTTACGGCAATGGTGGCCTTGTCACTGCTGCCCGTGAGTTTGTGCCGAACCAGAAGGTCCAGCACTCGCGTGACGTCCCTCTCGTGTGCCTCCAGGAGCTCCTCGTAGCTCATACTGGGGTCCCCGGACGCGATGATCACGTCGTCCACGAAGGGGTCCGCACAGTCACGCACTGGCTCAAGCAGGTTCTCCAGCATCCGCTGAAAAGCCGCATTGCCGTTGGTAACGCCCATGCGCATCACCTTCCACTGGAGAGGTGCAAGTGGAGTGCTCATGGCTGTGCAGGCACGGGACTCCTCGGCGAGAGGCATCTGATGATAACCATGTTTCAGGTCAATCACCGTGAAGATCCTCCGCCGGTGTTGTTTTTGCAGCATGGCCTCAATGAGGGGCAGCGTATAGCTGTCATGCTGCGTTTGGGCGTTTAGGCCGCGGTAGTTGACCACGAGCCGCCATTCACCGGCCACCTTCTTGGGGACGACGAAGCATGGAGAGGCCCACTCGGAGTGGCACGGCTCGAGCCAGCCTCTCTCGATGAAGTCACGGAGGATCTTCTCCATGGCTTCCTTCCTCTCGCCCCTCAGGGCAAACTCCCGGTGTCGATACACGCGGGGGTCCTGCTTCAGTCGTATCTTGGCCTCGCCATACGGTCCACGCACCGGTGGGGGAAACACAGGCTTACCGCTGAAGAAGGTATCACCATACTTCTGCTTCCGCCTGGCCCTCAATGCCTGGATCTTGGGGCAATGGTCGGACTCCGCCTTGGCTTTTCCGGGCACTTGAACCACGGAGCTTACTTGAGGGGTAGCGACCCCGCTCGGTTTCGGCTCAGGCGGTCTTCCCAGGTGGCCCAAAGGGCCATCTCTGGTCTTGCCTCGGAATAGATCGCCGTAGGTGGGTGGGTTACCCCCGATTGGCTCGTCCTGGCTGGACAAGTGGTCCAGCACCCACTGCACGAAGGTGATCCCATCATAGGAACCAGAGACGATCGAGTCCACTTCCCACCAGGCTTTGTCCTGGCCTTTGCCCTCACGCTGGTTTCCCCCAGTCGTGAAAGGGCTGATCCATATACCCCTGAAACAGATCCAGCTCCTCTTCTGTGAGGGGGTCCTCCGATTCTCCGATGTCAACAGGGGGAACCGCAAAGCATTGCTGCCATGGCTCTGCTATGATGCGGTTGACACACACGAAATCCGTAGTGTCGGCCTGATTGAGGCCCCCATCCACATAGTGGAATTCCGTTGGCCATCTCTGGGGTGGCATGGGCTGTCCCTTAGCGTCCTGATAGACACTCTCTCCAGCCGGTAGGACGACCTTGTTTAAGGTCATGTTGGTCAATGAGGCTACCCAATGTCGGGTACTTTCCTCCTCGGTGCATCCCATAGGAACAACCAGCACTGCCTTGGAGCGGTCCTTGCGAATCTTCGCTATCGCTCTTGGAATCTCCCAACGGGGGCAATGGATCCACATCAATCCCTGATGCGGACCCCAGTGCTTCTTCCACGCGGAGTCCTGTGCGCTCCAGTACTTCTCACAAACCCGCAGATGGGCGGAGGTTCCTGAAGAGAACGCATCCAGGGCCAGATCCGAAGCTTCCAGGTCCGCGACCACTCGGCTCGCCACTTCCGGCCTTACGCCGTACTCCTGGTTTGCTGGCCCAGTTGGCTCAGTGCCCAGTGCGGCTACTTTGAGCTGATCGCGTTCGGGTCGGATCCATTGGCATTCCACATGGTGCTCAGGTGACGAAAGCCACGAGAGCTGGTCGTCCTGGTACAGGGTCATGGAGGCCTGGGCCGGGAGGACGCCGGAGTCCGTCTCCATCATGAAGTCGTACCCAACGATCATGTCCCAGTCCATCTCGGCCTCGTAGAAGCGACCTTGCAGGAGGATTTCCTTGCCGAGGTCTGGGCGGCTCAGCTCACGGTGGTTCACGAACTGCAGCCCAATGGCCGCTTCCTTCGTGCCTCCCACTATGTACTGGCCGTTCGCCACCTTCAGCCTGACAGGTTTCCGACTGTCGGTCAAACACTCTGGTGGAAGTAGGCCAGCCTTGACCAAGCTGACCTGTGCTCCCGTGTCGACCAACGCGTCGAAGACCTTTTCCACTTCCCCGCATAAGGCACGGACCTTAAGGTGCAACTGCCGCTCACGCCCCACTCGGCGCACGGTGTGCAAGCTCAGGATCTCCGGCCGTTCCAGAAGCTCAACAAGCGACCGGTGCAGGTCGTGGACAATGGGCTCAGGCTGCCCATCTGCAGCGTCCAGCTGCGGTCCGGGTGATCCTTCGATACTCTCGGATAGATCTTGAAGTACATCAAACACATTCTCGGTCGCGAAGGACGGAGGGGTGCAAGGGTTCGTGCCTTCACTTGCCCTCACCTCGCCTCCGCGACTGGGTGCCGGACCGGGCCTTCCGCCCGCGGCAGTCCCTTTGTCCTTATCGACTCCCGACTGGGATGGTTCGGCGCTTGCCACGTCACCATCCTGCGACCGCCCTAGCTGGGGCCCTTGGCTGCAGGGGCTCCGCTAGGGGGCGTCGGTTGTGGAAGTAGGGGTGTTCTCCTCCGCATCAACCTCGTTGACGCCCTTCTTCCTTCCCCTTCTAGTCTTCTTGTCCTTGTCCTTGTTCTGGTCATTCTGGTTGTTCTCCTTGTTCTTGTTGTCCGACCTGGGGACCCAGTTCCTCTTGATCTCCTGGATCTCCTTGGCCAACTCGGTCCCCTGCGACATCAGCTTGGAGAGCTCGTCCTTGTCCACCTCCACTTTGGCCTCCCGGATACCCGCAGGTGCACGCTTCTTCGACCCGTGCGCCTTCTTGTAGGCCTCCGTGTCAGCCTGGTGGATGGGGCATGTTCGGTGGTCATGGTTGAAGCCTTTCTTCCTCCCATAACACACGAAACAGCCCTGAGGGTGAGCTTGTATGAACTCCCCAAAGGACAGCGGAGGGTCGCCAATGTGACGAGGGTCCCTCTTCTCCTTCTTCTTCCAACCCGGCTGCAGGGGCTTCCAGCTTCCCTGTTTGCTCCCCGCGCTCAGGTTCTTGGCCACGAAGGCACAAACGGCCACTTCGGCGGGCTCATCGTCGCTGTCATCGTCGACGAGAGTCTCATCGCCGCCGGCTCCCGCTGGGTCCATGGCAGCTTCCGCGCCAGGTCCCTCGCCAACGTAGTTGACGTCGCGGTCGCCAGGCCTCAACCCGCGGGTGTGGTGGAGGTTCCGGTACTCTTTGAGCACCTCCTCTCCAACCCACTTCAGGATCTCGTCGCAGCTCATCCGCGTCGGGATAGCCTGCAGACGGATGGTCTGGCCGCTCACGTCACACTCGTCAAGGCGCCACATCGCGGTCTTCTCGCGATCGCCCGAGACAGTGATGAGGAGACCGTTCCGCAGGGAGTGCCGTTTGACATCCCGGGCCACGTTTTTCCTCGTCCAAGCCACCACGTTGGTATGATACTCTTTGGGGAGCATCATTTTGACCGTGTGGTTGGACTTGGCCCTCTTGGCTTCCTCCTTGATGACCCTCTTGATCCATGCTTCCGGCAGCATGGAGAGCAGGCAAGCCTGCTCGTCACCCTGGTTCCAGTCCTCCACGTTGCGGCGGAAGGGGGTGTATTGCCCTCGGAAGTCTCGCCAGTCCCGTAGGCGAATCTCCCGTCAATCATGCTGAAGCTTGATGGACTTCCACCGCTTGGCAGCCACCTGCGGAGCGTCCACCCGCTCCTGCTTGTTGAGCCACTTCTTGGCTTCCTTGAGGGTCTTGATTTTCCCCTCCTTGGTCGCCACGAAGTATAGCTCTTGGAGCACTTCCGGCAGGCGGTACCTGAACCGTCTGAAGACATACTTCTCCGCATCAGCGGGATGCATGTCCTCAGTAACGGTTACCCCCCAATCGTCCAGCTTCTGCAAGAAGCGGTCGAGGTTGAGGGGGTTGCCGTCGTACATAAGGGGCTTGATGTCCTTCAAGTCTTCCCACACGGCGGCATCCGCGGCCTTAGAGACCATGAACGCCGGCCGCGAGGTCGACCGAGGTTCTCATCGGCCTCTCCCACGGACTCCCACGGCTGCCACGTCCATCTCCTCCATGGAATCCCTGTGGCTACGCTGCGGTTCCTCCATGTACGCTGAACCTAGATGTTCACGCCGTACTCCTTCCATGTATGCCTCCTCATCACGGCGCCGGCGGCTGCGTTCAGCGGCCTCCCGTCGTACACCACGCGGCGGGCTGATGTCGAACTCCTCCAGGTCCAGATCCAGGTCCTCACCTCCGCCGACATCCCACTCCACGTCTCCTCTGGGGACCTCATCCCTGAGTCCACCATAACGTCCACCAGCCATTGGGATTGGCTCCAGGGCTGGTGCGGGGCGTCGGGGGCGTACCGGTGTCCGCGGTGGAGCACGGCGGTTGTGGTACTCCGCGCTGAGCCACTCATCACGCCAATCCTCACTGCCACTGCCGGGCGGCACGCGCTCGTTGCAGCGGCCCGCGCTGTGGTGAGAGGGGGCGCTGAGAGAGGGGACACTGGCGCTGGGGCGACTCCTGGGGGCTCCGCCGGGGGCGTGGGGTCTGCCTGGACCTGGTCCGGGTCCCCAGCTGTCGTCCGACGAGCCAGACTCCAGGGGCGGGTGGTCGCTGCCGACGCTCCCACGGGCTTCCAGCGCATCCAGCCTCTGCTGCAGGCCGCTGATGACCTTGTTCAGCGACCCGGTCTCGCCCCTGGCGATGTCCAGCAGCTTCTGGGTGGCGGTGGCGACGCCGGCGCTCTTGACCATCTCGTTCTTGGCGATGTCCAGCTCCCTCCGCGCGCGCGCGGCGACCCTGGCGATGGGAGTCATCTCGCCCTTGCCCGTGTCTACCTCGCGCTCGAGGAAGGTGACCCTCCTGCGGAGGTAGACAATCCACCGCCAGGTGGTATCCGGGTCGCCGTTCCCTGGTGGGTCGTCGGTGTCCCCAGGGGGTCCTCCGGGAGGGCCTCCGCCGGGTCTGCCCGGTCCAGGGGGTCCTCCCCCGCCCGGTGGACCGCCTCCAGGGGGTCCACTTGGTGGGCGTCCTCCAGGGGGTCCTGATTGTCCTCCGCCAGGGGGTCCCGGTGGGTCTCCGCCAGGTCGCCTCGGTGGGTCCGAGGATGGGCGCTTCTTCGTGATGTCGAAGTCCATGTCGTCATCCTCGTCCATGTCACCCCACCTGGGCGTCTTGGTCTCGGAAGACACCGAGCTCCGGTAGGGAGGAGGGGGATCCTCATCCTCACCTTCCGGCTCCATGGGGACGTCTCCGCCTCCTCCGCCCGTCCAAGCCACTACTCGGCGATGTCGGGGGCCTCATTCATCCCCGTCGCTGGCTGTGAAGAAGGGGTCGCTGTCGTGGGGGTGTCCACCCGCTGGCCTCCGTGGCCGCTCGGGGGTCTTCCCCTTGCCCTTCCTCCGTCGATGGGCAGTGGGGCCACTGCTCCCACTGCTGCCCGTGTCGGCCTCGTCCAGCGTCATCTTGGAGGAGGCGTCCCCTTCGAAAAGCTTTCGAAGGGTCTCCACTCGTGATCCTCCCGGGAGAGTCTCGCGGCGGAGTTTGGCCTCTGCCTCCTCCATTGCGGCGGCTGTGGCTGCGGCAGCTCGCGCTTCGGCTTCCTCCCGGGCACGAACCGCTTCGGTCTCCCGGGCCTGCTGCAGCCGAGCCTTCTCCGCTTCCAACGCCGCCAGCTCCGCCTCCGTCTTGGCCCTCTCCTCAGCGACCTTCCGTCGCGCGGCCTCGATGGCGTCCTTACTGGCGGCGTCCGCCTGGGCCTTAGCCGTCGCTTCGGCGTGGGCCCTTTCCTCCGCCTCCTTCTTGGCCCTCTCTTCGTCAAGCGCCTCTTCCAGCGCCCTCACCTCGGCCTCCTTGCAGGCAATGGCCCCCTGCGTCAGGCGGGCTTCCTTGTCGGCTGCCGCCAGCTCACCGTTGACCTGGGCAGTCGCTGCCCCATGGGAGGCTACGGCCGTGAGTCCGGCCGCAATGGCCGCCACGGTCGAGGCGTGGATGGCCATGCCATGCACCCACTCCGCAGCCTCCTCCTGGGCGATGCCGACGGCGCCCTCCATGGCAGCGCTGTGCTGCTTGGCCCGTTGCCGGGCAACCCGAAAGTTGCAGGGCACCCCACAGGCGCGCTCACAGGCGCGCGCCACATCCCTTTGGTCGGGGGCGACGCTGCTGCTGGAGCTGGGCTGGTCGGCCGGCATCCTCCCGCGGTGGGCCGACTCCACGTCGCTGCTGGGGCCTGACTTCCTCAGGAGCAGCGGACGGGGCTTGGCCTTGGTCTGCTTGGCGACTTGGATGAAGTCGCCAAGGGTGGTGTGGCCGGGGTGGTGACCACCATTGGCCCGTTGGGGGCTGTGGGCTGGGGCTCCGCCCCTGGCGCCTTGGGCGGCTTCGGCGGCCAGGGATTCCTGGTACTCCCGCCACTTCCGGTCCCGCTTCCTGTCCCCGGCGGAACGCTTCTCATTCCCCGGAGATGCGCTGCTGCTGCTGCCCTGCAGCCTGCGCTCGCTCCCCGGTTCCGGGAAGTTCTTCTCGATCATGTCCCACATGGAGACATTGATCGAGGCGCCCGACGGGTACTCGTTTGGCTTCTCGTCCTCCGCAATCCCGTCGGGGCGCAGCCCTTCGCCGGGCCTGTCCGGCTGGGTCCAGGTCCTCCAGCGCCTCTGCTGGAAGCGGAAGGCAAACCCTTCCGCCTGCAGCCAGTCCTCCACGGCCTGCAGGCGGTCGGGGGCCATGTCCGTGCGGAGCTCGAAGCTCCCGGGCATGCCGCCTTCGCACTGGGGGTGGCTGTGGCGGTAGTGCTGGTCCCAAACCAACCCACGTAGCAGGCGCGCTGCATGAGGGTGGGGCCGCGGCCACCTCTTACCCGCTTCTTGCCAGTTTACCATGGCAGCGGGGGGCGTACTTGGTCTTGAGGTCCTTGGTGTGCACTCGTTCCACTCAACGAACTGGTCCTGGTGGTGTTTGTTGAGGCGGGTGCTGCAGCACTGGACTGGGAGTGCAGCCGGTGCTGGTCAGCCGGTGGTTGTGGAAGTGGTTGCTGTAGCTGGGTGTGCGGCCTTGCTGATCGGCCGAGGGAACTCGTTGATGACGGAGTTCCGGTCCCTGCACTTCCTTCACCGACTCGGCGCCGTCGCTGGGCGGCTTTGCGAGCCGCTGCGCTGCGCTGCGAGCTGCGAGCTGCTCGGGGTTGGTGGCCCCGAGTGGCACGCGAGGGATGGGTAACCCCGCGGCGGTGAAACGCTTTTGACGCGTTCCCCTGGGGGGCCTGGCCACGGGACGCTGCGGTGGACATGCGCAAGTGAGCAGGCAGGCAAAGCACTACGCTCACAGGGGCATCATTGCGCTCATGTCATGTGACAAAGCGTTTCAGGATCCTTGCCACTCTGAGACAGAGGAACAAAAGTATGTACAGCAACACATCAGGATATGTACACATGGGGTTAAGACTGGACTGGGGTAAGGTCATCACAGGACAATAGACACTCAGTCCCAACTCGTATCCCAATTCCAGGTCCGACCCTCTCAGTGGCTGGTGGGGGCGGGGGCTCAAACACAACCCATGCCCTGCTCAGTCCGGACCCTGAAACCCTGCCAATAGGGGGGCTGTCCCGCCCAGCCACAGGCGAGTTCCTGGAAACCAAGGTGCTTCAAGGCCAACCAACAATGGCCCCCTATGCTCCCTTAACAGCAGGTCCCAACTCCTCTCTGAGCCAGAGAGATGGCCCCGCCATTATCCCCTAGGAGTTGGTAGCTGAAAATGGGCTGTTTCAGCCCAAACTGAAATTAGCTCAAAAAACTCCCAAATTGACCCCTCCTTCGGACCCGCCAGAGGTGGGGACGATTCAACTGACCCTATTCTCTTCGAGTACGAACTTACTGGCGCCCTCACCCAACCTGGTTCCCTCTGAGGTCCCGGCATCAGGGCACCACAGGTTCGTCAAGTGGGGTCATGATGCCAGAATCACCAAAAATGGCGTCATCCCCACGCACGGCTCGCCCGGCCAGGGCAGGGCCAATGACTCCCAGGATAGGAGGCAGGACCTAGCACTTCTATCTGAGTGTACAACTTTGAATTAGGTCCGGACTTCTGATGGGCACAGAGATATTGGGCCGCCAATTGACCACACGGGGGGGTGAAATTGGGGTCCAAAAAGGGGGTCATTTTGGCTGCTCGAAATGAGCCAAAATTCGGCGGTGCTCCCAATAGTATATCTCCACGCCGGCTTGGAGATCGGATCTGCCATTCCAGACGCCATCCACCGGGAGTCCAACAATGACTCCCATGCACTTGGCTCCCAGAGATCTCCATGCCACCTGGCGTGGTGACAATCCCAATTGGGTCCACAAATGCCAAAATGGCAAAATTGTCCACACTCACTTTGGGCTAGCACCTTAACGAAGGTTGCTCCGCTTCGCCAAACTGGTGTGTGAGCCATGGGGACCAATATGCATAACACCCATGTCATATATGGTCCATTGGTCCATGCGTCCGGCGTGCACGGGTGGGCTGAACATAGTGCACGGCGGGCAGAAAATGTGGAAAGTTGCTCAAAATGGCCTAAAATGCGCACACTCATGGTTGAGGCAAATGAGGCACATGCCCGACTTGGACCGGAGTGTGCCATAGGATTGGTATCAAGTCATATGTGTCCAACATATCTTTTGGGCGTCGCCCAACTCCTCCAGTTTTGGGAATGGCAGCGTCGCCAAGTGAGCCCATGATTTCGGATATTCCCAAATCGCCAACATGGCGGCCACGGTATGCCAAGCCCAAGAGGAGTTATTCGCCGGGTCCAAGATATGTTGGGCACCTAACAATGTACCCCCATAACATACTTGGGTCATGATGTTAATTGAGCGCAACGTTGAGATACACGGTCGCCACTTGACATCATGACGGGCAAAAAACAGCAATATTGGGGGAAAAAAACCCGAAAGTGCCTTGAAGGGCGCACAATTATATTATAATATCTTCGGCTTGGATTGAGTAATCGACCAATCCTTCTAAACATAATGACTTGACACCAATGACCTTTGATTCCACATATGTGCTCCTCTTGGGGCGCTTTGAAAGGTTACGAGCGCTACTTACCAAGTGGGCACATGAAAATATGGAAAATTGCAAAACACACACCTTGTTCCCAACGCATCGCTTTGGGATCGCCACACAAGCTTCCCTCCACGAAGTTTAGGCTTGCAATTGATTGTGGGGAGTAAGGAGAAGGGGCTTGCGCAATATGATGTCCATTGGCGGGTTTGGCTTGGAGCGATGGATCCGCCAAATGGGCACGCAACACAACACATGGCACATACCACATATTGCCTCAAAAGGTAGCTCCCCCCACGATATGTCATGCCCCTCCAAGGGCATAACTTTGTGTCAATCGCTCATAAGAACTCAAGGAAAGTTCCTATGCAACACCAACACTCGCGCGCTACACTCGAAAGTTATCTTAACGCACGCAATAACATGGCTAAAGAGTTATAACGCAAACTCTACCCTCTTGACCATGATCCATTACGCTAGCGCGCACGTGTGGAGACGCAAGGCTTATAAAGCTTCCTAAATTACGTCGGAGTATTGTGAATACATCCCACGTTTCCTTATTGTCATTCATCGCAAGCGGCACGAGATATGACCCTCACAAGTGGCCTCACGAATCAACTTTGTTTTGCCCATATCTCTAAGACAAATGGAGGGCAAGACAAAAGGAAAGTTGATTCGTGCATAGGGAAGCACGTAGGTCCACTCGAAAGAGGTCAAATCAAGTGCGGGGATGTCGAAGTCGAAAATCTGATTTTGACATCCTGAAAAATTCGGATTAAGGTTGCGAGTGTAGAATGTGAAAATTGCGGATGCATCAATGCAATTCCTGAAGACTTTAGAGTCTTCGTCACGATTTGCGCTAAAATATCTGTATATAACAGTTAAGCTGGCGGTTACGCTAAAGTCGCGAACTAACCGGCAGCTGTCAAAACAGTGAATATCAGAACGGAACCGTAAAAATTGACGCAAACAATATAAAAAAAAAACCCTGTTGATTCCTGATGTTCTGATATATAAATCTCTGCTGGCGGTGCATCAGTTGCCGATGCGGGGCTTTACGGCACGGAACACGCTCCCGCCGAGCTCGCACTGGGCGTCAACGGGCGTCTTCCCTTCCGTACATGGGGTTAGTGGACCGGAGACCGGTTGTATGCCGTAACCTAGCCATGGGGTTCTGGGTACCGCTTCAGGATAACTTCTGATGAGGAAGTCCACATGATGGCAATGACACTGATCTCCACTCCCCGCTTGCCCACACGCCGCCTTCTTGATGTCCTCGTGAGGATGGCGGTCATCTCCTTCACGATCCAGTGGCAGCTTTCCCGGAGCTCCACGCTCTTTGCCTCCACCCATGACAGTGTCGCCTGTCCCGTCACGGTCCGTCCCCACTTCCTCACCATCGCCCGTGTGCCTCTGGACAATGGTGGTGGCTGCCCTTCGCGGCAATGATTCCCGTTCTGCATCATGACCAAGTTCAGGATTTGGGGCGGTATGTGACCGCCAGGCCGGGAAATCTGGCTCTGCGCCGGCATCATCCAAACGGTAACAAGTATGATATCTCTCGGAGTCCTACTGGGAAGTGAACATCCGGCGGACGGGGCTCGGCGTCCTTTCCATCGACGATACCGCATCCCCCTTGGACGGTTTTGACGAACCACGTTTGCGGTAGCGCCTCGTCTTTGAGCCGCTGCTGCAACTCGTGACCTCCTCCGATTATTCCGCGGGTACTCCGAGATGACGACGTTTTCCACATGATCCTTCACAAAAGGTGACAACGTCCTCCATGTCGGCACCCGCTCTTCTCTCCAAGTGTCTTCTTTCTTCTCGGGCTTCAACAATGGTGACCCGGGGTCCACTTGGGCAGGGCTCATGAGGGCCCAAGCTCCCTGGGTGGCGGTAGGCGGCGGGTACTCCTCTGCTACCATAAAGAAGCTCTGTAGGACCAGCCCCTGCCATAGTGCGAGCTCTACCGCCTATACCCGATTTCTCCACCCTCTTTCCAGTGACTCCCATCGCCCTTGACCTCACCATTGCTGCCACATTTCACCAAATCCAAAGTACAAAATTCCTGCAAGTACCCTTGGTAGCCCGTGGCCACAACATCCAAACAAATCCCGTAGGTACACCCTTGGCAACCCTTGCAGTAAAAACCAAACACTTGATGAATAGAATCGCGTGAACTTGACCAGTGCAGTCCAAAAAAACGATCACCAGATGGAGTTGAGTGTCACCTCACAATACATGGACATGATCATGGAGAAGGGAACAAATGAGACAATGTCGGGCAAAGGGAGAGGAAGAAACAGAAGTATAATTGAAGCCCTGGAATAGAGTATGCGACTATCGAAGACGATGTTGCATCCCTACTCCAAGAATCGATTTTATATTCGAACTACGGACATATGACACCATGCGGACACAACCTCGGTTCAACACATTAAGGGAAATGACATTGATTCGTCGGGGGTCATGTGCGACAAAATGACATCAATGACGTCCATATGGCACATGGCGGAACACAAAGAAATGATATACGACACAATGGCATCATCGGATTCAACATAAGCGTGGCACACATGGCCCATCCTCACCCTTGCCTACAAGACGGCAAAAACTTGAATTGGGAAACATGAGCTCTAAATGTGAGGAATGTCGCACCGTGGATCAAGTGTGACACCATGGCCTCCATGAACACAAAGTACGGCATGGCCACATACATGACTTGTCCACACTCATGAATCACCAACGATCACAAGTAAAGAGCTTGCAATGAGGATCACCAAATATGAGCCAGGAGAGTGACCTCATGGCAATACCTGACACCTGGCATGTGTGACACCTTCCATATACCATCATGCTGGCAATGCCTCGGTACTTCACACCGGGCATCAGGTACCTATCACTTAGCAATAACATACACAATGGCCAGCAAGTGAATAGACTTGGCGGCTTTACTTGATGCTCGCGAACAAGACATCAAGAAGGGCCAGCCCACCAAACCTCACCTGTTTAGTGTACGCTGCATACCAATTGCTGGGCTCCTGCGGTTAGAGTATGGCGAACCAAAGGCGGAAGCAAAATGTAAAGCCAACACACGACATACACCTCATGCTCTTACATGCTTGGACATGCCACTCAGTCGCATCACCTGGTGCCCAATTGCTTGGGAACCGAAGGCATTGGCAAACACAAATTGTCATGTGCATTAGAACCAATCCACACATGGATATGTGAAACCAATATTGCCTAATTGCATGTTCGTGTGACACCAAACCAATTCAATGCATGCTACTTGGAGAGAGATTGGACAAGAGTGCTTGGGTAAGAAGATGCCCCGGGTCACATGAAGAGACGTAGACCCGGCCCGCAGACAGAGTGCATGGAGAGATATCCCGGGTCCAAAGAGAGCACATCTTACACATAGTGAGATTGTCTTATTTCAAGGAGAGATTGTCCCGCCTCCAAGAGAGATGGTCCCGCCCGAATCCAGGCCTTGAGAGAGATGGTCCCGACCCTGTCCATGCCCTGAGAGAGACGCCTTACCCATCCATGCCCAGGAGACAGAACCTAACCAATCGACGGCCGAAGAGAGATAACCTAACCAATCCTTGGCCCAGGAGGGAGAGCCTGACCTCACCATAACCGAATCCCGAGCGCATAGCCTAGCCATGACCCATAGGAGCATGCATATGGACAGAAACTTTCGCCTAGCCAAGATCCATGAAGGCATGCATGCAGTTGAAGTGAGAATCACCGACATAGATTGAGAATTATCCCTACACCCAATTGCCGAATCAAATGAGCTGTCCTCATGCCATGACATAATTCATGTGGACAAAGGAGGGATAGTGGATCACCAACCGTGTTCGACCAATGATATGAATTCACCGAAGTGTTCGACCAATGACACGAATTCACCGAAGGTCACCGGAGTAAGACAGCAAATGAGAGGTTAACAACCAGGACATAAGTACCATTCTCCACCTTTAGCATTCCACCCATTGCACGTACACACACCATGTTCAACACACACAATCACCAAAGATTGACCCTCTTTGATTCCATGAGAGATCGAGTTGTCATGACACATGCAAAGCAAACAAATGATAAGCCAAGGAATGAAGAATTGCTTTGCCTTGTGGAGCAACGACCGAGTTACTTTCTTCCCTTCTGGTGCGCCTACCTCAGCCACATCCACTTCGACTTCAGTTTCACTAGGGCTCCTCCAGCATCAAGGGACTCACTAACACTATTAGCACCCGTTGGGAAGAATTTTCAAACGATCGGCCAGCATTGAGGAACACAGAGCACGCGCACGCCAACAGAAACACGAGAAGGGCGCGCGCACACACAACAGGCCTGGCCCAAACAACAAATGTTAAGTCCTCCATCCTGTGGTTTATAAATAGTATAATTTCGGAATTCTCCGCAAATTATATCCGAAATCGCTGAAATCGCGGAAATCGCTCAAAAATAGAACACTGCAGCCAACTGGCATCTGAACTGGCTTCACAGTCCCGACTGTTGGGGAGTAACCCAGTGGTTTGGCTGTGTAACCAAGAACCGTTCCGCACCTTCTAGAAGGGACCCCAACCTGAGAAGTCTAAGCTCAGACGCTGGTGCACCAACCTGAGCCAGCTACGGCTCTCAGTACATCATATCCAGGGCGTCAAGAACGAGTTTGCGGACTCCATCAGCCGCAACAACTTTGACGACGTGATTGGTGCCAGGTCTGAGGAGATAGCCAAGGAGGCGTTCAGCCGTATGGATGTACGCCTGGACCTCAAAGTGTCCATGATCATACCTCTAGATGGACTCCAACAGGTGGAGTACCTGAAAGAGTTTGGGGACATCTCCAAACGCCTGGAGAAGCGTCTGGAACCCGCTGTGGTCAACCAGGACCAGTGGAAGCGTGACAAGACCTACCTCTGGTATGAGGACCGGATAGTCGTGCCTAGCAACCGTATCCCGGCACTCCTCAAGTGGACCCATGAGTCCAGTGGTCATGCGGGAGCGAACTGTAGGCTGAAGCTGTTCAAGCAGTGGTTCCACTCTACGTGGACTGACGATCAGCTGCGAAAGACCCTCCAGCCCATCGTGGACAAGTGCCCGTGTCGGTCCTCTAAACCTGGGGATATCAGGGACAGGGGTCTCTATTTGACTCTCCCTATCCCCCACTGCGCAAACAGTGTTCTCTACGTGGACTACACGGAGATGCCTAAGTTTGCGGGCTATGACTTTGCCCTAGTGGTGACCTGTGGGCTGACCAGGTTTACCAGGGTGTTCCCATGCACTAAACACATCACCGGCGAGGAGGCCATCAAGATACTCCTGGAGGAGTGGTTCTGTGTGTATGGGGCACCCAAAGAGATTAACTCGGCCGAGGACGTCCCAGTACGCTCCGACACTGGCTGGTACAAGAGAGTTCTGAGGTTCCTCAATGTTCAGGTGTCAGCGGGGGTTTCCTATACTCATACGAGTAACCCCCTATGTGAGCGACAGATTCGGGTTTTCAAAGAGAACGTGGGGATATGGTGCAAGACTGAACGCACCAAAGACTGGGTGCGACTATTCCCCGTCATATCCTTGATGATGAACTCCCAAGAGAGTTCGGCACCTGGCTATTCGCCCCTTGAGCTGTTCATGGGACGCCCGGCGTGGTTCCTACACGCTCCCTATCCTGACGATTCCTACTCCACTGTGGGTAAGTGGGTGAAGGAGCAACAAGACAAGGTGGACACGGCCAAGGCTATGCTCCAGAGAGTGAGGGAGCGCCAGTGGAACAAGAAGAACAAGCACCGGGTTCCCACCTCCTACCAAGAGGGAGACTAGGTGCTAGTGCCCCACAGTCGGCTACTCGCCTGGCCACGCTCCACCAGCGATGACCGCTACTTTGGACCCTACAAGATCCTGTCTGTGGATGGTCACCGAATCACTGTGCGGTGATCTCCCCGACTAGGGGGGACCCTGTTTTGCATTGCTCAACAGCTCAAGCGCTACTACGACCCAAAGGACCTCGTTAGGGAAGAATGGGAACTAAACGACGAGGAGATCGCCGCTCTGGACCTACAGCGCGCTGCCAGCCCAATGGAAGTTCAAGGAGAACTCCCCGACATGAACAAGGAGGAGATGGCTAAGGAAGGCTTCTACCTGGTGAAGTTGGTTATCCGACATCGCTATCGCCAAGGGTGGCGTTTCCCCACCCTATGGAAAGGGTTTGGGGTTGAAGAAGCTACCTGGGAACCCCTCCCTGCCTTTGTGCTTCCTGAGGGATGCCTCAATTCTGTTCTGGTAGACTACTTGTCCTAGAACAACCTAGGAGAGTTGCTGAGGCTGGCTGAAACGCTTGCCTCTCAGAAAAAGTATAGGGACTGAACCCTTCCTATACCTACCTATGTGTGTGTGAGTGTGCTGACCCTGGGGACCTATGAGCAAGCTGCAGAAATGGTGTCCTCACTATACCATGTTCTGCACCCTTGCTGAACCCGGCGGATGTCTTGACATGGTGCCACGGGGTACGCCCCGGGTCTTCCCGCCCCTAGGTGCCCAATTTCTGTGCTCGCACCAGATTTTCTTGGGGGAATACCCAGCGCTAATGCCGAGGTATTGGTTTTCCTACCTACCTGCCTACTACAGGGGAGGGGTGGCCAAAGCCTATGAGGCATGAAAACGCCTGTTTGCTACACGGCCAAAACTTAGACTACCACTGCCACTGCACCCCAAAAATCTGAAAGTTTTCAGGACACAGGCAAGACAGTGACACACACACTACAGGTCCTACACTCACTACAGTCGCACCATCCATCGAGGGATGAGCGAGCTCTGTGCTCAACGCCTCACCCTGGCTTACCACTCCTACACACACACGCTACTTGGTGTTGTTGAAGAACATGTCTCAGGCCCTAGTGGCCCACCTGTGAAAGGGACAAGAGAACACAGCGTTACTAAGCGACTGTGGCCTAACAGGGACGCCACTGGGCGTTTTCCTGTCAGGGCTTGGAGGGAAGGAGTGCTCTGTTTACCTGCACAGCGTGGATGTCGAAGATGTCGGACTGTCTCCGCCACTCCTGGCTGAGGTACAGTTTGCTGATTGTGTGATCAGCGCCCGTGTTAGCTTGGGCAGAAAAATCCAAAGTCGCCGAAGGCAACAGCTGCTGCACCAAATCACCCTTACCTGCCCACCTGTAACGCAAAGGCTGATGAGTTCGGTAAGCAGTGGAGGAACCAAGCCAGCCCTCACGTATTATATGCTTCTCAGGCTGACTTATAATACGCTGTCCTCTTACCGAACTACAAGCAAGCAAGCTTAAGGAACTCCACCCGTTCTCTTATAGAACGTGGGGTGGAGCCCCTGGGTAACCTAAACAAGGGTTGTACCGTGCGCAACACGCGTGGCCTACCCATTAATGCGCCATATGCATGCACAGGTATGCACGAGAACGCCAATCTCCTATTTTAACCATTCTTTTTCCAACAATCCATACAACAATCACGAACTCAACCGGGGGGTGGCCCCTCCTGGGCTTACTCACCTTACCTACCGCTGGAGAGCGAAGCAAATGGAGGAGAAAACAAAACACAAGCAAAGCAAGCGTTTATGCACGCGTGTGTATGTTCTAATCAGCCGATCCCACCTCTAATCATCGTGCAATCTTCTAATCAAACCCTCTACTTTATGCTTGCGTTGCTACACGGCGAGTTCACGATAACACGAAACAATCAATGTGCATGCTGCATACGATGCAACCAAAACCTGTACGTTTATACCTTGTTCTGCGAATCTCTATTGAATTGTCGAATTCTTCACTCTGGATTTTTCCTGTAAGCATGGGTGGAATACCTACGTTTATAGTTTATTGTGTGTTTCGTCATTTCTCGATTATTGCGTGACATACTGTTATAATCTTATTTTCTTTGTCTTTTCCGGCGCCTAATTAAGATGCGCTCTGACGCGCCGCTTTTCTCTGCGTGTAACTCCAAGAATTTAGAAATTCCTGTGATGAAATAACATTGCGTAAAAATGCGCATTTAATGCACATGGAGATTCTGGACAGGTGTGTGCCCTCAGAAAAACTCTAGGCCGTCATTCGACGGATTTTGGTGTTTGCGTCGATCGTTGCGTGTTTGTCTCTGCAAATATCCTGGAGCGCAAACAGTGGAGTAGGCCGTGTTCTGGCCTAAAAACTGACTCCTGCACCACTTTCCAGAATCCCATACCCCCCATGAGGGTAAAAAAATTTTCAACGCCACTAAGGACAGATCAGGTCAGACAGCAGGTTCAACGAGACCCCAGACGGCGTGCCCTGATCGTATCCTGCGTTGGGTTTTGCGTATTGCACTGTGTTTTGCTATTTGGAGGGACAGGTGTATGCACACATGAATTGACATGCCCATTCTAACCCCCTACCAAGCCACAGCTGCCCCAGCGAAGCCAATGAGCGCAGTGGGAGCTGTACGTGTCTGTTATGACTAAGCAAAACTTGGCGACTGCTCTGACGCAGCGCCTTCTTTCCAACGTTAGGGATGTTATAGGAAATTTTAAAAAGATGTTGAAGCCATTGGGAGGCCAAAAAAATTTACGTTTTTCCTTTAAAATGCGACAGTGGTGGCCACCACAGCACAACGGGGAAGTAAGAAAAGGTGTATTTCCCTGCCAAAAGGTTAGCTTTAGTTGTTATAGAGAGGCCTAAAGGCATAACACATTTTTTATCTTAGTATTGGCCGAACCAAATGGGGTAATAAGACTTTTTGACCTATAAAACCCAGCATTGAACTATGAATGTTGTGTGCACCCCTGACCCCCCAACTGATTGGACTTATGCACCGTTTCCCGGACTGACTGAGGCGCTGACATTAATCTAGAGCCGACACATTTTTCTATATTTTCTCATGAATGCTTAGCTATCCTAGTGGTTTGCACCCTAGGGGGCTGTGACCCCTCTTTTTGAGAGGTCCTGGGTACAATTCCCAGTCAGCCTAGCTAAGTAGGAAGATCCCATGTGACATGGCAGTGACCTCAGCGACACAAGCCATGCCACCTCAGCACCTGTGGGACCCAAAACAAAGAGTGCACATCTCTAGATGGCACTATAAAAGAGAGGATGCCCATGTGGGCAGTTTTCCCATGATTGTAGGATATTTTCTAACTATCTTTTCGGAAATCTGTAGTTATTGTGAGTTTCCTTTGTTGCTACACAATCTCCTTTGACTGCAGCCCTTCATGTTGTGGATTTGATCCTGTGGTCCTTTGCTTGCACTGTGGGTACTTATTTCTGGTCCATTTCATCAGAACAAATTTGTTTGGAAAACCTGAACTACATCCGGAAGCGAGCAAGCAGGGGCACAAACAAAACATTGTCATCAAAGCAATCAACAGTGAAAGCCTGTTCTAACTTTCTAGAAGCTTGCGAGTAGTGCTGAGTATGCTTCATGTTGCCCACCATACAACCACACGTCTGTGTGTAGTGCCACGGGTTTTTAGCTGCAGCGCTGTCATCTTCCAGCATTCTGTGTGATCTTTTCATCAATCAGTGTCTTGACATTGCAGAGGATTTTGTAAATAGTACGCCTGCAAGCACGGACATACCTGCCGCACAGCCCTCCAACAAAATTATTGACCCCAGGAGAACTGATGACATTCCACACAGGTAAACTCAAATGACCTCCGAAGAGCTGGCTTAGCCTATAGTTGTGTGCGTAGGCGTGATAGAAAGACATCGGGTTGTGAAGTGTACCAATTTGAGGATCCACTGACACCTTGCTCTGTAGACTGCCAGTTGCCAACTGCAGATTGAGGGAATAATGTCCCCTCTTTGGGTGTAAAAGGAGAGCTGAAGTAGATTTTGCGGACTTCAACCCCCAGAAGCTGCAGCAAAGGCACTTATGATGACCGTCTCCAAGATGCTAAAAGTGGCTATAGATCAAGCTGCAGTGTAGTCCTGGACCTGATGCCGAAGGAGAGCATAGTGAACAGTACTTCTGCCGTTGCTAGCTGTGCCTCGTCCAGTATCCTTTGTTCAGCCGGCGTTGTCCATACTGCGATGTCTCTTGCATATTGTTTGTATTGTTGCTTTAATAAGATAAAAGCCTTTCTCATTATGTTCTACAAAAAATCTGAACGCACCTAGGGTTTTGGACTTCGTCCACTTGTATAAGGGCTCAGAGGCTCTGACAGTGGCAATGACCAATTTCTTTTGGTCACCAGCAAGGATGCTACTCCAGACACTTCTTGGTATTTGGACATACCCACAACAATTTTTTTGGTTGTCAATGATTGGGACTTGTTCTGCCATCGGCATGGTGGTGCAGAGCCAGCTTGGAATGAACAAACAAAACAGGAAAAACAATGATCAATTGATTATGGGAAGATTTTATTGTGGAATAAATTTCGGCAATATTATGTTGAAAAGTGCAGGAGAACATTTGCGCTGAGTTGGCAGTTCGTCACATCCCGTTCACGCGCTACAGATCTCTTGCACGCTTTGCACCTCTAGTGCACGCGCTGCACCTCGATATGAAATAAATTTTTCTCCAAATTGAGCCTGAAAAATTCAGCAATTCTAAACACAAATGAATGGAAACATAGACAAATATTTTGAGTGATAATTCGGAGCCACAACTAGCAGTTCCAAACGGTTAAGCTATGTACTTCTTGAGGTTGAAGCGAATTGTGTCGAACAGCAAACACACATCAAAAAACCGGGAGGATAATCGAGAGTTTCATTCATTTTCCAAAAATTGAGCACAATTCCAAAAATTACCCAATTTGGATTTTTGTTTTAATGAAAACGAAACTCGCCTGTTTCTCGTTTCATACATTTCAAAAAAATCCACTGTTAAGCAGGTCTCTACTACCGGCCTACCATGGCCAATTGTCGGATGAGGTTGGCGGGTAGTGTCACGTCACCGGGCTTGGCTGCTTATTGGATACCTGGGTACGTGGCCATGCACCGGGGGTACCGGGGTAGCCGGGGCCGTACGAGATGTGCCAAGTCGGGAGGTATGTGAGTCTTGCCTAGGGCGATATCCCACAGGCGCGCTGCCAAGTGCGGTTTGAGGTGGAGTGGGAGCGTAAGGTACAATTCGGCTCATAGGCCGTCCACCTTTGGGCTTTTACCTGTTTGTAGCTTTTGCGACACCACGTCTACATCTTGTATGGTGAGAGGGGCGCGGTGCATGTGCTATTTTTGACTTCTGTTGTACAGTTGTGGCAAGTGTGAGATGAGTACCTTGGTGTAGTCCCATTGTTCTCCGTCCGCCGTGGTTTGTTGGTGTCGAAAGCTTTTCAGCTCTTCTTCCATCACAATCTCTGGGTCGCTAGAGGTGTACCGCATTCATGCCACGGTGACCTTTTTCTTCAAGTACCTTATCGACTTCTGTTAAGGGGTTGATGGGTTTAGGGTTGCAAAAATACCGTTGTTGATCCTGGTTCACCTTTCTTCCTCAGCGTTTTTGCCACTCTCAAGGCCTTTGGGAAGGTGTCAGTGTCCGCAGCCCCGAAGCACTCGCCGACAACCACGCTGAATGACCAACGGAACGGTACACCGGACGTCCGAGTGTGCGAATCCGCACACGACAAACCACCGCAGGGTACACCGCCCAAGATTGACGCTGCCAGGACCCGCCAAGGACAACCCAACGGCACGGCCCCGAAAGGCAACGATGCGGAGCGAGCCTAGCAGCCCCCGCGTTGAGGGGCCCAACTTCAAGCATCATGAGCCCGGTTCTTGGCCTACGTCCATATGCTGCGCTCAGCCGCTCAGTGAAACCGAGGGAGCAGAGCATCCCGTGGAAGAAGGTACCACGGCGATGAGAAAGCCGACCGCCACACGGAGAGCGACCGGACCGGGCAAGGGACGGCGCACAAATGCGGAGCCGGGAGGCACACTAGAGAGACACGCCGCCGCTCACAACCAGGGCAAAAGACAAGGTGCCAAGCAACACAGCCACCGGGTGCTGCAAACTTGGGAAGCGTGCAGAACACCAAGGCGAACGCCCAAGGCCGGCAATGCACACTTGAGCATGGAAGGCGCATCAAAACAGTGAGAGGACCAAGACGCACAAACTCGCACAAATGCGCAAGGGCGGCCGCAAACTAGAGCTGGAACAACAGCAGCACGCACCACAAATCAACGCAACCGTGTGGAGCAGCAACCACAAGGATCTGCAAGCACGCACAGCACATGCGGCAACAAGGAAGTCGCCTACAGCCAAACACAACCGCACCAACCCAAACACAAGGTCTAACCAGGCCGCGTCCAAAGAGGCGCGGCCGAGCTAGGGAACGCCTAGAAGACGCCGCAAGAACCCGCACAACACGACGAAAGAGGGCGAGTATCTCAGCTCAAACACCCTTCCACAAGGCGATAGAGGGCGGGTGACCGAGCGTAAGCAACCCACAACAAGGCAAAAGAGCGCGAGTATTTCAGCGAGGGCAAACCTCAAAACTCTCGAAAAGGGCGAGTGTTTGAGCACAAACATGCCTCATTGTCAATGCCAATATCAAAGTTGGTGTTTCGCCTTTCCTCCGCACATTTTTCTTGACTGGTAGCAAAAGCACCAACACAACAGGCACCTTTAGGGATGCGTCATGTGAAAAAAACTTCAATCTTGAATGCATTCTTCCGTCCTGCTGCCCCACTGCAGCATCGTCATTAGAGAATCTTCATGCTGCACCTTGTTATACGGCAGAGAAACACATTCTCTGAAGAAAGTCATAGACAGAGATGTATAGAGTCAAAAATACTAAATCTCTTTATAGTACAGGCTGTCTTGCGCTAATACTGGCCACTATGCCACTACCACCAAACGCTATGCGCGCGTGAATGCGCCTGGTCGCGGCTCGAGTGTGGTGTCTACGTGTAGTATTTTGTGCGCGAGGCGCACTACTGTGGCAAATGGGGAAAAAAATGTCACGTCATAAAAAATGTATTTGTTGTAGTTGTAGCCATGTAAAAAAAATGGTTATAGCATCAGGGCGGCTGCATACCACGTAGGGAGCCATAGTGTGTGACAATTGTATCCTCCGGAGTCCACCAAGCCCCCATTTTCTCTAGGTTCTTAGCTTCAAAAAACGCACGTGTCGCACGCCATCAGTAGACTCAACGTAGTTGGTAACACCAGCATCGAGGCGGCGGTGAACCAAGTATGAAGCATTAGCGTTTGGCAGTTAAACAACAATCCTTGCACTATAACCCAAAGGCTTCCTACAAAGCATAACACCGTATTGATAAGCGCTGGAAGAGGAGGCCATCACTGTTGCACTGCAGTCCAGCGTCGTCCCAAAGAGATTTGAATCTTCAAAAACGGCAAAGCGCCACTAGCTGCTTGGCTCCGTTCTCACATCTGCAACTTTTCAGTGCACTTCTACCCAATAGTAACTCCACTGCTTGGTGCCACTCCATCAAAAAGAGAGTAGTGCTACGATATGTATCGTATTCAAATGTTGCTCCAGCCACGTAGACGGGTTCCTTTTGCACTCTTCGGTACCACACAAACATTGCAATTTTCAATCCAAAAAGTTTTTGACTCGTAGCAAAATCAGCAACACAGCAGGCACGTCTAGGGATGGGTCATGTGAAATGTAATTAAATCTTCAATGCATTGTTCCGTCCTGCTGAACCAGTGCAGCATCTTCAGCAGCCAATCTTCATGCTGCACCTTGTTATACCACACAAAAAAACATTCACTAAGCAAAGGCATGGACATGGATGTGTGCAGTCAAGAATATTAAATCCCTTTGTAGGACAAGCTATCTTGCGTTAATACTGGCTATAATGCCACTGCCACCGATTACCTTGCGCGAATCAAGGTTAACAAAGTAGAAGAGGGCGAATGTCTGAGCACTTAGGCTATGGAGTAGTGTGTCTTGGCCTCATGAGGTTTGTTGCGGTGTATGTGTTGTCATGTAGTGTTAGGTGGTGTCAAATGTTGTGGCGTTTCGTTGTGCACAGATATGCGGTGTGATAGGGTTGGCTATCCGGTTGGTTGAATAGTGAGTATATCGCTTGTAGGAGTTGGCTTGGTGCATCGTTGTGTGGCTAGTTGCGTTGGCTGATAAGCAGGTTACTTATGTGGCGGTCTTTGGCATGTTCGGTGCTTTCAACACGCTGGTTATGTGCGGTGTGTTGTGTTGTTGCAATGTGTGACATGTCGTGTCTGCGGGTAGACACCTATTTGGTGCGATTACAAAGGTGGCAGGACGGTGGTACACATTCATTGTTTTCTCCTACTTTTGTTGTAGCAACCATGTTCTAGCAGGTTTCTGGCAACAGTGTAGAGAGCGCCGCAGGAATGTCACCAGAACATGCTAGCTAGAACGAAACTAGAACAAATACATTAAATGCTTACAATCTCCATAGCAGCATTACAATGGGTGCAAATAAAAATATGCCCGGCAACCACATTTTTAACAGCATGCACCAGCACACCACACCACACACCACAGGGTATAGACACCGCTAACCATGGCACAGCCGGCTACCCGACCAATCTTTCCATGAAAAAACCAAACGCGCCAAACAACCGAGCTTAGCTACAAGTTGTCATGTGGTATCAACTTGTGTGTTGCCATGTCAGGCTGTGTCGCTTGGTGTCGTTTCCTGGTGTGCTGTCATGTCAGACGGTGACGTGCTATGTCGTATTGCTTAGAAAGGTGTGTTAAATCCAATATGGTTGATTTTTATCTTTAATAGATAAAAAAAGGGTAAAATTAACCTGCCGAAACATTAACACGTTAACCCGAATTCGGGTCATTCGCGCCTTGCTTGTGCGCCTACCATCCCCACTTGAAGTGTTTCGGTGGTCAAAAAGTGCCCAACGGGGTGCTACAAAGGTCGCATAGTCCTATGAGTAGTTTTGTAGGCGCGCACAAACCCGTCCGGTCCCCCCACTCACCCCACATCCAACCTCCTTTTTCCTTTGTATAGCTCTTGGTATGCCTTTCTCTCAAGACACCCTTCTCAAGCTTGATATGACCCTTACGCGTCTGAGTGGGGCCAAGAGTTTGCAGGACCTCTTGGTCTCGTAACTCCTTGGTGAGTGCGTGGCCTCATCCCCCTTGGCCGAAGCCCGGTGGTACAAAGCCACCGAGGTTGCGCAACCACCGTTCATCTGCACCAACAAATAGGAACCGTGAAGCAATATGCCGCCGCCGTCTTCCGGGCGCCCGAAGTAATCGGGTTAATTATGGACTTGAACGTCCCCAAAGGCGGCCTCGGGCATGTGTCAGAGTTCATGACCCGCCAGGGGGCCGCTTACACCGCCGCAAAGGGCGTCCCATTCCCCAGCCCCATCCCTTCGCGTGACCGCTTCACGGACACATGAAAAGAGTTGGTGACGCTTTAGCGCCAATTAGATCGCCCTGTGTCCTTGGCGGATCCCTCCACAAATGGCCGCTCTTGGCCGTTGCAATCGTAGGCCCGCCACATCCAATCGGGCCCACCCCTTGCGGACACCATCGATTGGAAGAAGCCGCTCACTTTCCTCCTCTTGGACGATGCCTACTGGTGCGCCGCTAAAAGTTGGATCCAACTATCTATTGCGCTCCTCAACCACGGCACACGGGCCCGCACACCCGGCTACCTATGGGTGATTGGGAAAGCCGAATGCGGGGATAAAAACTGTTGCCGCGGACGTGACAATATGTTCCAAAAACACGCAAGTGTACGGCTGTTTTGTTTCGCTTTCGTTTTTGTGTTAATTTCTCGAACCGCAAAGGGTCCTATTGGGCATGACGTGAAATATGTAGCGTGCTAGCCATCTGCGGTGACCACCTACTTGTGCAGTGCCCCATTGTCGCCTCTACCTCCCCCATAGTGTGCTCCACATTAAGAATATACAGCATCAATGCACCTTTTGTTGCATAGCATGGGAAGAAACACACACGCACATGCACACACGCACACACACACAAAATGATATTGGCAACCACAAACACCCGTCCCCTCCCACAAAAATTCTTCCTACCCCCTCCCTTTGTCCTCTCTCTGCGCTTGTGGGCAACGTTTGGGAAAGTATGCCGCTTTCTTTTTGCACGTCTTTTGGAGATGCAAGAAAAATATTTTGATCATTGGACCAATCAAAAAAACTGGGAGGTATGTGTGTCTGGGTGTGTGTGTCTCCATTGTGGCCAGATTGTACATTGTAAATTGCCCCAAAGCCGATAAAGGGGCTAGTTCATTCTTTGTTTGCACAGCCAACCCCCCCCTTGGGATTGTGCTGTGCGTGGGGTGGGATGTGTGGGGGTGTGGTTTTTAGGGGTGTGGTGTATGGGGCCGCGGTGTTTGGGGTTGTGGTATGTGCGGCTGTGATCTGTAGGGTTGTGGTGTGTGGGAGTGTAGTTTCTTGGGATCTGGGTCAAAAGGTCCTGTAACCCCCCAGAGGAACCCCCCAACCAACCAAGTGGGGTGCGTCATAGTGCTGTGTGGTGTTCCCATGGTATGTAACCCCCCCCCAAGGGCCCCCCAAAAGCCCCCCCCCCCCCACATCCCCAAATGGCATGGCACAACAGTGATGCATGTTTTTGTTCAGGTTAATATCTGAACCGGTGAGTTAATTTCTGTAGGTTAATATTAACACCAGCGACAATTAATATTTAATATATTACTTAATATTTCGCCCTATAATATTAACGTGCGAAAATGAACACCACGGGGCAAAAACTTAACTTTCGGTTTTTCGTGGTTTTTTTGCACATGCAACGAGCGGAGGGGCAGCCAGACCACTGCACACCACACACCACAGGCCCACTCCCCACTGCCCCACACATACCGCCCCACATTCCACAGCCCCACATGGCACAGCCCCGCACCATACAGCCCCAAGCCCCACAACCCCAAGCACCACAGCCCCAAACACCACAGCCTGGCACCCCACAGCTACACACCCCGCAGCCCCACATACCACAGCCCTTCACACTTGACACCCACACCCTACAGACCCACACCCCACAGGCTCACCCCCCCGCAGCCCCATACACCACAGCCCCACACACCACCACCCGACATCCCAAAACCCCACACCACGCGGCAGGTTGATATTTGATTTTTAGACCGGCGTTCGAAATATCAAAATTAACGGTTAATGTTAAACTTTAAGAAATTAAAACGTTGTCGCAAAAATTAATTGTGGCCCTCAGTCCCTCCTGCACCTGTTTTTTGCACCCATACAACCCATCACAGTGCCGCAATGCACCCCCACAGCATCCCCACTCACGCATGCAACAACCCCACACACCACAGCACCAAACACCAAACCCACAGAGCATGGCCCAGTACACCGCAGCCCCACACAGCACAGTCCCACACACCAGGGCCCGGGAGACCACATGCCCACACACCACAGCCCCACACAGCATAGCCCCACACGCCACAGCCCCGCAAACCACAGTCGCACACACCAAACCCCTAGAAACCACATCCCCACACACCACAGCCCCGGACGCCACGTCCCCACCCAGCACACTACCAGGGGGGGGGGGGTGGCATTGCAAACAAAGCCTGAACTAGCCGCTTTATCTGCTTTGGGGCAATCTACACCCTACAACCCAGCCACAATGCACATGTAAACACCCACACACGCACAAACACACACACACACACCAAGACACACATACCTCCAAGCTTTTTTGATTGGTCCTGCCTGCAAAAATGTTTTGACGAACATCTCCAAAAAACCTGCAGAAAGAAAGGGGCATACCCTCCCAAACCCAAACCCCAAGGGCAAGGGGAAGAAAGAAGAAGGATCAGGGAGGGATGTGTGTGGGAGGGGACGGATGTGTGGGGGTGCCAATATCATTGTGTGTGTGTGTGTGTGTGTGTGTGTGTGTGTGTGTGTGTGTGTGTGTGTGTGTGTGTGTGTGTGTGTGTGTGTGTGTGTGTGTGACGCCCAAATCTTTCAAATCATGCTCAAACTGCGAGGTTCAACAATGATGCGACCGTGTGTGTGTGTGTGTGTGTGTGTGTGTGTGCAGAAAGGGGGGGGGGCATCCACTTTAGTAAGGCACAAGAATTGTGTATGCCCCCTAGTATGTTTGGCTTGTTGTTGTGCATTTGTAGGGGAGGTTAATATTTGCGGCGGTGTATTCATTATTCGCAGGTTAATATTAATGCCGGTGACTCATTAATATTTAATATTTCAAATATTAAACGAAAAATTAAACTCAAAAATTAAACCCAAGGACCGTTATAATATAGCAGGTGAGACCCCCCCCCAACCCCTGGGTGAAAATTGCACCCGATGCCGTAACGCACCCCATGGGGGTAGAGTTTCTCCCGTCTAAACCCTCACCCCCCCCCCCCAAAAGGTCAACTTTGGGTTAACGCATCAATTTTTGACCCAAATATTAAACATATTGTGTTTAACACAGGTCTCTAGGGTCAGGTTGCGGCGTCTCATGTTGTGTCGTCTGCTATTGTGTCATGATGTTTGTTGTCATGTGCTGTCTTGTCAGGCGTTGCCGTGCCGCATCGTGTCGTGTAGCATCGACTGCTGTCATGACATGTTGTATGTTGTCGTGTGAGGACTTGTCGTGCCGTGCTGTGTCGTGTCGTGTCGTGTGGTGTCGTGTCGTGTCGCCCCAAACTCAGTAGGATGCCCCGAAAAGCTCGGTACAATCCCCCCCCCAAGTGAATTTCGGCGCCACTGCGTGATGGGGCGGCCTCGAAATAGGGTGGTGTTATACTTGCCTTCGAGAGGGGTGGGGGTGGCCGAAACACTCTCCTTGATCCCCAAAAATGCACCTTCAACTTGGGTGTTTGGGGGGGGGGGGGGTCAAAGGGCAAAGAAGCTCAAGAACACCCTGCAAATCAACACCAAGCAGTTCAATGACCCGCTTCACAGCGGGAAACAAAATCAGAAGTGGCCCACAAGTGGGCAAGGTGGCTACATGACCCCTACCGCCTCGGGGGTCCCCAACGCTTCAGAGCGGGAAACAAAATCAGAAGTGGACCACAACTGGGCCCAGTCGCCACATGACCCCTGCCGTCTGGGGTCCCCAACGCTTCAGAGCGGGAAACAAAATCAGAAGTGGACCACAAGTGGGTCTAGTGGCGACATAACCCCTGCTGTTTGGGGGGTCCCCACGCTTCAGAGCGGGGGACAAAATCAGAAGTGGCCCATGAGTGGGCCCAGTGGCTACATGCATGCATTTTTTTCCAGTAAAATTGGGGTTTTTTTCTTGCGGTTAGTCGTGTACAAAAAAAATTGTCATGTTGTGTAATTGTTTTTTTGCGGTAATTTGTGTACCAAAACAATTGTCACGTCGTGTATTTTTTTTTTGCGGTAAGTCGTGTACAACAAAATTGCCATTGTGCGTAATTTTATTCTTTTTGCAGTGAACGTGTATACAAAAAAAAGTCGTGTAATTTTACTTTTTTTGCGGTAAACGCGTGTCCAAGAAAATCGTCAAATCGTGTAATTTTTTTTGCACTAAACAAGTGTACAAAAAAATCGTCAAGTCATGCATCATTATTTTTTGGCGGTGTTGGGTGTAACAGGTTTACACCACTTAGCCCAAAAAAAAGATTGCATAGCGTGATGATTGATTTGTTACACGCATTTACCGCAAAAAAAAAAATTACACGTATTACAACATACACAAGATATGGTCAATTGGCAACCTGCAGCCCCGAAGATGGTTTGCCAAAGAGCCACTACAGGGTGGCATGCCCACCATGGCCCCGTGTGGAAACCATGGGCTACTGGTAAAAGGGGGGGAAGCCCCCGAAAGTGGTGAAAAACCCCTGAAACGGGGAGAAAAAACCACAAAAAAAAAGTGGTGAAAACCCCCCCAAAAGAGTGAGAAACCCCCCCAGAAGTGGTGATAAAACCCCCCCAAAAAGGGCGGAAAAAAACCCCAACCCCCCCCCCGAAAAAAAACCCAGTTCAGGTGAAAAAACCCCCATCTGCGGAGAAAACTCCAAGGGGGGGGGTCACCTAAACGGGGGGGGGGGGGGTGGTTATCCCCGACCACTTACCCAGCTACTTGCACAGTGCTGTGGCTCGGCGCCTGACAAACCTCTCTCTGCCAAAACACTAGGCATGCTGAGGTTGAAGGAAACTGCAAGGGAACAGCGAAAATCTGTGTGTGGTGCTTTGCATAGATGGGTGGGTGAAAGAAACAACGAGATCTAGAGATCCAAATTGCGGTTCAGATTGCAGTAAATAGAAACTACAAGTTATGGAATATTGCAGGGCATCAGTTGGTGTTTAGTACAGTGGCCGTGCTAAAGGGGAACGCATGCGAAACTAATTCACAGATTTCAAATATAGCAACGAGAACTTCAGAGCATTGTACAATATGTACCCAATGCCAAACCCGACAATGAGATTGCGGGCCACCATTCGCTGGAAATCGGTCTGCAATTGGTCATCCGTGGCTTGGCCACCATACAACACGTCAGCCTCTTCAATAGTAGTAGCCTGCAGCACCTGAAAAAATGTGAGCAACGGATCATAGAGTAATGTAATGATGCTGCACATGTGAGCACTCCTCTCCCTCAGTGGTGTCATTTCTGACAAAAGGGGTCCTTCGAGGTATTTCCAAGAGACTTTCCGGTACTTCTGGGGAACTTGGTACTTCCGGGGTACTTCCGAGTAATTCCCACTTCCGGAGAAATTCCGGGGGACTTCCGGGGTACTTCTGGGATGCCTTCAGGGTACTTCTGGGGCACTTCTGGGGTATATGGTACTTCCGGGGTTTTCTGGGGTGCGTCATGAAAACTTCGTGCTTCCGAGGGTACTTCCGGGTACTTCATGGGCGGTTGGTATTTCTGGGGTACTTTGTAGTTGTTACCTCTCGGGGTACTTCAGGGGTACTTCATGGGTACTTGGTACTTGGTTCCCTAAATGCCCTTGTGTATCCAGTCGCTAACCCCCTGAACAGTAACCGCCTGTGTGCGACGGTATCCTCACACCCCCGGGGGTCATACCCAAAGTGACGGTTCCCTCACCCCCCCCCCCCCGCCCCGGAAAGAACGCACGACACGAAGCAAAACATGCAAGGGAGCAAGGGCAAATGAACCACAGAATGATCTGGAAACTGCCTGTTGGGATGCATGTTCAGCTCTACTGAGAGACTGGCTCTGTGTGCCACTTTTTCTGTTGCGAGTGTTTTACTTTGAAGAGCTCCACATGCTCAACAGGGGCCACGGGCATGGGTTCTCCAGCTGCAGGCTTGGCTGCAGGCTTGGCTGCCACCTGGGCAGCAGGTTTGGCTGCACTGGTGGGTGAGGTCCTGGCACCAGGGTTGGGAGCAAATTTGGCAGCAAGTTTGGCAGGGGGCTCCAACCCTGTGGCAAACATTTTGCCTCACGAACGCCAAGCATGAAATATAATTTCTCCCTGGCAAAAACATTTGCCAGTCTCCATACACCACATGCGATCTTTGCCCACACAATCTCAGTGTCTGATGCACTGTCGGTGTCTTCTTCAACACCACTTAGGAGACCACGATCAACAGATGTCAACAATGACACATCAGAATCTGTGGCATCCTGTGAGGCATCAGACGATGGCCCTCACCCTGACCCTGAAGTACCTGTCCCATCACCATCACCCTCCGATGAAATTGCGAAACGCTAAGTGTTGTGCATGAAGGGTACAGTGGAGTGCCTTGGATACAAGAGATTTGAAGTAGACAGCAATGCACCAATGGTACTACCTTGTCCAACCAGCAAACACACAGGAGAAGCTCAGTATCCAACCTTCCAGGTAAATTTGGAAAACGGAAAACGACGGTTCCCTCGCCTCCTGGTTACTATCAACCCCATCCCCGTTTCGGGGGGGCGGGGGGGGGGGGGATCCACTGATTCGGGCTGAAGGTTTCGGGCTGAAGTAAGTTGGCATAAAACAGGGCAGGTGCTGCATTTCTGTTTCAAAAACTCAGTCCAAGGCCCCCAACACACCTTCCCTTTGGTTGCTGTGTTGTTAGAGTCATGTGCAATCACAGTATCTCCGTCCATTTCCGAAAAAATTTCTTCATCTGTCAGTTTCTATGCGGTCTTTGCACCCTGCAGCAGCAGGGAAAGTGGTTACCATAGTGGTATATGCACTGTGCTGCCATTTGGAAAGTCCCAGGTTCAAATCCTGGTACATACAGACCCGAAAATTTGCAACTCTGCCTGCAGTCGTCAACCTGATGGGGCTGTCAAATGCATACACAAAATCCATGGAAACATTGCCAGTCTTTGGGCCCTCGCACAGTGTACCCGCCCCCCTTGTATAAGCTACACCCTTGTCCAAGCTACAGTAGGCGTAGGGACCGTATTAATTTGGGACCTAATTTTAATTCAGTACCAAACGTAGTGCAGCCACATAAGACATGGGTTTGGTGACGGATTTGCGAATCACATACAGTCATGGACACATTTGTTGTGAGTGTTTGCGCACTTGACCCAGATAGCTCTGATTTTGGGGATGTTTGTGCATTATATGCCCCTTTCTTGCACCAGCTCACCATGCAATCCTGTCTTTTTGAACTTGGGTGCCCAGTGTTGGTAGTTGTATGTGTCGCGCGCAAGCTACGCCCGTGTCCAAGCTACAGTAGGCGTAGAGACCGTATTAATTTGGGATTTTGGCGTAGCTTATACAAGGGGGGGCGGGGTAGGATAGGAAGCTCCATACCTGTGCCGAAAATTCTGTTTCCCCAGCTCAACTCGGTGGATTGGGCACAAGGGGTTGGCCCATTGCCCACCCTCAGTTTTCCCTGTCTCCCACGGTATTTGCCATTTTCTACAGCTTCCCCCTGCTTTCCCATGTTACTCCTGCCAGCCAATGCTAGACCATGGCATCTGATTCTGACACCCACGTGCTGACTGACTCTTGTTCATTAATACTAAGTGCAGACCCACGTGCGGTTGTTTGCCCAACGCTGGTGGTATGCCTGGTCTGGAGGCCAGCAGCAACGAAACAATAAAAGCAAATCCAAATGGCCCAAACCCAGGCAGAATTCTGATGAAACGATTCAGTGCCCCCAAACTCTTCTTTCACCCATGCACCTGTGGTGGCCAAACAATGCAGGAAAACGGCGGGAGACACGAAGTGCAGTGCCCCTGCCCCCTGCATGACAGCACTGCACCAAACAGACTGAGCCCCCAGGGGTTCTCAATAAGGCGAAAAACACCGGAAAACTGTGAGATCCCTTGGGCAATAGTGCGTGCCACTCGTGTACAAAGACACACCTTCCAATACCACACAGGCGGAGGATCTGCCAGCCGCCGGGCTGTCAAGAACTCATAGCGGCTAATCGTTGCAGGGATGTCGTATCCATCGACCACTGCCTCAATCTGTTTGGCGATGCGTCCGTCCGCCGCAAGCTCGAAGTCAGACCGCACTGTTGTGCTCACGCGCACCCTCTCCCCTGGAAGCACCACCATGTCCTTGGGCAGCCCCCGTTGCCGTGCTGGAGGTGGTAGCGCAGCAATAAACTCATAAGTCCTGTGGGCAATGAGGAGATCATCTGAGGGTCTGAGGCCGTTCTGCGGACACAGGGGGGGTACTTGCACAGCGCACACTCCGCACACACCTTTTAAGGTGGTTATCCTGGGAATAGCTAAAGGAGTTTACCACTGATCTCACACTTTCCACTGCGCTCTTTCCCTTGTCCCTTGTGGATAAAATAGATGCGGTGCACGTGCCATGTCAAGTGCCACTCACCCCCACTCCCCAGGGATTGTGTCAGGCAACACAAGGATGTTGAAAGAGAGGGGTCATTTACCACAATTCATTCAGATTCCTTGGACGATGCTGTGACAGTGTCCTATGGGGATGCAGGGGCTTCAGGAGGTGCCGGGAAGGCACGTACTGAAGCAGGTGGTTATGGAGATACAACTGCGGGCAGATGTGGCAACGGGTGATGTGGGGGGGGGGGATCCAAAGGAAGCAGCCTGATATCATGGGAGGGGATACTCCTCAGGAGACACAGTGATGGACGTGTGCCAGGGCTAGGCATTGCCCCATACCTGAGCTATGATGTGTGCACGCCTGGGTGGAGCAACCGGCCGGCCAAGCGGAGTCCTGTGCCACTGCCGCGAGGCACGATACACTCGTTGTCTACAGTGTGGGAACATGCTCCACGATCACGTCAAAGGTGCGGCGTAGACAGTCTGCGGACCTATGCTCAGGAGTGGAGGTGGTGCACACTGCAACGCGGTCCCTGTCTCTTCTGACACCAAAGGTTCGGTGTATTCAGTCAAACATGACTGACGAGCTATTACAGCGTCGAAAAAAGTGCTTGTGTGCATTTTTGTGCACATCAACAGGACATGCGGTGTCTAATGGATACATGTGCTCCATACCCCTCCATGGCAGCTGGCACCACAACACAAATATTTATCCCTGGTAGCAGCATGAGATGCATCCACTGCTGCCACACGTCTACCGCCACATGTATGCTGGCTGCTGCATCTCGAGCGGTCACTTCTTCAACATGCTCTTGAGCATGGCCTGCCCATACCAACCCTCACTTTAGGTTTTGGATCCATCCCACCTCTCCTCCCCTCTTGCCGATGGAGGCAAAAGTTTTGCTGGCCCTGCTCTTGTCCCCGTACCCTGCACGCTGCAATCCAAACCCTGCACTAATCTTGGCCTCACTGTCACACACAACATCAGAATGTATTTGCGTCTGGGGTCTGGCAGCCCATGATGTGGGCATCATGTATGGCCGCGCCGGTCGCGCGGCGCCAAAAAGTAGACAGGGGCCTCTGGTGAGGCCTAGGCAAGTCAAAAATACATCAGCTAAGAGGGTAAGAGGGGTGGAGGTGAGTGGACACTGCTCATCAAGCAACTGCCTCAGTCACTGTCACTGTCACTGCCATTGACCCCCCCCCCTCTCTCTCGGCAAAACAAAAGTTGCTATGCACAACCTGTGTTTTGCTGGTGCTGCTCTTGTCCCCATACCCTGCACCCTGCAATCCAAACCTTGCACTAATCTTGGCTTCATGCTCACAAACAACGTCAAAATGTATTTGTGTCTAGGCAAAATTTCTTGTATGTACTAGGATGTGGGGGGGGGGGGGGCATGCCATCTACTAAAAGCAGGCTGTCATGAACGTGCAAGGGGTACATCCCCCCCTCTTGGTTGCTGCCACAGTGGCGACGCCACTGTTGTCTATGGTACACCATAATGGCCCAGGGCGTGTGGGGGGGCGGAGGCGGGGCACACTCGAAACCACGGGTCAAATCAGCGTCTGGTGGCAAAAACGGGACGTCGGCTAGGAATTCACTGTGTGAGGGGCACACATTCCCCCTCAGCCGATGTTGCTAGTCGCTGCCACAGTGGCGTCTCCACTGCTGCCAAGGCGGGTCACGCTCAGAGGTGCAGGATAAAAGTCACCCAGGGTCCAGTTACAAACACTGGACGTCAACTAGATACTTGGCCAGGCACAACTGCTTGGCTGCAGTGTGAAACAATGAAGACACCAAAACCACTCAGATCAACGGCAAGGAACATACAACATGCAGGCGGTTTGGTGAAAATTGCATGTCATTGGTTGGGGGGGGGGGGGTCAATGCCGCCAAGAGCCCAGCTGCAAAGCATATGAGCCGCACACAATGGATTGTTGCCTATCTCTGTCTGCGATCACTCCCTAGGGCCCTGTGCGGGCGCATCGGGCGAAGACCGCCTCCCGTGCCCTTGCCTGCACAAGCCATTGAACCAGCGGGAGATCGGGTCCGCTGGATTTAGCTCAGAAGGCACATAATGTAGCTGTAGTGCCCCCCCTGCCAACACAATCTGTGCGCAAGGCACCTCATGATGTGTTGCTCCTCGGGCAAGGCGATGTTGGCCTCCCCTGCAGCCACAAAGAGGTTTGTAGGGCCCCTCGCCCGTTGGAGGCCTGTCAGAACACCCCAGAGTTCCGCAGATTGCTGGGACGTCACTGAGTACGGCCCGTCAGGACCCCAGACCCCCACCCAATATCCACCTGGTCCTTGCATGGCACCAACGAACTAGCATTGGGGGCCTTCTCTAGGTCAGCCGAGATGCACGCTCCCACCCCCGCATCGCATAGCATGGGCCTTCCAAGATGCCTCTGATCAGGTTAGGCGGCGCCCTGGGCGCCCATCCCGGCGTGAAGTGTAGCCAAGCGCGTGTCCCACTCCAGAAGGCCGCAGCCAACGGCCGCCTGAGCGCTACCCTAGTCACTAGGGTCACCGCCAGACGTATCCACCTCACCGCACAAACTACCACCGCCACCGGTCTGGGCTGAATTTTGCCTATCTGGGCATTCACCGTCTTGCCCATCCAGGTTCCTTCGGGCACCGGGGTGACGATGCTCTTGGCCCCAGTCACGAACCCCGCCTTCCGCAACTCGTCAACCACCACCGGTAACGGACTGCACCTCAGGCATGCCCTTACTTACTATCAGTATCAAGGTGCTGCACTACCACCACCCTTCCTGGGTCCACATGGCCAATCACTGTTGCGATTAGGTGTGGTACAAGCCCTGGTGCTTGGTGCCAGCCGAATGGCACTCGCACTATCACAAAGGATCCGTTGCCCACTCCTACCCTGATGGCCTTGGTCAAGTGGGGGGGGGGTGGATGCACCAATAGCAATTGCCCAGGTCAATCTTGGTAGCCCCCTCCCCCCCCCACAACCCGCAACAGGTCCGCTAGCCCCTCGAGGGTTGGGAGCGTTAAGTGTCTGGCCTTGTAGGTGCAAGTGTGATTAAAGGCTTTCACATTGAGTATTAAAGTTGCCTTCACCTTACTTTTCCACTTGACAAAAACCGATGCATTTAGTGCCGCATCTGTGGCCACCACCGGATCCTGTTGCTCCAGGGCAGTCATCAGGGCAGCTTGGGGGCACTCTGAGTGGGGCTGGTGGGAGTTATCACTAGCCCAATCGAAGCATGAGTCGGCCCACTGGCTACACAAACATGGCGGGACTTGAACAGATCCGGTTGGGCCCAACTCCCTGGGAGCGAGCTCCAATGTCACCCTACGACTTTTCGCAAAGACCGGAGAGCTTGTGTCATCTGGTGGCCCTGCAAATGCTAGCTCATGCAGGACCTCATGCAGGAGACACAAGTCACTCTGCTTAAAATGAAGTTGTCGAGGTTAGTCCCACACGTAGAGCACTGCCGCCCGCTACTAGTACCGCAACAGGCCCTCCACTTGCCCTTTGTGGACGCGTAAGCGGGAGAAGAGTTGCCCGCATGTGCAGCTACAGTGCGCCTCCGCACTTGGCGCAGATTGTGGGCTCCCCCTAAGGACTCATATCCGACCGCTAATCCACATCGTACTACAAAGCCGGCTATTTGAGTTGGTCTCCTGGTTGTCTTCGGCGGAGGGCGCAACATGTGCGTACCCGGATGTGCACTTTTCGGCGCGGGCTATGCGGGGTTGCACGCCCCATTGGGAGCTCTCGTACCGGTTCCCGGCTATTGACGTGGGCGCTATCACGTCCATGCTCCATCCGCCGGCACAGTGGTCCCCAGTAACCCATCGTCACTGTCGCTGCTGGAGTCTGACATGACGATTGGTATCGGGGCGGTTGGGCTCGCTCTCGCGGAGGCCTCACCACCCATGAGTGCCATTGGCCATACCTCCATGTTGGTGGTGGTGTGTATGATTGTGCTCCCATCTAGTGGTGGCCATGGCAGTAGGGCTGGGAACTCCCATTCCCGGTCGAGCGCCGGCGTTGCACATTTACCTACTTGGCGCCCGGACTTCCATTGGCCCAGCATGCGGTGACGGCCATGGCTGCCCCCGTTGCAACATCCATGGCATCTTTGAAAGCCAGCCGAGTTCGCTTGCTGCTGGATGCGCTGTCTCCGTCTTCCCCTGGCATGCCCCCACGTCATCTCCCAAGCACCTGCAGCATGGCGTACACTGGTATGCCATAATCGTTTAGCCGCCTTTGTCCCCGCGTCATTTGCTTTCCAGCGTAGATGAGGCGTTATCGTCCTAGTGGGATCCCTTGTTTGGTATGTACGTGGGCTTGTAACTGGCCCACCGTTGCACTCCTCCATTCAAAATTGACTGTTATGGTGCGCTCACCCGTGTCGATGAAGACGCATCGCCGCACTTCCTCGTTGACACTGTAGGCGATGCCATCTAATCCCGTTTCTCCCCGAGTGTAGTTTGCGGCAAGGGCCGCTGTCAATGTATCCCGCGGTAAACGGGCCGGGTACGGCCCTTACCACAACGAATGGATGGGCCCTTTCTCCGAAGGCGTTACTCCCACATACTTCACAGGTGAGTACCTTGATGACTACGGCTGGAAAGCTGCTGCGTTTGCCGCCGGCTCTGCCACCTTCATGACTTGCTGTAAGATTAAGCTAGTCAACACCCGTTGGACCCCTAAGCCGTGGACCAAGCACACCGTTGTACCCTCGGCGGGTCTGTTCGGTTCGAAGCTGTATCCAAGGTCTATCGTGGTAGCAACCATTTAAAGCACCTTGCCATTTTGGACCGCCAAGCTGTGTTGATGCGTGCCGTTCAGGCTGAACGTGTGAACAGAGGCGAGACCGATATGACGGGCAGGCACCACAAGTGCACCTACGCAGCCACGCTCACCGACTTCTCTCAAAGGATAGGGCACCGGCGGTACCCCCGTTGGACAAGGCAGCGAACATGGCAAAGTTCTTGGCCGGCCGCCAAAGATGGAAGGTGTTCCATGGTGCAGCTAATCCACTTCGTCTCCCAGAGGACCTCCGTTCACATGGTGAGCCTCGACGTTGCTCATCAGCACAGCGTGGTGGGCCAGGATGGCAAGGGCGGGTGTGCACCAAATGGTGGTTGCCAAGGCATCCCAGATTACTGTCAGAGGAGGTGTGGGAGCCAGCCTCCAACCCCACGGCCGAATGGAGGGTCCCAACGGCATAATGCGCCGACACCTCAAGGGTCAAGCACCCCAAGGTACCAAACATGACCCAACGGGCATCGATCAGCTGAGTCTCACGGCAAGTCTCAAAGGTGGCATAGTCGGTGGCAAGCCCAGGAGTCTTCTAGCTATAGTCATCAAGGTACTCACCCGTCGAGTATGTAGGAGTGACGCCCTCGCAGAGAGGGGCCATCCACTTCTTGCAGTAAGGACCGTACCCGGCAAAGGATAGGCCGGTTGCACTCCCGTTGGACGAGGTAGCAAGCATAGCGAAGTTCGTGGCTAGCTGCAGAAGATGGAAGGCGTCGCTAGGGTGTAGCAAACAATCCAATTCGTCACCCAAAGGACCTCCGTTCACACGTTGATCATCTCATCAACACCCTGGTGGGCAAGGATGGTAAGGGCGGCCTGGATGTGCACCAAATGGTCGGTGCCAAGACATCCTAGACCCTTGTTAGAGGAGGCCTGGGTGCCAGCCTCAAACCAAGCGGACCAACCGAGGGTCACACCGGCTTCAATGGTCAACATCTCAGGGGTCAAGCGTCCCAAAGTACCAAGCACGGCCCAACGGGTATGGATCAACTCATTGGTGCGTTAGATCTCGAAGGTGGTCCAGTCGGCGGTAAGCACAGCAATGTTCAAGCCGTAGTCATCAAGGGACTCACCCGTTACGTTTGCAAGAGTGACGCCCTTAGAGACGGAAGATTGAAGACGGAAGGCGTTGCCAGGGTGCTGCAAATCCACTTCCTCATCCAAAGGACCTCCGTTCACACGGTGAGCCTCAACGGCACTCACGAGCTTGGTTTGGTGGGCTAGGGTGGCGGGGCGGACTGGGTGTGCACACATGGTCTCTGCGGTCTATGCCAAGACATACCAGAGTGTTGTCAAAGGAGGTATGAGGGTCAACTTTGAACCCAACGGACTAGCTGAGGGGCACACTGGCGTACATGGTCAACAGCTCAGGGGTCAAGCATCCCAAAGTAACAAACATGGCCCACCTGGCATGGATAAGCTCAGTATCGCGGCACATCGCGACGACGCCGTAGTCAACACGGTACTCATCCGTCAGGTATATAGCAGGGACGCCCTCAGAGAAAGGGCCCATCCACTGGTTGCAGTAAGGGCCATCCGTACCCTGCGGAGGATAGGGCACCGACCATACTCCCTTTGGACAAGGCTCCGAAAATGGCGAAGTTTGTGGCCAGCTGTAGAAAATGGAGGGCGTCGCTAGGGTGCAGCAAATCGACTTCCTCACCCAAAGGACCTCCGTTCACATTTTGAGCCTCATCGGCGCTCATCGACACAGCCTGGTGGACTAGGATGGCAAGGGCAGATTGCTTGTGCACCAAATGACATCCCAGAATACTATCACAGGAGGTGTGAGACCCAGCTGCAAAGCCAACGGACCAGCCGAGGGCCACACCGGCGTATATGGTCGACAGCTCAAGGGTCAAGCATTCCAAATTTCCCAACATGGTCAAACGGGCATGGGGCAGCTCAGTCTCGCGGTAGGTCACGGCAAGAGGCTTACACGGCATGGGGGCGGGGGGGGGGGGGGCTCGCCTCGCCACTGCGGAACTAGGCAGCAGACATGGTGGCAGGGCTGGGGGCACTTTGTGCTGCGCACACGGCTGTCATACCATTGACTGTGAACGTGTTGGCTATGTGGGACACCTAGAGCTCATCCGGGCTCTCCCCTGTCACGACAGCTAGCATGTGGCGGCCGCTCATCGGTGGCATAGCAGATCGGCCATGCTCCGTCCCCTTCACCTGCAACTCCCTTCAAGGTCTCAGGATCAATAGTCCGTCCCACAGAATAGCACGCTTCACCCACACCCAACGAGCCAAGATCTGCACTCATAGGATCTCCTTTCGTATGGTAAGCCAGCGGCGACCATCAGTACAATCTGGCAAGCAAGGGTGGCAAGGATGGACTGAGCCTGTACCACATGGTCACTGTCAAGATAGCCCAAATCATCCTCAGAGAGGATAGGAGCACCGACTGCGAACCAAGCGAACCCGTTGAAGAACACACCGGCTCCAAGGGTGAAGCGTGTCAACATGGCCCACTGGGCATGGATCAGCGCAGCGATGCAGAGGCCCGCAAAGGCGGTATGGTCGGCGGCAATCAGCGCGGCGAACGTCTCAGGGTCATGCGCCAATCGCAGAGGACGGAAGGTCGCACCATGGCACAGTTGATCCATCACCTCACTCAAGACAGTGCAGGGCCCAAGGGGGGGGATGCTACCGCCATACTTGGGAAGGAGCCCCGGGGTGATGCAGCCCATTGACCCCGGCAGGGCACAGTCTACGTTGATGAGGATTGCCTGCCCCCACATCACTTGCTCTGGTGAGGCCCACACAAGTCAAAAAATACACCAACTAAGAGGGTAAGAGGGGTGGAGGTGAGTGGACACTACTCATCAAGCAACTGTCAGAGTCACTATCACTGTCACTGCCGTTGACCCCCCCCTCCCGCTCCCTCGGCAAAACAAAGTTGCTATGCGCAACTTGTGTTGTGGCCACTGTTGCTGCTCCACAGCAGCAAAATCATAGGAGCCACACTACATCTGTGCCACATGCAACTTGCAGGAGTAATGGGTGACGCATTTTGGGATCCTCATTAAATTTTTGTGCCACATTGGCACGTCATGGTCCTCTTTGCACACCAAAGAAATTAGTTTTATCACACACACTAGACACCCCATGCCGGCGTGGTGCAGATCTAAAACATTGTGGATGCCGTACATTCAACGTTATACCCACCGAGCGCGCCGCAATTCTTGAACACCTGCACTGTTGCCTTACCAAAATGCTGTGAGTCCTGCCGCAGCACCAAAAACAATTGGCAGTACACCCAATGTGGAAGACACGTGGAGGTGCCACAGAGTACCCCCACCTTCGTCCATGGCCTAGTCAAACACCCCATAGTTAGGCCCCATAAAGACGGAGCAGGGTGACACCATACATTTTATGTATATCTGCCTACCTATCTTAGGGATACACGTGCACGGCCAGCAAAGCACAAGGGAACGCCCATACCTTAAGCATATACACCTCATCTTTGATCTCCAAATATGCGCACACCATAGCATCGTTGTCATTGACACACACTTCAAATGAACAAGCCGCACATGCTCAAATTGAATCCCCAAATATCTAAAATGATCACACACCTTCAAACGTGAAATTAACACGAAGGACCGTCCACTACCTAGTGCCGTTGAAGTGCTATGTGCAGCTTGGATACATGAACAGCGAGTCCTAAAAACTCGCCATACACCACTAGCCTCTAAATGATGACTTCCATTGCCTAACACCCCAAGATAGTGCCAAATACCCCATTACGCTGCAATTGTGCAAATGGGAAACTCGCACCACGCTTTGTGTTGGGGTTGTCAATCACTTGGTCCATGGCCCCGGTGTGTGGAGGTTGCTACAAACTACCAGAAGCAAAATATGAAACCAGAGACCATGTCCGGTTACCTTGTGTTTTAAGACAAGAACGGCGCGGCTATTTTGGTTGCCATCCATGCTTTGGGATTGGCCATGTTCAGCGGTGGCGTCCAAGAGACACTGAACCGCTTCCAAAAAGTTGCGCACAATGAACATTGACCTCGTGCTGCGGGGTCCAAGCGGACATCAGCTTTATAACCAAGTGCTTTTGGTTGCAAGCAACTGCAGATTGAGAGGCATTCCTTCGGTCGCAGTGCACTACGCAATTTGTGCATTTTGAAGTGCACCTGCTCATGCATGGGGGTCCGCGCACGGATGAAGTCAAGCTGCCGGGGCTTGGGATCGCAGCATGCACCGCAGTCCTTCGCGGAGCCGAAGCCCGACCCATTGCACGGCCGCTTGCACCCGCGCTTTTGATGCCGGCTTCGTGAATACTGCAACATGGCATAGTTGAGCCCCGAAACACATTGGGCCATCTTCCGCCGCTATCTACTCGCCCACACCCACAAAATATGAGAAGGTGAAAGAGGAGTTAGGAGTGGCGGTTGCGGTGCAGTAGGCGGAGGTGAAGCACTTGAAGGGCAAGCTCATGAGGTGGCATCAAAAGAAAGGAAGAAAAAATGAGGGAGCGGCGGTGCTGGCGGCGATGGCAGGAGCCAGCGATGAGAAGGCACACGAGATGCTCCAAGGTGTCCACGTTCATGTGAACGTGGAGGAGGTTGGTGGTGGGGGATTGTAGCCGGGCGCGGTGGGGTAGACACGTTGTGCGATGACCCCTTGGGTCTCTAACCTCATAGGGGCTACAGAGACCAAGAAGTTGACAGATTGGCCTTTTTCAACCGCAACTTTGAAGGACTGCCCCCCCCCTTTGCTCTTCCTCTCCAAGAGCAGCCAAAAAGTGCACCACATACCATGCGGTATGTGTTGCATGGCTTCCATGGCCTATCATCAAGCACAGCACATGGAAGGGTGGGAGAAGGGGAGGGGGGACTGATGATGGGCCAAAGTAGACCCCCGCACCTCTAAGACCGTTCTAATTGCATTGTTGCATCGTTCTAGAACAATTCTAAAACCACCAGCGCCTGGTGGTGTTAAAATGCTTGTATAACACAATTCTAGAACGCTTTTAGAATGAATCACCCTCTGCAAATCTGCAAGTGACGGAGGTGGAGACCGACTCCTGGAACTGTGGGTGTCCGGGTCTACATATGGGGCCCCAATAGTGACGAGGCCTGGGTGGCGCTAGCAAGCCTCTAGGACCGCATGTAGCAGTCGCTGGTGGAGGCCATGGGGATTTTGGGGGCGTTGGAACGTTGGAGTAAGGAAAGATGGGGGGCTGGGATGACCAAGACGGAGAAGGGTCGAAGAGGGTTGGAGGGAGAGGAGTTTGTGGTAAAGGGCACTGTTGTTGCACCTCCTACTGTCACCAGCCACCCCATCCCCCTAGGCTCCCACCCAGGGGGGGGGGTTTCTCGGAAATCGGATATCATGCCTAAAACCCCCCAGAGCCAAATGTAAATTAGGGGGGGGGATTGGGGGGGGGGGGTTAAGGGGTTTTTTGCTGCGCGGGGGTGGTGTCCGCGGAAACCCCCCAAACCCCCCCCAATGAAATACATAGTGTCGGGCACCTCCGAACAGCTGGGTATGCGGCCTACGTGTGATCCAACAATTCGCACCGCCCCTACCAACGTCGATGGTAGGGTTTCATCGGCTTGGGTATTTCCGGCCGGGGGTACCAGAAACCTCGGGAATGTGGGTCTCCGAGGCCGTCATGGGGTTCGAAGTACACCATGGGGTTAGAATTGCAGCATGGGGGTTGACCCGCATCAAGGTCCGTCATGGGGTTCGGAATGCATCATGGGGTTAGAAATACACCATGCAGTGAGAAATGCGTCAAGGGGAGGGCATAAAACAAGGGGTGTGTGTGTGACTATACTGGTCGGCCGACGCAACTCAGGAGGCCATTAAGGCTATGGCAGGCCAGGCCTCCCTCCCCGCGCCATTGTGTGGGCCTTCAAGTCCTAGTGTGCATGCTACTACAAGGGAAGGAGAGGGAGAGCGAGGAGGTGTAGGGGGTGGGGGAGGTATCCGTTTGTGACGTGTGTGTGTGTGTGTGTGTGCGTGTAGCTCCGCCTACTTCGTGCAACGCTTCTTCGCATTTTGCTTGGTAGCGGTGATGGGCCGCTTTGTGCCCTTGCCAGGAACAGCTTTCTTTTGGGGGAGAAGTTCCACCCCGGAAGAAGGGGTGGAAGAGGAAGAAGATGAGGAAGAAGAGGAGCTATTGCCATCCCCGGAAGTGGCGGAACTCTCGTTACCGCTGGACAAATTGTGCTCTGCGGAAGACCCAGATTCCACAGAGCTTGCATCCTCCTCCGGTTTCCACTCCCAATCGGAGCGTCCAAAAGAGGCTTCGGAGAAGGACGCACTCTCGTTGTCGACCGCCTTTGCCACTTTCAAAGTGATCTTGGGCTTCATCACCATGGGGATTTTTTTGGCTCGCCCCTTTTTTTTCTCATCGTCCTGGCCGACTACAACCCATTCCGTCAAATCAACGGTGTTGGGTGGCACGGTTGGATGGCACCGTGCCAAGTGAGTTTTGATGTTCAAAACCCACGGGGTGGCACTGCACCCGGGAATAGGACATTCACGGGGCATGTCTTCTTGTTTGCGCATGGCCATTGCGAGCTTCAATGGGACCACACACAGGCATGTGCTACTGATTTTCTTGCGCACAATACTTGTGGTACACGTGCCTATTGTGCGTCCACAAAAACCACAAGGTTCGGCCTCACCACGCATCCTTGGGTCCGTTACCACCTCTCCTTTTTGCAAGTGCTGCAAGGCACCCCCACCGCTTTAGAGCGGAGGGCAAAATCAGAAGTGGCCCACAAGTGGGCAAGGTGGCTACATCACCCTTGCCGCCTCGGGGATCCCCACCGCTTCAGAGCGGGGGGCAAAATCAGAAGTGTCCAAAAAAGCGCGTCACCCTTGCATTATGGGGGGTCCCTAGCTAAGGGGACAAAATCAAAAGTTGCTAAATTAGGGGCAAGGACAACACTTTGGATGAGCAGTCCAAAAGAACACCACCAAAAAAATTTCGCACAAAAAATTTTCGCACAAATGATGTGTTTGCGTCAAAAAACACCCTTAAAACTACCCCTCAGACCATTTTTGAAAAGGGTGGGGGGGTTCAAAACCCCCCACGCTATCGGATTTCTCAGAAACCCCCCCCCCTTGCTCCCACCCTCCCCACCCCCACGAAGGCCTCCAAGCCTTCCGCCAACCTCCCCCGCCCGCCCCCAAGGCACTCACCAAGGAAACACGCAAGGCATCAACCCCCCTCTCCCCCTCCCCCTTGGGGGACAAGTACGAGTGGCAGTCCTCCTCCAACTCCGACCGCCCTCCCGCAAGAGCCTAGCAAAGGGTAACCCTAGCACCTAGCAAAGGGGAACCCTAACCCGAGAGAGAGTGACAATTAATAGAGAGCAGGAGAAAAAGAGACACACAAGCACTGCGTGCACTTGGCCTGGGATCCATTGCAACTCCGGCGAGGGGGGCTGGCTCTAAGCCTGTTTGCCAACCTCCAAGCCCCTTATTGGGGCCTCCGTTTTGGGCCCACCAAAGGTGACACCATGCGCACACTCCAATCATGGTACCTTAATTGCGCAGCGCCCCCCGCCCCCTCTTGGGGAAGGCGGTGCACCTACCGGTTCGAAGCATCTACCTCCTAGTTGCTGGGGCAGCTCCAACCAGCGTGCTAAAGGATCTCTGTAGAGAATCACGTCTTCGCCCTCAACCAACCCTTGCAAAACCACATTATGGGAAATTGGATAGCTTGGCCCTTTGAGACTATTTTCTCCAGTCCATAGAGCACCTAGTACTCTGTGCGGCCACCAATTAGTTGGGACTGAGCCAATAGAACATGGTGTTACATAGTGTCATTAGCGATAGAGACAAAATCAAGCCCAAGAAAAGAGTCCTGAACTGGGTCAACCCGATACCCTACTTTGAGGTCGTTGAGTCCGAATGTCATGGTGGTTTCACGCAACTTGGCGGTATTTTTGAGAAAATCACCATTTTACGTTGAAAAATGCACCCAGGAGGAATCTACAAAACTCGGTAAAATATGCCCACAGCGTGACGTGGCACCCATCAATTTGGAACAAGCGACCTCAAAATAGGTGGGTGGTATACTTGGATTTCAAGATGCGTCCACAATGTCGAACTTCAAGTGTGGAACCTGACCTCAAAATAGGGGCTTGGTATACTTGCCTTCCTGCCTTCCAGAGGGGTGGCGGTGGCCGAAACATTCTCCTTGATCCCCAAAAATGCAACTTCAACTTGGGTGTTGGGGGGGGGGGGGGGTCAAAGGGCAAGGAAGCTCAAGAACGCCCTCCAAATCAACACCGGGCGGTTCAATGACATGCTTCACAGCGGGAAACAAAATCAGAAGTGGCCCACAAGTGGGCAAGGTGGCTACATAACCCCTACCGCCTGGGGTGTCCCCAACGCTTCAGAGCGGGGGACAAAATCAGAAGTGGACCACAAGTGGGCCCAGTGGCTACATAACCCCTGCCGTCCGGGGGGTCCCCAACACTTCAGAGCAGGGGACAACAGTGGCAGAAAAAGACAGAAGTGGCCCATCAGTGGGCCCGTGGGTCCAGTGGACACAAGCATGCATTTAATGTTGTCAGTAAAATTGGAAAACATTTTTGCAGTAAGTCATGTCCAAAAAGAAATTGTCATGTTGTGTAGTTTTTTTGCCAGTAGTGTACGAAAAATTGTCACGTCGTGTAGTTTTATTTTGCGGTAAACGCGTGTACAAAAAAATCGTCTAGTCGTGCGGTTTCATTTTTCTTGCGGTAAACACTTGTACAAAAAAATCGTCAAGTGGTGTAAATTTATTGTTTTTGCGGTAAAGGCGTGCACAAAAAGATCGTCAAGTCGTGTATTTTGATAATTTTTTTTGCGGCAATGCGTGTAACGGGTTTGCACGACTTACCGCAAAAAAAAATTACACGACGCGACGATTTTTTTGTTACACACATTTATCAAAAAAAAAATTACACGTATTACAACATATACTTTGGACAAGCTTGGAGCCCCACCCCAGAGTTGCAATGAGCCGCCAACCCTTAGAGTGCTCGATGTGCTTCGGGACATCGACACACCACTTTGAGTCATTGTGCAACCGTAGATCCTTGTCGTTGTGCAGAGCCTACAGGGCTACACGCACCGTTGACGCATCTGCTCAATTGTTCGTTTGAGCTCCTGACATTTGCTAGCTTACATTGGCGTACCCCCCCAAATGGAAGAACACCCCGAATCCTGCTTGTTCGCTGTCTGCTGACCCGTCCCCCCACGCATGCACACACGGTGTTATATTGTACTCGCCACAGAACTCTGACAAGCTCTCCAGTTCTGACAAGCCATCCAAGAAATTGTCCCCTTGCGCTACGGGTTGCAAAGGTGTGTCGTCCCCCATATGCCAACAACCCGCCGCCCCAGAGACTCCGCCCACTGCTCTGGCTGGTCTGCTGCCTTCGTCCATGCGCCTCTTTGTTGTTGTTGCCTTTGCCTCTTGCAATCCTTGGTGTTTTCTTTGTACCGTTGCTTGGACCATCTCTCGTGGTCTTCCACATATCCCACTGCGGATGCTCTCTGCCCCACGACCGCAATCTTGCCACATCCACCGTTGGGTCCTCACCCAGTAGCCACTGCTTGTGCTGCCAGAACCAAATCGACAGCCGCTTGGCCGTTTTGGGAGGCTTGCAGTTGCTCTGCGTTCTGTTGCTCTGTGGGGGGGGGGGGGCAGGTGGGCGGGGGCAGCCAAGTGCAGCCTTTGACCAGAAAACTGCTCCCCTTGGTCCCTGTGTGTGGATCTGCCACCATCGCCACTGATCTCCCTGCGCTCTCTTCGAGTCTCGGCAGGGGAGGGGGGTCCGTCACTTAAGACATGACAAGAAAACAGAACAAAGGGCCCCCACAGGCACATACCACTTGGCACGGCACGCGCCGGGGCGAAGCTGGAACAGCTGCACATCCGTGATATTGAACGCGCTCAGACGCTGCGGCAGGTTCTGTTGCCACTGGCACATGGCCTCCACGTACTCCTCCCGCCCCGTCAACGTTTGCAAGGGCCCTGAGTATTGCACATCGTGCACCACAAGCTCCGGGTCAGTGATGAACGGAAGAGCTGCCCGGATCTTCTCGAGGCCAAGCAGCCCTTCAGGTCCGGTGGCACCATCGGAGCCTGCGTGGCTCGACAGTGCAATGGCCTGGCCCTGTGCCGCATATGCGTCCGATGAGGGCTGCAGTGTATTGCTGACTGCGAGCCCACTGAGAAGGCTGGGGGGTGTTGGCCTGGGGGGCCGCAGGGTTCGGGGCACACGTGAGGGATGCAGTGAGAGTGCACTCCGTGACGGATGTGGGAGAGGCCATAGGACCCCAAGCACAAGGACGGCGCCGAAGATGAGCAGGCACACGGCAGCTGGGGGACACCCCAGGGGGTGACCGCAAGGATCATTGGTGCGTGGGGTTGTGGCAGCGTCCATCCCAACACACGGTGCCTGCAACGGTGCTGCTGTCACATGGTCTGGGGGCATGATCTGAAGGCACAAAGGACACACACCATGGGCGATATTTTACTTAATGCCCGTGCCTCTCCCCAGCCTGATCCCGAACAGCTGAAATTGTGCACCGCATATGGTGCACCCCCAAGGTATCACAGGTGCAAAACAGAGAACCACCAGCCCAAGAGGCACGTACTCTTTTGGTAGAACTGGGTGCGAGTGGCTTTGTCATGAACTGAGCAGCGGCTGTAATGGCCAATAGCTAATATGGTGGGGGGCAACTGCAGATTGTGGCAGGCCGCAATCTAGGCTAGGGGATGTCCGTAAAGGAGTGTCTCCTTTTGTCAGCTTGCGTTTGCAGTTTTGAAGATGCATGCCACAGTGCACACCTGCAGCGTTCAGTCGGAGTTCAATCAGCCGATGTATTCAGTAGACTTTACAGTGAGTGTCGAGGCGACAAGCCCTGGCCAAAGGGACAGTGTCAGACGTTGGCTGAGGACCATCAGGCCCATATGCTTCACTTTGGGTGTCGGGGCTGCGTCAGCTTTGTGGGAGTGAGCATCAAGCCTTTGCTTGGGGCAGCGAAGGACGAAGCGCTCCGGGACTGGAGACTCCAGGCCTGGAGACTCCTGCTTGTGAAACGAACAACGCTAAGCAGACGTACACACTGACATCCGTTGACAATCTGCCCCAAAATCAAACAAGCCAGCACACGATCACAAGCGATCACAGCCTCAATCCAACACCACTATGTGCCCACCACAGCATGACCAGCATGGGAGGTCAGTTTTCAGACAAAGAGGTGCTAAGGTGCTGCCGAAGGCAGACAATGCCACGATTACTCATCCAGTCGGACTGAGCCCGTGCAGAACTTTTTGGGCATTCCCCCAGATGCGCTGCACTGTAAACAGGGGGTCGCTGCATGGCGAAGTGGTATTGCAATGCACTGCAATGCAACGGACACAAAGAGTGGCATCACCATGCAAGCTGCATCGGTGGCACTTGTTGCCAGCCCGGAGCTGCAATGGTATGCCCCAGACACCACTGGCCTTGGTACTACTGCCTTTTTGGCAGCCATGTAGCTGTTGCTAGGTGCCCTCCAGCTGCCCATGGCAGTCTCCAAGAATGCTTGCTGCAAAGTATCATTTCTGCCCACTTTGCCAAGAGGGCCCCATTTCCCCTATGCTCCCATCCTTGGTCTGGGCCCTGCTGAGGACTGGGGGGACCACACAGGATGTCAACTGCTACGCCCACTGCACCACGAGGAGTCTCTTGTTCCGCACAGGTTAGAATGAACGGGTTTCGCTGCACTTTGTGAGCAGAGCACATGCCTGACTGTGGGGCCTGCAACTCCTGTGTGAAATGTAAAGTGCCCAGAGAAAATGTCCGTCAGCGGACATGCCACAGATCCAACCTCAGATGAGGTACCTGTGAATCAGACTTGGGTGGGTTGGTTAATTGGTTTTGAACCCTCCACACATTGGAAAAAGAAACAAGGAAGAGGGAACGAACATTAGACCTACAAAACCCCAATTTTCAGTATCAGACCTGACCGACAGAAACTTCAGTTTGGGATCAGGCCAGGGAAAATCGGCAACAAAGCCAAATAACGCAAAATGCCATGGGACTTAATGATGTTGTAGCCAAAAATGTTGTGCAATACCCCATTCCCCCCACAACCCATCCTGCCCCAAGATAGTACACACCACTATGAACCCCCAAGGGCAAGTTCCACAAGCACGGCCACCAAAATGACTAGTCTCTGCCTCCATCGAAGACAAAAGCAAGATTGCAATCTAATGGTGCCCCACAGCCTGAAATCATAGCAGCCTTCAGTTCACATGTGCAAGACAGGCAATAGGCAATGTGTGGTGTGTACACTGCAAAGTCACTGTCATTGGCACTCACTCCGCAGAAGAGGACGCCTTTACCATTTGAACATTTAGCCCACACTCAACAACATGCAGTTTCTATAACCATGGGCACTCCTATCATACTGTGTTGCTGGCATGTTCATGATGAAGAGGACGTGCCTGACTGCCTTTGTCCATCAACACTTTTTCTACACCGTGTGGGACCCAAGATTCGTTTCTGATTCTGGATAAACTTCACTATCAATTGAAACAGCGGCCGCCCTGCGAGTCCGAGCAGGCCATAGCTTAGTGATACTGGGGGGGAGGGGGTTAAATTGGCCCCCCTAGGGATTTGGCTGACCCAGGGGGGGGGGGTTCTCAAGAATGAGACACCATGCCTAAAGCCCCCTCCCCGGGAATTTTCAAAAGGGGGGGGCGTTGGGGGGGGTTTAAGGCCATTTTACGCTGAAAGGGAGAAACCCCCCCCTTTTTCAACAAACGTTGCTCTCCCAGACTTTTCGAAGAATAGGAGGTGTCTTCTTGCGATGGCAGCAACCAGCCTCACCCCATACAGGGGTGTCGCTACATCACACGCCACTGTGATGCCCCAATGGAGCAGAATGGGGCACAATGGGGCAGTATGGAGTGTATTCACACTGCATGCGACAGGCACAAAGTTCATTACACAGGCATCTGTCCTCAAGAAAAACTGTACACTGGCATATTTTTCCTGCAATACACTACCCCTCCCACTGCATCCAAAAACCCCCTTAAACCACCCCCCCTGGAGCACTTTCAAAAAGGGGTTGCAAACCCCCACATGGTGTCCAGTTTCTGAGAAACCCCCCCCCCGAAAAAGTGTTTTTTCATGCCCAGACAAAGCCTGCCACAAGAAGACGCGTGAACAATGTGCCTCGGACCATGAACAATGTTGGTGGTCAACCAAGCTCAGCAACCCACCCACCCACCCAAAACAGCGGACACCCCCCCCCCACCCTGGGGGGGTACCTGCACTTTTCCCAACATCGGGGGAAAACCAGACAAACCCACCCACCCACCCACCCTGAGACCCACACCCACCCGCTATAGTATCAACCAGTCACTAAGCTATGGCCTGACTCCTAGGAATGCCATTGCCCTGTGAAATATGGAGTGCTCGAGGACTGGTGCCCATGTTGGTGACACTCCGAGAAGGCCTAAAACTCAGTAAAGTGTCACATAGGTGTGCATGCAGAGTGTGAGGGTGTGTGCAGACAAAGGATAGGGCCAAAAGATAGAAAAGTGGCCTTGAAAACGGACAACACTTGAAACTGTGTACACACGAGGCAGCCAATTGGTCTGCTCTTTCATTGCGCGGGATTCCAAGATGGGAGGGGGACCAATCAAGCCCACCACATGAAAAATAATGCCTTGTCAATAGCAAGTAGGAGGGACGCCAATAAATGGGAAAACATGCCCAATATCATCTTCAAAACCCCCAAAAAAACAAAAGCAAAACTACAAAGGGGGAAGTGAGCACGCTGTATTCAAAAACCCTTGACTTCAGTTACTGGAGTAACTCCAATGTTGGACACCCCAAATAGATTGAATTATGATTGACACAGGCTGCCGCCAGCCAATGTGTGACCCCGATGGGTGTGCAACCGTTTTGGGGGTTGTAGCCCCCCCCCCCCCCCCTGGTTGACGCAAACCTTAGGGGTCAGCGGGTCCGGCGGTCAGCCACCGGGCTCCCGGGGGGGGGGGACCTAATTAAAAAACAGACAAATGCAAACCAGAGGTAATGCACTCCATAGTCAGGCATAAGTGCATCTTTATTCTCTATGCCAAACCTTAAACCTCAAGACACACACTGTGTCTGAAACAGAAAACAGAACATCATGTCTGACTACATTAGTCAGACAATCACAGTCAGTAGCTGTCAGTCAGACAGCTCCCCAGGGGGGGGGGGGGCGGGGTCGGTGGGTACCCCAACATGCATCAAAATGATCCCCATGAGGCGCTGATAGTTTTGAATATACACAACTGGGGTAAAAAAATTTCCCCCTGCCGTAATATGCGTAAAAAAAAATCTTGGGTGCCCAAAAAACCCATTGTTCCGTACAACCATTTTGGGGTCTGTAGATTTTGGTGTCGGGTCCTGACCAGGAGCAAACCCCGTGGATTTACATGAGCACAGGCCACCATCAATGCATTTTTGTAGATGAATGTCCCTTCGTCCTGTCTTCGGTGATATATTACATGCAGCACCATGCAGATTCACCACCTTCACACCATCTTGGTCAAATAGTCATGCTCCTTTGCCTTTGAACCCATGTGTTTGACAAAAGGGTCTAAGAAGGGAGAGGTAGAGAACATGGAGCAAGATCATCCCGAAAGCGTCCCGAGAACCGTACTCCCCTTTTGGTAGAACGTCATGCGTTATGTCTACAAGGCCTCTCATGATATTCATGGATACTCTCAGGTGCGGATGGAGCATTCACTTGCACACTTTTGGACGTGGAAGGCTGTGAAACTTGGATAGGGGTGTGAATATTGTATGCTATGTGATGCTCAGGTACAAATTCACACATGGTTTTAGTGATTCGTGGCGGCAAAACCACTGTAATAACAAGTGCAATTCCCACATTGTGTGGAAGCAACCCCCCCCTTGAAACCTTTCAACAAAATTGCGCTGAGAAAACAATGCTTTGGCAGACAAGGCAAAGCGGCAGGACGTATTCTCATGCTAATTTTGAGCATTTATGGGAAGGTTCAGCTTGCTCAAACCCATCCTTGTTGTTGTGGAGGTGGCGCTCAGCATGCATATGGAGGTGTGCATTGGGCTATGGGCAGAAAATATGATGCTGTGCACCTTTACACCAAAACAGTTTGCACTGCCCAAATCACCAAATGATCAACTTGCTTGTTGTCCTATACGCTTGTGTGGCACCCTTGTGTGCTTTGCACCACTACCATGATGGCTCAACATTTGTCACTAGTCCCAGCTGTTGGACCAAATTATCTGCTCGCCACCTTTCCACTTATCCCCCTCAGCGTTGTTGTTGATACTCTAATTCGTGACCAGGATCTTGTTACCCACCACTCTTTGAATTCCTCTGAGAGCAATGTACAACTTTGCACGATAATTGCGTGGGTTGATACGCAAACAATGTAGCTATTTGTTTTTTTGGGGGGGTTAAAACCCCGCCATGTGTTTTCCTTGTTAGAAACGCCACCCCTTGGACTCCTCCTCAAGCTTCTGTGCCGCCATGAACGCATTCCATAATCCCACCACAATCCATGCCTTGCATTCCTAGACCTAGTGGCTGTCACCATAAACTCCACAGAATCCAAGCGGGCCTTTGGACATATCATACGTGTTGTCCCTGGGTGCAGTAGCACGCAACATTTTCCAGATCCACGAAATGGGAACGACCTTTTCGCATAGCCTCTATCCACGCCCTTGCCCCCAAGCACTCTACCTGCTTCACTGATTGTGCTACTGTTCGTGATTGGGACGCTCACCCCGAGTCTTTACGGGAGCCCCATCTGCACACAGATTTCGAGGGAGATCCTCCGTCATCCGCCAGAACCGGGCGTTGCCTTTTTTCACCCCCATGGGGATGACTTTGCAGCGCATCGGCCCAATGGGGGTCAACATGGCGGTGCAGTCCCGGAACTCCTCCTTCAAGGCCATCTGGTGATACCCATGATTGAGGTCCAGGACGCTGAAGATCCGCCTCTTGTCAATCAGGGGGAGGGAGTAAACGTCCTGCTCTCACTCCGAGTTCACGTCTCGGTAGTCAAAGGCCAAGCGCCACTCCCCAGCTAACTTCTTTCGGACGACAAAACTGGGGCAGGCCCACTCGCTGGAGCACGGCTCTATCCACCCTCGTTCCACGAACTCCTTTAGGACTTCGTCATCGCCTTCTCTCGCTCACCCCGCATCTGGAACTCTCGGTGGCGTTGGGCTTTGCACCCTTGCTTTAGGGGCACACACACCCCCCCGAACGCACCTCTCAGTGGCAGGTTCGCTGTGGGCTTGCCGCTCAGGACGTTGGCGAATATGTTCTCCATCAGCAGCATCTTGGCCTTCAACTTGCGGTTTCTCATCATGGCCTTCTGGCCGGCCTTTGGCACATTCAGCACCGAGTTCACCTTCGCGTGACACGGCTCTAGCGCCCCAGAGTTGGGCACCCAGGGTTCCTGGCCGTCACTCTTGCGGGTCATGTCCCCGTGTTCAAAATTTTGAGCGGTTGGGGCCGCAGGCTGTGGTTGATGATGTGACCTCCTGGGGCGATAAATCCTGGGGCGATCTCCCCACGTTGGTGGGTTGGTGCCCGCCAGCTCGTCCTGACCAGCCCACTTCTCTAGCACGGACGCAGCAAACTCATTCTTAGTGTGGCGTCCTGTGCGGAGCGCTGGATCCTGCCACCAGTTCCTGGACCACGTGTTCTCCTTCGAGGGGGTCCCTAGGTGCATTGCGTCTGACATATACCACACCACTACGTCCCACTCGTTGGACGCCAGGGCGTTCTGAGCCATCTTTGGTGGGCAATACCAGCCATCCGCTGTTTCTTCCCCATACCTCTCGGGGAGGGCAATAATGCGGGCGATGCTGCGGTCCAGGCAGTCCATGACGACACACTTCCCATCTTGCACTTGCTCAGAGATGGAGGACATGCCCATGTCGCGATCAGGGTGGGCTAATGACCCATCCGGGTACGCTACTGTCGTACTCCACCCCTTGGCCGGAGGTGGCAGCGGGCGTCCCTGAGCGTCCACAAAGAGTCTCTCGTCGCTCGGAATTGGGGTGTCGATGAGGGTCATGCACCTTAGATCCTGCACCCATGAGGCGTCCTTGGCGCCCTCAATCTCCCATGTGGGGACAGCCACTATGGCTCCGGCGCTGTCGCGGATGATCCCTGGCGTGGCTCGCTGCAGGCAGCCACGTGTGGCATGGATATACAGCAAATCCGAAAGACTCTGCTCCACCTCTTGTTCCACCCATTGTCCTCCTTGGTCCACACTCTGGGGCACTTGCACGGTGCTCCACTGCCAAATACATCACCGAAAGGATACTCAGTCTGAGCTCGCCCATGTGAAACGCTTGTTCCGAGAACCCATATTTGTCCTCCGAGTCAGTCCCAGAAGGTGGCATCGTCGACACACTGCTCGCGGCTTGTCCGAGGATGTCCCGCTCCGCTGTCTCCCACGGCGATGACCGGGTTCCATCGTGGAGCTCAACCAGCTGAGCGCATGGGCTCCTTGAATGAGCAGGGTGTGTCTGTGGGGCGGAACTCCGGCGTGCGACACGTCCAGGAAGTCAAATCCCAGGAGCAAGTCCCATTCCGGCAGATGCGCTTGTGGAACAACCCCTTGTTCTGGTGCTGCCCGCCCGGATCTGGCCTTGACAGCTGCTCATGTTGGATGAATTCTAGGCTGATCTCCGCCTCTTCGAGACCGCCCTCCATTACGTCGCCATTGGCCACTCTTAGGGTGACCGGCACTCAACTGCTTCTCAGGGATCGGGCAATCAGCAAGCCTTTGCGCACCAAACTCACTTGGGCGCTGGCATCCACCATGATGTCAAAGATCCGCTCATCGCCCGCACTGCTCACCCCACGGACCCTAAGGTGCAATTGGCGATGTTTGCCTACTTGGCGGATCACATGCAGCCCCACGTTAGCCGGACTCATCAGAATTTCCTTGATCCGGCTGGGTATGCAGTATTGCATGGGTCGGTTTCTCCGGGCTTACGGTGGTTTCCTCCACAGCCACTGTGTTCGCACATGTGATCACAGAAGTGACCGGGGTTTCCTCAAGAAATGAGTAATTCGAGGTCTTCAGATGTGGAGACCCGTCTCCACTCGGGCCTCTCTAGGCTCGGGGCCCAGAGGCAGTCTAGGGACCACTCTGCGGAAGCCGATTCTTCGAACCCTGGATCTGGGCCATCAGCTCGGCGTATCGCGCGTCCTCCGCATTCAGTTGGGGATATTGGCGTTGCAGTTGGGCCTTGCCCGGTTGGTTGCGCTGGTCGCGCGGAGGGGTCTTGTGGAAGTTGCGTTCGAAGTACGCCGCCCTCTCGCGCTTGGCGACGTCGCACTTGGTGCGGTCGTGGCTATGGGTTCGCCCCATACCATAGCATACGAAGCACCCTTGCTTCCTGATGCTAGCACCCCACTTCTCCCAGAACTCCCGGAAAGACATTGCGGTGGCGGCGTACCCCATCACCTCGGCGGGATCCACTTCTTCTAGTGGATCGACAAGATCTCTATGGCCTCGGCCAAGATGGCGTCAACCTTGAAGATACTCAGCCGTGGCTCGTCATTGGAGGTCTCGTCCCTGTCGTTAACGCAACTTCGTCCGGTGCCGTGGTTCGGGCTCTGCCCCGAGCTCTCTGCTTGACTAGTTGGAGGGGCGTTGACTGCGTTAGTTTTCCTCACGGAGGCATGTCTCGGGCACCAGTGGCTTTGCCCACCACGGTGGTAATGCTTCGCTTCATTGCAGTGGTGCAGCTCCATCCTTTCTAAGAGGAACTCGAGGTTGACATCAGCCGTAATCCTCGGGTTGATAGGCTGAGTCTTCAGCAAGCCGCGGGTCCACCTCACATACAGGTACCTAGAGAGTGGGTCAACTCCTGGGCCACGGCTCCGTATTGCTACAACACAATGAAGAACAGCCTGACGATCCAAACGGAGGATCGGACCATGGGCTTTTGCTTGAAGGCGATGGAAGGAGAAAGCAAGATTTGTTCATCATATCTTGTTTTATGAAAAAGGAACTCATTGTCATCTTGCTAGCGTACTCATGGGCCATTTTTGTTCAAAACTCGGGGGGCTGGGTCAGCACCCTCGAGGTGAGGTTTTTCTTGTGGATCGGGGTTGTTTTGTAAAATTTGCCATTTTTGCCAGATTATGCAAAATGTGAAAACATCCTCTCCCATTCATAGTTCGATTCATAATTTGATTCACCATTCGGAGCTCGTTTTATGAACACGCCGATCGTTTTATGAACGCATTTTATGAACGCGTTTTATGAACCGTGCGGAAGCACACAAAAATTGCTCAATTTTTCAATTTCTTTTGTCCACTCCACTGTTTTTCCTTGGCACTTGTGCTTGCTTTATCTTGCTGCCCTACACCCCAGGGCTTGGGCGTGTCGGATCCTCACAAAGGGGGGCTGTGGCCTAGGTTTCGCCTGCATCCGGGGCCTGGGCATGGGTTTGGGCAGGGGGTTGGGCTGGGGTTGGGCCGAGGGTTGCGCTGGGGCATCCACCTTCATGGGAACCTGACGACTCCGAGGAAGACTGTGTGGAGTCGGAACCGGAGGACTCGTCATCCCCACCATCGCCGGCTTGCTTTGGTTCCCGCGCGTCGGCAGTAGGTTGGGCGCCCAACCCCTTGACCAGATCCTTGATGGCGACTGTTTCCTTGGCGTACATGGCCTCCGGCCAGAGGTCCTAGAGCGGAACCGCCAACACAGAGCCACCAAAGTCCCCAGCATCCGCCACGGGTAAAAGAAGGGGCCCCACAACCTCTTGATCGGCGTACCGGGTGGCGTACTCGAGCGCCGTTTAGAGGCGTCGCCACCGCCCCCATCAGAGGAGAAACCGGAGGTGGGGACACTCGTGGTAGCACGCCGCACAGCCGCCCCGTCTGAACGCATGCCATTGTAGATGGCTCCACCGTGAGTTCCGCAGCATGCCCTTAATGGTATCGCCCAAACCCAACGCTCCTCGCTCCGCGAACGGTTGTCCCGGGTCCGCTGAGTCACCCACCACAGCCAAGAGATAAGCAGCCCAGCCAGCTGCCCAGCGGCCCACATGACGTCTCTCTTCCGACGACCCCCCCCCATTTTTGTAGCGGTGAAGGAAGCCATGCCGGACTCTTGCAGGTCTCGAGGTGCAATGGTGGCCGCCTCAGACACTCGCAGCCAGAGCACGTAGCTGATACATCCGAGTCCCAACGCAATGCGCTGTTCACGGGTGTGTGCCGTCTGGGCCAAGGAGGACAGCGAGGGGGGACTCAAATAGGGCTGACGCCCCGACGACAGTCCCCCTTTAGCCAGCCTCCAATGGATGGGGAGGACGGTGGGCAGCATGAGGCCAAGGTCTTCTGCTCCGCGTACCGCCGACACCACGTTGCGGAGCGTCAACCGGGCCACCCCCGATGACACCTTGGCTGACAAGTACTCCGAAAGGCATGTAGACGGTCCAGTAGGCACCGCACGCTCGTCCTCGAAATCCACGACCGCGAACAAGGAACCCTGATAGCATCGAGTGGTCCTGGACGCCCAGCTGCGCATGGCCACGGGCGCCGGGTCGTCCGGGCGAACACCGGAACGGGCAGCCGTCCACGCCAACGCTGCCACACGAAAGCGTTCGATAGCCATGGCTTCCGGCACGCTGACGACTCACCCGACCTCCTCTCCGGGCCTGACTCCAAACGAACCTAGCGCCCAACTCCACGTCCCCGTCCCTGAAGCTCAGGACCAGTTAGGGCACTGGAAGTGCCAGTGCTTGGCCGCCTCCTCGTTCAGGCCCAAGCCCAGGCAGCGCTTGTAGGGCTGCGACGCCACGGCCGTCTCGGGCAACCAACGGCCTTTGGCGGTCCGCCAATGCAACATACCGCCCCTGGTGGCAAACTTGATACCTTTGTACGTAAAGTTGTCCCCACCGGGGTTCCGGGCGTCCTGCCAATCGAGGCCGCCCAGCGGGTTGGTCGCTTGAGAGGCGGAAAGTGCGGCCGGCTCGGCATACTTTTCCGTGTAAGCCTTCTGGGACTCGACCAATACCGACCACATCCGATACGCCAGTCGATCCCCGGGATCGCCCCCTGGCCTACCCTGCCAACCGGCCGGGCGACACGCCTCTCAACCGCCGTGACGTAGTGGCGTAAGGCGTCCCCACATTGTCGCATCCGAGACGCCGGTGTCGGCTTAGCCACCAGCTCAGTGACCGCTGTGGCCGTCAACTCCGGCACTCCTGACTTGTCGTTGACACTGAGCTCATCCAGCTTCGTCTTCAGAGAGGCCAGTGCCGCCTGTTGCTGCGCCAGCAGCGCACGCATTTGGTCTTGGGATATATTGGCCACGTCCTAGCCGTCGGATCTAGAGCTACCGCCAGAGTTAGCGGCCGTCTTCACAGGCGACGAGGTGGAAGTAAACATGCTGCACACAAATAAAAATTTCGCACAACTGCAGTAGAGACACAGATAGGGTTGTGAACTACTGTCCGCCCAGAAAAACAGGGGCAGACAGGAGATTGCCAGTTGTCGTGGCTGGGGGTGTCTGGTTGAGGTCTCTGGGCGTGATGTGGTGATTGTGGTTGTGGATGTGGAGTATGTTGGTGTTGGGGGAAGGTGGAGGAGGCGGTTGTTTCAGGGATAATTAATGCAGTTGACGTTGTTGGGCTCAGCGTTGGGGGTGCCGAAGGCGTGGTTGTGAGTGGATATTTGGTTTTTTTTGGGGGGGGGGTTCAGAGAGTTGTTCCTGGAAGTGCTGAGGCAAATGTGGCTGGTTACGAGGGCTTGGTGATGTATGTGGAGAGGTGATGAATGGATTGATGTTTAGGCGTGGAGATCATGTTTGGTTAAGTATTATTTGGAGGGGGTATGAGGTTCGTTATGTGAGGATGTAGCGGTTGAGGTGGAACGTGTTGAAGTTGTATGGCTGAAGTTTTGGTGGGGGGTTTGGGTTTTGTGGTAGGGCTTTTGGAGTGTCATTGTTTGTTGATTGGCTCTTTGTTTGTAAGGGAAGGGAAATGCAATGGGTGGGCATTGGTGGATGATGTGCTATAAATAGAGAGACGTTCATTCCAGGGGTTGGAGGTAGACGTCGGAATTAGATGATGGAGGTTAGAGATGGGGTTGTCGATGAGCCGTTGTTTGGTTTCGTTTAGGAGGGTGGTGAGAGGTTTTTGTCGTTGCTTTAGGGCTTGGTGAACTGATTTGGTGTTGGAGTGATAAGTCGTGTTTGGTGGGGGTGTGCTCAGCGTGTTGGGTATCAGGGTGCGGATGAAGTTGCGGCGGTCGCCTTTGGAGGCGGTAGTCCACCATGTGATGATGGTGTTGTGGAAGTGCCCACTCCAAGTGTTAAAGAATTTGTGCCGTACTGTGTTGGTGGTATGACATTCAGCGATGAAGGTGATGGGATCCAAGGGGTGATGGTGGTTGCAAAGAGGGCAAAGGTAATTGTTAAGGATGAAGTGGGGTTGGTAGGCTTGGCAAGAGAAGAGGCCGTTCACCCACTTGAAAATAAAAGTGGAAAACCACGAGGATTTAAGAAAGAAGTGGTTACTAAGGGAGGGGTCAATATTGTTGTGTTGATGAGTTGGAAGTTTATGTTTTGTGAGTCTAGAGGTAATTTTGCCGGTTAGTGGTGTTTGGTTAAGGGCCATTAGTGTGGAAGTTGTGGGAGAGAGAAGACAGTTAAAGTGGGTTGTGCTCCATTTGGAAACACTATCCGCTATGTCGTTGCTGGGGAAGTTTGCATGTCCTTTGATCCAAGTGAAGAGGATAGTGATGTGTTTAAGATGTTGGAGAGGATGCCAAATGAGGTTGTACCATAGTGCAAAGGAGTTGTTGCTAGTGGTGAAAGGGGGAGAAGTGAAGTGGAGGAGGGTATTTAGAGTGAGGCAAGTGCTCAAGTTGTCGATGGCGTAGATGACCGGTTGAGGGAGGTTAGTAATTTGAGGATGGAGAAGGGAGATGATGATGGCATAAATTTCTGCGGGGTAGGATCCTTTGAAAGGAGAGGGGGAAGTGATAATGATGTGGTTGTTGAGTTGAAGGGAGATAACCGCGGCTGATCCGGACGGGTTAGAGGAATTGGGATCATCCGATCCGTCGGTGTAGATAATGGAGTAGGTGGGATTGGTGTGGAGTGCATTGAGTAGATCATGGCACCCCCAATAATCCAAATGTGAAAACTTGGGGAGGGGAATGTTGCGATTGGATTGCAGTTGGAAATAGTATTTAGTTGATAGAGTGGGAGTGTATGGGATGGGGAAGTTGTGTAGTGTGGTCGGGCGTATTGGGTGTGTGGGAGTAGTAATGAAAGAAGAGAGCTTGTTATTCATTTGAGTGACGAAGGAGAAGTGGTGGGTGTCGTGAAGGTTGAACATGTTGTCAGAGAATTGGACTTATGTGGAGTTGGCATTGTGCTGCGTGACTGTGCCATGGAACCAGATCATTGAGTAGTCGTTGTTGTGGTCGAGGAAAGCGACGTGGATGTCTGAGTTGATGGGTGCGGAGGACGTCTAGTATCAGTCGCCATAGGTCAGCATAGTCCAACATGCATTCTGAGTCTTCCCGCCTCAGTAGCCGCTCTGCCAGGCCCTAAAATATATACTCACTATCCATGACAATTGCCACTCGACAACCGTGTCATTCCACTCGAAGCTTGTGTTTAAAATTGAAATAGGAGTTCCCCAGCGCCGCTCGTTCTTTAGCAGAAACTCCAAAGTAGTCGCCCTAATCTCTTCCATCGTCAGACCGTCGAACCAGCGTGGAGCAACAGGCAGCGAACAGGGCACCGTGGGACTCAGTAACCGATGAGTGTTTCGTTGAGGGTAACATACAGGTTCAGCCACAAAGTCTTCGTCGACGTCAGCGTCCGGCAAGGCAAAAATGACCTGGTCCAACTGTCCAACTAACACAGGTCCTAGAAGCGGTAACCGAGGTACCTTTTTGGCACCAATTTGTCTCACCATCAGACGCACAGGTTCGTCAGTAATGCTCTCATCAGAATTTGGCGTTCTTGGTTGTCATGGAACCGCTTTGCCCTTCTTGTTCTTTCTCCTTTGACTCCCAGGTGGACAGGCAGGCTGTAGGAGAAGGATAGGTTCTGCACCCACATTGTTGCAAATAAACTCTCATACTCAGGCTGTAAATTCTGCTTGGGCTGTGAAGGCGGCGGTGGTTGTACCTGAGCACCACAATTGGGTTCGGCTTTTACATACGGCTTCTTCCTTTTGACATCAGCACCTGTTTTTGACCGACCTTTCCAAAACCCAAGATTCGGTTACCAGCACCCAAGTCCTCGATGGCTTGATTTGTCTTGTAACTGCGCCCTTGTCGGCGGAGTATGGTTTTCGGGTACCTTTGGTATATCACTCTTCTGCTGGTTGGTTCTTCACCCTTTGATTGGCAAAGCCTTGCGTGCCGTTTCCAAATATTCAACATTTCATTGTGTAGTTTCCTTGCTGCTCACAGAATATCAACCAGAGGTCAACAAAGCAAGCAAAACACCAATTCCTTAAAGTCCACTGGAGTACAGCTGGTAACACGGCGTTCGTCGTTGAGAGTGCTCGGCAAGCGTAAAAAGCAGCAGGGACAATTATTCAAGGGGTCATCGTACCCTATAAATACAGGACGAGTTAGTCACCAACCATAGGCCATGTATCACCGTCTGCTGCACTATTTAGGCCGTAGCATGCAACGTATTGCAATGAACTATGCGGCCACTCGGAAGTCGATTATCTCGGTCAAAGACACAACTTATCTGAGTACTAGGGCAGTGAAATCGATGCGCGCACGACCATAGTCGCCATCTGCAACTGGGTGTCACAGCGCCTGCGGTGACTGTGAAAAAATAAACCAGTGAGTTTGGCGACGGTAGATATTGTGTCCTCTTCAAGTTGCATTTTTGAGCTACTTCTATTGGCTTGGTTTAACGGTGGGGAGCGTATTCATGAACCCCAGAGTCCTGCGGGAACCCCGCAAAAAAAATATGAGTGTGTCGCTTCGTGCTTCCGAGTGTTGCCTGGGTACCACCCCTCTGATCCCGTAGGACGAAAGCACGTACATAGTGCGGGTGATGTAGCCATACAATGCAGCTGCTTTTTCCATTTTCAGCACAACGTTTTTTAAACGCCTATTTTGGCGTTCATATTCTTTAGGTTTTCGGTGGTAATGCACGGCACTGTGGTTCCGTTGTAAAATGTTATTCGAGATGCAACATGTGTAGTGTTGCCTGTTGGTGACAATTTGTAGCCTTTTTGGAGAAAATATGTACTCACAAAAAAGCACTGAGTCTTGGCATGATGTGAAAACAGCCTTGCAAAAAAATCTTTTGGCGCTTCGCAGCATTCACGAAAGTGTGTTGGCACTGAAGAGGATAGAGTATATAGGCGGTATAGTGGCAGACCTAGGGTTATTGAACAGCAGCCACGACACATTGCCAAGCATGGCGCACTATGAAAAACTGCTCAAGGCGAAGCTGAGCTGGCTCACTAGCCCCGCGCGAATGGATCTGACTGCTCACAACGCAACGTGGTACGGTGTTGTGTCCATGTCTGTTCGGACAAGGAACTTAAAAAGCTCTTTGCACCGCAATTGCTCGGCGGTCCTTGTGCAATAGGTCTTAGGGCTTCTCGAAACTATTGAGACACCGGTTTGGCAGGGCGCATTGCCTTATGTCTGGGGGCACCTTGTTGCGGAAGACCGGCCTACATGGGGACAAGTGAGCATATACGGCGGCTTGGCTTGGCGCGCATGGTTTCCCGAGATAGTTGGTATGCTGATGGGCGTGTCACAATGCGAATGTGACGTCGTAGGCTAGCAGGTGGCCCGATGCTTGCTTAGAGCTGCCGGGTGGTGTCCCGAGGATCAGGAAGAGCTCCTCGTTCTCTGTGAGAACAAAGCGATTCAACGTCCTTCAAAGTAAGTTGTGGCAAACAAACGCAACTTCTACCTAACCGTTCAGGCAAGGTAGCAGAATAAAATGGCCCCTAATGCGCACCAGATCTTTAATAGAGAACGACAGCAGAGTGTCCTAAAACAGGGAACGAAGAAGGTGAGAAAAAAGCGGCCTGCAGGTCCAAAACATCCGGCTATCTCAGTATTCTCCGTACAGAATCTTGACCGATCTGGAATTCCGCGGCGCTTCCGTCACATGGGCAACATTGAGGAGGTAGACGCTATTTCCGACCGGCATTCATCTTCATCTGATGTCCGTGGTTGTGTCAAGCCGCAATGAGAGAGTGCATCCTACCAGTCCGACTGGAATGACCCCCTTTGGAATGAATTCTGCAAAGGACTTTGCCTATGGCAGCTCTAGACATGGAGATGAACAGAGGCGCTGAGGGTTTGGCGACCCCGATGCTAAGGGCGACCATAGGTGCCCAGCGAATCGGATCGCGATGAAATAGTTTTTTTTTATTTATCAAAAAGGCCAGTTCATAAGTGCCAAGGGCCACAGTGGACCAAGTTCGATGGAAGATACAGATTTCGGCAAAGCCAGGGTATGCATACGGGCTGCAGCTCGTGACTGTGCCCCCATGGTTTCCCATTGAGATTGGTGTGGTCATGTGATTGCTACTTCCCACTCATTTGGGTCCCGGTGCGTTTTGTGGCGTTTCGGTAGCGGTTGCAACGGGACTTCCCACAAGGTGGGGTCCCAATGCTCCCGCGGCCGCTTCCGTATCAGGTATATTGTCTGTCAGGCTGGTCGGGTTGTTTGCCAGTATTGTGTTGTCTTGTGTTTGCAGGCGTCTTGGTAGTACTGTGCCATGGCAGTCAGGTGTGTCTGCTGCTGCCACATGTAGGTCGCTTGTTGTTGGTGCAGGTCAAGTAGCTTGTTGGTGCCAGCGCTCAGCTTCCGGTATCGGTCGTTGACCATCAGCAGCAGTTTTGCGTCAGCGTACGACATCCTTGTGTCGTCCTTCGCTTGTTCGTACCATTGCCTACGTATTTGGTATAGGTGTGCGTGTGTGTCCTGCAGTCGTTGTGCTTGTCTCTGTTCGTCGACTAGTTTTGTGACGAGCCTGTGGTAGTCTGTTTTCGCCGTCAGTGTGTTGGTGTAGCCCATGTGTAGGGTGTGCAGGTGTTGTCTCGCCACCGCCTCTATGTGAGCTTTGTGGTATATGTCCCGTGCTTGCTGAGCGTGTTCACAAGCCAGCCTGTCTGTGGTCGTCTTGTATTGTTCCCACTTCTGTGTGTCAACGTTGAGGCGCTGACGTTTCTTTATGTGGTCGTCTTGCCCCGTGTTAGTTGCTCGTGCGACGAACCATGCCACTGCCTCACTATCGCCCGCGTTGCATGCATCTTGTAACCATTGGCCGGGGTCGATTCGGTCAGCCGTTGCGACCTCGGCCTTTCGTTTGCGTTTCGCGCCGCACCACGTGGGCGCCCCGACGTGGTTCCGTAGGTTTTGGGGCGTTTCTCGCGGTGGAAGTGCCTGTGCAACGTATTTGGTGAGCCACAGGGGCGACAGTGGTTGTTGTGGTGTTGGGTCGGCGTACTTTCGTCTTACTGTTTGGACGGACTGTATCATGCGAAACTGGAACAGGCCCACCTCTGTTCGCAGTTTGTGTCGTTCCGCAGTGGGTATGGCGTCGACGAGGGATAGTGGTATGAGCAGCCTGGCACAGAGCCATAGTTCTTGAATGTCGGCCGCTTGCAGCCATTGGTGCGTGTATGGGGCCCAATCAGTCCAGCTCTTACGCCACAGGTCCCAGAAGTCGCTCCAGGCAGGACAGTAAGCTAGTTTTGACTGTACTGATGCTCCGTGTTGGTGGCCACGCTGGGAGCAGGGGCGGGGTGTCCGTTCCCAGGGGGCGCCCAATCCCCACCATCGCACCTGCCCCCACAGCCAGGGTGTCCACGCGTTCCGTCTGTAATGCTTCATGGGGAGCCAGCTCACCCAGTGTACGTCTGGTGTTTGTTTTTGTCTACGCACTTGCATGATCCATGCCTTGGCAGGCGTGGGCATGATCTGTCCTGTGATGACAATATCGTGGGGTTGTGGTTGTTGGGAATCCATGGGCAGGTTGTCGCCCATATTGGCGAGGACGTCGGAGTGGTTGTTTCCTTGTATGTCCTGGTAGTCTTTATACGTGGTGGCTTGTTCTAGATTGCGGTGCCGTGGTGTCCATCGGATCAACAATCGTTTCGAGGTGAAGTTGAGGTACCATATGTCGCGGTAGTCCTGGTCCTTGACCACTCCTTTGCGTTTTATAGGTGTGGCTTTCACCACACTCTGGTTGTCAAGTATAATGTCGTCTCCAGGCTTGGGCAGCTCTGAAGCTAAGGCGCAAGCGATCGTTTCGGCCCGATAAACCTGTTGTGGCCCGTGCACCCGGAAGGCCGCACGGTATGTTCCGTTGTAGATGCCCCCTCCTGCTCGTCCGTGTCGTTTCGACCCGTTTGTGTACCACCGGGTGGTGGTGGGTTCTCCTGTGTAGTGTATGGTGATTCCGTGGAGTTTTTGCTGGTGGGGGAGTGCCTGACATACCTCGTGGGTTTCCTCAGGGGTTGGCTCATCTGGAGGGTTCATCGAGCTGTAGTCTAAGCGGTTGGTAGCTGGCCGTGTCTTCCCTGCATGTGTCTCCTGGTCCTCCTCTGAGCTCTCCGAGTCGTAGAGTCCCGCGGACAAGGGTCGGTGTTGTCGGGGTCGGGATATACGCTGACCCACCGTGCCCCCTAGGGCTCGGACGGCGTCTATGTATTTATATTGGGTTGCGGTGAGGTGTTGTGTAGGGCCGGTGTGCTGCAGTTCCTGTTGGCCAATTGTGACCCACCGGGTGATGTAGGACCACCACAGCTGGCGTAGGCCAAGTCCCCCGTGACTGAGGTTGGTAGTCAGTCGGTGTTTGTTCATTTGTTGTTCTACCCCGGGTGTATCCCTGATGAACTGCAGCAGTATGTCGTCCCATTCACCATTCGTGTCCTAATTCCGAGGAACAGCCCCCTGTACGTCCGACAGGGGATGAGGACGGCGTTGATGATGGCCACCTTTTCGTAGGCGTTGAGCGGCAGGGTCCTGTACGCCGCTACGTCGTGGTGTAGTTGTGTAGTGACCATGTCCCATGCTGTGTCTTCTTGTGTGGGGTGGGCAAGCGCATGCCCCAGGTAAGTCATTATAGGAGGCCGCACGGGGATGAGCTGATGCCGCCACGTGATGGGCGTTAGGTCGTAATCCTTAGCCCAGTGGCACACTTCAGTTTTGTCTTTGTTGAAGCGTAACACCATTGTGTAGGCCACGTGGTGGAGGGTATCCAGGGTGTGCAGCAATGCTTCCTTCGTGGGCGCACGCACAGCTATGTCGTCAACGAACACGTACAGTCGGGCTCCCGGGCATCGTTCCATGGTTTCACGTAGTAGTATGTCGTAGTATAGGAGAAATAGTGTTGGGGAGAGGGGGCACCCCTCCTTCATACCCCTGGTGGGTCGTATGGGTAGGTCCTTTCCGTGTAGGGTTAGTACGGCCGGTGTATGATGGTATATTTCCCCCAACATCCGAATGATGTTTTCCGGTACCCCTGCCTCCTTGACGATCCCAGTCAGCATGGGTCGGGGGACCGATGAAAAAGGTTTGGCCACATCAAGTAGGGCCACGTACCCGTCCTCAACATGCAGGTCGTTTAATAGTTTCGTGGCTAACGTTGTGGTGTTTCGGCCCTGTGTGGCGCCGTGTCGTATGTCCAATAGTCCCGGGGTCAAGGCCCCCGATATACGCGTCAGGAGGAGGCGTGTGAGTATGCTATATATGGCCGTGGAAACATAGATTGGCCGGTAGTTTCGTGGGTCCTGGGGATCCTTCTTTTTATAGATGAGCACTACCCTGGACTGCAGCCAAGCAACTGGGATGTGCTGTCTGTTCCAGACTGCAACGATTGCCTGGTATAGTGGCCGCTGCACGTGGTCCGGTAGGTGCCGGAGCAGGTGTGGGGGGACACCGTCCGGCCCGGCATATTTGTTCTTTGGTGCCCGAAGGCACCGCAAGTACTTCTCGTATGTGGGGGTCGTTGTGTTCCACGTGCGGTGCCGTACATGTTTCCGTATGAGTTGTCGGCACGCGTCTTTGTCGTATGTTGGGTCGCCCGCAAAGTGGTTGAGTACATACTGTGTTCCTCCTATTGGGGGCTGCGGTGTGTCTTGGGCTATGAGTCCAGTGCGCCATCTCTTGACCATTTTATAAAAATAGCCCGATTTGTGCACTGCTGCTCGGCGCAGTTTGCCGATTCGTCTCCGTATGTGTTGCTCTTGTATTTCTCCGTACTCACGTAACCGTGCTTTGGGGTCCGTGGTTTCCGACCAGTTTGCGGTGGCCGCTGTCTTAGCGCGCGTGGGTTGTCGTGGCCGCGCCGCGTGCGCTATAGCCGATAGGATCCGTCGTGCCGTGATCGCGATGAAATAGTTGAACCCGATGACATCGCCATTTATATGTCATGTGCATCGTGGAATGGGTGATATCGTCACTTCATGTAGGCTCTGCTAAACACGGCAATCGGCGTTAGGACAGTCAGAGGCGCAAGCCACCGGTCATAGAGCCGTCTTGTAACCGTTTGTCTGGGCCACACATTTCTACAATGAATCCATGTCCTTTTCCAGTTGCATTTTCTTGCTACTTGTTTTGGCTTGGTTTAACGGTGGAGAGCATGTTCATGAACACCAAAGTCCTGCGGGATCCACGCCTCAGAATACTGAGTGTGTGGCTCCGTGCTTTCGAGTGTTGCCTCGTTACCACCTGCCTGATCCCGTAGGACAAAGGACCGTGCGTAGTGCGCACGATGTAGTCGCACAACGTACCTGCTTTATGCATTTTTAGCGCATTGCTTTTCAAATGCCAATTTCGTCATTAGTATTCTCCAACTTTTGTTGGTAATGGGGAGCACTGCGGTTCTCATACAAAATGTCATTTGAGTTCTTGCATGTCGCTTGTTGCCTGGTGGTGACCATGTGTATCCTTGTGGGAGGAAATATGTGCTCAGAAAAAGGCGGTGAGTATTCGCATCATGCGAAAGGAGTCTTGCAACAAAGTGTTGTGGTGCTTTACAACGTTCCCGAAACTGTAGTGGCAGAGAAGGCGATCGAGTATATAGCCAGTATAGTGACAATTCGTGCGTTGCGGAAAGGCAGCCATGATACATTGCTAGGCATGGCGCACTGCGAAGAACAGCTCGAGGGGAGGCTAAGGTGGCTCCCGAGCGCCGCGGGACACGATCGCACTGCGCACAATGCAACCCAGTACGATGCTGTTTCCATGTGTGTTCGGAGATGAATGTAAAAAAATCTGTGCACCATAATTGCTCACGGGTCCTTGTGCAACAGGTCTCAATGCTTCTCCCAACTATTGAGTCACTGGTTTGGTAGGGCATGTTGTGTTGCCTTATGTCTTCGTGAACTTTGCTACGGAAGACAAGGCTAGAGGGTGACGAGGGAGCGTATACGGCGGCTTGGCTTAGCCTCCACGGCTTCCGGAGAAAGTTAGTATACTAACCGACTTGTCAGGAAGCAAATTTGACCTGCTGGGCTAGCAGGCCGCCCGTGGTTTCTTGGAGCCACGGAGTCGTGTCTTGAGGAGCAGGAGGAGCTCCGTATCCTTTGTGAAGACGAAGCGATTTCGAAATCCTTCGGACGAAGGTTTGGGAAAAAAACGGACCTTCTACCTAACCTTTTAGGCAAAAAAAAAAAACAATACAATCGCCGCTAATGTGCCCCACATCTTTAGCGGAGAACAACCACGCAGTGTCTGAGTGACCGAGACCAAAGAGGGTGAGAAAAAAGCGGCCTCTACGTCCAAAATATCAGGCTTTCTTGTTACCCCCCATACAGAATCATGACCCATCCGGACTTCCTCGGCCCGTCCGTCAACTGGGCAATATTGAGGAGGATCACCGTATCTCATATCGGTATTTATTTTCTTCACCCGACGTCCGTGGTGGTGTTGCACCGCGATGGGTAAGTGCATCCTACAAGTTGGACTGAAATGCCCCCGCTTCCAATGAACCTTCGTCGGGAGTCTGCCTATGGCACCTTCAGATATGAAGAAAAGGAGAGGTGCTGAGAGTTTGAGGACCCCGATGGTGACAATATTGTGCCGGACGAGTTGGATCACGATGAACTTGTGGAGCCTGATCTCATCGACATTTGTGTGTCATATGCATGGTGGAATCCTTGATACTGTCACATTGTGTATGCTATGCACAACGCCGCAATTGCCGTTACGAGCGTCACACGCAGAAGCCACTCGTCATAGAGGCGTCTTGTAACCGTTTTGGTGGGCCACACTTTTATACAAAGAATCCGTGTCCTTGTCTCGCTCCATGTTCGTGCTACTTCCATTGGCTTTGTTTAACGGCGGAGAGCGTATTAATGACCAGCGGAATCCTGCACGAACCACCCCCTAACATACTGAGTGTGTGGCTTTGTGCTTCCGAGTGTTGCCTGAGTACAAGCCGCCTAAATCCGTAGGAGAACAAAAAAAAAATAGTGCGCATGATGTAGTCGCACAACGTGGCTGCCGTTTGCATTTTCAGCGCAATGTTTATCTAATGCCGATTTCTTTATCAGTAGTAGTCCTTTTTGATGGTAATGGAGAGCACTCTGGTTTCTTTGAAAATGAGATTGCAGTTATTGCATGTCTACTGTTGCCTGTTGTTGACAATTCGTATCCTTGTGGGAGGAAATATGTGCTCACACAAAAGCAGTGAGTCTCACATGATGAGAAAATGACCTTGCAACACAATCTTGTGGTGCTTTGCAACATTCGCAAAAGTGTAGTGGCAGAGAAAAGAATCGAGTATATAGCCTGTATAGTGGCAGCTCTTGGATTGCGGAACGGCAGCCATGACACATTGCTAGGCATGGCGCACTGCGAAGAACACCTCGACGCGGGGCTAAGTTGGCTCCCGAGCTCACTGCGCTCGGTGCCGCGCAGTACGACGTTGTTTCCATGTTTGTTCGTAAATGAAACTTAAAAAAATCGTTGCACCGCAATTGCTCCGGGGTCCTTGTGCAACGGGTCTCCGTGTGTCGCTCAACTATTGAGACACCAGTTCGGCAGGGCACATTGCCCTATGTCTTGCTGAAGTTTGTTGCCGAAGACCGAGCTAGAGGGTGACGAGGGAGCGTATATGGCGGCTTGCCTTGGCATGCACGGCCTCTGGAGAGAGTCAGCACCGAAGTGACTGGTCACGATGAAAATTTGACCTCCTGGGCTCGCAGGTCGCCCGATGCTTGCTTAGAGCCACTTAGTGGTGTCCAAAAGATGTGGAATGGGTCCGTATTCTATGTCAGAACAAAGAGATTGCAGATGCTTCAAAAGCAGGTGTGGCAAACAAACGCACCTTCTACCTAACCTTTAAAAAAGTGTAGAAGATAGAAATTACCGTTGATGCACCCGGCATCTTTAATGGAGAACAACGACACAGTGTCCTAAAACGGAGACGGAAGAAGGTGACAAAAAAAAGCAAAATGCAGCTCCAAAATATCCGGCTTTCTCAGCACTTCAATTAGTAAATCATGATCGGTCCAGACTTCTCCGGCGCCTCTTTCATATGGGCAATATTCAGTGCGATGACGCGACCTCAGATCGGCATTCATCTTTATCTGACTCCGTGGTGGTGTCAGACCGCAATGGAACAGTGCATTCTACGTGTCTAAGTAGAGTGAGCCCCGTTCGAATGAACCATGCAAAGGAATTTGCCTATGGCGGATCTAGATATGGCGATGAAAACATGGGCTACGGGTTGAGGACCTAGATGGTAAGGCTAGCGATATAGTGCCCGACGAATTGGATCACGATGAACTCGTGGAACCTGATCTCATCGACATTTATGTGTCACATGCATGGTACAGTCCATGATATCATCCTATTATGCAACCTCTGCAAAACGCCGCAAGTGCCGGAAGCACATTCACACGCACAACCCACTCTTCCTAGAGCCGTATTGTAACCGTTTTTCTGGACCACACTCTGATACAATGAATCCGTGTCCTTTTCCATTTGCATTTTCGTGCTGCTTCTATTGGCTTGGTTTAACGGCGGAAAGCATATTCATGAAAACTGGAGTCCTCCGGGAACCCTCCCCAACATTATTGAGTGTGAGGCAATGTGCGTCCGAGTGTTGCGTGGGTACCAGCCGTCTCATCCCATAGGACAAAAGAGCGTACATAGTCCACCTCATGTAGTCGCACAACGTGGCTGCGTTTTCCACTTTAAGCGCGATGTTTTTCAAACACCCATTTCCACATTAGTATTCTCTAGTGATCAAAAGAGGTTACCATTTCAAAAGCAATGGGGGAATGTTTCCTAATCTTGTTGTTGTATCGAATCACTGCAAATAACTAGGTTTGACCACATTGTTCATGGCTACGAATCAAATCATACCCCACTCACATTTCAGCGCTAGGTATCGAACGTTGTGTCCCGACTTCATATTGCAAATAAGTAACAATAAAAGTCTTTTGACATCTCCAAAACTACGGCTTTGATTTACTCACTTTCCAATGCCCATTCCGGTAGAATTCGCATTTTTTTACCCTCAAGAGTATGTTCAGCACAAAAGAACCATGCGCTTGTAGCTTTGTGTCTCAAACTGCCTACTACACAACAACACAATATCTCAAATGCACCACATGGTAAAATATAAAACGCGTCGGTTGCAGCAAAGCAACACACAATGGTTGATGCATGTGATCACATGGTGCTTGCCGCAGAGTATGGGGGCGCGCCTACTGAGAGCCGCAGGGGCGAGTTTGGGCTGGGGCTAGAGGGCATGCTTAGCCTGAGGCTTGGGGTTATGCTTTGGCGGGCTTGGGGGCCGGCTTAGCCGGCACGTGAGCGTCCGGCTTGGGGTCAAGCTTCCTTTTGGCCGGCTTGTTGGCCTTCTTCGCTGCAGCAGCAGCCTTCTGCTGCTCCCAATGGGTCACTACTGAAGCATGAGAGGCATATAACACATGACTCTCAACCCGAAACATCTCCTTTTCCCCTGGGTGTTCCACCCATAATGTGCCCGCCCGCCACAACGGGGGTCACAACCCCCGGGTAGACACCATCGGTGTAGGGCACAAAAACCTGTGCACCAAGCAGGAGGTCGGGTGGCCCATCCCCCTCAGAAGAGGGGAGTTCCTCACACCGCTTAGACTGTTGCTGCTGCAACTGCTTCCCCTTCACCTGCTTCCCATTTCCACGTGGGAGTGCGTGGTCCGACGATGACGAGCAGCTCGACTCGAAGGAATTGCGCACGCCACCGCGGCCCTTTTTAGATTTGGTGGGTTGGGGGGGGGGGGGGGGGCAAGGCGGGGGGTTTGGGTTTCTCGGCGGGGGGGGGGGGGCTTTGCTGGGGAGGGGCTATGGGGGCTTACGGGGGAAACAAATGGACAGAAGGATCTCCTCATCCGCAGAGCCCTCCCAACCCAACTCACGAAGGCCTGCCAAGCATGGCGTATTCGCCGCCCAAGTTTCCGTTAGGCGCGGGGACGATACGCACTTGCGCAACCCGGACAAAATAGCGCACCCCCGTTGCCGGTTCAGAGGGAGCAGCTAGTGGAGGGCGGAGAGGGCGAGAGTGTACTTGGCGGACTGCGGCCGGTAGCGGATGCGAACCCCCGCGACGTCTGCCGGATTCACCTCCACATCTACGATCTGTGACAATACAAATCATAAGATGTGTTTATGAAACGCATTCATAAAAAACATTCATGGTTCATAAATGGGCAGTGCGGCGTCGCTGAATTATGAACGGTTAATTATGAACAAATTATGAACAAATTATGAACGCAAATACCTTGAAATCCGGCTCTGGTCCAACGGTGCCCATGGCGCCCAGGGCGGCATGGAGATGGACCAACATTCCTATGTCGCATTACGTGGCTAGGAATAGCATTCAACAGCACGAAATTGTGGAATGCCTCTTTCGTTCTTTTTGCCGTTGGGACCTAGGCAGCACCATGCGATTGGGGTCGTGGATTTTTCTCCATGGATCGCAGAACAAGTCCATTGTTAGTCACCTGGTGTAAACGTACGATGTCAACGCGAACATCGCCAAGGTGTGTCAGCAACAGGTTGCGGATAGTGTAGGATACCAACATCACATCGTGGCGTTCTTTATTGCCGACACCAAAGCACGGGTTCTTCTTCGGGGATGTACAAATTTCAGTGCGAAAAACCCTACTGCGGTGGTGTGCTGGCTTTGTGGCAAAAATCGTGCCACAATCCTCCATGCATTTAATGCAAAAAAGGGAGTGATGGTACATGACTGGCCGTGGGTTGGCATGATTGGACCCGCATTTCCGCCTTCCCAGCGACCACCGGAATATGCGCTGCATGGACCATGGTTCCATGTGTCCATTGGTAGGTGCACAGTTGGCTAGGTGCCGTTGTTGCCAACCTGCGGAGGGTCCATCGGTGGCCAAGGGGGAAAGCGGCAATTTGGGTGCAATGGTTCTTGGATCCCATACGGATCCAAGCACGCACGGCCACGGGCGCCCAATTGGAGGATGAGGGGGGAGATATAAAAAAGGAGTTGCGGCTGAAGCAAACTGCTGTTGCAGAGTGGGTGAAGAGTGAGGGTTGGGATTGCATTGCGGACCATTTTGAGCAAGATGTCATGGACGGACAGCTTCCGTGAATGAGGAAAATCTCTGTTGGCAACAAGCGATGTTGCCTCGAAGTCAGGTCCCCTGTAGGTGGAGGATTTTATGATTTTATCCAAAACATTGAAAAAAATGGGGGATGCCCACAAGGCATGTGGAACGACCATTACCTTGTGGGCCCATTTGTGGATAGACCACATGTTGGGGTGGGCACGTACATGGGGACACATTGCTATTTTCTCGGCTTTCAAAGGGGAAGGGCGCCACAAGGCTTCGCAAAGTCAGATTTCAAAGCGAAGTTTTCGAGGTGGAGCTAAAGGCTGCCGGGTTTCCAGAGTACGGGGGGGAAAAAGAGCAAGGGCTAGCAAGGGTGAACGCAAGCGAAATGGGTGGGGGGAGGTCATCCGTTCGCATAAGCTGGATTGGGGCCTGTACAATGAAAAACTTTGTGTGTGAGAGCAGTCTAGGACAAAGCAGAAGGGTTTCCTTGAAAATAGAGAGGTCTTCAAATGAGCTGGCGAATGACCCCTGGGATGTGCAGGTAACCAAGACAGTGGGCCCCAACCAAGGCTCTCATTTGATTGTGCCTCCTTCCTTCCTCGCTTTGGGAAGATGACTGGGATGTGTAGCCAAGACCCTTGGCCCCCAGCAAGGCAATCATTTGTTTGCGAATGTGTACATACTTTTTGAGAAATCATGCTGATGAACAAGGGAATTGACTTGACGCAGAGAAAAAAAGAGTGGGGAAGAGTTTCTTCATGCAAAGTGTGCCAGGGAAGGTAGGGTACTAGGGCATCACATGAGGTGGACCGACGTGGTAGAATAGTATTTGAGCAGTAGCGCGTTAGACTTGGCGCGCGCCAAGTGTGGGGTTGGCGCCTCATGGCGTCCCTGGGGCTAGGAAGCCATCTTTTTCACATGCGTCTAGTAAAACATCTTTCTGGGCAAGCCGGCGGCATGAAAACATGTGGGTTTCTGGAGGGATTTGGGTTTTGTTTGCACCAAAAAAAGAGCGCAAAATACCAAAGTTTGGGATGTAATGACAAAAACTACATCCGCACCATTCTGGCACCATTTGGCAGCGAGTTGGCGAAATCAAATCGGCTTCGTGGTTACATATATGGATACACACGGTTGAGCAACGTCCCTAAGCCAAACCAAGCCAAGCCAACGCCTCCCGACCCGATTTAGCCCGCGCCAAGTGCCCATTTGGCGCGCGCTAAGTGTCTATTTGTCGTGTGCCAAACGGTGATCTGGGGCACGCCAAATGGGCGATTGGCACACGCCAAATTGAGAAAAGTGTAATAAAGTGTCCGCAACCGGGGTTGCACCGTATTCTAATCGCTTCATTCTTGTCTGCAATCATGTACACACCATGACACCGCACCACACAAATTCTTGCACTTCTACTTATCTTCCCTTTTCTTGTTAGTCGTGTTCTTACAATGATTCTTCATTAAGCGGTGGGGCCCATGCCCGCCAAGAAGAAGGGCAGCAAGGCTAAGCACAAACCGGGGGCCAAGGGCAAGGCCGTGATGGTGGCCGAGCCCTCAGAGTATTCGGGTCAAGAGGTGCAAAAAAAGAAGAGTGGGCCGGAAGCAGTGGAGCGGCAGCCACGATATCGATAACGCCTATTGGGAGTTCAACAAGCATCGTGTATTGGAGGATGTGCACACGGCAAGGGCTCTAGTGAATAAAGGACAACGGGTGCGCGGCATGCTCAATTTTTCCTTAGCAAAAGGCGGATGCAAAGCCCCCGACCGGGTGGGTGAATCGACAGTGCGCAACTACAGGGTGCTAACCCTCCGTGACCTGCTGATGTTCGTTGAATGGGATTCGAACCAAAATACCCTTTTTGAGTTATGGGGCGTTGCACTCCGCCTAGCCAAGCGTGGGGTACTCATTGGGGGTTTCCGCGGCGCACAGTTGATGTGCCTATCCGCGCGGTGCGCACCGAATGGCCCAAGAGTGGGAACTAGTTTCAGTGAAGCGCGGTCCATAGCTCATTTTTTCCTCGTGCTGTTCACCTTGCTGATGTAGGGTCACCAGACAAAATTTTACGCCGTGAACTTGTGGGGTAGCCATCCGTTGGGGAGGACGGGTAGGATCATTGATGAATTGTTGTCCAAACAACACTTTTTCGTGCGTGGCTACTGTGCCAACCTGAATGTCACACAGTGCATGGTCGCACACATGCGTTCCCCCTGGATAGTGAGTGCCGAACACGCGGTTCTCCTCACACGGTGCAGCCCCCGTTATCCCCTTGTGGGGCCGCTGGCCCGACGTATATTCACAAAACTGCCCAACTATGTTGCAGTCCATGCTTGGATATGGTGCACACAAAGGATTGGCGAGGATGGGGTCCGAAGACCACCGATTGTGTAGGTGAAGTGCGTGTGCATCAAATCCAATGCCTGGCCCTTGGATTCCAAGAGGCCCCGTGTGGTTTAGCCCTTACCATACCATAAGGCAACACATCGCGGATGTAACGACCACAACAGTGTTCTCAACTGAAGATGAACACCAAGTGATCAGCATGGGGAGCCCCGGTGTGGGTGTCCATTGCTCGTATCCGGTGGCATGCCACGAGCTACGACATCCACCCATCATATCGGCCGAAGGGTTAAAGGCCGCCGGCTACTGGCCAATTTTTGAAGCAATCCCGGAGGCGCTGTATGAGCGCATGTCCGGAGTACAGACACCCTGTCGCAACAACGTGGAATCCGTTGAGCTCCAAGCGGCCAGAGAAGGGCGTTGGCGGTACATAACAACGGTCGAGGGCCGAAGTGATGGGATGCATGACGACTTGTTGAGGGCGCTCACGGGCGCATTGCAGGGCACCGTGCCTGAGCTGAAGGTCATGGACCAATTGCCGCCCAAATTGAGTGACCAGTTGCCTGCAACCCCTTGGAAGGGGTTTCGGTGGCCACACCGGGACTTGGCCTTGTGGCGGAAGCACGCCGTGGACGGCCGTGACATTTTCATTCAACTCGATGAATGCCCGCCCTCCAAGAGCTTGCAAGTGGCCGCGAAGGGCAGGGTGTTAGTAAAGGCCTTCCGCTAGAGCAAGGAGCTGCAACGTTGTGGTCAAAAAAATAGGGGTGGGCTTGTATGGCTCACCATCTGAGAAATGTAGAGTTGCTGCAAAATGTGGTACAATTGGGGGGGCAGCACGTGACATGGGGGGATGCATTCCGATCCTGGGGGGTTGCATGCCTTGCCTCTACCAAGCTTGCTTGGAAGAAGACCCCCTTGCAGGGAGCAGATATTTGCAAACTGGATGCAGCTTTGGGGGACATGGGCAGGGCACATGGGGCCTCTGTGATGATTGTAACTCTTTGGGCACACATGTGGGTGGATCACATGCTTGGGTGGGGAAAGTGATGGGTTAGAGTGGCGGAGTTTTCAGCTTTCAAGGGGGAGGGGGGATGTAAGGCCCTGATGGGCGAAATTTCGAGGCGGTCATTCCGCGGGGGGCGAAGGGTGGGAAAAAGGGCAAGACAAGGTTGCGAAGGGGAAAAGGGCCGAAAAGGGGTGGTATGAGGTTATTAAGGCCGATAACCAAGTGTGGTAATTGTACCAAAGGGGTATTTTCGGTGTGGAACCCGAGCTGGACAACGCAAAAGGGATACATCGACAACAAGAAGATGTTTGATGAGATGTAAATGAGTGCAATGGCGGTTTCTTTGCATGTTTGTGTGTCGTATTGCATTTAACAGCATTTCGCAGGGATTGGGCGCACGCCAAGTGTCCATTTGGCGCGCGCCAAATCACGAAAAATGACAATTTCGGCTTCCCAAGGTCCAAAACACTTGGCTTACCAGTAAATTTGACATTTTGGCTAGTCGACAAAATTCCGCACCATGAATCCGTACCCCCAAGCCTATTTTTTGGGTGCTCTAAACGATGGTGTGCATGACAACACTCAAAAACACCAAAAAACACATCTTTTTACATTTGCATTGATTTGGCGTGCACCCAATGCAATTTGGCGAAACTGAAGTGGCTCCGTAGATACACAGTTATTGAAGGAGGAATCGCTTGTCGAGAACCATAAGCTACCGCAAGAAATACTGAAGCAAGGACACGTGGTTACGGAGTTCCGAGCTTAGCTGAAGGTGAATCCATTGAGGAAGGAGGTCACTTCGGTGGAATCCATCGATGACCTGGCCAACCACATCGCCTCGTTCGAGGGCGTGTGCAAGGATGCGACGGGAACGCCTCTCCGCTGACATTGCCGGGAACGCCTCTCCGCTACCATTGCAGGCATCAACTAGAGCGGCTCTCCACCTCACGAGGAGCCCCGCGTGCCCCACTGCCGCGGACGCCCCCATAGAGAGTACCATGGGCGCAGCAGACAAACCGGTTGGCATGGTTAATGAGCCCGACATGGTGAGGTTCCTAGCGCCGGAGAATTTGGAGACATGATCTATGACCACTTGCCGGAGCGACGAGCCACAACGGGACCCAAGCCAGCTCCCGCTTCGTCAACCCCGGGATTCTTGGTCCCGGCGCAGCAGCCAAAGTGGACGGAAGCACCCTAAACCTCAACCACGGCCATACGGTTCCCAAGCCCAATAACGTGGACACCCACACCCACAACCGCGGCCACAGACGTGTAGGGTCCAACCCGATGGAGGGGATTGCTGCATCTCTAGCCTGAGCCACCGCCGTACAGCCACGCACACGTTTGCACGGCTCACCTTCCTCTCCTTTGCTTCCACGCCCACACCATCCGGTCGTCCAGGAAGGCATGGAAGTGGACAAGGAGCGAGCGGTGAGCAGGAGCATGGGGGCACCGGCCATAGTCCCCAGTGCGAAGGACAAGACCACCGTTTTCACGGAGTACCCCGCGGTCAAGAGTGTGTCGCAAACCCCGTCACCACCTGCGGAGCAACCACCCAGTGTGGGCTCGGGGACTAGAAGGGCGCCCAGACCAGCCGGAGTATGAGACCCACATCCTTGTGGTCCGGGCCCTAATCACGAAGGACACACTGTTGAAGCACACGCCTCGCATCCGCAAATTGCAGCGGTTTGTTTGAGCACTTTGCGAGCTGTTGATTGAGAGCGATGGAGGGGCCCCAACGTCCGGACCATCAGCCACAATGGCACCAGCGACGACGGAGGTCACATTGCACGTGTCGTGGAACCCCCGTTGTGGTGCAACAAACCAGCCCGGTGTTGGAAGTGCGGGCCGTGTTCGAGTAGGCCCAACACGCTGCCCACCACCCGGGACCACAGTCCCACAGGTTTCCCGTGGGATTGCCACCACAACCCGATGTGGTAATGCAGGGGGAGCCCTTCCCCACGCCTCCGCCAGTAGCAAAGCTCTTGAGTCAGCTGCAGCAGCAACGACCTCATCATGGAGGAGATGGCCATGGACAGGGGTATCAAAACCCATCAATGGGACTACCCCCACAGCCGGCGGACGTCATGAGGGGCAAGCCCTTCCCCATGCTACCACCAACACCTCAAATGCTGGAGCACTTGGGAGTTGCACATGGACATCACATGGCGGTGGAAGGCACAGCATAAAAGGTAAAAAAAATGGCACGAAAAAGCTGGGCATTTTGCAGGGGATTTTTGCAAAGGCTTAGCACTTATGGTCAACAAATGGAACGGTATCGGAAGTTAAACTTAAGAAATCGCCACCAAAATTTCTTCCGAGCTACCCGGGGACGCTTGGTTGGAAGGTCCCTAGAACATTCCAAGCGATATTGGTTACGCTTTGGGTCCCGAACTGGCTGCCAAAGCTTCCAAGCATTTTTCCGAGCAACTTTGAAAACTTCTAGGCGATTTTCAATTGAAATTTGCTACATTGAGAGAGGGCAATGTTGTCCAACCATATACCTGACCTCCGCAAAGCCACATGCAAAAAAGAAAAGAATACTGCACCTGAATTGGAGCAGTGATACATTGTTGGCAACGCTCATGCTGAAAAAATTTGCAATACTTGTCCTTACTTGTCCTTAATTGAAGCTGTGAATGTTGTACTCCCCTTCACTGAGCATATTCACAGGACAAGCATCACTTGACATGGCGTCCACATCCAACACCCGCTCCCCTTGACTATGTACAGCCGTACGCCGGTACTTCTTGGGTTGCGGTTGAGGTTCAGGGCTGTCATGAGATGATGATGCAAAATGTGACCCTGCGTCACTTACTGTAGAGCCGCTAGACACGTACACAGCATCATCCTCAGGATCATCATTCTGCTACTACTCCCACCGTCACTGCTGCTGTTGCGGGTGCCGCTAGTGTTGCCTTTGGGAAACACAAGTTGCTGCTCTGTGTCGCTATCAACAATGGGGACGCGCAACAACTTTGCCTGCCTCATTGGTTGTACGCGCTGGTGGTTGCGTACATCACTTGGACCTTGAAATGAGGCAACACTGTCCTCTGCCGCCAAAGCAGGAACCACAAGAACAGAACTTTGGCCTGAATCCACTGGTCTGTGGATGGGCCCCACATCAGATTTACCTTTGCCCTTTCCCTTGCCCTTGAGATCTGTATGCCGAGCGGCACAAGATTTGAATTTGGACCGGCTCTTCAAAGCCATGGTAGGCCAACTTTGGACAGCTTCCACCTCAAGTGGGACCCATTGACGTATACCACGCTTTGCGCCACAACTCCCACACACACAAACCACATCAAATTCCGGTTTTGCCCTTGGAAAAGTGAATTTAACCAAATTGGTTGCTGGGTGCATATATAACCTGCGGCCGCGTGCTTCTTGACAAGTCATCAAGTGCCAAAACAGGCGCTGGAAGACTGTCTGCCACAGTACATTGGCAGCAACCATGCAAGGCTCGAAAACAAGCTTCTGATGGACAGGGCCCGAATTTTGGTAGTGGGGATGTTCTTTTTCTTACGCAACAACTTTTCATACAGCTCATGCTCCAAACTTTCACTAATACTGGCATCCTGCCTAGTACTAGTCACGGGGGCATATCTTCTGGCCACCCGGAGATCCCGTTCCCCTACCTCACCTGAATATAGCATGGGGGTCCGCGGGTTAAACCAAAATGTTGGACTACCCATGCATACATAGGGTTGCATTGCAAACTTCTTCCGCACATTCCGGAACGATGTGCACAATGTATGTGTACACCAAACCTGTAGCTTGCCATGCTGCAGTTGCCAATGTAGTACAACCGTGGCACAGGTGTACTATGTGGCAGGAGGCAAGAACCAGAGAATCGAAGGGCAATGGGAGGACCATGCCCCCCGCCAGTCCGCCCATCACATTGCAGGCCGCTCAGCCACTAAAGCTGATGCCTGCTTGGAACCTTCCTCGCACGAGGTGCGGGTGCTCCGTGCTATCAGGAGGTAAAGATCCAGGGTGGTATCTCCTAGCAACTTGACCTATTACCTTCAACAACTCATGCTTGTGCGGCCCGGGTACGGTCCGGCCAATAACACCGAGGAGTCTGGAGGCTCCTCCTTTGGTGTTGTGTAATACTGTTGTATAATATAAAACTGTGCCAGGTTGGATACACCTTGGAACTTGTGGGAACCACACTCCTCATTTAGACGCCCCCCCCCTTGTGCAGAAACCTGCGGGAGTTCCGCTGGTGGTCGGGTGACCGGGGCACCAGGGACACAAAATCGCCGCGCGGCTCAGCGGCGCCATGGTACCCCGTGCGGGGCCTGCCACTGTGGAGCAGCACCGTGCGGTGTCATCCAGGGGAGGGGGGGTAAAATGCAGTGCGAACAAGAACTTCCGGAGGGGATATTGGGGCCCATCCCCTGCCTCTCGGCCATGAACTGACATGGCCCTTTTCGTCCCCTGGGTCACGTGCGTGACTCCGACCCATTTTTTGCGGATCGTGCGATCCCCAGCCTGGTCACCCTCACCCGTGACGCCGTGTGGCTAGGGACGGCTCTGAGGTCCGGGCCCTGCCGTGTGGCAGCAACCTAGCACCCGGTGTGCCCTGCCTGGATACCCCCACCCGTGACGCCGTGAGGCTATGGACGGCTCTGGGGCCCAGGCCCTGCCGTGTGGCAGTGGCGAACACTCAGGTGTGCTCCGTGTGGGGAACCTGGGGACAGCTGCGCTGGGCTTGTGTGGTAACGGAGCCTGGGGCTAGTATCAGCTGCAATGAGGTCAAGCGGACATCCTCTACTCGGGCCGGCAGCTGCTGTGGGAACCATTACCAGATGCAGCAGCCTTGGATCTCCAGACCGCGCAGGTAACCGCCGACTAGACCGTTGGCGGGGGGCAGGAGGCCATCGACAGCGCGGTGGCCCGGGTGCCTGTTCGAAGAACTGCTGGGCTGCAAATAGAGACGCTCGTGGACACACCGTGAGTCGCCGTCCATGCTGGCCTTCACGACGTCCACCTTCAACGCCCGTACGGCAGATGCCAAGCGTCTTCATATGCCTCCTCCTCCCCTCCTCGCGCCAGAACCCCAGCCAACAACTGCGCCAACATCCTGGACCCTCCAGCCACTGCCGCGTCACGCACAGTGTGTAATGGCCGCGAGTGCCAGTGCCAGCTAGGCAGCAGGGACCGCCGAGCGAACGGAGTGCCAGTGACGGTGAGACAGGGCCCAGGGCGCGACCTGGGCGTGGTGCCAGCGGTGCACAGCGGTAGCAGTAACTTACACGAGCTTGCAGGGAGTGAGGGGTGGCCAAAGGGCGAAAAACTGTGGGTGTACCCTCCCCCCCCTCAGTGAGTTCCTGTGCCTGTGCCCCTGGTCCTCCTCTGACTGTCCTCAAGAGTCATGCCCCAAGCTTCTCGCCGGGCGTTCGCAGCCCTATCCCCAGCAGAGCGGCACGCCTCTCTTCGCGCAGCGGACACGTGGCCCGTTCTGTCCGTCTCCGAGAATGCCCCTTCCGCGCGGGTATATGTGGTAGCCCGCCATTACGACTCCAACGTCAATGTGAACAACGTTCCCCTGACGCCGCAATCCAGCATCCTCGCCTCGCTGGCGCTGTATTGGGCCGTGGTGGCGGGGAAACTGAAGGAGCTGGACGTGAAGACGTTGCGCACCCACTTTCCGGCCTGCTCGTGGCTGTCGTACCAGGCGTGCGTGCGCTTGCTGCTTGACTACGCTGCGGGGAAGCCGGCTACGGACAGGGATGTTCTGCTCCGTGCGGCCATCTCCCACTGCCGTGAGTTTGGGGACGACTCCCTCCGCAACTTGGCGTTCGAAGACTTGCTTGACGTCCTGGGCTGGGTGACGACGGTGCGCCCCCTGGTCCTGCCCATCTCGTTGGTTCAGCAGCTGACTTTGTGGGCCGTCACACACCGTGGTCTGCAACTGGCGTACCCCTCCATTCTGGTCCAGCAGAACGACAAAGGAGCCAAGTACCCGGGCCCAAGGCCCCTGTCGCTCGCCGGATGGCAGTCCGAGCTCAGCGAGCGCGAGAAGGACGGCACGCTTACTTGCCCGTCCATCCGAGCCGAGTTGCAGGCGCGCGACACCATGCTGCAGGCGGGCCCCAAGGCCCCCCCGGTGGCAGCGGCGTGGGAAGAGTTCGTGGACGCCCCCCCAGCGCACGACCCCGCGAGTATCCATTCTCTGGTGGACAACCTGTCCGTAGTGGCCAATTACCAGGCCGCCACGCTGTCCTCAGCCCTGACGCTGTTGGCACGCCCCTACAGCTTGCCCGCCCGCATCATCACCAACTTGGGGGCCATCTCCACAACGGGGGCGCTGGTATTGGGGGCGAAGTCGGTTTGGGAAGCGTGCCCCCCAGGGTCCCGCCCGCGTATGGCGAGGGACCTCGAGCAGTTCGTCCACAAAGTCACAGACAAATATAACGGACCCGACCTGGAGGCCTAGCAGCGAGCAACACTCGCCACCCTCGGCGACGTGATCGTGCATGCCACCCAGCGCGGCTTCAGCAACTGCGCAGAGGCAGCCGTCGTCGTCGCGTCCGACGAAGCCCTGCCCATGTCCACCTTCAGCGACATGAGTACCGCCGAGGACCCCATCACGTTCCGGAAGGGTATCCTGGCCACCACGCTGGCCCTCAGCCGCGCCTCGCAGCATGACGCCCTGATGGCTGCGGTACAGCGAGCTCTCAAGCCAACTGCGGCGGACGGCCAAACCTGGTTCCTTCAAGACGGGGCCCCGCCCCCGGAGCCCACATCAGCAACCTCCGCGCCTACGTCGGTCCTCCGTCCCCCCCCGCCGCTCCCCGGACTGCCCGCGGCTCCGCCAGTCCAGCCGCACCCAGGATCTAAGCCTCTCCCTGGGCTGCAACCCGCGACAGAGCCACCGGCCATGTTGGTCGTCCGCTTGCAAGGCCTTGGGAAATTGAACCCAACAAAAGCCTCCGCAGCTCTATCCCAGCTCCTCGAGGTGCCCGTCTACGTGACCCCCGCCGACGTGAAGGCAGGGTTTGGCTTCACTGCGATCCCCACCCCTGTCTTCAAGGCCCTTTTCGCGGCTACGTGGACCCGGACCTACATCCACCCCACCGGCTGAGACGCCATCATACAAGGCCGCCGAGACTCCACAGGGGAGCCCTTACGCGCCGACTCCAACGCCCTGTCCGTACCCCCCTCCCTACGACCGGGTGACTCGCCCGACACCCGCGCGTGCAAACGTGCGAAAGTCGAGTCCCCGCATCGGTCGACCACCCGCTCGGCTGCAGCCGCGGGGGTCACCCGCCGTTCACAAGAGCGCTCAGCCCCGACCAACGCGCGTACGTCCACCTTGTGGGGCGGGGAGCGCACCAACTGACTACATCTCCCGCACGTCCTCCCGGTTGGGGGCGCGCCCGACGACGTGGTCTGGGCCCTCGTTGTCGCCCTGGCACCCCGACCCTGGTCTGAGCTCCCCCCAGACCTCCGGGCACTTCGCCGGTGGCCGGCCAGCGCAACCAAAGACCCCCCCGGAGTTGCAGACGTTGTCATCTGCCTGGCATGAGGCACCCTACACGTACCATTCGCCCCACGCGTGCTCGGGTGGCGGTGCGGAGTGTGTGCACACTCGACACTCCTGCAGCCCTACCACCTACCCTCCCCGCCCGGTGATGCGCTCAGCCCTCCCCTTCCTGACCTACACTCCGTACTTGCCCGGACCCCTAGCTCCGCTTGGGCGGCGGCCATAGGCTCCCTGCGCTTGTGGCTCCAGGAGGTGTTGCGCGTGGCGCCCCCCGGGGGCTGCGCCACCCCTCCCATGTGGATTGGGGACGAGTGGATTTTCTGCTGGGACGGCCCTGAGCCGCAGGCCATTCCAGCCAGCCCGCCCCTCTACAGGGTGCCTGTGTTGTATACGCGCTCGGCGCGAGGCACGTGGGTCCTCACCCCTCCCGCCCCGGCTGCTGTGCTGGTGGCCGCCCCAGTCTGCCCGAGCTGTGCGCGTCCTTACCCCCACATCGCAGCCATCGCTGCGTTTGTACCACGGATTGTCCTGCCGCGCGCGTTCTGCGTCCACTTCAAGCGTGCACCTCCCATCATGACGGCCGACGTCGCGGATAGGTGCGTCACAGGCCTCCCTGGCCTACCCTGCTCTAGGGCGCTCGGTCTGACGGACCTATCTTGGGAGCTCCCCTGTGTACCGCTGCCCCCTGCCGAGGTTACGAATCCCCCCTCATGGGCCCGAGAGACTCCTGCCGACCCCACTGCCCCCCAGCAGCCTACCAGCGGAGGAGCGTACACGTTGTACTTCAACAACCTCGGCGGTGCACAACACCATGCGACCACCCTCCCGGAGCCTTTGGAGGCCCTTGACCCGGACTTCGTGGGACTGCAAGAGTGCTTGGACACGACCCGAGCGGGGGCCCTCCTTCCGCGTCGTTATGCCGTTTTGTGCGGCGCGTCCGACGGGCGCGGTGCGGGCCTTCTCGTCGCAGTGCGTCGCTCTCTTCTACCTTTGGAAGGCCCAGGTGCACTGTGTCACGATGGCCACCACTGGCTGGTTGTGCTCTACTACCTCTTTCCCGCTGGCCGCGTGCTGGTCATAAATCTGCACATACGCCCCCACTTGCGAAACAGGGACTGGCTCCACGAAGTCCGCCGGGAGGATGCCTGTGTTCGCCGCGTTGGAGCAGCCCTTTCGCTGATGTTTGGAGATTTTAACTCCACTGGGACACCTGGGACGCCCCTGGCGGCCGCCCTGGCCCTCGCGGAGCCCTCCACCTGTGGCGTCGGGCACTGCCCCCTGGTACGCCCACCAATTTCACCACAGTCGCCGGCCAGCCCCGCCAGACGTCCATGAACCACATCTTCCTCCGTGGACCCGTCCTCCACACCACATACGAAGTGCTGCCCACCCCAAGTTCCCATGTGGGTCTACACGTGACCTTCACCGTCTCCGAGAGTCGCATCGACCCCTACGCCTGGCGTCTGTTCCGGTGGCGCTCCGCTACGGCGGCCGAGTTCCGTCAGTTCCGGGCCGCCCTTTCTGTCGTTTGGGGCTGGCTGGCCCTGGCCCCGACTTCAGCCCCCGCGTAGCTGCGAGCCCTGCACGCCGAGGCCGAGCAGTACATCCCGCGACCCCATCAGCTCTCGGCCAACCTTCGCCGCCTTCGCCACGACCCCCCCCCCTTCGACGGCCGCCAACCTCTCCGCCTTCTTGGACGAGGCTCAAGCAGTAGCTGATGAGCGCATGCCTCGGCAGCGGGCGGCGGAACTCGGGTCCACCTCCCTCAATGGATTCACCCGAGCCTCCATGCGCCTCCCCTGCGCAAAACTGGAGCCAGATAAAGACATCCGGCCCCGACCGGAAATGCGGCTTGCCGAGCGCCGGCAGCGATTGGAGGAGATCACTGCCTAGGCCCACTACGAGACCCAGGACCGCTTTATATCCGTGGACCTAGAACTATACCAGGTGGCCCAGCAACCCTCGCCTTGGGGAGATATCGACTTCGCCTTGTCCCTGCCCCTCCTAGTGCTGCTCAGCCTTCTCCGTGCAGGATATGATCCGGCTTCTGAGGCCAACCGCCGGGCCCATTCTCGCGCACGAGCGCGAGCCCCCCTACTCTCCGTCCCCAAGCTGGCAGCGTATACTGACCGAGGGGGCTCGTTGTCGGCCTCCCTCGACAATGTACCGGCGCGGGCCACGAGACAAGGCACTGGGGGCATCCTCATGGGGGAATACAGCGTGCTCGTGCAGACCGATGCAAGGGTCGACAGCCTGGTCCTCGATGCAGTGCAGCTCAGAATATTTAAGCACAAGGGCCCACGGCACTTGTACGGCTCGTACCGCCCAGTCACCATGGAGTCCGCCATCATCCGCGATTGGACTGGGATTGGCCGTGGACGCCTCAATGAGTCCCTGGAGGTCACTGCAACCCACTCCCCAGACGTCTACAGCTATCGCACACCCGTCCTGCCGCAGTGTTTGTCGCTGGTTTGTCGTGCGGGGGCTGTGGCGGCGTTCCAAAGCACGGGTGAATTGTGGGACGGAGACTGGGATGAAAGTGACGCCTTCCTGAGGGAGCCGCGGACCGCCTGCTCCCCGCTCATGCAGACGCTGCCTGACGTCTGGGACTTTGGAGAGTGGGCAGACCGGGTTTATAGCCGCTTACGGATACACCCCGTAACCAGCCAAGGCCCAGCGCCCCCCTTCTGTACCAGAGAGGGGCGCAACCAGGGGGACTCCTTTGTAGGGGAGGGGTTTCAGGCGACACAGTGCGTCATCAATTCCTGTCTGGCCCACCAGCCCGGTGGCCATCACAGTGCCCAATGCCCATGACCTGTGCGCCCCCCCCTTGCCGTGTGACCGCGCCATGTTTGTGGACGACCGGCACTTTCTCGGGAGCTCCTTGCCGGCAGTCACGTCGGCTGCAGCGGCGTGCGCCTTCTTGTCCACGAGGGTGGGCCGCATCGTCCACCCATCCAAGCTTCAGTTCCACGGGGTACGCCTGATTCCCGGCTGCTTGCACCCCATCCGCACCCACGTGCCGTTCTCCCACGAGCCTTCCTCCGTCCAACCCCGAGCCCCGCTGAAGATCTCTCCTACATGACTTGCCCATGACCGCCAAGATCTCCAAGCTCCTGAAGCTGTCCGGTCAGTCTCCGCGGCGGCCCTCCGCCCCAACCACCACCCCATTCTACAGCTCCGGGCCCTGCATGCCCATGCGTTGACGGCGTGCGACTATGTGTGGCCTGGGGTCCACTTTCCCCGTCTCCAGCTAGCTGCCATATAGGCGTCCGTTGACAAACACTACCGGCGGGTCTACGGCCTCCCCTCCTGGGCCCCCAGGCGTTTCCTCCGCCAGCCGATGTTGGCCAGTGGTCCCCAATCCCCAGACCTGTACGTACGGGCAACCCTCCTGCTGGCCAGCCCCTATTACACAGCCTCCTCGAGCCGCAACGTGCTGGCGGCGTCTGCCGCCAGATACCTTCTGGAGCTCCGAAACGTGGCTGGGTGGGCACCTGAAGGGGCTGTAATGCGCGGCGTGTGGCAGCGGATGGGTGTCGAGTTCGTCCCTCTGCCCGCGCCCGAGGTCAGCCCACTATCCACAATACGGGCAGCTTGTGCGGGCTGGAGTCCCTCGACTTTGTCGTCGTCGCCATCGACGGCGGCCTCCAAGGGAGCCTTCTCAGTTGGGGCCATGCCGTTTGGCACCCCCGCGACGGAGTGTTTTTCGAGGCCTGGTGGGGCCTGCTCGCGTATCGGGCGTCTCCGACGGACGCCGAATGGCTCGCAAAGATCACTGCGATGCTCGTACTGCCGCCGGCGACGCCGCTGGTGTACATGGTCTCCGATGCGAGCGCGGCCCAGCAACTCAACCTGACGCGTGGTCCTGCTCCCTTCTCGATCCTCAACGTGCTGTACCGTCGAGCAGTGATAGGCTGGGGCTTGCGCCCCTTGAAGGAGATCTGGTTGCGCACCGGGCATAACACCAACAGCCAGGCGATCCTGACACAGCTCGATCGCCGAGCACACGACCTCGCTTGTCGCGGACGTCACGAAGCTCAAGTCTACGCGGCGCCCTGGCTACGGCTGCTGCACGGCCGGGTGGCCGCCTACTGGCCCGGGCAGATCGTTCTTGACGTCTCCGCCTTCGAGTCCATGGGGGACGACTACGTCCGAGCTGTGGGGCTGCCGCCGCTCCGAGCGCCGCCGTCGCTGCCCACCTACGCCACGTTTGTGGCGGGATTCCTGGCGAGGTCGGTACCCCTCGTTGCTTTGCGGCGCATCTACCTGCTGCGCCTATTGGGCCGCCGTCACCCGCCTTCGACCTTTGTGGCGCAGAGCTGCCCGTTCTGCGACGCCGTGGTTACGGATCTGGTGCTGTACCTACGTGCAGCGTGCTGGCACTATGTGGGCTATCTAGTGTCAGTCTTGGGGGCCTTGTGCTGGCACGATTGCTTCCGGCAGTGCGTGCTTGGGCCAGACGGGCACCAGCGTATTGGGCAGCGGTGCCCACTGGTGTCCTCGGCCTGTGGACCCCCCTGCACCCAGGTGTGGACAGCCCCCCGGGGCAGCACACCCTGGTGTCCATGGCTGCAGAAGTTTATGGCGCCGCTGACGACGGCACTGCTTTGGTTGCCGAGCTACTGGGTGCACTAAGCCGCCTGGTGCTGCAACTAAGCCATTTGCTGTTGCGAGCGACGGCCGTCGATAAGGCAGTCTGCACGGGCATTCTGGCCCGCCGCGATGTGCTGACGTGCAGGCAGCCTCCTTTGCTGGGGGTCGTTGTACGTGTGCTGCCCCGTTGGGAGCTGGCACCAGGGACCCAATCGGCCCTGCCCCTGACCCCTCCGCACTGTCCAGGCCCCGATGGCGGCTGCCTGGTGGTGGTCGCCCTGTCGGCCGAAGACACTACCTTTATGTGGCGTGCGCTGCAGCTACACCTTCCGTCTGTTTGGCTCTTACATCTCGCCTCGGCGCCAGCCCTGCGTGCGCAGTGGCAGGCGGACCTATATGCCCATCAGCTCGGCCCGGATGCAGTGCTGCTCTGGGAACCGGGCACCCCCGTCGAGTACTGGAGGTTGTAGCAGTCTGTGGCGTGCGCCGCAACTGCGACTTCCAGCTGTATTGCGCATGCATCCTGCCCAGCACCAGCCCTGTGTACGCAGCGGCTCAACCCAAGCCGACGGCTGTTGCTTTTGTGGCGTGCGCTGCAGCTGCAACTTCAACTTGTTTACACATGCATCCTTCCCTGCACCAGCTTTGCGTGCGCAGAGGTCAGCAGGCCTACAAGCGCGCTGGATCAGCCCGGGCCGGTGGCAGTTGCTTCTGTGCCGTGCACTGCGGCTGCGACTTCTGCCTCTTTTGCGCGTCCATCCCGACCTCCCAACGCCCTGCGTGTGCAGCGGCGGGCAGGCTTGTCGACTAGCCGGCACAGTCTGGGAGTTGTACTGCTCAGTGGACCCAGCACCCGTGCAGGGAACAATTGCCTGAAGCTGTCCCGGCCGCGAGTGCAGTGCCTGTCGTGCATGCAGTGCTGAGACCCGGGATGTGCCACCGCCACAACGCCGTGCGGCGGCCCGACCAGCCCGGAACGTCGCCCCCCACGGGGAGGGGGCCTTGTGGCTCCCGACCTCGGTGGCGGGGAAGCCGGGGGGGTGGGGCGGGGGTGTGGGCGGGGGAGGAGGAGACGAGAGCGACGCGATGGGCGTTGCGCCCACCGCGGTGTGGCGCCGTCGAGCCCGGCCCGGCTGGGGTAGCCGTATCCGGTGCATCCGGTGGAATCGGTTCCGGGCACAGCAGACACCAGACACCAGACACCAGACACCTTGTGCACAAACAGCGTGGCGACCCCATGTTTATTGACCCAGGGACATGCCATGCAGGCTCCGTTGAAAGCACAGACTTCAGGAATTAATAGTGGTCGCAGAGACGCTCATCTGCCTCTTCGGCAAATGTGTGCTCTGTGCTATCTTTGGGGTCAAGGCCAACTATACAAAGATTCCTATACTGTATGCCGTAACTTGTTTCATGCTTGGAGGGAGTTGTCTTGCCAACGGCTTCCCTGCTGGCTGAGACCGTTATTTCAAACTTTTTATGCATGAGCATTGCCAACAACATATCTTTGGGTGAAATGGCACATTGCTTAGATGTGACGGTATCTAGAAAAAATTTTAACATTTGAGCTAAATTGTCTCCGACAGCTTATGCCTCAGACATAGTGCCGCCAAGGCATGTTGAAAACGGGACTGCATGTCCCCGGGTTCGGGTAATTCCACATTGACGGGGTTAGTATCAATCATCTTTGCCTCAAACTCAAAACTTCCTCCGTCGTGGGGGGCCCTTGGGGTCCTAGGGGCCCGAAGAGGATGCACTGCCCTAGCTGGCATTGGACATGTCTATTGCGAATGCCGGATCAGAGAGTGCAACGTCACACAAGAGCACATGGTGCAGGCAGGTGCAACCGACACAATGGACACGAATCTTGTTCTGAAATATTTGTCAGTACCGGGAAGGGCACGCAAAGCACGTGAAAGCAAAGAAAGAAGGAAAACCCCCGAATGCCTCCTCGAGCCGGGGAGTAGCTCGAGGCACGGATCTTCAGTCGTCTTAGCGGATCCGGCCGAGTGTTATCTGGAATAGGATACAAACAACTATAGAGTGTGCAACTGACAATGGACACGAATCTCGTTGACAAGGATTTGTAAGTGTCGGGAATGGCACGCAAAGCACATGAAAGCAAAGAAAGAAGGAATGCCCCTGAATACCTCCTTCTCGAGCCGCGGAATAGTTCGTGGCAGGGATCTTCAGTCGTCTTGCCAGAATCGGCCCAGTGTTATCTGGCATAGGAAACGGAAATCTATAGAGTGTGCAATTGACAAAACGCACAAATCTTGTTCACAAATATTTGTAAGTACGGAAAATGGCACGCAAAGCACGTGAAAGCAAAGAAAGAAGGAAAGCCCCTGAATGCCTCCTTCTCGAGCCGGGGAGTAGCTCGAAGCAGGGATCTTCACTCGTCTTGCCGGATTCGGCCTAGTGTTCTCTAGCATTGGGAATGGACATCCACAGAGTGTGCATTTGATAGTGGACACTGGACACAAATCTTGGTAACAAATATTGTTCATGGACCAACTTGCAGGCAAAGCAAGTACCAAGCATCCTACGAAAGTTCCAATAGGTTTAGGCTCCACATATGCCACCAGACTTTCTTCTGAGCGTTCCATGGAATCTCGGCTAGAAGGTCCCTAGAACATTCCAAGCGATATTGGTTGCGTGTGGGGGGTCGAGCTGGCTGCCAAAACTTCCGAGCGGTTTTCGGGGGGACGTACCCAGCCATATCTACAATGGGGGAAGTGACCCCACCGAAGCATATCGCACAAACCTGACCGGGTATCCCCCAGAATTGCCCCCGCTGATGGAAGAATATTGCTCTCTCTTGCAATGTTCTATGCTAGGCACCAGTGGTACGTGTGTCACCCTGGGCAATCACAAGACCCATGCCGGGACCATCGTTAAGGACACCACGGCCCACGTGTGGATGATCCTCGTGTAGACTTTAACTTCCCACCGCCGTCTGGTGGGCATGGGATGCCCACCGGATGCCCATCGGATGACACGGAACACCACACAACCCAGCCTCGGGGGCAAGTACCCGTGGTCCCCATGTTTGGGTACAGCATGTTGGGACCATCGGATCCCACTGAGGGTCCGCCCGTGGCTTGGAGTCCGAACCACCATACACCGACGCCATTGCCCGTTTTACGTTCTGGACCCACATTGGTGCCGGTGCTAGTGCCCGGAGAGCAGCCGGCCCTCGAGGGACCGCCACCCGTGTAAAGTGAAGCGGACGTGACCGCCAACGCACTGCAAGTGGGGTGATTCACGGGTGGCGGATAGTCTTTGGGGGGGAGCAGGTCGTGCCATAGCCACCCCCGCCATGTTGCACAACGGGCTGGCCGAACCCCAGATGGCAAGAGTCATGGGGAACATCCCAATGGCAAAACATTCCGAAAACCCAGCAGACCTAGGCAAGTTGGAGCGTACGGAGAAGAAGCATGTAGGCGATAGCAAGCTGGGATCAGTGAGTCTCAACGTGAGAGCCTTTGCTTCCCAATGCACCCACACTCTTTGCCGGTCAACGCCAAGAAGGAGCTAGAGGACGGGGTGGAGGATGGCGCCATCACAACGTGGACATAGACGTGGGGCGTGTTCCGCAAGGGAGAAGTCACGGACGTGCCGCACCATGCCAAGCACCGATTTCAGGTTGTGACGCTCCAAATTGCAGGGGGTCACATCCGAGTGGCCGATTGGCAGCATTTCCGCATGAATACCTCCATCTGAGACGCTATGTGGAGGACCGGACGGAAGACGCTAAAGCGGCCTAGGTCTACGACAAGTGGCCCTGGAAGTGGAAGGAAAACATCCACACTGAGGAGCACAAGCGAGGCCGCAGCCGCACGGTGGTCAAGATCATGCTCCCTAAGCATGCAAGTCTGACTCTGCTACAGCCCTTGGTACCTGTATGAAGAGTACTATTGTTCATAATTCGTTTTTCATAAATGAACGATCCATACATGAACATATGAATCATGCGTACTTTTTTTATAGCCGCGTTGTCCACATTTTTGTTATGTCTTACCCTGATTCCGGCTTCACTGGACCAAAAACGACGTTTGTCCAGCTCATTGGTGCCACAAGTCTTCGGAGGAGCAAGTGTTCCGACCTGTTGGCCCAATCGATGTCATCGTCCCCCCTCATCCGGGCCTGTTTCTCGGTGGCAACGGACGACGCTCCCCTCCTGGCGGTCCACAAAGCAAGGTGAAGACCATCCATACATATGTGGAGGCCCTGTTTCCCGCACCATATCTGATAGGGCTCCTTTTGGAGTTGGGTGCACCCCAGTCCGACTTCCGTGTGCTGTCTTAGTAAATGACTTGCCAGGGCGACGCCTACACCGCGCACACTGGGCTACCCTTCCAACGGCCCGTCCCCACACGGAACCCATTTGAAGCAACTTGGAAGTCATTGACCGCTCTGCTTGTGTTGTCCCCCCTGGTGGAATATGTGGACCCCCCGTCGTCGGGTCGCCGTTGGCCCCTACGGTGGTGGACACAATACGTGCAATTTCGGCTAGCCCTGTGCCAGTCCGTTAACTGGGCGCGTCCCCTTGACTTTGTTGTGCGGGGTGACGGATACTGGTGCGCCGGTGGGAGTTGGTCGGAGCTATCGATTGGTCTATTAAACCATGGAGTAAAGGCGAGAACCCCCCTTCCTATGGGTTGTCGGGATGGCCGTCACGGGGGACAAAGATATGATTGCCCTATGCCAAACTGATGCTCCGGTGCTGTAGGTTTGTAGTCTGCATTTTCGTGTTCATACCTTTTCCATATGTCGCCCGTTCATAAATAGAGAATACCATTCATAAAACGCCGCGCTGCCCATTTATGAACTGTGAACACGTTTTATGAACACAAATTATGAACAGGTTTCATGAACACACGTCCCGCACTCCATTATTGACTGCACAAAGTTGGACTAGTGCAATAGATGGGTGCCAGTGGCAGTCCTCCTTGGGAGGGACCAACCGTGGCTGCGGCAGCTGCTGGGCATCAGCGTGGCTCCCCGAGTGCGGAGTATTTCCCATGAGGCCTTGCGAGACAATACGGCCAAGCGGTGCAATGGCATCGCCGTGCGGAGGACAACCGAGTCCGACGCCACCAACCATCATCCGTATCGGGTGACCGGCAAAAGTTTGGATGTGGCAGGATGCAACGCCAAGCCGCTGCTGGTCGTAGCCAGAACCACACACCTCAGCGGGTGGGGAGTAATAGTGCAGCAACGTTACGTCAAAGGTTACCCTTGGTACACGTTTGAAGATAAAGGTTGCGGCGAGAACATTCCAAATGGGAACACTTTTGGTCCGGAACATTTCCTACGGGAGCACCACCAGAACAAGCAGTAGGGACCAAATAACCTTATGTATCGCAATAATTTCCGAACGTTGCAAATGATTTTTTCCGTCCTTTTCTTGCGTGCTGAGCGTGTTCAGGGCTTGTATATGTCGTTACGGCCTGGCTCACATGTTGTGTGGGATTAGGGTCAACTTCCACTAGGTGCATGCATTTTAAACTTTTGACACCCGCCTTCAACACTGCTTGTATTCTTGGTGCAAACTCATAGTTCCATGAATCTCCAAGGGTGAGATTTGGGTTTTCCCGTTTCACTTGTGTATGGTTGTTGTGCCTCGTGCTTCTTTTTACTAGTTGCTGTCACAACAAATGCTATGTAGGTTCAAAGGTAGCTTCCCCCGGGAGTATGCACTTCAAAATGTTGGCATCTGTGTTTAATCTATATAGATCACCGTGCCTATGAAACACACACAATCCATAATTTCCAAAAAGTGCAAATGACGCTTCCCATCTATTTCTTGCGTGTTTAGCGTGTTAGCAGCTTGTTTCTGTCATTCAGGCCTTGCTTGAATGTTGTGTGGGGCTAGGGCCAACCCCCACTACGTGCATGCATTCTAAACTTTTGTCACCCATCTTTGTTAGTGGCTATTTTTGCTTGTCCACATCAATACTTCCACGATTTATCCAGGGTTGGGACATATGCTTCTTTTCCGCTAGTGTGTCCCGTTGCCGTGCCTAGTGTGTTTTTTTTTTGCTATTTGCGTCCCTATGCGCATATTGCTTGGGATACGCTAATCTCCAGTACGGCTATGGTCAATTGTGCTCCACGGTGGCAATTGTTCTTGGTTTGTATGAACGTATCCTGCTCCTAAACTTCATTCCTTCCATGTTTTTGCCCTTTGAATGCTCCTACAGCCAACTTTTGTTGTTAGGTGCTTGTACACCTGTTGTTGGGGCTAGAGGTTGCCCCGACTACATGAATGGGTTTCACACTTTTGGCAACCTTTGTTCCGGTTGAATTCGAGTAAATTGTTCCGGCAATGTTCCGTTGGCGTTCAAGCCAATTGTTTGAACAACCGCCAAAACATGTTGGTTCCAACAAACTGCAAATTTTCTTTTGTAGTAAAACCAACAAGCCCCCGCCCCTCTCGTGCTTTGCGGCAGTGTGGTTGCTGTGTTGGTGCATTGGTAAGGGGGTACCATAGTCAGTTGGTTGGTCAGTGTGTTGCTCGGCTACCCAAGTTTGGCTCCCCCCCGCGCACACGCCACACATACAAAGACGTTGATGACGGCAACTCCACACACCCATCCCCTCCCATAGGCATTCCTCCTTCCTCCTTCCTCTATCCTCCCCTTCCCCTAGCAGTTAACGTTAGAGAGGGTATGCCCTTTTCTTTTTGCAGGCTGTTCATATCTGTTATGTGTGTTTCCTTCGTTGCATACCACAAGTATGAAGAGTACTTAAACCGCGTGCAGGTATGCTAACCTTCACCTTCGTGCTGTGTGCTGGTGTGTGTGGTGGGTGTGCAGGTGGATCAGTGGATGGTGCTCTATTGTGCAATGATGTGTTGCTTGTGTTGTGTTGCAGCGTGTTGTGTTGCTAGTGCAACGCAATGTTGTGTGATGTAGGTAGTGGGCGGTGGGCGGTGGTATATGGTTGGTGGTCTGTGGTCTGTGGTCTCTGGCCTGTGGACTTTGGTCAGTGGTTGGTGGTCTGTGGTCTTCTGGAGTCTGTGGTCTTTGGTCTGTGGTCCATGGTCTATGGCTGGTGGTCTGTGGTCTGTGGTCTGTGGTCTGTCGTCTGTGGTTTGTGGTCTATGCTTGGTGGTCTCTGGTAAGTGGCTTGTGGTTGGTGGTCTGTGGTTGGTAACCGGAAAAATGATTGTTCCGGCGACGTTCCGGTAACTTTTTTTGGTGGCGTTCTAGCGGCGTTCCGGCGGCCACTAGAACGCCCCGGGAACGTCGCCGGAACAACTTGCCGGAACGTCGCCCGAAGAAAGTGTTGGCGGGACACACGGACAATATCCAACACACCATCAACCCGAGACGACCAACCATAGACCACAGACTACAGACCACAGACCTCAAACCACCAACCACAGAACACCAGCCACAGAGCAATACTCCACAGGCCACATACCACAGACCACAGACCACAAACCACCAACAACAAACCGCAAAACATAGACCACCAGCCACAGACCGCACACCACACACCACACACCACCAGCTAGAGACCACAAACATAGGCCACTAACCACTGACGGCTGACCACCATCCATAGACCACCCGCCACAGACCGCACACCACACACCACACACCACCAGCTAAAGACCACAAACATAGGCCACTAGCCACTGACGGCTGACCACCATCCATAGACAACCGGCCACAGACCACAGACCAGCTACCAGAGATCACGGAGCACATACCATAGACCACTGATGGCTTACCACCAACCACAGATAACCAACCACAGGCCACCAACCACATACCACCATCCACAGACCACCAACCACAAACCACCAACCACCGACCACCGACCACGGACCAGACATCACAGACCACCAACAACAGACCACCAACCACAGACCACAGACCACCAGCTAGAGACCACAAACCACAGGCCACTGACCACTTACCACCGACCACCATCCATAGACAACCGGCCGAAGATCACAGACCGCTATCAAAGATCGCAAAGGAAATACCATTGACTAATGACCAATGACCACCAACATCAGACCACCACCCACAGACCACTGACCACGGATCAAAGACCACCAACCACAGACCACTGACCACCAACCACAGACCACGGACCACCAACGACAGACCATAGACCACCAACCACAGACCACCAGCCACGGACCATAGACCAACGACCCCAGACCACAGCCCACAGACCACGGACCACGGACCACCAACCACAAACCACAGCCCCATGGCCACAGACCATAGACCACTGACGACTGACCACTGACAACAAACCCCCAACCACAAACCACAGTCCACAGACCACCAACCACATAACACCAACCACGATCGCAGACCACTTTCCTGCTAGTAATAAGGGCCACTGGGGCGAGAAAAGCTGTTTGGCATCCTCCCCGAGAACTTGTTCCGGCGGCGTTCTCATGACTTGTTCTGGCGACATTGCAATCTAGAACACAAAAAATGCTAGAAATTTGCCAGAACGTCGCTGGAACAAGTGATCTCAACGTTGCCGGAACAACCAAAAAACCTGTGTACCACCAACCACAAACCACCGTCCACAGACCACAGACCACATACCACAGACCACAGACCACAGACCACCAACCATTGACCGAAAACCAAAGACCACACCCCACAGCCCACAGCCCACAGCCCAAAGCCCACAGCCCACAGCCCACATCCCACAGCCCACAGCCCACCGCCCACAGCCCACATCACACAACACTGCGTGGCACTAGTAACACAACACAACAACACACTCCCACACACCACAGCACAACGGAACACAACCATCACATCGTTGTAGAATAGAGCACGGCATAGCCACCCTAGCCCTTCAGAGCACACTCAGGAAGCACGGCGTGCGCAGGGGGGGGGGGGGGGCTGCTGAGGGAGATTGATTTTGGCAAGAAAAAGGACACACACAGACACTCACACACATAAACACATAGCTCAGAACCAAAAACATCACAATACGCCAACCAACCAATCCACCGATCCACCTCCACACCTACGAAACACACCAGCACACAGCAGGAAGGTGAAGGTCAAAATACGTGCAAACGGTTGGAGTACTCTTCATACTTGTTGTATGCAACGAAGGAAACAGACATAACACATATAAAGAGCCTGCAAAAAGAAAAGGGCATACCCTCCCTAACCTTAACCGCTAGAGGAAGGGGGGGATACAGGAAGGAGGAAGGACGGACGAGTATGGGGGGGGGGTTGGGTGTGTGGAGGTGCCTTCATCATCGTCTTTGTGTGTGTGTGTATGTAAGGGGATGGGGGGGTGCACCCACAGCTAACAGGGATAAAGGTCTGGGGGTAGGGGAGCACCGTAACGGTGCGGTGATTAGAGATTGAGAAGGGGGGGGGGGGGTAGTGGGGCCGGTGGGAAACGTTCCATGGGTAGGGGTTCAGGGTGACGGTGTGGTGGTTAGAGATTGAGAAGGGGGGACTAGTGAGGCCGGTGGGAAACGTTCCATGGTGCTCTTTAGCCCCATGAGGAACAAAGACTACTGGGCGAAGGAAACGCAAAGAGACCAACCTCATGCGCCCTCGCGGGCACCTTGACCTACAACGTATGTTCCGCTTACCCTTTATCCGCCCTTCCATCTTTGTGTCCCTTGCGTGTTCCAGTAACTTGTTTTGGCGGTGTTCTCATGGTGTTCCGGACAAAAATTGTGTTTGAATGCAAATTTTTTTCGCACGACAACACGGAGTACGACAAATCTGAAGGTGCCAGCGGGGTACCCCTAGGCTTGCAAACAACATATTTTCATAGCATGAGTGGGTGTGCTTGTGTACCCTTTGCGAATAGCCGTTAAGGGAACTTTTGAATGAGAGAGCGAATATGGGTACCCAAAACAACTATTTTGTCCGAAAAAGGCCTTTTTCAATGGGTTGGAATGGAGGATATGGTTTCAAAAAGTCTAAATTAATAAAATACAGGTCCCTGCGAGAAAAAACCACCCCTTTTCCATACACTGCGTGGCCATGGTGGCCGTTTAATGCCCTATTCGTATTGTGCCGTTCGCCTGTGTCTGCTGCGACACTTGCGAATGCGAATTTGGGACAAATTCGCGCGAAGTTCGCGCGAATTTGTCCCAAATTCGCGTACACGTATGCACTCAGAATAACACGCACGTCCACTTTGCCGGCCATGAACTGTCCAAACGTACTATGCTCATTGTTTGCGCTGGGTGCGGCGTCTGAAACGTTGCGTAAGGGTATGTACATGGTTGAATTCACTATGTGCCCTCTTGCGGGCCCGCCTAGCCAATTGTTGTACGGTCACTAGGCCTTGCCCACGCATGGACCTCTTTGTGACGCCCCACCCCTCCGCACGGAGGCGGTCGTCTATGGTGTGGTTGTCAACGACAACCTGCACACCTAGCCGCTCACGCAGAAGCCTTAGGCCCCCGCTGTTGCGCAACATGCGCTTGAGCCTACGGTGGCTACCTTCCATGGTGAAGCATGAAAATTGGGAGAGATTTCTCCATTGGCTGGCAAAAAAATACATGTGGTCAATCCACAAATGTGACCACAACAGCTTAGGCCATTCCAAGAGTAAGTGGGCTTTGCCCATTGCTATGCTAGAGCCACGTAACCTTCCTAGGTCTGCCCCAGACAGGCAAGATGTCCGCCATGCATATATACACATCTTGGCAAAATTGTCCCACCACTGCCTACAAACATCCCCCCATGGTTTTCCCCCCACCCGCTTGTTGTTCATTCCCCCCTCTTCGAGGCACACGGCAATGAGTGCCTCCCACCTCCAGGTGCACATGAGTTGCACAGCCGCGGCAAACTCTAGCCTAACGTTTCCCTTTGCGCTGGCTGTGTCATTGCCCTTTGCCATCCTACCCTTTGTTACCGTCTTGGCTGCCATGCGGGCAACATCTAGGATCGGTTGGAAAAAATTGCGGGCGACGACCGCTGCGGACTTGCCAGTGGCAGCCGACACCGCATCCCTCATGCCGGAAATACCACAAATAGTTACCCGCAGCACCCCATGCAACCCGTAATCGGGAATGCGACGTTTGGCTGGGATGTGTCTATATATGGCTCCCATGGGGAGCACAACCTCCCACCACCCGTCAATGGTGGCTTCCAAGCCAAAATTGGCAAGGCAGTTTGGCCTATTGCGGCCGCAAACCCAACAAACCATGGCTCGTGGAGCCTCGGCTTTAAAATTTTTACAATTGGCCATTAAAATTTGTGCCTTGCCATCGGCACAGAGGAAGAAAAGTGTTTCCCGGTCGGCACCGGAAGTGTCTTGGAAGACAACCTTACTAGCATCCGGCAACTGTTGGTCGAAGTCAACCTCTTGAGCAGCCGCGTACAAGGTCGACCACTCCTCACTACCCCCCAATAGCCACCAACTTGCTAGTTGATCGGGGCTACGGGTACCCCCGAGGGTGCAATGCACGAAGGACGCCTCGTGCCGCAACGTGGCGTCCACTGCTAGTGGCATCCAATGCAGCCTTGGATTGCCCGGTTGTTGGACGTGGGCGGGTTCAACCGGTCGGCAACGGTACAAGTGTTGCAACCGCGCCGGTAACGGGCAAAAGGCTCCGTATAGCTCCGTGTCATCCCCCGTCTTGGCTACAAACCCCTCCGATGCGGGCTGCGCAAGCTGCTGCATGGTGACCCACACGTCCTCCCATGGTACTCCCTCCACTAAATGGGGAGTGAGGTACTGCGCCTCCGTCCTGGACAGGTGCAGCGATCGGATGCGCCACACCGCTGCGACGGTCTTCTCCCACATGGATGGTGCAGTGGGTAGAGCACCACTCCCCCCCCCCCCGTCTACTGGCGTGAGGACAATGTGCCCCGTGTCCGGTAGGTGCCTCACCAGGGACTCGGCTCCTAGTTCCCCCGATACAACTTCTTGCAGTGTCCTCAACCGGCGGGCCCGGTGCTGCCTGGACTTGACATGGGCAAAGGCCTTCTTCCCCTTGTCGCCACTCCCACGTCCCATGACAAAAAACACTGACAATAGGCAAAAGGCAATGCATGTTGATTATGAAAGTCAAGAAAGTCAGACATAGTCAGCCCTATTGGCATCCACCGCACAACAAAAAATTTGTACAACACATTTGTACACCCCATCGTTAGGAACCACTATTAAACAAAAATGCTGTACAAATTCGCGCAAAGTTTGCGCGAAGTTCGCGCGAAGTTCCCGCGAATCTCGCAAAAAATCCCAGGACAGTGGTCGGCGGTGTCGGTCGCGCATTTGCAAGGAATCACGCGAAGTCCGCGCGAAGTTCGCAGCATGTTCAGGCCCCGGTGTAATTTACAAGGGTTAAAAAGGGCCGTTCGCAGGGTGACACTACTGGCTTGCAGTGCCAATGGAGCTCCCAGAGCCCTGGGCCTCGGCGGGCGCGGGGGGCAGGAGGGCAGGGCTAGTGGCGGCCTCCACCAGGGCGTCCCCCGGGTAACGCTTCTCAACAGCCTCATGGCTGTGCAAGGCAGTCTTATACCCTGGCACCACCAACTCGAAGGACAGCCCCCCCCCCTCCTTCTGGCCAAGCAGCGGGCGCGCGGTGGCGGCCACTGCTGAGAGCTCCCCCCTCACCTTCTCTGCCAGGGACTTCCAGGCCTGGCTCCCCGCCATGAGGTACTTCACCCCGTCGCTAACCCCCCCCCATGCCGTTGCCCCCCCCCCCCCCTCCGCTCGCCCCACCTCCTGCTGCTGCCCCGGCTTGGGCTTGGGTTTGCGGGCCTGCGCCCGCAGCACGTCCCGCTCCCGCTCCACTGCCGTTGCCCGCCGCTCCGCCTCCTGCGCCCGCTGCTCCGCCTCTTGGAGCTTGCCCCGCAAAAGCAGAACCTCCCCCTCCGCCGCCACCGCCCGCTTTTGCGACTCGGGCATGGCCCCCGCCTGCGCCGCCACCCACGCGTCCACGTGCGCTGCCGGCGGGGGTTGGCAGCCGAGGGCTGGCCCCCCGACTTGGCGGGCAGTTTGGGGGCCTTGCGGGGCCGGCCCACCTTGCCCTTGGACCCGCCGCTCCTGGAGCTCCGCATGGAGGAGGCCTCGTCCCCCTCCCCCTCCCCCCCGCCCTCCCCCTCCCCCTCCTCCGCATCCACGTCCACCACTCCCCCCGCCTCCCCCAAATGCCGCCGCTGCTCCTCCTTTGCCCGGGAGACCATTTAGAGCCACGCGTAGCTCATGCGCTCCTCCACCCGGTCCCCCCATCCCCTCACCCCCGTCACCGCCAACGCCCCCAACCGCCTCAGCTGCCCCACCGGCACCCCTGTACCCTTCGTGAACCGGCCGTTTGAATCCGAGGTTCACGGTACCGTGAATTTCACCCAATTTTGCTGTGTTTTGCTCGTAACTTGGTGCTATCGTGTGCTTTTGTCGTGCTACCTTCGCCCAAAGTAAGATCCAACAAATAGGTGCAATTTAGAGGTTTAAAGTCCCCGCATGGTTTAACACATTTGGTGAGATTCGCGTGAATGTGAAATTCACGCACCTAAATTCACGCAGAAATTCACGCTAGATTAACAAATTCACGAGAATGTGAAATTCGCACGAATTTCGTACAAATTTCGTACGAAATTCGTACGAATTTCGTACGAATTTACCCTCCTTTCCACTCTTTCGCTTTGTTACAGCTCTCAAAGCCCTCGCGTTCTTCTCTTTTAACAATGTCCCAGCAGACCATGTCTCAACCCGCAAGCCTGTCCTCGCGCCCCGACCCCGCAGCCGACACCCTCGCCCACTACCAAGCCCTCCCCGTTGCCCACCATCAATTGGAGGAGGCAACGTACGAGTCGGAGGCACTGGGGGTGGATGACATCGTGGGCTGGGCAGCCTCCCTCGACCCCTCCCCCCATGTCATCCACATCGACATGTGCAGCCCCACCCGCAACAGCTACCTCGGGGGGAGGGGATGGGCCACAACCCTGTGGAGGGAACTGCGCCGCCAACTCCCCACCCTCAAATTTCTCCATCTAACCCCTCTCCCCTCCAGTGTTGACCAGCTCCTCAACTCGATGAGGAAAAACCCTGTGGGGAAGCCTAAGGACGCCCACGTCCAGGTGTACCCCACCACTAACCTCGTCCACACACCCCCCCACTGCGATATGGTGTGCCTGCAGGATCTTGCTGCAGGTGCACCAGCAGACCACTCTTTTTTCCCCTTTTCTTGGCATCTTGCCAACCCCCGGTGGTGGGATGATTTGGGCATCGCCCCTTTCCATCCCACCATCCCCCCCCAGGTGCACGTCCCCGACGTCACCCACCCCACCTTCTATAGCACAACTTCTTTGCAATGGTACCGTGGTGCCTCATGCGCACCCCCCTTCATTTCAAGTGAGCCCCCAATCCGCACCGAACCCCTTCCCGACCCCCCTCATGGAGTGACGGGCAGCCCTAACCCCGCCCTTGACAGGGTTGGCCCCTCTCAGCCGCCCCTCAACTTTGTTGATGGGAACGGCTACATTGTGCTTCGGGGGCTTGTGCAGGCACGGGATTGTGAGGTGGGGTGGAACAAGGTGATGAAGGCGTGGGGCAGCGGCGACGAAAAAGTCCTCGCAAAGAATTTTGAGCTCCTTTTCAACGCCGCGCGGAGTGAGGAGCAGGCCAAGGATCCTGCGCTCCCCCGCTGGTGGCAAAGCAAGAGCACCTTGGGGTCGGGGGTGGGGGGGCCTCTCTTCAAGAAGTTCCACCCCCACCTCACCGAAGGTGTCCCTGGGGTTGGGGACCTCCACCCAATGACGCCGGGCAGCGTCATTGTGGCCAGTGTGGGGAGTGGGCCGCAGCTCCCCCACACCGACGTGGCCACCCACCCCGAGGTCCCCCCCCCCCACGACGGGGAGGTGGGGGACTGCCACCTGAGTAGCTTCCTCTGCTTGTCAGAGGACTACCAGGTGGCGGTGCAGGCGGGGACGGCCCTGGGGGAGGCAGGGGAGGCGCGCTGGGACACCGTTGAGCCGCATCGGGGGGACATGCTGCTGATGGTGGCCACCAGCCGCCATCATGGATTGCCTGCCCTCCCCGACTCCAAGGATGGGCTGCAGGGGGCTCTTTTTAACTTGTGGACCCCCGACCCCCGACACAAACACCACCAGACCAACACCACACACTTGGACGCCACCCCCCCCAAGGAGGCCCTGGACGTTGCTGGGGATTTGTCCAGCTGGGACCTCCCCAGCGTGGACCCGGTGTTGTGGGTGGGGAAGGGGGCGGTTGGGAGGGTGGGGTTGTGGGAGGGGGAGGCTGCCCAGGCCCTCTTCGCCGACCCCCCCCAGACGGTCCCGGCAGGCCCCCACACCTGCCCCTTCCACCCCACCTTCATCTCCCGGTCGGCCCCGGCCTCCGACCTCGCCGTCATCGAGGTCGGCGAGCAGTGCATGTTGTTCTTCGTGGGCAGCGTGCACCAGCTGAAGGTCGCCAAGGGGGACAATGTCGATGCGGAGTCGGAGATCCACTTCGCCTTGTCCGGCATTGCCCCCCCGGATCGGCCGACCACGCTGTGGCACCTGGTGAACAGGGTCCCAGCGTGGCGGTCGCCGAAGTGCGCGAGGACCGGGGCATGGAGCATCACCTGCCCATGTGAGTGCAAGGTGTGCTTGCTTGTGTGTTTGCTTTGTGTATTGGCAAATTGGACGAAATTCACGTGAAATTCGTACGAAAGTTCGTACGAAATTCGTACGAATTTCGTACGAATTTCAAGTGAAAAAGTTTGTGTGAATTTTCTGGAAATGTGAAATTCGTACGAAATTCGTACGAATTTCGTACGAATTTCGTACGAATTTCTGTGAATTTCGTCCAATTTGCTCCTTTTGCTCTTGCATTGCCTCGTGTCCACTCCCCCTTTCTCAATTTGTGCCTGGCACACCTCCCCACATCTGCATGCAGGTCCCGTTCACCGCTCCGTCGCCGGATATTCGGCACCACACCAAGCGCAAGTACAAGCCCCGGCCCCGATTGCCCGAGGAGCACGCCGAGCCCGCCGAAGGCCCCGGTGGCGACCGGCCCGCAGGCACCGGCGGTGGACGGGCACCAAGCGAGGCCGGCAGTGTGCGCAGTGAGGGGTCGCAGCGTTCTCGACGTTCGGGAGGCAGCGAGGCCAGCACCGCCAGGGGGCATGTGCGCGCGAGGTGGTGGTGCCCCAGCCGTCCCGCGACGAGTTGGGCGACGCCCACAACGACCCCCCCCTGGACCGGGTCACCCTGGCCGCCAGGCAGCCGGATCCGGCCTGGACCCAACAGGTGCCGCCCGGGGCCGATGGGCGGCAGCGGGATCTCAGTGCCGTGTGGGACATGGTGTTGGAGTCGCGGGGGGTGCAGGGCACCCTCCGCGTCTCCTTCCCCTGCCCCATTGTGGTCCGGGGGGGGGCCAACCTGCCTGCGGGGCAGTACCTGGTGGGCATGTTTGCCTACCGGCTTGTGAGTGGGCACTGGCGGGTGCAGACGGGGGTGGCGCGGACTGGGGAGGCGGGGATGGTGACGACGGCTGGGGTTTTTGGGCTGAATGTGCTCACGGGTTGGGAGCAGCGGAGGCCGGAGTGGGTGGACGTGGCATGGCTTGCCATGCGCGTCCATGTGGGGAGGCAGCGGAAGATGGGGGTGGTGGTTGACGTCATTGACGTCGAGGAGGACGAACCCCCCCCCACGCGCAAGCGGAAAGGGCGCCACGAAGGGGACACGCCCCCCCCCCCCCAAAGCCCCGCGTACGGCCACCCCGGCGGAGCGGGCAGTGCGGGCGGCGCACGCGGAGCCGGTGGGGGGGCGAGGGCAGAGGGGGGTGGTGCAGGAGTGGGTGGACTAGCAGCGGGCGGGAGCGTGGGAGGCACGCGCCATCAGCGCGGAGGCCGCCAACCGCGACCTCGAGCCCCGTCTGTCCAGGGCCAACGAGGACAGGCGGGACTGCGAGTCGCGGTTCGCGGACGTCACCAAGGAGCTTGACCGGCTGGCCACCAAGGTGAAGACTCTTGAGCGCGACGTGGCGACGTTGCGCAGGGCAAAGCCAGCGGCACAGCCACCAGAGGCAGTGGAGAGGGCTGAGGGTGCCGAGGCCCCCGCCCCCCCAGGTGACAAGGGGGGGGCCAGTGCTGCCGGTGTCCGGTACCTCCTGCCCGGCGCACGGGCGTGGCATGCCCAGGCCCAGGCATGCGCCGGCCAGATGTCCGCAGTGTCCACCGGCCTGCGGATGGCAATGTTGGGCAGTGGCCAGCAGGTCGATGTGGACAGCGTGGCCCCTGACGCCCCCAAGGTGACTGCCGCAATGGAGGAAGTGCGCCGGCAGTACCCCCCCCACCGCCTCACGTCGGCGGCCATGGACCCCTCCTTTGTGGAGGCGGTGGCGGAGCAGAGCTCCCAGGGCTCCGCTATCCGGAGCTCTGCTCCCGGGGGGGGGGGGTGCGTAGGTACCCTCCGGAGCACCTGTCCTTTCTAACCACGACGAATGTTATCCTGCCCCCCCCCCCCCCAAGCATGGGCAGTTTGACCGATATGTGGGGTACTCCCCCCCCACTGTGCGAAATTTTCTGCAGCACTGTTTGTACATTAATTGGGGTACGGTGTGCCCCCTGACCAGTTTGCGATTTTTTCTGCGGAACTGTTTGTATTTTATTTGGGGTATGCTATGCCCCCTGACGTGTTACACTGCTGGCTGAGTGACAGCCGGAATGACAGCCACTGGACTGGGTGTGTGATAACCCATGAGCACCATCCTGAGCTTGCTTTGTGAGGGTCAACGAGGGCAGAAGGATGAGGCTTTGGCAGAAATTCTGTGACAGTCATGTGAAATTCGCACGAAATTCGTACGAAATTCGTACGAATTTCGTACGAATTTCGTGCGAATTTATGTGAATTTCTTCAAATTGCATGCGAATCACAGTAGAGAGAGTTGTGTGCGGGAGGGGGATGGTAGAAACTTTGCGATGACTGCCTGCCCATTCAACAATTCTTGTATCTCACACCATGCCACGGCCCAAGGAGCCATTCCATCTGCTAGCGGATCGTACACGACGGCGGCGCCTACAAGAGCTCCAGGAGGTTGTTACCAAGGAGTTTGCAGCACCCTACACCGTCAAGTACCTGCCCGACACGGGGCAAATAGTGCTTACCCCCGAAACAAGAATTGTAGCCACCGTCCAGCCCGAGCCCACCCAGGAGGAGAGCTTGATCATGGCCGTCTGGAGGATCCGGTCATTACACCTCTCTAGGACGGAGTCCCGGTAGCTAGTGGGGAGCATGACGTACGGTGTGGTATGGGACCAGGTGTACGGCATGCTTCGGCAGCTAGCGTTGCCGGAGTCCCGGGCGTTCACTGCCTATACGGGTGACGACACGGCCATCAATGGTGCGGCTTGCTACCTACCTGATCGCATCGGCCACCTATTCAAGTGTCGACCACCCCCACCCTCGGCGATCATGCAGCCCGGGGACCGACGGCTGCATTGGTTGCCTATTGCGGTGGACGGTACATCGAGGCATGAGGCCTCGTACGTCCATTGCACGCTTGGTGGCAGCGCCGGCCCCAACCAACTATCTAGTTGGTGGCTACTAGGGGGCAGTGAAAAGTGGGAGACCCTCTACGCGGCCTCCCAGGAAATTGATTTTGATGATGAGTTGCGCAAGGCCACAACCGTAAGTTTTAAGGATACGGCAGGGAACGATTGGCAGTCCCTTTTTTTTCTGTGTGCAGATGGTAAAGCACAGGTGCTCATGGCGGGCTGCCAAAACTGGAAGGCAGAATCCCCTGGTGCCACTGTGTGTTGGGTCTGCATGCGTAACCGTGCTCTGTGCCTTGCTACCTTTGGCACAGCAAGTGCGATAGACAGCAACTGGGAACCAGCCGTTCCCATAAATGCTATATATAGGACCATTACGAGTGATAGGCGAGTGCCTGATTATGGCCTCCATGGGGTCCTTCGTGTCCTGTTGTGTGCAGTCAACGGGACACGGGACCTAGTTGTACAATTGACAGGGAAGGCACCGGCCACTGTGGCACGCACCATGCTGCAACCGGTTCTAGATGAGGCACGGCTTGCTGCACGAACTTGCACCCGTGCCGCATTAAATAATGACAAGGCAAACAGCAAGGGGAAGGTGAGGATGGAGTGTGCTGCTGCCATCCATTTCATGCGGAATAGGGGTTGGGAGAAGATAATAGATGCTTGCCTAGAGCAGCCTAGTGTGCGGCAGCATCAAGTAGGGGGAAAAAGTTGGGAGTCGGTGTGCAAAACGTGGTGGGAGAATTTTGCAAGCATGTGTGTATACGCGTGGCGTTCCGCATGGTTCTCCGGGGCCGACTTGGGGCGTCTCCGGAACCATAGCATAGCCATGGGCGCTGCCCACAATGAGCTCCAGTGGGGCAAACTTCTGTGGACGCATCTTTGGATCGACCACATGTATTATTTTGCAAAGAAGTGGAGAATCTTGTCAAAGTTCTCCTGCTTTGCCATGGAGGGAAGTCACCGGAGGCTGAAGCGCATGTTGCGCAACAGCGGGGGCCTAAGCCTCCTCCGGGGGAGACTAGGGGTGCAAGTGGTTGTGGACAACCACACCATTGACGATAGCCTTTGGTTGCATGGGTGGGATGCGACCAAAAAGGCTCAACATGGGCAAGGGCCCACAAGTGTACAAACGTATGCAAGCCGCACAAGAAGACGGCTTCTAACCGACATGCAGCACCTTCAGACTCTACAGCGGCGGTTCCGGTGCCGCAAGAGACGGACATGAGATGACCTTACGAACCCAGACCATTGTTGCCTGTGACCGGGGTGCATGCTGGGGGGCTTACTAGGGGTGTGAGGACAAATCAGGGGGTGCACACGGGTAACATTTGTGTAAAATCACGTGAATTCACGTGAAATTCGTACGAAATTGGTACGAAATTCGTGCGAATTTCGTACGAATTCACGTGAATTCACGGCTGTGAATCGGCTACAGGCTTGCCGGGTTCCGGCACCTCTCGTTTTGGGCACGGTGCGGACATGATGGATGCTTTTGGGGCGGGACTTTCATTGGATGATGCGTAACAAAGCTAGGGGAGGAATTTTGGCCCCTCAAAGCCCTTGAAATGAACCAAGAATATGGCATTTTCCCCCAAAAACCTCAAAATTTGGGTAAATTCACGTGAAATTCACGCAATTATTCAAACGGCCATTTAACGGCCGTTGATGAAGGGTACACCCGCCCTACTCTGCACGCAACCATCCATCCTCCAATGCCCTCCACGCAGCCGGTATGCGTAGAGGGCAATAACCTTCTCCCCCTCCTTCCAACCTCCCCCAGGGTTGGGGTGGGTGATGGCGCAGGGGAAGGAAATTTTGAGGGGCGGCTCCCGCGCTCCTGCGTCTCCACCTCGATCTCCCACGTCGTCGCCACGAACTCCACCCTTGCCCGCTTCCGTCCCGGGAGGTCCAGCTACCATGCGAACGGGGGCCGGGTCCGCAGCATGGAGAGGGTGGTGATGGGGGGGACGTCCGCGGGTAGGCCGTGGCACCGGTTCCTGCCACCGGGTTTGCGACGACCACGGGGTCCCGGCCCGGGGCTGGAGGGGGGGCCGCGGGAACGGCCGGCTCGATGTCGGCGGGCGGGGCGCCGGCCGTACTCGAGGGCACGTCGAAGGACACATGGCCGCCCGTGCCCGTGCCCGTGCCCGTGCCCGTGCCCGTGCCCGTGCCCGGCAGTGCAGGGGCACGGGTGTGCCCGGCCAGGCGGAATCGCTTCTGAGCGGCCACGGCCGCTCGGGGGTGGGGCAGCCAGCAGTACCATGCCTCCTGAGAAGGAGATGAAATGGAAAATGAATGAAATGTAAATATTCACGTGAAATTCGCGCGAAGTTCGCGCGAACTTCGCGAGAAATTCCCAAATGAGCATATTCGAATGCGAAGCACACAGTTGCGAAGTTCGCGCGAACTTCGCGCGAACTTCGGGCGACTTTCGCGCGAATACGGGGTAGAAAACAATGCACACCTCACATTCACGCGGGCAGGTCACAGTCCAGGTCCCCTTCTTGGACTCCTTCGCCTGCTTCCACTCCAGCACAGCGTGCAGCAGCCGCCAGGCAGGGGCCGGGCGCGTGGGGGGCAGTGTAGCCCCAAGTGCCCACGTCACCTCCGCGCCCCCGTCCAACGAGTCCACCTTCACCACCTCCATCTCGTACGCCCCGTTCCACCGGAGGATTTCCCCCTCGCGCACGGTGACGGGGGAGATGCCGTGCGCGGAGCGGGAGAGGAACGGGGGATGGTGTGTGCACACAGGGGGGCCTGGCTGCACCTCGGGGGGGCTAAAGATGTCGTCCACTACGTCCTGGTTGGCTAGCCCCACCCGAGCCTCCAATCCAACACCCAACAGCAACTGTTGCCCGAACGTGGGCACGTCCTCCGCCAGGCCCCCCCGTTCCAGCAGGCCGAGGCATTCCTTGAGCTCCGGGGGGGTGGGGGGGTCCAGATGTGTCGTATTCGGCTTAATCCCCGAATGACGCCGATCGTGGGTCCACTGCGTAAACAGTGCCCTGTGCATTTTTTCCCCGGGGGGAGAGGGGAGCCCGTGGTGCCGGGCAGTGCTGACCATGACGAGGACCCCCCCCCAAATTTTTTCCACCTTCCCGGAGGTGGTCGTGCAGTCCTCCGCGAGAAAAATATACTGTGGACGGTGTAGCCGAGGCCGTCCACGAAGTTGACGGCCATCGGAGGGGCTGGGCGGTGAGCCTTCACGGAGGGGTTAGCGGTGGCATACGAGGGGGGGTCCTGCAGGGGTGCCGTGCGCAAGGGGGGCTCGGGCGTAATGAAGGGGGGGGGGTCCGCGATTCCCCGATACCAACCAAGCCCGTTCATCCTATGGAGAGTGGGCACAGTGATATCGGGGATGTGGTGGAGAGGGGGCACAGTCGGGTGGCTGGGCAAGATGCCCATATCGTCCCACCACTAGGCCTGCACTCCCTGCCACCGAAAAGGAAGGTTAGAATGGTTAGCCTGCGGCTCACCGGCGGGAAAATAGTTATTGATGGCAATCATGTCCATCCTCATGGGGCAGTGAACGAGGCCAGTGGTGGGGTAGATGGCACAAAGGCTTGGGCTTGCCCACGGTGTGCATGGCCATGATTCCTAAAAGGCTCTCCACCGTGTCGCGGGCGGGAATGAGCCGGACGGCCCGCAACCCCGGGAGGGCCACCTGCAACTCCCGGTAAAGAAGAGTGGCCCAACCTTTTTTCCCCAACCATCCCGCCCTTTCGGGGGTGTGCATGTCCACATGGATCACGTGGGGGGGCATGGCCAACCCTTTCGCCCACCCCACCACCTCCTCCACTGCCAGGCCACCCATGTACGTGGCCTCCTCCAACGTGCCGGCGCGAAGGGCGAGGCCCTCGTAGTGGCCCGGGGTACCGTCGGCCGGGTCGGGGAGGGAGAGGGTCCCAATCTCGGACATGGGGATCGCCTGCTGGCTGGACATGGTCACAGAAAAAGCGAAAGCTAGTGAGGGCTGAATAAAAGGCGCGAAAAGCAAGGGATATTCGCGCGAAGTTCGCGCGAAGTTCGCGCCAATGTGAAGGCACGTATGAATGCTAATTTAGTGGCGAATTTAGGTTGCAAATGCGAACGCGAATTCGAATTTTATTTGCAAATTTAAGCTACATTATGACATATTCAAGCCACAAATTGCGCGGTACGAATTTTTATGAATTTTAGGCGAAGTAAGCAGCGCAAACGGGCACAAAGTTAGGGCACAACAGGCAAAACGGGCTGAAAATCAGCAAAGTGAGCGCACTCATTCAAAAGTTCCGTTCACAGTGGGTACATTGTTGAGGGGTAAATCAACTTCGAACTTTTTTTGTTTAGGCCGTTTTTGTTGCAACACTGGAACCATTTGGCCGGAACAAGCTTTGCGTTCAAGCGTGTGCCAAGGGTAGGGACCACCACTCCCAAACCTGCCGGACAACAATTGCTTCCGGTTCCACTGCACTCTGACCTGTACGCCCACCCCTAGAACCATGCCCATTGTACCCCTTCTTCAAAATGTAAATTGCTGCTTTCCACAACGCCCCCCGACACGGCAGCCAATCCCGGCCCGCATGCATCCGCGCAATCAAGCATGGTATCACAATCCTCTTCGAGGAAAAATAAATAGAGCGACCTCGACTCCCCGCGGCAGTCTTCCCGAAACGCCGCAGCAACATGTTGACAGAAGGGCGTGGCACAACCGGAAGCGGCGAGTAGCAAGTGCGTAGCAATGTTGAAAGACCCACAAGCGGTTGCTACGTGGGGTCCTGTTCGGCGTATGCAAGTAGAGGCGCAGTTTGTCTGCAGGCCTGAAATAGGATGTGGGCCTCCTCCCCATCCGGTGCATTGTGTGCCCCGAACCACACCCCACACCAGTTCCGGGACAGAATTTTATGTACCTTCCCTGCAACCTCTGGGGGATGATTTCCCACGTTGGCCTCCAAGAAGGCCACAGAAAGCCGTCCCATTGCCATGCAACAGCGCAAAATGCACAAAATTACCCACCCCCGCTTCCCCCTGTTGGGGGCGGACCTCGTCCCACCTCTCCTCCGTGGCCTCCCCCAACGCCGTTCCCGCCTGGATGTTGAGGCGGTACTGGGGGGAGAGGGCCACGAAGGTGGAGATGTGGCAGCTAGAGGGGTGGCGGTCAGGGGGGGGAGCATGTCGGGGGCGGTGGAGACATCCGTGTGCGGGAGCTGGTCCCCCGACTCAGCACCCGATACGATGACCGAACACGGCATCTCAAACAAGTCCTCGAACAGATCGGGGACACGGTCCTGCATGGAGTTAATAAACTTTTTAATAAGGGCACCAGCCAGCCCCCCGGTTTTGGAGGGCTTGGACTAGTACCGCTGAGGAATGGTGGGGTCCTTCCTCTGTTCCTCCACCGGTTTCACATTGAACACCGGGTCAAAGTGTCAGCACCAACCCCCAACCACCATCCACCCAAGGGCCCTCTGTGGCCCTCAGTTGTATTACTCTTCGGCCATCCATGGACGTTGCCGCACTGAGGACGCTCCTGAAAGAGAATCAAAAGGCAACCCTCGCCCTGGTGGTTTGCTGTCTGCTGTTTTTTGCGTTCATATTGCGTTGAAAATGGGCGTAAATAAAACCCAAACTGCCGTCATAAATATTTTGGGAACTGATTTATCAAGCGATGAATTATGAACCGCTTTTATGAACGATTTACCGACAGCTTCTGCCACGTCCTCAAGAGCAGCAGCTGGCAGCCCAAGCTCCAACTGCAACTCAAGCCCAAGCTTCACCCCCACATCCACCTCAAGGTCCTCCTCCCCCTCAAGCCCCGACTCAAGCCCACTCCTCTGGGCATCCCCCCGCCACTCACCCCGCATCCCCAACCGCCGGCAACTCCTCCAGCAACGAGTGGTCGGACTCGTCGGCCCACGAGAGGAAGAGGAGGAGGAAGGAGGAGAAGAAGGAGGAGAAGAAGAGGAAGGAGGAGAAGAAGACGTGCACCCTTCGAGAACCGGTCGTTTGAATGCGGGGCTTGCGGAGGCGCAAATTTGGCAACTTTTTCCTCCGTTTTACGCGTAAGTTGGTGCCATCGTGTGTGTTTCTCGTGCTATCTTCGCCAAAACGGTTATACAATAAATGTGTACAACTTTAAGGTTTTAACGAACCGCCTGTTTCCACATATTCGGTGTTGCTGGGTCCGACCTTGTGAGAATTCACGTTGATTTGCACAAGATTCACTCCAAATTCAAGGTGGTGAATCTCGTACCAAACTTGTATGAAATTCGTATGAATTTGTCCCAGTTGCACTTTCGCTTTCCTACTCAGCTCTCATCGCCTTTCGTTTTTTGATAATGTCGCAAACGCCTTCGCAACTAGCGTCCCTGCAGTCCAAGCTTGATGTTGCTGCCGACACCTTGGCGCGGTATGAAGCCCTGCCGGTCACCCATCACCACATGGGGGAGGCGAACTACGGCTGTGGGGCGCTGGCCGTCAAAGAAGTTGTGGCCCAGGCAGCATCCTTGGACCCCGCCCCCGAGGTGATTCACATTGATTAGCGCCGCCCCTCGCGCAACCCTTACCTTGGGGGGAAGGCCCGGTTAACGGAGTTGTGGTGGGAACTGCGCTTCCGGGTTCCCTCCCTTCGTTTTTTGCACCTTGTCCGCACCCCCGCCACCATGGAACAAATGTTGAATGCAATGCGTACCAACCGGGTGCGAAGACCAAAGACGCCCACGGCCAGGTCTAGCCCACCACTAACCTAGTGCATACCCCCCCCCATTGTGACATGGTGTGCTCTCACGACATGTGTACTGGTTCCCCACCTGAGCTTTTCTTTTTCCCCTTCTCCTAGCACCTTGCCAACCCCCGGTGGTGGGAGGATTTCGGCATCGCCCCTTTCCATCCTACCGTCCAACCAAAGGTTCATATCCCGGACATCACCTGACCCACTTTCTACACCACCAGTACTCTGCAATGATTCCGCGGATCATGCTGTGCCCCCCCTCCCTTATTTCAAGCGAGCCACCCCTCCGCATCGAACCCCTTCTTGACCCCCCTTGGGTTGACATGCGTTTCCCCCGATGACCCCAATAGGGTCGGCCCCTCGCGGCCCCCCATCAACTTTGTTGATGGGAACGGCTACATCGTGCTTTGGGGGGTGGTGGATGCGAACGATTGTGAGGTCGGGTGGGCGAAGGTTATGAAGGCATGGGGAGTGGGGATGAGAAGGTGCTGAACAAAAGTTTTGAGACAAGTAAAGCACCGGCCACTCTGGCACACACCATGGTGCAGTCAATTTTAGATGAGGCACGGCTTGATGCACCCGTGTCTCATGAAATGGTGAGAAGGCAAACAGCAAGGGGAAGGTAAGGATGGAGTGTGTTGCGGGCATCCATTTCATGCAGAACAGGGATGGGAAAAGGTAATTGATGCTTGCCTACAACACACCGGTGTGAGGGAGCATCAAGAAGTAGGGGGAAGTTGGGAGTGGGTGTGCAATATGTGGTGGGAGAATTTTGCAAGCACGTGTGTGTTTGCTTGGCGTTGGGCATGGTTCTCCGGAGCCGACTCGGGGCGGCTCCGGAGAGATAGCATGGCCATGGGCACTGCCCACAAGTGGGGCAAGTGGGGCAAACTTTCGTGGACGCATCTTTGGATCAACCACATGCATTTTTTTGCAAAGACGCGGAGAGTCTTGGCAAAGTTCTGCTCCCTTGCCATGGAGGGGAGTCGCCGGAGGCTGTAGCGCATGTGGCAAAACAGCGGGGGCCTAGGCCTCCTCCAGGGGAGACTAGGGGTGCAAGTGCTTGTGGACCACCACACCATTGATGATAGCCTGTCGGCGCATGGATCGGATGCGACCAAAAGGACACAACATGGCCAAGGGCCCATCAGTGTACAAAGGTACGTGAGCCGTACAAGAAGGAGGCTGCTGACCAACATGCAGCACCTTGAGACCCTACAGCGGCGGACCCGATATCGCAAGAGACGGTTGTGAGAATACAACCCAACTGCGAACCATTGTTGCCTCTGCCTAGGGGGCATGCAAGGGTGCATTGGGGGGTGTACTCTGGGTGTTAGGGCAAATGGGGGGGTGGACAAGGCTGAAATTTGGATGACTTTGTATGAATTCGCGCGAAATTCGCACGAATTTCGTACGAAGTTCGTGCAAATTGGTATGAAGTCATGCCTATGGATCGGTTATGAGCTTCCTGAGTTTTGCCACTTTTCGTTTTGGACGTCGTTAGGGCGTCGTGGATGCTTTTGGGTCGGGACTTTCCCTTGATGATGGATAATGAAGGTGGGGCATGCATTTTACCCCCTCAACTCCCGCAAAAACAACCAAAAATGTGGCGTTTTCCTCAAAAAACCTCCAAATTCGGGTAAATTTGCGGGAAATCCAATGGTCCATTCATACGACCGCTTATCCCCCGTTCACGAAGGGTACACGCAGGAGCAGAAGAAGAAGAAGGAGTAAGCGGGGGGGAGGGGGATGAAAGAGGATGAGCCTGAGGATGAGATCCAGGAGGTGAAGGCCGAGATGGAGAAGGTGGCAGTGGAGGACGCAAGGGGTGGGGGGCTTTTGGTTGTGACCCTGTGGTTGAGGGGGGAGGCCGGCCATGCACAGGACTTGAGCCACGCCAACGAGCGCAGTGTGCTAATCCTCGTTTGGGTGTAGGTAGCGCCGGACAGTGGGTACTCCCCCGATGCCCCCCTTTTCTTGTTCCCTGACGTGGCGTATGTCACCCTGCGCTGGGCCTTTCACCGTCTTTTGCGGCACCGGATCCGGAGCAAGTGTGCGTGGGGGGGTCCGGCGGTGAACCGGGGGGGGCATGGACATGGAAACCCACACCGGGAAAACTTCTATCCCCCATCCCCGAACCAATTGGAGCCGGGGACTTGACGCAAAGTTAAGTTTTTACGGGCCCGCGTGGTGCCCACATGCGTGGGGCTCATTGGTAAGTGACTCCTCCAATGGGAGTAAAAAGGGTAGGTGAACCTGCGGCGCTCGGGGCACGAATTGGAGCGCATCCCATAGTGGGAATCTATTTTCGGGCGGGTGTAGGATCCTAGGTAAAGGTAAAGGTAAAGTGCTCGGGCGCGCTCCGAACTCCAGCGTATCGGTGATCCCTACCTGCCCCTTGCAGCATCCCTTCCGGCTCGCGGGGTCACAGACACCCTAGCGCCTAGGACACTGCGTTCCGCCCCCACCGGGAATCAAACCGAGCACCTCTAGTTCAGGCGTCATGTGCATGACCGTTGAACTACGCGACCTTCTCGTGTAGGATCCTAGGCAGGAGGCCAAGTAGGAGGGGGTCGGTCAGGGCCTCACCATCACCCGCCCCATCAAATTCCTTGGCCGGGCAGCCCTGGCCACAAGAAGCACCACGGCCCCTCCGGGCGCCCCACGGCACCACATAACCTGTGAAAAATGCGCAAAATAAAATTGTGTCACTGCGATTTTGGCAACTGAACGTTTTGCATGCAATTGTTCGCAATACGTGCAATTTTTGCCAAAGGTTGCATGCTGCCCCAAAATTTTCACCGTCCGCATCAAATTGAAATTGAACCTCCCTAGCGGGTGGGGCGGGCAATGGTTTCCGCGCCCGCATTACGACCGACGAAGGACATTTCCAAACGCTCTGTGCATGGCTATATTGAAGTTTGCGCAAGTTGTCCCCATTTTTGCGGCTCTCCCACAAAATCGCCGCAGCAATCAGCTCAAATTCTTTGGGGGGGGGGGGTGGATGATCGGGCGTCGCAGACGATGTGGCTAAGGCGGCGGCCGGGTTGCACTTGAACTTCCCAGTCCGGCCCTAGGAGTGCCCTCAGGGAGGCCTGAAGGTCACCGAGTCTCCTGCACTGGGCGTTGTACATACGGAGACATTCCCAGGGCCGCATAGTCAAAAAATAACAACTACAGATGTGGTGAGCACAAACATGATGCCCTGTTCAGCCGGCCGTGGGAACCAACGGAGAATATACAACGTTATACACTTAGTTCAAAATTGGCGCGCGCGGGGCGTCACGAGTTGGCGCGCGCCGTGTCGGGACTTGGCGTGCGGTAACTCCGGACGCGGCGCGCGCCAACTGCGGAGGTGGCTCGCCAAGTCTTGCATTGACTTGTCCAAGGCGTTAAAAGTGCATTATATACCCTACTTCCGAGTCCGCTTGGGGGCCTTCTCCTGCGACCCGTAGGCAGACTCTGAGCCCTCCTTTTGGCTGCCTTCAAAAACCCCCTCCCGGGGGGCCTCTTAGCGGGGTCAAGCAAGGCAACAACAGGGTATTTGTCAAGGGTTTGCTGCATTTCTTCGACAGTTTCTGCCTTCCCGCCTAGGGTGACTGCCACATGGCAGCACGTGTTGAGTGCACTATGCATCTCGACGGCAACACCCAGCAAATACACACTAAACTCACTCACGCCCCCCATAGCTGCAACTCCACGGGCGCCACCACCACCAGAGGTGTGCTGTGCCTGACGCAGTGCCCTTTCCAACTGCTCGGTCCTCCTGTCCCAATACTTCTCCCTCCTCCCCCACGCAAGTCTCTCAGACTTGAGAGTGGGTTGCATATCCTCCCCAGGAAAACTTGCGGACCCAGAGAACTTGCCCGAGTGGGCTGAAGAATTCTCCGGATTCCTTTTGTTGACAAGCCCCGCCAACGGTGATGTGGGGACCAAATGCTCCCTACTGAAGCGCTGTTGTAAAAGGAGGTACCTTCGAAGATAGGTACAGATGACCATCCGTTCTTGCTACACCCGGGGTCAGGTGCTGCTAAGGTTTGAGAAGGCCTATCTCTTCTTCTCAACATCCATTTGAGTTTCCCAAAGCTTGACATTGGCCTTCGGACGGAAAACTTCCGCCGCTTCCGATACACTCCGCTCTGCCAGACCCTCAACAACCTTGCCCTGCTTGCCCTGGTTGCCCTAACGCGGGGGGCGCTTCCCAAGGCCAATCCACTTAGACATCCTATCGCGACCCTTACTCTCACACGAAGCCTCCGACGCACGGCCACCCGCCTTGAGGGTCTTCGTGCCCTCGAGAATTTTGCAGTAACGCAAACCGAAGGCATCGGACGCGGCGGCCAACTCCGGTGCCCCCCTGGGGCCCGCACATCAGGCCACTCCGCCTATTTCCAGCGCTGCAATTGACCAAGTTGGTCAACATGGCACAAAATCAGGCGGTGGTGGGTGCAGGGGTGTTGCACTTGGATGAAAGGCACGGCACCCCCCTCAAATGGCATCGGGCACAACTGCCCAAAAAGGGCAAGTGACCACCATGGCCTCCTCGGCCCCTCGTCGCATCACCTGCGACTGGTAGAGCTTGGCGACCAATTTGCCTTCATCGTCCTCAAGTTCCACCACTGTATCCTCCCGGCTGATCAGCCTCGAGAACTTGGCCTCCCCCTCCAAGTTCTCGTCGAAGGTTTCCAGCCCCGGTACCTCCGGGACCACCTAGTCCACCTTGTCCCGTTGGCGACCGCGGAGAGGCCGGCCCGCTTGACACAGCCCGTACATCGTTCAACAATCCACTGGGGGCCACGACCGGCACGGCCTTAGTCTCCATCGCAACGTTGATGTACCGGATCCTCATCTGAGAAGGAAAAAAGGGGGTATGGGAAGTGTTGCGATTAGGTGGCACACGCTTGGAAGCAAGGTGACGTGGATTATGGGAAACGATGTTCCAGGGCGTGGTGTGGAACCCCCCCATTTTTTTAGGCTTCTTAATATGGTAGGAAGCCGGACTTTCACATGTTACATGGGTGCCCTATGATGCAACAATGTGCCTTGTATGTCAGCCTTGCTAAATATCGCCCGTTTTGCATTTTGTGTGTTTGGGTCTTTTTGTGATCTAACTAGTTAGGACGGGGTTAGTGCACTAGTTATCGCGGGGGTTGTCGCGCGATAACCTAGTTATCTCGGGGGTTATATCGGGGGTTATCGCGTGAGAACTGGTTATCGCGTGAGGTTATCGCGGAGGTTATCGCATTTCGTTTGCTCTTTACGCATGCGGAAGAAGCATCGTGCACCAAAGCACATGTAGGTATATATCATGTGATGTGCAATATGCGTAAGTGTGTATATTAGGTATATATAACATGGGGAAGTGGATCACATTTGACATTTCGGATGGGACATCAAACAAGGTTGCTTCTGGTGGTCTTCTGCTTTGCTCATATGGTGCTCTTTTGTGTGTACAATGTGTTTGGGGGTTGCAGGGTCATGAGTAAATGCAAGGGGGAGGGGTAGGTGATGAGAATGGTGGCATGGGTGGGAGGCAGAAAGTCCCCGTATACTCCAAGTATACGGCCGTATACTTCTGAGTATACGGCCGTATACTCCGAAGTATACGGCAAGAATAGTTCTCCAATACCTCGAGTATACTGACAAATACCTCAAAAAGTGTAAATTGCCATGCATAGGGGTGGGTGTGCGGAATTGTCTTTCTGGTTTTTTGACCCCCACCCCCCCTATTTTGAGGGTGCTAAACTCATTTTTTCACATCCCATGGGCCCACGGAACGACTAGGTACATGTTACAAAATGGCCATTTTGGGGGGGTATTCTTGGTATGCCAGGTTATGCTCACCATATTGTTCCACGTTCCTCCTCTTGGTCTTAGACCTCCCCTTGGGGTTCTTCGCCTTGGCGGACCCCAAGGATTTACGATGGGTGGCACCTCGGTGAGGCGCCATGTGGCAAGTCGTTTGGAGAAGGGTGTGGATTTTGGACTCATCGTCCATAAGTCACCCTTCATGGCTGAAGACAAAGACCCCCTGGTCCTCAAAAACTACATCTTTGAGTTCTTGGAGGTCAATCCAGAGGTTGCTGGATTTTTGATCTAGCTGCATGCGGAGCATGTGGTGGTAGTGGTGGAGCACGTCACATCCCACGGCAAGAAGGGTGTGGGGACAAAGACGACCCTCTATGTGGGTCAAGAGGAGGAGGAGGAGGAGGACCAAGTTGAGGAGGTTGGGGAGGAGGAGGTGGTCGGGGGTCGAAGGAGGGAGGACAAGACCGACCACCCGCTCATGATTAGTGTGCAAAAAGTAAGAATCAGACCTGGTAAGGTGAAGGGAACGACCCACGGTTGGTTTCCCCAACCCCTCACCTAGAACACTCGCCGGGTCTATACTGAGGATCAAGAAACCAAGCTCCCTATTCACGCCCTTTGCGCCATAAGGCAGTGGGAGCGTGAGTGGTATCGGGGATCCAAACCTAACATTTTTCGGGGCAGGGGGTGATTCTTTTGCCTATTGGGGCCACACCTCCCCTTATTGGAAAGGCGGTACAAGTGGTTGAGGCAAAGCCCATGGGGGCCTTTCATAGGGATCCAGAAGATCTTGTGGTTTACACTTCATGGGGGACTTGTTGGTCGAGATCCACTAATTCAAGCATGATGTTTTGAGTCACATGCAGCTCGAGAGTCGTTTGAAAGACCTTGGGAGGGTGCCTGTCACAGAGAAGGCACCCCTTTTGAATGAGAACCCCCCCATTGTGGGAAGGCCGAGGGTTCCAGGGGGCCGCCGCACCATTTCTGGTGACTATGGTGGACGCACCCACCACAAGCACAACCCCCATAAATTGCACAATATGCCCGTCCTCAAAAGGGTTGCAGATCATGCTCTCTACACAGCGAAGAAGAGGGTGGGGGTTGGGAGGGTTCTATGTCCATTGGAGCTCCACGGGGTTAGACATGGCCGAAATCTCATGCTATGACCGCACCCCGCATCACGTGCATCGCGATGCCCCCCCTTATACGCCTATACACTATGTGTGAGGGCACTTTCATTGTTAATTCTTTGATTATGCTTACGCATAATCATGAAGCCGAGGATGGGTCATATTTTCTTTTGGTCCCTTCAAGTACTTCTGGGTTCCCGAAAACTTTGGTGGAGAGGGCTATGCCTTTCAAAAGGTCCACCAAATTTTTTTGGATGCCCTGGATGTCCACCGGTGGTCGGGGATTCCAAAGGCCTCACCCACCGGTGTGGCCAATCCCCGACTCGTGGGGTTGTTTGCCATTGAGCTAACCCAAGGCTCCCACCTCAGGTTCGCCACCCTCGATGTCACCTAGGCCATCAAGCAGACACACAGGGGGCCGCGTGAAGGCCCAATTGCCAAGGCGCCCGCCTATGAGGGGTGGGTTAGGTGGAGGGGGAAGGTCCTAGCGAAGTGCTACGGTTGCGCCTGCCCGGGTTGGTGCGCGGCACACGGTGATGGGCTTTGCGTGGCGTGCCAAGAGGGGGTCGATGTAGGGGGGGGGGGGGGGGGCAAAGTATGCATCCGAAGTGAAGCTATGGTCCTCATGGCTGCGCATGGATGGGGGGGATGAACAAGCTCTTTTGAGGAAGCCTTAGACTTGATGTCTCTGCCAACCTCAATCAGGAGGTAAAGGATGTGGAGGTGGCAATCCTACAATTTGAGAACCAATTTTTGACTTGCACGGGTATTTTGACTGGGGATGGGAAAGGGATGCAAGCAATTGGCGCTAAGTGTTGGTTGTGCGAAAGCCCCAATGGTATTGTGGAACAAAAGGAGGTGGAGTGCACCTCAAGAAGGGGGAAACTTTTGAGAAGCACAACCCCTGACAGAAGGGCGGGTGATTACCAACATGCGGCATGCCAAATCCTAAATGGCATTGCAAAACGCACTGAGACCGGCCTTGAGGCATTACACCCCGGAACCCCTAGTAAAGCCGAGGGTATTGCAGCTTTGCATGCCTTCAAACAAGCCATGAAGGACAAAACCTCAGGCAATCCTGTGAGAGAATGTCTCCCCTCGGCCTCAAGGGCCAAAGAAAAGGACTTTGATCTTACGAGCACCAAAGTTTTCCGCACCTCCACTCGCTTCCAAAGGCAATTTCGAGATTGCCTCAAAGACCATGTCCCCTCAGTGAGGACCCCTGGTGGACCTCCATTATGGATGATTGTGCATGTCATGGTGAAATGCATTGAGGGTTTGTACGACCTTTGGAGGGTGAGGGATGTTTATACTCTAACCCAAGTGGACCGCCACCGCGGGTTGACCACAAGGTTTTCCAAGGCTTGGGGAGACTCAGTTTAGTCCGCCACCAGGTGGATTCATTGGTGCTTGGCACACTCCACTTTTTTTGTGCAGAAGTGGGGAAACATTTTTCAATTGTCCTCCATCCCCACAGAATACCAGCATGGGCCTTACAAGGGAAGGCTCAAATGTTGCTTTAAGGGTTGGTCCTTGGTGAGAACAAGTTTGTCGGTGGGACATCTGCACCATTGTATGGGTATGACGGCCCTTGAGCAAGGGCTTTTGGAACTTGAGGCGGAGAGGGCCTCAAGCATTGATGAGTTTGTGTAAAGAAAGACACACAATGCTTTGCGCCCAGTGTTTTGCCTTGTTAGTTCCATTGAGGAGTGGGGTTGGGGTGTGCGATAACTACCCGCGATAACTGCGCCATAACTAAGGCATCACCGGCACCGAATGCATTAATTCCGTAAGTGCCTCCGGTGCAACCGTAAGCATACGTGTGCGGAGACCCCGCCGCACAAACGGAATGGAAAGCATCCAGCTGAGCCCACATGCTGCGCGCTGGATCGCTGTCCCGCGGAGCACGGTCACGATCCTAATCGGCCGAACAACAATGCACCAACGGGTAGAGGCAAGATACCCCCCTTGGGACCCTCGACAGACCTAAAGGCCTCTCACATCATTACTCCAATTCAGTTCAATGTAATGCTATGTACACAATGCTGGTACCTAACATACAACATGGGTCGGGCGACTTCGTCAGCCACCAAAAGCGAGCACCGTCATGCTTCAGCACCCATGGTGCACATCCACGTTAGCAACACAATATAATGTATACAAAACAATGCAGTCCATCAGTCATGAGGTTCTGGCCTGTCATGAGGATAGAAGAGTTTATCCATGGTGCCCTGACCAATTGGCGCCACATGGCACAACTAGCTCAGCAAGCACGCAGGCACCAACTCCTCAGCCAATAACAATATTGCTCATGGTAGGGTCTGAACATGAGTGTGTGCAATGTGCATACTTCTCTGTGGGGAAATTGTCACGTCAAGTACATCCTGAAATTTTCACTGCATACACAACCTGCCGAGCCCACCCTTTCGTGGCACTGCAAAATGTTGCTTCCATCATTTTATCCTATAGGGCGACTTCGGGTCATGTGTGGCTGGGCTTGTGCGTCTACTTTGGGTGCTAAGAAAAATTTCCCTCAGGGCTTCAGCAACAAGCGCACCCTATCCCTCCCACTGTCCCCCACACTGTCCCTCCCTCAACAGTTGGGGTCTGCAGGGCGTAGACTGGTCACTCCGCCCAGCCCACATCCCAAATTCATCTCCTACGACACACATACTCACACAGTCACACTGCACTGTGCATTGTGGCGCCCACTGTACTCCTTACCTTCACGAAACCATAAGTCTATGTCTGCAAATGTCACTGTGTCAGTCAAGGACAACTCCATCCGGAAACCTTTGACCGATCCCTTCCACCAGTCTGGTGGGTAATTATGCCACCCTGCCCCCCACACCAGCGACCTAACATTAGCAACAAAGCCTTCGCTATTGGTGCAGTAGAGTAAGCTTTTGTGCATTAGTGCAGGAAAGGTGGAGGACAGCACTTGCTTGGCGTTTGGGGACGACACAGGTAACCACCTCTGCCACTCGAAATCAGATCTCAATTCTTCAGCCAGACTGAGAACTATCCCTTTTCGCTGTAGGAAAATGGGGGACGCTGGGACAATCTCACATTCACACAGCTGTGCTACATCCCCATGATCCTCCCATTTCAGACCAATCTGGTACAGACCCTCCAGGAAAGCAGAGAGAACCTGCATCATGGTGTCCTGCACATCTGGGGGAATATGTATCAGCCCCATGGGGACATTGTCTTTGAATCTGGACACCACCGCACAGGGGATAGGCAAGGGGTTGTGGTGCTGAGGGCAAAAAATTTCATGGATTACAAAATCCGCCAGGTTGAACTGGGCAAAGAAATTGGTCAGCAGCCTACGATCCCTCCGAGGCGAATACTGTAAGATACACACCAAAGGCAGAAACACACCAAAGGCAGTCGGCTCCGCCTACCTCAGTCGTTCCATATACATTTACCGCACCCAAAAAGATACCTTACCGGATGATACCCAAGTATTCTACGAGGACAACACATCTACTACGCATTTCAAGCCACGGCAAGCTACGCCGCACACCATGCCTGGCGCCCATACCGGCCGCCCGTACCGGGGCTCGAACCAACACTCCCCAGCCCTCGGGGCAGGCGCACGACCGCTGTACTACGACGATGGTTACCCCAACCACCACTTCGGTACTATACCTGCAGAACCGCCAATAAACACCGCCCAGTCAAACATTCAATACACGGAGAAGAAGGCGTAAACATGGCTCTGTGGGCAAAAAGCTGCGTGGTGACTCGCCCTCCTGGGCAAAAGGCCACTGGGCACCCGCCCGGCGAGGCCACTCTGCCTGCTGATATCCAGGATTTGGCAATTCATATAATGGGTTCTTCTAGATGTTTGGTGGGTCCCAATCCCCCCCGCGGTTCGAACCCACCTCCACGGGAAGGAAGATAAGTGCTATACCCACTGTCCTACGAGGCAATGTTAACAGAACAGTAGATCAGACCTGTTTGGCCTTATGACTGCTATGTCGACGATAGGGGCTTTTGTGGGCAAAAGGCACCTCTTGACTCGCCCCCGTGGGGCAAAAAGCCACTGGACACCCGCCCGGCGATGCCCCTCTATCACCTATTACCCAGGACTTGGCCAGTCCATAGTTGAGGGCACAGGGAAGGAGATGAGTATTCCATGTACAAACACATGTGTTATAACACAACCACTGCAACAGCTTCCGTGGGCAAAAGATGTCTAGCAGCCCGCCAAATTGGCAAAAGGCCACCAAGCTCCCGCCCGTTGAGGCTGTCGCTACAGGAACAACCTTCTGGCCACCGGCAACTCCTCTTCCGGTTCATCCACTGTGAGAATGAAATCCTGATCGTTTGGGGGCATCGGTGTGCCCCAGATGCCTGAGTCTGCCCCTAGGTCCACATCAATGTAAAAATCAGCATCAAAGTCCGGCTGGGCTGGAGTAGCTGCAGACCCCGAGCAGGGTCGCTGCCTACCAGGCAACGGAGTTTCATTGAGGATCTCCGCTCTGCACTGCATTCTGTCTGTGTGTGTTACATTCAATGGGTTGCGGCTCCTACCCAACTCAGCAACGTCATTGGTAACTTCATTGCCTCTCATATCACAGTGAGAGGGGAGTAACACCGTTCTTAGCTCCCTCCCTGGCATGTTCAAAAACTGTAGGGCCGACCAGCAATGCACATTACCCACTGGTCCTGTCGAGCACCTCCGGGTGGAATCCATCCCAAACGATTCGGAGGATTGGTGGGATGTGTCAGCCTCGCTGATACGGGAGGCGGCACCGCATTACAGTCCGGTTAGGACGGGAAACTCCAGGGGCGTCAGTGAGGTTGTTTCTGTACTATATCGGAGCTCGGTCAATAGAGTGTGTGGTGAGGGATGGGAGTTGCTTCGAGACCGGGGAATTGAGCCACCAACACAGGCGATTGCATACAAGGCACTGAGTCAAAATGTGAATAATCTACACGAGGATTTTCAGCGACAAACTGTGCTGGGGAAACTGCAAGATCTCTTGACCTAGGATGAGGAATTTGATCTTACATGTAGTGAAAGAGTGAACCACGTGTACAGCCTCATGAAACAGCTCAACAATCTCAGGACGGTGTGCGCGATTCGGGAGTCTGAGCCAATTGTCACCAATCCACTAGACGTAGCGGTGAAGATGAAGGGTTTTTGGGACACGGTAATGGTGCACTGCACCAGCACGGTTTGAAAAATCACCACGTATCTCAAAAGCCTCCCGAAATTCCACAAGCGTGCAGTGCAGTCAGGATTGCTGCTACGAACTTATGATTACTCGCTCACAGTCACAGCACTCCACCGACTCAAGACGGCGTCTTCACCTGGTGAGGATGGAGTGCCGGCACATTTCTATCAGACATTGGGAGAGACGTTTTTACCTCAAATGCGTACCACTGTGAAACGCATATTTGACACAGGAGGATATATATATATATATATATATATATATATATATATATATATATATATATATATATGTATATATATATATATATATGTATATATATATATATATATATATATATATATATGCATATATATATATATATATATATATCCTCCAATCTACACCCTATATATATATATATATATATATATATATATATATATATATATATATATATATGTATATATATATATATATATATGTATATATATATATATATATATATATATATATATATATATATATATATATATATATATATATATATATATATATATATATATATATATATATATATATATATATATATATATATATATATATATATATATATATATATATATATATATATATATATATATATATATATATATATATATATATATATATCTATATCTATATATATATATATATCTATATATATCTATATATATATATATCTATATATATCTATATATATATATATATATATATATATATATATATATATATATATATATATATACATACATATATATATATATGCATGTATATATATATATATATATATACATATCCTCCAATCTACACCCTATATATATATATATACATATATATATATATATTACTACACCCCTCTCCCCTTAAATTTAGCTAACAACAAGCAACAACAAGCAACAACAAGTAACAAGCACGTCACCATGCCGTTTTGGCCGTTGCACCGTCCCAACGCCTCGGGCCTGACTCTACTTTAGCCATCCTAGACCCTAGGTGGTGCCCTTGCCAAATCCAAGTTTTGAGCCAAAAACTCCCCGGTGGCGGCCCGGGGCGGTGGCGCCAAGTCGGGAGGTGCCCTCCCAAATCTGCGCAGTTTTGGGCCAAAAACAGCCATATATATATATATATATATATATGTATATATATATATATATATATATATATATATATATATATATATATATGTATATATATATATATATATATATGTATATATATATATATATATATATGTATATATATATATATATATATGTATATATATGTGTATATATATATGTATATATATGTGTATATATATATATACATATGTATATATGTATATATATATGTATACATATATATATATGTGTGTGTATGTATATGTGTGTGTGTATATATATATATATATATATATATATATATATATATATATGTATATATATATATTCCTCTTATCTACACCCCTTTCCCCAACTCTAGGTGGCTCCACCATACGGCTCTAAGGTACTCGCGAAGGGTACAGCTTGGTGCATACATGTGGCAGAAGGGGCTAAATTGGGTTGAATTGGGGTGAAAATGGGCTAAAAAATTTTGTTTGAACAACCCAAATGGTTCAGGATCACACTTGGAAAAACGCGTTTTTGACGCTTTTTTGACCCCTTTTTGGTCCCACAAAAGCCCATGTTCAAGGCATTTTGGCCTTTTCCATGGGCCATAACGCATGACTTGGGGCGAAAAATGGGCTGAAAACACTTGTTTGAACATCCCAAATGGTCCAGGATCACATTTGGAAAAATGCATTTTTGACCCATTTTTGAACGATTTTTGGTCTTGAAATGGCCCATTTTCAAGGGATTTTGGGATTTTCCGTGGCCCAAAACGTGCCACCACGGGCTGAAAAGGGCCTAAGAGCACTTGTTTGAGCATCCCAAGTGGTCTAGGAACAACTTTGAAAAAAATCTTTTCTTTCGCCCCGGGGACCCCGGTGGACCCACCGTTAGCCCCAACCGTGCGCGGGCTGTGCTGCCCTCCGGCTCCACCAAGTGACCACTGGTACGGGGGTCTAGGCGTCTTGTTGGGCGATTCTGAGGCTCGGAAGTCACAAAACGTGGGGGGTGGCGGGTGGACTAGGTGCCCTCGGAATTCGGTTTTGGGCCACGTAGCCCAAGATACGGCCCATGCTTGGTTTCGGGGTGTTGGTCCACATTGCGCAGATTTTGGGGCTTTTTGGCGCCTTTTTGGGCCGTTTCTCGGACATATCGTGGAGTTGAAGGGCACTGGAGGGCTCTTTGACACGGTGAAGTCAAGCCGCACGTGCGGTGTAGCCACTGTTTCCCTTCGTTTGGGCGCTGTGCCTGGGTTTGGGTGCTATTTTGGGCGAAAAATGGCTCTTTTTTGGCCCAAAACTGCGCAGATTTGGGGGGGCACCTCCCGACTTGGCGCCACCGCGCCGGGCCGCCAGTGGTGAGTTTCTGGCTGAAAACTTGGATTTGGCAAGGCCACCACCTAGGCAACAAGATGGCTACATGGGCAAAAGATCTGAAGCGTTGGGATCGGGCAGTGGCCAAAACGGCATGAAGATGTGCTTGTTGCTTGTTGTTGCTTGTTGTTGCTTGTTGTTAGCTAAATTTAAGGGGAGAGGGGTGTAGTAATATATAAATAAAAATTTGAGGGGAGAGGGGTGTAGTAACATATATATATATATATATATATATATATATATATATATATATATATATATATGTGTGTATATATTACTACACCCCTCTCCCCTTAAATTTAGCTAACAAGCAACAAGCAAGCAACAACAACAACACGTTTCCGTGCTGTTTTGGCCATTGCTCCGTCCCAACGCTTCGGATCTTGTCCCTATGTAGCCATCTTGGAGCCTAGGTGGTGCCCTTGCCAAATCCAAGTTTTGAGCCAAAAACTCACCGCTGGCGGCCCGGGGCGGTGTCGCCAAGTCGGGAGGTGCCCTCCCAAACCTGCGCAGCTTTGGGCCAAAAACAGCCATTTTCCCCCAAAAACAGCCCTAGTAAGGGTTCAAAACAGCCAAACGAAGGCAAACGGCTGCTACACTGCACGTGCGGCTTGCCTTTCTCGTGACCAAGGGACCTTTGGTGCCCTCTAACTCCACGACATGTCCGAGAAACGGCCCAGAAAGGCGCCAAAAAGCCCCAAAAACTGCGCGATGTGCACCAGCACCCCGAAACCAAGAACGGGCCGTATCTTGGGCTACGTGGCTCAAAAATGAATTCCGAGGGCACCTAGTCCACCCGCAACCCCCCACTTTTTATGGTTTCCAAGCCTCAGAATCGCCCAGTGAGACACGTAGACCCCCGTACCAGTGGTCACTTGGTGCAGCAGGAGGGCCGGCCAGCCCACGCACAGTGGGGGCCAACGGTGGGTCCACCAGGGTCCCGAGGGCGAAAAAAATGATTTTTTCCAAAGTTGTTCCTACACCACTCGGGATGCTCAAACAAGTTCTTTTAGGCCGTTTTGAGCCCGTGGTGGCGCGTTTTTGGCCATGGAAGACCCAAAATGCCTTGAAAATGGGCCATTTTGGGACCAAAAATGCGTCAAAAATGAGTCAAAAACGCATCTTTCCAAAAATGATCCTAGACCATTTCGGATGCACAAACAAGTATTTTTAGCCCATTTTGAGCCCGTGGTGATGCATTTTGGCCCATGGAAAATCGCAATCATCGAAAAGTCCAGGGTGATCAAACCGTCCATGCTGTGAGCGACAAATTCCGCCAAACGAGGCACTATACAAAAGTCGTTTGTTGCGTGCCGAACTTGTGCACTAGGTTCTTTCATCGAAAGGTCCGGGGTGATCAAACCGTCCATGTTGTGAGCGCCAGATTCCGCAAGACGAGGCGCTATACAAAAGTCGTTTGTTGCGTGCTGAACTTGTGCACTAGGTTCCTTCATCGAAAGGTCCGGGGTGATCAAACCGTCCATGCTGTGAGCGCCAGATTCCGCAAGACGAGGCGCTATACAAAAGTCGTTTATTGCGTGCTGAACTTGTGCACTAGGTTCTTTCATCGAAAGGTCTGGGGTGATCAAACCGTCCATGTTGTGAGCGCCAGATTCCGCAAGACCAGGCGCTATACAAAAGTCGTTTGTTGCGTGCTGAACTTGTGCACTAGGTTCATTCATCGAAAGGTCCGGGGTGATCAAACTGTCCATGCAGTGAGCGCCAGATTCCGCAAGACGAGGCGCCATACAAAAGTCGTTTGTTGCGTGCTAAAGTTGTGCACTAGGTTCTTTCATCGAAAGGTCCGGGGTGATCAAACCGTCCATGCTGTGAGCGCCAGATTCCGCAAGACGAGGCGCTATACAAAAGTCGTTTGTTGCGTGCTGAAGTTGTGCACTAGGTTCTTTCATCGAAAGGTCCGGGGTGATGAAACCGTCCATGCTGTGAGCGCCAGATTCCGCAAGACGAGGCGCTATACAAAAGTCGTTTGTTGCGTGCTGAACTTGTGCACTAGGTTTATTTCATCGAAAGGTGTGGGGTGATCAAACCGTCCATGTTGTGAGCGCCAGATTCCGCAAGAGACATGCTATACAAAAGTCGTTTGTTGCGTGCTGAACTTGTGCACTAGGTTCTTTCATCGAAAGGTCCGGGGTGATGAAACCGTCCATGCTGTGACCGCCAGATTCCGCAAGACGAGGCGCTATACAAAAGTCGTTTGTTGCGTGCTGAACTTGTGCACTAGGTTTATTTCATCGAAAGGTGTGGGGTGATCAAACTGTCCATGTTGTGAGCGCCAGATTCCGCAAGACGAGGCGCTATACAAAAGTCGTTTGTTGCGTGCTGCACTTGTGCACTAGGTTCTTGCATCGAAGAGTCCGGGGTGATGAAACCGTCCATGCAGTCCATGTTGTGAGCGGCATATTCCGCAACACGAGGCGCTGTACGAAAGTCGATTGTTGCGTGCTGCACTTGTGCACTAGGTTCTTTCATCGAAGAGTCCGGGGTGATGAAACGGTCCATGCAGTGAGCGCCAGATTCCGCAAGACGAGGCGCTATACAAAAGTCATTTGTTGCGTGCTGAACTCGTGCACTAGGTAATATATGTGACACCATGTAGGTAATGACTGTGGCATCATGGCATGGGATAGTGGGAAACGGGACATGGAACATGGGTACTGTGGTGCTGCGTTGTGAGATGTGCATTGTACCAATGCATTTGCATTTCCCTCTACTTCTTCTGCTACAAGACCCTTTTCTTTCATTGTGTGCTCTGTTCTTCGTGGTTGGATTTGGAATATACGTGTACTCTTAACCGAGTTACGTTCATACTCTCCATGTCCAATCGCTTGGAACAAGAGTTGCAACAATGTTTGGTAGCCGACGTGGACTTCGATGTTGGGGACTTCATTGTGCAGCACCCCCAAATTGCGCCACGAACCATTCGCCGTCGCCATGCTAGTATGCGGCAGACACTCATGAAGCGGTTGAACAAGCGGGCGCAGCGTGGACTGCAGTCATCATCCATGGCAAGTCTTAACACGGCACAAGCGCAAGCCGCCAAGGGTGCAAGGAAAACCTCACAAGCACAAGCTGCCAGGGGTGCAAGGAACACCCCTGCGGCACAAGCTGCCCAGGGTGCAAGGAATACTTCTACGGCACAAGCTGCCAAGGGTGCAAGGAATACTTCTGCGGCACAAGCTGCCAAGGGTTCTGCTGGAGGTACAGGGAACACGCCGCAAGCGCAAGCCGCCAAGGGTTCTACTGGAGGTACAAGGAACACGCCGCAAGCGCAAGCTGCCAAGGGTACAAGGAACACGCCGCAAGCGCAAGCCGCCAAGGGTTCTACTGGAGGTACAAGGAACACGCCAGAGTCGCAACCCGACAAGGGCATTGTCGGTGGACACGCCAATACACCGGAGAAGCAACAAGCCAAAGCTTCACATCCTCAATCGCGGGGGGTCATTGGTGCCGCTAAGAAAGAGCTTTTCATCCAGAAACACAAGCCACCATCTCACATTTCTTTGAAAAGCGTCCGAGAGTATTGGCTTGATGGTTTGGATGTTTTGTACTCGCCACTGTTCGATGCCCTTTGCCATCGATGTGGTCAACTACTTTGGGGCCCGGTTGGTGCGCACAAGTTTCTTGTTTCCCAAGATTATAGTGCAGTCCGTACCACCAACCTCTTTGGGGTGCCACCCACAGATGTGATTACTAGTGCAATCTTCGAGTTCCGAAATGACCTGTTTGCCAACTATGTACAATACAAAGGACCACCTTTTCGCGTTCCGCCTCGGTTGCATCCCACGAGTATTGGCGCCTTCAAAGTGTTTGATACGCCGGTATGGCATTCGACACATCGTATGTATGCATGCCTCGTTTGCAGCAAGTATCGTGCCAAGTACGATCCTATAAATTATGGGTACGAATTGGATGGCACGACACATTACAATGTCCCAACCAAACTGGCGAATCTCACCAAATATCAAAAACGGCAAATCGCGTTGGGTGCTTTGTATTCAAATATCCTTAAGCACGTGGATCTGCGTCATCGACAGTGGCACCATGCTATTGCTACCGTTGGTGTGGGCCGCAAGCCTAGCCAGCATTATAATGCACTATATGGGTTTATGACCATGAAAGAAGATGTGCTTCGCGATTATCAAAAGCCGAAGGACAGTGCCCAAAACACGCGGCAAATGAACCAAGCATTGCTGTTGCTGAAGAAAATTCACCCCTTTTATTCCCGGTTTTTGGCGCATTATGAGACATTGTACCGGTACCTACAGAATGCCGCTTCTACAATGGGGACGTTGACACAACGTTTTTTTGAGGATAAGTACGGGAAACGCCTGGAGTACCATCTACAAGACGAGTATGTGGCTTGGGCAGTGGAGTGTGATGCACCGCGGAACATTATTCCCGATTTTGCCCCTCACCAAGATACAGTGGGATTCATGCATCGAGCACCATTTCAACGTGCAGGGAGGACCGTTACCGCTGCAGCACAATCATTGGCGAACGACACGTATCTGCATTTCAACGATCCAAAATTGGAACCGTGCGTTTCGCCGGATTTATATCCTGGTGGAGTTGGTGGATACAAGGTTGGGTGTGGAATTGGATGTGCAGCGTATTACCGTAGCCGCTATCTTGCATTTGATGAGCGCTGGCGCCGTGACCGATGGTGGTCCTTCTTCAAAGTGAGTAAGGAGATGAAGAATCAACTGATTTGGAACCAGCAAAATTTCAAAGCGCAACGTGGTGACCGCGCAGAGGATATCACTGCGGAACATTTGCTTGCTGCTAAAAGCTCCGCAGGACCCAAGCCCCCTCCTAAGCGACAGTCATCACATAACGCACAATCTTCTTCGCAATCCACTGAATCACCCGGTCAGCCAAGCGAATCAACTCCATGTCCAGGTACCGAATCATCCACACAATCCCCGAGCCAACCAAGCCAATCATCAGCACGCCCCGCACACGAACATTAGAAGGCCCGTGCTTCGTACCACGATGGTGTTGATTCCATGCATCGGAATTTGGAAGGCGAAGGGGTTGATCAAGGTACTGCGGAGCTCAACCCATACTATCGATATGGAACTTATGTCCCATCCAAGCTAGTTGGGACACGATCCTATTGGGCCTCACAGCATCTTGACCTCACTGCAATGAGCCGCGAGCTTGGAAAAGCAGACCTATTCATTACTTGGACGATGAATGACAATTAGGCTGATTTGCAAGCCGCAGTGCAGAAGGGATGTCGCGCAGGTGCGGTGTGGCCTTGACGATACCCCGAGGGCACAAGGCCCACCAAGCCAATTCAAGACGGGTACAATATGGAGGCATGTGTTGCATTTCATAAGCGGGTGGAGATCTTCAAGCGTGAGTTCCTAGCCGTTGGCAAGAGAGGTCCATTTGGAACGGTTCGCGATTATTGGTTCCGCTTTGAATACCAAGAGCGCGGCCGAGTGCACTTGCATGGTGTTGTTTGGTGCCAACCAGATTCAATCCCGGATGATGTCATCTGCGCTACAATGCCCCGCGAAAGTGATGGCTATGATCCGGAATTCACTTCATATCTACGGAGTTTATACAAGGAGTGCAATATGGTGCACCAGTGTTACCCAGACAAATGTTTCAACATTGGCCAAGGGCGCGTATCTACCGAGTGCAAGGCAGGGTATCCGGTTACGGTTCCCCAACATAAGGAGGAGTTGGACAGTAAGGGTGTACGCCTATTGTACCGCCGACAGGAACAAGAAGATGCTTGTGTGGTGCCTCACAATCGTCGTCTTCTAGTACGTTTGCAATGCCACAACAATGTGCAACGGATCACATCTTTGGGGTGGGAGTTGTACCTTGCGAAATATCTCACCAAAGCTGCAAAATCATTGACCGTTCCAATGAACCTGTCACCAAATGCCACTGACGTTGAGCGCTTGCTGAAGCTACGTTCTTTGGGACGCATGGAGAATGGAATGATGCTGCTCGGCATTCATCAATGTAGGGGTAGTAGAGAGGTTGTATGGATTCCAACGGATCCATGGCCTAAGTTGGGGCGCTTGAAACGCCGCAAACACCTACCGGAGGATGACACGTCTACAGATGATTGGTACCTAGATAGGTACGATTTCCATTTGGAGCTTCCGGATGGTTTGCAACTGAAGTACCCTGACTTCTACCGCTATTACCGTCGTACACGGCGCAATCCCTCAGAGGCTAGCGCCTTGGCAAGCAATCCAGCAGAAGATATGGCCAACGAATCACTGTCTAGTGATTCTGACGACGCAGTAGACGGTGATCGGTATAAAACCGACCCTCCTGACAATGGCAAGGAGCGCCCATACTGGTGGCCGTCCCCTCCAGAGCGCATGGAGCGGGAAATTAGAGACAACATGGGCAATAAGTGGAGATTGCGCCGGCGCACTGCTATTCCAAGGTGGAATTTCTACCTTCCCTACGGTGAGGACGCCGAAAAGTACTTCTTACAAAAGATTCTCCTCTCCGAGCCCTTCACGAAAGAAGACCACGAACAGCGATTCTTTTCGAAGGACAATGTGTCGAAGACCTACATGGAGGAGTGTATCCTTCGTGGGCTGTTCCGAGGATATGAGGAAGAAGCACGCGAAACACTAAACAACGCCCAGGCTCGAGGTTATTCAGTTGAGCGGTTGCGTCTTCTTGCAGAGGTCCTTCGGGCTGAGGACATAATTGACGCAACCTTCTTCAACAATTACATGTCCGATTTGGATGAGCTTAACAAGCATCGGGCCGGTGACGATGAACCAATGGTTGCTGATGAGGCGGAATTGGATCCCCAGTTGGCTGAGGAGTTGAAGGCATTTATGAATGCCAATGACCCCGCAGCTGCCGAAACCTTGGTCAATGCTCTAAATCATTGGCAACGCATGGTTTTTGAAATCTTTGTGGCACACTTTCAACAACGACAACCGAAGGATGCACTAGATATATCGACACATTGTCGGGCTAGCATTGATGGTAGCCGACCTCAGTTGTGTGCCATTCTCACAGGAGTTGCTGGAACTGGGAAGTCTCATGTCGTACGTTTATTGATTGCCAAGCTACGCGCATGTGGATTTTCAATACTCGTGTGCGGTGCTAGTGGCGTGGCAGCGCTGAACGTTGGTGGCCGAACCATCCACAGCTTGTTTTCTTTGTCCTTGGACCTTGATTGGCAAATCAAATTGGGAACAATTCTTTGGTGGATGATTCGTAATGCTGACATGATTATTGTGGATGAGTTCTCACTTTTGTCGAACAAGCTCCTCCACACGTTGAATGACATGGTACACAAGGTGCGACGAGACAAGCAGAATCCTTTCGGAGGAATTACAATGCTTCTTGTTGGCGACCCATTGCAGCTTCCCGCTGTTGATCTCGACATCTTCGATAGTGCCCTCTTCCGGAACCATTTTGTGCCGTTTGTGTTGACGGAGGTCATGCGCCAAGACGATGCACAATTCATCGACTTGCTCAATCGTGTATGCATTGGGGAGGAAACAGATGATGATCATCTCACTCTACAGCAACGCATCGCTCCAAACAATGATGTTTCGCTACAAGATCTCGAAGATGCCCCCATGTTAGCGGGACGCAGGAATGCTATGCATCGGTGGAACGAACACTTCATGGCACAATTGGGATCCAATATTGTGACCTTCAACGCCACGTATGTGGACATGCGTGGTGCTCCTACCAATCAAGCCATGTGCGACTACATCAATTCTCGCAATCGCCGCGTGCTCCCACAACAGGTTTTTGTGGCCGCCGGTATGCAAGCCCGGCTAATTCGCAACGTTAGTATTCAGAATCGTTTGGTGAACTCGACAATGGTTGTTATCAAGCGATGGTCCAATGATGTTATCGTTGTGTGCCCCATTGGTTGCACTAGGGAGTACCCTATTTGTCGGTTCCAACAAATAGTCCCCGTGTACGGGCCATCCGTGCAGGTCAAAATACTACAATTTCCGATGCTCGCAGGATATGCATGAACTGTTCACGGATCGCAAGGCTGCTCGTACCGGATTGTGTGGATTGATATGGCAACCTTCTTTGCCGCAGCACATGCGTATGTTGCATTGTCACGGGCACGGTCCCTGCAAGGTCTATATATCCTTAACTATCGCCGTGAGGCATTCCTTGTGGACCCCTACTACGTGCAGCTGTGGAATTGGTTTGTGGCGACAAATGTTTTGGCACCCAAGCCCGCTCAGCACATTTTCTCCTTACCCACGTAGAACCTTCACATCCACTCTCATTGCCGGGATCATGTGTGTATGCCGCTCATGGCACACCAAATCTCATTTTCCCAAAAATTTGGATGCCCGAATTGTAAAAGTGAACACGTTGCTCATCTTGCAGTATGTGTCATTTCCATGGTGGTCTTACATTGATAGACAATTACAAGGAGACAAGTTGTCATTGGACATTGACGACCTCAATGAGGACGGAAAGGAGTTGCCACGTATGCGCGGACGGCCTCATGGCACATCTCAGCAACCAAATGTTGGAGTGCAGTTGTTGGACGGCAACAACAAGCCACATGTCTTTAGTGCCGATGTCTTGAGCCAAATGTCCGTTGTTCAGTTGCGGACCTTGTGTGCGGCTCATGGACTATCAACTTGTGGTACAAAGGCTGTTTTCCGGGAGCGCATTCTTCGAAAGCAAGACCACATTGAGGGTCCACCAAAACAGTACCCGACTATATCGCATGTGTCTCCGCCTCCGTCCTCCATTGGTGACTACCCCCATTTGGATGCACGTAATTGCCACTTCAGCATTGAATATTGGCCGGATGAGAGAAATGATTCCATCGGGCACAATGTCCATCCTGCAGAATGTGCGTGGTTGTCCACTGCAGCAGTCCAGTGCCTCCTTGAAGTTCTCTTGCCCCAGGAACCACCTCGGTGAAACCTGTTATTATCGACATGCAGTTGGCCCAACTCATGCGACATTTTCCTACACTAAGCCTCATTTGTACAGAAAAATGCGCGTTACCATTATTGCTAACGTCCCGAAATTCCACGATAGGGGTCCACTATGTGTTGGTCACAAATCTCCAAGTGGATTGCAAGAGCCTAGTCATTCACGATTCCAAAGACGCCTCGTCAGAATGCGGGGCTCTGTTTCGAGTCATGTTGAAAAAGATTGGCTGGTCTTTCGTGTGGCACCATTACGGAACCCAACCTGATTCTGATACCTGTGGGTTCCGCGTGGTGATGCTCGCCATGCAATGGTGCGCCGCCAAAACGTTGACGGGACAGCTCCCACGATGGTTCTTGGCATATTGTGCAAGCATCCTTCAAATGTTTGCTGTTGATTCCACGACGTTGCGATCCACAGTGAATACGTTCCAGGACGCCACATACGAGGATGCTTTGACCATGTATGATGAACCCGTCACTTGGGCAATGACGGAGTGTGGGGCCCTACCTGACGTCACCGATGCTGAATTGGATGCCCACACAACCGAACACCATTGGACCTGCTCTCCACAAGCCACCAACCGTGGGCCATCACACCCAACGGTAGGCAGCAACCAGGCTCATCCAGATCCATCACAAACACATCAAGCTCAACGCTCCGAAACATCAAGGTCAAAGGGAGGTGCCAGCAGAAAGCCTACCCCAAACTCAACACAAAAAGCTGCGCGCCCAAGTCCACCAACACCAACAGCAAAACCTTCGAGAAAAGTTCCAAGGTCGGGAAGAACTACTATGCCAGCACGACATCAACCTCCAAGCCAAGCACCATATCGTTCGCAACCACATCCACCCCAAGGAGGGCGCAAAAAGTCAACCAACTCCGAGGACAACCACTCCTCAAGAAAAAGGACATCCCAACAAAGCAACGGGCCACATTCCAAGAGACAACGTGCAACGGGCAGCGAGCAACGGGGTAGTCGCAAACGCCCTCGACCACACCAAGATCCAACGGCACCATCAAGCGAACCCCCCCGGTCACGTCCTCGAGCGGCCGGTACCCCGGTGGATCATTTGGCTTTAATGAAGAGAGAAATCACCGAGTGGTCCACAAGGATCACAGATGAGAACACCAGTCTTCGCCGGCGAAAGGCACATGCCTTGCACTTCTTGGGTGCCCAAGATGCAACCGCAGTAAAGGGGCAATACCGCTCTTTATCTCTACTTCTCTACTTCAGGACCGACCCAATGGCGACCGAGAAATTCAAAGTGTTGGGTGCGGCAAAAGATTTGTTTGACTAGCCCATTAATCGGATGGCAACACTTAATGCGTCACAAGGTGCTCTACGAATGGACTTGGAAAACAGGTGTACTCTTAATCGAGTTACCTTCGTTTCTTGTCCAAGTCCAATTCCTGGTTGGCAAGGTATTTTTCCGTGTAAGGATTTTTGCCAACACAAATGGGGTGTAAGCGGGGAGCTGTGATGTACCTTCATGGCGATGTGGTCCAAAGCCACCGACCCGAGTTGCTATGGCCACACATCCGCACTAGCCTTTCAACCCCCCCCTTTATATGTGTGTTTGTTGTGAATCTAACCCCTTGCCCGCCTCAGGAGCCCACCCCCCTGAGGTTCGCAGTAGGGCTGCGAATACCCAAGCCGATGCTACCCTCCCACACATTTGGCTGAGGGGCGGTGCGAACCGTCGGATCACACCTGGGCCGCATAGCCAACCGTTCGGAGGTGCCCGACAAAGGTGGAAGATTTGGGTCAACCTCTCCACTTCTCCACAACCCAAACATGAGCAACACCCCTACTTTCCTTGTGAGGCATCTGAGACGAATAGCAACGTCGGCATGGGAGAGGGGTGGAGATTAGAGGATATATATATATATATATATATTACTACACCCCTCTCCCCTTAAATTTAGCTAACAACAACAACAGCAACACATCACCATTCCGTTTTGGCCACTGCACCTGGCTGCAAAAACAGCCATTTTTCGCCCAAAACAGCCCTAGTAAGGGTTCAAAACAGCCAAACGAAGGCAAACGGCTGCTACACTGCACGTGCGGCTTGACTTTCTGGTGACCAAGGGACCTTTGGTGCCCTCTAACTCCACAATATGTCCGAGAAACGGCCCAAAAAGGCGCCAAAAAGCCCCAAAAACTGCGCAATGTGCACCAGCACCCCGAAACCAAGAACGGGCCGCATCTTGGGCTACGTGGCTCAAAACGAATTCCGAGGGCACCTAGTCCACCCGCAATCCCCCACTTTTTATGGTTTCCAAGCCTCAGAATCGGCCAACGAGACACGTAGACCCCCGTACCAGTGGTCACTTGGTGCAGCCGGAGGGCCGGCCAGCCCACGCACAGTGGGGGCCAACGGTCGGTCCACCAGGGTCCCAAGGGCGAAAAAATGATTTTTTCCAAGGTTGTTCCTAGACCTCTTGGGATGCTCAAACAAGTGTTTTTGGGCCATTTTGAGCCCGTGGTGGCGCGTTTTGGGCCATGGAAAATCCCAAAATGCCTTGAAAATGAGCCGTTTTGGGACCAAAAATGGGTCAAAAATGGGTCAAAAACGCGTTTTTCCAAAAGTGATCCTGGACCATTTATGATGCTCAAACAAGTGGTTTGAGCCCATTTTGAGCCATTGGCGACAGGTTTTGGCTCCTGGAAACTCCCAAAATGCCTTGAAAATGGGCCATTTTGGGACCAAAAATGGGTCAAAAATGGGTCAAAAACGCGTTTTTCCTAAAGTGATCCCGGACCATTTGGGATGCTCAAACAAGTGGTTTTAGCCCATTTTGAGCCATTGGCGACAGGTTTTGGCTCCTGGAAACTCCCAAAATGCCTTAGAAAAGGGCCATTTTGGGACCAAAAATGGGTCAAAAATGGGTCAAAAACGCGTTTTTCCTAAAGTGATCCCGGACCATTTGGGATGCTCAAACAAGTGTTTTTAGCCCATTTTGAGCCCGTTTTGACCGAGTTTAGCCTTTTCCACCACATGTACGCACCACTTTGTGCCCTTCGCACGTACCTTGGAGCCGTGTGGTTGAGCCACCTATAGTTGGGAGAGGGGTGTAGATTGGAGGATATATATATATATATATATATATATATATATATATATATATATATATATATATATATATATATATATATATATATATATATATATATATATATATATATATATATATATATATATATATATATATATATATATATATATATATATATATATATATATATATATATATATATATATATATATATATATATATATATATATATATATATATATATATATATATATATATATATATATATATATATATATATATATATATATATATATATATATATATATATATATATATATATATATATATATATATATATATATATATATATATATATATATATATATATATATATATATATATATATATATATATATATATATATATATATATATATATATATATATATATATATATATATATATATATATATATATATATATATATATATACTATATATATATATATATACATATATATATATATATACATATATATATATATATACATATATACATATATACATATATATATATATACATATATATATATATATATATATGTATATATATATATATATATATGTATACATATATATATATATATAAGTATATATATATATATATGTATATATATATATATATATATATATATATATATATATATATATATATATATATATATATATATATATATATATATATATATATATATATATATATATATATATATATATATATATATATATATATATATATATATATATATATATATATATATATATATATATATATATATATATATATATATATATATATATATATATATATACATACATATATATATATATATATATCTATATATATATATATATATGTATATATACATAATCCTATGGTCGTGTTGCAGACGTCGCGGACATTGCGGCTGTCGGCTCCAATAGTGGCTCTAGATTCAAAATGAAGCCCCGGGTGTCTTGCGTCTCCCCATTGACCCCTTGTCCGGTTCAGATCCCATCATTGATGGAATGGCCCTTCTCGGACAATAGAAAGAACATTTGATCCTCCGGCTGCTGCTGATGTCCCATGTGTGCAAATGACCGAACGAACGTTCGTTGTGGTGCAGAGAAAGATGCCAACAAATACTTGTTCATGCAAAGCGTGCCAAGGAGGTGGCAGGGAATAATACTTGGGGACGTCCCCCATGTATTGAACAATTGGTTCCGTCAAGGCTCTGGAATCCCATCCTCGTGTTGCGGATGCGGCAGACGTCGCGGCCGTGGGCTCTCATAGTGGCTCTAGATTTGAATCCTTGTCTTGGGTGTCTTACGACCGTCGGCTCTCATAGTGGCTCTAGATTTGAATCCATGTCTTGGGTGTCTTACGTGTTCTTGGTTGCAACAACCTGTTGTGCGGGAGTGTTTGGCCTTTTGACTGCTCATGTCTCCATGCCTATTGTTCAAAGGAAGCACACAACATGCCTAAACTTAGGGAGTTGGAAGCCGGCCCCCCTGCAAAGGAGAAATAAGCTCCGAATCTGAAATTTGGGACCCGTGAGGGTGTGTGCAAGTTGTTGAACTTCATGATTGATGAGGTGTTGGACTTGGTGATGTGCCCATAGTTGGACTCCAAAACGCATTGTTGGTCGGGAACCACGAAATGCGCCTACTGGACATTGTTGATAGCTTTGCAAAATTTGCGCGTCCTCGGCATCCGCACCACTGAGATTGGGGAATGCGGACCACGTAAAAAAGATTTGCGCATCGTAAGTGGTGCGCGCCCGCCTTGTTGTGCATGTAGTGCGGCCAGTGTCTTGCACACTAGGTATAATTCTTTCTTGATCAGCCTTAGCAAGGTGCGACCTGTCGAGCTTAATGCCGTTTGGGAACCAATTCATCTTGCATACAACCCTACCCTGCTTACGGCGTGTACGCTATTATTGTCTGCATAAAGTTGTATGTGTTGTTGGACAACACATACGGCTACGTCTTCGATGTGTACTTGTACACCGGCCGCCGCGGCCGAATACGCCGAACCGGCACGTGCGCCAGGAATCTTGGTGCCAAAAGCATCATGCGGTGGTGGGCGCTCCAAGTGCCCACCAAGACAGTCTTGGTGGTGGACGGATTCGTCGGCAGCCGTGCCCTTGCGGAGTACTTTGGCTCCAGCAACCGGCCGTTCTTGACGCTCTGAAAACGCAAGAAAAAGGACGAGGCCTTGACATATGCAAAGCAACGGCTCGCAGAGGGGCAAGTGGCACGTGGTGTGATCAAAGCCCAGGGCTACAAATTGGTGGTTCATAAAACCGCAAGGTTGGGCACAAGCCACCCCACCTAGTCCCCTTCCTAAAGAATCGTTGGTTTGGGGAGTCAGAAGTCCAATCCCGGGGCGAGGAACCGTTCAGCCCGGTAGTTGCATGCTACCGTGAGCTCTCGCGGGAGGTGGACGGTGCCAACCAAATGGCGCTCCAACTCCGCATCATGACTCAACAGACGACTTTGGGCAACGAGGTCCTCGTCTTCATTTTGCAGTACGCAGCCGCCAACGCCTTTGTGGCATGCAAGGCTCTTGGTCTCGTAGAACGTGGAACCACAATGTGGGAGTTCCAATGAAACGCTATGCGGCGCCACTATTTCACCAAAACAAAGTGGTGTGCATTGACCATGCCACCACAAGTGGTACATGCTGCCGTGAAGGTCACCAGAAAGCAGCTATGTAGCCACTGCCGTACGATAACGAGGGCATACATGTGCAGGGCGTGCAACGCGTCCTTGCGCATCAAGTGCTTTGGCGCGGCGAATGAGGCGTAGGCAGTGGTGGACACGAACAAGACGGTGATAGCGGACATGGATTGGACAAGACAATCATGGATGCCAAGCCTCTGCCATCCCTACCCATGGGACTAGTGCGAACCTTGGTGGGATCCCGGCGTAGGCCGGAGACCCAGCTGTGAGGACGCGGCCCCAGCACGCCCCTCCCTCCCAAGCACCAACCCCCACCGAACAAACAGAAACACAAATGAACTGCGCACACAATAACGGTGACAAAATACCTCCACTTCAGACCCCCATTTGGAACTTGCTGTGTGTGTGTGTGTGTGTGTGTGTGCAATGGATCCGCCCAACTATACTTCAAACGGATTCAGCATATCTAAATTTGGGGGAGGCGGGGGCTATGACTTTGAATGGCTGGATAATGGCCTGCCTCACAACCCACATTAATGTGCCTTCGAGGTTTCCCAAGTGAACCAAGTATTCCGTGCCCAATAATACTTAAGTATACGCGCCTTTGGCTACGACGTAGATGACGAATTGGGCGCTTCTAATGGACGGGAGAGACACCCTTGCCTTTACGACGCTTCCGGGGGTTTTTGAGGTGGCATGACGCAGTCGCGCATGAGTTTTCATGCGGTTCATCCATTTTCGGGGAGAGAAGCACTTTGCGTGTTGCCTCTACCTCTGCTTCCATCGTTCTCAGCGTTGTAGGGCCAGAGGACCTTCGCTGTTTTCCAGCTGAAAGCGCAGACATGTATGTGCCCGCAACATGCAACGTTCGTTGTCCTCGTTCGTTTTGTCCGTCACGTGCTTACTCGACAGTGCCTCTTCCTTCCGTTGCCCATGCTTCCCTGCTCTTGATTGCATTCTTTCCTGCAGAGCGGGATACTGGTGTGGGTGGGTCGAGCAGAGGGCCAAGAAGCAAAAGAAGCTGCCAGAACGTTGGGACGCGGGCAAGAGCTTCTACTTGACCACCGTGCAGCTGTACCAAGTCAAGGTGCCGAAGGCCGTGAAGAAGGGGGCCTTTCCCCAGGTTTGCCACTGCCGTAGCAAGGCAGATCAGTGGTTCAAGTACAATAGGGTATGTCAATGCGTTGCAAGTGTGCCTCTAGTGTTAGGGTGGCCTGTGCTGTGTTTTCCTCGTTCCTGACGTCCTGCATCATTGCCTTCGAACGCGCTTCTGGGATCGTGTCCCGCGTTATCCACATTCCGGTTTTATGCCTCCACCCCTGCTTCTGGATGCACGTCTTCGTTATCCGTGTTCTGTACATTCTTTTCAGCTGTAGAAGGACCGGTTTTGGGCCTGGGCGGAGGACACGCCGCAAGGCGAAGAAGAAGAAGAGGAGGAGGAGGAAGGCGAGTCCTCCAGCAGCAGCAGCAGCAGCACCAGCAGTGCCAGTGCCAGTGCGGGCGCCAGCGCCAGTGGCAGTGTGCGCGCACCCACTCCAGAGAAGAAGGCCGCAAGAAGTGCCGTTTTGGAGAAAGAGAAGGAGAAGCACAAGGAGAAGGAGAAGGAGAAGGAGAAGGAGAAGGACAAGGAGACGGAGCAAGAGGCAGAAGGAGAGGCGGTTGGGCAGCAGAAGAAGGAGAAGGACGAGGAGAAGGAGCAAGAGGCAGAAGGAGAGGCGGCTTGGCAGCAGAAGACAGAGCCTGCAGTGGCGGCACAGGACGTTGTGGTGGTGGAGGGGTGGAGGGTGCGAAGGGGAAGGAAGGGAAAGTCAAGGAGGGGAAGCAGAAGGGCAAAGAGAAGGGCAAAGAGAAGGGGAAAGAGAAGGCGGGTGGTGTGGGCAACGTGGCCTTTAAGATCGAAGGGGCGGTGGGTCCCCAAAAGTCCGTGCTGGCGAAGACGACTCGCTTTAGGCACTACAAAGAGAACACGCAATTCATGAACGACATGCACGTGTTATTCACGTCCCATATGTTGTGTTTTATGTGCCTCCGACAATGCTTCCAAAGAAGATTGCCGCATTGTGCGCGTGATCGGCGTGCCGGTTCCCTGCTTCCCGACAAGCTTTTGGAGGACATTTGTGTGTTTTGAGCATCCTTCAGGTTCTGAAGTCCGGATTGGCGGAGTATGGGGTGACGCTAGGACGACTGGAGAAGCACTACTGAGTGTGCTTGAGCGCGGAGGCCAGTGGTCGGAAGGATGCTGCCGCTGCCACTCTGCTGCACAACTAGGTGCGCCCGACCGCGGTGCAAGGTCTGCTGGCCTGCGGCGTTAAGAACGCGCAATCCGCCTCCGCAGCCCCTGAACACATGGACCGGGTGTACCGGATGTCAGGGCACCGCGCGGCCACAGATGAGATCCTGAAAGGGATCTCCGTTTGTACTGGCTGCGTGGACGCCCCGGAGAGTCCGCCCAGCGCGCTCGCTGGGACAGAGCCAGGGGGCCCGAAGCTGCACGGGGTGCCCTTGGCAGCGTTGTAGGGGGAGCACCTCCTGGGGGAGCGGAGGCGTCCGCCGCCGTACCTTGCAAGCCTGGCAGCCGAAGATCTCGTGGACATCAGTACCGCCGACCTCAAAGAGAGATACAAGAGAACGGTCCCAATGGCCGGGATGATGGCGTATACCCTCACCGAACACCGCGAGGAGGAGCTGCCGGTGACAGACGCATGGAGAATGATCAACAAAAGAGAGTTGGCGTCGATGCGGGTATGCTGCGTTATGTACGTTATGTACGTTCGGTCTTTGGCCTTCCAACGCGCCTCTGGAGCGGCTTCCGGTTGTTCTGCACGTTCACCGCGTCATCCACGTTCCTGCAAGCGTGCTTCTGGACGTGACTCGAGGGGTATCCAGGGGTACTAATCGTCGTTCTGTGTGGTTTCTTCGGCCCATCTCCCGCGCCCGGTCCCGCACCACAACCACCACCATCACTGCCACCACCAGCACCACCCCTACGAACACCACCATCAACCCGAACCCCAACCCGAAATGTGCGGATGTTTGAGCCGGAGCCCGAGCCGTACTTCAAGATGGACCAGGAGTGGGAGGAGTGGCAGGAGTGGCGGGGCAAGGAAGAGTACGTGCAGCCGCGAGAAGCGGAAGTGCGGGACTGGTGCGAGCACTACGAGCGACCAAAGGCGAGGCAGGAAGCAATGCAAGCCGAACCGATGCAAGCCGAACCGATGCAAGCCGAACCAGGTAGGGCCATTGTGTGTTCCATGTTCTGCATGTCCCCCCACTCTGATTTCCATCATGTTTCCAGAGGGGTCGGCCGCGTTTTTAACGTCATGCGTGTCCCGCTTTTGTGCTTCCGGTCACGCCTCTAGGAGCAGTTGCACTGTCCTGCATGCTTTTCGCGTCCCTCTACAGGGCCCCGCGCCGACAGGGACCGGAGTATCACGCCGGTGCAGCAGAGGAGGTCGCCGATCCCCGTGAAGGTTGAAGAAGCTGAGACGCAATCTGCCAATGAGAATGTGATGCTAGAGGTAGGTGTGAGGTCGTGTTCTGTCGCCGTTTACGTTCCGCGCGTTGCGTTCTTGTGCCTCCCACCATGCTTCTGGGAGCGGTCGCCCCGTTATGCGCGCGATCCGCGCCATTGATCGCTTTGCTTCCGCCATGCTCCTGGAATCGTTAATCTCGTTATCGACGTTCTGCGCGTTTTGATTCCCGTTCACATTGTGCAGTAACGCCCCAGAAGAAGATGCCGGCCGTCGGAACCCACAGTGACCTGGCCAACGCCTGGTTCAACACAGTCCACGGCCTCCTGGCCGGATGCCGACAAGGCCGTCGGCCGTAAGGCGTCCCAGACCCACCCGGTGTCGTCCGCATGGGGCAGCCCAATATACCAGCACCCCTTACCCAACAGCCCCCCCGACTGGTGGCAATGCGGGGGTGGCGCTCCGTGGCATGTGCTTTGGAGCGCCCACAAACGGCCCCACAGCGCTATGAGTTGACTATTACCACAAGAGGTCCCAGCCAACCCGCATGGTGGGAAGGGGGAGAGAAAACATTAACAGATATAGGGTTTGATTGGAAAAAGAATGTGACCCACCGCTTTCTGCAATGCCTGCGTTCTCGGTGCTCTGTCTTGTGCGCCTCCCCCATGCTTTTGAAAGCTGTTCCGTGTGTTGTACGCGTTTTCCGCGTTATGTACGTTCCGGTTAGTGTGCCTCCCAACGTGCCTCTAGAAGCTGTGCAACCTGTGTTCCGCGTATTTCGCGTGTAATGTGTCCCTCATCATTCTTATCAACATCATTTTAGTGCATTTTGAAATGCCCCCGAATCTCTCGGCTGGTCGCCTCCGCAAGGAGGATTGTGCCACTTCAAATGAGTACGGTTGACGACCCGGGGAGTCCAAAGTCGATGAGCGAGACACAGATGGTATATTCCTTTGCCTACCATCTGCACGTTTTTGGCCGGAGGCGCGCTTTTGTGGCCAACAGTGTTGCACGGGAGGTTTTGAAAACGCGTAGAGCGCGCACAACGCGCACATCACACACAGACCAAGTAACACGCACAGAACGCCGAGCACGCCAAACACGTGCCTCCAAAGGCACGTGCAGAATTGAAATACGCGAACGCGCAGCACGCGCACAACGCGCAGCACGTCGCTTTGCACATGGGTGCACATCAAGGAGGGGCCGCGTATTCACAGCTGGGTATCCAGCCTACGCGGTTGTCCCCCAGGGTCCGCACTGGTCCCATGGGTAGGGATAGCAGAGGCTCTGCCTCCATGGCCGTCTCGTTCCAGACCCCCACTCCACCACACTACTCCTCATCTTCCTCATCCTCCTCATCCTCCTCATCCTCCTCATCCTCCTCATCCTCCCTGTCCTCTTCATCCTCCCAGTCCTCTTCATCCTCCCCGTCCTCTTCGTCCTCCGCATAGTCATCCTCCCACACCTCCTCGTCCTCCTCGTCCACCTCCATGTCCTGTGCGCCTTCCACACCTCCATAGCCATGAGCCGGCGCAAAGCACAACATGTGGAACGCCCTTCCACAACCGGTACATTCATAACCGATTCTTCCCCTCTTGCAAAAGTGGCACACACGCCGCTGTTGTGTCGCCACCGGCACGTGCACCTCTTGTCCCAAGGGGTGGGCAAAGTACCGCCGCCGCAACACTTGCGATTGCCACTCCCACATACTAGTGGTCTCCTTGCAAAGTCCCAATTACCGGCAAGTTGCGAACGCATTCACAACCGCGTACCGGAGCACTAACGCACGCACCGCATGGGCCCATGTCATCTGGCGGCGAACCTACCTCATCTACAGGGCCATCTGGTTCACACCATCGACACCGCGCAGCAGTGAGCGGTACGCCGCCACCACGGGGTGCACTTCGCGACAGCTCCGCCGGTGGGGTGGTCCCTTTTCCGGCAAACCACACATTTCGTTAGCATTGGCACAACGCGGGGGGGTTTGTGCCCGACCTTCGGATTCTTGTACACGCACAAACTGTACTTCAGATCCGCAGCAGTGCACACCGCCGTCTGCGCCTCCTGCACCTGCTTCCTGGCCCATGTCACGCCCTACGTAGACCTCTTCGTCATCATGAGGAATGCCCGCTTGTTGGCAGCCAATTCCTTTGCGAGGCCGTGGGACCCGAAAAAGGAGTCGGGACATAGCACCGTCCCCTCGGGTAGCAATGATGCCCACAACTTCATGATGTTTTTGGCATCAAATATTCCGGCTGCGGTGCCGTAGCGGCGTAGCGTGCCCCTTGCACCGGTGTACAAGTACATGTGCACCACATACCCCCACGGTGCATTCGCGAGGCAGTGCAACTTTATCCCGTTTGGGTGCGGTTTCCGGGCCATGAACATTTTCAAGGGGCCCGCTAGCAGCCCCTTCTGGGGTACCACTGACTCATTGCCGCAGGCCCTAGCCCCCATGCACCACGCCCCTGCCCATTGGCCATTGCAGTCTTCTAGTAGCGAGTCCACATCGGTACGTGGCAACCGTTGCATCAAGTAATATTGGCAACGGGCCAGCATGTTGGCCATATAGGGATTGCACAATAGTCCCCTGCAGTCCCAAACCCCGTCCACTTGCATGGGTCGCACCATGCCCAATAGAATTAGAAATGCATTTTACCTAGGTAGTAAAGGTACCAAGTCTGGCCTTCCGTGATCCCGTAGGGCTTGGCATTGTAGATTCTCTATGGGGGCCATGATATGGTCCCACACCTCGTCCTCACTATATCTGATGAGCCAGGACTCCCCTGGCCGGATACCGTACTGGATATCCGCCGCACAGTCCTCCCGTGGGAGCCTATGGTCGTACAGCGGTGGCTGAAATTTTGGTGGCATCACAAAAAAAGATTGTTGAGGAATGAGACTCTGTAGAACACGCAACACACCAGTAGCAGTTCCAGAGGCAACAGCAGAGGCGTCATGGGCGGAACGCACAGAACGCGCAACACACGCAGAACGCGTAACACGACTTCCAGAGGCAGCAGCAGAAGTGGACACGCAGAGCGTGTACAACACGAAACACACAAAGGGCACAATGCGGGAACATGGGCTGGGCAAAGGGCCATGGGGATGGGTCAATGGGGGCGGCAGCACGAACAATTCTATTGTTGCTTTCGTGAAACGCTGTCCGTGCACCCTGCATGGCCCACGCAAGGCAGCGGTCGCAGCCGCCACCATTCATCCGAACGTCGAAAAAGTATTCGAAACGCCATAAATAAAGTCGACAAAAAAAACCGTGTTCAACGGTGCCCCAATGGAAGCGCCGCCTACCGATGCCACCACTGTGGGGTTGGCTATGAGTGTGCTTGCTGGCCCGGCAATGGCCTTAAAAAGAGGAGGGGTTGGGAGGTTTGTCTGCCGCGTACCTCATCGGGGTCGGGCCACTCATCCCCATGTGCATCCCCTATCCATCCCCATTCAAAAAACTGTCTGTTTGAGAATATGCTGCCTGGGCTGCTCGAACTTAGGTCGGACCAATTTACTAAATCTGCACTATCTTGTCCTTCTCCATCTCCTCTCCCGCCACTGCAGCTTCCTCCGGGGGCTGCTGTCCCATCTCCGCATCGCTCTTCGCCGCCCCAGCGCTCTCTTTCTCGGCTACCTTCGGGTCCTGCGGTGGATCCCCGGGCGAGGTTGACTCCTCCTCCGGCTCCGCTTTGATGTGGTGCTACAGAACACGAAAAACGCGTGACACATCCAACCCACCTCCACAAGCAAGCCGAGAGGCAGCAAACCGAACACGTGTGGAACGCGCAGAACACGGAGAACACGGGGCTTACATCCAGAGGCACACCCGGAGGCTACGTGCAAATCCCCTGAAGCGCATAGTACTAATGTGCAACGCGCACCTGTGCACCTTCCGTGTGCGGGGGTCCCATGTCCAGCCCAATCTCCGGGCTGCCATGCTGCGCCCCGGGCTGTGACGGTGGTGGTGGTGGTGGTGGCTGCCCCTGAGGTCCCCGCCGTAGCGGTAGCGGTGGTGGGGGTAGTGGCGGTGGTAGCGGCGGCAGCGTCGGGTGCGGCGATGGAGGATACGTGGGCGGCGGCGGGTACGCGGGGGGCTCGTACTTGTACGGGTCGGACCCAGACGGGAAGATCCACGAGCTCGAAGGCATCGTTTCCGGATCCGTCTTCATTGGCTTGTACTCGTACCGCGGCTCATACTCATACCCGGACTGCTACGGCCACACCTCCCAGCTTGTCTGCAGAACATGTACAGCGCACAAAACAGCTAAAATATGCGAAGGCGCATCCAGAGGCAGTAACAGAATCGAACGTGCACACCGCGTAGAACGTGTAGAACGCGCAAAGCAGACAGGAGGCAACTGACCAGTCAAGTGGAAAGACCCATGCCACAACGCCCAGAACAAGAATGCACACCCGCAGCCTCTTTGCATCCTTCGTCCTCACGAGTGTCCATGCGCCCGTGTTGGGCAGGTGGACACCTCTGTCCGCCGTTAGGGTGTAGGCGATGAGGCCAGCCATGCGGACCGTGCGCGACCGTTTCTCCTGTTCAGACCACGCAAAGCGCGTGCAACACGGGAAAGCACCCCCAGAGGCAACGGAGAGGCGCAACATCGGGAACACGTAGCACGCGCAGAATGCGGAAACGTGCGGCACGCAGGACAGGAGGCGTTAGAGAGGCAACACGCAACAAATGCAGTACACCTGCAAAGCGTCAGTGGGCATGTCGACAACGTCCTCCGCACCGAATGCAGTCGATTGGTCCATGCTGCGCCGTGCTTGGTATCCGGCTGAAGGGGGCTCCCCCTTCAATTTCGCCAACGGCAAGCATGCAGCTGCGGGGTCACCAAAGTCCGTAGGCCAGTCCGGGGCCCCCACACAGTTCGTGCACACGGACACCCACTTGATCAACCTGGTTGCAACTTGGTGGGGTGTGCTGCTGCGGTATCGCTCCTCAAACAGTTCTGTGGCAGCGGCCGTGCTTTGTGCATTCTTTGTGCCACATTGGACGACCATCTGGACACTGTACGCCCGCACGTCCGTCACCACAAGCAGCGCGGGGCCCAATTCGCGGCAGGCTTGTGTTTCCTCGGCCAAACACACTTTGTGGTGTTGGCATACTCGTCCCAGTGACACATCGTGTTCCAACTCCAGGGTGCGCTCCATGACCTGCACATCATTGTGGCAGGCGGCCCCGGTTTGGTACTTCTCCCCTCGGGTTACACCCGTGGGCATCTTCCTGTGTGGTTCGCCTTCAACTGCCCAATGCACATGCTTGGGCTTCTCCTCCACTTTCTGCTTGCCCTTGCTCTTCTTCTTGGGTGGACACTTCCCTCGTGCCTTTTGTTTCTTCTTCTTGGACAGTTCCTCCGGCTCTGGCTTCGCCTCTGGCATCGCCTTGAGAGGTGTCCCATTTGGTTGTGCTTGTGCGGCCATGCGGGCTACCTCCAGGTGAGTGCTGCGGGGGGTGCGTTGGGCCAGGGAGGGCTCGTCCTTCTCCTCCTTGATCGCACTCCCAGCATCACTGCCTTCTTCTTCCTCCTCCTCCTCCTCCACCTCGGCTGCCTCCTCTTCTTCATCCGATGACTCATCCTCCTCTCCCGAACTCTCCGTGGCCTCGTCATCTTGAATCCACGTCCACAGCCGGTCGCGGGGAATCTGTAGAACATGCAGAACATGTAAGACACATAGAGGCAACCCCAGAGGCAAAAACGGAGGCAACCGTACGAAACGCGCAAAACGCCCGAAACACGCAAAACGCGTAGCACACAACCAGAGGCAGTTCCAGAGGCAACGAAAAAGGGAACGAATAAAACGCGTGGAGACATAGAACACCTTTTTGTATTTCAAGAAGCCATCCTTCTTGTTCTGAACGTCTTGCACCACGTGTGGCGCGTGTGGCTTGCCCTTCGGGGCCTTCACATGTAAAAGGGTGCAAGGGTAATTGGTGGAGGACAACAGGCAGCGCAAAATAGTGCTCACAAAAAATACCTAACCGCGAACCCTTGAACGTGGTACACCTGATACGTTGTGAGGTTCGTCAACAGAAATTCTTTGTCCTGCCGGTCCTTGGCCCCTTCCTTCTTCCGATTGACCCATCCGGCATGCCACCTTGTTGCGACATAAGGTGGGGAGGAGGACAACGGTGCAAGGCGAGAAGCGAGACGAAAACGAAGACACACACACATAGTCGTGGCTTGTTTAATTTGAAAGACAACGAAGGCGTCGTGTTTCAGTTTCTCCGGGTGTTTCCACTCTCCGGGCTTTCCACCCTTCAGCAACCATTGAGAATGTGTGGCGGGGTACAAGGGTGCAGGCATGGCTCCTGCACCATAAAAGGAAAGCAGCCTAGCAATGGTGTGGCAAAATAATGCTGCAGAGCGCGTAGCACGCGTATAACGGCTCCAGAGGCAGCGTCACAAGCGAAAAATGACAACACGCAAAACACACAACACACGTGGGCAGCGTAGCACCAAGGCAAAGGCATAGGCAGGAGGCAATTGTCATTCGAATACACACGCTTGAGTTCTATTGGGAACCAGTGCAAGTTTGTGGCAGAGAACACGGGTGCAAGCTTGGCACAAAAACACCAAAAAACAAAAAGCAAGTGCTGCATGATAGGTGTGAGGGAATTAGCGCCTGCAGAACACGTAGAACGCGTAGGAAGACTACCCACCTATGATTTTAGCAGCTGTTTTTTCCCAAAATTCAAAATCATGCATTTTCAGAACCGCGATATCAAACTGTACACAGTAGTACTCTTGTTTTTATGTTTTCTCAAATTTTTATTAAAATTATGCTGTCGCTGAAGCTGGAGCCGCAGATAAACTGTCAGCAACTGCCGCGTACGCGAGTTTCAGATTCCCGACCGCCGTGCGCAATAAAAAATTGCCAAAAAGTCCACTTTTTTTCGCAGTTGGAAGCAAAGTAAAGGCATGAGCGTGTTCCCGAGATAAATACCTTGCTGCTGACCTAAAAAAATCCAGATTGGCAGGCACAGATTTGGAGAAATTCACGCTTCTCTACCCAAAAACCACTTTTTTACATGGTTTTAGGGTCTATGGAGGCCATATAGAGGGCCTTACAGGGCTGTAAGAGGTGGTATAGAGGTGATATATGAACAAATGGTCATCACCATTGGTAGAAGCCTACATGACAAGCGATGTTTTGCCTTTATTCTAGGCTATTCATCCCTTTCTCATGCACCATGGGGCCCAATATCCATATGGTTCATAGGTAGGGTTTTGATCACCTATCACCGTCCACACACATGTTTGGGGCTTGGGTTGGTATTGTATGCATTTGAATGATAAGAACTACATAAAATATGATAGTATGTGCATAAGAATGGGATGAAAGATGAACATTTGAGGTGTTTTTGGCCCTATTCTGCACCTTTTGTGGTCCATTTCCATATGGTTCATAGGTAGGCTTTTGCGTGCCCATCACCGTACACACACATGTTTGGGGCTTAGGTTGTTATTGTAAGCGTTTGTATGATAGGTCCTACATATAATATGATAGTATGTGCGTAAGAATGGGATGAACGATGAACATTTGAGGTGTTTTTGGCCCTATTTTGCACCGTTTGTGGTCCAATATCCATATCGTTCATAGGTAGGGTTTTGATCACCTATCACCGTCCACACACATGTTTGGGGCTTGGGTTGGTATTGTATGCATTTGAATGATAATAACTACATAAAATATGATAGTATGTGCATACGAATGGGATGAACAATGTAGTTTTGAGGTGTTTTTGGCCCGTTTTTGCACCTTTTGCGCTCCATATCCATATGGTTCATATGTAGGGTTTTGATCACCTATCACCGTCCACACACATGTTTGGGGCTTGGGTTGGTATTGTATGCATTTGAATGATAAGAACTACATAAAATATGATAGTATGTGCATAAGAATGGGATGAACGATGTAGATTTGAGGTGTTTTTGGCCCGTTTTTGCACCTTTTGCGCTCCATATCCATATGGTTCATAGGTAGGGTTTTGATCACCTATCACCGTCCACACACATGTTTGGGGCATAGGATGGTATTGTAAGCATTTGAATGCTGGGTAAGAAATGAAATATGATACTACGGGCACAAGCATGGGATGAACAATGTAGTTTTGAGGTGTTTTTGGCCCGTTTTTGCACCATTTGTGCTCCATATCCATATGGTTCATAGGTAGGGTTTTGATCACCTATCACCGTCCACACACATGTTTGGGGCTTGGGTTGGTATTGTATGCATTTGAATGATAAGAACTACATAAAATATGATACTATGTGCATAAGAATGGGATGAAAGATGAACATTTGAGGTGTTTTTGGCCCTATTTTGCACCGTTTGTGGTCCATTTCCATATGGGTCATAGGTGGGCTTTTGCGTGCCTATCACCGTACACACACATGTTTGGGGCTTAGGTTGTTATTGTAAGCATTTGTATGATAGGTCCTACATATAATATGATAGTATGTGCATAAGAATGGGATGAACGATGAAGATTTGAGGTGTTTTTGGCCCTATTTTGCACCGTTTGTGATCCAATATCCATATGGTTCATAGGTAGGCTTGGAACTATTTGAGCCATTTGAGAATTTTCTTTCTCCGTGTGTCATCGTTGTACATAAAATATGATACTATGTGCATAAGAATGGGATGAGCGATGAACATTTGAGGTGTTTTTGGCCCTATTTTGCACCGTTTGTGGTCCATTTCCATATGGTTCATACGTAAGCAACGATTGTCTTACTGCCTTCATGCCCTTGTTGCGTGCTTTTTGTGTGTATTATGCCTTCCTAGGTAGGGTGAGCAAAGGGTGAAAAGATAGTGAACTAAGGGTGAACGAATGGTCATGGGAGCATGCATGGCGACAAAATGTGATTTCCCTTTGGAACAACCCACAGGGCTAAGCAATGGCTCCTTCCAAGAAGAAAAAGGTTGTGATTCCAAAGCCTGACATGCCAGCCTTGGTGCCTGCCGATTGTCATATAGGCAAGGGGGACGTGGAAGATGGGGCGGAACAAGGAGAAGGCGGAGTATGGGAAAATTGCGAAAGTTTGGACCCGGAGCTAGAAAGGCTCCTTGCAGGGCATTGTGTTAAGGAAGACCAAAGTGTTGAAGTCGGGACCTTCAATTACATCAAATGTGGCATGTCCACCAATGTGCAAACCGGTGAAAAGCGGGTCTTGTTTTGGTACGGAATGCTGATTATACCGAAAAAAATACCGGAACCAAACAAGAACGACCTATGCATGAGGTTCCCAAATAATTACTTCTATTGGTTCAAACGCGCTGACGTCTTCCCAACCCTTCCTCTTGGATTGTCTGCCTTCTTCAACGATGGGTGTGACGTCCCGAGTGATGAAACATCCGACTACGGCGAGGCACCTTCTGATGAGAGCTCGGAAAATGAAAGTAGTGATGATGAGGACGATGGTGACGATGGGAACAACTCGGAGGATGGCGCAAGTGGCACACCCAAAGCCAAAAAGGAAAAGAACAAGAAAACTAAACCAAAGCCCCCAAAGTTGAGGAATTATACCAAAAAGAGTAGGTCACCCGATGTGTCTGAGGAAGCGTTGGCATCAAGAATAGCCGAAGCAACTGAGCATATGACGCGTATGGAGCTGTTTAAGCAGGCAAGTGCTTACTCAAAACATTATTTGATCAAACTCTGCGAGAACCTGTGTGTTAGCGGTATGAGTTCCAAAACGATACCAGAGATTCTTCGAGCGCTTGAGGACAGAAGTAAGACTGGAGGCTTCACAATCCAAAAGCTGTTTCCACCGCACAAACCGCAAGTGAGCTTCAAACCCATGGACATATCAATGAGCAGCATTCGACAGGCATCTATTGCTGTTCAATGCTTGTTGATGTTGTTGCTTGCGGTGCATTAAATGTTTGTGACTCACACATAGACCATCACCCCACCGCATGGGTGGCACAACCCGTGAATATCGCTGGCTGGGATTTGGGCTGGTGGGACACACTTCATAGGCCAACAGTTCGGTGCTTTGTGTAACTTCGTGCCACTCAGGTTGAGAAGCCCAGAAAGGCAGAGAACCCATGTCCCCAGGAGCGCACCGAACGAGAGGAGGCGGAGAGGCGAGACAGAGCAGAAGAGGACAGAAAAAAGGCGGAGGCAGCGCACCGACCGAAGCAAGCGGATGAGGAGCAAAAGCAAAAGGTAACGTTCCAAAGTTGTGCAGTTAGGGTCTTTCAATTCTGTGCATGCATATCGCGTTGATTTCTCTCCGACCGACCGAGATGGGATTTTGATTTTTGCATGTCCCCAGGAGCGCACCGAACCAGAGGAAGCGGAGACGCGAGACGGAGCACAAGAGGACATAAAAAAGGCGGAGGCGGCAAAGCGTCAAAAGCAAGCGGATGAGGAGCAAGAGCAAAAGGTAACCTTCCAGGAGCGCACACGGAATTCTGCAGTTACGCTCTCACGATTCTGTGCATACGTATCGTGTTCATTTCTTTCCAATTTACGGAGATCAGATTTTGATTTTTGCATGTCCCCAGGAGCGCACCGAACGAGAGGAGGCAGACAGAAAGAAGGCGGAGGCGGCAGAGCGTCGAAAGCAAGTGGATGAGGAGCAACAGCAAAAGGTAACCATGCAAATTTCTGCAGTACCGCTCTCTCTATTCTGTGCATACGTATCGTTTTCATTTCTTTCCAATTGACGGAGATCGGATTTTGTTTTTTGCATGTCGCCAGGAGCGCACCGAACGAGAGGAGGCGGACAGAAAGAAGGCGGAGGCGGCAAAGCGTCAAAAGCAAGTGGATGAGGAGCAACAGCAAAAGGTAACCATGCAAATTTCTGCAATACCGCTCTCTCGATTTTGTGCATACGTATGGTGTTCATTTCTTTCCAATCGACGGAGATCGGATTCTGTTTTTTGCATGTCGCCAGGAGCGCACCGAACGAGAGGAGGCGGACAGAAAGAAGGCGGAGGCGGCAAAGCGTCAAAAGCAAGTGGATGAGGAGCAACAGCAAAAGGTAACCATGCAAAGTTCTGCAGTAACGCTCTCTTGATTCTGTGCATACGTATCGAGTTCATTTCTTTCCAATTGACGGAGATAGGATTTTGTTTTTTGCATGTCCCCAGGAGCGCACCGAACGAGAGGAGGCGGACAGAAAGAAGGCGGAGGCGGCAAAGCGTCAAAAGCAAGGGGATGAGGAGCAACAGCAAAAGGTAACCATGCAAAGTTCTGCAGTAACGCTCTCTTGATTCTGTGCATACCTATCGTGTTCATTTCTTTCCAATTGACGGAGATAGGATTTAGATTTTTGCATGTCCCCAGGAGCGCACCGAACGGGAGGAAGCAGAGAAGCGACACGAGAACCGCCAAGCGCAAAACGTCAACACGGCATCAGAGCGCAAGATCGAAAGCGAGGGTCCCGACATTATCGCTCTTCCACCGCCTCCACCATTCAGCCGAAAGCAAACAGAGCCTCTCAAGGTTTTTGCATTCCTGTCACTGTACCCCTCAGCAAAATGTAGGATGATCTGCCTGTCCAACGGCCACCACATCAGCAACTCTTCAAAGCCTTGGCAACAGAGAACAGGATCCATGCGAGGTTTCATTGGCGTCAAAAAAGACGCAGAGCTGCGGGGTTCTGACAGCGTCATGCAGGCAGCCATGTGCTCTTGCGAGCTCCAAATACAGTGGCAGGGCGGTACTTGGGTGCAGGCACCAATCAGCGTTGTAGCAACTATTTCGCATACCACGCCACGTTGCTGTAGGCTGTTTTTTGATTTTATTTTTCCTAAGATGCTAGAACCTTCCAGACCGGCAGCCATGTGCTCTTGCGAGCTCCAAATACAATGGTAGGGCGGTACTTGGGTGCAGGCACCAATCAGCGTTGTAGCAACTATGTCGCATACCACTCCACGTTGCTGTAGGCTGTTTTTTGATTTTCTTTTTCCTAAGATGGTAGAACCTTCCAGACCGGGACGGCCCAAACTGCCTGAATGGCAGCTTTCACAGAAATCTCTGGCCAACAGACGCAGCCTTGTGAGGTCGTATGCGAAGCAGTTGCATTGCGGGCACCTGATTGCGGAGCATGCAGTCAAGCGATCACTGAATCGAGACAGACTGAGGGCAAGACCGGCCACATTTGAGCAATTGAGGGATACCCTCATTGCAAAGTTTACGACCCATGATACATGGGAAGATTTCATTCGCGCGCGCAGAAATAATGATGGCAATGGTCAGGGGGTGTATAGGACAGGCGTGACCAAACTCATGCAGCTTTTGACAGCCGACATGGGGATTGCTACCACACCGGTAGGTGCGTACCTAGACCCGAGTACCGCCCTTCCACTGTATTTGGAGCTCGCAAGAGCACATGGCTGCCTGCATGACGCCGTCAGAACCCCGCAGCTCTGCGTCTTTTTTGGCGCCAATGAAATGTATGGGCGCCGTAAATGCCAGGTGCTGAGCGTACATCTACCGCAAGCACGTCAGCCACACCAACTCCTTCTGCAACTTCCCCTTGCGAGATATCTGGACCAGGATGATCACATCACAACCTCGTCGCAGTTTGAGCGCATGCACCTGCTTCCTGCCCTTGAGAAGGCGTTGGAGAGCGGCTGGGGTGGTGAAAGCATGGAGCTGGTTTTTTCTCCTGATTATGCCGCCTACTACCGAACCACAGGGACGCCTCCACCAACAGCAGATTGCTGTTGTGTGGAGTGCTATGGTTCAAAAAAACTCTGGAAGCACCCTGATTGGATACGGCAGCCTTTGCGGGATTTCCACAACTACCCTTCACGCTGCGCTCCCTTCTTTCGCCTCATGAAATGTCGCCTCAACAGCGTGTATGATGTACACCACTGCAACAATCACGTGTTGGCAAACGGGGTGATCCACCCCCTGTGGTTCTGGACCAGAGCAAACCTGCCGGAGGAATACACTGTCCAATTGAAGACAATTTTGGAGAAACATTTTACGCGCTTTCCATACTACCCACCTTTCAAAGAAGCTATTGGCAAAAGGGACTGGTCACCCCCAAACATTGTCACGAAGGATATCCTGAAGGAGGATTCTTTTTGGAAAGCCCTAGCTGATCTGTTCCCACGAACGGCAAATGGTCTCACAGTCAAACGGAACGGTGAGGTTCTGCAGGACCCAATACACCGATATTTGAAACTGATGCGGATTCTGATGGTCCAGCTGAACAGCTGGAGTCCGGAGGGTGTTGACCAGCGTGATGACATGTGCCGTGAAGCACACCAGCTCTTTTGGGACCTCGGGTTTCCCCTGCGCCGGTTTGGAGTCCCAATTCATTACTTTCTGGAGCACTACACCCCCCGGCTACGCAAACATGGCAACCTCGTGGGCATGTCATCGGAGGGGGGCGAGCATGTCCACCAGCCCCACTCCAAGATCGTGCAAAAGCGCCCCTCTCGCCCACGAGGGAAATGCCCAGTGGGGCTGGTGGAGATCATGAAGCACGTTAGGCTCTGGTTGGGGCTGTGGAGGCAAGGCTGGCTGTCTCGGACTCTCTGGTACACGCATGAACCGAAATTGCCAGCTGACAATTAGCGGTATACCACCTTCTTGCCACCACATCCCTTGGCTTGCGATAGATTTACTATTTTTGGCCATTTCTTGCTAATATTGCTAATCTTTCATTGTTTACGGATTGGGGTAGATTTTGGAACGTATTCATGCTGATATTTTCAGTACCCCTCTGTATCTCTCTCCACCTCTGTCGTCCACAGGATCCATTGAAGAGAGCCAATGGGGTGCCGCTGGCGTTGATGAAGCCCCTGATTGACGCAATTCAAAAATTGGGCAGAAGTCTGTGGTACGACGTGACTGGGGGCTCAAGGGCCTGTGGAGTCCCTGCTGCTGACATCATCAAGCATCTTGAGCGGATCTGCCCTGTGCTCGGAATGGCTTGCCCCGGTGCTGCCCAAGTGATAACGCTCACAGATCGTCCGGTCCCCTGTCAGCTGGCTAACATGGAGAGCGTGCTAATGATTTGTCTTGTGTGCTTGGGCCGAGAGGCCAGTCATTTTTGCGTAATGCATACTCTTGACACAATTCAGTACAGCGCAACCCCTCTGTCACTGTCACCAGGTGACACTTTGTTTCTGCCAGTTGAAAAGCACTGGATGCTGCCAAAGCTGTGTCCAGGCATTAATTTTTTTGCTGCTGTACCATTCTCGAATTCGCAAAATGCACCATTCGTGCCCGACGATAGCTGTTGGATCAGCAAACATTTACGGCCGTGAGGGTGTGACCTGGAGTGACCTGCAGCACGGTGACACTGTGCAGATGTATGACGGCCTAAGCGATGCTTCGGTTCTGCTGCACACCCAATTGTTGTGGAGGCCCACTGTGCGTTGTCCCGGTCTGTCGCGAAAAGGGCAGCCCCTGTTCCCAGGCAGGTGGACAGTCCAGCTTGAACGGGGCGTCACTGTTTTAGTATTAGCCGTGATTCCTACCAATCCGGCTTCCTGGGATGTTGTCGGCGTCTGTGCATTTTGCTGTACGGCAGGGCAGGCAGACTTCAGATCCCTTCTACGGTTTTCAGAATCCAGCCTCAGAGAAATTGCCCTGGCTGACAAGCAGGGCTGTGAAGCAGGGAAGACCTGGATGGAAGGTTTGTATTCCGGGCAGTGCATTTATTTCCAGTTTCCTCAGAGGTGTCAGTCCTGCGGTCCGCACCAGGCCAAGCGTGAACTGGCATATGAGGACAGTCGGCGGAGCACACGTCTCCCTGAGATCACAAACCTCAGTACCACAGCGGTGAAGAAGGAATCTGTCACTACCAATGGGAAACCCAAACCGAACCCGAAACGGAATTCGACCGCAAAGCCACCACCAAAACCGAAACCAAAACCGAAACCAAAACCAAAACCAAAAGGCCATAAAAACAACAGCCCACCAAGCAAACAGCCAAAGAAGGAAGAGACGGGCAGTGGGACGGTAAAACAAGAGGCTGACCTTGTTCAGCGGCTCTTGGCTGCACTGCAACAAACAACCCAACAACAAAACAACCGAACAAACCCCCTGAAGCGCAAACGCGGGCAAGGTGAAAACAGTGAAAATACCCGAAAAAAAGGAAGGGTTAAACGGGAGTCAGGAGAGCACATGTCTCAGCAGGTGTCTCAAGTGTCTCAACAGGTGTCTCCGACCCCCCCTGGGCAGGTGTTTCAGCAGGAGCAGCAGCAGCAGCAGCAGCAGCGGCAGCAGCAGCAGCAGCAGCAGCAGCAGTTGCAGCTGCAGATGCAGATGCAGACCCAAGTGCAGCAGCAGCAGCAGCACCAGCAGATGCACCAGCAGGCCCAGCAGCAGCAGCAGCAGCAGCAGCATATGGGTCCTTTGCAAATGAACATGCCAGTTGCCATGCCCATGGCCATGCCAATGCCAGCCATGAACATGCACCAGCTCCAAATGCCCATGCAGCTCATGCAGCAGCTTTGTTCGACGATGAGCAGCATGCAGCCCTTTGGTTTTCCAATGTACCGGCCCTATTAGCAGCGCCTGCATATATGTCTTTTGTTTTTTTCCCTCTCCCAAAAAAGAACTTTGTGCTGTTTAGAGTTTGGTGATTTAAATTTATTGCCGTGTTTGTGAATACGGCAGGATCATATCTCTGGAAGTGCAGATGCCTGAGCTCTGTGTTCATTATGCACTTTGTGCGATGTTGAACTGATTGAGAGAACCAGATGCTCAGATGCTCAGAGTGGTGCGGCTTGTTGCGATTGTCCTTTGTTTTCTTTACCGTTGGTGGTTCCTTGGATTTGAATGCACGAACGTTTTGTAGGATCATTGACGACCGCCGGGGTCGGGGACGGACCCACTGAAACGTGTTTGCAGTTGTATTGGAGCAACATATCGGGGGTTGCAGGGCCGCCAGCACAAAAAAAAAATCAGTTTTCGCCGAAAAATGGCCAGCAATTGCCAACTTTTTGCCGAAAGACTGCACGAACGGTTTGTGAGATCATTGACGACCGCCGGCGTCTGAAAGGACCCACTGAAACGTGTTTGCAGTTGTATCGGAGCAACATATCGGGGGTTGCAGGGCCGTCAGCACAAAAAAAAACAGTTTTCGCCCAAAAATGGCCAAAAATTGCCAATTTTTTGCCGAAAATAGTGTTTTTTTAGCCGGCGTCGTGAGTTTTAGGGCCCCATACCCTATTCTTAGGGTGCCCAATCCAGTCAAATGTGTTTGGAATTGTATTGGAGCAACCTATTGGGTGTTGCAGGGCCGTCAGCACAGAAAAAAAACAGTTTTAGTCCAAAAATGGCCAAAAATTGCCAATTTTTGGCCAAAAACAGTGTATTTTTGGAGAACAATCGGGTAGGAGGAACCCCCCTCTCCTATTTTGAGCGTGCAGAATAAAAGAAAAAAGGTTTCCTTTGGTCTTTTTGGGTACAAAACCTCTTTTCATGGTTTTTTTGTGCCTATACTATAGGATACAGGTACGCTGGTGTGCAGCACTGTTCTGTAGCACCACCCCACAACAGACAAAAGTACTCCAAAATAGGCCGAGTTCCAGGGTTTTTGATGGTTTAGGAGAAAGCTCGGGTGGGAAGAACCCCCCCATCCGTATTTTGGGGCAAGAGAATCCCAACAAAAGGGCATTTTCTGTCGAAAATCCTCTATAGGCAGGTACACTGGTGTGCAGCACTGTTCTGCAGGACCAGCCCAGAGCAGGCAAAAATACCCCAAAATAGGCCAAATTTCAGGGTTTTTGATATTTTTGGACAAAAGCCGGGTAGGAGGAACCCCCCCCCCCCTATTTTGGGGCCGTAGAAACGAAAAAAGTAGGTCATGTCCCGCGAAAATCTGCCTTTTGCTGACTTTTTGAATTTTGGGAAAAAACAGCTGCTAAAATCATAGGTGCAGAGCCAGACTCCGAGGCACCGGAGCCAAAACGCGCAGGACGCGCAACACACGCAGCATGCGTAGCACCAAGACAGAGACAGAGGCAGGAGGCAATTGTGATTCTCTCCTCACAAATGGTTGAATTGATCTAAACGGATAGTTCCATCGCGTCGGACACCCTCGAAAACCCCCCGGAAGCACAAAACAATGATAAAAGCAAAAACGACAGAACATTTCGTGCTATGCGTTCTACGCGTGGTAGCCAAACGAATATTCCATTGTCTAAGGAGGGGACGTTTCTGTCCGGAAGCGCTCCGCGTGGCACAATACGTGCGGCGCGTGTTGCTTCATAATACACAGCACGCGCAGCACGTGCAGAACGCAAACAACACACGCATCACGCGCTCAACGCGCAAAACACGCAGCACAGCGTTCTAGAGGCAGACTTAGAAGCAGAATTCCGGCATGCCCAAAACGCGTAGCACGCGGAGCACGTCACTAGTGCACACGCGCCTACTTTTGGGGGGCTGTGCTCTCACAGTTTGGCCATCCAGCCTACGCGGTTGTCCCTCAGGGTTCGCACTGGTCCCATGGGTAGGGATAGCAGGGGCTTGGCGGCCATGAAGTTCACGATTCCACCACGCCCGCCCTCCACCACCTTCTCCTTCCTAATCTTCGTCATCTTCCCTGTCCTCGTCCTCTTCACCGTCACTCTCCTCCTCCTGCTCACTCTCTTCCTCCTCATCCTTGTCTCCCTCCTCCTCACTCTGTCACTCTCCTCCTCCGTGTCATCCTCAATCTCCTCCCTCTTGCTTCCATCCTCCTCGGCCTCGTCGCTCTCCTCCCCCACATCCGCCTCTACCACCCCAGTCATCCCATGTGCCACGGCAAAGCACCCCACATGGTACCAGTTGCCGCACCCACAACAAACGTAGTGGGTCTTGCCCCGGTTGCAATGGGTGCACACCCGGCGGCCCGGCATCCGCGCCGGCAAGTGGATGGGCTTCGCCTCTGCCACTGTACAAAAGCAGCGCCGGATAAGGTCCCACTGCCAGTCAATCATGGTACCTGTTCGGGCCCCCCCAAGGGACCGGCAACTGGCGTATGTGTTGACCACGGCGTACCGGAGGACGAACGCACGCATCGCTTGCGGCCACATCTTCTGACGTTTCATCTGGCGCATCTGGAGGGCCATCTGGCTGACGCCATCCACCCCACGCGATAGCTGGCGGTAACTGGAGACCGTCGGGTTCACCTCACTCCCGCTGCGGCGATGCACGGGTCCGGCTTGTGGGAAGTGGACGTTCATGAGCATTGGCACTACGCGGGGCAACTTGTGACCCATCTTTGGGTTCTTGCAGACCACCATGGCGTACCTCGCGTCGTCCACAGTGCACGTGGCGGTTTGTCCTTCTGATAGAAGTTCTCCTGCCGTGTCCACCCCGTACGTGGAGCGCTTCGTCATCATCAAGAAGGCGTGCCTCTCGGCAGCGACGTCACGCGCTAGCTCGTGCGATCCAAAAAAGGAATTCGCAAAGAGGATGGTCCCGGAAGGGAGGAGACCTGCCCACATGGTCATGATCTGCTGGGCATTGAAGTTGCCCGCACTGTTGCCACACCACCGCAGGTGCCCGCGTCTATTTGTTTACAGGTACATGTCCACCACGTACCCACCAGTGGCATCGGCAAGGCAATAGAGCTTGATGCCCGTTGAGTGGGGCTTGCGGGCGATGAACATCCGTAGTGGGCCGGCACGTATGCCTTTGTGCGGCACCCTGGACTCATTCCCACAAGCCGCGCCACCCAACCACCAGGCACCAGCCCACTGCCCGTTGCACTCCTCCAGTAGTTGAACAACGTCGGGCCAGATGTTACGGCGCAAGACGTAGTACTCCTTGCGGCTTAGCAATTGTGCCATGAAGGGATTGTATGGTAACCCGTCCCGTTCCCAGATGCCATCTACTTGCATGGGCCGTACTATGCCTAGTAGGAGGATGAAGGCGTTGTACCTACGGAAAGTGAAGCCACCGCTAGAATCGCTTGGGGCAAACGCTACAATTGATTGGCCGAACCGCTAGAATCAAGTAGGACACGCCTTGGTACTACAGGGATCAAGTGGGAGAGGTTTGCCTTCCAGAGGGATGCCCGCTATAATTCTTGGATGGGAGCCAACATGTGGCCCAACACCTCATTCTCAGTGTACCCGACTAGTTCAGTTTGGCCTGGCTGGACTCCGTGCATGATATTCGCTGCACAGTCCTCCAGGGGGGAGTGCACCCGCATAAAGATTCGTGGGAAAAAGCATTTTTGAAGAGCGGTGTGTCTACATAACACGGAACACGGGCATTCAGGCTGCAGAGGCAGTACCGGAGGCAACGCCAAGAACGCGAAACACGCCCAGAACGCGCACACGCAAGCGGCAGTTTGCACAACGCGTAACACGGAAAGTCCTCCTGCAGAAGCGTGCGCCGAATCATACGTGTAACACGCGTAAAACGCACATCAGGCTACCATGGGCCTCCAGAGGGGCGGCAGAGGCAACAGCACGCACACCATCGAGACAACAAAGCACACAAATACCCGCGGTTTCTTCGCTGCCAGCTCTCGGGTGCGCACCAGCGACCATGCTCCAGACGCAGGAATTTCGAGGTTCCGTTCCTCTTCCAATTCGTACGCCATCAGGCCGGCCATCCTGACAAACTCGACGAACTTCTCCTGCGGAACACGAAAAACGGGAATGGTCCTCCAGAGGCACAGTAGAAGCAAACACGCAGAACGCGGAGAACGCGCATGACGCGCGGAGCGACTACGTAGAAACACAACAGAGGACGCGCGCAACACCTGCAAAACATCCGTTTCCATTTCAACAATGTCTTCGATGCCCATTGCGCTCACCCGATCGCTCACCCCACCTCCACGACGACCTCGCAGGCCCTCCATCTTCAGCTTGGCCAGACTGATACCCTCTGACGGCGGGCTGAGGTGCACCAGCCATGCCGTGCAGCAGAGCAACCCGTACAAACAAAAACGCCCTTGAAAATCCCCTCCGCCACTTGCCGCGGGCTGCTCGAGGAATACCGTTTTTCGAAATACTCGCAGGCTGCTGCCGCCGACTGGGCGTTCTTGGTCCCGCATCTCAGCACGCTTTGCACGCTCAGGGCCCGGATACTGGTGTGCAGCAGCAGGGCCAACCCGATCTCTTGCTTGGACTTGGGTTCCTCCGACAAGGAGTCTTCATAGTGCATCACCAAACGGCCCACGGTCGCATTGAAGTCCGTCTCCAAGATTCTCTGCATTGTGTCCAGATCACGGTCCTACCCGCCTTCATGCTGGAACTTCTCTGCTCTTGTCGGTGCAGCGCTGATGCTCTTCTACGGGCCCTTCCCGCCGGTCGCAAAGGACACGTGCCCACGGGGCGGCTTGTCCTTGTCCTTCTTTTTCTTGGGCACCTCCGCCTGGGACTTCTTCGGTGGCACTTTGGGCAGGCTCCGCTCCTCCAACTTCCGCTTCTTCTTCTGTGTCATTGTCTGCGGCTCCTGCTTGACCTCCAGCATGGTGGACCAGGCTGCCTTCGTGGAAGAGGAAGAGTGTTTCTCCGGCACAACGGGGTCCTCAGGCTCGGAATGCTCCTTCTGCCCTGTGCCTCGGGCCTGCTTCTTGCCATGGGGTGTCAATGGCTCGTCGTCGTCTTCCTCCTCCGTCTCCTCTTCCTCCTCCCCGTCTACATCGTCCGCTGCCTCCTCCTCCTCCTTTTCCTCCTCACTCTCCTCTTCTTCGCCCTCCAACCAGGTCCACAACCGGTTCGCTTGGATCTGCAGAACGCGCAGCATGCGTAACACAGTGGCGGCGCCCCCGGAGGCGGAACAAGAGGCACATCACCCCAACGCGCAGAACGCGCAACACACGCAACACGCGTATGACACGGTGCAGAATCACTTACAGATGCATCACGCAGCACGCAACGTACAACCTTTGTGTACGCGAACCATCCATCCGGCTTGCCGCGGCAGTCTTGGGCTTTTGCGGGATCGCGGGGCTTTCTTTTCTTCGTCTTAATCTGCAGGCACTTGGTGGGGTAAGCAGGTTATCGAAAATGGAAACTAGGGATTGTCACGGTGCGACCATACAACACATAATGGCACTTGTCATGCATGCATACTTGATATGCGGTCACGTTGGTGAGGTACATCTCATCCTCCCGGCGATCCTTGCTGCCGACTTTCCTGTGGTTGACCCAGGCTGCGTGCCACTCAGCTGTGCAGATATGTACGTGTCGCACGGCCCCAGAAGCAGAAACAAAAAAAGCGAAACGAACGACATGGAACTGGGAGACATCCAATGGCACAACACCTGTACTCCAGCCCATTGAACAATCACATACATGTCTGCTGATTGATCTGGAACACGATGAACGCGATGTGCTTCAGCGTGGCTGCGCTCCCCCAACTGCCCAGGTGGCCCCCCTTGGCCAGCCACTGCTTGTGGCTGTCCAGGAAAAGCGGTGCGGGCATAAAAAAAGGGCTGAGGTACAGGAGGACGCGTAGCTCGCGGAAAACATGGGTTCGGGCCTCCAGAAGCGTGTTGTCTATTACGCGCAGAACGCGGAACACGCCTTGCACGGATATGCAACACGAGTTATTCAAGTTTCAGAGGCACACTTAGCAGCGAACGCTTAGAACACGTAACACGTGTAACACACACGGCAGACAAAGCACGAAAGCGAAGGTGGAGGCAATGGCACGATACGCTTCTCCCATGAAAAAGGGTGGAAATGAACAAAACGGATGCGTCCATGACGTCCGGCACGTTAGAAAACCCCCCGGAACAACAAAACCTTATGGATTCATTTTTGACGAAGAAAAAATGTTGATGTCGTTCTGCGCGTGGTAGACAAAGGAATATTCCTTTGTCTACACAAGCGCCATTTTTGGGCTTCCACTCACCACACCTGCTAGTACGTTATCTCCGTAAGCTAGGAGAACGCACAGAACGAGGATAACGCTCCACAACGCTCCGGAACGCGGAAAACGCGGAGAACGTGGAGAACGTTTCCAGAAGCACAAGCGTAAGCGCTAAACCGGAACGCGCAGAATGCAAAAAAAGGCGTAAAACGCAGCACACCTATGTTGGGGGGGGCGCGTCCTCAGAGTTGGGTATCCAGCCTACGCGGTTGGTCCCCCCGAGGTTTCGCACTGGTCCCCATGGGTTGGGATGGCGAAGGCTTGGCGGCCATGACCTTCTGGATCCCACCACAGCCGCTTCCGCCACCCCGTCTACTGCACGCTGAAAGAGAACTTCTCGAATGTGTCGTCCTCTACGCTCCCTCTAGCGTCCTCCGCTTCCTCCTCTTCTTCCTCCTCATCCTTTGTCTACAGAAGCGCCATTTTTGGGCTTCCACTCACAATACCTGCTAGTACGTTATCCCCGTAAGCTAGGAGAACGCGCAGAACGAGGATAACGCTCCAGAACGCTATGGACCGCGGAGAACGCAGAGAACGCGGAAAACGCTTCTAGAAGCACAAGCGGAAGCACGAAACCGGAACGCGCAGAACGCGGAAAACGCGGAAAACGCAGCACACCTATGTTTGGGGGGGGGGGGGGCGTCCTCACAGTTGGGTATCCAGCGTACGCGGTTGGTCCCCCCGAGGTTTCGCACTGGTCCCCATGGGGGGGCGATGGCAGAGGCTGGGCGGCCATGACCTTCTCGATCCCACCACGGCCACCTCCGCAACCCCATCTACCGCACGCTGAAAGAGAAGTTCTCCAACGTGTCGTCCTCTACGCTCCTTCTAGCGTCCTCCGCTTCCTCCTCTTCTTCCTCCCCATCGCTATCCGGCTCCTCCCCGTCCTTGCCGTCTGCTTCCGGGTCGTCCTCCCCGGCGTCCCCCTCATGAGTCTCCTGGCTGAGGGCCGGCTTGCTTTCCTCGGCGTCCTCCGTGCCCGATGCGTTGATCCCGTGCGTGGCTGCAGAGCATTGCACATGCAACGGGGTGTCCGGGCATCCGCTACACACGTATTGTGTGCCGCCTTTGCAGCAATGTGCACAAGTGCGCTGTTGGGCGCCAGCAACAGGGAAGTGGATGTTGCGCCGCGGCTGCGCATTGGCACATTACCGGCAGCAAAGGAGGGCCCACTGCCACTCCCACATGCTATCCGTGCCACGGCACCTTTCTAGGTCGCGGAAGGATGCAAACGCGTAGGCCACGGCGTATCGCAGCAGGAAGCCTCGCACGGCTTGCGACCAGGACATCTGCTTTCCCAAGAGGCGCATGTGCAACGCCATCTGGTTGGCAGAGTCCACCCCCCGTGCCACTTGGCGGTACGCAGCAAAGAGGGCTCGGATTTCCCGCCCCGTGTGGTGCAGGGGGCCCCGCGCAGCGTACCACACGTTGGACAAGATCGGCACCAATTTTGGGGGCTTGCCTCCGGTTTTCGGCTGCTTGTACACCTGCAGGGAGCACTTGTGGCCGTCAACCGTGGCCACAGCCGTCTACCCGGCCTGGACGGTGTCTCCGGCTTGCTCGAAACCAGCCGTGTCCTTTCGCACTATGGTGATCAAGGGGCGGCCCTCACGCGCAAGCCGTTGTGCGGTGGCGTGTGACCCGAAGAACGAGTCCCCTACAAGGACCGTGTAAGCCGGCAGGTGTTTGGACCACATGGCCATCAGCTGTTGGGCGTTGAGGTTGCCCGTACCACAACCGTGTCGGCAGCGGACACCGCGGCTGCCAGTGTAGAGGTACACGTCCAGGATGTACCCCGTACCGGCATCAGCCAAGCAATAGAGCTTGATGCCGGTGTTGTGCGATTTCCGCACAATATACATCTTGAGGGGGCTTGCCCTAAGGCCCGTATGCGGCACTAGGGTTTCATCCCCCGTGGCCGCGCCACCCATGGTCCATGCTGAAGCCCAATGGGTACTAACTGCCTGAATAAGGTCCACGACAGCTGGGCGACAATGTTTGTGTAGATCGTACTATTGCCCCCAGGATAGCAACCGTGCTAGATAGGCGTTTGTACACCAATCCATCACCGTCCCAGACACCATCCACTTGCATGGGCCGCACAATGCCCAGCAATAGCACGAAGGTGTTGTACCGTGGTACTAAGGGGATGAGGTCCTCCCTTTACCGAGCTCGGAAGACGGCCTCTTGGGCATCCACAGTGGGCTTCAACATGTATTCCCATATTCCATTGTCTACAGAGGGGACGTTTTTGTCCGGAAGCGCTCCGCGCGGCACAATACGTGCTGCTCGTGTTGATTCAGAACACGCAGCACGCGCAGCACGTGCAGAACGCAAACAACACTCGCATCACGCACAGATTGCGCAAAACGCGCAGCACGGCGTTCTAGAGGCAGACTTAGAAGCAGACTTCCGGCACGCGCAAAACGCGTAGCACGCGGAGCACGTCACTAGTGCACACGCGCGCACTTTTGGGGGGCCGCGTCCGCACAGTTTGAGTATCCAGCCTACGCGGTTGTCCCCGGGGGTTCGCACTGGTCCCATGGGTAGGGATGGCAGAGGCTTGGCAGCCATGAAGTTCACGATTCCACCACGCCCGCCCTCCACCACCTTCTCCTTTCTAATCTTCGTCATCCTCCATGTCCTCGTCCTCTTCACCGTCACTCTCCCCCTCCTGCTCACTCTCTTCCTCCTCATCCTCCTCCCCCTCCTCCTCACTCTGTCACTCTCCTCCTCCGTGTCATCCTCAATCTCCTCCCTCTCGCTTCCATCTTCCTCGGCCTCGTCGCTCTCCTCCTCCACATCCGCCTCTACCACCCTGGTCACCTCACATGGTACCACTTGCCGCACCCACAACAATCGTAGTGGGTCTTGCCCCGGTTGCAATGGGTGCACACCCGGCGGCCCGGCATCCGCACCGGCACGTGGATCGGCTTGGCCACTGCCACCGTACAAAAGCGGCGCCGGATAAGGTCCCACTGCCAGTCAAACATGGTACCCGTTCGGGCCCCCCTGAGGGAACGGCAGGTCGCGTATGCGTTGACCACGGCATACCAGAGGACGAACGCACGCACGGCATGCGACCGGGTCATCTGACTTCCCATCTGGCGCATCTGGAGCGCCATCTGGTTGACGCCATCCACCCCACGCGATAGCTGGCGGTGGCTGGCGGCCACCGGGTTCACCTGATTCCCGCTGCGGCAATGCACGGGTCCGGCTTGTTGGAAGTGGACGTTCATGAGCACTGGCACTACGTGTGGCGGCTTGTGACCAACCTTTGGGTTCTTGAAGACCACCATGGCGTACCTCATTTTGTCCCCAGTGCACGTGGCGGTTTTTCCTTCTCCCAGAAGCTCTCCTGCCCTGTCCACCCCGTACGTGGAGCGCTTCGTCATCATCAAGAATGCGTACCTCTCTGCAGCAAGGTCACGCGCTAGCTCGAGCGATCCAAAAAAGGAATCTGCACAGAGGATGGTCCCGGAAGGGAGGGGACCTGCCAACATGGTCATGATCTGCTGGGCATTGTAGTTGGCGGCACTGTTGCCGAACCGCCGCAGGTGCCCGCGTCTACCCGTGTACAGGTAAATGTCCAACACGTACGCACCTCATCCCCACAAGACGCGCCACCCAACCGCCAGGCACCAGCCCACTGCCCATTGCACTCCTCCAGTATTTCAACAACGGGCGGGCGGATGTTACGGCGCAAGACGTAGTACTCCTTGCGTCTTAGCAATTGTGCCATGAAGGCGTTGTACAATGACCCGTCCCGTTCCCAGATGCCGTCTACTTGCATGGGCCGTACCATGCCTAGTAAGAGGATGAAGGCGTTGTAACTACGGAAATGGAAGCCACTGCTAGAATCGATTGGGGCAAACACTACAAGTGATTGTCTGAACCGCTAGAATCCAGTGGGACACACCTTGGTACTAGGTGAAACAAGTGGGAGAGGTTCGCCTTCCGGAGGGATGCCCGCTATAATTGCTGGATGGGAGCCAACATGTGGTCCCACACCTCATCCTCGGTGTACCCGACTAGTTCAGTTTGGCCTGGCCGGACTCCATGCATGATCTTTGCTGCAGAGTTCTCCAAGGGGATTGAACCCGCCCAAAGATTCGTGGGAAATGGCATTTTTGAAGAGCGGTGTGTCTGCACAACACGGAACACGGACTTTCAGGCTCCGGAGGCAGAACCGGAGGCAACGCCGAGAACGCGCAACACACGCCGAATGCGCCACACGCAGTCCAGAGGCACAGTCAGAGGCAACACGCAGCACACGTAGCACAGGGCACTGTGGCTGTTTTTTTCATGGGGGGGTGGTTTGAGCCTTAATTCTCCTACCACACAGCAATCTGCAGCGGAGGGGGGGGGTTTCAACCTCAATTCCCCGACCACAGAGCAATTGGCAACAGGCGTGGTATCTTTTTTTGCGGGACACCCCCAGTTCGCTTGTGCTAGGCGCCGGGCACTACATGTCCGATCGCCATAATACTCCATTATTGTACAACCAAGAAACCGGTGTAGCTACCACATATTACGACGCCACCAGTCCGGCGCCTGTTGAGAAAAAGCGCCTGTGTGCGCTGAAACTTCTCAAGAGGGGACCCGCAAAAAGGGCTGCGAACTCTGCCGCCCCCAGGACTCGTCCCGGTCCGGCCATCCCGGACTCGGTTCCCCAAGCGGGGAGAAACACCTCTGGGACCCCTCTCCCTCCAACCCTTCCTCCTCCTCCCAGCCCTCCCACCCCTCTACACTTCTTGGATTTCGCCGTCCGTCATCTTGCCCTCGGCTGCCGTCTCCGTATCTGGATCCCCTTCTGGTTCAACATGGCGTTCCGGGGTGTCAGGGGCCTCCTTCTTCACTCGCACAGGCGCGTGCAAAACGCGGAAAACGGGGTGCTGTTTTCCAATGGAGGGCCGGAATCAAGACGGATGTAACGCGTAACACGCGCAGAACGCGCAACACACGCCAGGACAGATTGCAGAGGCACAACAGAACCATACAGGCATGACGCGCAAACGGCAGTGACCCCGCAACGCGCACCTGCCCACCTGCGCGACCACCATCGCCCCCTGCTGAGACCTCCGGTGGTGCGGCAGCGCCTTCTGCAGCGCCTTCTGCGGGCTCCTTGGGCCCTTCTTTGGCCTCCTCACCTTCCGTCTCTGGGGGAGGCTTCTGCAGAACGCGAACGACTTGACGTCTGTTCTCCAGAGGCACGGCGGAGGCAAGAATTGTAGAACGCGCACAACGCGCAACACGCGCTTGACGGAGCTCACCGGCCTCTGGAGGCGACAAGGAAGCACGCGTGGAGAACACGCAGCACAGCAACCTGCTCCTCCTCCATCCCAACGGCGCCAGATCCTTCTGCTTTGATGCTCTGTGGATCGTCCCGCGTCTCGCCCGTGTCCTGCGGATCCTGTGGAAACACAAGGGGGGCAACCAAGTGGCAGAACATTGGGCAGACGAGACCGGGGCTCCACATACATGTGACTCACGGCTCTGTACAAGCCACGCATTGAAAGCCGCAACAGAGGACGTACAATCGGGTGGGTTCCGCAGCCGCCCACGCACCTTCTTGCTCTCTGCCACATCGGTGAATGGGCCAAGCAGCACCTTCGGATGAAGCTCCGGCGGCTCGCCCGTTGCGCCAAGGGGCGCGCCATAAGACAGGGAAGGCGGGGCACCCCGCGGCGGCGCACCATAGGGCAGGAAAGGGGGGTGGCCCCGCGGCGGCCCGCCATAGGGCAAGAGAGGCGGGTGGCCCCGCGGCGGCTCGCCATGTGGCGGCAGCGAAGGGGGGCCCTGCGGCTGTGGCGGATAGCTGGGCCGTTGCGGGTCTTCGTGGTACCACTGCTGGTACTGCGGTGGCGGGGCTGGAAGGTGCGGGTACCCGCTCATGTGAGGGGGCGCCCAATCCCAAGCGGCAGTCTGCACAACGCGTAACACGGCAAGTCCTCCTCCAGAAGCGTGCAAGGAATCATACGTGTAACAGGTGTAAAATGCGCATCACACTACCATGGGCCGCCAGAGGCGGGGCGGAGGCACCAGCGCGGACACCTCCGAGACCACAAAGCACACAGATACCCGCCAGCTATGTGTATAACGTCTGAAGTCTAAAGTCTGATTTGGCATCTCGTTTCAAGGACATAAAATAGAACACATCTCACCAAAAGTCTGATAAAAGTGTGGTACCCGCCCCCTCCCTTCCTTCCTACCTGTCAGAAAGGGACAGAAAAAAATCTGGCACTCCGCCTCCCCCAACACAGCCACCAACCAGAAAGAAAACAATCATGAAAATTGAAAGTTGGGAAGAATGGGAGTCCATGCAACACAGGGGAACACCCCCCCCAAAAGAAAAAAAAGGGGTGGAAAAATGGGGCATTGGGGAAAATGGGAGGCTGCAAAAAATATTCCACTGAGGTGGTGTACCCCCCCCCCCCTGTGGATTCATATTCCATTGAAGTGGTGTACCTCCCCCTCTGGATAAATATTCCACTGAAGTGGTGTACCCCTCCCCGATTTGAATAAATATTCCACTGAGGTGGTGTACACCCCCCCTCTGGATAAATATTCCACTGAGGTGGTGCAGCTGCCTGCTTTGGATAAATATTCCACTGAGGTGGTGTACCCCCCTGCTCTAGATAAATATTCCACTGAGATGGTGTACCCCCTTGCTCTGGATAAATATTCCACTGAGGTGGTGTACCCCCCCCCACTGTGGTGAAAATATTCCTCTAAGGTGGTGTACATCCCCCGTCTGGATAAATATTCCACTCAAGTGATGTACCATGCGTCAATTCTCAGGGGGGTCTAGACCCCCCAAAAAATTGACGCGATCCTATGTGCCAGTTCCTATGGGGGTCTAGACCCCAAAAAAAATTGACGCGATGCTATGCGCCAAATTCTAGGAGACCCGAAAAATGATTGACGCGACCCTATGCGCCAATTCCTATGGGGGTCTAGACCCCCAAAATTATTGACGCAACCCTATGTGCCAATTCCTAGGGGGTCTAGACCCCCAAAAGAATTGACGCGACACTATGCGCCAATTCCTATGGGGGTCTAGACCCCCAAAATAATTGACGCAACCCTATGCGTCAATTCCTAGGGGGTCTAGACCCCCAAAATAATGGAAGCAACTCCATGCGCCAATTCCTATGGGGGTCTAGACCCCCAAAAAAATTGACGCAACCCTATGCGTCAATTCCTAGGGGGTCTAGACCCCGAGGAAATAATCGACGCGACCCTATGCGTCAATTCCTATGGGGGTCTAGACACCCAAAAATATTGACCCAACCCTATGTGCCAATTCCAATGGGGGTCTAGACCCCAAAATCAATTGACGCGACCCTATGCGCCAATTCCTATGGGGGTCTAGACCCCCAAAATAATTGACGCGACCCTATGCGTCAATTCCTAGGGGGGTATAGACCCCCAAAGTAATTGACGCGACACTATGCGCCGATTCCGATGGGGGTCTAGACCCCCAAAAAAATTGACGCGACCCTATGCGCCAATTCCTATGGGGGTTTAGACCCCCCAAAAAATTGACGCGACAATATGTGTCAATTCCTAGGGGGGTGTAGACCCCCAAAATATTTGACGCAACACTATGCGCCAATTCCTATGGGGGTCTAGACCCCCAAAATAATCGACGCGACCCTATGCGTCCATTCCTGGGGGGGTATAGACCCCCCAAAAAATTGACGCGACCCTATACGCCAATTCCTATGGGGGTCTAGACCCCCAGAATAATTGACGCGACCCTATGCGTCAATTGCTAGGGGGGTCTAGACCCCCAAAAAAATTGACGGGACACCATGCGCCCATTCCTCTGGGGGTCTAGACCCGCAACATATTTGAAGCGACCCTATGCGTCAATTCCTATGGGGGTCTAGACCCCCAAATTATTGACGCAACCCTATGCGTCAATTCCTATGGGGGTCTAGACCCCCAAAATAATTGACACCACCCTATGCGTCAATTCCTATGGGGGTCTAGACCCCCAAAAGAATTGACGCGACCCTATGCGCCAATTCCTAGGGGGGTCTAGACCCCCCAAATAATTCACGCGACCCAATGCATCAATTCCTAGGGGGGTCTAGACCTCCAAAATAATTGACGCGACCCTATGCGCCAATTCCTATGGGGGTCTAGACCCCCCAAAAAAATGAAGCGACCCTATGCGCCAATTCCTATGGGGCTCTAGACCCCCAAACAAATTTACGGGACACTATGCGTCAATTTCTGTGGGGGTCTAGACCCCCAAAATAGGTGAGGCGACACTATTCGTCAATTTGTTCGGGGGTCTAGACCCCCAAAAAAATTGACGCGACCCTAAGCGTCAATACCTATGGGGGTCTAGACCTCCAAAGTAATTGACGCGATTCCATGCGCCAATTCCTATGGGGGTCTAGACCCCCATAGGAATTGACGCCTAGGGTGGTATAGACCCCCAAAACAATTGACACGACCCTATGCTTCAATTCCTAGGGGGTCTAGACCCCCAAAGAAATTGACGCAACCCTATGCGCTAATTCCCAGGGGGGTCTAGACCCCCAAAAAAGTTGACGCGACCCTATGCGCCAATTCTTATGGGGGTCTAGACCCCCAAAAAAATTGACGCCACCCTTTGCGCCAATTCCTATGGGGTTCTAGACCCCCAAAATATTTGACGCGACGCTATGCGCCAATTCGTATTGGGGTCTAGACCCCCAGAAAAGAGGTAGGTAGGTAGGTAGGTGCACTCGGTCGTGGAGAGGCGCCCCTTGGTTTCCCCTGGCGTCGCCCCTGTGACGAACAGGAAGAGGCTCCGCGCGTGAAGAGGGGAGGCGGCTTACATCCCGGTAGACCTGACTGTTGGCCCCCAACAAAGCGGCCCCGGGCAACACCGGGAGGGCTGATCGCCGCCGGCGTGACGTGCTTGTTTCGCCAGGAGGGTGTGCCCCCGTGCTTGCGCACGTCCCCTCCTTTCGGCGGAACCCTAGAGGTTCACCGGACTTCCTGGCATTTCCCGTTCCCAAGGCATGCATGCACGTTCTTGGTACTTGAGTTCCGAGGCGCTTGGGTGTCGCACGCTCCGCCTCCAGTCCCAAAGCAGCGTAGGCATTAAGATGCAGCCTTACCCCCGGTCTCCAGATTTCGTTTGGCCGGGTCACCTGCATGGCACGGGCTGCCTCAGTGCCCGGGATGTGGGCACTGGGTTTGCTACTGTTGTGCGGCGTGTGTGTTTGGGTCCGGGTTGCGGTTGGGTGTGGGTTTTGTTAACCCCACCAGTCCTGGCTGGGGTCTTGGGTGGGTGTGTTTGGGCACGGTTTGTGGTGTTGTCCCTCTTTTGCCGGCTGTTTGTGGTGTTCGTGGTTGGGCTCAGGTTTGGGCCTGCTTATGGGACGTGTGTGGTTTCGTGCGCGTTAGGCTTGCCCCCCGCCATTTCCGGTTCCGGTGTGCGGTGTGGGCGTGTGTGCTGGGCCCGGGTCTCGGCTGTGCCCCGCCCTTCTTGGCTGGGTTGTCGGGGTGTGTTTTTTGCGCTTTTTGTTTTTTGGTTCTGCTTTGTGGTGTCGGTTGCTGGGTGTCCCTGTCCCGGGCCTTCTGGTCCCTGTCCCCCCATCCCCTTTCTTTCGGGCTGGGCTGCTGGCTCTTTTTTTTTTTCGTGGTGTGTGTCTGCATGTTTCGGTGTCTTTTTTCCCGGTGGGCCGCTGTTCCTGGCTTGGTGTTGCCGGTTTTGGCTGGGTGGTCCCCCTGTGCCTCTATGGGGGTCCTGTCTTCGGTGCCTTCTGGGTGGGGGGTTTGGCCGCCTCTTGTGGTGTTGGCGGGCGGTTTGGTGGCTGTGGGCTGTTTTCGCGTATGGGGGGTATGGAGGGTGACGGAGTGGACTCCTTGTGGAGAGCTATGAGTGTTATCGAAGGAGGCCAAGGCACAAGTGCGGAAGCGAAGGAAGTGCGAGCAAGGGTAGTCGCGTCGGTCGAGGAGAAGTTACAGGCAGGGGTGATGCAGGAGCCCCGGCCGCAGGGGGAGACGGGATGGAAGGAGTACGTACGGAAGCTGGTACAAGGGAGAAGGATGGGCGGACCGCCGGAGGTTGAGGCGTGGGCGGTGAAGAATGGATACAGAGTGAAAGTGTACCGGGAGATGAAGGATGGAGAGGGCTACAGGAAGATACAGGAATATGGAGGGGAGAAGGGGATGACGGTAGGAATCCTGTGGAGGAAGACGAGAGTGTACGAGGTGGTGTGGGAGCACGAAGAGACGGGGGAAGGCAGTACAACAGGGGAGGCGGGAAGAGCAGGCAAGGGCAGGGGGGCACAGGTTAGGGTGGGCGCGGGAGGCGAACGAGAACACAGTGTGGCGTCGGGCGAGAGTCGGCCGTCGACGTGTGGAACGGGGAGTCGGATTTACCCGAATAGGTGAGGAGGAAAGAAGAGATGGCGAAGCAATAGCACTACACAAGACACATATATGGGCCAACTCCTTAAAACCGGTTTGTTTTCTCTGTTTTCTGCTCTTTTGGTGCCCTTTGCTACCTTTCATTGAGACGGGCACCCTCAAAATATACACAAAAATGGTATTATACATGAAAAATGAAATTTTTGACCTCAAATACCCCCTCCATGTGGTTTGAACCCACGCTCTACCAACCTTAGAGTTGTGTTTTTCCTCTAAGCTACGACCTGTCGTCGACGATCTCAGAGAAAACCGTAGTATAATAAAAAATTGGAAAATCAGTACTCCTTACATGCTCCAACCACTATTAACCTCCCATGCTCTTAAAACCGTGGCAACCGACGACCCAAGTGTCAACTGCTTTTCACGGTGAGCGAAGAACTTAAGGGAGGGACAGGGTGGGCATATATGTGTCTTGTGTAGTGCTATTGCTTCGCCATCTCTTCTTTCCTCCTCACCTATTCGGGTAAATCCGAGCTGGCTCAGCTAGCACTACACAATCCCCATATATGGGCAACAGAACGGAAGACTGAGCTCCCGTGAACTGAACCCTTCATAAGAATTAATTAATCGCCAGGCGTGAAGCGCGCGCCGCTTCTCCAGTCGCCAGATCAGGAGGGACCAGAACTTGCGCAATGCGCAACAGAGCTCTGGTCCTGTCGTAAAACTTTCTGAATGTATCGTAACAGGACCAATCACCCAATGCTGCTACCACATGCGGATCCACGCCAAGATAGATTAGTGCAGTTGCTGCTGCTCCTCGTGTAGAATGTGCGGAAAACGAATCCGTCTCCAGTTCCCCCAATTCCAGTAGGTGTTTCCTTAACCAGCGAGTAGTGAGACCGTTGATGGTATCAGATTATAAAGGCTTCCGTGGCTTTCGTAGGGACACAAAAATCTCAGAACCCTCGTAATCACCAGTAGCCTCCAAATAACGCGCTAAGCAGCGCTGCGGATCAATTGACGGTGGCGTAACATTGTGAATAGGATAACGTGCATAGTATCTCCTCCCTTTGCGCTTAGCAGAAATGAACCAAGGCTGAGCAGCGCGTTGGATATCCCTACGTGATCGCGCCAGATCAACGCCTCGGAACAAGGCAAAGAATCTCAAGGACAAAATGGCTTGCAAGCGCAGCTGAGCTTCCGTCTCCACAGGTTGCTGATGCATGACTTGTATAAGACGCCGTACATCATAGGAACGATGATAATGAGGAACACTGACGAACCAGTCACGTTTCAAGTTGCGTAGCATACCCTCGAAACGTAGTTGCGAAAAGCACGGGAATAAACACACCGCTGAATACGCCATACGCCCAGCACTTAAGAAAATGCGTGCGTGAAAACTTTAAAAGTTGCACCGCCACCGTCATCAGTGGGATTTGACCAAAGCGCTCCACCTTTAACAGTGGAGCAAGCGCCGCGTCTTGTAACAAGAACGTACCAAACATGTGCCACGCAGAATTGTAACGTTTCAAGGTGTCCTTCCCGATTTCATTGATGATAAGCGTCGCCTCTTCGTTGGTAGCTCCTCGCAATTGATAGTATTCACGCAAACATACGCCAAGGTCAACACGAAACGTGGTTGTGTCTCCGTGCCGTCTGGCATTTGCAAAGGGAACTCCGACGTGTTCACTGCGAACTTCACGTGTTTCATCAATAGGTTCCACCAAACCTCGCGCGGCCTGTACGGCAGAGCCATGAGAACCTTCACCCCTGGTGACTCCAACACTTTGTTGACCAACTGAGGTATGTGCTTGAACGGCGGGAAGACCCACCCCGGTGAAAGTAAAGTTAGATTCTGGGAGAAGACATCGATGGCGTAAGCCCCCGGCTGAGGACACGGACTGACGAACTTGCTGCACACCGCATTGGAACTCCTTGACATCCAATCAATTTCCGGCTGAATCCAACTTTTGAACTCCTCCAGGATCCAAGTCAACACGTCCGACGGGAAGGTAGCCTCCGACGGTGTCCAACGAAGCCGAGACCAAATGTCCGCCGGATTCACCGAGGTGTGCACGTAAAACGGTTGAATCTCGATGCGATTGGCTTGTGTAAAATTCCACAGTTGGAGAATCAATGCGTTGAACCGCGGCTTGCGACCTCCCCACTTGCGGAGATACCAGTAAAGGACCATTGAGTCGGTGAAAAATCGCAGCGTGGTGTCCCTCAGCGCATACGCTTGAATAGTCAGTAGGGCTCCCCTGAACTCTTTGACGTTTATGTGTTCCTCTCGATTCCGGAACCAACCGAACGCTGCTTGGGCATTCCCTTGAAGGACTCCGCCCCACGCCAGATCTGACGCGTCCGAGTACATGTCCCTGACGTGACCCATGGAAACTACGAAGGTGCGTCCCTTCCACTGGTGTAACTCGTCCGCCAGATCCATCAACTGACGTGACACGCGCTCCGGGAGCGCCACGTCTGCCTCCCAGCCAGCCTGGACTGCCACCGCCACGTGCACCGCCAGGGCGTCGCTGAGGAGTCGGATATGGGGCATGGCGAACAACAAGGAACGGATTCTTCCAAGAACGGAGGCGCATCGCCTCACTGATGGTGTGTGACTGTGTGCCAGTCTGTTCACGTCCCGAAAAATTGCTTGTAGGCGCTTTGGAGGTACCGCGACGAATCCTTCCCTGAAGTTTAGCATAAAACCAAGCATTATAATTTCCTGAGACGGCTCCAAACATGATTTTGGGACATTGACCAATATACCCAACCGATGCAAAAGTTGTACCAAAAAACGTGTGTGTTCCAGACATTCACGGTAAGTATTGCTAATGATGAGCCAATCGTCCAAGTAGACCCAAACGAGTGCTCCGCGTTCGCGCACGGCATTTAAAATTGGTTGCATGAGGCGTTGCCATTCCCGTGGTGCAACGTTTAATCCAAACGGCAAAACGCACCACCTGTAAAATTCACCGTCGACGTAGACCCCCAAATAAGGTCGATCCCGCGGATGGATACCCATGTGAAAATAAGCACTTTTCAAGTCAATTTTGCAAGCATACTGACCGGGTCTCAAGAACGGTAAAATGCCCCACAGAGTGACCAAACGAAAATAGGTGGTCTGTACAAACTGGTTCACGTTCTTCAAATTGGTGAAAGGTCGACGGCCTCCCTCAGGATGCGCCTCGTCTGACGCTTTGTCCACTGCGAACATACTTGCACAACACTTAATGTCGTTTCGCTCGACGCGTTCCATGCAACCCTGTTGCACTGCATCCAACACGTGTTTTACCAATTCAGGGTCGGTTACCTCTGCGTGGGAAGAACAAGGACGGAAGTCGTCGGCTGGCCGATCCGGATCAAAACCGCCAACCCAATCAAGCTGCAGCCCATTGCGAATCACTGACGCCGCGTATGTGTCCTTCAACGCTTCCCATTCATGCAATTGTGCACGACAGCGCAAATAGAGTGGCATGTGGGGATGGATCGGCAGTGGCACGCACACGGCTGGCGCCAATAAATCCTCTACAGTCAAGCTACTGCTGTGGTCGTTCATCTAACTTGTCGTTACGTGGCACAAATCTTTGGGTGAAACCCTTACCTTTGCCTTTGCCTCCTTTGCCAGATCTCCGTGGATCAAAACGAACTCGTGTTGAAAACGAACGGAAAGAACTACGATGCGAGTAAGGGGAGAAACGCGTGCCTCTCAGGTCTTTTTGTGATTTGTTGCGCGACTGAAGTAGTGACATGTCATCCTTCGAGAGTACCTCTGGTGCAATCGCAGGTTGTTCAAACCGTTTGTCTACTGCCACTCGCCGGGAGCTTTGGATGCTGTAGTCCAACGCACCCAACATTGCAAACAAATGTTCACATAGTACCAATGAAACAGGTGCTTCCGGAGCCACCGTCGTGTCCTCTTCGCGTGCTAAGACTACTCCCAGGACTCGCATGGCGTCTTTTACCTGTTGTTCCCAACGACGCTTCTCTGCGTCCGCTGGATGTTTGTGCGTTGGCGCGTTATTAACAGCTGCCCTATGGAACTCGTCGAACACTGGAAGGTGCTTCAACATCTTTTTTCTGCGAAACTCGTCTTGCAAAACCTTTCGCTCTTCCAGGAGTGCAGACAAGCGTGAAGGAAGCGACAGAACCTCATCGCGCCACACGAACGTGGACTCCTTGTCCGACGCGGGGCCAGCGTGGTCCTTGGGACCGCTCAAAGTTTCGCATGCCAAGAAGACGTCTTCGCGATGCGACGACGTTCCTGTTCTGTCAATGTCGTCGCCCTTTAAGGTGAGTAAGGCATCACGAACCAAGGCCATCGTGTCTTTGACAGTGGCCAGTGTTTTCTTTCCTGTAAGTTTGGAATACAGTGACGCTGCCTGCCAAGGACTGAGACCACTCATTGCGCCTTCCTTTGCCAACTGTGCTGCATGTTCCAACGACTCAGAACTCAGGTTCCACGCCGAATCCGGCAATTTCAGCACGAACTCGTGAAAATGCAGTGTCTCATTTCCTTCTGTCATTTTGTTAAAATTTATATCCTTAAAACATTTTGGATTGCATCAGAAATCAAAGCTCTGGGTACAGCAAATCACTAGTTGAACAACTCAGTGAGCGCGTGACCGGTTTTAAGAGCATGGGAGGTTAATAGTGGTTGGAGCATGTAAGGAGTACTGATTTTCCAATTTTTTATTATACTACGGTTTTCTCTGAGATCGTCGACGACAGGTCGTAGCTTAGAGGAAAAACACAACTCTAAGGTTGGTAGAGCGTGGGTTCAAACCCCATGGAGGGGGTAGTTGAGGTCAAAAATTTCATTTTTCATGTATAATACCATTTTTGTGTATATTTTGAGGGTGCCCGTTTCAATGAAAGGTAGCAAAGGGCACCAAAAGAGCAGAAAACAGAGAAAACAAACCGGTTTTAAGGAGTTGGCCCATATATGAGGATTGTGTAGTGCTAGCTGAGCCAGCTGTGGGGAGTGCAGCGGGGAACGAAGAGGAACAGCAACGCAAGGCGGCATGGGCGTGGAAGAGGCGGGAGAGTGCATTGGAGGGGGCGAGGGAGAGAGCAGAGGAAGGGGTGCTCGTAGAGTACATGTACGGGAAGGATGTCAACACATTGTGGGAGGTGTTGTGTGCACTGGAGGGCAGACCGAACAGTGAGGAAGAGGTACAGCGGATAAGGCAAGGAGTGGCTAACAGGGTGGAGAGTAGCCACAATATGGGAGAAATGGAGGAGTGCCTGCCACAGGAGGAAGTATCGTGGCAGAGGTACATACAGCAGACTAGGCAGGGGAGGAGGATGGGGGGGCCACCGGAGGTGGAGGCATGGGCAGCGGAGGGGGGGTACAAAGTGGCGGTTTACAGGGAGGCAAAAAGCGGAAACGGGTACCAAAAGTTGGTGGAGTATGGGTAAGCTACCCCGCTAGATGCGGGAATTCTGTGGACCAAACGAAGAACCTATGCGGTTCTGTGGGGTGTCAGAGGTCGAAGGAGTGACACGGCAGAAGTGGCCCCGGCGGTGCAAGGAGTGCTGGACAGTGCACAAGAGAGGCAGGAATGGCCGGAAGAAATGCCAGAGGGGGCGAGGCGACAGGTCATAGCAGGGGATGGCAAGTGCCTGTATTGGGCACTCAGCGCGGGGGACGGAGCAGGGGGGCGGGCAGCAGCAGAAGAGGTGCGCAAAGCGCTCACGGAGGCGGAGATGGCGCGGCCCCCAGAGTCGGGCTGGGCGTGGAGAGTCGTGAGGGATGCGGAAGCGCGCTTGTGGGATCAGTACCTGGACAAAGTGCGCAGGGGAGGGATATGGGGGGGGGGCATGTGAAGTCGGGAGGTGGGCGCAGAGCAAGGGATGCAGAGTGGCAATGTACCAGGAGTGGGTACAGCGGGGGGTGTATTGGAAGATGGCGGAAGTGGGAGAAGGAAAGCGCACGGCAGCAGCGCTGCTGTGGAGCAGACGAGGAGGGGGACACTATGAGCTGCTGTGGCCCTCGGGGGAAGAAGACGCGGGGGCAGTGGCGGAGGCAGACGCAGAAGAAGGGACAGAGTCGAAAGGCGACGCAGAAGTGACAATGGAGGAGGAGTTGGCAGAACAAGGTCCGGAGAAGGCAGGGGGGGAAGGGAGCGGACGGAGGAGCACATGTGGCGGGATGTGCATCAAATACCGATCCAGGAGGGGGGGGAGAGGTGGAGGTACCAGGGACAGGAGGGTTCCAGGAGGGAGAGGAGGGGATTTAGGGGGGGTACAGTGCGACACAGAAAACTACGGGCGGGATGGGAAGGGGTGCTAGGAGTGCAAGTACAGCAGATGCAGTATATGGAAGTGCCAGAGGGTACGGGGAAAGGCGAGTGGCACAGGAGGCAGGCAGGGGGGGTGGACGTGTGGGTCACAGGTGGGGGGGAGGCGGTGCTGCAGCTGCAGCACAGGGAGGATGTGGGGACCGGGTGGGGGGCAGAGAGAGCGGTCCAGATACGGCCGGACAGAGCGGTGTGGCTGGGGCCGGGATGGAAGGGAAGGTACAGGGTGGCGGCGGGGGGACGCCGGTGCTGGGGCTGGCATATGACGTGGCGAGCTGACCAGGGGGAGGGGGTCCCAGTCAGGAAAGAGTGGGGAGGAGAGCTGCCAGGAGGAGGACATGAGACGAGTAGCGTGCGCGCACAGTTCACTGGGGCGGCATTGACTCCGGCACCCACGACACAGGGACACAGGGGGCAGGGGTTGATGTATACGTTCGGAGAGGAGATGACGCTGAAGGCGGCGGAGGCCATCAAAATGGTGCTGGATGAAGGGACGGCGTGCATGACCAACGGCACGTACCATGTGCACCCTCACACGGGGGGCACGTGGCAATACGCATTCCCGGGGGACGACGGCATGGAGAGTATAGCACCACTGCCGAACTGTGAGAGGCAGGGGGCGGAGATATCAGCCCTTGCCAGGGTGGCAGAAGAATGGGTAAGGGAGACGGGAGGAGTGGAGCAAGAGATGTTGGCAGTCGGGGCCATTCGGCGTGCGAGGTACCGCAGGGGAGAATGGATGACGCGGGAGGACACAAAGGCGATATTCCCCGTGGCGACGAAGGGGCCGGCGGCGGCGCAGTGGAGGGGACAGGCAGTCCACATCATCCTCCCAGATGACAGGGTGGGAAGCAGGGCGATGGTGGAAGTCGAGGTACGCCACGGACAAGGGGCAAGGTACCAATACGATGTGCTGGTCCCAAACGTCGTGGTCACCACAGCAGCGGCGGCGGGTATGGAGGTCCGGAATGGACTCGGCCGTGAGAGACAGGCGGTACAGGTTTACACCATGGGACACTGGGAGGGACAGCCGGCAATCCAGTGGATGGCGGAGCCCACGTGGAGGGAGCCGCTGCATCCCGAGGGCCAGGTGGGTAGGGGAAAGGCGGATGGGGCGGACTCTGCTGAGCCGGACAGGGCAGAGAAAGAAAAGGAGAAGCGCCAGAAGGAGGCAGCGGCGGAAGGGTTGGACATGCTGGGGGACGGCAGGGACAGAAAGGACATGCTGCAGAAGTGGGCACAGAGGCTGAGGGGCAAGGCGACGGCAGGTCAGAATGTCTTGATAGAAAATGGAGAGGCGCAGCCAGGGCTGGAAGACCGCATCAAAGGATGTAGGGGTGAAGAGGTGCGGCAGATGGTGAGCAAGGCTAGGTACCACCTGAAGGCCAGAGCGAAGGCGATGGAGGACAAGTGCAGGCCAGAGTGCACGCTGGCCAGGTGCCTTTGCAGGCTGGACGGACCGCAGGAGCTCAAGGGAGGATACCATGGGATCAGAGTAAGGCAGCCCAGGAGACAAGGGCCTATGTGGCTGCAGATGGGGGAAGAGGAAGGGGCGCCGCTGGTACACTTCCACCAAGTCAAGCACATGTGGGTGGGATATGCGGATGGTCGGAGCGGAACAGTGGGGGAGGAGGAGGAAACGGACGAGAGGCAAGCAAAGCCGCAGATCCTCACGGCAAAGAAGGTGGAGCCAAAACAGGCGGTGCTGTGGATGCAGATGCAGCGGGATGCGCAAGTAGCGGCGTGTGTTGACATCACGAGCAGAACGGTGGAGATTTGGGGGCCCACGAGGCAGGTCTTGGCCATGGCGCTGTACGTTGGGGAGACAGTGCGGCGCAGCAGAGGCATGGCCGGAGAGTGGGACCCCGACACAGAAATGCACCGGATGCGCAAGGTTATGACCATGGTTGACTATGACGAAGCGGCGGGGAGGAGGGCCAAAGGGCACACAATACAAGTAGTGTCCCAACAGGCGAGTGCCACGGGGGCTGCAGACCAAGGGGTCACGGAACTGGTGCAGGACGGACACAAGTGGTGGGTCGTGGAACCCAGGGGGGATAGGCGCCAAGCGGTGGTGTATACGGCGGCGCCGTTAAAAAGGGTGGAGCACCTGATCATGCGCTGGGTCGGGGAGGTGGAAGAGGTGCGGGTTGAAAGAACGGAGGAGGTACGCGAGATGGCCGTCCTACGGGCGTTGGGGTCGCAAATGGATAGGTGTGCGGAGGCGGAAGAAACGGAAGATATCAGGGAACAGATCCGGTTTGCATTGGAGTGGGTGGCCAGCAGCAGGGGAGGGGAGCAGCCGAGGTGGATTGTGGCACCCGGAACGGAGGACGGGCACAGGAAGGAGGCATTGGAGAGAGCGAGAAGGCTCACGGAGGGGGCCAGGAAGCAAGGCCTGGAGGTGGAAGACGATCTGGGGGGGGAGAGGCCAAGTAAGTGGAGGGGGATGCGGAGGGGGAGAGGGGGACAAATGCGGTTCATAGTGGGGGATGGGGATGGTGAGGAGGAACGAGACGAAAATGGGCAGGACCAAGCGCGGGGAGTGGAAGGCCGGGAGCCGGGGCTGGCAGCAGGCAGGCGGGAAGACAGAGAGGAGGAAGAAGAAGGGGTGGAAGAGGGAGAAGCGGAGGGAGGAGGGCAGGAAAGTGCTGTTGGAGACAGGGTGGAGGAGGGGAGCAATGGGGAGGGGACAGGAGAGGGAAGTGAGAGGGAAGGCGGCAAGCGGGGGGGGAGAGGCGGACGAGCAGGATCTGCACGCAGAGCAGCAGCAGGAGGGGGAAGGGGAAGGGAGGCCAAGACGGAAACGGGCGAGGGGAGTCAGGTACGGGGAGGAGCAGCGGGGCCGTGAAGAGCAGGGGGCGGTGCGGGAAGGGATGACAGTGTATGGTCCGCACAAGGTGAGTGGGAAGTAGAGGAGGTATGTGCGAACAGTGGAGGAGATGATCGAACAACGAGATCGCAAGGGACATGTGACGAGGGCAGCAATCGTACAGTGGGAGGATCAGGGGGGGGGGGATGAGGAGAGACTGCCGTACCCGGTGGAAAGGTTGCAGGTATGTCCGCAAGGTAGGGAGATGGAAATACACGGGCAGCTGGTTCCGGAGCAGGAGGCGAGGGAATTGGAAGGAGAGGAGGTGTCGACGGGGGGGAAGAACAAGAAGAGGAAGTGACAATTAATGAAGCGGGGGGCGGCCGGGAAGAAGAAGAAAGAAGCCCGAAGAAGACAGGGGGGAAGGAGCGAAGGGGAAGGAAAAGGCACGACCGACAACGGGTATCTGCGAGTGGATGGGGAGGGCAGGTGGCAACGCATGAAGTTGTACACCCATAATGACCCTGCGGCACTGTATCGGGCGGACAAGGCAGCGTGGCAGCAGATGAAGCTGCATGAGGCGGACCCCGACGTGGTGGCGTACCAGGAGATAGGGTTGCAGGGGAAGGACAACGTGGTGTGCGCGCAGATGTACGACAAGGAGGGGAGGGAGTACCAGCGGGAGTGGGCGCAGGGGGTGCCGCTGTTGGTGCGCAGAGGGCTCAGCGTTTTGCAGGACAAGAAGGTGGGAGCGAGGCGACGAAGGGCGGTGTATGATGTGGCGACGGAGCATGGACAGGTAGTCATCATCAACTGCCATGTCCCACATGGGAGGAGGGTCAAGGAGTATGTGGCGCAGCTGAGGGTGGAGTACATCAGGGCGCTGGAGAGGGGGCCAGTCATCGTGGTTGGAGACTTCAACTACGATCCCCGGTGGAGGAGCATGGAGACGGAGGTGGACCGCGAGGTGCGGAAGTTTGTGGAGGAAATGAGGCTGCAGGATGTGTCGTACAGTGGAGCACCGGGCCCCTCACACTACCCGGCACCGGAAGGCAGCGCGCCGTCGCAGATAGACGCGGTGTACGCGGACCCCAGCTGGGTCAAGGGGGTGACGGCGGGATACATGGTGGGGCCGGAAGAAATGCAGGACAGGAAGGGGCATTGCCCCATGATGGTGACCGTGGACGTGAAGGTGGGGGAGCCCGGGGACGGAAAGGAGGATGATCAGGGGTCGGACGAGGAAGGCGTCAGCCTGCCGCCAATGATGAAGTGGCCGGAGGAGGGGGACGAGAGGTGGCAACAGTGGGGGCAGCAGGTACACGCCGAAATGAGGCAGGGGAAACACGTGCATCAAGCCATGAGGAGGGCAGCGCGGATATGCGGGTTTACCAACCAATGGGGCAAGTCGCAGGCACAGCCCAAGCTACAAAGGCTGGTGGCCACCCTGAGGAAACGGCAGCAGGAGGAGGTCGAGGCAAGGGCGCGGGAAGAGGGGGCGGAGTGGCAAACGGAGGTGACACAGGCAAAGAAGAGGGTGCGAACAGCGAGGAGGGCTGTGGAGGAGGAACACGAGAGGATATACCAGAGGGTGCAGGCGGAGCATGAGCGGTACATGGAAAGGGCGGTACCGTACAGGTCGCTACGGTACATCAGAGAGCTCGCTGAAGCTGGAAAACCAAAGGAAATCAGGGCGGTACGAATGCAGTGTGGCAGGGTCACTGGCAACAAAAAGAAAGTGCTGGAGGAGGTGGCGCAGAGTTTCAGGAGGCAGCACAACCAACGGCAGCAGGAGCTCAGCGGGATCACAAGGACAATGGTAAGGGCGTTACCGAGGGTGTTCACGGCGGAGCAGAGCGAGGACATACACCGCAGCAGGGTGACGCTAGAAGAAATTAAGGAGGCGGTGAAGGCTCTCAAGGGAAAAAAGAGCCCGGGAGTTGACCAGCTGGTGGCGGAGGCGTACCAGCACCTGGAGGCGCCGGAGCTGGATGGTCTAGCGGGGAGGGTCACGGAGGTGTTGCGCACAGGCGAGCCCCCAAGGGAATGGGGGGGCAAGGTGAGGCCCCTGTACAAGAAGGGGGATCACCTCAGGCCGGGGAACTGGAGACCAATATGCTGTGCCATCACAGAGGCCAAGCTGGTCTGGATGGTGATCTTCGGGAGGATACAGCGGCGGCTGTATGCAGCGGGGGTCATACCAGACAATATGTGGGGGTCAGTGCCAGGTAGGTCCACACAGGAAGCAAGCTTCCTGTACGATATGTACCTCGATAATGAGGACCTAGAGGCGTTCATGGCGTCTGTGGACGTGAAGGGGGCGTTCCCCAACACGCCGCATAGGCTCATAGAGGAGGTTTGGCGACAGTTAGGACTCCCATATGTTGACTTCGTGGAAACGTACCTGCGCTCAACGAGGTACACGGTCGCCACGGGGAAGGGGTGTACCGAGTGGGTAACCCCAGGCAGCGGGGTGCCACAAGGCGGGGTGGAAGGCCCATTCCTGTACTTGCTGGCCATGCTCCCCCTGATGAGTTGGATAGCGCAGGAATATCCACAGCTGGCGAGGGCGCCACACACGTCGCCGGCGCAGGCGTATGTGGATGATGCGGTACCCATGGCGCGGGATGAAAAGGCCCAACAGGTGGTACAGGACCTGATGCAGAGGTACGAGAGGGATAACCACCTTGTCTGGAGCGTGGAGAAGTCGGCGGTTCTGAGGAGGGGTGGAGAGGAAGGCATGGCGCTGGATGTAGGAGACGGAGTGGCATGGCTGGAGAGGGCAGAGGAAGCGGTGGTGCTGGGACATGTGCAGGCCATGGAGGCGAGGGGGGTCAGGCTACCTGACAAATTAGTCAGGGGGTTCAGGGCGATGCTGGTGGTCCTGCGGCATCACCCCCCGTCCGTGCAGACGACCCTGTACTACCTGCGGGCGGTGCTCAATGCGGCGGTAGGGTACCAGGAGATGCACCTCCCGTACTGGAGGGAGCAGCTGGAGGAGGTGGAGGGAGAAGTGCGGAGGCTCATCAGAGGGTATGAGGCGATACCCACAGAGGTGACCGTGGTGGGTGTTGCGGTCGCCGACGGCCTACTATGGAGAAGGGATGCCCACGGCGGGGGAGGCGTACAGGGCACACACGGCGAGGACGCTGAGCAGGATGTGCCACAATCAGGAAGAGGTGGTGAGACGGGTGTGCTATCACGCGGTCGCAGAGGTTCAGAAGGGGGAGAACATGTGCCCGCGCTATGTGTGGCACCGGCGAAGACGGTTGGTGGCGGGGAAGAAGGAGCGCATGTGGCGCGCCCTACAGGCAGTGTTGCCCGGGGAAGAACACATGCTGGCAACCAACAGGACGTGCGGTAGGCGGGGCCCAATCCTGGTCCTGGACACGGACTTCGGGGGGGCGGCACATGGGACGGTACGGTGGATCAGGAAGGAAGGAGTGAGCATGGAGGTGCTGCACGTGCGCAGGAAGAATATGCAGGAATACAAGAAGGCGGGGCTGCACCATGCGGAGTTCTATCGGGACACCAGGGTGGTGGAATGGGGTGTATACAGGTGGATGATGAGGAGAGCACGAGGACAGGAGGACCGCACAAGGTGGAGCAGGAGGTTGCGCACGATGTGGAACGAGTGGGTAGCGCTGTGGGGGATCCAGCAGAGGAAGCCAAGAGGCGGGAGGGGAGAGGAGGCGCAGCAAGAGAGAGTGGTGCTGGACAGGGGGGAGAGGGACAAGGCCAGACCGGGCATACTGTTGTGTGCGCCGCTGGGACTCAAAGGGCCGAGGAGGAAGGTACAGAGTGCGGCCAGGCAGTGGTATGATGTCCATGCAGATATGTTCCGGAAAGACAACATCCCGGAAGGGGCAGGACAGGGGGACCAGTGCTGGAGGTGCACCAAGGAGGCGGGGCAAATCACGTGGCCAGTCCTACGAATGACGGCGTGGGCGTTCCCGAGCGCGACCATGCGCACTACGGACGCTAGGGGGCAGTGGTGGGGGCCGGTGCTGCGGCTACCCAAGGAGGTGCGGGAGGATGAGGAGGCCCAGGGAGACGTGGAGGTCTGGTGGGGAGAGGAAAAGGAGGGGAAAAGAACAGGGGTCCAGATGGGATGTGACACAGTGCGGGGACTACAAGAAGAAGATGATGGAGTAGCTGTGAGTTTCCGGATGACAGACACGGGGAGGCCTGACGAGGAGGCGCCCATAGTGCCCTTGGGCCACAAGTGTGGAGAGAGTGCGAGGAGGATCAGGCTGACGGTCCACGGGTTGCCAGCAGACAGGGTATGGTTCTTGGTTCTGGTACAGGCATACCTGGAGCAGGGCAGGGCGAAAGGGGAGAGGCCATGGTGTCACGGGGTGGTGGTGACGAAGGGATGGAAGGCCATGACGGACAATAAGTGGGCAGTGTACAGAGGGGTGAGAGAGCTAAGCATCGGGGATGGGGTACGAGAGTATGGCATTGGGAGGCACAAAGTGTACTGCCACTACCCGAGGGAGGTGGTACGCATACCGGAGCCCACAAAGGAGAGGGTGGTGCTATTTCTGGACGGGTCCGGGGTGGAAGGACAGCCGCCCATGGCGGGGGCAGCGGCGGTAAGGGTCAAGGGGGTGGGACATGTGACGGAGGGTGTGGTGGAAAAGATGGTGTACGGAGCAGCGTCCCATGGACAGGTGCAGGCGGTGGCGGACGTGGTTGGGGAGATAGGGGGGGACGTACGGGAGGTGTGGATGGTGGTGGACGCGGAGGCGGACATGGCGTCCCTCAGGAGACTGGCCAGCAGGCCACTGCATGAGGCCCTGGGCACGGGACTGTCGTCACAGGTGTACGCGATATGGCACGGGCTGGAGATGAAGAAAGTGCTCCTGGTCATACACCTGGTGAAACAGGAGTCACACAGGGCGGGAGTGGGGACTCATGAGGCGGATGGGGCGGCGCAAGCAGTGGATAAGGGGCAGGAACCAGAGTGGAGGGTGCCGGAGAGCAAGGAGCACCTCCACTTGGTGCATATACCTCCAAGGGTCGGGGAAGAGGAGAAGGCCAGGTGGGTGGTGGAGCAGGACAGAGGCAAGCAGGAACTAAGGGTGTATCCACAGCCAGTGCACATGCTAGCTCAAGTACGAGGGGGACCGGAGGTGGTAGAGCTGAACGAGTACTTGGAGGGCAAGGTGGGACAGCGGGTCCACTACTCCAATATGCTGAGGCCGGAATCGCTGCCCAAAAGGCTGCAGACCAGAAGGCTGCAGGCAATCACGGGGCAGGTGCCGGTGTGGGAAACAATCATGCGGTGGTACAGACATAAGGGTATGGACCTCCCGGAGGAGTACATGAGATGCCACTGTGGCCAAGGGCAAGAAACGTACGAGCACTTCATGCGGTGTACACAGTATAGGGGGATCGAGGATTCACTGGTTCGGGATCAGGACGTCCCGTTGCTCAAGAAGGGTGCGAGAGGCAGAAGCGCGGTGGAGAGAGAGCTGGGGAAGGAAGGGCACCGCAAGGGACTGTGGCACATGGTGATAGTGAAACCGCTGTGGCAGGCACTCCAGGAGCATACAGTGGCAACGGAGGCCATGGCACACAGGCTGTTGCGGCGTATGGTGGAACATATCCAGGATTGCATGGCGTGCAGAGAGAGGCAGTTGGAGGCGCGGGCGGACGACATGCGAGTTCCAGTCACCAAGCGGGGGGAGATGGCGTTGATCAGGTACAACCCAAAAGTCAAGGAGATGGAAGTACGGAGGCGGCCAGATTGGCGGCCAAGGCGGTCAGGGGGAGAGACGGGAACGGAGGACGGAGAGGGAGACGAGCAGAGAGACCGCCTGATGGCACGCAGACGAAGGAGAATCCGGCAGATATGAGGGCAGGATGGGTGTACGGTGTCACCGCGCAGGGGGACGTCAGGAAGGAGACCGGAGGGAAAGGGACAGCAGAAGCGCCCGTCGCATGGACTGGAGTGTCCGGGACTGGGGACAGAGAGTCGTAGGGGGGAGCAAGAAGCGGGGTGATATGACGAGGGGAAAGCGAAGGGGGGACGAGGACGAAGACAGTGCAGACTGGAACGAGGCCGAGTCCCACCAGGCGAAGTTCTCGGAGCGCGGGGGAGAAGACGTGGAAGGGGAGCCGCAGGTGTACCCAGAGCACCACACACGTAGGGCGCGCGAGCAACGGGGGTAAAGGGCGTGGGAGGTGGGGGAAAACGGCGACAGGGCGCAGGGCTCAGGCGTGAAACCATGTGCAGCGCAATGTCACACAAGCATGACACACAGCCCAGCCAGCCACCGACTGTGCGGGCAGAGCTGGCCCGCATGCAGGCGGGCGCAGCCCCGCGGCCCCCCTCGCCGGCGTCCTCGGTGACTTCTGCGGACGTGTCGTCGCCCTTCGTCTCCGGAGAGCCCGGGGACGGTCAGGGAGGAAGGGCCGGGGGCTACAGGGCGACAGAGGGGGGAAGGAGCCGTGGTGGGGAAGGGAGAGGGGGGGGACAAGGAAGCACAGGCGGAGGCGGGGAGGGGCGGGGCAGAGGGGGTGGCGGCAGGGGCTGAAGGGCAAGAGGAGGGGCAGGGGCAAAGGGCGGCGGAAGGGCCAGGGGCGGACCCGTTCAACGTCGTGGATGTAAGGGCGGGCATGGATATGAGGAGGAGGGAGTGGAGGAGTCAGAGGGAGTCGGTAATCGCCGACATCCTCGAGGTGTCGGAGGATGAGGGGGAGGGGGCGGGGAGGATGGCGGTGGAGGGAGGCTCAGGACAGCCGTCGGCGCCCAATGTGCCGGCGGCTGCCATGGAGTCCATCCTCCCGGAAGTGCGGAGGCAAGAGGAAGGCAAGGGCGGCCCAGGGCAGCTAGAGGCGGGAGCGGCAGGGAGCGGAGACAGCAGCGTAAGCACCGGAGGGAGAGGGCGGACGGGCAAGGGAGGGAAAGGGCAGGCAGGGACGGCGGGGGCTGTACATGCGAAGGGAGACCTGGCAGGAAAGGGGGGAAAAGGCAGTGGACGGGGGCCACAGTGGCCGCAGCCCCAACCCTCGTTGAGGCAGCCGCCGCCGAGGTCGCCCCCACGGGTCAGTGCGGCGGTAAGGGCGGAGGAGGAGAGGAAGGCGCGCCGCCAGCAGGCGGCGCCGTACGAGGCGCTGGCGCACGTGGAGCACCAGCGCAGTCGCCGCCAGCCCCCAGAGCAGCAACCGGACACCATCTACCAGTTGGAGATGGAGCCGGAGAGGACGGGGATGAGGGGGGCGCAGGCGGAGCAGAGCAGCGCAGCGGTGCAGGGCAGTGGTGCGGAGCAGGTAGAGGCCGGCAGGGGCAAGCAGGGGAAAGGAGCGGGGCAAAAAGGGCTACAGGGGAAGGGACAGGGGAGGGCAGGACTCCACGGAGTAGGTGGCAAGGGACGCGGGGCGAAGCGGCGACAAGGCTAGGGGCAGGGGAGGGGGGGTGGCCTTGGGTACATGGGCTCACCGGTGTTCCCAGGGACGGGATTGGGATGGTGCGGAGGTGTAGTCCCGCCAGCCGTCCCACCAATCGTCCCACCATTCCCGCCGCCGCCATACCTGGCGATGGGGATGATGTACCCGCCCCTGCCGGCGTACCCGGGCATGCAGCCACATGCGCACATGCAGCAGCACCAGCAGGCCGGTGGGACAGCGCGGGGAGCGCAGGAAGGGAAGGGAGAAGAGCATAGGAGGGCGTGGGAGAGGTTCGGGGAGGCAGCGAGGAGCCTGCGGGAGAGGGAGGCCAGGGTCAAGGGTGAGGTGGGCGTGGCGGATGAGGGGAGGACGGAGGGGACAGGCAAGCTGCAAGGAGGGGAAGCACAGGCAGTGGAGGAGCTGCAGAGGGCGTGGGCGGACCTTCGGAGAAGGCAGGAGGGGGTTGAGAGGGCGGAACGGGAGGGAGGACGACAAGAGGAGGGTAGGGGGCGGGAGGATACCCCGCTGGTACCGTTCCGACAGCCGGCTATCCCACCGGAGCAGGAGGGAGAGATGCAGGAGAGGGCGTGGAGGCGGATCAGGGGGGAGGCGGCGAGGCTGGAGGACAGGGACAGGGAGGTGGCGGCGCGGGAGCGCAGGGTGCGAGAGGAGGAGGAGGTGGTGGCCTGGGGGGCCCACCGGGTCCTCCCGGATCCGGAAGGGGACACCCCTTCCACGGATGTGGAGGGGCGGTCGCCGTCAGGGAAAAGGGCCAGGGAGGAGGACGAGGAGGCAGGGCAGGAAAGGGGGAAGCGACGCAGGGGGGAGGGGCGAGGGGCAGGGGAGGCGGAGGGGGCACCGCGGCCGGCCAGCCCCAGTCCAGAGCCGACGCCGACGGACTGGGACTCGCAGTCCCCACCGCCGCGGCAGTATGCGCCGCCGCCGGTGCGGAGGGGACCCAGGATGGTCGCGGGGTGGACAGAGGGGGACGTGGCGGAGCTGGCCCACTACGTGAAGTGGGCGGGGAGGACGAGGGGAAGGCGGGAGAAGAGGGGGCCCCGCCCCTTCAGTGACCTGGTTGGCAGGAAGGGGAGGCCCAGGGAACGGGGGCCGGAGATGGATGAATGGCGGTGGAGGAGGATGCCGGGAGCGGCGCTCCCGGGGGTGCGCCTGGACTGTCCCCGGGAGAAGGGGAAGAAGCCCAGGGTTCAGATGCTGCGAGAGCTGTTGCAGCGGGAGGGGCAGTACGGTGGCGACGCGTAGGGCCGGGCAGGAGCAGGAACGGGGAGCGCTAGGGGCAGGGGGCCAGGGGCGTGCGGAGGGACGGGCAGATGGGATGCGGGGAGGCGGACGCGGGGGGTCGGCGGAGGTGGAGGAGGGTGAGGAGGGAATGTGACAGACACGGGGAGAGGAGGAGGCGAGCGGAAAGGTGCGGGTGCGCAGGGGAGGGCAGAGACACGGCTGAAAGTGGAGGGGGAGGTGGTGATGGCGGACGCGGACGAGAACCCCAAGCAGAGAGCACAGGACCAGCGGCGGGGGAGAGGGGAGATGGGGCGGCGGAGTACGGGGGCGCAGACGAGTGCGGAGGAAGCAACCGGGCAGTGGGACGTGAGACGTATCGTGGGTACGACAAGCAGTGTTGTGCAGAACGAGCGGCAGACGGGAAGCAGTATCGGAATGTGGTACAGTGACGGAGCAGAGCGCAAGGTCGTGACTGGAGGGAACGGCCGGCGAAGGTGTGGAGCAGCGCTGTGCCCTTCGGGTGCGGCACGGCGCCAGGGCTCTGACTTGCAGGAGAGGCGAACGGGCAGACGCATCCAATATTCCGACAAGTTGGTGCCAGGGTCTTGGTGTGATCGGGGAGATTGCTGGGATGGGCAGCTGGCAATGCAGGTGTACTCGAATTCGGTGCAGTGGAGCCACGTCACGGTGGCGCCCCAGTTGACTGGCAGCCGGGGTGTGCGGGCTATCCGCCGACTTGGTACAGGGCGGCAAAGCTCTCTACATGGCAGGATGGTGCTGCGTTGAAATCATTGAGCGTACGTGTCCCATGCTCTGAGGGGTTGACCACGCCAGGCCTTGGTGGCCACCGGCGCCATGGGACACCTACGAGGTGCAACGGAGTGTGAACCTTGTCTATGCGGCTGGGCTCCACAATGCACATGCAGCGGCGGGAAAACGACAAGCGACAGGGGGGTGAACGTTCCCCGATTCAACTAAGGATCGCGAAATTTCCTTCGAGGGTTAAGTTCTCCGGATCAATTGCGTTTCCATAAGAAACAGGCACAAATAGAGGGTTTGCTGATCTCGGGGACACATCAATGATTGTTTCAGTGCTGATTCCAAATCATGCATGTTAATTAGTTCACCGAATGGTATGCCTTGTGTAGGCCTACTTTACCTGCTTGATGGGAATGCCATGAAAGTGTTGGCGTCCCTCTTGGGTTGAAGGGAAAGCGAGGAATGTGCGGCTTACTTGTTGAGCTTGCTCATACCTTTTTTTTTCGGAGAGGGCTGTTGCATCGGCGCATGCGGTGGCTCATGGTGCGTATGCGACCAACAGCCATACCTGACCTCGGACAGGGCCACAGTCCAGTCCACAGATACACCCCCCCCCACACACACAGGGCGCCAGGCAACCAGGATGGGGTGACAGGCGGGGACCGAGGGAGCACCCAGGGGAAAGGGTAAGGGCGAGGGGGAGGGGCCGGGGTAGAGCACGCGGGTGGCACACACGAGCGACAGCGCGGCACAGACAGGGAGGGCAGACGTACAGGCAGGGACGGTGGGGAGAAGGAGAATGGGAGGGGAGACAGGCGAGAGAGGGGGCGCAGGGCAGCGGGACCGGGATAGCACGGAGAAGAGCAGGGGGCACACGCAGGGCGCGCGGGAGCAGCAGGGAACGCGAGCGCGAAAAAAAAAAACAACAGCAGGACGGGCGGACACACAGGAAGGGCACATAGAGGAGGCGGGGCGCGGGAGGTGGGGGGAACAGGGGGCCCACGAGGGCGCAAAGGAACACCATATCTCACAGAGAAGCACCATGCCGAGGACCCGCATAGAGCCGTACTGGCCGCCCCGCCCGACCATCAGGGAACTGATGGAGGGGCGGCCGGCGGGAGAGGACAACGGGGGAGTCTCCCCGAAGTGGTGTCTGGGGAGGTTGCCCAGGTTGGCCTACAGGTGGGAAGACAGGGCGGAGGCCCTGAGGCGCGTGAGTGCGCACGAGATACAACGATGGCGCGGAGACGACCAGCGGCGAGCACACGGCGCAGGAGAACAACACCAAGAAGGCGGGCAGGAGACAGAGGGGAGGGGAGGGTAGAGAGGAGAGAGAGAAGATACATGTACATCAACGCGGGCTAAAAGGCTGGGACGCCCAGCGTGGCCGGGGACCGCCAAGGGCAGCGCCACAGGATGGCGGGGGGACTGGACGAGAGCGCCAAACAGAACCGAGACAGATGGCGGTGCAGTGTTGATGTGCGTGCATGCAGGGAGGAGGGAACCACGAGAAAAAAAAAAGCACGGCAAAAAAAAAAAAAAAAAAAGGGAATCAAACGCGGACAACACCCCGCAGCACCACAAGGAGACAGGACAGAAAAGGATGAGTGGCTAGGGCCACGCGACGGCCCCAGGGGACTAGGACAGCATGGGAGACAGCACAGGAGAGAGGGGCGGGGGCGGGAGGGGAGCGACCCGTGCTACGCGCACAAAACGGTCCCCGGATGGATGAGGATCCAGTGGGCCCGCGCCACAGGGTTGCTGGCAGCGCGGTGGGGCATAAACACGGGATGAGGGATGGGATGGGGCCGCACGGCAACCCAGGAGAAGGGGCCGGGGCCGCGGCGCAGGGGAAGGGGGCGGGAAGAGAGCGACCCGTGCTAGGCGCCCGAAACGGTCCCCGGATGTATGAGGATCCAGTGGGCCCGCGCCACAGGGTTGCTGGCGGCTCGGGGGGGTATAGACACGGGATGAGGGATGGGATGGGGCCGCACGACAGCCCGGGGGATCAGGCCGGGGACGCGGGACGGGGGAAAGGGACGGGGGCGGGAAGGAAACGACCCGTGCTAAACGCACGAAGCGGTCCCCGGAAGGAAGAGGCCCCAGTGGGCCAGCGCCACAGGGTAGCAGGCGACCCGGTGGGGTATCAACACGGCATGAAGGGACAAGGGGACAGGGCGGGGAAGGGCGTGTGGCTGGAGCCACACAACGGCCCGACGGGGTATGGAGTCCATGAGACGCTGGGAACGGGCCGGTGCCGGGATGAGGCAAAGGGGAAAGGGGCATGGGAAGGGCAGGGAGGCCGAAAGCGCCAGGCAACAGCCCCATGGGATTGAGAAACCAGTCGCCATGAAGTGGTGAACCATGGGCCAACCATGGGGAGCCTGACCACGGGAAGTCGGGAAAATGCCCTGAACTCCGGGACGGACGTGAGGTGTCCGCAGGGGTGAGGGTTGACCTTGAGAACCCCGGGTCAATGGCCTGAGTTCACGTAGGTTCACGCGTGAGCGGGATCCGGGGGGACGTGGAAAGGGTCGCCCCCTGGACTCCAGCCGTGGATGGACAAAAATCCAAGTGCATCCGGGAGCCGAGTGGGTACTCCAACCCGTGAGGGATGGGGAGTGGTGGAATGTGGTTGACAGAGAGAAATGCTCCGCTGTCGGCGAGGGCCATCCACAGGCAACCCGCCTGCAGGCGCCCAATAGCCTGTGCTAGGGGGGGAAGGCCGGGGGATCCTTCAAAGGGTGAGCGGAAGGAGCTGAAACCGTGAGGGCAGCGACTGAAGGGAGCCTACCACCGGTCATGCCCCAAGGGAAACTGGTTGAAGTTCTCGACCGTGAGGTGAGACAGGGGTCGCCAGGGCAACTGATGGTGGAAAGCACTCCTTCCCGCCAGAGGCAGCCACAATGTAAAACAAACAAGGAGAAGTCAGATGATGCTGCGGACGCGGCCGCCCTTACTTACTTACTTACTTACTTACTCCGCCTCGAGTCCCAAAGCAGCGTAGGACTTAGGATGCAGCCTTACCCCCGGTCTCCGGATCTCGTTTGGCCGGGTCACCTGCATGGCACGGGCTGCCTCAGTGCCCGGAAAGTGGGCACTGGGTTTGCTACTGTTGTGCGGCGTGTGTGTTTGGGTCCGGGTTGCGGTTGGGTGTGGGTTTTGTTAACCCCACCAGTCCTGGCTGGGGTCTTTGGTGGGTGTGTTTGGGCACGGTTTGTGGTGTTGTCCCTCTTTTGCCGGCTGTTTGTGGTGTTCGTGGTTGGGCTTAGGTTTCGGCCTGCTTATGGGACGTGTGTGGTTTCGTGCCCGTTCCGCTTGCCCCCCGCCATTTCCGGTTCCGGTGTGCGGTGTGGGCGTGCGTGCTGGGCCCGGGTCTCGGCTGTGCCCCGCCTTTCTTGGCTGGGTTGTCGGGGTGTGTTTTTTGCGCTTTTGTTTTTTTTTTCCGTTTGGCTTTGTGGTGTCGGTTGCTCGGTGTCCCTGTCCCGGGCCTTGTGGTCCCTGTCCCCCCATCCCCTTTCTTTCGGGCTGGGCTCCTGGCTTTTTTTTTTTCGTGGTGTGTGTCTGCATGTTTCGGTGTCCCTTTGCCCGGTGGGCCGCTGTTCCTAGCTTGGTGTTGCCGGTTTTGGCTGGGTGGTCCCCCTGTGCCTCTTTTGGGGTCCTCTCTTCGGTGCCTTCTGGGTGGGGGGTTTGGCCGCCTCTTGTGGTGTTGGCGGGCGGTTTGGTGGCTGTGGGCTGTTTTCGCGCCCCCCCCCTCCCCCCCTTTTTTTTTCTTCTGGGGGGGGGCCTCCTAGTTCCTCCCTCTGTATTCCCTGGGCTGGCGCACGCACTGGCCCGCATTCAGTGTGGTCTGCTGTTGGCGGTTGCGTTCTGTTTGGCCGTGTTCCGGCCCCATGGGTCGGGTGGGCTATGTACACGTTGGGCTCGGCGCCCCTTCCTGCCGGATTAGGTCCTGGCTCTACCGGCTGGGCGGCTGCGCCAGGCGGCTGCGTGTGGCTCTGTGTTAGGGGGCTGGGGTTGTTCGTGTCCATTCTCCTCTGCGGTGCCGGTTTTAACCTTCTGGGTGGTCCGCCACCGTTGGTGCCGGGCGCGCGGTGGCCCCGTGTGTGGCCTGCGCCGCCGGTGTGTGGCGTGCTGGTACGGCGCCTTCCGGGGTGTGCGGTGGCTTGCTTCCGTTAGTCCTTCAGGTTAGGGTCAGTCATGCCGTGTTGTGCCGCTCTGTGCCGCGTCGCGTCGCGTCGTGCTGTGGCGCGTTGCACTGTGGCGCGCTGTGGTGCGGTGTGCCGTGGTCTCGCGTTGTGCCATGGTGGGTCAGTGGAGGTCAGCCTGGCCTGTGTTGTGGTGCGGAGTGCGGGCCGGAGTGTGGCTGGCTGGTGGCTGGGGGGTGCAGTTAGGGGTGGGTGTCTCGCTGGGTCCGTGCTGTGGGGGCCTGGGCGTGCCGCTCGGGCTGGTGGGTCGGGTAGGCGTCCGTGGGGTTGCCTTCCGTGGGGGCCTGTGCCTTGGTCCCGTGTCATCTGGAGGTCCCGGTCCCTAGCCCTGGTCGCTGTGGCAGTGCCTCCGTCCTCTTTTGGTGCCTGTGAGGTAGCCCTTGTGGCGGCCGGGGTCGTCGCCTGGCGGTGAGGGCGTGGTGGTGCGCCGTGCAGCGGCGTTCCCTGCCGCTTCCTCTGTGGGTGCTGGCCCGTTCTCCCCGTGTAGGTGTGCCCTCCATTCCCCGTGTGGTTTCCGGTGGCTGGTGGGTGTGCGCTGGTGTGATCCGTACGGCGTCCGATGCTTGCTTCGGCGGTGCGTGTTGGGGGGTGCGCCCCCGGGAGTCGTGCGGCGTTCGGTGGGGGTGGGGCGGCGCTGGTCCCCCCGTCGTGGTATGCCCTTCCTGGGTGTGGGTCGTGGCGTTTGCCGTGGTGCCCTTTTCGTCCGTGCCTTGGTCCACGCTCCTGCCCCTTCCTGGTTCTTGGGTGGTTTCCTGCCCCCATGTGGTGTCTCTTCCGGCGCCCTGTCCCTATGGGTGCCTGCCCTCACTTGGGGCCCCTCCGTGCCCTCTTGCCTGAGTGCCCCTTGGTGTCCCTTGCCCTCCCCTTGCCCTCCCCTTGCCCTTGTCCTTCCCCTTCCTGGTGTGGTGGTGGCGGGGTGGGGAGGAGGCGCCGATGGCCCAGGCGTGGGGGTGGGTGGCCTGGAGCCATTGGCGGAGGGGTTGGGGGGTGTAGGGGGGGCGGAGGCCCTGGACCATATCACGGAGGAGGGCCTCCCATGCCCCTTGCGGCATGATGGCCTCCGGGGCGGCCTCCGTTGGGGTCGGCGGGGGTGCGGGTGCGCACCTCCTCGAAGGTATGCAACATGTGCACCCCATCTTGCCTTCCCGCTCCCCCGGCCCACTTCACCCAGTGGCGGAGCTCCTGCAAGGCGGGGGCAGCATACCAGGCGAGGTGGGCGGGGGCCTGGGGGGGGGAGGAGTCCGTGCTCGGGGTCCTGGAGTGGCGGGGGGAGGACGTGGACCTGTGGTGGTGGAGGGGCTGGCGGTGCCTGGGGGAGCGGGAGCGGCGGTGGCGGGGGCTGGGGGTGGAGGACGGGTACGGGCGGAGGGGGGAACGGGAGGGGGAGGTGGACATGGGGCGGCAGTGGCGCGCTTGGTGGCATCTGGGGGAGCGGAAGTGGTGGTGGCGGGGGCTGGGGCCGGTGGATGGGTATGGGCGGCGGGGGGAACGGAGAGCCCGGCTGGGCCTGTGAGGGGAGGGTGAGGTGGACGTGGGGCGGCGGTGGCGTGCCTGGCGGCGCCGGGGGGGGCGGGAGCGGTGGTGGCGGGGGCTGGGGTTGGGGGTCGTGTACGGCCGGAGGGGGGAGGGGGAGGTGGACATGGGGCGGCGGTGGCGCTCGTGGTGGCGCCCGGGGGAGCGGGAGCGGCCGGAGCGGGGTCCCGGGGGGTTGTGGTGGCACCTGAGGGAGCGGGAGCGGCGCGAGTGGGTGGTTGAGGCGCGGTGGCGCCGTGGGGAGTGTGGGCGCCGGGGGCGAGTGTGCCGTGCGAGGGGGGAGCGGGAACGCCGCCGTTTGCGGGGCCGGGCCTCATCGCTTGAGTCGGGCCAGTCAGAAGGCGTCCGTGGGTCCTGAGGGGCCTCGCGTGGTGCCGCCTGGTACGGGGGGGGGGGTGGGGGAAGTCCCCTGTCGTCCATGGATCCGCCACGTAGGGGTGTGGTGGCGGCAGCGGCTGGTGGTATGGGCCGAGTGACTGTCCTTGGCGGGGTTGGGCCCGGGGGGCATCTTCGGCGTGGATGTGGTCGCCGGGGGGATATGGTTCCTGGTACGGGGGGGGTGGCTGGTACGGGGGGGGTGGCCCCTGGTGGTAGGTTGGGTATGCGGCTGGAGAACTCGGTGGCTGCCATCCCATTCGCTGGTGCTGTTCGTGCAGGGGGGGTTGAGGCCCGGTGGGGTAGGGTGGTGGGCAGTGGTAGTGGTGGGGCTGGTGTTGGTGGCGGTGGTGGTGGGGCCGCTGGTGGTGGTGGCGTTGGTAGTGGTGGGGTTGGTGTTGCGGGTATGGCCCTTGGACCCCTTGTGGGTGATCCGGTCCCCCATGTGGGGGTGGGGGGTCGGGCATCGTGCGAGGCCCCTGGGGCTGCACTATGTGGTGGGCAAGGGGGGCGGGTCGGGGGCCGGGCTTGACGGTGACGGTGGTCGAGGGGTCCCACGTCCCTGGGTCGGTTCCGCCGGCGGTGGTGGTGGTTTGTGGGGGATGGATGACGGGGCGCTTGGTGACGGGGATGTTGACGAGGGTTTGGACGGGGTCTTGTTGGGTGGCCGCCTCTGCGGTGGTGTTGGCTGCCGGTGGGAGGGGGGCGTGGGTTGTGGTGGGTGGGGAGTCCTGCCTTGGGTTAGGGTTTGGGTTAGGGCGGTGTCGGTTGAGTTTGTGTCGTTGCGTTCGTGGTGTTGTGTGTGCGCGCTTGGGCGCTGGTTTGGGTTTCGGGTCGGGTTTGGGGTTGGGGTGCGGCTCCAGGTTGAGGAGGACCTCTGTCCGGAGGTGTGAGGGTGCCAATGTCTGGTCGGGGGTCTTCCCGCTGCGTTGCCGGGGTGCCTGAGTCGCCTGTGTGGGGGTCGGGGGGTCGGTGCGTGCGGCCGCGGCTTTGGCTTTTGCCGTGGCCTTGAGGATGAGGGCGGCGGGGAGGGGGGGGTCGGAGGATGAGGTGGAGGAGGTGGATGAGGCTGATGATGAGGAGGAGGTGGTGGACGCGGGTTGGGATGTGATGCGGGCGGGCTTGCGGGCGGCGGCTTCTGCTGCGGCCACGGCGGGGAGGATGGAGGGCATGTCCTCGGGCTGTAGGTTGGGGGCGGGCGGCTGGGGGGGCCCGGTCGTGACCTGGCGGCCCGGCGGGCCGATCTGGTCGGCAGCGGCGAAGGAGGGAGGCGCGGAGCTGTGGCCTTCTCCTTCTGGGCTTGGCTGGGCCGAAGTCCTGCAATGTGTGAGGTTGTGTGGGTTGGTGTTCGCGGGGGGGAACAGTTCGCGTGGGCTGTATTCAGGGGCTGGGGGGGGTGGGCCTGGGTCCTCTGGGGTGTGTGCGGGGGGCGTGGGCGGGCCACTGGGTGGGGTGGGGGTGCCGCGGGGCGCGGGGCTCCTCTCGGCGGGTGTGTGCTGGTTGTCGAGTGTGGGGGTTGGTGAGGGGTGTCAGGAGGGTCGGTGTGTGGCGGGCGTGTGCTGGTGTTCGGGCGGGTGGGGGAGGCCCGTGTCGTGGGGCTCGGGGGTGCGCGCGATGGTGGGCGTGTGTGGGTCTCCGGGTGAGCAGCGAGAGGGGAGGGGCATGGGCGAGATTGTGCGGTGGGGTGTGTTGTGTCGGTGTATGTGTCCGCTCGCCGCGGCGCGCTTGCGTGGCCAGTTGTAGGCCGGGCGGTTTGGAGGAGAAGCTTGCCGTCTTCTGCTGCTGCGGCAAGGATTTCGCAGACGAGCTTGCGTATCTGGTGGACCTCTTGGTCAGTGGTGGGAAGGGGGTATGCTAGCTTTGGGCTAAGACCCACGCGGCTGAGGACCCTGTGGATGGCGTGGTACCCGCAGGTGAGGGATCGCTGCGGTCTGGGGGGGGGTTTGGCCGCGTGTCCGGGCCCGGCTCGATTTGTGTTTGGGCGGTGGGGATGGCCCAAATCCAGGGCACGGTCTCCGTGGGTGGCCAGCGGCGCTGCATCCAGTGGGTCAGGCAGAGCATGGCCAATCCCAGGTGGTAGCCCGCCTTCCCTGAGGTGATTTGGGCCAGGGCGCGGGCTGGGGGCTTGTACCCTGGCTGGAAGAAGCCCCTGAGGACCCTGTGCTGGGTGGTGGGGTCCCCTACTGCCCCTGGTGGGGCGGTCCCTGGAACGAGCATGGTGTCTGTCCCTTTGACGAGCCATCGCGGGCCGGGGGACGTAGCCGCAGCGGCTATCACGTAGTAGTGCCCGCGCTCGAGGACTGTAACCCAGACCTCCGGCGAGTGGTGGTCACTGTCTGTAGGTGGGGGGGGGAGGTCGTTGTCTGGGGTGCGGAGGCCGGCGGCGCGGAGGGCGGTGTCGCCGGTTGGTGCGGTGGCCTGTTCCCACTGCTCCGGGCGGTTTTGGTCCGCTGGGTGGTCCTTATCCGCTGGGGCCCGTCGTAGGCGTACGGTCCCTCGACGCGTGACGTTGATGTCGGTGTCGTGTGTCAGGGCCTGGCCCCACTCGATGGGGGGGATCCGGACGTGCTGGCCCTGGGTGTGTTTGCGGGCTCGCCAGAGTACGAGGTCTACGATGGCCTCGTGGAGGCCGTGCCTGGGGTGGCCAGGTCCTGGAGGGCTATGACGGTGAGCTTGGTTCAGTCCTCCTGTAGGCGGTACCAGCCCAGGGGGGTGGTCGGGGCCCTGCCTTGGAGGGTTGCTCGGAGGAGGTCGGGGTCGCGGATGGTGGCCGGTGTGAGGGGGGGGTGCCCCGGGTCCGGGGGGGGTGGGCTGGATTGGTTGCTGGGGTCTTGCGCGTCTACGTCGACGTACGGTTGGCCCTGGTTGGGCTTGGCCGGGCTGGGCGGTGCCAGGTGGCTTCTTGGGTGAGAGATGGGCTTCGGGGCGCTGTGGTGGTGTCTTGGAGGCCTGCGGATGGAGATGGGGGGCGCGTGCGGGGCGCGGAGTGGGTTAGTGGACGTCTGGGTCATGCACGGCATGGTAATGGATGAGACGCTGCATGTATTCCCTGGTGGTGGGGTCGGTGAGTTACTCCGCGTGTGTTAACAGGAGGTATTTGCGGTGTACCATTTGGGCCGCTGCTCTGCGGACTGCCTCTAGCTGGAGGAGCGCTGCTGCCTCCATGGGGCTTTCCGTGTGTTTGGTGAGGTGTCGGTGCAGGGCCTGTGTCACAGCCCCTCTCATGGTGGCTTCCTTGACCAGGAGATCCCGGAAGAGGTGTTCGGTGGCCTGGTGTGCGTGGCTGTGGGTTGGCCATCCTTCGTGTTGTCGTAGGGTTTCCGCCGGGGACCAGCCCACTAGCGTGTCCCTGCCTGTATGGAGGGGGCATTTCTTGATGTGTTTCCAGTCCTCTGGGGTGGTGTGGTCACACGGGCAACGGGTGTGTTCTTTGGGGACGTGGATGTGCTTGCGGGCGAGCCATCTGATACCCTGGTGAGGAATGGTAGTTGCTCCCTGAGGCGCTGGATGCGTCGTTTTTGGAGGTGGGCTGGGACATTTGCTGGGCGCAGTGCTGAGTGGTAGAGGGGGATTTGCAGTCTGTCCTGCAGCTCCTGGATGTGCGCCCGGCTGTCTGCATTGCCGGCAGGCGGGCGAGATGTTGGATGGGGTTGGGGTAGTGGTATGCTCTGTCGTGGGAGGAATAGGGGGCGTCCTCTGGTACCCAGTCCGGGGTCTGATGGGGCTCGGGTACGGGGGGTATGTGCTGGAGGTGTGTGTGGTTTCGGCCAAGGTGAGGGATCTGGAGGGTTGGTAGGTGCGTTGTGCGCTGGTATACTGCCTGGTTGTCGTCCTTACCATCTCCGTATTGGTGTCTGAGGGACTCTTGTTTCACGATGTGGAGTTGGACGTAGGGGGGAAGGCTGCGAAGGGCTTTCCAGAGCAGCAGTGCCTGGGTGCCGAGGCTCGTCGCGGTGGCTTTTGTGAAGTGGTTGCCTTGCTATCCGGAGGAGCAGGTGTGTGTCGACAGTGGCGTCTACCACCAACCAGACGCAGACGATGTGCGGGAGGTGGGCGGGTAGGTGGGCCGTGATCTCGGCGATGGCGTCGGCCATGGCCCCTAGTTCCCCGTTGGAGCAGGCCCCACAGGTGGTGTGGCCCGTGTGGTGGCCCATGTGGTAGTGTCCCCCGGTGTGGGTTAGCTGCAGGGTGGCCCCCCCGGTGATGGGCGTGAGGGCGGATTCGCCTGAGGCGTCGGTGAAGAAGAGCCGGTCCGCCGGTGATGGTTGTGGGAGGTGGCATGGGTTCATGGGCAGGTAGGCGTATATCGCGAGGCCTGTGGCGAGGTGGGCTACTGGGGTTGTAGGCTGCAGGATGGGGGTGGCGTACACCCCTATTCCTTTGGAGATGATGTGTTTCGCTTGGGGGGACATGGCTATGAGTCCCTGCTCCGGCTGTCCTTGTGTGAGGTAGCAGTAGATGTAGTGGAGGATGTAGGCTGTGTCTGGGTTCAGGTCGTCGCATGTGAGGGTTTGTGTTCGGTGCTCCGGTGTGTGGCCGGAGTAGTGGAGCGGATAGTAGGGGTGCTGGTGCTTGCCCGTTCTGCCTGGCTCGTACATGCTGTAACGGATGGCGACCCCTGCCGGGTCGGGGCGGGGCCAGGTGGGTGTAGTGGTGAAGAGCCATTTGGGCGCGTGGTCGGGGTTCCACGCTACCGTGGGGTTAGTGTCGGTGCGGTTGAACCATGGGGCTACCCATGCGTAGGCCTGTGCTAGTAGGTGGGTTGTGGGGTGGGTGTGGTGGCGTGCTATGAGGTTTAGTACGGGCCATGGTGTGGTTGGTGCCTCGTGGTCACAGGCCCAACATGTTGCTGGCATGCTTTGGGAGTCATGGGGGACCCGTGGTAGGTCTCGGGCGGTCATGTGGTGTTTCGGTATGCGCCATTTTGCCCCGTGGTGGATGACGGTGGTCTGCGTGGGTTTGGCTTCATTCGGGGCCAGTAGTAGGGTTAGTGGTGGGACTGGGCCCGTCAGCGGGGGGACGGGTTCGTGTTTCGAGCCGGTGGGTGCGTAGGGCGGTGTCGCTGGGATGGGTGAGGGGTGTTGCTTTTAAAATCTTGGTAGGCTGCTCGCATGTCTTTGCTTCCCGGCAGAGTGTGTCCCGCTGCTCGTGCCGTCTGCGTGAGGTACTGGTGGAAGAGGCGGTATTGAGGCCATTTGGGAAGCTGTAGAAAGGGGGTTTGGTGTGCCCCGCTGTGGTGCAGGACCCGCATTTGGGAGAGGGTGACGTATACTACGGTGATGGAGGCCCCGACAAGGTCTATTGTGGATGGTGCCCTTGGGGTGATGGTGGAGGTCCCCGCAGAGGACCGCTAGAGGCCCTTTCTCTGGGCATGTGTGGTTGGTGAGTATGGCGTGGTGTGGGGATGGGAGGAGAAGCCGCAGGTGGTTCCACAGGCGCGTGTTCATGTCGGTGGGCATGGCCGTCTGGTGGAGTACCCAGCGCGGGCATGTGTTGCGGGCCCGTTGTGCGGCTTGGAGGCGGATTGTGGTGACCTCGCGGACCTCCAGTGAGTGGTTGTGGGTCATGCGGTGAAGGAGGAGGGCGGTGTGTCTTGTGTAGGCCGCTTTCACCTCGTCCCCTATGGCGTTCCCATAGTGGGGCCATGCCGCTCGGATGGCGCGGGTGGGTATGGAGGTGGGCCAGCCACCGTGTGCTGCCCATGCCTTGGTCACGGCGCGTGTGGCTGGCTGGAGGGCGGTGGTGGGGTGTGTCAGGTGGAGTGCTTGGAAGCCTATGGAGGCGTTCAAGACCCCGGTGAGGTAGTACGCCAGGCTCTGGTGGGACAGGGAGAGGGCCTTGGTGGTCCGAAACGCATATCTGGGGAGATGGGCGAGGTGTGATTGCAACTTGGGAGGGAGGGTGGCGTCCTCAGGGTTGGCGGCCTGGATTACCCCCAGCTGGGTGGTGGTTGTCACAACTTGCATGGGGGGCCCCTTTGGCCCTAGGGTGGGGGGTGTTGCAGACCCCTTGATCATGGCCACTGACGTTGTGGGGTGGACGATGAGGTTGTTGTGGGAGAGGTAGGAGACGGTCATGTCCAGTAAGTCATTGGCCTGTTGAGTGACCGTTGGCCCGGGGTCCGGAACATGGGGTTCGTGTGGGGTGTGCGCGACCGTGAGGTTTGTGTCGTCCGCGAAGCCCACCAGGGGGGAGAGGAGGGGGTAGGGTGCGTAGGCTGGGTAATCCTGCTCGATTGCGAGGGCCAGGGGGAGCGTCACGAGGAGGTACAGGAAGGAGCCTTCTGCTCCTCCTTGGGGGACCCCGCTGCCCGGCTCCAGGAAGGGGGTGAGGCCTGCTTCAGTGCGGACCGTGTATTTGCGGGTGCGGATGTAGCTGGAGGCGAAGTTGTAGAAGGGGAGGCCTGAACGTTTCCACACTGCTTCTAGAAGGAGCCAGGGGGTGTTCGGGAAGGCTCCTTTGACGTCCAGGGAGGCGATGATGAGGTCCACCGGGTCCATGTCGGTGATGGTGTCCTGGAGGAAGATGGCCTCGTGTGGGGACCGGCCTGGGATGGCCCCCCAGAGGCTGGCTGGTATGTGGGGGTCCAGGTGGGGGCGAATGCGGCGTAGGACGATGGTCCAGACGATTTTGACCTCCGTGACTGCACAGACTATGGGGCGCCAGTTGTCCGGGTTTGCCCAGTCTCCTTTTTTGGGGAGGGGGCGGACAACGTTTGCCCAGTCTGGTGGCAGGGGGGTCTGCCCCGTGACGATGTCCCAGAGGCGCTGGGCGAGGATGCGGAGGAGGTGGGCGGGAAGGTGGTAGTATGCCTCCGCAGAGAGGCCGTCGTAGCCTGGGGTTTTGTGTTGCCGGAGACTGTAGATGGCCTTCCGGACTTCGTGGATGCTGAAGGGGCGCTTTTCCAGTTGCCTCGTCTGGGCCTGGTTGAAGACCCGAGGGAGGCGGTCGATTTTGGCCTCGGTGTCTGGGTCCAGTTTGTTTTGCGTGGGCGTGTGTTGCCGGAGGAAGCTGTCTTGGGTGGCTTGGAGTACTGTGGCTGGGTCGTTGGTGGGGGAGCCGTCCTCCTGCCGTACCGTGGTGATGCTGCGATGGCTGGTGTCGGTCATGGCGTCGTTGAGGTGGCGGATGGCCTTGTAGGGGAGTTCATGTTGCGCATACTGTTCGTTTTCCTTGGCAATGCGCTGTTGCCTGTGGATGTGCCACCGCTTCAGGTCTGCCCTGATGTGGGCTATCTGCGTCCTGCAGTGGTGTATCTGGCGGCGGGTTTTGGGGGTGTCGGTGTGGAGGAGGGTTGCCAGTTGTTGGTTCGCATGCCAGAGGTCATGGAGCATGTCCCCTAGGGCCGTGGGTTGTTGGTCGTCGTCTGTGTGGGGGTGTTGCTGGAAGCCGCATGGGGGTCCAGACCCCCAAAATAAATGACGCGACCCTATGCGCCAATTTCTATGGGGGTCTAGACCCCGAAAATAATTGACGCGACACTATGGATCAATTTGTATGGGGGTCTAGACCCCCAAAATAGATGACACCACCCTATGCATCAATTCCTATCGGGGTCTAGACCCCCAAAGTAATTGACGCGACCCTATGCGCCAATTCGTATGGGGGTCTAGACCCCCAAAAAAACTGACGCGACCCTATGCGTCAATTCCTAGGGGGGTATAGACCCCCAAAAAAATTGACGCGACCCTTTGCGTCAATTTCTATGGGGGTCTAGACGCCCAAAGTAATTGACGCGACCCTATGCGCCAATTTCAATCGGGGTCTAGACCGCCAAAAAAATTGACGGGACCCTATGCGTCAATTCTCATGGGGGCCCAAAGTAATTGAGGCGGCCCTATGCGCCAATTCGTCTGGGGGTCTAGACCCCCAGAATAATTGACGCAACCTCATGCGTCAATTTGTATGGAGGTCTAGACCCCCAAAATAAATGACGCAACCCTATGCGCCAATTCCATTGGGGGTCTAGACCCCCAAATTGATTGACGCAACCCTATGCGCCAATTCCTATGGGGGTGTAGACCCCTAAAAAGATTGACGGGACCCTATGCGTCATTTTGTATGGGGGTCTATACGCCCAAAAAAATTGACGCGACCCTATGCCTCAATTCCTATGGGGGTCTAGTATGCGTCAAATCCTCTGGGGGTTTAGACCCCCAAAGTCATTGACGTGACCCTATTCGCCAGTTCCTATGGGCGTCTAGACCCCCAAAACAATTGACGCGACCCTATGCGTCAATTCCTCTGGCGGTCTAGACCCAAAAAAATATGTGACGCAACCCTATGCGTCAATTCCTATAGGGGTTAAGACCCCCAAAAAAATTGACGCGACCCTATGCGTCAATTCCTAGGGGGGTTCAGACCCCCTAAAAAATTGACGCGACCCTATGTGTTAATTCCTATGGGGGTCTAGACCCCCAAAATAATTGACGCGACCCTATGCGTCAATTGCTAGGGGGGTCTAGACCCCCAAAAAGATTAACGCGACCCTATTCGTCAACTCCTAGGGGGGTCTAGACCCCTATATAATTGACTCGACCCTATTGAAGCGGTACCCAGAACCCCATGGCTAGGTTACGGCATACAACCGGTCTCCGGTCCATTAACCCCAAGTACGGAAGGAAAGACCGGTCTCCGGTCCACTAACCCCATGTACGGAAGGCGCCCGTTGACGCCCGGTGCGAGCCCGGCGGGAGCGTGTTCCGTGCCGTAAAGCCCCGCATCGGCAACCGATGCACCGCCAGCGGAGATTTGTGTATCAGAATATCAGGAATCAACAGGGTTTTATTTTCATATTCTTTCCGTCAATTTTTACGCTTCCATTCTGATATTCACTGTTTTGACTGCTGGCGGTTGGATCGCGACTTTACCGTAACCGCCAGTTTAACTGTAATTAATGCAAATTTTAACGCAATCCGTCACGAAGGCTCCAAAGTCGTCAGGAACTGCATGGATGCTTCCGCAATTTTCACATCTTACACTCGCAACTTTAATCCGAATTTTTCAGGATGTCGAAATCGGATTTTCGACTTCGACATCCCCGCACTTGATTTGACCTCTTTCAAGTGGACCTACGTGCTTCCCTATGCACGAATCAACTTTCCTTTTGTCTTGCCCTCCATTTGTCTCAGAGATATGGGCAAAACAAAGTTGATTCGTGAGGCCACTTGTGAGGGTCATATCTCGTGCCGCATGCGAGGAATGACAATAAGGAAACGTGCGATGTGTTCACAATACTCCCGACGTAATTGAGGAAGCATTATATGCCTTGCGTCTCCACACGTGCGCGCTAGTGTAATGGATCATGGTCAAGAGGGCAGAGTTTGCGTTAGAACTCTGTGGCCATGATATTGCGTGCGTTAAGATAACTTTCGAGTGTAGCGCGCAAGTGTTGGTGTTGCATAGGAACTCTCCTTGAGTTCCTATGAGCGATTGATACAAAGTTATGCCCTTGGAGGGGCATGACATATCGTGGGGGGAGCTACCTTTTTGGGCAATATGGAGTATGTGCCTTGTGTTGTGTTGCGTGCCCATTTGGCGGGTCCATCGCTCCAAGCCAGACCCGCCAATGGACCTCATATTGTGCAAGCCCCTTCTCCATGCTCCCTACAATCAATTACAAGCCTAACCTTCGTGAAGGGAAGCTTGTGTGGTGATCCTGAAGCGATGCGTTGGGAGCAAGGTGTGTGTTTTGCAATTTTCCATATTCTCATGTGCCCACTTGGGAAGTAGCGCTCGTAACCTTTCAAGGCGCCCCAAGTGGAGCACATATGTGGGATCGGAGGTCATTGGTGTCAAGTCCATGTGTTTAGAAGGATTAGTTGATTGCACGATCCAAGCCGAAGATATTATAATATAATTGTGCACCTTTCAAGGCACTTTTGTGTATCTTTGTGCCAATTTTGCCGTTTTTTGGCCCGTCATGATGTCAAGTGGCGACCTTGTATCTCAACGTTGCGCTCAATTGACATCATGACCCAAGTATGTTATGTGGATACATACTTCAGTACCCAACATATCTTGGACCCGGCAGAAAACTCCTCTTGGGCTTGGCACACCGTGGCCGCCATTTTGCCGATTTGGGACTATCCCAAATCATGGGCTCACTTGGCAACCCTGCCATTCCCGAAACCGGAGGAGTTGGGCGACGCCCAAAAGATATGTTGGACACATATGACTTGATACCAATCCTATGGCACACTCAGGTCCGAGTCGGGCATGTGCCTCATTTGCCCCAACCATGAGTGTGCGCATTTTTGGCCATTTTGAGCAATTTTCCACTTTTGCTGCACGCCGTGCACTATGTTCTAACCCTCGTGCACGCCGGACGCATGGACCAATGGACCATATATGACATGGGTGTTATGGGTAATTGTCCCCATTGTCCACACACCACGTGGGCGAAGCGGAGCCACCTTCGTTAGGGTGCTAGCCCAAAATGAGTGTGAGCAATTTTGACATTTTGGCATTTGTGGTCCCGATTGGGCTTGACACCACGCCGAGTGGCATGAAGATCTTTGAGAGCCAAGGGCATGGCAGTCTTCCTTTAACTCCCGGTGGGGGGCGTATGGAATGGCGAATCTGATCTTCAAGCCGGCGTGGAGATGTACTATTGGGAGCACCCTGAATTTTGGCTCATTTCGAGCAGCCAAAATGACCCCATTTTGGGACCCCAATTTCCCCCTTCCGTGAGGTCAATTGGCGGCCCCATATCTCTATGCCCACAGGGAGCCCGGACCTAATTCCAAGTTGTACACTCAGATGAAAGTCTCAGGTCCTGCCCCCTAACCTGTGAGCCATTGGCCTTGCCCTGGCCGGGCAATCCACGCGTGGGAATGACGCCAATTTTGGGGATTTTGGCTTCATGACACCACTTGACTCATCAATGTTGCCCCGATGCCGGGACCCCAGAGGGAACCAGGTTGGGTGAGGGCTCCAGGGAGTTCGTACTCGAAAGGCAGGGGGTCAGTTGCCTCGTCCCCACCTCTGGCGGGTCCGAACCAGAGGTCAATTTTGGAGTTTTCTGAGCTAATTTCGGTTTGGGCTGAAACAGCCCATTTTCAGCTACCAACTCCTGGGTAATGATGGCGGGGCTATATCTCTGGCTCAGAGCAGAGTTGGGCCCTGCCGTTACGGGAGCATAGGGGGCCACTGTCGGTTGACCTTGGAGCTACTGAGTTCCGAGGAACTTGCCTGTGGCTGGGCGGGACACCTCCCCTATTGGCAGGGTTTCAGGGTCGGGACTGAGCAGGGCATGGGTTGTGTTTGAGCCCCCGCCCCCACCAGCCACTGAGAGGGTCGGACCTCGGATTGGGATACAAGTTAGGATAGAGTGTCTCTTGTCCTGTGATGCCCTTACCCCAGTCCAGTCTTAACCCCATGTTTACATATCCTGATGTGTTGCTGTACATACTTTCGTTCCCTTGTTGCAGAGTGGCAAGGATCCTGAAACGCTTTGTCACATGACATGAGCGCATTGATGCCCCTGTCAGAATAGTGCTTTGCCTGCCTGCTCACTTGCGCGTGTCCACCGCAGCGTCCCGTGGCCGGCCCCCCACGGGAACGCGTCAAAAGCGTTTCACCGCCGCGGGGTTACCCAACCCTCGTGTGCCACTCGGGGCCACCAACCCCGAGCAGCGCGGCGCAGCTCGCAGCTCGCAGCGCAGCGCAGCGGCTCGCAGCGCCCCCCAGCAACAGCGCCGAGTTCGTCACGGAGCCAGCAGCGCCGTCCAGAGCATCGCCCTGACCGCGCCGCGACCGTGAAGGAAGTGGACAGACCAGACCCATCGGCCGACCAGCAAGGCCGCGTCAAGCACTTCCACAACCACCGGCTGACCAGCACCAGCCGCACGCCCAGTCCAGTGCTGCAGCACCCGCCTCAACAACCACCACCAGTTCGTTGAGTTGAACGAGTGCATACCAAGGACCTCAAGACCAACTACGCCCCCGCTGCCATGGTGAATTGGCAGGAAGCGGGCAGGATGTGGCCGCGGCCCCACCCCCATGCGGCACGCCTGCTGCGTGGGTTGGTTTGGGACCAGCACTACCGCCACAGCCACCCCCAGTGCGAAGGCGGCATGCCCGGGAGCTTCGAGCTCCGCGAGGACATGGGGGAGGACTGCCTGCGGGCAGTGGAGGAGTGGCTGCGGGCGGAAGGGTACGAGTACCGCTTCCGCCGCAAGCGCTGGAGGACGTGGACCCGGCCGGACAGGCCCGGCGAAGGCCTGCGTCCCGACGGGATTGAGGAGGACGAGGAGCCCAACGTGTACCCGTCGGGCACCTCGATCAATGTCTTCATGTGGGACATGATCGAGAAGAACTTCCCGGAACCGGGGAGCGAGCGCAGGCTGCAGGGCAGCAGCAGCGCGTCTCCGGGGAAGGAGAAGCAGGACCGGAGGTGGCGGGAGTACCAGGAGTCCCTGGCTGCCGAAGCCGCCCAAGGCGCCAAGTGCGGAACCTCAGCCCCCAGTCCCCAACGGGCCAATGGTGGTCATCACCCCGGCCACGCCACCCTCGGCGACTTCATCCAAGTCGCCAGGCAGACCAAGGCCAAGCCCCGTCAGCTGCTCCTGAGGCCCCAGCAGGCCCCAGCAGGCCCCAGCAGCGACGTTGAGTCCGCCCACCGCGGGAGGATGCCGGCCGACCAGGCCAGCTCCAGCAGCAGCGTCGCTCCCGACAGGGACGTGGCACGCGCCTGTGAGCGCGTCTGTGGGGTGCCCTGCAACCTTCGGGTTGTCCGGCAACGGGCCAGGCAGCACAGCGCTGCCATGGAGGGCGCCGTCGGCATCGCCCAGGAGGAGGCTGCGGAGTGGGCGCATGGCATGGCCATCCACGCCCGGACCGTGGCGGCCATTGCGGCCGGACTCACGGCCGTAGCCGCCCATGGGGCAGCGACTGCCCAGGTCAACGGTGAGTTGGCGGCAGCCGACGAGGAAGCCCGCCTGACGCAGGAGGCCATTGCCTGCAGGGAGGCCGAGGTGAGGGCGCTGGAAGAGGCGCTTGCCCAAGAGAGGGCAAAGAAGGAGGCGGAATAAAGGGCCCACGCCGAAGCGACGGCCAAGGCCCAGGCAGACGCCGCCAAGAAGGACGCCATCGAGGCCGCGCGACGGAAGGTCGATGAGGAGAAGGCCAAGACGGAGGCGGAGCTGGCAGCGTTGGAAGCGCAGAAGGCGCGGCCGCAGCAGGCCCGGGAAGCCGAGGCGGCTCGTGCTCGGGAGGAAGCCGAAGTGCGAGCTGCCGCAGCCACCGCCGCCGCAATGGAGGAGGCAGAGGCCAAACTCCGCCGCGAGACTCCCCCGGGAGGATCACGAGTGGAGACCCTTCGAAAGCTTTTCGAAGGGGACGCCTCCTCCAGGATGACGCTGGATGAGGCGGACACGGGCAGCAGTGGGAGCAGTGGCCCCACCGCCCATCGACGGAGGAAGGGCAAGGGGAAGACCCCCGAGAGGCCGCGGAGGCCAGCGGGTGGACACCCCCACGACAGTGACCCCTTCTTCACCGCCAGTGACGGGGATGAACGAGGCCGCCGACATCGCCAAGTGGTGGCTTGGACGGGCGGAGGAGGCGGAGACGTCCCAATGGAGCCGGAAGGTGAGGATGAGGATCTCCTTCCTCCCTACCGGAGCTCGGAGTCTTCCGAGACCGAGACGCCCAGGTGGGGCGACATGGACGAGGATGACGACATGGACTTCCGCATCACGAAGAAGCGCCCATCCTCGGACCCACCGAGGCGACCCGGCGGGGACCCAGCGAGACCCCCTGGCGGAGGACCATCAGGACCCGCTGGAGGACGCCCACCAAGTGGACCCCCTGGAGGCGGACCACCGGGCGGGGGAGGACCCCCTGGACCGGGCGGACCCGGCGGAGGCCCTCCTGGAGGACCCCCTCGGGACCCTGACGACCCACCAGGGAACGGCGACCCGGATACCACCTGGCGGTGGATTGTATACCTCCGCGGGAGAGTCCAGTTGCTCGAGCTGGAGGTAGACACGGGCAAGGGCCAGATGGCTCGCATCTCCAGGGTCGCCGCGCGCGCGCAGAAAGAGCTGGACATCGCCAGGGCCGAGACCACGCAGCTGAACACGGTCATCAGCGGCCTGCAGCAGAGGCTGGACGCGCTGGAAGCCCGTGGGAGCGTCAGCAGCGACCAGCCACCCCTGGAGTCTGGCTCGTCGGACGACGGCTGGGGACCCGGACCAGGTCCAGGCAGACCCCACGCCCCCGGCGGAGCCCCCAGGAGTCGCCCCAGCGCCAGTGCCCCCTCCCTCACCACCCCCTCTCACCACAGCGCGGGCCGCCGCAACGAGCGCGTGCCGCCCGGCAGTGGCAGTGAGGATTGGCGTGATGAGTGGCTCAGCTCGGACTACCACAACCGCCGTGCTCCACCGCGGACGCCTGTACGCCCCCGACGCCCGGCACCAGCCCCGGTGCCAATCCCAATGGCTGGAGGACGTTATGGTGGACTCAGGGACGAGGTCCCCAGAGGAGACGTGGAGTGGGATGTCGGTGAAGGTGAGGACCTGGATCTGGACCTGGAGGAGTTCGACATCAGCCCGCCGCGTGGTGTACGACGGGAGGCCGCTGAACGCAGCCGCTGGCGCCGTGATGAGGATGCGTACATGGAAGAAGTACGGCGTGAACATTTTGGTTCAGCGTACGTGGAGGAACCGCGGCGTAGCCACAGGGATTTCATGGAGGAGATGGATGTGGCGGCCGTGGGAGTCCGTGGGAGAGGCCGATGGGAACCTCGGTCGACCTCGCGGCCGGCGTTCATGGTCTCTAAGGCCGCGGATGCCGCCGTGTGGGAAGACTTGAAGGACATCAAGCCCCCCATGTACGACGGCAACCCCCTCAACCTCGACCGCTTCTTGGAGAAGCTGGACGATTGGGGGCTGACCGTCACTGAAGACATGCCTCACGCGGATGCGGAGAGATATGTCTTCAGACAGTTCAGGTACCGCCTGCCGGAAGTGCTCGGAGAGCCATACTTCATGGCGACCAAGGAGGGGAAAATCAAGACCCTCAAGGAAGCCAAGAAGTGGCTCAACGAGCAGGAGCGGGTGGACGCTCCGCAGGTGGCTGCCAAGCGGTGGAAGTCCATCAAGCTTGAGCATGATGGACGGGAGATCCGCCTGCGGGATTGGCGGGACTTCCGAGGGAAATACACCCTCTTCCGCCGCAACGTGGAGGATTGGAACGAGGGTGACGAGCAGGCTCGCCTGCTCTCCATGCTGCCGGAAGCATGGATCAAGAGGGTCACCAAGGAGGAATCCAAGCGGGCCAAGTCCAACCACACGGTCAAGATGATGCTCCCCAAAGAGTATCATACGAACGTGGTGGCTTGGGCGAAGAAGAACGTGGCCCGGGATGTCAAACGGCACTCCCTGCGGAACGCTCTCCTCATCACCGTCTCGGGCGATCGCGAGAAGACCGCTATGTGGCGCCTTGACGAGTGTGAGTTGAGCGGCCAGATCATCCGTCTGCAGCCCATCTCGGCGCGGATGAGCTGCGACGAGATCCTGGAGTGGGTTGGCGAGGAAGTACTCAAGGAGTACCGAAATCTCCACCACACCCGCGGGTTGAGGCCCGGCGACCGCGACGTCAACTACGTTGGCGAGGGACCTGGCGGGGAAGCTGCCATGGATCCAGCGGGAGCCGGCGGCGATGAGACTCTCGTCGACGATGACGACGACAATGAGCCCGCCGAGGTGGCCGTTTGTGCCTTCGTGGCCAAGAACCTGAGCGCGGGGAGCAAACCGGGAAACTGGAAGCCCCTGCAGCAGGGTTGGAGGAAGCAGGAGAAGAGGGACCCTCGCCGCATTGGCGACCCTCCGCTGTCCTTTGGGGAGTTCATACGAGCTCACCCTCAGGGCTGTTTCGTGTGTTATGGGAGGAAGCGAGGCTTCAACCATGACCACCGAACATGCCCCGTCCACAAGGCCGACACGGAGGCCTACAAGAAGGCGCACGGGTCGAAGAAGCGTGCGCCCGCGGGTATCCGGGAACCCAAGGTGGAGGTGGACAGGGACGAGCTCTCCAAGCTGGTGTCGCAGGGGACCGAGTTGGCCAAGGAGATCCAGGAGATCAAGAGGAACTGGGTCCCCAGGTCGGACAACAAGAACAAGGAGAACAACCAGAATGACCAGAACAAGGACAAGGACAAGAACAAGGGTAAGAAAGGGGGAAGGAAGAAGGGCGTCAACGAGGTTGATGCGGAGGAGAACACCCCTTCCTCCACAACCGACGCCCCCTAGCGGAGCCCCTGCAGCCAAGGGCCCCAGCTAGGGCGGTCGCAGGATGGTGACGTGGGAAGCGCCGAACCATCCCAGTCGGGAGTCGATAAGCACAAGGGGACTGCCGCGGGCGGAAGGCCCGGTCCGGCACCCAGTCGCGGAGGCGGGGTGAGGGCAAGTGAAGGCACGAACCCTTGCACCCGTCCGTCCTTCGCGACCAAGAATGTGTTTGATGTACTACAGGGTCTTTCCGAGAGTATCGGAGGATCACCCGGACCGCAGCTGGATGCTGCAGATGGGCAGCCTGAGCCCATTGTCCGCGACCTGCACCAGTCGCTTGTTGAGCTTCTGGAACGGCCGGAGATCCTGAGTTTGCACGCCGTGCGCCGTGTCGGTCGCGAGCGGCAGTTGCATCTTAAGGTCCGTGCCTTATGCGGGGAAGTGGAAAAGGTTTTCGACGTGTTGGTCGACACGGGAGCTCAGGTCAGCTTGGTCAAGGCTGGCCTACTTCCACCAGAGTGTCTGACCGACAGTCGGAAACCTGTCAGGCTGAAGGTGGCGAACGGCCAGTACATGGTGGGAGGCACGAAGGAAGCGGCCATTGGGCTGCAGTTCGTGAACCATCGTGAGCTGAGCCGCCCAGACCTCGGCAAGGAAATCCTCCTGCACGGTCGCTTCTACGAGGCCGAGATGGACTGGGACTTGATCGTCGGGTACAACTTCATGATGGAGACGGACTCCGGCGTCCTCCCGGCCCAGGCCTCCATGACCCTGTACCAGGACGACCAACTCTCGTGGCTTTCGTCACCTGAGCACCATGTGGAATGCCAATGGATCCACCCCGAACGCAATCAGCTCGAAGTGGCCGCGCTGGACACTGAGCCAACTGGTCCTGCAAACCAGGAGTACGGCGTAAGGCCGGAAGTGGCGAGCCGAGTGGTCGCGGACTTGGGAGCTTCGGATCTGGCCCTGGATGCGTTCTCCTCAGGAACCTCCGCCCATCTGCGGGTGTGTGAGAAGTACTGGAGCGCACAGGACTCCGCGTGGAAGAAGCACTGGGGTCCGCATCAGGGATTGATGTGGATCCATTGCCCCCGTTGGGACATTCCAAGAGCGATAGCGAAGATTCGCAACGACCGCTCCAAGGCAGTGCTGGTTGTTCCTATGGGATGCACCGAGGAGGAAAGTACCCGACATTGGGTAGCCTCATTGACCAACATGACCTTAAACAAGGTCGTCCTACCGGCTGGAGGAAATGTCTATCAGGACGCTAAGGGACAGCCCATGCCACCCCAGAGATGGCCAACGGAATTCCACTATGTGGATGGGGGCCTTGATCAGGCCGACGCCACGGACTTCGTGTGTGTCAACCGCATCATAGCGGAGCCATGGCGGCAATGCTTTGCGGTTCCCCCTGTTGACATCGAAGAATCGGAGTCGGAAGACCCCCTCACTGAAGAGGAGTGGGATCTGGTTCAGGGGTATATGGATCAGCCCTTTCGGGACTGGGGAAACCAGCGTGAGAGCAAGGGCCAGGACAGAGCCTGGTGGGAAGTGGACTCGATCGTCTCTGGTTCCTATGACGGGAACACTTTCGTGCAGAGGGTGCTGGACGACCTATCCAGCCAGGACGAGCCAATCGGGGGTAACCAACCTGGGAAGACCACCTGAGCCGAAAGCGAGCGGAGTAGCTACCCCTCAAGTAAGCTCCGTGGTTCAAGTGCCCGGAAAAGCCCAGGCAGAGTCTGATGACTGCCCCAAGATCCAGGCATTGAGGGCCAGGCTGAAGCAGAAATATGGTGATACCTTCTTCAGCGGTAAGCCTGTGTTTCCCCCACCGGTGCGTGGACCGTATGGCGAGGCCAAGATACGACTGAAGCAGGACCCCCGTGTGTATCGGCACCGGGAGTTTGCCCTGAGGGGCGAGAGGAAAGAGGCCATGGAGAAGATCCTCCCTGACTTCATCCAGAGAGGCTGGCTCGAGCCGTGCCACTCCGAATGGGCCTCTCCGTGCTTCGTCGTCCCCAAGAAGGTTGCCGGTGAGTGGCGGCTCGTGGTCGACTACTCCGGCCTGAACGCCCAAACGCAGCACGACAGCTATACGCTGCCCCTCATTGAGGACATGCTGCAAAAACAACACCGGCGGAGGATCTTCACGGTTATTGACCTGAAACATGGTTATCATCAGATGCCTCTCGCCGAGGAGTCCCGTGCCTGCACAGCCATGAGCACCCCACTTGGACCTCTCCAGTGGAAGGTGATGCCCATGGGCGTTACCAACGGCAATGCGGCTTTTCAGCGGATGCTGGAGAACCTGCTTGAACCGGTGCGTGACTGTGCGGACCCCTTCGTGGACGACGTGATCATCGCGTCCGGGGACCCCAGTATGAGCTACGAGGAGCTCCTGGAGGCACACGAGAGGGACGTCACTCGAGTGCCGGACCTTCTGGTTCGGCACAAACTCACGGGCAGCAGTGACAAGGCCACCATCGCGGTAAGCGAGGTGGTCTTCGCTGGCCACGTAGTTGGTAACGGGCAGCGAAAGCCCATACCTGGCAAGGTGGCTGCGATTGAGCACTGGGAAAAGCCCAAAACGGTCTCTGAGCTATGGGCGTATCTGGGGTTCTGCAACTACTACTCGGGGTATATCAAAACGTATGCCGAGTATGCAGCCCCCATGACGACCATGCTCAAGGGCAACCGAGAGGAGACAAAGAAGGGGTCCAAGAAGGCTCTGGTCTGGACAGCTGAGTCCGACCGTGCCTTTGAGGGGATGAAGCAGGCGCTGCTATCCGCAGTGGGTCTGCACCTCGTGGATTCCGACCGAGGGTTCGTCCTGCGCACCGATGCTTCCGACTACACCATTGGCGCTGTGTTGGAGCAAGTGCTTGACGACGGGAGGCACGTGCCCGTGGCCTTCTGGAGCCGAGTCCTGGCAGAAGGCCAGAGGCGGACGTGGACGCCCCGTGAAAAGGAGGCGTATGCCATCGTCATGGCTCTCAGGAAATGGGCTGGGTACATAGCCCTCCATCCCGTCACCGTCTGCACCGACCATCAGAGTCTGCAGTCGTGGCACAAGGAGCACGTGGACACCCCCTCAGGTCCCGCCTCCCGACGGGCAAGATGGCATGAGACCTTGGCCAAGTTCGACCTCACGGTTGTGTATATTCCTGGAAAGGATAACACCGTGGCGGACTGTCTCAGTAGGTGGGCCTATCCCGCCAGCAAGGGCATGACGGATATCTCTGCCCATGGCGATGAGGCTGAGACCGCTGAAGCCAAGAGGATCATCGAGATGGAGCGCCTGATGGAGGAGGAGGGTGCTAAATGCTTCGTCGTCATGGCTGCAGATGCCCCTCTCGCGTCGAGGGTGAGCAGAGCGGTCAGAGTACTCGCCCCTGATGGAGCTGAGTCCGACAAGCACCTCTTCCCGGAGTCTTGCCTCCAGGACGACTGGACCGACGACTACGCCAAGTCTGAGGCCTTTGCGGCCGAGTATAGGGCTGTGACCGACCCTGATGATGGGCAGAAGTGGCCAAAGGGGCTGACTGAGGAAGATGGCAAGCTCTACCGGAATGGTAAGCTGCTAGTACCAGAGTCCCGGGTGCTCGAGCTGTGTGAAGCTTGGCACCACCACATGCTGCACCCAGGGGTCAAGAAGCAAGCTCTTGACATGCAGCGTCGGTTCGAGATCGACCATATCGTTCTCTACACCGCCATCAAGAAGGTCAGGAAGGGTTGCTCGGTCTGTCAGGCCTGCAATCCCGATAACCGGAACGTCAAGGGGGAACCCCAATGGACCCCGGTTCCTGACCAACCCATGGAGAGCGTGGCCATGGACGTCTTCTCCATGCCCAAAGTGCACATTGGCAAGGAGACCTTTGACTGTGTGGTTTTCTGTGTGGACCGCCACAGCGGCTACGTTGTAGCCGTTCCGGCACGCAAAAAGGGGTTGCTTGCCAAGGAAGTGGCAGTCATGATGATTCGTCATTGGCTGACCGTCTTTGACATCCCCCGGTCCATTTGCAGTGACCGAGGGCCCCAGTTTACTGGTGGCTGGTTCAAGGCTATGTGTTCCCTCATGGGAATACGTCACGCCAAGAGCGTCGCCTATCTCAGCCGGTCTAACGGCCGTGCTGAAGTGGCTGGACGGCAGCTGTTCGAGAAGCTGCGCAAGATCCACATCACCAATCCACGTCGGAACTGGTTTGAGGAGATGTGGCCTGCTCTGAAGGCCCATCATGACACCCCCACTCCGGGCGGTTTGTCCCCTCACCAGATTCTGTTCGGCAGGGACCCCCTGGGCAGGGGACTTCCCTTGTCTGGTGATGGCATGGCTATGGATGCCAAGGAACTCTTCGCGCGGCAAGAGCAAACGGCGCGGGACATCCGCCAGCAGCCCGAGAAGGAGCATGCTGAGCGTCAGAAGTCCGCCCTGAGCTCGACAGCGCAGAAGTTCAGGGTGGGAGACCCGGTGTGGGTGATCAGACCCCGCCCCATGGGCACCCACCGCACCAAAACCTGGTTCACACCCGGAGAGGTGGTCCGCAGGATTGGTGAGGACACCTACCGCATCAAGGTGGGTCACGGACAGTTCCGGGAGCGCCACGAGAGTCAACTCCGTGTGCGGGAGCCCGACCTCCGTGGCCAACATGTGTCCCTGAGGTATGCCGCACATGAGGCTGATTCGGATGATGACTATGCTGAGCAGGACGACTATACTGTCGAGAAGATCCTGGCTCAGCGTCCGAAAGCCTCGGCACCCGGAGGTCTGGAGTTCAAGGTTCGTCCCACGACACCTGGGAGCCCGTCTCCTCGTTCGTGCCGCGGGTCAATACTCCCTTCATGGAGTACATCCGCAAGCATAAGACCAAGATCCACGTTTCGGACTTGGCAGCACTCACCCGGGCGATTGCAGCCAGGGGTGCCTGATCAGCGCCCTGAGCTCTCCCCTGATGTGTTTTCAGCGCTTGTGAGGTCGACGGATCGTCCCTTACTTGCTTGCTCTTTTCCATCTTTCGGTGACCTGCCATCAGAGTGGCCATATACCCCCCGCTGCTGAATCCAGAGGAGGATGGCCCCTCTCTTCTTCAATTCGTCACTCCCCCCCCTGCTGAATCCTCGGGAAACCAGGTAGGGCGACTGACCTTCATATTTCTGAGCTCTTGGGGCCTTGAAGCCCATACGACGTTGCGCAACGGATGGCGCTGTCATCAGCATTGCGATTTTTTTGGTGTGTGGTCTGGTTCCATGGCACTTGCGGAATCCAGACCAGTCGACGTGTGTCAGCTGACTATATATGGCCTGAACTCAGGCGTTATCCTGTCCACCCTCCTGCATTTGCCTTATCCTGACCGTGGCGTGGTTTGGCACTCTGTCCAGAGTGTGTTTACACGCCTATTTACCCCGTTCGTTTTTCTTTTCTGCTCCCCAGGATATGTGCATTTGTATGTTACGAATGTCAGCCCATCACCAACAGATGGACTGTTTTCTCCCCCCCGAGGGGATTCGAATCGCAATACAGAGGCGACCTGAGTCGCCGTGTACATGTTTATACACAGGGTCCAGCCTGGACCAGTACCTAAATACATATTCTTCTGTTTGAGTGCCCGTGATACCGTGTTGCCCTATTCGCTGTGATGTGGAGATCCTGATGGCGCCAGGCGGGAAGCCCAGTTGCCTGACTACACTCCCAGCGGTCCGCCACTGTCAGTCCCAGTGTGAGCCTACCGATTTGCAGACGCACTTGCAGTCGGATGGCGGCCTCCGGTGCTCCTGACCTCGGTCAGTCTGCCTGGGAAACTGGTGGTTTGAGGAGTCGACGCCTCCGCCCACACTGCATGAGGACTCCCTCATGTATGGCCTTCGTGGTAATAGGGCGAGGGAAAAGACAGCCTTGATGCCCGATCCCTTAAGGAGGAGCTCCCTTAAAATCTCTTAAGGAGTTCGGCTGTATCACTCTGGACTCGCGTCGTATGGATATGGACATGGTGCGCCCGAGGAAGGACCCGTGGGGACTCTCCCCAGTCGGCGGGCCTTGGGAAGCTTGGGGTAGCCTGATGGATCTTTGTGGTCGCTCCCGACCTGTGGGACCACCTCGGTCGTCGTGTGTCGCCTATGTTGGCCGTGTATGCCACTGCCACTGTGGTGGTGACCGTAGCAGCCGGCACCCGGTGCGCCTGGTATGGGTTAACGGGTCCTTTGGATGCCGAACAATCGCCGCCAGGACCCGGGACTTGATACTTGATACTATACCTGCAGTTACTATCAATTACAGCATCATACCTGTTTTACTGTGAGATTTGGGCGGTCTAACCTGGGAATCAGCCTGAAGTGAGGATGTGACAACCCCCCTTCAGGGGATGGTCCTGGGTACCCGCTGCCATGCGTGGGTGTTATCGAGCCCCCCCCAGGGTTTGCTCTAAGGAGGGGGGTGAAGCGGTACCCAGAACCCCATGGCTAGGTTACGGCATACAACCGGTCTCCGGTCCATTAACCCCAAGTACGGAAGGAAAGACCGGTCTCCGGTCCACTAACCCCATGTACGGAAGGCGCCCGTTGACGCCCGGTGCGAGCCCGGCGGGAGCGTGTTCCGTGCCGTAAAGCCCCGCATCGGCAACCGATGCACCGCCAGCGGAGATTTGTGTATCAGAATATCAGGAATCAACAGGGTTTTTTTTTCATATTCTTTCCGTCAATTTTTACGCTTCCATTCTGATATTCACTGTTTTGACTGCTGGCGGTTGGATCGCGACTTTACCGTAACCGCCAGTTTAACTGTAATTAATGGAAATTTTAACGCAATCCGTCACGAAGGCTCCAAAGTCGTCAGGAACTGCATGGATGCTTCCGCAATTTTCACATCTTACACTCGCAACTTTATTCCGAATTTTTCAGGATGTCGAAATCGGATTTTCGACTTCGACATCCCCGCACTTGATTTGACCTCTTTCGAGTGGACCTACGTGCTTCCCTATGCATGAATCAACTTTCCTTTTGTCTTGCCCTCCATTTGTCTCAAAGATATGGGCAAAACAAAGTTGATTCGTGAGGCCACTTGTGAGGGTCATATCTCGTGCCGCATGCGAGGAATGACAATAAGGAAACGTGGGATGTGTTCACAATACTCCCGACGTAATTTGAAAAGCATTATATGCCTTGCGTCTCCACACGTGCGCGCTAGTGTAATGGATCATGGTCAAGAGGGCAGAGTTTGCGTTATAACTCTGTGGCCATGATATTGCGTGCGTTAAGATAACTTTCGAGTGTAGCGCGCAAGTGTTGGTGTTGCATAGGAACTCTCCCTGAGTTCCTATGAGCGATTGATACAAAGTTATGCCCTTGGAGGGGCATGGCATATCGTGGGGGGAGCTACCCTTTTGGGCAAAATGGAGTATGTGCCTTGTGTTGTGTTGCGTGCCCATTTGGCGGGTCCATCGCTCCAAGCCAAACCCGCCAATGGACCTCATATTTTGCAAGCCCCTTCTCCATACTCCCTACGATCAATTACGAGCATAACCTTCGTGAAGGGAAGCTTGTGTGGTGATCCCGAAGCGATGCGTTGGGAGCAAGGTGTGTGTTTTGCAATTTTCCATATTCTCATGTGCCCACTTGGGAAGTAGCGCTCGTAACCTTTCAAGGCGCCCCAAGTGGAGCACATATGTGGGATCGAAGGTCATTGGTGTCAAGTCCATGTGTTTAGAAGGATTAGTTAATTGCACGATCCAAGCCGAAGATATTATAATATAATTGTGCACCTTTCAAGGCACTTTTGTGTATCTTTGTGCCAATTTCGCCGTTTTTGGCCCGTCATGATGTCAAGTGGCGACCTTGTATCTCAACGTTGCGCTCAATTGACATCGTGACCCAAGTATGTTATGGGGGTACATACTTCGGTACCCAACATATCTTGGACCCAGCGAATAACTCCTCTTGGGCTTGGCACAACGTGGCCGCCATGTTGGCGATTTGGGACTATCCCAAATCATGGGCTCACCTGGCGACCCTGCCATTCCCGAAACCGGAGGAGTTGGGCGACGCCCAAAAGATATGTTGGACACATGTGACTTGATACCAATCCTATGACACACTCCGGTCCGAGTCGGGCATGTGCCTCATTTGCCCCAACCATGAGTGTGCGCATTTTTGGCCATTTTGAGCAATTTTCCACTTTTGCTGCCCGCCGTGCACTATGTTCTAACCCTCGTGCACGCCGGACGCATGGACCAATGGACCATATATGACATGGGTGTTATGGGTAATGCTCCCCATGGTCCACACACCACGTGGGCGAAGCGGAGCCACCTTCGTTAGGGTGCTAGCCCAAAATGGGTGTAAGCAATTTTGACATTTTGGCATTTGTGGTCCCAATTGGGATTGACACCACGCCAAGTGGCATGGAGATCTTTGAGAGCCAAGGGCATGGCAGTCTTCGTTGGACTCGCGGTGGGGGGCGTATGGAATGGCGGATCTGATCTCCAAGCCGGCGTGGAGATATACTATTGGGAGCACCCTGAATTTTGGCTCATTTCGAGCAGCCAAAATGACCCCATTTTGGGACCCCAATTTCCCCCTTCCGTGAGGTCAATTGGCGGCCCCATATCTCTATGCCCAGATGGAGCCTGGACCTACATCCAAGTTGTACACTCAGATATACGTCCTAGGTCCTGCGCCCTAACCTGTGAGCCATTGGCCTTGCCCTGGCCGGGCAATCCACGCGTGGGGATGACGCCAATTTTGGGGATTTTGGCATCATGACCCCATCTGACTCATCCGTGTTGCCCTGATGCCGGGACCTCAGAGGGAACCAGGTTGGGTGAGGGCCCCAGGGAATTCGTACTCGAAGGGCAGGGGGTCAGTTGCCTCGTCCCTACCTCTGGCGAGTCCGGACGAGAGGTCAATTTTGGAGATTTTTGAGCAAATCTCGGTTTGGGCTGAAACAGCCCATTTTCAGCTACCAACTCCTGGGTGATGATGGGGGGGCCATATCTCTGGCTCAGAGTGGAGTTGGGCCCTGCCGTTACGGGAGCATTGGGAGCGACTGTCGGTTGACCTTGGAGCTTCTGGGTTCCCAGGAACTCGCCTGTGGCTGGGCGGGACACCTCCCCTATTGGCAGGGTTTCAGGGTCCGGACTGAGCAGGGCATGGGTTGTGTTCGAGCCCCCGCCCCCACCAGCCACTGAGAGGGTCGGACCTGGGATTGGGATACAAGTTAGAATACAGTGTCTTTTGTCCTGTGATGCCCTTACCCCAGTCCAGTCTTAACCCCATGTGTACATATCCTGATGTGTTGCTGTACATACTTTCAGTCCTTGTTGCAGAGTGGCAAGGATCCTGAAACGCTTTGTCACATGACATGAGCGCATTGATGCCCCTGTGAGCGTAGTGCTTTGCCTGCCTGCTCACTTGCGCGTGTCCACCGCAGCGTCCTGTGGCCGGCCCCCCACGGGAACGCGTCACTATGCGTCAATTCCTATGGGGGTCTAGACCCCCAAAAAAATTGACGCCACCCTATGCGTCAATTACCATGGGGGTCTAGACCCCCAAAAAAGTTGACGCGACCCTATGCGTCAATTCTTAGGGGAGTCTAGACCCCTAAATAATTGACGCAACCCTATGCGTCAATTCCTATGGGGGTCTATACCTCCAGAAAAATTGACGCGACCCTATGCGTCAATTCCTATGGGGGTCTAGACCCCCAAAAAAACTGACGCGACCCTATGCGTCAATTCGTATCGGGGTCTAGAACCCAAAAAAATTGACGCGACCCTATGCGTCAATTCGTATGGGGGTCTAGACTCCAAAAAAAATTGACGCGATGCTATGCTTCAATTCCCAGGGGGGGCTAGACTCCTAAACAATTGACACGACCCTATGCCTCGATTCCTATGGGGGTCTAGACCCCCAAAAAAAATGACGCGACACTACGCGCCAAATCCTATGGGGGTCTAGACCCCCAAGAAAATTGACGCGACCCTATGCGTCGATTCCCATGGGGGTCTAGACCCCCAAAACACTTGACGCAACCCTATGCGTCAATTCCTATGGGGGTCTAGACCACTAAATATTTGACGGGACCCTATGCGTCAATTCCTATGGGGGTCTAGCCCCCCAAATAATTGACGCCACCCTATGCGTCGATTCCTAGGGGGGTCTAGACCCCTAAAGAATTGACGCGACCCTATGCGTCAATTCCTATGGGGGTCTAGACCCCAAAAACAATTGACGCAACCCTATGCGTCAATTCCTATGGGGGTCTGGACCCCCAAAGTAATTGTCGCAACCCTATGCGTCGATTCCTATGGGGGTCTAGATCCCGGGAAAAAAAAGACGCGTCCGTATACGTCGATTCCTAGGGGGGTCTAGACCCCCAAAATAATTGACGCGACCCTATGCGTCCATTCGTATGGGGGTCTAGACCCCCAAAAAAATTGACGCGACCCTATGCGTCAATTTGTATGGGGGTCTAGACCCCGAAAACAATTGACGCAACCCTATGCGTCAATTCCTCTGGGGGTCCAGACCCCCAAAGTAATTGACGCGACCCTATGCTCCAATTCGTATGGGGATATAGACCCCCAAAATAATTGACGCGACCCTATGCGTCAATTTGTATGGGGGTCTAGACCCCCACACTAATTGACGCGACCCTATGCGTCAATTCCTATGGGGATCTAGAGCCCCAAAGTAGCTGACGCGACCCTATGCGTCCATTTGTATGGGGGTCTAGACCCCCCAAAAAATTGACGCGACCCTATGCGTCGATTCCCATGGGGGTCTAGACCCCCAAAACAATTGAGGCAACCCTATGCGTCAATCCCTTTGGGGGTCTAGACCCCCAAATATTTGACGGGACCCTATGCGTCAATTCCTATGGGGGTCTAGCCCCCCAAATATTTGACGCCACACTATGCGTCGATTCTTAGGGGGGTCTAGACCCCTAAAAAATTGACGCGACCCTATGCGTCAATTCCTATGGGGGTCTAGACCCCCAAAACAATTGACGCAACCCTATGCGTCAATTCCTATGGGGGTCTGGACCCCCAAAGTAATTGTCGCAACCCTATGCGTCGATTCTTATGGGGGTCTGAATCCCGGGAAAAAAAAGACGCGTCCCTATACGTCGATTCCTAGGGGGGTCCAGACCCCCAAAATAATTGACGCGACCCTATGCGTCCATTCAAATGGGGGTTCAGACCCCAAAAAAATTGACGCGACCCTATGCGTCAATTTGTATGGGGGTCTAGACCCCGAAAACAATTGACGCAACCCTATGCGTCAATTCCTCTGGGGGTCCAGACCCCCAAAGTAATTGACGCGACCCTATGCTCCAATTCGTATGGGGGTATAGACCCCCAAAAAAATTGACGCGACCCTATGCGTCAATTCGTATGGGGGTCTAGACCCCCACACTAATTGACGCGACCCTATGCGTCAATTCTTATGGGGATCTAGAGCCCCAAAGTAATTGACGCGACCCTATGCGTCCATTCGTATGGGGGTCTAGACCCCCAAAAAAATTGACGCGACCCTATGCGTCAATTTGTATGGGGGTCTAGACCCCGGAAACAATTGACGCAACCCTATGCGTCAATTTCTATGGGGGTCTAGACCCTGAAAAAAATTTACGCAACCCTATGCGTCAATTCCTATGGGGGTCTAGACCCCAAAAAAAATTGACGCCACCCTATGCGGCAATTCCTAGAGGGGTCTGGACCTCCAAAATAATTGACGTGACCCTATGCGTCCATTTGTATGCAGGTCTAGACCCCCAAAAAAATTGACGCGACCCTATGCGTCAATTCCTCTGGGGGTCCAGACCCCCAAAAAAATTGACGCGACCCTATGCTCCAATTCGTATGGGGGTATAGACCCCCAAAATAATTGACGCGACCCTATGCGTCAATTTGTATGGGGGTCTAAACCCCCACACTAATTGACGCGACCCTATGCGTCAATTCCTATGGGGATCTAGAGCCCCAAAGTAATTGACGCGACCCATTGCGTCAATTCCTATGGGGGTCTAGAGCCCGAAACTAATTGACGCAACCCTATGCGTCAATTGGTATGGGGGTATAGACCCCTGAAGTAACTGACGCGACCCCATGCGTCAATTCGTATGGGGGTATAGAACCTGAAAAAATTGACGCGACCCTATGCGCCAATTCTTAGGGGGGTCTAGACCCCAAAATTAATTGACGCGACCCTATGCGTCAATTCCTATGGGGGTCTAGCCCCCAAAAAAATTCACGCGACCCTATGCGCCAGTTCTTATGGGGGTCTAGACCCCCAAAAATATTGACGTGACCCTATGCGCCAATTCCTATGGGGGTCTAGACCCCCAAAATAATTGACGCGACCCTATGCGTCAATTCCTATGGGGGTCTAGACCCCCAAAATTATTGACCCGACCCTATGCGTCAATTCCTATGGGGGTCTAGACCCCCAAAAAAATTGACGCGACCCTATGCGTCAATTCCTATGGGGGTCTGGACCCCAAAAAAAAATAAGCGCAACCCTTTGCGTCAATTCCTATGGGGGTCTAGACCCCCAAAACAATTGACGCGACCCTATGCGTCAATTCGTATGGGGGTCTGGACCCCCAAAAGAATTGACGCGACACCATGCGCCATATAGTATGGGGGTCTAGACCCCCAGAATTATTGACGCGACCCTGTGCGTCAATTCCTATGGGGGTCTAGACCCCCAAAATCATTGACGCGACCCTATGCGTCAATTCCTAGGGGGATCTAGACCCCCCAAAAAATTGACGCAACACTATGCGCCAATTCCTATGGGGGTCTGGACCCCCAGAATTTTCGACGCGACCCTATGCGTCAATTCCTATGGGGGTCTACACCCCAAAAATAATTGACGCGACACTATGCATCAATTTGTATGGCGGTCTAGACCCCCAAAAAAATTGACGCGACCCTATGCGTCAATTCCTATAGGGGTCTGGACCCTGAAAAAAATTGACGCGACCCTATGCGTCAATTCTTATGGGGGTCTTGACCCCCAGAAGAATTGACGCGACCCTATGCCTCAATTCCTATGGGGGTCTAGACCCCCAAAATAATTGACGCGACCCTATGTGTCAATTCATAGGGGGGTCAAGACCCCCAGAAAAATTGTGGCGACACTATGCGCCCATTCCTCTGGGGATCTAGACCCCCAAAAAGAATGACGCCACCCTATGCGCCAATTCCTATGGGGGTATAGACCCCCAAAATAATTGACGCGACCCTATGCTTCAATTCCTATGGGGGTCTAGACCCCCAAAAAAAATGGGGCGACCCTATGCGTCAATTCCTAGGGGGGTGTAGACCCCCAAAATATTTGACGCGACACTATGGGCCAATTAGTATGGGGGTCGACCCTATGCATCAATTCCTATGGGGGTCTAGACCCCGAAAAAAATTGACGCGACCCTATGCGCCAATTCGTATGGGGGTCTACAACCTAAAAATTTTTGACGCGACACTATGGGCCAATTAGTATGGGGGTCTAGACCCCCGAAATATTTGACGCGACCCTTTGTGTCAATTCCTATGGGGGTCTAGAGCCCCAAAGTAATTGACGCGACCCTATGCGCCAATTCCCATGGGGGTCTAGACCCCCAAGATAACTGACGCGACCCTATGCGCCAATTCCTATAGGTGTCTAGACCCCTAAAAAAATTGACGCGACCCTATGTGTCAATTCGTACGGGGGTATCGACCCCCAAAATAATCGACGCGACCCTATGCTTCAATTTGTATGGGGGTATAGACCCCCAAAAAAATTGACGCGACCCTACGCGTCAATTCCTATGGGGGTCGAGACCCCCAATATACACACACACCCACACCGCGCACCCGTGGCCAGGAGTGGCTCGGTGCAAGCGGAGCACACACACAGCCCAACACCGCAGCCAGGAGTGGCGGGGCGCAGCTGAGACCCGAGCCCAACCACACACACCCACACCGCACACCCGTGCCAGGAGTGGCTGGGTGCAAGCGGAGCACGCACACAGCCCAACACCCCAGCAAGGAGTGGCGGGGCGCAGCCGAAACCCGAGCCCAAACACACACACCAACACCGCGTGACCGTGGCCAGGAGTGGCTGGGTGCAAGCGGACCACGCACACAGCCCAACACCCCAGCCAAGAGTGGCGGGGCGCAGCCGAAACCAGAGCCCAGACACATACACCCACACCGCGCACTCGTTGCCAGGAGTGGCTGGGTGCAAGCGGAGCACACACACAGCCCAACATCCCAGCCAGGAGTGGCGGGGCGCAACCGAAACCCGAGCCGAAACACACACACCCACACCGCGCACCTGTGGCCAGGAGTGGCTGGGTGCAGGCAGAGCACACACACGGCCCAACACCCCAGCCAGGAGTAGTGGCGGGGCGCAGCCAAAACACGAGCCCAAACACACACACCCACACTGCGCGACCGTGGCCAGGAGTGGCTGGGTGCAAGCGGACCACGCACACAGCCCAACACCCCAGGCAGGAGTGGCGGGGCGCAGCCGAAACCCGAGCCCAAACACACACACCCACACCGCGCACCCGTGGCCAGGAGTGGCTGGGTGCAAGCGGAGCACACACACAGCCCAACATCCCAGCCAGGAGTGGCGGGGCGCAGCCGAAACCCGAGCCTAAATACACACACCCACACCGCGCACCCGTGCCAGGAGTGGCTGGGTGCAAGCGGAGCACGCACAAAGCCCAACATCCCAGCCAGGAGTGGCGGGGCGCAGCCGAAACCGGAGCCCAAACACACACACCCACACCGCGCGACCGTGGCCAGGAGTGGCTGGGTGCAAGCGGACCACACACACAGCCCAACACCCCAGCCAGGAGTGGCGGGGCGCAGCCGAAACCCGAGCCCAAACACACACACCCACACCGCGCACCCGTGGCCAGGGGTGGCTGGGTGCAAGCGGAGCACACACACAGCCCAACACCCTAGCCAGGAGTGGTGGGGCGCAGCCGAAACACGAGCCCGAACACACACACCCACACCGCGCACCCGTGGCCAGGAGTGGCTGGGTGCAAGCGGAGCACACACACAGCCCAACACCCCAGCCAGGAGTGGCGGGGCGCAGCCGAAACCCGAGCCCAAACACACACACCCTGCCCACCCGTGGCCAGGAGTGGCTGGGTGCAAGCGGAGCACGCACACAGCCCAACACCCCAGCAAGGAGTGGCGGGGCGCAGCCGAAACCCAAGCCCAAACACACACACCCACACCGCGCACCCGTGGCCAGGAGTGGCTGGGTGCAAGCGGAGCACACACACAGCCCAACACCCCAGCCAGGAGTGGCGGGGCGCAGCCGAAACCCGAGCCCAAACACACACACCCACACCGCGCACCCGTGCCAGGAGTGGCTCGGTGCAAGGAGAGCACACACACAAGCACACACAACCCAACACCCCAGGCAAGAGTGCTGGGCGCAGCCGAAGCCCGAACCCAACCACAACCCAGACCGAAACACAAGCGCCACGCAACAGTAGGAAACCCAGTGTCCATAGCCCGGGCACTGAGGCAGCCCGTGCCATGCAGGTGACCCGGCCAAACGAGATCCGGAGACCGGGGGTATGGCTGCATCCTAAGGCCTGCGCTGCTTTGGGACTCGAGGCGGACCGTGCGACACCCAAGCACCTCGGAACCCCAGTACAAAGAACATGCATGCATGCCTTGGGAACGGGATACGCCAGGAAGTCCGGTGAACCCCTAGGGTTCCGCCCAAAAGAGGGGACGTGCGCAAGCACGGGGGCCCACGCTCCCGGCATGACAAGTAGTCACGCTGGCGGCGATCAGCCCTCCCGGTGTTGCCCGGGGCCGCTTTGTTGGGGGCCACCAGTCAGGTCTAGCGGGAAGTAAGCCGCCTCCCCTCTTCACGCGCAGAACCTCTTCCTGTCCGTCACAGGGGCGACGCCAGGGGGAACCATGGGGCGCCTCTCCACGACAGAGTGCACCTACCTACCTACCTATGGGGGTCTAGACCCCCAAAAAAATTGATGTGACCCTATGCGTCAATTAGTATGGGGGTCCAGACCCCCGAGATGATTGACGCGACCCTATGTGTCAATTCCTATGGGGGCTCAGAGCCCCAAAGTAATTGACGCGACCCTATGCGCCAATTCCTATGGGGGTCTAGACCCTGAAGATAATTGACGCGACCCTATGCGCCAATTCCTATGGGGGTCTAGACCCCTAAACAAATCGACGCCACCCTATGCGTCAATTCGTATGGGGGTATAGACCGCCAAAATAATTGACGCGACCCTATGCGTCAATTTGTCTGGGGGTATAGACCCCCAAATAATTTACGCGACCCTATGCGTCGATTCGTATGGGGGTATAGACCCTCAAAAAAATTGACGCGACACTATGCGTCGATTCGTATGGGGGAAAACACCCCCAAAGAAATTTACGCGACCCTATGCGTCAATTCCTATGGGGGTCTAGACCCCCAAAATAATTGACGCGACCCTATGTGTCAATTCCTAGGGGGGTCAAGACCCCCAGAAAAACTGTGGCGACACTATGCGCCCATTCCTATGGGGATCTAGACCCCCAAAGAAAATGACGCGACCCTATGCGCCAATTCCTATGGGGGTATAGACCCCCAAAATAATTGACGCGACCCTATGCTTCAATTCCTATGGGGGTCTAGACCCCCAAAATAAATGGCGCGACCCTCTGCGTCGATTCCTAGGGGGGTGTAGACCCCCAAAATATTTGACGCGACACTATGGGCCAATTAGTATGGGGGTCTAGACCCCCGAAATGATTGACGAGACCCTATGCATCAATTTCTATGGGGGTCTAGACCCCAAACAAAATTCACGCGACCCTATGCACCAATTCGTATTGGGGTCTACAACCCAAAAATTATTGACGCGACACTATGGGCCAATTAGTATGGGGGTCTAGACCCCCAAAAAAATTGACGCAACCCTTTGTGTCAATTCCTATGGGGGTCTAGAGCCCCAAAGTAATTGACGCGACCTTATGCGCCAATGCCTATGGGGGTCTAGACCCCCAAGATAACTGACGCGACCCTATGCGCCTATCCTTATGGGGGTGTAGACCCCTAGAAAAATTGACGCGACCCTATGCGTCAATTCGTATGGGGGTATGGACCCCCAAAATAATCCACGCGACCCTATGCGTCAATTCGTATGGGGGTATAGACCCCCAAAAAAAATGACGCGACCCTACGCGTCAATTCCTATGGGGGTCTAGACCCCCAAAATAATTGATGTGACCCTATGCGTCAATTAGTATGAGGGTCTAGACCTTCGAGATGATTGACGCGACCCTATGTGTCAATTTCTATGGGGGTCCAGAGCCCAGAAGTAATTGACGCGACCCTATGCACCAATTCCTATGGGGGTCTGAACCCCAAGATAATTGAAGCGACCCTATGCGTCAATTCCTATGGGGGTCTAGACCCCCAAAAAAACTCACGCGAAAATGAGGCCGGCCGCTGCCTTTTGACGTCTTTTCCCGTCGCGCGATCGCAGCAGAAGAAAATAAAAACCAAGAAGAAGACGCGAAACCAGAAAAAATAAAGCGCAAAACTCATTTTTCCGACCTTAGAAACCTCCAAAACAAATTTACGCCGCTGTTTGACGAGGTCGCAAAATTTAGGACACTCACAGAAAAAAAAAGAACAACAGAGTCGCGACGGCGAGAAAGTTGAGCGTTGCTTGCCCCAAACCACCTAGCAAAGTGCGTGTCCTAGGCGCTAGGGACTTGTGCGCGCTCCAAGACCAATAAGAAAAACAAAACAACGAGACAGCATAGGGTAGGCGCCACGTGAACATGCCGGCTGCCGAATCAAGTATGTTATATGTAAATGTTGTACGATGCGCCACGCTGCCACACAACGAAAGGGAGCCGAGGTGCGCAACACACGAGGGAAAGGACACAACGGCCGCACCGCCACCAACAAAAGGGCACGCCCGCTAACATCCCCCGCACGCATAGGACGAGGACGCCATGAGACAAGCAAGGTCAAGGTGTGTGAAAGCGTCAAGGGGAAGAGACCCCCCAAACGCAAAGCGCCACACGAAAAAACAGGGAAATCATGAAACACCATGAAAGACACACAAGAGGTATGCCCATGCACGCACACGCCATGAGAGCCGCCGCAAGCACGCCAAGGTATAAACAAACCGCCGCCGAACAAACTGACGCCACGAGCACCGCGCCACCGCCTGAGCGCCCAGGTATGCATTCTATACTCTCTTTACTCTAGGCCGCCCGCACGGAAAGAAGCATGGTATGAGGGACGCCCGCACGGAAGCTAAAGGAGGGAACCACACGCCGCCGGAGAGCACACCACCGCCACCAAAAACACACATACCACAAACACAGGGGCACACGAGGAGCAAGAGGTATACCCGCACACGCAAGGGCCCGACAAACGCCGCAAGCGCCAAAAGGTATAGGTACAAAAAAACAAAAAAAAAGTGCACGCAAAGGGCCGCTGCTAATGGAGGCGCACGCGGACCGCGGCGCCAACGCGCCCACCGACCAAGCAACGAGGCAACCACCCACTACCCCTCCTATCTCACTCTCTAAGCTGCCGGCGCAAAGAACACACAAAGAGCAAAAGGCCGCCAACACCGCGGAACGGAACATGAGTGGTATGAGGGAATACCTAATGGGCAGCCCAAGCAGAAAGAAGTGATGATATGAAACCGGGAAACCACGAAACCGGAAGAAGGGAGCCACACGCTACCGGGGAGCACACACCACCGCCACCGAACACACACACCACAAGCCCGAGGGCACAAAAAGGGCAAGTGGTATGCCGGCACGCGCAAGCAAGCACAATCAAGGTATGGAGTGACCCGAGCCCACCGCCGCAAACGACACTAGGAAGGAAGGGCCAAGGACGGACTAAGAGAACGAAGCGCACAACGCCGCCACGCCAGCGCACCCGCCGACCGAACAAATGTCATGAAAACCACCCTCCTCCCTCGCTCCGTAGGCCAACAACAAGAGAGGAAGCCGCCAACGCCAAAAAGTGGACACAGCCAACGACCAAATGAAGAACAAGAGGCCGCCAGTGCCGCGGAGCAAGAGTGGTATGAGGGAACACCCAGGGGCAGCCCAAACAAAAAGGAACGAGGATGGTATGAATGGTATGGATGCCCACACGCGCAAGCATACACAAGCAATGAATGGAGGTATGGCGAAGGAGCACAAACCAGCCGCCGCAAACGCCACGAGGAAGGGAGGACCAAGGATGGACAACGAGAGCGAAGTACACAACGCCACCCTCCTCCCTCTTTTTTTAACCCATCAACGCGGGTCAAGGAGTGGGAACACAACAAACAGGTCTGTCCCCGCAAGTGCAACGCAACCGCCACCGCCGCGGACAAGCACACCATGGTATGGCACGAAGGGTGAGGAGAGTGCGCACACACGTAGACACAAGTGCGAAGACAGGTATGTTATACGCCGCGCGACAGAGAACGCAGCAGCAACGAACATGGTGCCAACGTGGGTACAGTATGTTACATGATGACCGCGCCCAGCCGCCGAAGGCCCACACACCCCCATCCTTCCTTTGTCTCACAGGGCCCAACGAGAGAGAACGACGAGCCGGCAAGGAAAAAGACCGAGACACGCACCAGAGCGGAGGCAGGGAAAAAGTGCATGCCAGGGAGAAGGGTAGAGGAAATGGTAAAGAGCAACGAAGCCACGAAAGAATCAGGGGGTAGCCAGCAGCCGAGCAAGGAACGCGCGCAGGGAAGGGGGCACGACAGGCACACGGCGAGCACAGCACCGCACCGAAGCAACAGAGAGGGGAGCACCAAAGGGACAAGAGAAAAGCGGCACAGCGCACCATGACACGCACCGCACAGACACCACACACACCGCACACACCCACACCCGCGCCCACAGCACGTGGCCAGCGAGCCCCGGCAGGCCGCCCAGAGGGCAGGCAGCCGGATGAGGGGGAGCGTCTGACCCCAGACGCCCCTCACAACGGCGGACGGCAACCCCCCCGGGGACGCCCTACCGCCACCCCCACGGCGCGCAACGCCGGCCCGCAAGGGCGCGCGCCGTGGGGCCGGTGCAGGGTCCCCACGCCCGCACCGACCGCAGCCGGGACACACAGGTCGCGGAACCCTGGCTGCCCGCTCAAGAGGACAGGCGGCCGGGGGAGGGACAGCGCCTGACACCAGAGGCGCTCACAACGGTGGCAGGCCGGCCCCCTCGGGGACGTCCCCCCACCACCCCCGCGGCACGCAGCCCCCACAGGGCATGCAGGCCAATGGGACAGTGTTGGGCCCCCACACCCACACAGCCGCACCCACAGCACGTGGGTGACGGACCCCAACAGCCCGCCCAGTGGGCGGGCAGTCGAGGGAGGGACAGCGCCTGACCTCAGACGCCCCTCACGATGGTGGAAGGCACCTCCCCTCAGGGACCCCCTTCCGCCAACCCCACAGCGAGCAACGCCGGCCCGCAAGGGCGCACGCTGTGGGGCCGGTGCTGGGTCCCCACGCCCGCACCAACCGCACCCGGGACACACGGGTCGCGGAACCCTTGCTGCCCGCTCCAGAGGACGGGCAGCCGGGGGAGGGACAGCACCTGACACCAGACGCCCCTCACAACGGTGGCAGGCCACCCCCCCCAGGGACGGCCCCCCACCACCACCCCCGCGGCACGCAGCCCCCACAGGGCATGCAGGCCAAGGGGACAGTGTTGGGCCCCCACAACCACACAGCCGCGCCCACAGCACGTGGTTGGCGGACCCAAACAGCCCGCCCAGTGGGCGGGCAGTCGGGGGAGGGACAGCGCCTGACCTCAGACGCCCCTCACAATGGTGGAAGGCACCCCCCCCCGGGGACGCCCTTCCGCCACCTCCACAGCGAGCAACGCCGGCCCGCAAGGGCGCACGCTGTGGGGCCGGTGCTGGGTCCCCACACCCGCACCGACCACACCCGGGACACACGGGTCGCGGAACCCTGGCTGCCCGCTCCAGAGGACGGGCGGCCGGGGGAGGGACAGCACACACAAGGTGCCCCTCACAACAGTGGCAGGCCAACCCCCCCGGGGAAGGCCGCCGACCACCCCCGCGGCACGCAGCCCCGGAAGGGCATGCAGGCCAAGGGGACAGTGTTGGGCCCCCACACCCACACAGCCGCGCCCGCAGCACGTGGGTGGCGAACCCCAACAGCCCGCCCAGTGGGCGGGCAGTCCGGGGGGGGACAGCGCCTGACGTCAGACGCCCCTCACAATGGTGGAAGGCGACCCCCCCGGGGACGGCCCTCTGCCACCTCCACAGCGAGCAACGCCGGCCCGCAGGGGCGCACGCTGTGGGGCCGGTGCTGGGCCTGCACGCCTGCATCGACCGCACCCGGGACACACGGCTAGCGGAACCCTGGCTGCCCGGTCCAGAGGACGGGCGGCCGGGGGAGGGACAGCGCCTGACACCAGACGCCCCTCACAACGGTGGCAGGCTACCCCCGCCAGGGACGGCCCCCCACCACCCCCGCGGCACGCAGCCCCCACAGGGCATGCAGGCCAAGGGGACAGTGTTGTGCCCCCACACCCACACACCCGCGCCCACAGCACGTGGGTGGCGGACCCCAACAGCCCGCCCAGTGGGCGGGCAGTCGGGGGAGGCACAGCGCCTGACCTCAGACGCCCCTCACCATGGCGGAAGGCACGTTCTCCGGGGACCCCCTTCCGCAACCCCCACAGCGAGCAACGCCGGCCCGCAAGGGCGCACGCTGTGAGGCCAATGCTGGGTCCCCACGCCCGCACCGACCGCACCCAGGACACACGGTTCGCGGAACCCCGGCTGCTCGCTCCAGAGGACGGGCGGCCGGGGGAGGGACAGCGCCTGACACCAGACGCCCCTCACAATGCAGGAAGGCACCCCCCCGGGGACGGCCTCCCGCCACCCCCGCGGCACGCAACTCCCACAGGGCATGCAGGCCAAGGGGGCAGTGATGGGCCCCCACAGCCACACGCCCGCGCCCACAGCGTGTGGGTGACGGGCCACAACAGCCCGCCCAGTGGGTGGGCAGTCGGGGGAGGGGGAGCTCCCGACCTCGGACGCCCCTCACAACGGTGGAAGGAACCCCCCCCAGGGACGCCCTTCCGCCACCCCCACAGCGAGCAACGCCGGCCCGCAAGCGCGCACGCTGTGAAACCAGTGCTGGGTCCCCACACCCACACCGACTGCACCCGGAACACGCGGGTCGCGGGACCCCGGTCGCCCACCCCAGAGCACGGGCGGCCGGGGGAGGGACAGCGCCTGACACCAGACGCCCCTCACAAAGGTGGCAGGCCACCCCCCCCTGGGACGGCCTCCCGCCGCCCCCGCGGCAGGCAGCCCCCACAGGGCATGCAGGCCAAGGGGACAGCGATGGGCCCCCACACCCACAAACTGGCGCCAACAGCACGTGGGTAGTGGACCCCAACAGCCCGCCCAGTGAGCGGTCAGTCGGGGGAGGGGGAGCACCTGACATCAGACGCCCCTCGCAACAGTGGAAGGAACCCCCCCGGGGACGCCCTTCCGCCACCTTCACGGCGAGCGACCCCGGCCTGCAAGGGCGCACGCTGTGGGGCCGGTGCTGGGTCCCCACGCCCGCACCGACCGCGACCGGGACACACGGGTCGCGGGACCCCGGCTAACCGCCCCAGAGGGCGGGCGGCTGGGGGAGGGACAGCGTCTGACACCAGACGCCCCTCGCCACGGTGGCAGGCCACCCCCCCCGGGGGCGGCCCCCTACCACCCCTGCGGCACGCAGCTCCCACCGGGCATGCAGGCCGAGGGGACGGTGCCGGGCCCCCACACCCGCACGCCCCCGCCCACAGCATGTGGGTGGTGGACCCAGACAGCCCGCTCAGAGGGCGGGCGACCAGGGGAGAGACAGCGCCTGACATCAGACGCCCCTCACCACGGTGGCGGGCCACCCCCCCGGGGACGGCGCCCACCACCCCCGCGGAGCGCGGCCCCGAGAGGGCATGCAAGCCGAGGGGACAGTGCCGGGCCCCCACACCTGCTCACTCGCGCCCACAGCAAGAGTGGAAACGGACCAACAGCCCGCCGGGAGGGCGGACAGTCGGGGGAGGGGGAGCGCCTGACCGCAGACGCCCCTCACAACGGACCCCGTACCCGCACACCCGTGCCCCCAGCACGTGGGCAGCGGGCCCCGACAGCCCCCAGGAGGAGAGCAGCCGGAGGGGGGAGAGCGCCCGGCCTCCGACGCCCCTAGCAACAGGACCGCCACGGACCGCGGGGGGGGGGCACCTAGTGCCCAGACGCACACACAAATGCCGGCCCGCGGAACCGGCGTACCACCTCCCCCACCCACGCCCCGCCACGCCCACAGCAAGTGCACCAGCCACGGGAAATGCGCACCCCACCCCCTGCTCTTAGGCACAGCGACACAACAATGGCGGAACCAGCGGCCCCACACAAAAAACGCCCCCGATCTCCGACGCTGGACGCAGCACACGAGGTCATCAGGGCGCTGGGACTCAGAGACGGCGAAGGAGACCCCCCACAAGGGGACGCGGGCACGGACTCCGACCTGGAGGAAATACCAAAGCCCTGCACGGGAAGCACGCCCGCGGACCCTGCGCCGCCGGCAGGCAGCGTGCCCACCCTCTGCCCCGCGTGGAAACGGGGCCACTGCACCGGCAAAGGCTCGTGCCCCAAACAGCACCCTCAGCCCGGCCCCGATGACGGAGCGCTGCCCGAGGTGGGACGCGCGGCCGCACGCGCCGCCCTACGCTACAGGGTGGCGCAGGGCTGGATCCTGGATGAGACCGCACGCGGCAGCGTGAACATCCAGGAGGCCGTCGACCGAGTCACCCACGCGGGACAGGCGGCAGTGGCCTTGCAAACCCGGGGCCGCCACGGCGGACCCGCAGAGGGGATCATTATGGAGCCCTCGGGAATGGTGCTGGTCCTGGCGGCGGACATGGTCCGAAGGGTGCTCCAGGCATCTCGCGTGCGGCAGGCGCAGCCACAGTGGACCATCCAGGTGTACACCCCCCCACGGGCGTGGCCCTTCTCCACGTGGGCGGTGCTCGCCGTCATGTGGCACCTGGCACCGGAGGACGGCCCCACAGGGACCGCGGAGGAAATCGCCCGGGACCTCCAGTACTGGCCAGCCGGCCAGGATTACCCCTGGCGCAGGCCCCGGGGCGGCCTACAAGTGGCACCCGCGGCAGAGGGGCTCAGGCTCGCGGCAACCCTCCAACGGCACCCTGACAAGAGGGCACGCCACTTCCTGCAGACGGGCACGGTCCCGGCCGCCCCGCCAGACTCCGAGTGGCGATGGGACGCAGGGGAGGCGCAACCGCTGCCGGGCCCCTGGGTCCTCCCGTTGTGGTATTTGCCCATGGGCACCCTGGCCCACGCCACTCAAGGCGTCAAGGGGGCTTTCGCGCAGCCGCTCCTCCCCGGCGTGGCCCTGCTCCGCAGCCTGCAGGCGGGGTGGCCTGGGTAAGGTGGAGGGAAGGGGGCGACCACTCGAGCCCCTATTTCCCCCTGGTCCAGGGCCAGGCGCTACTCCACGCCGAGGGCATGGGGACCGTGGAATGGGGGGCGATCGTGCCCGGCACAGCGTGCAGGTGGATCACTGCGGCCGCCCCACAGCCCATGCGATCGCCGCCGGCGTGTCACCGCCTCCTACAGATGGTCCCCTCTTTCGCGCCCCAACAAGCCCTTACGAGGGACGTATGGAGGGCCATACTGAGCCACACCAGGGGTTGGCTAACGAACCCGGGTGCACAGTACCCGCCAGGGGCTGGTGCTCGAACAGCTCACGGCCCCCATACCCGGGGTCTGCCACGCCCTGCACAGGGTGTCGACTCAACGACGAGGTGCCAGACCTGGCGCTGGAGCCGCTGCGGGTGCTTTACCCGCAGACCCACATCCCATCCGCGGGCACGTCCCACCCCCTGGGCCGCCTGGGTTTGCAGCGCCCCGTCAAGGCCGCGCACCCGGGAGGCGTGGTGGAACAGTGGCTAACGCTCCGCAACCCGTCCGCCTCGCAAGGCCACTGGTATTTACACCAACTCCTCTTTCTACCACGGGCGGCCCCGGAGCACCGCCGGCAAAACCCGTACCACACGCACCCTGAGCGCCGAGGCGCGCAGAGCTTCCCGCAGCCAGTCCCGCCCGCCCTCTCGCCGGGGCAGGGCCTGGAGGCGCTGCAGCAGGGCCCCCCGCTCGACACCCCCACCACGGTACAGCAAAGGGGAAGCGACGGCGCGGATGGTGCCGAACCGGACTGCACAAACTGCGGAGCGGTGGCCTGGACGGCGGCCTGCATGCACCTCGCCCGAGATACCACGGGGCTCAGGCAGTACAGACCAGCGGACTGCACGGCGCTGGCGTCTGCGGTCGCGGCCATCACCATGGGTCCCGTGGCAGCTTGGCCGGCGCAACTGCTGCCCCACGTCCCCTGTCGCGACACGCAGCCACGCCAGCCAGCTGCAACGCACACGCCAACGGCACCCCTCACGGCGGAGCAGCTATACGTCGTCGCGGCGGCGCTGCTGTCTGACGGCGGGGAGAGCTTTGTCCACCACCACGGCCCGGCGCAGATTGCGGGATGCATACAAGGGCCGCAGCGCGATGCACCCCACCCGTGGCACGCCACACTCCGCGGGCGCACCCGCGTCTGGGATGCGGGCGGCGGCACACCCCCTCCCGGGCCTCAGCAAGGGGAGGCACTGGTGCTGCAGACGGCAGGCTACCAGGCCATCCTGCACAGCCACGCCGGAGGGTACCGGTCGCACGTCCTGGCCGGGGGCTGCTGGACTGTCTGGCACAGCACCGCCTGGCAAGGGGCATTCCCGCCCCTGCCCCACGTTGACTGGCAGCAGGGGCCACCCAGGCCTACTATATGTCGGCGGACCCCTGGCCGCTGGCAGTCCTGCTACACACCGTCAGCGCCCCCAACAAGAGGCAGGAACCGGGATGGGTCAATCCCCCCGCACTGGTGTGGAGCCCCGACCAGGAGGAGCATCTACGGGCCGCGTGGCAGGGAGACGCGATCAGGGCAACGGACGTCCCGACCCTCCACGCGGGGCCAATCACGCACGCCCGCCCGGCAGCTACCCTGGCGGTGGCCCAACGGGGACAGCAGAACCCACAGTGGGTGGTCTGCATGTTCAGCCCGGCGGACGCGCACATCGTTGTCTGCGACCCCGAGCGCCTGCTGGGGCCCGAAGCTGTGGTCTGCGCCGCAGACTGTACCCGCATGATCGTCAAGGCGCTACGGGAGGGCGAACACCACGCCCTCCTGCTCCAGGTCCGGCTGAAGGACAACGCCCGGGCGGCGAGGCCGGGGGTGTGGCTGTCAGCGGCGCACCCCGCCGACCTAGAGCTCCAGCTGGCGGTCCCGACCACAGTGTACCACTGGCTACAAGCCTTCCACGACCTGCGATGGAGGGGCAAACCCGACCGCCAAATCGGCTCCACGCACTGGCAAATGTGGCTGCAAGCAGACGCGCAGCGCGATGCCATCCGAGTCTTGGGCCCGCGCCCGCAACACGAGCCCTCGATGCGGCGGCCCCGGGCCGCGCGCTGGCGCCACACACGGTTCCACTGGCCAAACTGCCCTTCGAACCAGCGACGAAGGGCGCCATCCGGAAGTCAGTGCCGCTCCCCCCAGCGCGAGAGGCCACGGAACCAACGAAATGCCAGCTGTGTGCAGACAAGTACTACACAAGCGGGGCAATGCTGGAACACCTCGCGTGGCACGCGGTACACGCTGCAGCCCCGGTGGACGACAAGGAGGCGGCCTCCAACATCCTGCAAGGGAGGGCGCGGAGGTCCCAATGGCACGCCCCGTACACCTGGGGCCCCGCGCCCCAGGCGTCCGACCACGCAGACGGCGATGAGGAGGCACCCGGTGCGGCCCCGGGGACCGGCGGTGCGGCCCAACAAGGGTCCATCCCCGCGGGGCTGGCCCCCCTGGCCCCCCTGTGGGCCCCGCTGGGAACGGGCTCTCCGCACCCCATGGCCCTGGCGCACCCGGGAGCCCTGGCTGCACCGACGGACCCAGCGGCGATGCCGATGCGGGATGGCTGACTCCAGGAGGACACGGCGGAGGACGCCCTATGGCTCCTCTCGCGGAACCTGCGCAACGGCCTCGTACCGCCAGACCGGTCCCTCCAGGAACACGCTCCGGCGGCGCCGGGGGCCGGCGGCCTGTACCGACAAGGAGCACCTCATCACCGACATGCTACTTCAGGAGGGGGGCTTTGTCATCATGCTCCAGGAAACAGGGATCGCCACCCGGGCGCAGGAGATGCACGTGGCCGCGGCGCTCCCGGACAAGGGTACACCCCCTTCTTCAGCTGCCGGCTGGCGGAGACGGGAGCCACTTCCACCTCGAGAGGGGGGGGCCTCCTCACCGCGGTCGGCAGCAAGTACGTGGCGGAGCACGAGGTGCTCAGTTTGACGGAAATCGTCCCCGGGAAGGCCTCGGCCCTGGAGATCCGCACGGACGGGGGAGGCCTCACCCTCATCAATGTCCACGGGCTGCAAGCAGGCTGTTCCCCGTTGGCAGGACGGGCGGCGTTCTGGGCCGACATACAAATGTATGCCATGGCACACAGCCTCGGTGGGAGACACCCGGTGGTCATCGCAGTCGACACCAACGTCTACATGGATGCCACCTCCAACCTGGCCTCGGAGCACTTCCGCGCGGGCTGGGAGGCCTGCGGTTTCTGGAGGGCCACGGCAGGCGGCAAAGAGGACATGACCCCCACGCTCCACCCGTCCCGGCACAGGGTGGACACCTTCCTTGTCAACGAGCCCCTCCTGCCGTGGTCCCTGCGGGAAAGCATCTGGGCTCGCGGCATGGCACACCCCCTGGTGATTAGCTCGGACCACCTCCCGGTCCGCCTGGCCTTGCCGGGCCTCCTCAACGCAGCGGGGAGCGCGGCGATGCCCAACCCCTACAGCCACAGGGAGGGCCCCTCTTCCCGTACGACGCCGAGGCCGCGCCCGTCCAACACTGCCTGTGGGCGGCGGTCACCGCCGCGCAGGATGAGCCCTCCCTGGCGCCCTGGCTGGGTCCCGCAGAGCAGCACGCCTACGGGTCCATGCCCACGGCCGCGGTGGACAAGGTGTTCGAACACCTCCACGCGGCGCATGACGCCCTAGCGCGTGTGGTGGGATGCCGGCAGCCGTCCCCGGCGGGGACGGACCCGGCGGGGGGGGACCCCCCGGAGAGCGGAAAGGGGCTCCAGGCGGCGGTCCTCCGTTATGACACCCTGGCAGCGTGCGCGCCGGCGGCGTACCAGGCGGACGCGGCACGGCATGGCATCCGGTCCCAGGCGGCGGTCCGGCTCGCGGAGGAGCTGCGGGGTGCGTCGCCCGGGTTCCGCCCGACCACACAGGGCCAGCTACAGGAGGAGCTGGAGAGGCAAGCAGCCGCCCTCGAAGAGGACATTCGCCAACTCCGCGCACTCCTGGCGGCAGACCGCAAGCGCGCCATCAAGGACTTCTGGCGCCGCCACGCCCCCGACATCGCCCAGCGATGGAAAGCTGTGCAGGGAGCCATAGAGGTAGAGGCCCCGGGCCCGTCAGGCCTCTGGAACGTGCAGGTCCCCAACACCCAAACGCTCCTCACGGAGGCCCACGACGTGATGTTCGCAGTTCTCGCCTTATGGCGGGAACTGTATGACAAACGCCCGGTGGACCTCCCAGGCTTCCAGGCAGTCCTCGGCCGCCATGTCCCCCGGGTCCCTGACGGGGCCTGGACACAGGTCCAGCAGTACTCCATGCAGGACCTGCAGTCCGCCCTGGACAAGGCCGATGGCAAGGCCCCAGGTCCCAACCACGTGGAGGCCCGTTTCATCAAGGCCCTCCCGGCACCCGTCCAGTGGCTCCTGGTCCACTCCTACCCCGCCATCCTCCGCGGCGCCCCGCCGCCGATGCACTGGAGGGACGCGCACATCTGGCTCATCCCCAAGGTACCAGACTGGACGACTACAGGCCCATAGCCCTGGGCCAGCTGGACATGAAGCTGCCCACGGGCCCCCTCACCCAGCGCATCACAGAAATGCTCAAATGGCACAGAGTGGTCACCGACTGGCAGCAAGAGGCCCTCCCTGGCTCCAAAACAGGCTCCCCACTGTTCATGGCGCAGCGGCAGCTCCAGCGGGGAAGACACAACTACGTTTTCTCCTTCGACGCCCGCAAGGCCTTCGACTACGCCCCGCACGGCGCCCTCCACCTCATCCTGCGCCACCTCTCCGTGCCGCCGGAGGTCATCGACTTCCTGCTCCTCCTCCACACGTGCGCCAGGCTGCGCATCGTCACCGCACACAGGCTAACGCAGCCCGTCCACATGCTGCGCGGCGTCCAGCAGGGCAACCCCGAGAGCCCCCTGCTGTACGCGCTTCTCCTGGAGCCCCTGCTCAGTGCGCAGGGGCACCGCCTGCGCCCGCCGGGAGGGGCCGAGCACGGCCTCATCCAGGCCTACATCGACGACCTGTTGGTAGTGGCCCACACGCTGCAGCATTTCCTCGAGGGCGTGGAGGCGGTGGCCGCGTACCTGGGGATGATGGGCATGAAGCTCAACCCCCGCAAGTGCGCCATGGCCACCACGGAGGGGTCCCGGGCCTGCAGCTGCGCCTCTGTCCCCACCTGGAAAACCCACGGCACTGGGTACCAGCGGCAGACTCCGTCCCCTACCTGGGACTCCAGCTACAGCCGGACAGGGAGTTCTCCCTGCAGCGCAAGCACCGGCTACGCCTGGCGGCGGTGCACCACTGGTGCCTCAACACCCTCACGCCACCAAAAGTGGTGCAGGACGTCATCCTGGCGATCCTCGGGGGGGTGACACAGTACAACGCCCCTTTCATCGCCGACGACTCCGACACCGCGCCCCACCTGGACCACATCACGGTCCAGGTCGCGAAAGACAGGGCGCGGTACGCCTTCGACGCCTCGCGGGAGAGCCTGCAGGATGACCAGACCCTGGGGCTCACACGGGTACCAACGCGGTGCCAGCAGGCAGCGGTGGCCCTCGTGAGTACACTCGTCCACCACCGCTCAACCTCAGTGCGCGCCGAGGTCACCAAGATGTTCTGGGAAGGAGCCGGCGCGCACGGAATATGTCCCGAGGTGCACTACCCTGTCCCGGAGTTTGCAACTCTAGCGGGAGGTGACTGGGTCCACCGCATACCCCGGGCCCTGGCCGCCCTTGGAGTGGGGCTGTACAACCCCATCGCGTGCCCCAGGGCAGACCACGTCCAACTACAGTCCCCGCCGGGCAACATCGTCACGCTGCGCACAGTCAAGCTGCGACACCGCGACACGTGCTGCCTGACGGTGCCGCACACGACGCCGTGGCATGGGCACCACGGGCCACGCCACCCCTTCCCCGACAACGATGACCCGTGGCGGACGGCGGTGCGGGAATGCCTCAACCAATGCGCTGATGAACACCTCCAGTATTGCCGCCGCGAGCAGGAGCCCACCAACCACCCCGGGTGGCGCGACTCCTTGCTCCACCTCTTCCACATCATCGGCACACGGGACCCCGGCCTGAGACTCGTCCACCCCACGAGGGCTAAGCAGGACGCCCACACCGGCCCACGGGTGACCCCAGACGGCCTGAACCTCCACGTCGGGGGCTACCGCCGCCGGGGCGGCCTATCCCCCCCCCACGCGGGGGGCGGCGTACCGGCCGCCGGCAGCCCTCATGTACATCCTCCACGACGTACTCGCGGAAAGCGAGCACCGAGAGCCTAACGCGGATGTGGCGTGGCCCGAGCCCCTGCGCCCCCGGCCCCACGCGCCGACGCCCGTGTGGTTGGTGACCAGGGACGACCAATGCACCCGAGCAGCGGGGGGAGCGCAGCTCCAGGCCGAGTGGGTAATAGTGCAGGTTGGGGCCGGCCAGCCCAGGCCCCGTGGACTCCCCCGTGGCACCGCCCTGCTGGTAGCTACGGGGCTGCACGACCCACACATGGCAGTGCACGCGCTAGAGGACCAGCCGGAGGAGACAGGACACCCGGTGGTGCACCAGCGCGGAGGCCCGGCGTGGCTCAGGGAACATGTGACGGCACTTTGGTACTGGGCAAGCATGATCGCCGGAGCAGAAATCCGGCTGCATGACCACCCGGCGATCAGCCCTGGCGACACCGGGGCGCTGAGCGTGGACCAACTGACCCCCAGCCACCCCGACGTCCGGTGGCACTCCGCCGACCTCAACGCGGGGTGGCTCAGCCCCACCGGGTACTACTGGATCCCGGAGGCCTGGGGCCACACCTCTTCCAACGCGTCAGGGGGCGGGTCCTGCAAACACGCCACCAGCGTCGCTCTCGCCGCCTACCTCACCCGCACCTGGGCGGTGGCCATCTCGGGCACGGTGCCCGACGGGGAGGGGGTGGCCGCCTCCCTCCCCCTACAATACGGCGCCCACCGACCATGGGTCCACACGGTGGACGCCCAAGTCATCATCCACCTCCTGCGACACGCAGATCGCGAGCGGACCACAGGGGTCCCCGCGGGCGCGGCGAAGGTGGTCAACCAGATGCCCCTACGGTGGATCCGGGACGGCCTGTGCGCGCGAGGGCGACACGCCGGGCACCCGTTCTGGTACGTCCGAGCCATCTCGCACCACAGTGACGCCCTACTGCACAAGGTGGGCTGGGCGGCATCCCAGGACACTGTCCTGCAGAACACGCCCCGGGACCCTGGCCACGCCCAACTCATTGTCACCGGTCGTGACGGCCACCTCGATCTACGGCCCCCCACGATGCGGACGCTCGGCGAGGTCGCGCAGCGGGCGCAGACGGACCATGCGCTGACGCAAGGAGGACACACACCTCTGGGCGCGGCCCACGCCACAGCCTCTGTCCACACCCGGGACCTCACCGCGACGGCCACCAACCGCCGGGCGCTGCGGGCCAGGGACGGCCACACATCGGTGCAGCGCAGGCTCCGCGTCCGTAAGGAGCGGCTCCCCGGCGTCGCCGTCCTCCCACAACCTTGCCTCCTATGTGGCGGCCCGGAGGAGACCCCGGTGCACATGCACGTGGGGTGCGCCCACTCACGGCTCCTCTGGCCCCACAACCGCCAGGTGGTACACGAGGCGGCCCGCCACCTCCCACCCGGGGACAAAGCCCTGTGGGTGGCCTCGTGGCGCTCCGCAGGCGCCACATGGACGGAAGTCTTCTGCTCCGGGCTGGTGCCCGAGGACGCAGAGGCGCAGCTCTGCGCCATAGCCCGCTACGACCCTCCAGGAGGGACCTCTGTGGACGATTTTCTCCACCACATGCTCCGGCTGGGGGACCTCGCATGGGAGCTTCGCAACCACCGGCTGGAGCAACTCCTCTGCGAGCCCCTAAGCGCGGCGGCCCGGGCGCACCGATGGCTCACCGCGGCGGAGGGCGACCACCCCCCCCCTCCCCCGCGCCCTGACAAGGACTTCATAGCCTCCCTCCGTGTCGTGAATGGCACTCTGGAGTGCCCGCCACAAGAGGGCCCCCACCCGTACCAGGACCTGCCGGGGGCTTTCTCGAAGCACCTACAAGACGCCCTTTTCCCACCATGAATCATCGGGCGCGGCTCCATGACCGCGTGGGAGGCACGCATAGTGGGTGAGGAGTGGGCGCGCGAGTGGAGCCGGTGATGTGCCGCCACGCGCGCCCTGGAGACCCCTGCGCAATGATACGCCGCCATCCCGCTCGAGGGATGGGAGCGGGACACCCGGCCGAGACCCACCGTGATCCGCGGGGCGGGACCTGACCACCCGTGACACGCGGCGATGGAGGAATGGCTGCAAGCGGCCCCGGGGCGGCAAACAGGATGGACTGGGGACGTGTCCTCAGTCGTCAGGATGCCCGTCCCCCCCCGCATCGTCCTTCACGCCGCGAACGTACTCCGGGCTACGGAGATACGCAAATGTGGACACGCCACGGCCACCGTCCGATGGCACCCCCCAGAGGACGGGGCCGCCCAGCTCGCCGTGGCGCACTTCAAAACTGGGGGGCCGGTATACGACGACGCCCTGTCCCGGCTGGGCGACACCCAGGGGCCCTTGCTCCTCATGCTCCCCACCGACCTTGCAGCCGCGCTGCGCCAGGAGCTGCACGGCTGCGAAGGGCTGCGAGTGGGATGGGAGGCAGTCGCGGACGGCACCCTACTGGCCCTCTTCCACCGGGACGCCGCGAACGGGTGCAAATGGGATACGCTGGTGCCCCACCTCACCGGGCGCCACTTGTACATGGCAACTCCCTCCCAGGGGCACCCCCGCCCGGCGTGGGACGACCTCATCGCCGCCTTCCACGACCACGGGATTCTCCCCGACGACACGTGGCGGGAGGTGCAGCGGAAGACGCTCGGCAGGGACTACCGGCGCCGCGTCCGCGCATGCCTGCTGGAGATCCGGGTCCCCCTCCGACAGAGGTGGGACGACCTCTGGCTCCGCCATCTCGATCCTTGGTCGCCACCCTCCCACCTCCCACACACCTGCCGACTCTGCGGGGAATGTGACACGGTGTCCTCCGCAGCGTCGACAGGCGTGAACAGGTGTGCGCGGTGCGCTCAGGTGGCCGCGTGCCCCTGGCTCGAACCTCCCGCAGGCCCGCGCAGGCGCACGGAGGAGGAGGCCTTGCACCGGCGCATGGAGGGGGCACACGCCCCCTCACACGAACGCGTGGGCCCCGCGGGCGCTGCCCTTCTGTGGATCCACGTGCACCTGCGGGACCCCACATCCGTTGCGCACCTGTCGCACGTGTTCCCGCCTTTACCCCCACCCGCCTCCGCCCTTTGCAGAGCCCGCAGTACCATGCCACGCCGACGGGGGGATGGGCCGGGACACGCCAGGGCCCGCCGCAAAGCGCAGGACGCGACTGTCTGGGGCCTGGTGGCGGACCCGGTTGCGGAGGCGCATGAGGCGCACGCTGCCGCACGACGTGACCCGACGGGCAGTGCGAGGACTTTCCTCAACGAGACTGCCCTCCCGGCCGTCCGCGCCCTGAACGGAGCAGGGGCCCCTACGCTACTCCTGGCGATGCACCGGATCGTGAACGCCATCCAGCCGGGGCTCATCGGCCCGGAGGCGGCCCTCTATGGGCACTGGATGGTGTGGGGTGAGTCCAACCGGTCGGGCCGACCTCTGTCCATGGGGGACACCCTGCGGCTGACGGGAGTGGGGTCTGCCATTTCCCTCCGCAGCAGCGCCCAAGCCCTGCTGCACGCCCTCAAGACGCCCTACCCCGGGGACACGGACCCGTACCTGAACCAAGCGCGGGCCACATATCCGGGGGGATAGTCCGAGCTGGATGCGGCGCTCCACCTTCTACACCCACCGGACGAGAACCTGGAGGTGGACGAAATCAGGGTGTTCGTGGAAGGCGCGGACGAGGCGCCCGCCCGCCCCCGGCCGACCAACCCGGTGTCCGACGGCACCAGGCCGACCCCCCCGTACGCCATCATATGCGAGGCGTTCTCCAGGAAGCCCACCTGGTGCCCCGCCCTCCCGCCGGCGACGCACGCGCCCCGCGGCTGGGCCAACCAAGACCTGTCCTTCCCCCTCTCCAGAACCAGGAGTGCCCACCACAGGGGGCGGGTCCTCTGGCAAGAGCGCCCTGGCACCCCCCTGCTCCTCCTCGTCGTCGCGACCCGCGGGGACCCGGAGCGGGTCCTGGGAATCACCCCCACCCACCTCTACGGGGCAGCATCCCTACCCCGCCCCCCCCTCCCGGCGCCTGCGGCGCGGGACGGGGTACAGACCTTCCTGCAAATACAGGAGGTCACGGCCGTTACGGGGGTCCCCCTAGTGCGGCTCCCCCCGGCACCACCCGACGACCCCCGGGGGCCCAGGGCCCTGAGCCCCGCCCCAGACTGGGAGCTGTGGCGCGACGCCTGGGCCGCGTGGCTCCCCCGCCTCGCCGCCCAATGCCGATGGATGGCCGCCAACCCCAGCCCGTACGGGGCTGACGCCACAGCCGGCCCCCCACCACCTCCCCCCCTCCCCTCCGCAGAGCACTGCACGGCACTGCCCACGGCACGACACTGATGCACCGGCAGGTAGTGGGAAGGGCGCAGCTGCCACCACGCATGCCTACCACGATAACAGTGATGGCAGACTCCAACGCCTCCCCTCAGCGGGTCGACCGCCACCGTCGGCGGTCCCGCTCCCGCTCCCCCGTCTCCCCGGAGTGGGCGGGGGAGACCCCCGGGGAGCGCGAGGACCGGAGGCTGGCGGAGGCGGCAGTGCTGGTCGGGCCGCCGGCTGGGCAGCCCCGGGCGGTTTCCGCCGACACCGGGCCGTCGACCCAGGAGCTTGAGCCGGCCGAGGTGACCGCCCCCACCACCCAAGCAGCAAGCCCTGCCGCCCCGCCCCGAGAGGGGGCCCCAGACGCGCGGGGAGCGGAGACCGCAGCCCCAGCGAGCCACGCCGCGGCCCCGACCGCGGCCCCCAGCACGCCGCCGACACGGGGGGTAGCCCCGACGCAGGAACCGGGCGCATCGCCGAGGGCTGCCGCAGCCGCAGAGGGGAGCGGGGAGGGCGCGCCAGGGGTTGCCACCGCGGCCCCTGCTAGCCGCGCCACCGCCTCGGCCGGCCACGCCCTGGCCCTCAGCACGCCACGAAAGCGGAGGAAGGACCCCGCACGGCCACGGGCGCCTCGCCGGCGGCTGCCGCAGCAGCAGCAGTGGGCAGGGAGGGCGCGAAGTACCACGCCCACGCCAACCCCACCCACACCCACACCAGCCCCCCCAAGCCGCTCCCCCCCAAGCCCTTCCCCCCGGGGCGGACGCGGCGCGTCCGCCCCCCGGCGCCCGAGCGCTCGCCGTCGGACGTCACGCTGCCGCAGCCGCAAAAGCAGCGGGACGCCCGGCGCGTGATCCAGAAGGAGGGGACGGCGCGCAGGCAGAGCTGCGTCCCAGCCACGGGAGCGCGGAGCGGGGGACAGGAGGCGACAGGAGGAGTGCCCAGGGGCACGCGCAGGGAGTGGGCCAGGGCACATGCGGCAAGGAGCACGGGCGCAGCAGCGGAGTGGGACAGAGCGCGGGCAGCGGACGGCGCAACTCAGGGCAGGAAGCCAGGAAGGGACCAGGGCACGAGAAGGGCGCGCAGGGGCGCGAACAGGGCGCCCAGGTGCATGGAGGGGAGCGAGGGACGATGGGCGAGCAGGCAGGCCAGGGCGTGGGTGACAGGGGGCGGGACCCACAGCACGGGTAGGGGGTCAAAAGGGGGCCCAAGGGCAAGGGCAAGGGCGCCACGTGCCCCCAGGGACAGGCGGGACGGGGCATGGGAGCCCGTGGGGGAGGGCGGGTCGAAGGGAGGGGGGCCGGGGGCGGGGCACCCCCGCAGCCGGACGTGCAGCCGGTGAGCCGCATCCCCCCCGGCATCGAACAGATGCCGGCGCACCACACCCAACACCACTACCACCACCACCACCACCTCTACAACATCGACCCCGACGCTGGCGAGCTCATCCCCCCCCAACCCCCAGGACCCCAGCACCAGCCAGCCCCCCCCGCACCAAGAGCGGAGCCGGCGCGGATGGCCTCGGTGGGGTGGGGGCGGGGCGCGGCACCGGCGCCGCAGGCACAGGGGCAGCAGGGGGAGCCCGCGCGAGGGACAGAGGGGGCCCGGCCCTGGGACCGGGACTTGGGCACGGTCCCGGACCCTCACGGGGATGAGGCCCTCCCCCTGGTGGGGGAGGTGTACGCGTGGTTGAGCTGGGCCAACCAGGGGACCACCAGGGGGTTGAGAAACAGGCCCTTCGATGCCGTGCTCCTCCGGAGGGACGGAGAAAACCAGGAGGTACCCCCGGGGGGGCCGGGCGGTCCCAGAGGACCACGAGAGGGTCCTCAGGTCAGTGATCTGGGCAGCGTGGCCCGACAGGGGGCCGACGTGGCCGGCCTTCCTGGAAGGGGGGGCGGTACTCCGCATCACGGACGCGGACGCCAACAACTGGCTCCCCGGGCCTTGCGCAGCGCCCTCGCCCACTGGCGCTACCGCTAACGCAACCCGCCGCCGCCACAGCCCCAGCCCCCACACAAGCGGCAGCGCAGGTGACGGCCCAGACGGCAGACGCGAGAAAGTGGGGGGGGGAGCTGGGCCCCCCGACCCACGCCCTCCCCACGATACGGCGTGACGGAGGAGCGCGCGCCACCTCCCGCGGGAGGGAGGGCGGAGACAACGAGTGCGGGGGGGAACCTACTGCCCCGCAGTCCGCTAACTGCTGACCGCTAACCCTCACAGCCGCCCCCGGCCGGCCAGCGCCGCGCGACGACAGCGGGGGGGACAAGGGGCCCCAGCGAGGGCCTGCACGAGGGTCCGGCTCTAGGTAGAGGGGGACGGGGGAAGAGTGCAACCCCCCAGCCGACGGCTGGCCCCCGGGGCCAGGACCGCCAGGCCGCCCCCCCTCGGCCGTCAGGGGGCGGCGCCAGGGGACCAGGGGGCCCTCCCCACTCCCTGCCGCCTCCCCCTCAGGCCCAAGAGCGGACGGAGGCAGACCGAAGAGACGGCGGCCCCGCACCCCCCGAGAAGGGTCCGCTGCACCCGGGCTGAGGGGGCACCGCAGCCGCAGCAAGCGCCCCCGGTGAACCGCCCGCACGCCCCCGCCCTGCCTGCTGCCGACTGACGGCGCACCGGCGGCGCCCAGGACAGCGCAAACGGAGCGGCCCCTTCAGAGGCTGGCTTGGGGAAGACGGGGGCGCGAACCAGGGACGGGGGGTTCCCCCCCCCTCCCGCCCCCCCCCCCGCCGCACTGACCCATTGGCGGCCGACCGGGCCGCCCCCGACGCCAGCGGCCGCGCGGCAACCCCCACAGCACGAGTATACCCCGGGGGGGCACGCCGGAGACAACAGATGGCAGGCCAACGCCCGACCCCCCCCACCCCCCCCCCTGCTCCCCCCCCCCAGCTTGAGGGCCATAGAAGCGACCCTCCGCCCCCCCGGAGCCGAAGGGACGCCCCCCCTCCCCCAGAAGGGACCGCCACGCGGAGGGGGGGGGTGCGGCTGGACCTGCACACCACGCGCCCCAGCGCCCCCAGCTGCCTGCTCGCGCGGGGGTCGCGGCTGACGGGCGAGCCCACACCAGCGCGCCGGAGCGGCGCGCGGACCAAGCCTGGGGGCGGCGCACGGCGGCGCACCAGACCAGTATGGAGGCCGCGCCCTGCATGACCCCCCCATGACCATTGCCCACTCAGGGAGGGCAGAGGGGGCGTTCAGGTCTGAAGGGGCCCCCGGGGAAGCGGTCCGCGGGCCGCCCCCCATCCCCCCCCCCCCGGGGCGGCCCCGCGAACCCGACCGAACGCGCACGCCGGGGGGGAGTGCGCTGACGACAAGAGGGGGGCCAGGGTAGAGAACCGCGGGCCGCCACCCAGAGGGGGAGCAGGGAGGCCGCAGCGCGACCCCCCCCCATCCCCCTGACCGGCCCGCAAGCCGCGGGGGCCCCGGCCCCCACCCCCCGAGGCAGGGGGGATGGTCTCCCCTCCCCCCGCCCGAGAGAGGAGCCGGGGCACGGCCCGCCCCCCCGCCCCAGCCGCCGGCTCCCACAGGAACCGCGGGGAACAAGCGAGCCCGCGCCAACGCGCCAGGACGCCGCACAGACCGCGCCCAGTGAAGGCGGGCGAGTACGAGCCGGAGTGGTAGGGGGGGCCACGCCCCCCATGACCAGAACGACGCCATTGACACCCGCTTTGTTGCCTGCCCAGGGAAGGCAGAGGGACGGAACGAGGCAGAGCGACCCCGCGCCCTACAGGCCCCCCCCGGCCGCACAAACGGGGGGCGGGGCGCACGGGCCGCCCCCCCCCCCCCCGCAGCCCGCCCCCCGGCACACGAACGCCACGGACCCGCCCCACGGGGGACGCAGAGCCCCAAGCCAGGTAGGGGGACGGCCCCCGACCACCCCCGCGGCACGCAGCCCCCACAGGGCGTGCAGGCCAAGGGGACAGTGTTGGGCCCCCACAGCCACACGCCCGCGCCCACAGCACGTGGGTAGCGGACCCCAACAGCCCGCCCAGTGGGCGAGCAGTCGGGGGAGGGGGAGCGCCTGACCCCAGACGCCCCTCGCAACAGTGGAAGGCGCCCCCCCCGGGGACGGCCTTCCGCCACCCCCACAGCCCCAAGCCAAGTAGGGGGGAACCGGGACCGGACCGCCCCCCCCCAAGCACGCCAGACGGAGCAAGGGACCGGGGCAGGACACGCAGAGGGGCAAGGACCATGTGGAACGGCCCTATCAGCGCCCAGTGCCGGGACCGCGCGAGGTGCGCACGCCACACCACCCAGGGGGGGGGGGGCGGACGCCGCGGGAGCGCGAGCGCACACACACACAGAGGGCACACGGGGACTACCAGAAGGGCAACCGGAGCGAGCTCGCAGAAGGCACAGACCGCGTGGAATGGCGTACCAGCGAGCGAGGGTAAGGGACGACCGGACGGGACGGCCTGCCACAGGCAGCGCGGGACACACGGGGCGGGAAGGCAGAAATGGGAGAGACACAACCAGGTACCGGCCCGAACTTCCCGAGCCGGCCGCAAGCGCCGCGCACACACGGACGGGGCACTGCACCCGCCAAGGCAGTAGTGGCGCACTGCGCCACGCCCCAACCCCTAGGCTAGGCAGCCTCTGCGCCAGCCCAAGGGGGTTCCACTGGCGACAAGCCAGTAGCACGGGCCCGGCGGCGCCGGCGCCCCGGGCGACCACGCATTGGGGGGGCGACGCGGTGGGTAAGTGCCCGCCGCCACGGCTGCGAATTGATGCACTGACCGGGGAGTCGCGAAACGAGGAAGCCGGGGAGGGACGGGGCTCCGAGCCCTGTGAATCCGGGGGACTCCGCCACCAGGCAGGATGTGCGTCTTGAAGGGGCCCCCACTAGGACCCAGTGGGGGGGATATCACCTTGCCCGACCAGGTGGCCCCCCGGGGCCGAAAGGCGTCTAGTACCCGTCACATCAAACCTCAAACCTCAATTGACGCGACCCTATGCGCCAGCTGAAGGGGGTCCCACTGGCGACAAGCCAGTAGCACGGGCCCGGCAGCGCCGGCGCCCCGAGCGACCACGCATTAGGGGGGCGACGCAGTGGGTAAGTGTCCGCAGCCACAGCTGCGAATTGATGCACTGACCGGGGAGTGGCGAAAAGGGGAAGCCGGGGAGGGACGGGGCTCCAAGCCCTGTGAAATCGGGGGACTCCGCCACCAGGCGGGAGGTGCGTCTTGAAGGGCCCCCCACTAGGACCCGCCGGGGAGGATATCACCTGGCCCGACCAGGTGGCCCTCCGGGGCCGAAACGCGTCTAGTACCCGCAAAATCAAACCTCAAACCTCAATTGACGCGACCCTATGCGCCAATTCCTATGGGGGTCTAGACCCCCAAAAAAATTGAGGCAACCATATGCGTCAATTCGTATGGGGGTATAGACCCCCAAACCAATTGACGCGACCCTATGCCTCAATTCGTATGGGGGTCTAGACCCCCAAAAAAACTGACGCGCCGCTATGCGTCAATTTGTATGGGGGTATAGACCCCCATAAAAATTGATGCGACCCTATGCGCCACGGAGGGCGGTAAATAATGCACGGAGGGGGGTAAATAGCTCATGCAGGGCGGTAAACAATTCACAGAGGGGTCAAAAAAATCACAGAGGGGGGTGAAAAGTTCACAGAGGGGTCAAAAAATTCAGAGAGGGGGGTAAATAATTGGCAGAGGGGCAAAAAGATTTCACGGAGGGATCACAAAATTCACGGAGGGGGGATAATAATTTACGGAGGGGTCAAATAATTCTCGGAGGGGGGTAAATAATTCACAGAGGGGTCAAATGACAAGGAGGGGGGTAAGCGATTCACGGGGGGCTGAAATAATTCACGAAGGGGGGTAGATAATTCACGGAGGGGTCAAAGAATTTACGGAGGGGGTAAATAATTCAAGGAGGGGTCAAAAAATTCATGGAGGGGGGTAAATGATTCACGGAGGGGTCAAATGATTCACGGAGGGGGGTAAAAAATTCACGAAGGGGTCAAATGATTCATGCAGGGGGGTAAATAATTCACGGAGGCGTCAAATAATTCACAGAGGGGGGTAAAAAATTCACGGAGGGGTCATATGATTCACGGAGGGGGGTAAACAATTCACGGAGGGGTGAAATAGTTCACGGAGGGGGTAAATAATTCATGGAGGGGTCAAATGATTCACGGAGGGGGGTAACTAATTCACGGAGGGCTGAAATGATTCACGGAGGGGGGTAAATAATTCACGGAGGGGTCAAATAATTCACGGAGGGGGGTAAAGAATTCACGGAGGGGTCATAAAATTCACGGAGGAGGGGTAAATAATTCACGAAGGGGTCAAACGATTCATGCAGGGGGGTAAATAATTCACGGAGGGGGTAAATGATTCACGGAGGCGGGTAAACAATTCACAGAGGGGTCAAATAATTCACGGAGGGGGGTAAGTAATTCGCAGAGGGGTCAAATAATTCACGGAGGGGGGTAGATAATTCACGGAGGGGTCAAAAAAATTCACGGAGGGGGGTAAACAATTCACGGAGGGGCTAAAGAATTCACAGAGGGGGGAGAATTAATTCACGGAGGGATGAAATGATTCACGGAGGGGGTTGAATAATTCACGGAGGGGTCAAATAATTCATTGAGGGGGGTAAAAAGTTCACGGAGGGGACAAATAATTCACCGACGGGGGCAAATAATTCATGGAGGGGTCAAAAGAGTCACGGAGGGGTGAAAAAGTTCACGGAGGGGGGTAAATATCTCACGGAGGGGTCAAATAATTCACGGAGGGGTGAAAGAATTCACAGGGGGGGTAAATAATTCACGGAGGGGTCAAATCATTCACAGAGGGGGGTAAATAATTCACGGAGGGGGGTAAAAAATTTACGTAGGGGGGTAAGTAATTCACTGAGGGGTCAAAAAATTCACGGAGGGGGGTAAAAAATTCACGGAGGGGTCAAATGATTCACGGAGGGGGGTAAACAATTCACAGAGGGGTCAAAAAATTCACGGAGGGGAGTAAACAATTCACAGAGGGGTCAAACAATTCACAGAGGGGGGTAAATAATTCACGGAGGGGTCAAATAATTGGCGGAGGGGGCCACAAAATTCACGGAGGGGTGAAATCATTTATGGAGGGGGGTAAACAATTCACAGAGTGGTCAAATGATTCACGGAGGGGGTTAAAAAAATCACGGAGGGGTCCAAAAATTCACGGAGGGGGGTAAATAATTCACGGAGGGGTCAAAATATTCACGAAGGGGGGTAAACAATTCACAGAGGGGTCAAATAGTTCACGGAGGGGGGTAAACAATCCACAGAGGGGTCAATTGATTCACAGAGGGGGGTAAATAATTCACATAGGGGTCAAAGAATTCACGGAGGGGGGTAAACAATTCACGGAGGGGTCAAATAATTCACGGTGGGGGGTAAGTAATTCACGGAGGGGTCAAATGATTCAGGGAGGGGGGCAAATGATTCGCGGAGGGGTCAAAAAATTCACAGAGGGGGGTAAATAGTTCACGGAGGGGTCAAATGATTCACAGAGGGGGGTAAACGATTCACAGAGGGGGCAAAATAATTCACGGAGGGGGGTAAAAAATTCACGGAGGGGTCAAAAAATTCACGGAGGGGTCAAATAATTCACGCAGGGGGGTAAATAATTCACGGAGGGGTGAAATGATTCACGGAGGGGGGTAAAAAAATCACGGAGGGGTCGAAAAATTCACTGAGGGGGGTAAATAATTCACGGAGGGGTCATATGATTCACGGAGAGGGGTAAACAATTCACGGAGGGGTCAAAAAATTCACGGAGGGGGGTAAACAATTCACAGAGGGGTCAAATAATTCACGGAGGGGTCAAATAATTCACGGAGGGGTCAAATAATTGGCGGAGGGGGGTAAATAATTCACGGAGGGGTGAAGTAATTCACGGAGGGGGGTAAACAATTCACGGAGGGGTCAAATAATTCACGCAGGGGGGTAAAAAATTTACAGAAGGGTCAAATAATTCACAGAGGGGGGTAAATAATTCACGGATGGGTCAAATGATTCAGGGAGGGGGGTAAATAATTCACGGAGGGGTCAAATAGATTACGGAGGGGAATAAATAATTCACAGAGGGGTCAAATAATTCACGGAATGGGGTAAATAATTCACGGAGGGGTCAGAAAATTCATGGAGCCGGGTAAACAATTCACTGAGGGGTCAAATAGTTCAAGGAGGGGGGTAAAGAATTCATGGAGGGGTCAAAAATTTCACGGAGGGGGGTAAAAAAATCACGGAGGGGTCAAATAATTCACAGAGGGGGTGAAATGTTTCACTGAGGGGCGAAAAAATTCACGCAGGGGGGTAAATAATTCACAGAGTGGTGAAAGAATTCTCGGAGGGGGGTAAATAATTCGCGGAAGAGTCAAATGATTCACGGAGGGGGGTAAACAATTCACAGAGGGGTCACGTTATTCACAGAGGGGGGTAAAAAATCATGGAGGGGTCAAATGATTCACAGAGGGGGGTAAATAATTCACGGACGGGTAAAACAATTCATGAAGGGGGGTAAATAATTCACAGAGGGGTCAAATAATTCACGCAGGGGGGTAAACAATTCACGGAGGGGTCAAATATTTCACGGGGGGGTTAAAAGATTCACGGGGGGGGTAAAGAATTCACCCAGGGGGTCAAAAATCTCACGCAGGGGGGTAAATCATTCACAGAGGGGTCAAAGAATTTACGGAGGGGGGTAAACAATTCACAGAGCGCTCAAATCATTCACGGAGGGGGGTAAATAATTCACGGAGGGGTCAAATAATTCACGGAGGGGCCTAAACAATTCACGGAGGGGTCAAATAATTCACGGAGGGGGGTAAGTATATCACGGAGGGGTCAAATGATTCACGGAGGGGCCTAAAAAAATTTCACGGACGGGTCAAATAATTCACGAAGGGGGGCAAAAAATTCACAGAGGGGTCAAATAATTCACGGAGGGGGGTAGACAATTCGCAGAGGGGTCAAATAATTCATGGAGGGGGGTAAATAATTCACAGAGGGGTCAAAAAATTTACTGAGAGGGGTAAACAATTTACGGAGGCGTCAAATAATTCACGGAGGGGGGTAGAAATTTCACAGAGGGGTCAAATAATTCACGGAGGGGGGTAAACAATTCACGGAGGGGTCAAATCATTCATGGAGGGGGGTAAATAATTCACAGAGGGGTGAAATCATTCGTGGAGGGGGGTAAATAATTCACGGAGGGGTCAAATAATTCACGGAGGGGGGTAAAGAATTCACGAAGGGGGGTAAATAATTCACAGAGGGGGGTAAATAATTCACGGAGGGGGGTAACTGATTAACGGAGGGGTGAAATAATTCACAGAGGGGGGTAAATAATTCAAAGAGAGGTCAGAAAATTCACGGAGGGGGGTAAAAAATTCACGGAGGGGTCAAATGATTCACGGAGGGGGGTAAACAATTCACGGAGGGGTCAAATCATTCACGGAGGGGGGTAAGGAATTCACAGAGGGGTCAAAAAATTCACGGAGGGGGGTAAACAATTCACAGAGGGGGCAAAAGATTCACGGAGGGGGGTCAAAAATTCACGGAGGGGTCAAATAACTGGCGGAGGGGGGTAAATAATTCACGGAGGGGTGAAAAAACTCACGGAGGGGGGTAAATAATTCACGGAGGGGTCGAATTATTCACGGAGGGGGGTAAAGCATTCACGAAGGGGGGTAAATAATTCACGGAGGGGTCAAATGATTCACAGAGGGGGGTAAACAATTCACGGAGGGGTCAAATCATTCATGGAGGGGGGTAAATAATTCACGCAGGGGTGAAATAATTCACGGAGGGGGGTAAAAAATTCACGGAGGGGTCAAATAATTCACGGAGGGGGGTAAATAATTCACGGAGGGGTGGAATGATTGACAGAGGGGGGTAAATAATTCACGGAGGGGTCAAATAATTCACGGAGGGGGGTGAATAATTCACAGAGGGGTCAAATGATTCACGGAGGGGGGTAAAGAATTCACAGAGGGGTCAAAAAAATCACGGAGGGGGGTAAACAATTCACGGAGGGGGGTAAATAATTCACCGAGGGGGGTAAAAAATTCACGGAGGGGTCAAATAATTGGCGGAGGGGGGTAAGTAATTCACGGAGGGGTGAAATCGTTGACTGAGGGGGGTAAAAAATTCACAGAGGGGTGAAAGAATTCACGGAGGGGGTAAACAATTCAGGGAGGGGTGAAATGATTCACAGAGGGGGGTAAATAATGCACGGAGGGGTCAAATAATTCACGGAGGGGGGTAAATAATTCACATAGGTGAAATAATTCACGGAGGGGGGCAAAAAATTCACGGAGGAGTCAAATAATTCACGGAGGGGGGTAAATAATTCACGGAGGGGTCAAAAAATTCACGGAGGGGGGTAAATAATTCACGGAGTGGTGAAAAAATTCAGAGTGGGGGTAAATCATTCACGGAGGGGTCAAATAATTCACGGAGGGGGGTAAACAATTCACGGAGGGGTCAAAAAATTCACGGAGGGGGGTAAACAATTCACAGAGGGGTGAAATAATGCACGGAGAGGGGTAAAAAATTCACGGAGGGGTCAAATGATTCACGGAGGGGGGTAAAAGATTCACGGAGGGGTCAAATAATTCACGGAGGGGGGTAAATAATTCACAGAGGGGTCAAATAATTCACGGAGGGGGGTAAATAATTCACGTAGGGGTCAAAAAATTCAAGGAGGGGGGTAAAAAATTCACGGAGGGGTCAAACAATTCACAGAGGGGGGTAAATAATTCACGGAGGCGTCAAATATTTCACGGAGAGGGGTAAATGATTGAGGGAGGGGTCAAATAATTCACGGAGGGGGGTAAAAAATTCACGGAGGGGGGTAAATAATTTCACCCGGGGGGTCAAATATTTCACGGAGGGGGGTAAAGAATTCACGGAGGGGTCAAATGATTTACGGAGGGGGGTAAACAATTCACAGAGGGGTCAAAAAATTCACGGAGGGGGGTGAAAGATTTACGGAGGGGTCAAATGATTCACGGAGGGGGGTAAGTAATTCACGGAGGGGTAAAATAATTCACGGAGGGGGGTAAACAATTCACGGAGGGGTCAAATAATTCACGGAGGGGGGTAAATAATTCACAGAGGGGACATAGAATTCATGGAGGGGGGTAAACAATTCACAGAGGGGTCAAATAATTCATGGAAGGGGGGTAAAAAATTGACGGAGGGGTGACACAATTCACGGATGGGGTAAATAATTCATGGAGGGGTCAAATGATTCCCGGAGGGGGGTAAATAATTCACGGAGGGGGGTAAATAATTCACAGAGGGGTCAAAAAATTCACGGAGGGGGGTAAATAATTCACGGAGGGGTAAAAAAATTCGGGGAGGGGGGTAAACAATTCACAGAGGGGTCAAATACTTCACGAAGGGGGGTAAACAATTCACAGAGGGATCAAATAATTCACAGAGGGGGGTAAGGAATTAACGGAGGGGTCAAAGAATTCACAGAGGGGTCAAATAATTCACGGAGGGGGGTAAATAATTCACGGAGGGGTCAAAAAAATCACAGAGGGGGGTAAAAAATTCACGGAGGGGTCAAACAATTCACGTAGGGGGGTAAATAATTCATGGAGGGGTCAAATAATTCACGGAGGGGGGTAAACAATTTGTAGAGAGGTCAGACAATTCACGGAGGGGTGTAAACAATTCACGGAAGCCATTCTCCTTTTCAAGTCCTGGAAGCGAGTGCGATTGAGGGGTTCAGAGGGTTAGCGGATGAGAGCTCATCTATATACAGCTGTATACAGATATATAAGGCCCTTACCCCCCCCGCCCCCCCCAGCGTATCACGGCGCGACAGAAGGACCTAGGCCTCCGTCCTATGTGGGATCCTCGGATGAGGGACCCTGCCCAGATCGCGGGCTGTGCGCTCCCCCATCCGCGCCCGCAGATGCAGGTGCAGCTGTGGGCGGTTGGGCGCTCCCCCCTCCCGATGACTGCACCTGCCGAGTGAGGCCCAGGCTCAAGAGCTGCCCCCCGCGGGGCGGCAGACGGGCTGCCGCATTCCTGCGTTGCGCGAGGCACCCCTGACGGTCCGCCCCCCGCGCTGCCCTGCCCCCCCGTGTCGCACTGCCGCGCTTCTGCGCCCGCCCTGCCCGCCCACAGAGGGAGGGGGGGGGGGGCTGCGCCGCGCCGGGGGGGGGCAGAACCACCCTATCCCTGACCCTGGCCCTGTCCCTGACACCCCTGACCCAGGGCAGCAGCCTCTGGCTACCCCTGTGCCTGCACCAAAGAAAGAGGCACAGAGGGGTTCACGGAGGGGGGTAAATCATTCACGGAGGGGTCAAAAAATTCACGGAGGGGGCTAAATCATTCACGGAGGGGTCAAATAGTTCACGCAGGGGGGTAAGTAATTCACAGAAGGGTCGAATAATTCACGGAGTGGTCAAATATTCCACGGAGGGGGCAAATAATTCACGGAGGGGCGTAAACAATTCACGGAGGGGTCAAATATTTCAGGCAGGGGGTAAATATATCATGGAGGGGTCAAATAATTCACGGCGAGGGGTAAGTAATTCACGGAGGGGTCAAATAATTCACGGAGGCGTCAAAACATTCACAGACGGGGGTAAGAAACTCATGGAGGGGTCAAATAATTCACGGAGGGGGGTAAAAAAATTCACTGAGGGGTGAAAAAATTCACGAAGGGGGGTAAATAATTCACGGAGGGGTCAAATAATTCACAGGGGGGGTAAATAATTCACAGAGGGGTCAAATAATTCACGGAAGGGGGGTAAAGAATTCACAGAGGGGACAGATAATTCACGGAGGGGGGTAAACAATTCACGTAGGGGTCAAATGATTCACGGAGGGGGGTAGACAAGTCACGGAGGGGTCAAATGATTCACGGAGGGGGTTACGTAATTCACAGAGGCGGGTAAATAGTTCACGGAGGGGGGTAAACAATTCACAGAGGGGTCAAATAATTCACGGGGGGGCTGAACAATTCACAGAGGAGTCCACCGGAACTAACTAAGGAACGGAGTAACATATCTCCTATTTTTCTTCGGGGGGTTCGGACCTTGGTAAGCTGGCAAGCGGGAAAGCACTCTACTATAAAAAAAATTGAAAAAGGAAAACAGGCATACCGTCCCTAGGCTCACCACACAAAAAGGGAAATGACAAGGTGGGAGGGAGGGAGGGAGGGGAGGGAGGGAGGGAGCGAGGGAGGGAGGCTCTCTGAGGCGGCCGTAGGGGCTGTGTTGTTTTCTGTTGTGATGTAATATGCTGTGCTATGCTGTATGTTCTGCTGTGCTGTGGTGTGCTGTGATGTGCTGTGATGTGCTGTGCTGTGCCGTGCTGTGCTGTGCCGTACTCAAAACGCACTACCCCCCCTCTCTACAGTTCCGGCCCAGCCCGATGAACCCGCACCCACCCACCCCACCAGCAAAACCGACCAGATTGGCTCAGGTGAGGTTGCTTGAGCCAGACATCAGGATTCTGTTCCCACTTGTCTTCAGTCACATATGAGCCCCCCGATCCGTTTGAGTCAGAGAGATGGGGTGCGTTGGGCTGGGGTGGGGGGGGGGGGACGTACCATCATTGAAGGGGTTGCAAGCACTGGTAGGGTTCGGGACGCTAGGGTTGAGACCACAACCCACTTCCACACCTCAAGGATGTGGTGACAATGGACAAGTTTGATATTGGGGGGGACATGGGGGGGGGGCAAAGTCTGACACGGGGGGGGGGGTAGAAAGGGTGTTGGGGTGGGGGGGGGTTAGGGGTGATGGTCCATAAAAGTCTGAAGTCTGAAGTCTGATAGCCCATTTGGTTACTATACCCATAGCTGATACCCGCGGTTTCTTCGCCGCAAGCTCTCGGATGCGCACCAACGACCATGCTCCAGACGCTGGAAGTTCAATTTGCCGTTCCTCTTCCAATTCGTATGCCATCAGGCCGGCCATCCTGACAAACCGGACGAACTTCTCCTGCAGAAGGCGGAGGATTGGAATGGTCCTCCAGAGGCACAGTAGAAGCAAACACGCAGAACGCAGAGAACGTGCATGACGCGCGGAGCGACTACGTAGAAACACAACAGAGGACGCGCGCAACACCTGCAAAACATCTGTTTGCATGTCAACGATGTCTTCGATGCCCGTTGCGCTCACCCGATCGCTGACCCCACCTCCACAACCACCTCGCAGGCCCTCCATCTTCAGCTCGGCCAAACTGAGGCCTTCCGCTGGCGGGCTGAGGTCCAACGGCCATTGCGGTGCGGCGGCGCAACTCGTACAAGCCGACAGGCACTTCAGAATCCCCTCCGCCACTTGTCTTGGGCTGCTCGATGGGTAGCGCCTCTCGAAGTACTCGCGGGCTGCTGCCGCCGACTGGGCATTCTTGATCCCGCATCTCAGCACGCTTTGCACGCTCAGGGCCCGGACACTGGTGTGCCGCAGCAGGGCCAACCAGATCTCTTGCCTGGACTTGGGTTCCTCCGACAGGCACTCCTTGTAGTCCATCACGAAGCGACCCATGGTCGCGTTGAAGTCCTTTTCCAAAATTCTCTGCATCGTCACCAGATCACGGTCGTACCCGCCTTCATGCTGGAACTTGTCTACTCTTGTTGGTGGGGCTCTGATGCTCTTCTGCGGGCCCTTCCCGCCGATCGCAAAGGACACTTTACCACGGCCCGGCTTGTCCTTGTCCTTCTTTTTCTTGGGCATCTCGGCTTCGGACTTCTTTGGTGGCATCTTGGGCGGACTCCGCTCCTCTGCCTTCCGCTTCTTCTTCTCTGCCATCCTCTGCGGCTCCTGCTTGACCTCCAGCATGCTGGGCAGGACTGCCTTCGCGGAAGAAGAAGAGTGTTTCTCCGGCACAACTGTGTCATCTGGCTCGTCCTCGGAATGCTCCTTCTTCACTGTGCCTCCGGCCTGATTCTTGCCATGGGGTGTCAATGGCTCGTCGTGGTCTTCCTCCTCCGTCTCCTCTTCCTCCTCCTCGTCTCCATCGTCCGCTACCTCCTCCTCCTCCTCCTCCTCCTCACTCTCTTCTTCTTCGCCATCCAACCAGGTCCACAACCAGTTCGCTTGGATCTGCAGAACGCGCAGCACGAGTAACACGGTGGCGGTGCCCCCAGAGGCGGAACGAGAGGCACATCGGCGGAACGCGCAGAACGCGCAACACGCGCAACACGAGTATGACAGGGGGCAGAATCACGTACAGATGCAACACGCAGCACACCCAGAACAACCTTTGTGTACTCGAACCATCCATCCGGCTTAGCGCGGCAATCTTGGGCTTTAGCAGGAGCCCAAGGCTTTCCTTTCTTCGTCTTGATCTGCAGGCAGTTGGTGGGGTAAGCAGCTTATTGAAAATCGAGACTAAGGATTGTCGCGGTGCGACCAAAAAGAACATAATGGCACTTGTCATGCATGCATACCTGATATGCAGTCACGTTGCTGAGGTACATCTCATCTTCTCGGCGACCCTTGCTGCCGACTTATTTGCGGTTGACCCAGGCTGCGTGCCACCCAGCTGTGCAGAAATGTGTGGCACGGCCCAGAAGCAGAAAAGAGAAATGTGAAACGAAGACATCGACGTGGGAGACATCCAAAGGCACAACACCCGTACTCCACCCCATTGAACAATCACATACATGTCTGCTGTTTGATCTGGAACACGATGAACGCGTTGTGCTTCAGCGTGGCCGCGCTCCCCTAAATGCCCAGGTGGCCCCCTTTGGCCAGCCACTCCTTGCGGCTCTCCGGGGAAAGCGGTGCGGGCATAAAGAAAGGGATGAGGTACAGGAGGACGTGTAGCTCGCACAAAACGTGGGTTCCGGCCTCCAGAAGCGTGATGTATATTACGTGCGGAACGCGGAACACGCCTTGCAGGGATATGCTACAGGAGTTATTGGAGTTCGAGAGGCACACTTAGAAGCGAACGCTTAGAACACGTCACACCCGTAACACGCGCGGCACACAAAGCACGAAGACCAAGGTAGGGGCAACGGCACGATACACTTCTCACACGGAAAAGGGTGGAAATGAACAAAACGGATGCTTCCATGACGTCCAGCACGTTCGAAAGAACCCCGGGGAACAACAAAACCTTATGGATTCATTATTGACGAACAAAAAACGTTGATTCCGTTCTGCGCCTGGTAGACAAAGGAATATACCATCCGTGTCTAGCTCACCGAGTTGGGACTCCCCGGGTCGTAAACCGTACTCAATTGAAGTGGCACAGTGCTCCTTGCGGAGGCGACCAGCCGAGAGATTGAGAGGCATTTCAAAGTGCTCTAAAATGATGTTGGTAACAATTACGAAACACACAGTACACGCGAAATATGCAGAACACAGGTTGCACAGCTTCTAGAGGCACGTTCAGAGGCACACTAACCTGAACGCGCGGAACGCGGAAAACGCATACAACACACGCAACAGCTTACAGAAGCATGGGGGAGGCGCACCAAACAGAGCACAGAGAACACAGGCAACACAGAAAACAGTGGGTCATATTCTTTTTCCAATCAAACCGTGTATCTGTTAATGTTTTCTCTCCCCCTTTCCGCCGTGCGGGTTGGCTGGGACCTCTGGTGGTGTAATAATCAACTCACAGCGCTCTGAAGTCGTTTGTGGCCGATCCAAGGGATAGGCCACGAAGCGCCATCTCCGCGTTGCCACCAGTGGGGGGGCTGTTGGGTAAGGGGTGCTGGCATTGGGCTGCCCCATGCGGGCGCCACCGGGTGGGGCTGGGACGCCTTCCGGCCGACGGCCTTGTCGGCATCCAGCTAGGAGGCCGTGGACTGCGTTGAACCCGGCGTTGGCCAGGTCACCAGGCTCTTGAAGTCGGATCCGACGGCCGGCATCTTCTTCTGGGGCATTACTGCACAATGTGAACGGCAAAAAGAACGTGCATAACGTCGATAACACGGTTAACCATTCCAGAAGCATGGCGGAAGCAAACCAACAATGACACGGATCACGCGCATAACGTGGCGGACGCCCCTAGAAGCATGGTTGGAGGCACAAGAACGCAATGCGCGGAACGTGAGCGGCGACAGAACACCAACTCACACCTACCTCCAGCATAACATTCTCGTCGGCGGATTCGGTCTCAGCTTCTTCAACCTTCACGTGGATCGGCGACCTCCTCTGCTTCACCGGCGTGATGCTGCGGTCCCTGTCGGCGCGGGGTCCTGTAGAGGAAACGCCAAAAGCGTGCAGGACAGTGCAACTGCTCCCAGAGGCGTGACGGGAAGCACAAGAACGAGACGCAGATGACGTTAAAAACGCGGCCGACACCTCTGGTAACATGACCAAAATCACAGACGGGGGGCATGCAGAACATGTAACACACCTTGGCCCTACCTTCGACTTGCATCGGTTCGGCTTGCATCAGTTCGGCTTGCATGGGTTCGGCTTGCATTGCTTGCTGCTGCGCCTGTGGCCGCTCGTACTGCTCCCACCATTTCGGCGCTTCCGCTTTTCCCGGCTCCACGTACTCTTCCTTGCCCCGCCAGTCCCACTCCTGCTCCCACTCCTGCTCCATCTTGACGTACGGCTCCGGCTCCGGCTCCAACATCCGCTCTTGGGGTTCGGGTTGGAGTTGATGGTGCTGTTCGTAGGGGTGGTGCTGGTGGTGGAGGTGATGGTGGTGGTGGTGGTGCTGGACCGGGCGCGGGAGATGGCGGTACCCAAACGGGGGTGGCGAACGCAACTGGGTTGTGCTCCGAGCTTCCCTAAGATCCGCTGCCATCTGCAGAGAAAACACACAGAACAATGATTATTACCCTTGGAGGCACGTCCAGAAGCACAGCTGTGGGAACGGGGATCACGCGGCGAACGCGCAGAACAACCGGAAGCAGCTCCAGAGGCGCGTTGGGAGGCAAAAAACCGGAACGTACTTAACGTACATAACGCAGCATACCCGCAGCGACGCCAACTCCCTCTTTTTGATCATGGTACACGCACCTGTCACTGAACTTCCTCCTCGCGGTCTTCGGTGAGGGTATACGCCATCATCCCGGCCATTGTGACCGCTCTCTTGTATCTTTCTTTGAGGTCGTCGGTGCTCATGTCCACGAGATCTTCGGCGGTCAGGCTCGCAAGGGATGGCAGCGGACGCCTCCGCTCCCCCAAGGGGTGCTGTCCCTTCAGCGCTGCCAAGGGGACGCCTTGCAGCCCCCCTGGCTCTGTCCCCGCGAGCGCGCTGGGCGGCCTCTCCAGGGCCTGCACGCAGCCAGAACAAACGGACATCCCTTTCAGGATCCCATGCGTGGCCTGCCGTTGCCCCGACGTCCGGTAGATACAGTCCATGTGTTCTTGGGCGGCGAAGGCGGATTGCGCATTCTTAACGCTGCAGGCCAGCAGATCCTGCACCGCGGTCGGGCGCACCTAGCCGTGCAGCAGGGTGGCAGCGGCAGCATCCTTCCGACCACTGGCGTCCGCGCTCAAGCACACTCGGTAGTGCTTCTCAAGTCGTCCCAGCGTCACCCCATACTCCGCCAATCCGGACTCCACAACCTGAAGGACACGATAAACACACAAATGTCCTCCAGAAGCTTGTCTGGAAGCAGGAAACCGGCACGCGGATCACGCGCATAACGCGACAAACCCCTTTGGAAGCATTGTCGGAGGCACGCGAAAAACAATACACGGGACGTGAAAAACACCTGCAGTGGTTCATGAATTGCGTGCTCTCTTTGTAGTGCTTGAAGCGAGTTGTCTTCGCCGGCATAGACTTCTGGGGACCCACCGCTCCCTCGATCTTGAAGCCCGCGTTGCCCACACCACCCGCCTTCTCTTTCCCCTTATCTTTGCCCTTCTCTTTGCCCTTTGGCTTCCTCTCCTTGGCTTCCCCTTCCTTCCCCTTCGCACCCACCACCACCACAATGTCGTGAAGCTCCTGCTTCTGCTGCTGAACCGCCTCTCCTTCTGCCTCTGGCTCCTTCTCCTTGTCCTTCTCCTTCTCCTTCTCCTTCTCCTTCTCCTTGTGCTTCTCGTTCTCTTTCTCCAAAACAGTACTCCTTGCGGCCTTCTTCTCCGGAGTGGGTGCGCGCACACTGCCACTGGCGCTGACGCTGGCGCTGGCGCTGGCACTGCTGGTGCTGCTTTTGCTGCTGCTGCTGGAGGACTCGTCTTCCTCCTCCTCATCCTCTTCTTCTTGCAGCGTGTCCTCTGCTCAGGCCCAAAACCGGTCCTTCTGCAGCTGAAAAGAACGTACAGAACACGGATAACTTAAGACGTGCATTCAGAAGTAGGGGTGGAGGCAGAAAACCGGAACGCGCAGGACATGGATAACGCGCGACGCAATCCCAGAAGCGCGCTCGGGGGCAATAATGCAGGACGCCAGGAACGAGGAAAACACAGCATAGGCCCCCCTAACACCAGAGGCACACTTGCAAAGCATTGACATACCCTCTTGTACTTGAACCACTGATCTGCCTTGCTACGGCAGTCGCAAACTTGGGGCAGGGCCCCCTTCTTCGCGGCCTTCGGCACCTTGACGTGGTACAGCTGCACCGTGGTCAAGTAGAAGCTCTTGCCCGCGTCCCAACCATCCGGCAGCTTCTTCTGCTTCTTGGCCCTCTGCTCGACCCACCCGCACCAATACCCCGCTGTGCAGGACAGAATGCAATCAAGAGAAGAGAAGCATGGGCAACGGAATCAAGAGGCAATGTCGGGTAAGCATGTGACAGACAAAACGAACGAGGACAACGAAGCTTGCATGTTACGGGCACATACAAGTTTGCGCTCTCAGCTAGAAAACAACGAAGCTCATCTGGGCGGCGTCCTACGCGGCTTCCACTTCTCCAACGACCCATCAGCCTTTGGCCACTGCTTGCAGTTGTTGGGGTACAGTGGGGTGGTCATTTTGTGAGAAGAGGGCCCCAGGGGCAATGGGGAACACGAATAGAACGCGGCAAACGCAGCAAACGTACTTCCAAAAGCACGTGCAGAAACACTAGAGCGGAATGCGGAAAACGCGGCCGACAGGCGGCACCTGCACAACGCTGAGAACGATGGAAGCAGAGGCAGAGGCAACATGCAAAGTGCTTCTCTCCTTGAAAATGGATGAACCGCATGAAACCTCATGCACGAGTGCGTCGGGCCACCTCAGAAACCCCCGGAAGCGTCGTAAAAGCAAGGGTGTTTCAGCCGTCCCTTAGAAGCGCCCCAGTCGTCATCTACGTCGTCTATAGACGAAAGAATATGGGCTACATGATGAAGCCCATTGTGGATGCCCAAGAGGCCGTCCTCGAGCTCAGTAAAGGGAAGACCTCATCCCCCTGGTACCACGGTACAACACCTTCCTGCTGTTGCTGGGCATGGTGCGGCCCATGCAGGTCCAATGTGTCTGGGACGGTGATGAATTGGTGGACAATGCCTATTTAGCACGGTTGCTATCCCGGGGAGAATACTATGATCTACACAAACATTGTCCCCCGGATGTGGTGGACCTTATTAAGGCAGTGGGTGCCCATTGGGCTGCAGCATGGACCATGGGTGGCGCAGCCAAGGGGGATGAAACCCTAGTGCCGCATACGGGCGTTAGGGCAGGCCCCCTCAAGATGTACATTGTGCGGAAACCGCACAACACCGGCATCAAGCTCTATTGCTTGGTTGATGCCAGTACGGGGTACATCCTCGACGTGGACCTTTGGACTGGCCGCCGCGGTGTCCTCCGCCGACAGGATTGTGGTGCCAGCAACCTCAACGCCTGACAGCTGATGGCCATGTGGTCCAAACAGCTGCCGGCTTACACGGTCCTTGTAGGGGACTCGTTCTTTGGGTCACACGCCACCGCACAACGGCTTGCGCGTGAGGGCCGACCCTTGATCATCATGGTGCGAACTCCTTTGTGGAGGCGGTGGAGGAGCAGAGCTCCCAGGGCTTCGCTAGCCAGAGCTCTGCTCCAGGGGGGGGGGGGTGCGTAGCTCACCCTTTAACCTCCAGGCAACCTGTTCTTTCTAACCACCACGAATGTTATCCTGCCCTCCCTCCCCAAGCATGGGCAGTTTGACCGACATGTGGGGCAACCCCCCCCCACTTTGCGAAATTTTCTGCAGCACTGTTTGTACATTATTCGGGGTATGCTATGCCCCCTGACCTGTTTGCGATATTTTGTTTGGCACTGCTTGTATTTTATTTGGGGTATGCTATGCCCCCTGACGTGTTACACTGCTGGCTGAGTGTCTGCCGGAATGATAACCACTGGACTGGGTGTCTGATAACCCATAAGCACCCCGCCTGTCCTCGTTGGCCCTGGACAGACGGGCCTCGAGGTTGCGGTTGGCGGCCTCCGCGTTGATCGCGCGTGCCTCCCACGCCCCCCCCCGCTGCTGGTCCACCCACTCCTGCACCATCCCCCTCTGCCCCCGCCCCGCCACCGGCTCTGCCTGCTCCGCCCGCACCGCCCGCTCCGCCGGGGTGGCAGTACGCGGGGCTTTGGGGTTCGGGGGGGCTCTGTGTCTCCTTGGGGGCGCCCCCTCCGCTTGCGCGTGGGGGGTTCGTCCTCCTCGACGTCAATGACGTCAGCCACCCCCATCTTCCGCTGCCTCCCCACATGGACGCGCATGGCAAGCCATGCCACGTCTGCCCACTCCGGCCTCCGCTGCTCCCAACCCGTGACCACATTCAGCCCAAAAACCCCAGCCGTGGTCACCGTCCCCTCCTCCCCGATCCGCGACACCCGGGTCTGCACCCGCCAATGCCCACTCACAAGCCGGTAGGCAAACATGCCCACTAGCTCCTGCCCCGCAGGCAGGTTGCCCCCCCCCCTGACCACAATGGGGCAGGGGAAGGAGATGCAGAAGGTGCCCTGCACCCCCCGGGACTCCAACACCATGTCCGACAAGGCACTGAGATGCCGCTGCTGCCCGTCGGGCCCGGGCGGCACCTGCTGGGTCCAAGCCGGATCCGGCTGCCTGGCGGCCAGGCTGACCCGGTCCAGGGTGGGGTCGGTGTGAACGTCGCCCAACTTGTTGCGGAACGGCCTGGGCACCACCACCTTGCGCGCCACATGCCCCGTGGCGGTGCTGGACTCGCTGCCCCCCGAAAGTCCAGAGCGCCGCGACCCTTCACTGCGCGCACTGCCGGCCTCGCTTGGCGGCCGTCCATCACCGCTGCCTGCGGGCTGGTCGCCACCGGGGCCTTTGGGGGGCTCGGCGTGCTCCTCGGGCAATCGGGGCCGGGGCATGCAATTGCGCTTGGTGTGGTGCCCAATATCCGGCGACCAAGCGGTGAACGGGACCTGCAGATGTGGGGAAGTGTGCAAGGCACAAATTGAGAAAGAGGGAGTGGACACGAGGCAATGCAAGAACATGAGGAGCAAATTGGAAGAAATTCACAGAAATTCGTACAAAATTCGTCCGAAATTCGTACGAATTTGGTACGAATTTCGTACAAATTTCACGTGAATTTCGTCCAATTTGCCAATAAACAAAGCAAACACACAAGCAAGCACACCTTGCACTCCCATGGGCAGATGATGCTACATGCCCCGGTCTTCGCCCACTTGGGCGGCCCCCACGCTGGGACCATGTTCACCAGATGCCACAGCGTGCTCAGGCGCTCCGGGGGGGCAATGCCGGTCATGGCAAAGTCGATCTCCGACTCCGCATCGGCATTGTCCCCCTTGCAGACCTCCAGCTGATGCACACTGCCCATGAAGAACAGCATGCACTGCTCGCCGACCTCAATGACGGCGAGGTCGGAGGCCGGGGCGGACCGGGAGATGAAGGTGGGGTGGAAGGGGCAGGTGGGGGGGCCTGCCCGGACTGACTTGGGGGGGTCGGCGGAGAGGGCCTGGGCAGCATCCCCCTCCCACAACCCCATCCTCCCAACCGCCCCCTTCCCCACCCACAACACCTGGTCCACGCTGGGGAAGTCCCAGCTGGACAAATCCCCAGCAACGTCCAGGGCCTCCTTGGGGGGGGTGGCGTCCAAGTGTTAGGTGTTGGCCTGGTGGTGTTTGTGTCGGGGGTCGGGGGTCCACAAGTTAAAAAGAGCCCCCCGCAGCCCATCCTTGGAGTCGGGGAGGGCAGGCAATCCATGATGGCGGCTGGTGGCCTCCATCAGCAGCATGTCCCCCCGATGCAGCTCAGCGGTGTCCCAGCGCACCTCCCCCACCTCCCCCAGGGCCGTCCCCGCCTGCACCGCCACCTGGTAGTCCTCTGAAAAGCAGAGGAAGCTACTCAGGTGGCACCCTGAGACCTCCCTGTTGTGGGGGGGGAGGACCTCAGGGTGGGTTGCGACGTCGGTGTGGGGGAGCTGCAGCCCACTCCCCACACTCGCCACAATGACGCTGCCCGGCGTCATTGGGTGGAGCTCCCCAACCCCAGGGACACCTTCGGTGAGGTGGGGGTGGAACTTCTTGAAGAGAGGCCCCCCCACCCCCGACCCCAAGTTGCTCTTGCTTTGCCAACGCCAGGGGAGCCCAGGATCCTTGGCCTGCTCCTCACTCCGCGCGGCGTTGAAAAGGAGCTCAAAATGTTTTGCGACGACTTTTTCGTCGCCGCTGCCCCACGCCTTCATCACCTTGTTCCACCCCACCTCATAATCCCGTGCCTCCACAAGCCCCCGAAGCACATTGTAGCCGTTCCCATCAACAAAGTTGAGGGGCGGCTGGGAGAGGCCAACCCTGTCGGGGGCGGGGTCAGGGCTGCCCATCACCCCACAAGGGGGGTGGGGAAGGGCTTCCGTGCGGAGGGGGGGTTCACTTGAAATGAAGGGGGGGGCGCATGAGGCACCACGGTACCATTGCAAAGAAGTTGTGCTATAGAAGGTGGGGTGAGTGACGTCGGGGACGTGCACCTGGGGGGGGATGGTGGGATGGAGAGAGGCAATGCCCAAATCATCCCACCACTGGGGGTTGGCAAGGTGCCAAGAAAAGGGGAAAAAAGAATGGTCTGCCGGTGCACCTGCAGCAAGATCTTGCAGGCACACCATATCGCAGGGGGGCGGGGTATGGATGAGGTTAGTGGTGCAGTACACCTGGACGTGGGCGTCCTTAGGCTTCCCCACAGAGTTAGTCCTCATGGAGTTGAGGAGCTGGTCAACACTGGAGGGGAGAGGGGTTAGATGCAGAAACTTAAGGGAGGGGATTTGGCGGCGCAGTTCCCTCCACAAGGTTGTGGCCCATGCCCTCCTCCCGTGGTAGGAGTTGCGGGTGGGGCTGCGCATATTGATGGGGATGACCTCGGGGGAGGGGTCCAGGCATGCTGCCCAGCCCACGACGTCATCCACCCCAAGTGGCCCTGACCCGTATGTCGCCTCCTCCAATTGATGGTGGGCGACGGGGAGGGCTTGGTAGTGGGCGAGGGTGTCGGCTGCAGGGTCGGGGCGCGAGGCCAGGCTGGCGAACTGGGACATAGTCTGCTGGGACATGATTCAAAGAGAAGAATGGGAAGGCTTTGAGAGCTGTGACAAGGCGAAAGAGTGGAAAGAAGGGTAAATTCGTGCGCAATTCGTACGATATTCGCCCGAATTCCACATTCTCGTGAATCTTTGAATCTACCGTCAATTTCTGCGTGAATCTGGGTGCGTGAATTTCGAATTCACGCGAATCTCACCAAATTTGTTGAACCATGCGGGGACCTTAAACCTCCAAATTGCACACATTCGTTGGATCTTACTTTGGGCGAAAGTAGCACGACAAAAGCACACGATAGCACCACGTTACGAGCAAAACACAGCAAAATTGGGTGAAATTCACTATACCGTGAATCTCGGATTCAAACGGCCGGTTCACGAAGGGTACAGAGAGGGTGCACTTCGTGGCCCGTGTGGTGCAGGCGCCCCCGCGCAGCGTACCACACGTTGGACAAGATGGGCACCAATTTTCAGGGCTTGCTCTCAGCTTTCGGCTGCTTGTACACTTGTAAGGCAAACGTCTGGCCGTCAACCGTGGCCACAGCCGTCTGCCCGGCCTAGTTGGTGTCTGTACCCTTCGTGAACCGGCCGTTTGAATCCGAGATTCACGGTACCGGCTTGCTGGACACCGGCCGTGTCCTTGGGGTCCATGGCCGCCGACGTGAGGCGGTGGGGGGGGTACTGGCGGCTCACTTCCTCCAGTGCGGCAGTCACCTTAGGGGCCTCGGGGGCCACGCTGTCCACATCGACCTGCTTGCCACTGGCCATCATGGCCATCTGCCGACAGCTGGCCGGCGCACGCCTCGGCCTGGGCATGCCACGCCTGTGCGCCGGCCAGGAGGTACCGGACATCGGCGGCACTGGCCCCTCCCCTGTCACCTGGGGGGGCCTCCTTACCCTGAGGCCTCTCCACTGCCTCTGCTGGCTGTGCCGCTGGCTTTGCCTTGCGCAACGTCGCCAGGTTGCGCTGAAGAGTTTTCACCTTGGTGGCGAGCCGGTCACGCTCTTTGGTGACGTCCGCCAACTGCGACTCGGAGTCCATCCTGTGCTTGCTTTGTGAGGGTCAACGAGGGCAGAAGGATGAGGCTTCGGCAGAAGTTCTGTGACAGTCATGTGAAATTCGCAGGAAATTCGTACGAAATTCGTACGAAATGCGTACCAACTTCGTACGAATTTCGTGCGAATTTTGTGCGAATTTCACATTTTCAGAATATTCACACAAATCCATTCACGTGAAATTCGTACGAAATTCGCACAAAATTTGCACGCATTTCGTACCAAATTCGTACGAATTTGGTGCGAACTTATGTGAATTTCTTCAAATTGCATGCGAATGGGGTGTCCCACAGTAAGGGGGTCAGATACCAGCTTGATCCTAATTGTTTTGCCCAACTTTTGCCCCCTTTTCGGTTTTCATACGATGTGACTCGGGTCAAAATGCATTCGTCACACCAAAACTGAGGGGGTGTAGGGAGTGAGACACCATGTCCCACAAAAGGTGCTCCATAGTAAAGGGGGGGTGAACATTAGAATACCTTACTATGCACCCCCTTACTGTGGGACACCCCTAATCATAGTAGAGAGAGTTGTTTGCGGGGGGGGGATGGTAGAAACCTTGCGATGACTGACTCCCCCATTCAACAGGTCTTGTATCTCACACCATGCCGCGGCCCAAGGAGCCATTCCGTCTGCTAGCGGACTGTACACAACGGCGGCGCCTACAAGAGCTCGAGGAGGTTGTTACCAAGGAGCTTGCAGCACCCTACACCGTCAAGTACCTGCCCGACACGGGGCAAATAGTGCTTACCCCCAAAAGAAGAAGCCACCGTCTAGCCTGAGCCCACCAAGCAGGAGAGGTTGATTATGGCCGTCTGGAGCATCCGGTCATTGCACCTCTCTAGGATGGAGTCCCGGTACCTAGTGGGGAGCATGACATACGGTGTGGTATGGGACCAGGTGTACGACATGCTTCGGCAACTAGCGTTGCCGGAGTCCCGGGCGTTCACCGCCTATACGGGGGACGACACGGCCATCAATGGGGCGGCCTCCTACCTACCTGACCGCATCGGCCACCTATTCAAGTGTCGACCACCCCCACCCTCGGACATCATGCAGCCCGGGGACCGACGGCTGCATTGGTTGCCTATTGCAGTGGACGGTACATCGAGGCATGAGGCCTGGTACGTCCATTGCACGCTTGGTGGCACCGCCCGAATTTCACAAAACTGTCACAGAATTTTTGCCGAAGCCTCATCCTTCTGCCCTCGTTGCCCCTCACAAAGCAAGCTCAGGATGGTGCTCATGGGTTATCTCACACCAAGTCCAGTGGTTGTCATTCCGGCTGACACTCAGCCAGCAGTGTAACACGTCAGGGGGCATATCATACCCCAAATAAAATACAAGCAGTTCTGCAGAAAATATCGCAAACAGGTCAGGGGGCATAGCGTACCCCAAATAATGTACAAACAGTGCTGCAGAAAATTTCGCACAGTGGGGGGGGAGTGCCCCACATGTCGGTCAAACTGCCCATGCTTGGGGTCGGGGGGGTAGGATAACACTCGTGGTGGTTAGAAAGGACAGGTGTTCCGGAGGGTAAAGAGTGAGCTACGCACCCCCCCCCCTGGAGCAGAGCTCCGGCTAGCGGAGCCCCGGGAGCTCTGCTCCCCCACCGCCTCCACAAAGGAGGGGTCCATGGCCGCCGCTTGAGGCGGTGGGGGGGGTACTGGTGGCTCACTTCCTCCATTGCGGCAGTCACCTTGGGGGCGTCGGGGGCCACGCTGTCCACATCGACCTGCTTGCCACTGCCCAACATGGCCATTCGCAGGCCGGTGGACACTGCTGACATGTGGCCGGCGCACGCCCCGGCCTGGGCATGCCACGCCTGTGCGCCAGCCAGGAGGTACCAGACACCGGCGGCACTGGCCCCCTCCTGTCACCCAGGGGGGCCTCGGCAATCTCAGCCCTCCCCACTGCCTCTGGTGGCTGTGTCGCTGGCTTTGCCTTGCGCAACGTCGCGGCGTCGCGCTCAACAGTTTTCACCTTGGCGGCCAGCGGGTCACACTCCTTGGTGATGTCCGCCAACCGTGACTCAGAGTCCGGCCTGTCCTCGTTCGCCCTGGACAGACGGGCCTCGAGGTCGCGGTTGGCGGCCTCCGCGCTGATTGCGCGTGCCTCCCACGCCCCCGTCCGCTGCTGGTCCACCCACTCCTGCACCAGCCCCCTCTGCCCCCGCCTCCCCACCGGCTCCGCCTGCTCCGCCCGCACTGCCCGCTCCGCCGGGGTGGCCGTACGCGGGGCTTTTGGGGGTGGGGGGGGCTCCGTGTCACCTTGGGGGCGCCCTTTCCGCTTGCGCGTGGGGGGTTTGTCCTCCTTGACGTCAATGACGTCAGCCACCCCCATCTTCCGCTGCCTCCCCACATGGACGCGCATGGCAGGCCATGCCACGTCCGCCCACTCTGGCCTCCGCTGTTCCCAACCCGTGACCACATTCAGCCCAAAAACCCCAGCCGTGGTCACCGTCCCCTCCTCCCCGATCCGCGACACCCCGGGTCTGCACCCGCCAATGCCCACTCACAAGCCAGTAGGCAAACATGCCGACCAGCTCCTGCCCCGCAGGCAGGTTGGCCCCCCCCCTGACCACAATGGGGCAGGGGAAGGAGATGCGGAAGGTGCCCTGCACCCCCCAGGACTCCAACACCATGTCACACACGGCACTGAGATGCCACTGCCGCCCATCGGGCCCGGGCAGCACCTGCTGGGTCCAGGCCGGATCCGGCTGCCTGGCGGCCAGGGTCACCCGGTCCAGGGGGGGATCGGTGTGGGCGTCGCCCAACTCGTCGCCGAACGGCATGGGCACGACCACCCCTGCTACATGCCCCGTGGCGGTGCTGGCCTCGCTGTTTCCCGAACGTCCAGAGCGCCGCGACCCCTGACTGCGCACACTGCTGGCCTCGCTTGGCGGCCGTCCACCACCGGAGCCTGCAGGCTGGTCGCCAACGGGGCCTTCGGGGGGCTCGGCGTGCTCCTCGGGCAATCGGGGCTGGGGCCTGTACTTGCGCTTGGTGTGGTGCCGAATATCAGGCGACCAAGCAGTGAAGGGACCTGCAGATGTGGAGAGGTGTGCAAGGCACAAATTGAGAAAGGGGCAGTGCACACGAGGAAATGCAAGAGCAAAAGGAGCAAATTGGACAAAAATCACAGAAATTCGTACGAAATTCGTACGAATTTCGTACGACTTTCACATTTCCAGAATATTCACACGAATGATTTTCGTGAAATTTGTACGAAATTCGTGCGAAATTCGTACGAATTTGGTACGAATTTCGTACGAATTTCACGTGAATTTCGTCCAATTTGCCAATAAACAAAGCAAACACACAAGCGAGCACACCTTGCACTCGCATGGGCAGGTATTGCTCCATGCCCCGGTCTTCCCGCACTTGGGCAACCGCCACGCTGGGACCGTGTTCACCAGGTGCCACAGCGTGCTCAGGCGCTCTGGGGGGCACTGCCGGTCACCGCAAAGTGGATCTCCGACTCCGCATCGACATTGCCCCCCTTGCAGACCTCCAGTTGGTGCACGCTGCCCACGAAGAACAGCATGCACTGCTCGCCGACCTCAATGACGGCGAGGTCGGAGGCCGGGGCCGACCGGGAGATGCAGGTGGGGTTGAAGGGGCAGGTGGGGGGGCCTGCCAGGACTGACTCGGGGGGGTCAGCGAAGAGGGCCTGGGCAGCCTCCCCCTCCCACAACCCCACCCTTTGAACCGCCCCCTTCCCGACACACAACACCTGGTCCATGCTGGGGCAGTCCCAGCTGGACAAATCCCAAGCAACGTCCAGGGCCTCCTTGGGGGGGGTGGCGTCCAAGTGTGTGGTGTTGGCCTGGTGGTGTTTGTGTCGGGGGTCGGGGGTCCACACCTTAAAAGGAGCCCCCCGCAGCCCATCCTTGGAGTCGGGAAGGGCAGGCAATCCGTGATGGCGGCTGGTGGCCACCATCAGCAGCATGTCCCCCCGATGCAGCTCAACGGTGACCAAGCCGCCTCTCCCGCCCCTCCCAGGGCCGCCCCCGCCTGCACCGCCACCTGGTAGTCCTCTGACAAGCAGAGGAAGCTACTCAGGTGGCACCCCGAGACCTCCCTGTGGTGGGGGGGGAGGACCTCGGGGTGGGTGGCGACGTCGGTGTGGGGGAGCTGCAGCCCACTCCCCAAGCTCGCCACAATGACGCTGCCCGGCGTCATTTGGTGGAGGTCCCCAACCCCAGGGACACTTTCGGTGAGGTGGGGGTGGAACTTCTTGAAGAGGGGCCCCCCCAGCCCCGACCCCAAGGTGCGCTTGCTTTGCCAACGCCGGGGGAGCCCAGGATTCCTGGCCTGCTCCTCACTCCGCGCGGCGTTGAAAAGGAGCTCAAAATGTTTTGCGACGACTTTTTCTTCGCCGCTGCCCCACGCCTTCATCACCTTGTTCCACCCCACCTCACAATCCTGTGCCTCCACAAGCCCCCGAAGCACAATGTAGCCGTTCCCATCAACAAAGTTGAGGGGCGGCTGGGAGAGGCCAGTTCTGTCGGGAGTGGGGTCAGGGCTGCCCGTCACCCCATGAGGGGGGTCAGGAAGCAGTTCGGTGCGGACGGGGGGCTCACTTGAAATGAAGGGGGGGGCGCATGAGGCACCACGGTACCATTGCAAAGAAGTTGTGCCATAGAAGGTGGGGTGGGTGACGTCGGGGACGTGCACCTGAGGGGGGATGCATCGTGGGATTGAAAGGGGCGATGCCCGAATCATCCCACCACCGGGGGTTGGCAAGGTGCCAAGAAAAGGGGAAAAAAGAGTGGTCTGCTGGTGCACCTGCAGCAAGATCCTGCAGGCACACCATATCGCAGTGGGGGGGCATTGTGGACGAGGTTAGTGGTGCGGTACACCTGGACGTGGGCGTCCTTAGGCTTCCCCACAGGGTTAGTCCTCATGGAGTTGAGGAGCTGGTCAACACTGGAGGGGAGAGGGGTTAGATGCAGAAATTTAAGGGAGGGGAGTTGGCGGCGCAGTTCCCTCCACAAGGTTGTGGCCCATCCCCTCCCCCCGAGGTAGGAGTTGCGGGTGGGGCTGCGCATGTCGATGTGGATGACATCGGGGGAGGGGTCGAGTGAGGCTGCCTCGCCCACGATGTCATCCACCCCAAGTGCCCCCGACTCGTACGTTGCGTTCCTCCAATTGATGGTGGGCGACGGGGAGGGCTTGGTAGTGGGCGAGGGTGTCGGCTGCGGGGTCGGGGCGTGAGGCCAGGCTGGCGAACTGGGACATAGTCTGCTGGGACATGACTCAAAGAGAAGAATGCGAAGGCTTTGAGAGCTGTAACAAAGCGAAAGAGTGGAAAGAAGGGTAAATTCGTGCAAAATTCGTACGAAATTCGTACCAAATTCGTGCAAATTTCACATTCTCGTGAATCTGTGAATCTACCGTGAATTTCTGCGTGAATCTGGGTGCGTGAATTTCACATTTACGCAAATCTCACCAAATGTGTTAAGCCATGCGGGGACTTTAAACCTCTAAATTGCACCTATTTGTTGGATCTTACTTTGGGCGAAGATAGCACAACAAAAGCACACGATAGCACCACGTTACGGACAAAACACAGCAAAATTGGGTGAAATTCACGGTACCGTGAATCTCGGATTCAAACGGCCGGTTCACAAAGGGTGCATAGTTGGTGCCTACTAGGGGGCAGTGAAAAGTGGGAGACCCTCTACGCGGCCTCCCAAGAAATTGATTTTGATGATGAGTTGCGCAAGGCCGCAACCGTAAGTTTTAAGGATACGGGACGGAACGATAGGCAGTCCCTTTTTTTTCTGTGTGAAGATAGTAAAGCACAGGTGCTCATGGCGGGCTGCCAATACTGGAAGGCAGAATCCCCTGGTGCCATTGACACTGTGTGTTGGGTCTGCATGCGTAACCGTGCTCTGTGGCTTGCTACCTGTGGCACAGCAAGTGCGATACACGGCAACTGGGAACCGGCTGTTGCCATAAATGCTATATATAGGACCATTACGAGTGATAGGCGAGTGCCTGATTTTGGCCTCCATGGGGTCCTTCGTGTCCTGTTGTGTGCAATCAACGGGACACGGGACCTAGTTGTACAATTGACAGGGAAGGCACCGGCCAATGTGGCACGCACCATGCTGCAACCGGTTCTAGATGAGGCACGGCTTGCTGCACCAACTTGCACGTGTGCCTCATTAAATAATGACAAGGCAAACAGCAAGGGGAAGGTGAGGATGGAGTGTCCTGCTGCCATCCATTTCATGCGGAATAGGGGTTGGGAGAAGATGATAGATGCTTGCCTAGAGCAACCTAGTGTGAGGCAGCATCAAGTAGGGGCAAAAAATTGGGAGTCGGTGTGCAAAACTGGTGGGAGAATTTTGCAAGCATGTGTGTATACGCGTGGCGTTCCGCATGGTTCTCCGGCGCCGACTTGGGGCGGCGCCGGAACCATAGCATAGCCATGTGCGCTGCCCAAAATGAGCTCCAATGGTACAATTTTCTGTGGACGTATCTGTGGATTGACCACATGTATTTTTTTGCGAAGAAGTGGAGAATCTTGTCAAAGTTCTCCTGCTTTGCCATGGGGGGAAGTCACCGGAGGCTGAAACGCATATTGCGCAACAGCAGGGGCCTAAGCCTCCCCCGGGGGAGACTAGGGGTGCAAGTGGTTGTGGACAACCACACCATTGACGATAGCCTTTGGTTGCATGGGTGGGATGCGACCAAAAGGGCTCAACATGGGCAAGGGCCCATAACTGTACAAACGTATGCAAGCCGCACAAGAAGACGGCTTCTAACCGACATGCAGCACCTTCAGACTCTACAGCGGCGGTTCCGGTGCCGCAAGAGACGGACATGAGATCACCTTACGAACCCAGACCATTGTTGCCTGTGACCAGGGTGCATGCTGGGGGGCCTACTAGGGGTGTGAGGACAAATCAGGGGGTGCACAACGGTAACATTTGTGTAAAATCACGTGAATTCACGTGAAATTCGTACGAAATTCGTACGAAATTCGTGCGAAAGTTGTGCGAATTTTGTACGATTTCACGTGAATTCACGGCTGTGAATCGGCAACAGGCTTGCCGCGTTCCGGCACCTCTCGTTTTGGGCACGGTTCGGACACAATGGATGCTCTTGGGGCGGGACTTTCATTGGATGATGCGTAACGAAGCTAGGGGAGGAATTTTGGCCCCTCAAAGCCCTTGGAATGAACCACGAATATGGCATTTTCCCCCAAAAACCTCAAGGTTTGGGTAAGTTCACATGAAATTCACGCATTTATTCAAACAGCCACTTATAAAGAAGGTCCCTACCAGGAACAGTTTTGGCTGTACTAAAGAAGGTCCCTACCAGGACCGGCCCCCGCTGTGCCCCTTCCGCCTGTCACCCCTGCTGACTTGCTCCGGATCAACGATTGCATTTCTCAAAATACTCAAAATCCAGGGTCCAAATCCAAAAATATAGAAAATGTAATCCTCCTTCAACCCTGAACAGCAATCAGATCCCACAAGTATAGCAATAACCCAATTCACAATCCAAATCAGGCTGCGGGCTTCCGTTCAGCACACCGGTATTCCCACGGTGGCGGGCATGTACAAGAATTGCACCAAGGAAGAAAGCCCTGAAATTGGCATATGAACACAAATAAAGCAAAGTTGGGGAAAGATGGAACCTTATACAATCAAAGCCATAGACCCATCATTCCCTGGACTCAAGACCTTCCCTTGACTAACCAACATGATGCCCTGAACCCAGTCCAATAAGATGGTTAAATGCCACATGTCAAAAGTCATTACATAAACCCCAAAAATGTGTTCACTCCCAAGCCTCTAAATCCTAGCCCAATAGGGGAGGTGGCGTGTCATGGCTTAGAGTGGCACTCAGGACCATGCCCTACCCTGACATAAACTTGGTTGGACTTGGAGTCGAATGGGCTTGGAGGAATGACCTATGAGTTTGAACTCATAACATGTCAAAAAACTGCCAATTCACACCATATTGGCCATATATCAAATATATGCTCAAAATTGAAGTTACTACTTATCCGAAGGCTCAAAGCATGCATGGAATCGAAGTCTAGTATTCATGGAGGATAGAGACCAAAGGCCAATGCCCATGTACATCCCCACTTTACCCTCGAAACCCCTTCGGATATGGGCGCCACACACTGCCCAAGTCAGCCCATGATTTTGAGACCAATTCTTGTAATCTCTCATGCGCCAAGCCAAATGCAGTACGCAATCCGGCATATGGTGGTGTTCAACTCCAAAGCATATGCCAACATATGAGCAACATACATTGGTTCGACTTCCCAAAGGCTTCTTGCTGTTTGCTGACCAGGTAAGTACACAAAACGCAAAAATGAGCAGAAATTGAGGTCAAAAACATGAAATTATGACCAAATACAAAGTTGTCATGATAGTATATCTCTATGCTCACCCATGATATCCGCTCATGATTCAATACACAAATGATTGGAACCATTTGCGAACAATTCCCCCACTTGGATCCCCAATCGGGCGCATGGAGATATGTTCGCCACTAATATCTACATGCCCCATGAAAATGGGAGTGCACCCATGGATCTCTTTGTCAAATATACCATGAGCAATACATACGCGGTAGACTTGGTCTAGCGCTTTGAATTCCTCAATTGGGACATGGGCAAAGCCCTTGTCACGTATGGCTCCCCATCTCTTCGGCCACACGAAGATATATAACATGGGCGTGAGCATATCAAACATATACCATGCATACAACACATACCCTCAAAATATGGCTCCCACCATGATATGCCATGTCCCTCCATTGACATAACTTCACGCTAAAAATACGTAGGAACCCAAGAAAAGTTGCTATACAACCCCAACACTCATGCGGTACACTCGAAAGTCACAATAAAATGTTCGGTTGCACGGTCCAAGAGTTATATATCACTTTATACCCTCTTGACCATTATCCCTTGCTATATCGGGCATGTGTACACACCAAAGGCGTTTGATGCTTCCCAAGCTAAGTTGAGACCAAGGTGTTTGCAACCCAACCTTATTTATTCTCTTTCCTCACACTCGCGCGTAGATATGGTCCTTCAAAGTGGTCCCATGATTCACTTTTGTTTCCCTTATATCTTCAAGTCAAATGGGTGGCAAGTATAAGGGAAACCTGATTCGGGCATAGGGAAAGGAGTATGACCACTCGAAGAAGTCCAAATCAAGTGCGGCGATGTCGAAGTCGAAAATCCGATTTCGACATCGCGAAAAATTCTGATTAAAATTTCGAGTGCTTATTTAGAAAATTGCGGAAGCAACGAACCCTTTGCTGATGAAATCTGACCCTTCAACGGAGTATCCGCCAAAATATCTGAAAATAACAGTTAACCAATCGGTTAACGCAAAATCGCGAGCCAACTGACGGTCGCCGATACATTGAACATCAGAATGAAAGGCTGAAAAATTACGGAAACATTATGATAATAAAACCATGTTGATTCCTGATATTCCGATATATAAATCTCAGCTGGCGGTGCCTCGGTTCTGAATATGGCCGCTCATAGCCCGAATGGTCAAAATAGCCGGAATGGCCAAACCTATCACACCATCACATCGGGTTAGGTCAGGTGGATGGGAGAGTATGATATCAGCGAATGGCGGCTTGCCGGCACATAGATACACACCCCAAGTGACCCCAAGATGGCCACGGGGGTCCGAACCGGCTTCACCCCCCTTCTTAGAGCGTTGTATCCGCTCGGAAACCATTGAAGAGAGGACGGGAGGACCCCAATGGGCTCCAAGCCCCCCCCCCCCCCCATGTCCCAAGGACACATGGAGGCCCCACACACGTCGTAGGCGTCCCCCATGCCCCAAGGGAGGGGTGAGGACACTGATAATCAGCGCCCTACGCCATATCCGGTCTCCTCTTGATCTACAACATGGACCAAGGGGATCAAAGATAGAAAAACGTCGTCGGTCGACCTAAATAAGTATACCACAATGAAATATATATGTGGAGATCGAGTGAAGGGGGTATATGGCCAATCAAGGCCGAAGAATCCCCCGATGAACGCCCTCACCCGTCTCCTCAATCACAGAAACAAACAAAATGCCAAGGGGGATCCATTATGGTGCTACAGCAGCTACCAAGTGGACCAACACGTCCTTGACATCCAAAGAAATGTTCTTTTTCTTTAGGTAGTCCATCCAGACCGTGGTATACCTCGGCACAAAACTGCTCGGAGGCTTTCACGAATCCCTGGATGCGGCGAAACCCTTCGGACGGACTTTATAAAGCCTACCCCCAGGCGTCCCCGGGTCCAGCTTGTCCGCCAGGATCTTCTCGGCGGTGAAGTCGTCGTCCTCACCCTCGTCGTCCGAGTCCACATCGCCCGCCGTGAACTCGAAGGTGACGGGACGTCCGCTGGGGTCTGGTGCTCGGGGACAAAGCTGGTTGTGGTCGCGGTCCAGGATCTTGTTATCCCCCACACGAACCGCATACACATCCTGTCCGACCTTCCGCACGATTACCCCCGGCACATACCAAGATGCCTGCCGATGCCTGGACAGGACATCCTTGTGGTGCCCCTCCACCCACACGGTGTCTTGAAGAGCATACTTCTGGACTTTTCCTTGCTTGAAGTACTTGGCCCTCTTGTCATGCTCGTCCTGAAGTGCCTTGCACACTTTGGCCGCCGTGTCGTCCGCCTCAGTCATCTTAGCGTTCGCATCCCGGGCCACTTTGCCATGGTTCAACCACGGGAGAGTGCGTGACACTCGATCCCGTAGGAACAGGATACGATGGGGCGACAGTCCAGTGGGTCCCGGAAGGTCATGGTACGCTTGGAGCACTCTCCACAGCGAATTGTACCAATTCCGGCCCGGTTCGTCGATGTGCAGCTGGCGGAACTTCTCGAACATCTGACGCCCGGCCACCTCGGCCCGGCCATTCGACCGGCTGTGGTACGCCACGGTCTTGGCGTGTCGAATGCCCATGTGCTTGCACATTGTCTTGAACCACGTCCCCACAAATTGACTGCCCCGATCGCTGCAGATGACAGCTGGGACATCAAAAAGCGTCAGCCAATGCCTGATCATGGCATTAGCGACGGTCTTGGCCTGCAGCCCCACTCCATGCTTGTTCTTTTTGTCCTTCTTCTTGGACTTCTTGCCAGGGACCGCCACGATATACCCACTGTGCCTATCCACCGCCAGGATGACACAGTCGTACGTCTCTCCTTCCACGGTGACCTCAGGCATGGCGAATACATCCATGGCCACGGACCGCATAGGGGCCTCCGGTATAGCGGTATACACCGGGTTGCCCGCTGTCGAGTGGTGGGGGCTCTTCGTGGCCCGACACACGGCACAGTCGCTGCAGTACCTATCCAGGATGGCGTAGTACCCCGGAGGGAACTTGAAACGCCACTCCAGGTCCTGCTGCATCTTGTCTCGGCCAGGGTGCATGAGCTGGGCGTTGTGCCAATGGTCAATGAGCTGCTCCACTCGGTTCTCGGGCACCAGCAGCTTGTCCTTGAGGAACAACTTGTCCCCATCCTCGGTCAAGCCCTCAGGCCACTCGTCGTCCGACGGGGCGCTCACGGCATTCCAGTACTTGCTCCAATGCTCGGATGCCGCGTAGTCATCCGACCAGTCCTCTGTGAGCACCGACCTGACTAGCTCTACAGGGGCCACCATCCATTGCTCGAGGGTTTCCTCTCGAATAGCCTGGACGCGGGCACCCCGGAACTTGGCCAGGTCCGTGCGGTTTGCCATCACCACAAAACACTTGACCCCCTCTTGCTCCATGACCTTCTCCATCTCGATGATGCGCTTGGCCTCCTCGGTCTCCTCGGCGTCGCCATGGCTGGATATGTCCATCCAAGCCTTGCCCGCGGGGTAGGCCCAGCGACCGAGGCAATCTGCCACAGTGTTGTCCTTCCCCGGGACGTACACGACGCTGAGGTCGAACTTGGCGAACGTCTCGTGCCATCGGGCCCTCCTAGCCGCTGGTCCTGAGGGGGTATCAACATGCTCCTTGTGCCAGCTCTGTAGGGACTGGTGGTCCGTGCAAACCACCACCGGCTGCAGTCCGATGTGGCCAGACCACTTCCTGAGCGCACATACAATGGCGTATGTCTCCTTCTCCCTCGCGGTCGATGTTCGGCGTTGGCCCTCGGCCAGGATCCTGCTCCAAAACGCCACAGGAACATGAGTCCCGTCGTCCCGGACTTGCTCGAGGACTGCCCCCACGGCATAGTCCGAAGCGTCTGTCCGTAGCACGAATCCCTTGTCCGGGTCCACCAGGAACAACCCCAACTGCCCCAGGAGTCGCTCCTTCAGGCTGTTGAACGCATCTTCAGCCTCAGGGGTCCAGGCAAGCTTCTTCTTGCTCCAGTTCCGGCCATCGAACTTCCCCACCTGCAGCATCTTGTGCAGCGGCCCCGAGATTTCTGCATACATACGGACGTAGCCCGAATAGTAATTGCAGGACCGGAGTTCGCTGATGGTCTGGGGCTTCTCCCAGTGGTGCAGGGACACCAGCTTCCCAGGCATGGGACGGCGTTGCCCGTGACCAACCACGTGACCCGCGAACTCCACTTCCTTCACGAAGAGTGAAGCTTTGGTGGGCTTGCACACCATGTTGTGCTTGTCCAACTCGCTGAGCACTCGGCGCAGATCCTTCTCATGCGCGTCGATGAGCTCGTCCTCAGTCATTTTCTCCGTGCCGGACCCGATGATGATGTCATCCAAGAAGGGATCGGCACAGTCCCCGACAGGACCGAGTAGGTCCTCCATCATGCGCTGGAAAGCGGCGTTGCCATTCTTGGCGCCCATAGGCACCACTTTCCACTGCATGGGCCCCAGCGGCGTCGACATCACTGTGCAGGGCCTGGAGTCCTGGTGTAGCGGCATCTGGTGATAACCGTGTTTCAGGTCTAACACCGTGAAAATCGGCTTTTTCTGTTGTTGTTGGAGGATAGAGTCGATCAGGGGAAGCGAGTACGAGTCGTGCTCGGTCTGCTCGTTCAAACCTCTGTAATCCACCACCAACCTCCACTCGCCCTTCTCCTTCTTGGGTACGATGAAGGCTGGGCTGGCCCATTCAGTGTCGGAGGGTTCGATCCATCCCCGCTCAATGAACTCGGCCAGCAGCTTCTTCATGGGCTCGGCCCGATCGCCCTGAAGTTGGTACTCCCGATGACGATAGATCTTCGGGTTCGGTTTCAGCTTGATCTTCGCTGTACCAAACCTCCCACGATCTGGGGGGTTCTTGTTGGCGACGCCACTGAATAGCCGCGGATAGGCCTTGATCAGCCTCTCCTTCAGCTCGGCGACCTCCGGGTTCTCCTGGGCCTCTTCAGCCGCCTGCTTCGGTATAGATACAACCGACCGCACTGCGGTATAGGCCTCTTCTGGGTCCGATTCCGACTTCTCCTCGTCCGATATGCCGTCTTCATCGTCGTGGGGAGCTCTTCCCACCGATAATCTTCGGAAATTTGCGGCCTCGGGCTGGTGACTGTCGCTATCGGCACCCATCCTTGGAAAATTCCATGTTGGTGGGTCCGACCCAACCGAACATCGTATTGGTCCGCGATGTGATCCATGACCCTCGCCACGAACTCGTCCTTCTCGTACTTGCCGGTGACCAACAACTTGTCATCCCACCAATGCGGAGATGTGACCATGGCCCGCCTCTTCTTGGCTGCCACCCGGTCGTGCATCCCCATCCGCATGTAGTTGACGACGTCGTCGATTTCGGCGTGGGACAGGACGTCAATGCCATCAATTGGCTGATCCGTCCCCTCCTTGGGCTCAAACATGACCTTCATGGGCACCGCCTCCACCCTACGGATGAATGCTTCATCACCCGTGGGCTGGGCTTGCGCCCCATCCACCAGGAGAGCCTTGGTACCCCATGCTTGACCCGGGGGGGTATTGATACACCCTTGGCGTCGATGAACAACTCCTCCTCTGGCCTGAATGACATCTCGTTCAAGGTGATGGAGTCCAGCGTCGACTTGAGACCCTCCAGCGGACATGGGGTGGATCCTATGCCGGTTATGACCAGGATCCCCTTCGCCCTATCCGCGATGATCTTCTCCACCGTACGTCTGGTATTGTCCAGGGAGCCATGCCAATACATGGGTCCCCACTCCTTCAAACCCCAATGCCTGTGCCAGGCTGAGTCTCCTCGATGCCAATGCCTCCTACACTTCCGCAGAAGTGGGGCATCCCGGGAAGCGAAGACGTCCGTCTCGGGCGCTTCGGCTCCCAGCGTCTGGATCATCCTGTAGTACACCTGCGGCGCCATTCCATACTCCGTGAGTTGAACTCCGCGGTCTCCTCTGGACTTGGCACCCACAGCTTGCACCGCTTGGACAATTCGATCCTCTTCCTCAGCATTCCATTGGGATGATCCGCATGCATAGTCCGTGGACAGCCATGTGAGGCATTCATCATCCTCCCGGACCAGCGTTGCACGATGGGGAAGGGCTTTAATGGCATTTGCCACCATGAAGTCATACCCCATGATCATATCCCAATCTGTAATGTCGGCCACATAGAAGTTCCCGGATAGAGTGCTTCTCTTCGCCTGATCAGGGCGGTTCAAGCGCTCATGCTCCCAGAATTCCATACTGATAGTGGCCTCATGGGTGCCACCACCCATAATCTCACCATTGGCGACCTTCAGGCGGACCGGTCTCCGGGTGGGCTGCAGGAATTCCTCCTTGAACAACCCTCTCCGGACCAGGCTCACCTGGGCACCCGTATCCACCAACACATCCACCACCTTCTCCTCTCGTCCGCACCGTATTCGCACTTTCAAGTGCAACTGCCGCTCGTCGCCATGAGGTGTATGGACGACTCTCACGGCATGCAACTCTAGCACGTCCGGGTGTATCAGGACTTCAAGGGTATGGTCACAGATGGTGTAGATCTTGGGTTGGTCCTGCCCGTCCACGGGGCTCTCCGTGGTCGCTCCTTCCTTCTTGCCATGTCCCGTACCCACATGTACTTCCCTTGGCAGGGCGCTCCAGGGGTTGGGAGTGGCGAAATTCAGTGGTTTTGGCTCTTCCGGAGCCTTCTTCGGCACCCTATGTGCCTTCGCTTTCTCTGGGATTCCACTGATTTTCGGAGGAGAGACCTCCGAGGTCCCACTCCCGTGGGGGCTCCTCTAGACTTGGCTTCCCGCAGTCCCTTCCGGCTGCGGTCCGCCCGGACTTTGTCCTCCACGTTGCTGGGCTTTGAGTTCCTCCAACGTCCTCAACATGTCCTCAGCAACCTCCTCGATCGACCTCACTCGTCGGTCTTGGCCAGGTCCACCACCATAGCCTCTTCCTCCGCCTTTTCCTTGGCCTTTGCCTTGGCCTTTTCCCCCGTCTCCGCCCTTCGCCTTCCAGTCGGAAATCCGCTGCTCCTTGGGCTTCTTCTCGGGGTGGGCGGCGAAGTAGGCCTTCTTGTCCGCCTCATACACCTTGCACTGACGGTGGTCGTGTGCATGGTTCTTTCCCTTGCCATAACAGACCCAGCACCCGTCGTGCTGAGACCTGTACTCTCGGAACGAGAGCGGTGGGTTCCCGATCCTCCTTGGTCCTTCTCTGTTCTTCCTGGGTCCCACCTGGCTCCATCTGGACCAATCCTGCCCATGGTTCTTCACGTTGTGCGCCACGAACGCGAAGAAATGGGCCTCCTCGTGATCCTCCCGGGACCAGTGATCTTGACCACTTCCACTACCATCCTCCGCAGAGTTGGCCGTGTCCTCCTGGATCTCCCGATGATGGCGGTCTTCTCGGTGGCCTCGTTGTCCATGACCATGTCGATCCTGCACGTGGGCCTCGTTCTTCGCATTGAGCTTCAACTGCACCGTGATGTACTTCACGATCTCGTCAAGGCTCATGCGGGCGAAGATGACTTGCATCCTCAGCGGCTCCCCGCGCCTCCACTCCACGTTGTTGAGGCGCAGCAACCTTTGCCCCATGGAGTCTCCAAACACCTCCACGTACACGGCGTTCTTCAGTCCCAACATCCGGTTGGGTTCACCCAGGTTCCTCCTGAAGAACTCCATGATACCCGCATGGGTATCCTCCGCCGCCATGATCCTCACCGCCACCCGCTTCTTGGCGCGCTTCTTCTCCTCGTCCTCAACTCTCCTCTTCCAGTTGCCGGGGAGGACGTCCTTCAGGAGGTGGCGGATCTCACTGGCCTCGTTCCAGTCCTCCACCAGCTTGAGGCATCTGCGGTACTTCCGCAGATACCGGTTCCACTCCCGGACCCGCAACTCACCGCGGTCCAGCGGCAGCGGAATGGACCACGGGTCCTCCAGCTTCTGGCTCAGAGCGTCCACCCGCTCCTCATCCTCCAACCACTGGAGGCAGGCCTGCTCCGTACGGATCAATCCTTCCCGGATCTGATCCCGCAGCTCCTCCTTCAGGTCCTGCGCCAGCCGATGTGGGAATGTCCGGCATACCCACTTGTCCCGCGGCGCTCCCCGCATCTCGCCGACGACCTCCTCGGCGAAGTCCTCCCAGTCCAGGATGAAGTCATCCAGGTTGGACGGGTTCCCGTCGTAATAGGGGATTTTGATTCCCCTGAGGTCGTCAATCCTGATGGCGTCTCCGACGTCCCCAGCCACCACTCCTCCGAGACGGATACCACCTGTGGCCGGGGGGTGTGAGTACACTCCCCGTACATCCCTCTCCTCCATGGAGTGCGGTCCAGTTGGGCCTGAACCCATGGGGTTTGGAATGCGGGAAGGACTTGCTCCATCGGCCGTCCATATCCCCGTATTGGGGTCCTTCGCCCACAGGTTTCCGCTTGGATGGCCTCGACCATGTCCGTCGGCGCTTCCCATGGTTCGCCCCTGCATGGTCTGGTTCTGGATCTCGAGCTTCTCTTCCGCATAGACTACCATATTCGTCGTGATCGGTACATCCTGGGCGGCATGGGACATCTGTACCGTCAGGCTCCTCGGGTCCGTGGTTACGTGCCCTTCCCGCATGGACCCAGCCGGTGCCGTGTGTTCCCCGAGCATAGTGGATTCGCTGAACATGGGAACAAACGGCAGCGCACCCGGGTCAACACGCAGAGGCGCGTATGGTGCCTCTGCAGGGCCGCCCATGGGTTTCTCCATGGCGCTCCTGAGGGTCTTAACCCGCTCCACCAGCTCTACCGCGGCCGGCTTTGCCGGGAGCTCCGGACCCGAGGCGAGGGGCTGTTGCTCCTCTAGCCTTCTCAGGCGTCCCGACATGTCCCCGACTAAGTGGAGGAGGCTGTCCACCACTTGCTGCTGCTTCTGCAGGGCCAGCTCCGGATTCTCCCGGTACCGGGCCTGATCCGCTCGCAGCTCCTCCATGTGGTTCTCCGCGGCCGACTGGTCGTCCAGGATCCCCGCGACGTCCTCCTCTAGACCGTCCTTGGCGTTGTCCAGGCGGTCAAGGCGATGCACGATGGCGTCCATCCCCATCTTCGGGTACTTGCCCATGAGGAAGGACACGTGCTCGCAGTGACACGCAGCGTGCCTTCCGCCGGATTCAGCACATCCCGCGGTTCCCGGCACCTCAGACCCATCGCCCATGGGCGTATCGCCTATGGCGTCCGTCTCTGGTCCCGTGTGCCGGGGCACAGGTGCTGTCCGGGCCCTGGCCGGCCTCTCCAAGCCCTCGGCGTCGTGCTTCAGGGCGGGCTCGGGGGCCGTATGCGCCCTGGCGATCAGCGCGGACATCTCCGGCTCCGAAGGTGGCTCGTAGGCTGTCCGATAGCCCTCGGAGTGCCCCTCGGATTTCCACAGCCTGACCAGGCTGGTGTCCGTATCCATAGCCCCGGCGTCCCTTGCCGCGGACTTGGGTGACCCGCGCTTCCGGTAGCGCCGGGCCCGTCCTCCACTGCTGCCTGAATGGCAAGCCTCATCAGAGTCCTCCGCGGCGGAGCGGAGGTTGCATGCCTTTCGACAGCGACGCTCACACATGGAGACCAGGTCCTCCATGTCACGTCCTCCTCTTCCCGAATGTCGTACTTCTCTTCGGGCTTCAACTTCCGGAGTTCGCCATGCTCTTGAACGTCTCGGTTCTTCTATGGCTCCAATCTCCGGCGTGGTCTCCACCGAGTCCACAATACGCACCTGGGGCGTACTTGGGCAGGGCTCATAAGGGCCCAAGTCCCCGGGTCGGCGGTTGGTAAGGGCAGCAGGTAAGCCTCTGCTACCATAAAGAAGGTCCCTACCAGGACCGGCCCCCGCTGTGCCCCTTCCGCCTGTCACCCCTGCTGACTTGCTCCGGATCAACGATTGCATTTCTCAAAATCCTCAAAATCCAGGGTCCAAATCCAAAAATATAGAAAATGTAATCCTCCTTCAACCCTGAACAGCAACCAGATCCCACAAGTATAGCAATAACCGAATTCACAATCCAAATCAGGCTGCGGGCTTCCGTTCAGCACACCGGTATTCCCACGGTGGCGGGCATGTACAAGAATTGCACCAAGGAAGAAAGCCCTGAAATTGGCATATGAACACAAATAATACAAAGTTGGGGAAAGATGGAAAATTATACAATCACAGCCATAGACCCATCATTCCCTGGACTAAAGACCTTCCCTTGACTCACCAACATGATGCCCTGAACCCAGTCCAAAAAGATGGTTAAATGCCACATGTCAAAAGTCATTACATAAACCCCAAAAATGTGTTCACTCCCAAGCCTCTAAATCCTAGCCCAATGGGGGAGGTGGCGTGGCATGGCTTAGAGTGGCACTCAGGACCATGCCCTACCCTGACATAAACTTGGTTGGACTTGGAGTCGAATGGGCTTAGAGAAATGACCTATGAGTTTGAACTCATAACATGTCAAAAAACTGCCAATTCACACCATATTGGCCATATATCAAATATATGCTCAAAACTGAAGTTACTACTTATCCGAAGGCTCAGAGCATGCATGGAGTCCAAGTCTAGTATTCATGGAGAATAGAAACCAAAGGCCAATGCCCATGTACATCCCCACTTTACCCTCGAAACCCCTTCGGATATGGGCGCCACACACTGCCCAAGTCAGCCCATGATTTTGAGACCAATTCTTGTAATCTCTCATGCGCCAAGCCAAATGGAGTACGCAATCCGGCCTATGGTGGTGTTCAACTCCAAAGCATATGCCAACATATGAACAACATACATTGGTTCGACTTCCCAAAGGCTTCTTGCTGTTTGCTGACCAGGTAAGTACACAAAACGCAAAAATGAGCAAAAATTGAGGTCAAAAACATGAAATTATGACCAAATACAAAGTTGTCATGATAGTATATCTCTATGCTCACCCATGATATCCCCTCATGATTCAATACACAAATGATTGGAACCATTTGCGAACAATTCCCCCACTTGGATCCCCAATCGGGCGCATGGAGATACCTTTGCCACTAATATCTACATGCCCCACGAAAATGGGAGTGCACCCATGGATCTCTTTGTCAAACATACTTGGTCTAGCGCTTTGAATTCCACAATTGGGACATGGGCAAAGCCCTTGTCACGTATGGCTCCCCATCTCTTCGGCCACACGAAGATATATAACATGGGCCTGAGCATATCAAACATATACCATGCATACAACACATACCCTCAAAATATGGCTCCCACCATGATATGCCATGTCCCTCCATTGACATAACTTCACGTTAAAAATACGTAGGAACCCAAAAAAAGTTGCTATGCAACCCCAACACTCATGCGGTACACTCGAAAGTCACAATAAAATGTTCGGTTGCACGGTCCAAGAGTTATATATCACTTTATACCCTCTTGACCATTATCCCTTGCTATATCGGGCATGTGTACACACCAAAGGCGTTTGATGCTTTCTAAATTAAGTTGAGACCAAGGCGTTTGCAACCCAACCTTTCTTATTCTCTTTCCTCACACTCGCGCGTAGATATGGTCCTTCAAAGTGGTCCCACGATTCACTTTCGTTTCCCTTATATCTTCAAGTCAAATGGGTGGCAAGTATAAGGGAAACCTGATTCGGGCATAGGGAAAGGAGTATGACCACTCGAAGAAGTCCAAATCAAGTGCGGCGATGTCGAAGTCGAAAATCCGACTTTCGACATCGCGAAAAATTCTGATTAAAATTTCGAGTGCTTATTCAGAAAATTGCGGAAGCAACGAACCCTTTGCTGATGAAATCTGACCCTTCAACGGAGTATCCGCCAAAATATCTGGAAATAACAGTTAACCAATAGGTTAACGCAAAATCGCGAACCAACTGACGGTCGCCGATACATTGAACATCAGAATGAAAGGCTGAAGAATTACGGAAACATTATGATAATAAAACCTTGTTGATTCCTGATATTCCGATATATAAATCTCCGCTGGCGGTGCCTCGGTTCTGAATATGGCCGCTCATAGCCGGAATGGTCAAAATAGCCGGAATGGCCAAACCTATCACACCATCACATCGGGTTAGGTCAGGTGGATGGGAGAGTATGATATCAGCCAATGGCGGCTTGCCGGCACATAGATACACACCCCAAGTGACCCCAAGATGGCCACGGGGGTCCGAACCGGCTTCACCCCCCTTCTTAGAGCGTTGTATCCGCTCGGAAACCATTGAAGAGAGGACGGGAGGACCCCAATGGGCTCCAACCCCCCCCCCATGTCCCAAGGACACATGGAGGCCCCACACACGTCGTAGGCGTCCCCCAACCGGCTTCAGTACTCCTTCCACCGTTTCCTGTGACTCCTATGGTCTTGCTTCTCACCAGGTTCTGCATGATCTTGCCCTATCCTGCACAGTTTCCCACAAAAAATAGTAAAATATGGCTCCTTCACAGAGATCCTGATCCCTTGCAATAACCAACTCCCAAGTACAATAGCTCAAGTCCAAATAATCCACACTGAGGGCTTCCAAGGGTGTTTGAGGTCCCGCGTTGACAGTCAACAACTCCCTTCAACACGCCGGTCGTCTCACGGTGCACACGGAGACACGGGCGTTGGGCATGTACATAGAATTGCATCAATAGAATAATGGAAGAAAGAAGCCCTGAAATTGGGATATGAACACAAATAAAGCTAAATTGGGGAAAGATGGAAACATACGCAATCACAGCCATAGACCCCTCATTCCCTGGACTCAGGACCTTTCCTTGACTCGCCAACATGATGCCCTGAACCAAGTCAAATAGGATGGCTAAATGCCATGTGTTAAAAGTCACTACACAAACCCCAAGAATGTGTTCACTCCCGAGCCTCTAAACCCTAGCCCAATAGGGGAAGTGGCGTGTCATGGCCTAGGGTGGCACTCAGGACCATGCCCTACCCTGACATAACCTTGGTCGGACTTGGAGTCGATTGGGCTGGGGGAAATTGCCCCATGAAGTTGACCTCACAACACAGCAAATTTAGGCAAAACACACCATATTGCCCAAAAATCCATTATATACTCAAAAATGCATATGGCAAATCTTCAAATGCTCCATGCATGTGTCAAACCGGAGAGTAATATACCAGGGTGATATGGACCAAAGGTCGATGCCCAAGAATATCCCAACATTGGCTCCCAAACCCCTCCAGATATACACATGCCATGCTTCACCAGTCAACTCACGAATTTGAGACCTAATTTTGTGAGGCCTCGTGTGCCACGCCAAAGTGACCACGTGATCCAGCATATGGTGAGGTGCAACACCCAAGCATATGCCAACATATAAGCAACATACCATAGTTCACGGATCTCTAGGCACTTTACTGTTAGCCGACCAGTTGAGCACATAAAATACAAAAACGAGCATAAAATGAGGTCAAAAGCATGCAAATATTGCCAAATTCAAAGTAATCACAATAGTATATAACTCCGCTCACCCATGGTATCAACATATGGTTCAAAACACAATTGGTTGGGACCATTTGCATACAATCCCCCCACTTGGATCCCCACATGGACGCATGGGGACACCTTCGAACCTCCTCCCATCACGCACCATGTAAATGGGAAAATTGATAGTGGCGCTTGTGGGTCGATCCATAAACCTTCCCACATGCACTATATGTGCGGTAGACATATTCTAGCGCTATGGAGCTCACCATTGTGACATGGGCAAAGCCCTTGCCACGTATGACTCCACATATCTTCCTACAAACGGAGATATATAACATGGGCGTGAGCATAGCGAAGCACATACCATCCATATAACACATAACCTTGAAAGTGGCTCCCACCATGGTATGCCATGCCCGTCCATGGACATAACTTCACGTTAAAAATACGTAGGAACCCAAGGAAAGTTTCTATGCAACACCAACACTCATGCAGTACACTCGAAAGTCGCATTAAAATATTCGGTTGCATGGTTCAAGAGTTATATATCACTTTCTACCCTCTTGACCATTATCCCTTGCTACACCAGGCGGGTGAACACATCAAAAGCGTTTGACGCACCTCAAATTAAGTTGAGACCAAGGCGATTCTAGCCCATATCTCAAAATTGGAACTCCTCGCCGTGAGCCGGAGATATGACCTTTCAAAGTTGCCTCACGAATCAATTTTGTTTCGCCTATATCTCCAAGAAAAATGAAGGAGACAACAAAAGGAAGGTTGATTCGTGATCGGGGAAAAATGTAGGACCACTTGAACTTCATCATATCCAGTGCGGCGACCTCGAAGTCAAAAATCTGATTCTGAATGTCTGAAAAAATCGGATTAATTTTGCGAGTGTATAACATGAAAATTGTGGAAGCAACGAACCCTTTTCTGATGAATTTTAACCCTTCATCGGGGTTTCCGCTAAAATATCTGGAAAAAACAGATAAGCAATCGGTTACCGCAAAATCGCAAGCCAACTGACAGTCGCCGATACATTGACAATCAGAACGGATAGCTGAAAAACTACGGAAACATTATGATAAAAAAACCCTGTTGATTCCTGATATTCTGATATATAAATCTCAGCCGGCGGCGCCTCGGTTGTGAATGTGGCCGCTCATATCTCGAATGGCCAAGCCTATCACACTATCACATCAGGTTACGTCAGGTCGATGGGAGAGTATGATATCAGCCAATGGCGGCTTGCCGGCACATAGATACACACCCCAAGTGACCCAAAGATGGCCACGGGGGTCCGAACCGGATTCACCCCCCTTCTCAGAGGGTTGTATCCGCTCGGAAGTCATTGAAGAGAGGACGGGAGGACCCCAAAGGGCTCCAACCCCCCCCCCATGTCCCAAGGACACATGGAGGCCCCACATACGGCGTAGGTGTCCCCCATGCCCCTAGGGAGGGCCGAGGACACTCAAAACTGGTGCCCTCCGCCATATCCGGTCTCCTCTTGATCTACAACATGGACCAAGGGGATCAAAGATAGAGAAACGTCGTCCACCAGTCTAAATACGTATACCACAATGAAATATATATTTGAAGACCTAGTGAAGGGGGTACATGGCCAATCATGGCCCGAAAATAACCGGATGAACGCCCTCAGCCGTCTCCCAAGCAGAAAGACAAACATAAATGCCAGGGGGGATCCATTACGGTGCTGTAGCAGCCACCAAATGGACCAACACGTCCTTGACATCCAAGGAAATGTTCTTCCTCCTTAGATACTCAATCCAGACCGGGGTATACCTCGACACGAAACTGCTGGGAGGTTCCCACGACCCTCTGGATGCAGCAAATCCCTTCCAACGGACTTTATAAAGCCTCCCCCGAGGCGTCCCCGGGTCTGGCTTGTCCGCCAGGATCTTCTCAGCGGTGAAGTCGTCGTCCTCACCCTCGTCATCCGAGTCCAGATCTCCGGCTGTGAACTCGAAGGTGACGGGACGTCCGCTGGGGTCTGGTGCTCGGGGACGAAGCTGGGTATGGTCGCGGTCCAGGATCTTGTTATCCCCCACACGAACCGCATACAGATCCTGGCCGACCTTCCGCACGATTACCCCCGGCACATACCTACACGCCTGCCGATGCCTGGACAGGACATCCTTGTGGTGCCGCTCCACCCACACGGTGTCTCTGAGAGCATACTTCTGGACCTTTCCCTGCTTGAAGTACTTGGCCCTCTTCTCATGCTCATCTCGAAGTGCTTTGCACACCTTGGCCGCCGTGTCGTCCCCCTCAGTCATCATAGCACTCACATCCCGGGCTACCTTGCCATGGTTCAACCACGGGAGAGTGCGTGACACTCGATCCCGCAGGAACAGGATACGATGGGGCGACAGTCCAGTGGGCCCCGGAAGGTCGTGGTACGCCTGGAGTACTCTCCACAGCAAATTGTACCAATTCCGGCCCGGTTCGTCAATGTGCAGCTAGCGAACCTTTCGAAAATCTGCCGCCCGGCCACATCAGCCCGGCCATTCGACCAGCTGTGGTACGCCACGGTGTTGGCGTGCCAAATCCCCATGTGCTTGCACATCGTCTTGAACCACGTCCCCACAAATTGACTGCCCCGATCGATGCAGATGACAGCCGGGACATCAAAAATCGTCAGCCAATGCCTGATCATGGCATTAGCGACGGTCTTGGCCTGCAGACCCACTCCATGCTTGTCCTTCTTGTCCATCTTCTTGGACTTCTTGCCAGGGACCGCCACGATACCCGCTGTGCCTATCCACCGCCAGGATGAAACAGTCGTAGGTCTCTCCTTCCACGGTGACCTCAGGCATGGCGAATACATCCATGGCCACGGACCGCATAGGGGCCTCCGGTATAGCGGTATACACCGGGTTGCCCGGTTTGGAATGGTTGGGGCTCTTCGTGGCCCGACACATGGCGCAGTCGCTGCAGTACTTGTGCAGGATGGCGTAATACCCCGGTGGGAACTTGAAGCGCCACTCCAGGTCCTGCTGCATCTTGTCCCGACCAGGATGCATGAGCTGGGCGTTATGCCAGTGGTCAATGAGCTCCTCCATTTGGTTCTCAGGGACCAATAGCTTGTCCTTGAGGAATAATTTATCCCCATCCTCGGTCAAGCCCTCAGGCCATTCGTCGTCCGACGGGGCGCTCACGGCATTCCAGTACCTGCTCCAGTGGTCGGATGCTGCATAGTCATCCGACCAGTCGTCTGTGAGCACTGACCTGACTAGCTCTACGGGGGCCACCATCCATTGCTCGTAAAGAAGGTCCCTACCAGGACCGGCCCCCGCTGTGCCCCTTCCGCCTGTAATGCCTGCTGATTTGCTCCTGATCAGCGATTGCATTTCTCAAAGTCCAGGGTCCAAAATCCAAAAATATAGAAACAAAAATACTCCTTCAACCCTGAACAGCAACCAGATCCCACAAATACAGCAATAACCCAATCCACAATCCAATCGCGGGCTTCTGTTCAGCACACCGGTCGTCCCACGGTGGCGGTCATGTACAAGAATTGCACCAAAGAGGAAAGCCCTGAAATTGGCATATGAACACAAATAAAGCAAAGTTGGGGAAAGAGGTAAACATACACAGACTCAGCCATAGACCCCTCATTCCCTGGACTCAGGACCTTCCCCTGACTCGCCAATATGATGCCCTGAACCCAGGCAAATAAGAAGGCTAAATGCCATGTGTCAAAAGTCACTACACAAACCCCAAAAATGTGTTCACTCCCAAGCCTCTGAATCCTAGCCCAATAGGGAAGGTGGCGTGTCATAGCCCAGAGTGGCACTCAGGACCATGCCTCATCCTGACATATACTTGGTTGGACTTGGAGTCGAATGGGCTTCGAGATATGCCCCATGAGTTTGAACTCATAACATGCCAAAAACTGCCAATTCACACCATATTGGCCATATATCAAATATATGCTCAAAATTGAAGTTACCACTTATCCGAAGGGTCAAAACATGCATGGAATCGAAGTCCAGTATTCATGGAGGATGGAGACCAAAGGTCAATGCCCATGTACATCCCCACTTTACCCTCGAAACCCCTTCGGATATGGGCGCCACGCACTGCCCAAGTCAGCCCATGATCTTGAGACCAATTCTTGTGATCCTTCGTGCGCCAAGCCAAATGAAGTAGGCGATCCGGCATATGGTGCTGTTCAACTCCAAAGCATATGCCAACATATGAACAACATACCAGGGTTCGACTCCCCATAGGCTTCTTGCTGTTTGCCGACCAGGTAAGTACACAAAATGCAAAAATGAGCACAAATTGAGGTCAAAACCATGAAAATATGTCCAAATACAAAGTTGTCATGATAGTATATCTCTATGCTCACCCATGATATCCGCTCATGGTTCAATACACAAATGATTGGAACCATTTGCGAACAATTCCCCCACTTGGATCCCCAATCGGGCGCATGGAGATACCTTCGCCACTCATATGTACATGCCCCATGAAAATGGGAGTGCACTCATGGATCTCTTTGCCAAACATACCATGAGCAATACATACGCGGTAGACTTAGTCTAGCGCTTTGAATTCCACAATTGGGACATGGGCAAAGCCCTTGTCACGTATGGCTCCCCATCTCTTCGGCCACACGAAGATATATAACATGGGCATGAGCATATCAAGACATATACTACCAATATCACACATAGCCCTTATAATTGGCTCCCACCATGGTATGCCATGCCCCTCCATGGTCATAACGTTGGGTTAAATGGACGTGGGAACCTAAGAAAAGATGCTATGCAACCGCAAGACTCATGCGCTACACTCGAAAGTCATAATATCAAATTCGGACACATGGTCAGCAAGTCATAAACAAGTTTCTACCATGTTGACCATGATCCTATGATACAACGAGTGTGTGACACGACTTAAGGTGTTGGACCCTACCAAAACTAAGTTGAGACTGAGGCGCTTGCAACGCAATCTTCCTTATTCACTTTCCTCACACTCGCGCGTAGATATGGCCCTTCAAAGTGGTCCCACGATTCACTTTTGTTTCCCTTATATCTCCAAGTCAAATGGGTGGCAGGTATAAGGGAAACCTGATTTGAGCATAGGGAAAGGAGTATGACCACTCGAAGAAGACCAAATCAAGTGCGGCGATGTCGAAGTCAAAAATCCGATTTCGACATCGCGAAAATTTCAGATTAAAATTTCGAGTGCATATTTAGAAAATTGCGGAAGCAACAAACCCTTTACTGATGAAATCTGACCCTTCATCGGGGTTTCCGCCAAAATATCTGGAAATAACAGTTAACCAATCGGTTACCGCAAAATCGCGAGCCAACTGACAGTCGCCGATACATTGACCATCAGAACGGAAGGTGGAAAAATTACGGAAACATTATGATAAAAAAACCCTGTTGATTCCTGATATTCTGATATATAAATCTCAGCTGGCGGCGCCTCGGTACTGAATATGGCCGATCATAGCCGGAATGGCCAAACCTATCACACTATCACATCGGGTTAGGTCAGGTGGATGAGAGAGTATGATATCAGCCAATGGCGGCTTGCCGGCACATAGATACACACACCAAGTGACCCAAAGATGGCCACGGGTTCCGAACCGGCTTCACCCCCCTTCTCAGAGCGTTGTTACTGCTCGGAAGTCATTGAAGAGAGGACGGGAGGACCCCAATGGGCTCCAAGCCCCCCCCCCCATGTCCCAAGGACACATGGAGGCCCCACACACGTCGTAGGCGTCCCCCACTCCCCAAGGGAGGGGTGAGGACACTGATAATCGGTGCCCTACGCCATATTCGGTCTCCTCTCGATCTACAACATGGACCAAAGGGATCAAAGATGGAGAAACGTCGTCGGTCGACCTAAATAAGTGTACCACAATGAAATATATATGTGGAGATCCAGTGAAGGGGGTAGATGGCCAATCAAGGCCCAAAAATCCCGGGATGAATGCCCTCACCCGTCTCCCAAGCACAGAAACAAACAAAAATGCCAAAGGGGGATCCATTACCGTGCTACAGCAGCCACCAAATGGACCAACACGTCCTTGACATCCAAAGAAATGTTCTTTTTCTTCGGAAAGTCCATCCAGACCGTGGTATACCTCGGCACGAAACGGCTCGGAGGCTCCCACGAATCCCTGGATGCGGCGAACCCCTTCCAACAGACTTTACAAAGCCTCCCCCCAGGCGTCCCCGGGTCTGGCTTGTCCGCCAGGATCTTCTCAGCGGTGAAGTCGTCGTCCTCACCCTCGTCGTCCGAATCCACATCGCCGGCCGTGAACTCGAAGGTGACGGGACGTCCGCTGGGGTCTGGTGCTCGGGGACGAGGCTGGGTATGGTCGCGGTCCAGGATCTTGTTATCCCCCACACGAACCGCATACACATCCTGCCCGACCTTCCGCACGATTACCCCCGGCACATACCAAGATGCCTGCCGATGCCTGGACAGGACATCCTTGTGGTGCCGCTCCACCCACACAGTGTCTTGGAGAGCATACTTCTGGACCTTTCCCTGCTTGAAGTACTTGGCCCTCTTGTCATGCGCGTCCCGAAGTGCCTTGCACACCTTGGCCGCCGTGTCGTCCGCCTCAGCTATCATAGCGTTCGCATCCCGGGCCACTTTGCCATGGTTCAACCACGGGAGAGTGCCCGACACTCGATCCCATAGGAACAGGATACGATGGGGCGACAGTCCAGTGGGTCCCGGAAGGTCGTGATACGCTTGGAGTACTCTCCACAGCGAATTATACCGATTCCGGCCCGGTTCGTCGATGTGCAGCTGGCGGAACTTCTCGAACATCTGCCGCCCGGCCACCTCAGCTCAGCCATTCGACCGGCTGTGGTACGCCACGGTCTTGGCGTGCCAAATACCCATGTGTTTGCACATCGTCTTGAACCACGTCCCCACAAACGGACTGCCCCGATCGCTGCAGATGACAGCCGGGACATCAAAAATCGTCAGCCAATGCCTGATCATGGCATCAGCGACGGTCTTGGCCTGCAGCCCCACTCCATGCTTGTCCTTCTTGTCCTCCTTCTTGGACTTCTTGCCAGGGACCGCCACGATATACCCACTGTGCCTATCCACCGCCAGGATGAAACAGTCGTAGGTCTCTCCTTCCACGGTGACCTCAGGCATGGCGAATACATCCATGGCCACGGACCGCATAGGGGCCTCCGGTATAGCCGTGTACACCGGGTTGCCCGCTGTGGAGTGGTTGGGGCTCTTCGTGGCCCGACACATGGCGCAGTCGCTGCAGTACTTGTCCAGGATGGCGTAATACCCCGGTGGGAACTTGAAGCGCCACTCCACGTCCTGCTGCATCTTGTCCCGACCAGGATGCATGAGCTGGGCGTTGTGCCAGTGGTCAATGAGCTCCTCCACTCGGTTCTCCGGGACCAGTAGCTTGTCCTTGAGGAACAGTTTGTCCCAATGCTCGGTCAAGCCCTCAGGCCACTCGTCGTCTGGCGGGGCGCTCACGGCATTCCAGTACTTGCTCCAGTGCTCGGATGCCGCGTAGCCATCCGACCAGTCCTCTGTGAGCACCGACCTGACTAGCTCTACAGGGGCCACCATCCATTGCTCGAGGGTTTTCTCTCGAATAGCTTGGACGCGGGCACCCCGGAACTTGGCCAGGTCCGTACAGTTTGCCATCACCACAAAGCACTTGACCCCCTCTTGCTCCATGGCCTTCTTCATCTCGATAATGCGCTTGGCCACCTCGGTTTCCTCGGCGTCCCCATGGCTCGATATTTCCATCCAAGCCTTGCCCGCGGGGTAGGCCCATGGACTGAGGCAATCTGCCACAGTGTTGTCCTTGCCCGGGACGTATACAACGCTGAGGTTGAACTTGGCGAACGTCTCATGCCATCAGGCCCTCCTTGCCGCCGGTCCCCAGGGGGTGTCGACGTGCTCCTTGTGCCAGCTGTGCGAGGACTGATGGTCCGTGCAAACCACCACCGGTTGCAATCCGATGTGGCCAGACCACTTCCTGAGCGCACAAACAATGGCGTACGTCTCCTCCTCACTCGCGGTCCAGGTGCGGCGTGGGCCCTCGGCCAGGATCGGACTCCAAAACGCCACGGGTACTTGTGACCCGTCGTCCCGGATCTGCTCGAGGACTGCCCCTACAGCATAGTCCGAGGCGTCCGTCCGTAGCACGAATCCCTTGTCCGGGTCCGCCAGGAATAGTCCCAGCTGCCCCAGGAGTCGCTCCTTCAGGCGGCTGAACGCATCTTCGGCCTCAGGGGTCCAGGCAAGCTTCTTCTTGCTCCCCTTCTGGCCATCGAACTTCCCCACCTGCAGCATCTTGTGCAGCGGCCCCGAGAGTTCTGCATACATCCGGACATAGCCGGAATAGTAATTGCAGAACCCCATGAAGGACCGGAGTTCGCTGATGGTCTGGGGCTTTTCCCAGTGGTGCAGGGAAGCCAGCTTCCCAGGCATGGGACGGCGTTGCCCGTGACCAACCACGTGACCCGCGAAATCCACTTCCTTCACGAAGGGTGAGGCTTTGGTGGGCTTGCACACCATGTTGTGCTTGTCCAGCTCGCTGAGCACTCGGCGCAGATCCTTTTCATGCGCTTCGATGAGCTCATCCTCAGTCATGTTCTCCGTGCCGGACCCGATGATGATGTCATCCACGAAAGGGTCGGCACAGTCCCGGACAGGACTGAGTAGGTCCTCCATCATGCGCTGGAAAGCGGCGTTGCCATTCTTGGCGCCCATAATCACCACTTTCCACTGCATGGGCCCCAGCGGCGTCGACATCGCTGTGCAGGGCCTGGAGACCGGGTGTAGCGGCATCTGGTGATAGCCGTGTTTCAGGTCTAACACCGTGAAAATCGGCTTTTTCTGTTGTTTTTGGAGGATGGAGTCGATCAGGGGAAGCGAGTACGAGTCGTGCTCGGTCTGCTCGTTCAAACCTCTGTAATCAAACGCCAACCTCCACTCGCCCTTCTCCTTCTTAGGCACGATGAAGGCTGGGCTGGCCCACTCACTGTCGGAGGGTTCGATCCATCCCCGCTCAATGAACTCGGCCAACAGCTTCTTCATGGCCTCGGCCCGATCGCCCTGAAGTTGGTACTCCCGATGACGATAGATCTTGGGGTTGGGCTTCAGCTTGATCTTCGCTGTGCCAAACCTCCCACGATCTGGAGGGTTCTTGTTGGCGACGCCACTGAATAGCCGCGGATAGGCATTGATCAGCCTCTCCTCCAGCTCGGCGACCTTCGGGTTCTCCTGGGCCTCTTCAGCCGCTTGCTTCGGTATCGATACAACCGATTGCACTGCGGTAAAGGCCTCTTCCGGGTCCGAATCTGACTTCTCCTCGTCCGATATGCCGTCTTCATCGTCGTGGGGTGCACTTCCCACCGATAATCTTCGGAAATTTGCGGCGTCGGGCTGGTTCTTGTCGCTATCGGCCCCCATTCTTGGAAAATCCCACGTCGGCGGGTCCGACCCAACCAGACCATCGTATTGGTCCGCGATGTGATCCATGACCCTCGCCACGAACTCATCTTTCTCGTACTTGCCGGTGACCAACATCTTGTCATCCCACCAATGCGGAGATGTGATCATGGCCCGCCTCTTCTTGGCTGCCACACGGTCGTGCATCCCCATCCGCATATAGTTGACGACGTCGTCGATTTCGGCGTGGGACAGGACGTCAATGGCATCAATTGGCTGATCCGTCCCCTCCTTGGGCTCAAACATGACCTTCATGGGCACAGCGTCCACCCCACGGATGAATGCTTCATCACCCGTGGGCTGGGCTTGCGCCCCATCCAGAAGGAAAGCCTTGGTACCCCATGCTTGACCCTGGAGTGGCATTGATACACCCTTGGCGTCGATGAACAACTCCTCCTCTGGCCCGAATGACATCTCGTTCAGGGTGATGGAGTCCAGCGTCGACTTGAGACCCTCCAGCGGACATGGGGTGGATCCTATGCTGGTTATGACCAGGATCCCCTTCGCCCTATCCGCGACGATCTTCTCCACCGTACGTCTGGTGTTATCCAGGGAGCCATGCCAATACATGGGCCCCCACTCCTTCAAACCCCAATGCCTATGCCAGGCTGAGTCTCCTCGATGCCAATGCCTCCTACACTTCCGCAAAAGTGGGGCATCCCGGGAAGGGAAGACATCCGTCTCGGGCGCTTCGGCTCCCAGCGTCTGGATCATCCTGGCATACACCTGCGGGGCCATTCCATACTCCGTGAGTTGAACTCCACGGTCTCCTCTGGACTTGGCACCCACAGCTTGCACCGCTTGGACGATCCGATCCTCTTCCTCAGCATTCCATTGGGATGATCCGCATGCATAGTCCGTGGACAGCCATGTGAGGCATTCATCATCCTCTCGGACCAGGGTTGCGCGATGGGGAAGGGCTCCAATGGTGTTTGCCACCATGAAGTCATACCCCATGATCATATCCCAATCTGTAATGTCGGCAACATAGAAGTTCCCGGATAGAGTGCTTCTCTTCGCCAAATCTGGGCGGTTCAAGCGCTCATGCTCCCAGAATTCCATACTGATAGTGGCCTCATGGGTGCCACCACGCATAATCTCACCATTGGCCACCTTCAGGCGTACCGGTCTACGGCTGGGCTGCAGGGATTCCTCGTTGAACAACCCTCTCCGGACCAGGCTCACCTGGGCACCCGTATCCACCAAAACATCCACCACCAACTCCTCTTGTCCGCACCGTACACGCACCTTCAAGTGCAACTGCCGCTCGTCGCCATGCGGTGTATGGACAACTCTCACGGCATGCAACTCTAGCACGTCCGGGTGCATCAGGACTTCGAGGGTATGATCACGGATGGTGTAGATCTTGGGTTGGTCTTGCCCGTCCACCGGGCTCTCCGTGGTCGCTCCTTCCTTCTTACCACGTCCCTTGCCCACATAAACTTCCCTTGGCAGGGCGCTCCAGGGGTTGGGAGTGGCGAAACTCAGTGGTTTTGGCTCTTCTGGAGTCTTCTGCGGCACCCGATGTGCCTTCGCTTTCTCTAGGATTCCACTGATTTTCGGAGGAGACACCTCCGAGGTCCCACTCCCGTGGGGGCTCCTCTAGACTTGACTTCCCGCAGCCCCTTCCGGCTGAGATCCGCCAGGACTTTGTCCACCACGTTGCTGGGCTTTGAGTTCCTCCAACGTCCTCAACATGTCCTCAGCAACCTCCTCGATCGACCTCACTCGTCGGTCTTGGCCAGGTCCACCACCATAGCCTCTTGCTCCGCCTTTCCCTTGGCCTTTGCCTTGGCCTTTTCCCCCGTCTCCGCCCTTCGCCTTCCAATTGGCAATCGGCTGCTCCTTGGGCTTCTTCTCGGGGTGGGCGGCGAAGTAGGCCTTCTTGTCCGCCTCATACACCTTGCACTGACGGTGGTCGTGTGCATTGTTGTTTCCCTTGCCATAACAGACCCAGCACCCGTCGTGCTGAGACCTGTACTCCCGAAACGAGAGCGGTGGGTTCCCGATCCTCCTTGGCTCATTGCCCTTCTTTGGTCCCACCCGGCTCCATCTGGACCAATCCTGCCCATGGTCCCTCACGTTGTGCGCCACAAACGCGAAGAAGTGGGCCTCCTCGTGATCCTCCCGGGACCAGGTCCAGTGGTCTTGGCCACTTCCACTACCAGTCTCCGCGGAGTTGGCCGTGTCCTCCTTGATCTCCCGATGATGGCGGTCTTCTCGGTGGCCTCGTTGTCCATGACCATGTCGATCCTGCACGTGGGCCTCGTTCTTCGCATTGAGCTTCAACTCCACCGTGATGTACTTCACAATCTCGTCCAGGCTCATGCGGGCGAAGATGACCTGCATCCTCAGCGGCTCCCCGCGCTTCCACTCCACGTTGTTGAGTCGCAGCAACCTTTGCCCCATGGAGTCCCCAAATACCTCCACGTACACGGCGTTCTTCTGTCCCAACATCCGGTTTGGCTCGCCCAGGTTCCTCCTGAAGAAATCCATGATACCCGCATGGGTATCCTCCGCCGCCATGATCCACACCGCCACCCGCTTCTTGGCTCGCTTCTTTTCCTCGTCCTCCACTCGCCTCTTCCAGTGGCCGGGGAGGAAGTCCTTCAGCAAGTGACGGATCTCGCTGGACTCGTTCCAGTCCTCAACCAGCTTGAGGCTCCGTCGGTACTTCCGCAGGTACCGGTTCCACTCCCGGACCCGCAACTCACCGCGGTCCAGCGGCAGCGGGATGGACCACAAGTCCTCCAGCTTCTGGTTCGGAGCGTCCACCCGCTCCTCATCCTCCAACCACTGGAGGCAGGCCTGCTCTGTTTGGATCAATCCTTCCCGGATCTGATCCCGCAGCTCCTCCTTCAGGTCCTGCGCCAGCCGGTGTGGGAATGTCCGACATACCCACTTGTCCGGCGGCGCTCCCCGCATCTCGCCGACAACCTCCTCGGCGAAGTCCTCCCAATCCAGGATGAAGTCATCCAGGTTTGGAGGGGTTGCCATCGTAGTAGGGGATTTTGATTTCCGTGAGGTCGTCAATCCTGATGGCGTCTCGGACGTCCCCAGCCACCACTCCACCGAGACGGATACCACCTGTGGCCGGGGGGTGTGAGTACACTCCCCGTACATCCCTCACCTCCATGGAGTGCGGTCCAGTTGGGCCTGAACCCATGGGGTTTGGAATGCGGGAAGGACTTGCTCCACCGGCAGTCCATATCCCCGTATTGGGGTCCTTCGCCCACAGGTTTCCGCCTGGATGACCTCGACCATGTCCGTCGGCGCTTCCCATGGTTCGCCCCTGCATGGTCTGGCTCTGGATCTCCTCTTCCGCATAAACTGCATGGGCAGTCGTAGTGATGGGTGGATCCTGGGCGGCATGGGACATCTGTACCGTCAGGCTCCTCGGGTCCGTGGTTACGTGCCCTTCCCGCATGGACCCAGCCGGTGCCGTGTGTTCCCCGAGCATTGTGGATTCGCTGAACATGGGAAAAAACGGCAGCGCACCCGGGTCAACACGCGGAGGCGCGTAGGGTTCCTCTGCAGGGCCGCCCATGGGTTTATCCATGGCGCTCCTGAGGGTCTTAACCCGCTCCACCAGCTCTGCCGCGGCCGGCTTTGCCGGGAGCTCCGAACCCGAGTCGAGGGGCTGTTGCTCCTCTAGCCTCTTCAGGCGTCCCGACATGTCCTCGACCAGGTGGAGGAGGCTGTCCACCACTCGCTGCTGCTTCTCCAGGGCCAGCGCCAGATTCTGCCGGTACCGGTCCTGTTCCGCTCGCAGCTCCTCCATGTCTCTCTCCGTGGCCGACTGGTCATCCAGGATCCCGGCGACTTCCTCCTCTAGGCCGTCCTTCGCGTTGTCCAGGCTGTCGAGGCGATGCACGATGGCGTCCATCCCCATCTTTGGGTACTTGCCCATGAGGAAGGACACGTGCTCGCAGTGGCACTCAGTGTGCTTTCCACCTGATTCAGCGCATCCCGCGGTTCCCGGCGCCTCAGACTCATCGCCCATGGGCGTATCGCCTATGGCGTCCATCTCTGGTCCTGTGTGCCGGGGCACAGGTGCTGTCCTGGCCCTGGCTGGCCGCTCCAAGCCCTCGGCGTCGTGCTTCACGGCGGGCTCGGGGGCTGTATGCGCCCTTGCGGTCGGCGCGGGCATCTCCTCCGACTCCCAGGGGAAGCAAGTCCGATAGCCATCGGAGTGCCCCTCGGATTCCCACAGCCTGACCGGGCTGGGGTCCGTATCCATAGCCCCGGCGTCCCCTACCGCGGGCTTGGGTGACCCGCGCTTCCGGTAGCGCCGGGCCCGTCCTCCACTGCTGCCTGAACGGCAGGTCTCCTCAGAGTCCTCCGCGGCGGAGCGGAGGTTGCATGCCTTTCGGCAGCGACGCTCACACATGGAGACCAGGTCCTCCATGTCAAGTCCTCCTCTTCCCGAACGTCGTACTTCTCTTCGGGCTTCAACTTCCGGCGTGGTCTCCACCGAGTCCACAATAAGCACCCGGGGCGTACTTGGGCAGGGCTCATAGGGGCCCAAGTCCCCGGGTCGGCGGTGGGTAGGGGCAGCAGGTACGCCTCTGCTACCATAAAGAAGGTCCCTACCAGGACCGGCCCCCGCTGTGCCCCTTCCGCCTGTAACCCCTGCTGATTTGCTCCTGATCAGCGATTGCATTTCTCAAAGTCCAGGGTCCAAAATCCAAAAATATAGAAAGTAAAATCCTCCTTCAACCCTGAACAGCAACCAGATCCCACAAATACAGCAATAACCCAATCCACAATCCAATCGCGGGCTTCCGTTCAGCACACCGGTCGTCCCACGGTGGCGGGCATGTACAAGAATTGCACCAAAGAGGAAAGCCCTGAAATTGGCATATGAACACAAATAAAGCAAAGTTGGGGAAAGAGGTAAACATACACAGACTCAGCCAGAGACCCCTCATTCCCTGGACTCAGGACCTTCCCTTAACTCGCCAATATGATGCCCTGAACCCAGTCAAATAAGATGGCTAAATGCCATGTGTCAAAAGTCACTACACAAACCCCAAAAATGTGTTCACTCCCAAGCCTCTGAATCCTAGCCCAACGGGGAAGGTGGCGTGTCATGGCCTAGAGTGGCACTCAGGAGCATGCCTTACCCTGACATATACTTGGTTGGACTTGGAGTCGAATGGGCTTCGAGATATGCCCCATGAGTTTGAACTCATAACATGCCAAAAACTGCCAATTCACACCATATTGGCCATATATCAAATATATGCTCAAAATTGAAGTTACAACTTATCCGAAGGCTCAAAACATGCATGGAATCGAAGTCTAGTATTCATGGAGGATAGAGACCAAAGGCCAATGCCCATGTACATCCCCACCTTACCCTCGAAACCCCTTCGGATATGGGCGCCACACACTGCCCAAGTCAGCCCATGATCTTGAGACCAATTCTTGTGATCCTTCGTGCGCCAATCCAAATGGAGTCCGCGATCCGGCATATGGTGGTGTTCAACTCCAAAGCATATGCCAACATATGAACAACATGACAGGGTTTGACTCCCCATAGGCTTCTTGCTGTTTGCCGACCACGTAAGTACACAAAATGCAAAAATGAGCAAAAATTGAGGTCAAAAACATGAAAATATGTCCAAATACAAAGTTGTCATGATAGTATATCTCTATGCTCACCCATGATATCCGCTCATGGTTCAATACACAAATGATTGGAACCTTTTGCGAACAATTCTTCTACTTGGATCCCTAATCGGGCACATGGAGGTACCTTCGCCACTCATATCTACATGCCCCATGAAAATGGGAGTGCACTCATGGATCACTTTGCCAAACATACCATGAGCAATACATACGCGGTAGACTTGGTCTAGTGCTTTGAATTCCACAATTGGGACATGGGCAAAGCCCTTGTCACGTGTGGCTCCCCATCTCTTCGGCCACATAAAGATATATAACATGGGCACGAGCATATCAAGACATATACTACCAATATCACACATAGCCCTTAAAATTGGCTCCCACCATGGTATGCCATGCCCCTCCATGGTCATAACGTTGGGTTAAATGGACGTTGGAACCTGATAAAAAAAACTATGCAACCGCAAGACTCATGCGCTACACTCGAAAGTCATTATATCAAATCCGGACACATGGTCAACAAGTTATAAACAAGTTTCTACCATGTTGACCATGATCCTATGATACAACGAGTGTGTGTGACGACTTAAGGTGTTGGACCCTACCCAAAATAAGTTGAGACTAAGGCGCTTGCAACGCAACCTTCCTTATTCTCTTTCCTCACACTCGCGCGTAGATATGGCCCTTCAAAGTGGTCCCACGATTCACTTTTGTTTCCCTTATATCTCCAAGTCAAATGGGTGGCAAGTATAAGGGAAACCTGATTTGGGCATAGGGAAAGGAGTATGACCACTCGAAGAAGACCAAATCAAGTGCGGCGATGTCGAAGTCGAAAATCCGATTTCGACATCGCGAAAAATTCAGATTAAAATTTCGAGTGCATATTTAGAAAATTGCGGAAGCAACGAACCCTTTACTGATGAAATCTGACCCTTCATCGAGGTTTCCGCCAAAATATCTGGAAATAACAGTTAACCAATCGGTTACCGCAGAATCGCGAGCCAACTGACAGTCGCCGATACATTGACCATCAGAACGGAAGGTGGAAAAATTACGGAAACATTATGATAAAAAAACCCTGTTGATTCCTGATATTCTGATATATAAATCTCAGCTGGCGGCGCCTCGGTACTGAATATGGCCGCTCATAGCCGGAATGGCCAAACCTATCACAGTATCACATCGGGTTAGGTCAGGTGGATGGGAGAGTATAATATCAGCCAATGGCGGCTTGCCGGCACATAGATACACACCCCAAGTGACCCAAAGATGGCCACGGGGGTCCGAACCGGGTTCACTCGAGTGTTTCCTCTCGAATAGCTTGGACTCGGGCGCGCCAGAACTTGGCCAGGTCTGTACGGTTTGCCATCACCACAAAGCACTTGACCTCCTCTTGCTCCATGCCCTTCTCCATCTCGATGATGCGCTTGGCCTCCTCGGTCTCCTCGGCGTCCCCATGGCTGGATATGTCCATCCAAGCCTTGCCCGCGGGGTAGGCCCATCGACTGAGGCAATCTGCCACAGTGTTGTCCTTTCCCGGGACGTATACGACGCTGAGGTCGAACTTGGCGAACGTCTCGTGCCACCGGGCCCTCCTTGCCGCCGGTCCCGAGGGGGTGTCGACGTGCTTCTTGTGCCAGCTCTGTAAGGACTGATGGTCCGTGCAAACCACCACCGGTTGCAATCCGATGTGGCCAGACCACTTCCTGAGCGCACAAACAATGGCGTACATCTCCTTCTCCCTCGCGGTCCGGGTTCGACGTTGGCCCTCGGCCAGGATCCGGCTCCAAAACGCCACGGGTACGTGCGACCCGTCGTCCCGCACTTGCTCGAGGACTGCCCCTACAGCATAGTCCGAGGCGTCCGTCCGTAGCACAAATCACTTGTCCGGGTCCACCAGGAATAGCCCCAGCTGCCCCAGGAGTCGCTCCTTCAGGCGGCTGCACGCATCTTCGGCATCAGGGGTCCAGGCAAGCTTCTTCTTGCTCCCCTTCCGACCATCGAACTTGCCCACCTGCAGCATCTTGTGCAGCGGCCCTGACAATTCTGCATACATCCGGACATAGCCGGAATAGTAATTGCAGAACCCCACAAAGGATCTGAGTTCGCTGATGGTCTCGCCCTTCTGCCAGTGGTGCAGGGACGCCAGCTTCCCAGGCATGGGACGGCGTTGCCCGTGACCAACCACGTGACCCGCGAACTCCACTTCCTTCACGAAGAGGGAGGCTTTGGTGAGCTTGCACACCATGTTGTGCTTGTTCAGCTCGCTGGGCACTCGGCGCAGATCCTTCTCATGCGCTTCGATGAGCTCGTCCTCAGTCATGTCTTCCGTGCCAGACCCGATGATGATGTCATCCACAAAGAGGTCGGCACAGTCCCAGACAGAACCGAGTAGGTCCTCCATCATGCGCTCGAAAGCGGCGTTGCCATTCTTGGCGCCCATAGGCACAACTTTCCACTGCATGGGCCCCAGCGGCGTCAACATCGCTGTGCAGGGCCTGGAGTCCGGGTGTAGCGGCATCTGGTGATAGCCGTGTTTCAGGTCTAACACCGTGAAGATCTGCTTTTTTTGTTGTTTTTGGAGGATGGTGTCGATCAGAGGAAGCGAGTACGAGTCGTGCTCGGTTTGCTCGTTCAAACCTCTGCAATTAACCCACCCCCCTCCACTCGCCCTTCTCCTTCTTAGGCACGATGAAGGCTGGGCTGGCCCACTCACTGTCGGAGGGTTCGATCCCGCCCCGCTCAATAAACTCGGCCAACAACTTCTTCATGGCCTCGGCCCGATCGCCCTGAAGTTGGTACTCCCGATGACAATAGATCTTGGGGTTCGGCTTCAGCTTGATCCTCGCTGTGCCAAACCTCCAACGATTTGGAGGGTTCTTGTTGGTGACGCCACTGAATAGCCGCGGATAGGCATTTATCAGCCTCTCCTTAAGCTCGGCAACCTTCAGGGTTCTCCTGGGCCTCTTCAGCCGCTTGCTTCGGTATCGATGCAACCCACCGCACTGCGGTACAGGCCTCTTCCGGGTCTGAGTCCGACTTCTCCTCGTCCGATATGCCGTCTTCATCGTCGTGGGGAGCTCTTCCCACCGGTTATCTTCGGAATTTTGCGGCATCAGCCTGGTTCTTGTCGCTACCGGCCCCTATTCTTGGAAAATCCCACGTCGGCGGGTCCGACCCAACCGGACCATCATATTAGATTCGGGCCACGCGAGGCGGGCGACACTGAAATGCGGCAGGGAGCGACAGGAAGGCGACAGGGTGGCGGCAGGAGAACGACAGGGTGGCGAAAGGAAGACGACAGGCCAGCGGCAGGAAAGCGGCAGAGAAGCGACAGGAAGCGACAGGCAGGTGACAGGAAGGCAACAGGAGAGGTGCGACAGGAGGGCGACAGGAGGGCGACAGGGCGGCGACAGGGTGGCGACAGGGAGACGACTGGGAAGCGACAGGAAACAAGACATAGCGACAGGATAAGCGACAGGAAAGCGACAGGAAGACAACAGGAGGGCAACAGGGCTAGCGGCGACAGGGAAGCGACAGGGAAGCGACAGGAGAAAGCGACAGGAGAGCGACAGGAGAGCAACAGGAGAGCGACAGCAGAGCAGCAGGGTGTTGTTTTGCGACAGGAAGGCGAGAGGAAGGCGACAGGAAGGCGACAGGGGTGCAACAGGAGAGCGACAGGCCTGTGGAAGACGGCAAGTGGGACAAAATACTACATGGACTTTTATACAGCTGGATATATGTAAAGAAAATGAGAACCAATGTTTTACATTTATTTGGATTCTTATGAAGATGTCATTTCATTGCTAGATGGATAAACCTTTAGCGTTTGGTGAATTTTCATCTTTTATCGATTCATTCTGCAGGTAGATTTCGCCTGAAACTGAGAACTAAATGATAAAGATAAGTGTCAACTGCAAACTTTCCCGATCAGCAATGACCCCGACAGGTCCCGACAGCAAGAAATCGTCCCGACAGCAAGAAGGTTTATTTATGCAAGCATTTCATTGAGTTGATCCAAAAATTGTTTCTGATTGCGTTTTTGTCATCTTCTTTTCACATTTTCTGTTTACAGTTTCTGTTATGAACATGCTCTCCGTTATCTCAGACAAGGCCGCAAGAAGAAGAAACAAGAAAGAAAAGGTACTTGTGTGTGTGTGTGTGTGTACAACGCCCGCACAGCAGAGCGCAGCACCATTCAGCACCGTACGGCACAGAACAGCACAATTTCAGCACCGCAGGGCACAGCACAGCACAACTCAGCACCCCACTAATCTTCAACCTGCAGCGACACGCTGAGGCAAATGACGGAGCAGTTTGAGAACACACAAACACAACTGGTTGATGAAGTCCAGGTAATTCACTTTGCCAAAGTGCACTGTTTTTTCAGTTTGCCGCTTCCTCTCTTTCAAACAATGAACCACTATCTCAGACTATTATGAACAGTCTGTTGACGCAGTTTGACGATCTGAAGACTTTAACGGCTGATGCTGTCGACGCTGCTTGCGCAGAACTGAATGTATGTCGCAGAGGGTAGTAGCGTCGAGGGGTTACACGTGCTTCGCACTTGTGCATTTTCAGGATTTGCACAAGGAAAACGTTGAGAACGATTTGCAAGTTTGCCGCACACGAGAGGACACACGGGGCCTGCTCGACACCATTGCCAACGGTTGAGACTCTTGCGCATCACTGTGATCTTGCACTGCTGACTGCGCCTATGCTGCCTGAAAGCTTAACGATGACGAGCATTTCGTAGTGCCAGGCACGCGCGTGGCTGTGTGTGCCTGTGCTGCCTTGGGACAACCGAGAGCCTTGGACTTTATCAGCTTTGTGGACTTCTTTGGTTGCTGTGGGGGAATTGCATCGAGTTTTCATTGAGTTAAGAGCCGAGGTGGATCTTACGAATATAATGAGTTGACCTACTTTTTCTTGGCAGCATGTGTACTACACAATTGTGAGATTCAGTTTGGTTTGCAAAATGGTTGCGAGCCTACAGCTGAGCGGCCATGCAAATGTGCATAGTAGATCACCAAGGGTGTTAGGAATTTATGATTGTCAAACAATGCAAATGATTGGACCATCGATCAGCGATTTGCATCATTGCTTTGCACGCCTTTGGGAAAATTTGCTAAGGCGAGATCTGACAATTTGGCATGAACAAAGAACATTTTTGTTACTATCGAACTGCCTGTTTGAGGTGTTTGTGGCTTTCCATCGATAGAGTAACACATTGGGCAACAGGGAGGCGACAGGGAGGCGACAGGGAGGCGACAGCAAGGCGACAGGCAAGCGACAGGCAAGCGAGAGCCTAGAGACAGGAGAGCGACAGGTTACCACGTGGGGCGACAGGGAGGCGACGAGGAGGCGACAGGGAGGCAACAGGGAGGTGGCAGGAAGACGACAGGCAAGCGACAGGCAAGCAACAGGCAAGCAACAGGAGAGCGACAGGTTACCACATTGGGCGACAGGGGGGCGACAGGCAGGCGACAGGGAGGCGACAGGGACGCGGCAGGAAGACGACAGGCAAGCAACAGGAGGGCGACAGGGAGGCAACAGGAAATAGGGACAGGAGAGCGACAGGAGGGAACGACAGGAGAGCAACAGGAGAGCGACAGGAAGGCGCCAGGCAAAAATTAGCATGGCGACGGGAAACAACAGGGAGCGACAGGAAGCGACAGGATAGCAACAGGAGGGCGGCAGGAAAGCGACAGGGAAGCGACAGGGGAGCGACGGGGGAGCCACAGGGGAGCAACAGGAAAGCGACAGGCAAGCGACAGGGGAGCGACAGGGGGCTAAAAGTGCCAAAACAGCGACAGGGAGGCGACAGGGAGGCGACAGGATGGTGACAGGAGAGCGAGGTGGCCCGAATCTATCGGTCCGCGATGTGATCCATGACCCTCGCCACGAACTCATCCTTCTCGTGCTTGCCGGTGACCAACATCTTGTCATCCAACCAATGCGGAGATGTGACCATGGCCCGGCGCTTCTTGGCTGCCACACGGTCGTGCATCCCCATCCGCATGCAGTTGACAACGTGGTCGATCTCGGCGTGGGACAGGACGTCGATGCCATGCATTGGCTGATTCGTCCCCTCCTTGGGCTCAAACATGACCCGCATGGGCACCGCCTCAACCCGACGGATGAATGCTTCATCACCCCTGGGCTGGGCTTGCGCCCCATCCACGAGGAAAGCCTTGGTACCCCACGCTTGACCCGGGGAGGGCATTGATAAACCCTTGGCGTCGATGAACAACTCCTCCTCTGGCCGGAATGACATCTCCTTCAGGGTGATGGAATCCAGCGTCGACTTGAGACCTTCCAGCGGACATGGGGTGGATCCTATGCCGGTTATGACCAGGATCCCCTTCGCCCTATCCGCGATGATCTTCTCGACCGTACGTCTGGTATTTTCCAGGGAGCCATGCCAATACATGGGCCCCCACTCCTTGAAACCCCAACGCCTGTGCCAGGCTGAGTCTCCTCGATGCCAATGCCTCCTACACTTCCGCAAAAGTGGGGCATCCCGGGAAGCGAAGACGTCCGTCTCGGGCGCTTCGGCTCCCAGCGTCTGGATCATCCTGGCATACACCTGCGGCGCCATTCCATACTCCGTGAGCTGAACTCCGCGGTCTCCTCTGGACGTGACATGCACAGCTTGCACTGCTTGGACGATCCGATCCTCTTCCTCAGCACTCCATTGGGATGATCTGCATGCATAGTCCGTGAACAGCCATGTGAGGCATTCATCATCCTCCCGGACCAGCGTTGCGCGATGGGGAAGGGCTCCAATGGCGTTTCCCACCATGAAGTCATACCCCATGATCATATCCCAGTTTGTAATGTTGGGCCACATAGAAGTTCCCGGATAGAGTGCTTCTCTTCGTCAAATCAGGGCGGTTCAAGCGCTCATGCCCCCAGAATTCCATACTGATAGTGGCCTCATGAGTGCCACCACCCAACATCTCTCCATTGGCCATCTTCAGGCGTACCGGTCTACGGCTGGGCTCCAGGGACTTCTCCTTGAACAACCCTCTCCGGACCAGGCTCACCTGGGCACCCGTATCCACCAACACATTCACCACCAACTCCTCTTGTCCGCACCGTACACGCACCTTCAAGTGCAACTGCCGCTCGTCACCATGCGGTGTATGGACGACTCTCACGGCACAACTCTAGCACATCCGGGTGCATCAGGACTTCGAGGGTATGGTCACGGATGGTGTAGATCTTGGGCTGGTCCTGCCCCCCCACGGGGCTCTCCGTGGTCGCTCCTTCTTTCTTGCCACGTCCCTTTCCCACATACACTTCCCTTGGGAGGGCGCTCCAGCGGTTGGGAGTGGCGAAACTCAGTGGTTTTGGCTCTTCTGGAGCCTTCTTCGGCACCCCATGTGCCTTCCCTTTCTCTAGGATTCCACTGATTTTCGGAGGAGAGACCTCCGAGGTCCCACTCCCAGGGGGGCTCCTCTAGGAGTGGCCTGCCGCAGCTCCCTCCTGCTGCGATCCGCTCAGACCTTATCCAGCACGTTGCTGGGCTTTGAGTTCCTCCAACGTCCTCAACATGTCCTCAGCAACCTCCTTGATCGACCTCACTTGTCGGTCTGGGCCGGGTCCTCCACCATAGCCTTTTCCTCCGCCTTTCTCTTGGCCCTTTCCTTGGCCTTTTCCACCGTCTCTGCCCTTTGCCTTCCGATCGGCAATTTGTTGCTCCTTGGGCTTCTTGTCGGGATGGGCGGCGAAGTAGGTCTTCTTGTCTTCCTCATATACCTTGCAATGCCGGTGGTCATGTGCATGGTTGTTCCCCTTGCCGTAGCAGACCCAGCAACCGTCGTGCTGTGATCTGTACTCGCGGAACGAGAGCGGTGGATTCCCGGTCCCCCGCGGTTCCTTGCGTCCCTTGGACCTTGCGTCCAGGCGGTTCCACCTGGACTTGTCCTGCCCATGCTCCTTCATATTGTGCGCTACGAACGCGAAGAAGTGGGCTTCTTCCTGATCCTCTCGGGTGGTCGCGGTCCAAAGATCTTGGCCGCTTCCATTCCCTTCCTCCGCGATGCCGACCGTGTCCCCCTGGACCTCTCGGTGTTGGCGATCTTCCCGATGACCTCGATGTCCCTGGCCCTGTCGATCCTGCACGTGGGCCTCGTTCTTGGCGTTGAGCTTCAGCTCCACCGTGATGTACTCCACGATCTCGTCCAGGCTCATGCGGGAAAGGATGACCTGCATCCTCAGCGGCTCTCCGCGCCTCCACTCCACGTTGTTGAGGGGCATCAGCCTTTGCCCCATGGTGTCACCGAATACCTCCACCTAGACGGCGTTCTTGAACCCCAACATTCGGCTGGGCTCGCCGAGGTTTCGCCGGAAAAACTCCATTATTCCGGCGTGGGTATCCTCCGATGCCATGATCCGTACGGCCACGCGCTTCTTTGCTCTCTTTTTTTCCTCGTCCTCCACTCTCCTCCTCCAGTGGCCCGGCAGGACGTCCTTCAGCAGGTGTCAGATCTCGCTGGCCTCATTGCAGTCCTCCACCAGCTTGAGGCTTCTTCGGTACTTGCGGATGTACGGATTCCATTCCCGGACCCTCAATTGCCCGCGCTCCAGGGGCAGCGGAATGGACCACAAATCCTCCAACGTTTGGTTGGGGGCGTCCACTCGCTCCTCGTCCTCCAGCCATTGGAGGCAGGCCTGCTCCGTCTGGATCAATCCCTCGCGGATCTGATCCCTGAGCTCCTCCTTCGGGTCCTACGCCAGTCTGTGTGGGAATGTCGGACATACCCACTTGTCCCTTGGCGCCCCCTTCATCTTGCCGACGACCTCCTCGGCGAAGTCCTCCCAATCCAGGATGAAGTCATCCAGGTTGGATGGGTTGCCATCGTAGTAGGGGATTTTGATTCCCCTGAGGTTGTCAATCCTGATGGCGTCTCCGACGTCCGCAGCCACCACGCCACCGAGACGGATACCACCTGTGGCCGGGCGGTGTGAGTACACTCCCCATACATTCCTCTCCTCCATGGAGTGCGGTCCAGTTGGGCCTGAACCCATGGGGTTTAGGATGCGGGAAGGACGTGCTTCTCCCGGCTGTCCATATTGCCGTAGTGGGGTCCTTCACCCACAGGTTTCCGCCTGGATGGCCTCGACCATGTCCGTTGGTCCTTTCCACGATTCGCCCCTGCATGGTCTGGCTCTGGATCTCCTCTTCCGCATAAACTGCATGGGCAGTCGTAGTGATCGGTGGGTCCTGGGCGGCATGGGACATCTGTACCGTCAGGCTCCTCAGGTCGGTGGTTGCGTGCTCTTCCCGCATGGACCCAGCCAGTGCCGTATGCTCCCCGAGCATTATGGATTCGCTGAACATGGGAACAAACGGCAGCGCACCCGGGTCAACACGCGGAGGCGCGTATGGTGCCTCTGCAGGGCCGCCCATGGGTTTATCCATCGCGCTCCTGAGGGTCTTAACCCGCTCCACCAGCTCTGCCGTTGCCGGCCTTGTTGGGAGCTCCGGACTCGAGGCAAGGAGTTGTAACTCCTCTAGCCTTCTCAGGCTTCCTGACATGTCCTCCACCAGGTGGAGGAGGCTGTCCAGCACTCGCTGCTGCTTCTGCAGGGCCACCTCCAGCTTCTCCTGGTACCGGTCCTGCTCCGCTCGAAGCTCCGTCATGTCTCTCTCCGCTGCCGACTGGTCATCCTGACGCGTTCCCGTGGGGGGCCTGGCCACGGGACGCTGCGGTGACACGCACAAGCAAGCAGGCAGGCAAAGCACTGCGCTCACAGGGGCATCAATACGCTCGTGTCATGAGACAAAGCGTTTCAGGATCCTTGCCACTCTGAAACAAGGGAACAAAAGTATGTACAGCAACACATCAGGATATGTACACATGGACCCGCCAGAGGTAGGGACAAGGCAACTGACCCTTTGCCCTTCAAGTACGAACTCCCTGGAGCCCTCACCCAACCTGGTTCCCTCTGAGGTCTCGGCATCAGGGCACCACGGGTTCGTCAAGTGGGGTCATGATGCCAAAATCACCACAATTGGCCTCATTCTCACGCGTGGCTCGCCCGGCCAGGGCAAGGCCAATGGCTCACAGGATAGGAGGCAGGACCTAGAACTCTTCTCTGAGTGTACAACTTGCAATTAGGTCCGGGTTCCCTGTGGCCATAGAGATATGGGGCCGCCAATGGACCACACGGGGGGGGTGAAATAGGGGTCCCAAAAGGGGGTCATTTGGGCTACTCAAAATGACCCAAAATTTGGAGGTGCTCCTAATAGTATATCTCCATGCCAGCTTGGAGATCAGATTCGCCACTCCATACGCGATCCACCGGGAGTCCAACGAAGATTCCCATGCCCTTGGCTCCCAAAGATCTCCATGCCACTTGGCGTGGTGACAATCCCAATTTGGTCCACAAATGCCAAAATGGCAAAATTGTCCACACTCACTTTAGGCTAGCACCTTAAAGAAGGTTGCTCCGTTTCACCCACGTGGTATGCAAACCATGGGGACCAATGTCCATAACACCCATGTCATATATGGTCCATTGGTCCATGCTTCTGGCGTGTACGAAGGTGCTGAACATGGTGCACGGCGGGCAGAAAATGTGGAAAATTGCTCAAAATGGCCGAAAATGCGCACACTCATGGTTGGGGCAAATGAGGCACGTGCCCGACTTGGACCGGAGTGTGCCATAGGATTGGTATCAAGTCATATGTGTCCAACATATCTTTTGGGCGTCGCCCAACTCCTCCGGTTTCGGGAATGGCAGGGTCCCCAAGTGAGCCCATGATTTGGGATGATCCCAAATCGCCAACATGGCGGCCACGGTACGCCAAGCCCAAGAGGAGTTATTCGCCAGGTTCAAGATATGTTGGGCACCGAAGTATGTACCCTCATAACATACTTGGGTCATGATGTCAATTGGGCGCAACGTTGAGATACATGGTCGCCACTTGACATCATGACGGGCAAAAAACAGCAATATTGGCGAAAAAACACCCAAAAGTGCCTTGAAAGGCGCACAAATATATTATAATATCTTCGGCTTGGATTGAGTAATCGACCAATCCTTCCAAACACAAGGACTTGACACCAATGACCTCCGATTCCACATATGTGCTCCACTTGGGGCGCTTCGAAAGGTCACGAGCGCTACTTCCCAAGTGGGCACATGAAAATATGGAAAATTGCAAAACACACACCTTGCTCCCAACGCATCGCTTTGGGATCGCCACACAAGCTTCCCTCCACGAAGGTTAGGCTTGCAATTGATCGTGGGGAGTATAATGGAGAGCCTCGTGCAATATGAGGTCCATTGGTGGGTGTATCGCTGTTAGCCAAACCAGCCAAATGGGCACGCAATACAACACATGGCACATACCACATACTGCCCAAAAAGGTAGCTCCCCCCACGATATGTCATGCCCCTCCAAGGGCATAACTTTGCGTCAATCGCTCATAGGAACTCAAGGAAAGTTCCTATGCAACACCAACACTCGCGCGCAACACTCGAAAGTTATCTTAACGCACGCAATATCATGGCCAAAGAGTTATAATGCAAGCTCTACCCTCTTGACCATGATGCATTACGCTAGCGCGCACGTGTGGAGACCCAAGGCGTATTAAGCTTCCTAAATTACGTCGGGAGTATTGTGAATACATCCCATGCTTCTCTATTGTCATTCCTCGCAAGCAGCACGAGAAATGACCCTCACAAGTGGCCTCACGAATCAACTTTGTTTTGCCCATATCTCTAAGACAAATGGAGGGCAAGACAAAAGGAAAGTTGATTCGTGCATAGGGAAGCACGTAGGTCTACTCGAAAGAGGTCAAATCAAGTGCGGGGATGTCGAAGTCGAAAATCTGATTTCGACATCCTGAAAAATTCGGATTAAGGTTGCGAGTGTACAATGTGAAAATTGCAGATGCATCAATGCAATTCCTGAAGACTTTAGAGTCTTGGTCACGGATTGCGCTAAAATGTCTGTAAATAACAGTTAAACTGGCGGTTACGCTAAAGTCGCGAGCCAACCGCCAGCAGTCAAAACATTGATTATCAGAACGGAAGCGTGAAAATTTACGGAAACAATATGAAAATAAAACCCAGTTGATTCCTGATATTCTGATGTGTAAATCTCAGCGGGCGACGCATCGGTTGCCGATGCGGCCGCTAATAGCTGAAATGCCCAGATCTCTCACACAAACACGTCTTACCTACATCTGTTGTTAGGGTTAGGTTGCCGAATCGACGGCAGAAGGCGGTGCGGGGCAGATTGGCGTGAAATAGTAAGATACTGGCAAATGGCAGTTTGCCGGTACATGGTAACATGCTCCAAGTGGCCGGAATGCCGTCACGGGGGCTTTACGGCAAGGGACACGCTCCTGCCAGGCTCTCACCGGGCTTCACTGAGCGTCTTCCCCTCTGTACATGGGGTTAGTGGGCACACGGAGACCGGTTGTATACCCCACCATGGTCATGGGATTCTAGGTACCGCTTCACCCCCCTCCTTAGAGCAAACCCTGGGGGGGGCTCGATGACCCGAAGCATGGCAGCAGGTACCCAGGACCATCCCCTGAAGGGGGGGGGTGCCACATCAACACTTCAGGCTGATTCGCAGGTTAGGCTGCCCAGATCCCACAGTAAGACCGGTACGGTGCTGTAGCTGTTAGTAACTGCAAGTATAGTATCAAGTATCAAGTCCCGGGTCCTGGCGGCGATTGTTCGGCATCCAAAGGACCCGTTAACCCATACCAGGCGCACCGGGTGCCTGCTCCTACGGTCACTACCACAGTGGTAGTGGCATACACGGCCAACATAGGCGTCACACGACGACCGAGGTGGTCCCACAGGTCGAAAGCGACCACGAAGATCCATCAGGCTACCCCAAGCTTCCCAAGGCCCGCCGGCGGGGAGAGAGTCCCCACGGGTCCTTCCTCGGGCGCACCATGTCCATATCCACGACGCGAGTCCAGAGTGGTACAGCCGAACAAGCTCCTCCTTAAGGGATCGGGCATCAAGGCCGTCTTTTCCCTCGCCCTATTACCACGAAGGCCCTCACATGAGGGAGTCCCCATGCAGTGTGGGCGGAGGCGTCGACTCCTCAAACCACCGGTTTGCCAGGCAGACTGACCGAGGTAAGGAACACCGGAGGCCGCCACCCGACTGCAAGTGCGTCTGCGAGTCGGTAGGCTCACACTGGGACTGACAGTGGCGGTCCGCTGGGAGTGCATTCAGCAACTGGGCTTCCCGCCTGGCGCCATCAGGATCTCAGCACATCACAGCCACTAGGGCACACGGTATCACAGGCACTCAGACAGAAGAATCTGTACTTAGGTACTGGTCCAGGCTGGACCTTATGTATGAGCAAGTACACGGCGACTCAGGGCGCCTTCGTAGTCGATTCGCATCCCATCGGGGGGGAAAAACTGTCCATACTTTGGTGATGGGCTGACATACAAATGCACATATTCTGGGGGGGCAGAAAAGTAAGCAATAAACGGGTAAACAGGCGTGTAAACACAGTCTGGACAGAGTGCCAAACCAAGCCCCGGTTAGGATAAGGCATATGCAGGAGGGTGGACAGGAAAGCGCCTGAGTTCAGGCCATATATAGTCTGCAGACACACGTAGACTGGTCTGGATCCCGCAAGTGCCATGGGACCAGACCACACACCAAAAAAATTGCAATGCCGATGACAGCGGCATCCGTTGCGCAACGCCGTATGGGCTTCAAAGCCCCAAGAGCTCAGAAAATGTGAAGGTCAGTCGCCCTACCTGGTTTCCCAAGGATTCAGCAGGGGGGAGTGACGAACGGAAGTAGAAGAGAGGGGCCATACTCCTCTGGATTCAGCAGGGGGGGGTATATGGCCACTCTGATGGCAGGTCACCGAAAAATGGGAGAGAGCAAGCAAGTAAGGGACGATCCGTCGACCTCACAAGCGCTCAAAATGCATCAGGGGAGAGCTCAGGGCGCTGATCAGGCACCCCTGGCTGCAATCGCCCGGGTGAGTGCTGCCAAATCCGAGACGTGGATCTTGGTCTTGTGCCTGCGGATGTAGTCCATGAAGGGGGTGTTGATCCGCGGCAGGAACGAGGAGACGGGTTCCCAGGTGTCGTGGGACGGCCCATAGCCTCGCCAACGAACCTTGAACTCCAGGCCTCTGGGTGCCGAGGCGTTCGGACGCTGGGCCAGGATCTTCTTGACGGTATAGTGTTCCTGCTCAGCATAGTCGTCGTCCGAATCGGCCTCGTGTGCGGCATACCTCAGGGACACATGTTGGCCACGGAGGTCGGGTTCCCGCACACGGAGTTGACTCTCGTGGCGCTCCCGGAACTGTCCGTGACCCACCCTGATGCGGTAGGTGTCCTCACCAAAACTGCGGACCACCTCTCCGGATGTGAACCACGTTTTGGTGCGGTGGGTGCCCATAGGGCGGGGTCTGATCACCCACACCGGGTCTCCCACCCTGAACTTTTGCGCTGTGGAGCTCGGGGCGGACTTCTGACGCTCAGCATGCTCCTTCTCGAGCTGCTGGCGGATGTCCCGCGCCGTTTGCTCTTGCCGCGCAAAGAATACCTTGGCATCCATGGCCATGCCATCACCAGACAAGGGAAGTCCCCGACAAAGGGGGACCCTGCCGAAGAGAATCTGGTGAGGGGACAAACCACCCGGAGTGGGAGTGTCTTGATGGGCCTTCAGAGCGGGCCAGATCTCCTCAAACCAGTTCCGACGTGGATTGGTGATGTGAATCTTGCGCAGCTTCTCGAACAGCTGCCGTCCAGCCACTTCAGCCCGGCCGTTAGACCGGCTGAGATAGGCAACGCTCTTGGCATGACGTATCCCCATGAGGGAACACATAGCCTTGAACCAGCCACCAGTAAACTGGGGCCCTCGGTCACCGAAAATGCTGCGGGGGATACCAAAGACGGTCAGCCAATGACAAATCATCATGACTGCCACTTCCTTGGCAAGCAACCCCTTTTTGCGTGCCGGAACGGCTACTACGTAGCCACTGTGGCATTCCACACAAAGAACCACACAGTCAAAGGTCTCCTTGCCTATGTGCACTTCGGGCATGGAGAAGACGTCCATGGCCACGCTCTCCATGGGCTGGTCAGGAACCGGGGTCCATTGGGCTTCCCCCTTGACGTTCCGGTCATCGGGATTGCAGGCCTGACAGACCGAGCAACCCTTCCTGACCTTCTTGATGGCGGTGTAGAGACCGATCTGGTCGATCTCTAACCGGCGCTGCATGTCAAGGGCTTGCTTCTTGACCCCTGGGTGCATCATGTGGTGGTGCCAAGCCTCGCACAGCTCGAGCACCCGGGACTCCGGTACTAGCAGCTTACCATTCCGGTAGAGCTTGCCATCTTCCTCAGTCAGCCCCTTTGGCCACTTCTGCCCTTCATCAGGGTCGGTCACAGCCCTATACTCGGCCGCAAAGGCCTCAGACTTGGCGTAGTCGTCGGTCCAGTCGTCCTGGAGGCAGGATTCAGGGAAGAGGTGCTTGTCGGACTCAGCTCCATCAGGGGCGAGTACTCTGACCGCTCTGTTCATCCTCATTCCGAGGGAGGCATCCGCAGCCATGACGACGAAGCATTTAACACCCTCCTCCTCCATCAGGCGCTCCATTTCAATGATCCTCTTGGCTTCAGCGGTCTCAGACTCATCGCCATGGGCAGAGATATCCGTCATGCCCTTGCTGGCGGGATAGGCCCACCTGCTGAGACAGTCTGCCACCTTGTTGTCCTTTCCAGGAATATAAACAACCGTAAGGTCGAACTTGGCCAAGGTCTCATGCCATCTTGCCCGTCGGGAGGCGGGACAAGAGGGGGTGTCCACGTGCTCCTTGTGCCACGACTGCAGACTCTGATGGTCGGTGCAGACGGTGACGGAATGGAGGGCTATGTACCCAGCCCATTTCCTGAGAGCCGAGACGATGGCATACGCCTCCTTTTCTCGGGGCGTCCACGTCCGTCTCTGGCCTTCCGCCAGGACTCGGCTCCAGAAGGCCACAGGCACGTGCCTCCCATCGTCAAGCACTTGCTCCAACACAGCGCTAACGGCGTAGTCAGAGGCATCAGTGCGCAGAACGAACCCTCGGTCAGGATCCACGAGGTGCAGACCCACTGCGGATAGCAGCACCTGCTTCATCCCCTCAAAGGCACGGTCGGAATCAGCATCCCAGACCAGAGCCTTCTTGGACCCCTTCTTGGTCTCCTCTCGGTTGCCCTTGAGCATGGTCGTCATGGGGGCTGCATACTCGGCATACATCTTGATATACCCCGAGTAGTAGTTGCAGAACCCCAGATACGCCCGTAGCTCAGAGACCGTTTTGGGCTTTTCCCAGTGCTCAATCGCGGCCACCTTGCCAGGTATGGGCTTTCGCTGCCTGTTCCCGACTACGTGGCCAGCGAGGACCACCTCGCTTACCGCAATGGTGGCCTTGTCACTGCTGCCCGTGAGTTTGTGCCGAACCAGAAGGTCCAGCACTCGAGTGACGTCCCTCTCATGTGCCTCCAGGAGCTGCTCGTAGCTCATACTGGGGTCCCCGGACGCGATGATCACGTCGTCCACGAAGGGGTCCGCACAGTCACGCACCGGCTCAAGCAGGTTCTCCAGCATCCGCTGAAAAGCCGCATTGCCGTTGGTAACGCCCATAGGCATCACCTTCCACTGGAGAGGTCCAAGTGGGGTGCTCATGGCTGTGCAGGCACGGGACTCCTCGGCAAGAGGCATCTGATGATAACCATGTTTCAGGTCAATCACCGTGAAGAACCTCCGCCGGTGTTGTTTTTGCAGCATATCCTCAATGAGGGGCAGCGTATAGCTGTCGTGCTGCGTTTGGGCGTTTAGGCCGCGGTAGTCAACCACGAGCCGCCATTCACCGGCCACCTTCTTGGGGACGACGAAGCACGGAGAGGCCCATTCGGAGTGGCACGGCTCGAGCCAGCCTCTCTCGATGTAGTCACGGAGGATCTTCTCCATGGCCTCCTTCCTCTCGCCCCTCAGGGCAAACTCCCGGTGCCGATACACACGGGGGTCCTGCTTCAGTCGTATCTTGGCCTCGCCATACGGTCCACGCACCGGTGGGGGAAACACAGGCTTTCCGCTGAAGAAGGTGTCCCCATACTTCTGCTTCAGCCTGGCCCTCAATGCCTGGATCTTGGGGCAGACATCGGACTCCGCCTTGGCTTTTCCGGGCACCTGGACCACTGAGCTTACTTGAGGGGTAGCGACCCCGCTCGGTTTCGGCTCAGGTGGTCTTCCCAGGTGGCCCAAAGGGCCATCTCTGGTCTTGCCTCGGAATAGGTCGCCGTAGGTGGGTGGGTTACCCCCGATTGGCTCGTCCTGGCTGGACATGTGGTCCAGTACCCTCCTTACGAAGGTATCTCCATCATAGGAACCAGAGACGATCGAGTCCACTTCCCAGCAGGCTTTGTCCTGGCCCTGGCCATCACGCTGGCTTCCCCAGTCGTGAAAGGGCTGATCCATATACCCCTGAACCAGATCCAACTCCTCTTCAGTGAGGGGGTCTTCCGATTCTCCGATGTCAACAGGGGGAACCGCGAAGCATTGCCGCCATGGCTCCGCTACGATGCGGTTGACACACACGAAGTCTGTGGTGTCGGCCTGATCAATGCCCCCATCCACATAGTGGAATTCCGTTGGCCATCTCTGGGGTGGCATGGGCTGTCCCCTAGCGTCCTGATAGACACTCTCTCCAGCCGGTAGGACGACCTTGTTTAAGGTCATGTTGGTCAATGAGACTACCCGATGTCGGGTACTTTCCTCCTCGGTGCATCTCATAGAAACGACCAGCACTGCCTTGGAGCGGTCCTTGCGGATCTTCGCTACCGCCCTTGGAATGTCCCATCGAGGGCAATGGATCCACATCAAGCCCTGATGCGGACCCCAGTGCTTCTTCCACGCGGAGTCCTGTGCGCTCCAGTACTTCTCACAGACCCGCAGATGGGCGGAGGTTCCTGAAGAAAACGCATCCAGGGCCAGATCCGAAGCTCCCAGGTCCGCGACCACTCGGCTCGCCACTTCCGGCATTACGCCGTACTCCTGGTTTGCTGGCCCAGTTGGCTCAGTGTCCAGCGCGGCCACTTCGAGCTGATTGCATTCCGGGTGGATCCATTGGCATTCCACATGGTGCTAAGGTGACGAAAGGCACGAGAGCTGGTCATCCCGGTACAGGGTCATCGAGGCCTGGGCCGGGAGGACGCCGGAGTCCGTCTCCATCATGAAGTCGTACCCAACGATCATGTCCCAGTCCATCTCGGCCTCGTAGAAGCGACCTTGCAGGAGGATTTCCTTGCCGAGGTCCGGGCATCTCAGCTCACGATGGTTCACGAACTGCAGCCCGATGGCCGCTTCCTTCGTGCCTCCCACCATGTACTGGTTGTTCGCCACCTTCAGCCTGACAGGTTTCCGACTGTCGGTCAAACACTCTGGCGGAAGTAGGCCAGCCTTGACCAAGCTGACCTGAGCGCCCGTGTCAACCAACACGTCGAAGACCTTTTCCACTTCCCCGCATAAGGCACGGACCTTAAGGTGCAACTGCCGCTCACGCCCAACTCGGCGCACGGCGTGCAAGCTCAGGATCTCCGGCCGTTCCAGAAGCTCAACAAGCGACTGGTGCAGGTCGTGGACAATGGGCTCAGACTGCCCATCTGCAGCATCCAGCTGCGGTCCGGGTGATCCTCCGATACTCTCGGATAGATCTTGAAGTACATCAAACACATTCTTAGTCCCGAAGGATGGACGGGTGCAAGGGTTCGTGCCTTCACTTGCCCTCACCCCGCCACCGCCACTGGGTGCCAGACCGGGCCTTCCGCCCGCAGCAGTCCCTTTGTGCTTACCGTCTCCCGATTGGGATGGTGTGGCGCTTCCCACGACACCATCCTGCGACCGCCCTAGCTGGGGCCCTTGGCTGCAGGCGCTCCGCTAGGGGGAGTCGGTTGTCGAAGTAGGGGTATTCTCCTCCGCATCAACCTCGTTGACACCCTTCTTCCTCCTATTCCTAGGCTTCTTGTCCTTGTCCTTGTTCTTGTCGTTCTCGTTGTTCTCCTTGTTCTTGTTGTCCGACCTGGGGACCCAGTTCCTCTTGATGTCCTGGATCTCCTTGGCTAACTCGGTCCCCACCGACATCAGCTTGGAGAGCTGGTCCTTGTCCACCTCCACTTTGGCCTCCCGGATACCCGCAGGTGCACGCTTCTTCGACCCGTGCGCCTTCTTGTAGGCCTCCGTGTCGGCCTGGTGGGTGGGGCATGTTCGGTGGTCATGGTTGAAGCCTTTCTTCCTCCCATAACACACGACACAGTTCTGAGGGTGAGCTCGTATGAACTCCCCAAAGGACAGCGGAGGGTCGCCCATGCGGCGAGGGTCCCTCTTTTCCTTCTTCTTCCAACCCGGCTGCAGGGGCTTCCAGCTTCCCCGGTTGCTCCCCGCGCCGTTGTGGGCCACGAAGGCACAAACGGCCATCTCGACAGGCTCATCGTCGTCGTCATCGTCGACGAGAGCTTCATCGCCATCAGCATCCGCTGGGTCCATGGCAGCTTCCCCGCCAGGCCCCTCGCCAACGTAGTTGACGTCACGGTCGCTGGGCCTCAACCCGCGGCTGTGGTGGAGGTTCCGGTACTCCTTGAGTACTTCCTCTCCAACCCACTCCAGGATCTCGTCGCAGCTCATCCGCGCCGGGATGGCCTGCAGACGGATGGTCTGGCCGCTCACGTCACACTCGTCAAGGCGCCACATCGCGGACTTCTCGCGATCGCCCGAGACGGTGATGAGGAGAGCGTTCCGCAGGGAGTGCCGTTTGACATCCCGGGCCACGTTCTTCCTCGTCCAAGCCACCACGTTCGTATGATACTCTTTGGGGAGCATCATCTTGACCGTGTGGTTGGACTTGGCCCTCTTGGCTTCCGCCTTGGTGACCCTCTTGATCCATGCTTCCGGCAGCATGGAGAGCAGGCAAGCCTGCTCGTCACCCTCGTTCCAGTCCTCTACGTTGCGGCGGAAGAGGGTGTATTGCCCTCGGAAGTCTCGCCAGTCCCGTAGGCGGATCTTCCGTCCATCATGCTGAAGCTTGATGGACTTCCACCACTTGGCAGCCACCTGCCGAGCGTCCACCCGCTCCTGCTCGTTGAGCCACTTCTTGGCTTCCTTCAGGGTCTTGATCTTCCCCTCCTTGGTTGCCACGAAGTATAGCTCTTGCAGCACTTCCGGCAGGCGGTACCTGAACCGTCTGAAGACATATTTCTCCGCATCCGCGGGATCCATGTCTTCAGTAACGGTCGCCCCCAATCCTCCAGCTTCTCCAAGAAGTGGTCGAGGTTGAGGGGGTTGCCATCGTACATGGGGGGCTTGATGTCCTTCAAGTCTTCCCACACAGCGGCATCCGCGGCCTTAGAGACCATGAACACCGGCCGCGAGGTCGACCGAGGTTCCCATCGGCCTCTCCCACGGACACCCACGGCTGCCACTTCCATCTCCTCCCCGGTATCCACGTGGCTACGCCGTGGTTCCTCCATGTACGCTGAACCTAGATGTTCACGCTGTACTCCTTCCATTTACGCCTCCTCATCACGGCGCCGGCGGCTGCGTTCAGCGGCCTCCCGTCATACACCACGCGGCGGAGAAATGTCCAACTCCTCCAGGTCCAGGTCCAGGTCCTCACCTTCGCCGACATCCCACTCCACGTCTCCTCTGGGGACCTCATCCCTGAGTCCACCATAACGTCCACCAGCCATTGGGATTGGCTCTGGGGCTGGTGCGGGGCGTCGGGGGCGTACCGGTGTCCGCGGTGGAGCACGGCGGTTGTGGTACTCCGCGCTGAGCCACTGATCACGCCAATCCTCACTGCCACTGCCGGGCGGCACGCGCTTGTTGCGGCGGCCCGCGCTGTGGTGAGAGGGGGCGCTGAGAGAGGGGGCACTGGCGCTGGGGCGACTCCTGGGGGCTCCGCGGGGGGCATGGGGTCTGCCTGGACCTAGTCCGGGTCCCCAGCCGTCGTCCGACGAGCCAGACTCCAGGGGTGGGTGGTCGCTGCTGACGCTCCCACGGGCTTCCAGCGCGTCCAGCCTCCGCTGCAGGCCGCTGATGACCTTGTTCAGCGACCTGGTCTCGGCCCTGGCGATGTCGAGCTACCTCTGGGTGGCGGTGGCGACGCTGGCGCTCTTGACCATCTCGATCTTGGCGATGTCCAGCTCTCTCTGGGCGCGCGCGGCGACCCTGGCGATGCGAGTCATCTCGCCCTTGCCCGTGTTTACCTCGCGCTCAAGGGACTGGACCCTCCTGCGGAGGTAGACGATCCACTGCCGGATGGAATCCGGGTCACCGTCCCCTGTCGGGTCGTCGGGGTCCCCAGGGGGTCCTCCAGGAGGGCCTCCGCCGGGTCCGCCCGGTCCCGGGGGTCCTCCCCCGCCCGGTGGTCCGCCTCCAGGGGGTCCACTTGGTGGGCGTCCTCCAGGGGGTCCTGATGGTCCTCCGCCAGGGGGTCCCGGTGGGTCTCCACCAGGTCGCCTGGGTGGGTCCGAGGATGGGGGCTGCTTCGTGTAGTCGAAGTCCATGTCATCATCCTCGTCCATGTCGCCCCACCTAGGCGTCTTGGTCTCAGAAGACTCCGAGCTCCGGTAAGGAGGAGGGAGATCCTCATCCTCACCTTCCGGCTCCATGGGGACGTCTCCGCCTCCTCCGCCAGCCACTCCTCGGCGATGTCGGCGGCCTCGTTTGTCCCCGTCGCTGGCGGTGAAGAAGGGGTCGGAGTCATGGGGGTGTCCGCCCGCTGGTCTGCGTGACCTCTCGGGGGTCTTCCCCTTACCCTTCCTCCGTCGGTGGGCGGTGGGGCTACTGCTCCCACTGCTGCTCGTGTCGACGTCGTCCAGCGTCATCTCGGAGGAGGCGTCCCCTTCGAAAAGCTTTCGAACGGTCTCCACTCGGGATCTCCCCGGGGGAGTCTCGCGGCGGAGCTTGGCCTCCGCCTCCTGCATCACGGCGGCTGTGGCTGCAGCAGCTCGCGCTTCGGCCTCCTCCCGGGCACGAGCCGCCTCGGCTTCCCTGGCCTGCTGCAGCCGAGCCTTCTCCGCTTCCAACGCCGCCAACTCCACCTCCGTCTTGGCCCTCTCTTCAGCGACCTTCCGTCGCGCGGCCTCGATGCGGTCCTTCTCGGCGGCGTCCGCCTGGGCCATGGCCATTGCTTCGGCGTGGGCCCTTTCCTCCGCCTCCTTCTTTGCCCCCTCTTGGGCAAGCGCCTGTTCCAGCGCCTTCACCTCGGCCTCTTTGCAGGCAATGGCCTCCTGGGTCAGGCGGGCTTCCCCGGCGGTTGCCGCCACCTCACCCCTGATCTGGGCAGCCACTGCCTCATGAGCGGCCGCAGCCGTGAGACCGGCCGCGATGACTGCCACGGTCGAGGCGTGGTAGTCCATGCCTCTGCCCCACTCGGTGGCCTCCTCATGGGCGATGCCGACGGCGCCCTCCACGGCAGCGTTCTGCTGCGTGGCCCGTTACGGGCAAAACGAAGGTTGCAGGGCACCCCACAGGTGCGCTCGCAGGCGCGCGCCACATCCCTTTGGTGGGGAGGGACGCTGCCGCTGGAGCTGGCCTGGTCGGCCGGCGTCCTCCCGCGGTGCGCCGACTCCACGTCGCTGCTGGGGCCTGACTTCCTCAGGAGCAGCGGACGGGGCTTGGCCTTGGCCTGCTTGGCGACTTCCAGGAAGTCACCAAGGGTGGTGTGGCCGGGGTGGTGACCGCCGTTGGCCCGTTGGGGGCTGTGGGCTGGGGTTCCGCCCCTGGCGCCTTGGGCGGCTTCGGCGGCTAGGGATTCCTGGTACTCCCGCCACTTCCTGTCCCGCCTCCTGTCCCCGGCGGAACGCTTCCCCTTCCCAGGAGACGCGCTGCTGCTGCTGCCCTGCAGCCTGCGCTCGTTCCCCAGCTCCGGGAACTCCTTCTCGATCATGTCCCACATGGAGACGTTGATCGAGGCGCCCGACGGGTACTCGTTGGGCTTCTCGTCCTCCGCAATCCCGTCGGGGCGCAGCCCTTCGCCGGGCCTGTCCGGGCGGGTCCAGGTCCTCCAGCGCTTGCGGCGGAAGCGGTACTCATACCCTTCCGCCCGCAGCCATTCCTCCACTGCCCGCAGGCGGTCCTCGCCCATGTCCTCGCGGAGCTCGAAGCTCCCGGGCATGCCGCCTTCGCACTGGGGATTGCTGTGGCGGTACTGCTGCCCCCACAGCAACCCACCCAGTAGGCGCGCCGCATCGGGGTGGGGCTGCGGCCAGGTCTTGCCCGCCTCGTCCCAGTTCACCATCGGTGCTCTCGATGGAGTGGTCCTGGGGTGGTTGTTGAGGTGGGTGATGTAGCACTGGACTGGGAGTGCGGCCGGTGCTGGTCGGCCGGTGGTTGTGGAGGTGGTTGGCGCGACTGGGTGTGCGGCCTTGCTGGTCCGCCGATAGGACTCGCTGATGAGGGAGTCCTGGTCTGCCCACCTCCTTCACGGTCGCGGTGCTTCCGTGGTCGCTCAGGGCGATGCTCTGGGCGGCGCTGCGGACCGCTGCGCTGCGCTGCGAGCTGCGAGCTGCGAGCTGCTGCGCCGCGCTGCTCGGGGTTGGTGGCCCCGAGTGGCACGCGAGGGATGGGTAACCCCGCGGCGGTGAAACGCTTTTGACGCGTTCCCGTGGGGGGCCTGGCCACGGGACGCTGCGGTGACACGCACAAGCAAGCAGGCAGGCAAAGCACTGCGCTCACAGGGGCATCAATACGCTCGTGTCATGAGACAAAGCGTTTCAGGATCCTTGCCACTCTGAAACAAGGGAACAAAAGTATGTACAGCAACACATCAGGATATGTACACATGGGGTTAAGACCGGACTGGGCGAAGGGCATCACAGGACAATAGACACTCAGTTCCAACTCATATCCCAATCCCAGGTCGGACCCTCCCAGTGGCTGGTGGGGGCGGGGGCTCAAACACAACCCATGCCCTGCTCAGTCCGGACCCTGAAACCCTGCCAATAGGGGGGTGTCCTGCCCAGCCACAGGCGAGTTCCCGAGGGCCAAGTAGCTCCAAGGCCAACTGACAGTGGCTCCCTATGCTCCCTTAACGGCAGGTCCCAACTCCACTCTGAGCCAGAGCGATGGCCCCGCCATTATCCCCTAGGAGTTGGTAGCTGAAAATGGGCTGTTTCAGCCCAAACTGATATTAGCTCAAAAATCTCCAAATATGACCCCTCGTCCGGACCCGCCAGAGGTAGGGACAAGGCAACTGACCCTATGCCCTTCGAGTACGAACTCCCTGCGGCCCTCACCCAACCTGGTTCCCTCTGAGGTCCCGGCATCAGGGCACCACGGGTTCGTCAAGTGGGGTCATGATGCCAAAATCACCAAAATTGGCACCATTCTCACGCGTGGCTCGCCCAGCCAGGGCAAGGCCAATGGCTCACAGGATAGGAGGCAGGACCTAGGACCTATATCTGAGTGTACAACTTATAATTGGGTCCGGGCTCCCTGTGGGCATAGAGATATGCGGCCGCCAATGGACCACACGGGGGGGTGAAATAGGGGTCCCAAAAGGGGGTCATTTTGGCTACTCAAAGAGAGCAAAAATTTGGAGGTTCTCCCAATAGTATATCTCCATGCCAGCTTGGAGATCAGATTCGCCACTCCATACGCGATCCATCGGGAATCCAACTAAGATTCCCGTGCCCTTGGCTCCCAAAGATCTCCATGCCACTTGGCGTGGTGACAATCCCAATTGGGTCCACAAATGCCAAAATGGCAAAATTGTCCACACTCACTTTGGGCTAGCACCTTAACGAAGGTTGCTCCGTTTCACCCACGTGGTATGCAAACCATGGGGACCAATGTCCATAACACCCATGTCATATATGGTCCATTGATCCATGCTTTCGGCGTGCACGAAGGTGCTGAACATGGTGCACGGCGGGCAGAAAATGTGGAAAATTGCTCAAAATGGCCGAAAATGCGCACACTCATGGTTGGGGCAAATGAGGCACGTGCCCGACTTGGACCGGAATGTGCCATAGGATTGGTATCAAGTCATATGTGTCCAACATATCTTTTGGGCGTCGCCCAACTCCTCCGGTTTCGGGAATGGCAGGGTCGCCAAGTGAGCCCATGATTTGGGATGATCCCAAATCGCCAACATGGCGGCCACGGTGCGCCAAGCCCAAGAGGAGTTATTCGCCAGGTCCAAGATATGTTGGGCACCGAAGTATGTACCCCCATAACATACTTGGGTCATGAGGTCAATTGGGCGCAACGTTGAGATACACGGTCGCCACTTGACATCATGACGGGCAAGAAACAGCAATATTGGCGAAAAAACACCCAAAAGTGCCTTGAAAGGCGCACAAATGTATTATAATATCTTCGGCTTGGATTGAGTAATCGACCAATCCTTCTAAACACAATGACTTGACACCAATGACCTTCGATTCCACATATGTGCTCCACTTGGGGCGCTTTGAAAGGTCACGAGCGCTACTTCCCAAGTGGGCACATGAAAATATGGAAAATTGCAAAACACACGCCTTGCTCCCAACGCATCGCTTTGGGATCGCCACACAAGCTTCCCTTCACGAAGGTTAGGCTTGCAATTGATCGTGGGGAGTATAAGGAAGAGCCTCGTGCAATATGAGGTCCATTGGTGGGTGTATCGCTCTTAGCCAAACCCGCCAAATGGGCACGCAATACAACACATGGCACATACCACATACTGCCCAAAAAGGTAGCTCCCCCCACGATATGTCATGCCCCTCCAAGGGCATAACTTTGTGTCAATCGCTCATAGGAACTCAAGAAAAGTTCCTATGCAACACCAACACTCGCGCGCAACACTCGAAAGTTATCTTAACGCACGCAATATCATGGCCAAAGAGTTCTAACGCAAACTCTACCCTCTTGACCATGATGCATTACGCTAGTGCGCACGTGTGGAGACGCAAGGCGTATAAAGCTTCCTAAATTACGTCGAAAGTATTGTAAATACATCCCATGCTTCCCTATTGTCATTCCTCGCAAGCAGCACGAGATATGACCCTCACAAGTGGCCTCACGAATCAACTTTGTTTTGCCCATATCTCTAAGACAAATGGAGGGCAAGACAAAAGGAAAGTTGATTCGTGCATAGGGAAGCACGTAGGTCCACTCCAAAGAGGTCAAATCAAGTGCGGGGATGTCGAAGTTGAAAATCCGATTTCGACATCCTGAAAAATTCGGATTAAGGTTGCGAGTGTACAATGTGAAAATTGCAGATGCATCAATGCAATTCCTGAAGACTTTAGAGTCTTCGTCACGGATTGCGCTAAAATGTCTGTAAATAACAGTTAAACTGGCGGTTACGCTAAAGTCGCGAGCCAACCGCCAGCAGTCAAAACATTGATTATCAGAACGGAAGCGTGAAAATTTACGGAAACAATATGAAAATAAAACCCTGTTGATTCCTGATATTCTGATGTGTAAATCTCAGCGGGCGACGCATCGGTTGCCGATGCGGCCGCTAATAGCTGAAATGCCCAGATCTCTCACACAAACACGTCTTACCTACATCTGTTGTTAGGGTCAGGTTGCCGAATCGACGGCCGAAGGCGGTGCGGGGCAGATTGGCGTGAAATAGTAAGATACCGGCAAATGGCAGTTTGCGGGTACATGGTAACATGCCCCAAGTGGCCGGAATGCCGTCACGGGGGCTTTACGGCAAGGGACACGCTCCTGCTGGGCTCTCACCGGGCTTCACTGGGCGTCTTCCCCTCCGTACATGGGGTTAGTGGGCACACGCAGACCGGTTGTATACCCCACCATGGTCATGGGGTTCTGGGTACCGCTTCAATCCAGGATCCCCGCGATGTCCTCCTCTAGGCCGTCCTTCTGGTTGTCCAGGCGGTCGGGGTGCTGCACGATGGCGTCCATCCCCATCTTTGGGTACTTGCAGATGAGGAAAGATACGTGCTCGCAGTGGCACTCAACGTGCTTTCCACCTGATCCGGCGCATCCTACGGTTCCTGGCGCCTCGGACTCCTCCACCATGGGTGTGTCACCCATGTTATCTCGCGTTGGCTCCGTGTGCCGGGCCACAGGCGCCGTTCTGGCTCTGGTAGGCCTCTCCAACGCCTCGGCGTCATGCTCCAGGCTGGGTTCGGGGGCCGTGTGCGCCCCTGTGGTCGGTATGGCCATCTCCTCCGACTCCAAAGGGTAAGCTGTCCGATAGCCCTGGGAGTGCCCCTCGGAATCTGCAGCTGACCACAGCCTGACCGGGCTGGGATCCGTCTCCATCGCCCTGGCTTCCGCCGCGGGTTCTGGGGACCCCCGCTTCCGGTAACGCCGGGCTCTGCCGTTGCTGCCAGTCTCCTCCAACTCCTCCGACGCGGAGCGGAGATTGCAAGCCTTGCGGCTTTGCCTTTCAACACATGGAGACCAGGTCCTCCATGTGTAGCCCATGTCCTGCAAGGGCTCTCCGTTCTGAGCATCTTCGCTCTTCTCGGGCTTCCAAGTCCGGTGTCCACTCCACTGACTCAACGATCTGCACCCGGGGCGTCCTTGGGGAGGGCTCATGAGGGCCCAAGTCCCCGGTGCGGCGGTAGGGGGCAGGTACTCCTCTGCTACCATAAAGAAGGTCCCTACCAGGACCAGCCCCTGCTGTACCCCTTCCACCATTTCCAGTAAGAAAAAGTCACTGCCATGTCTTTCTTGGAGGGCTTGATCCAGGCTAAGCCCCCCTCAAAACCCTTTGTTGATGCTAAGACAAACTTAAGTGTTTTTATCTCTCTTTTGTTGCCTAAAGTACACTTTCTCAAAGTAACTAGGGTTGTGACCCTAGCCCCCCCATGAAGTTCACCCCTACCACTCAACTGAGCGGAGGTACCTTCCTTCATGGAGGACATACCAAAATAAATCAGGCATTGCATGCTTGTTCGCCTTGGAGGTTAAGCCTAAGTGGTCTCCCACCCCAAGACCCCTATACTCAATTGTTTCTACCACTTATTGTGGTCCTACTTTGTAACTGTTTCTGAATTCAGTTGCTTGGCCAAGTCATTTTCTGTGTGGTCCTGACATCTATGCCTCTCAGTCCTAACCAGCACCATTTCACCCAAAAGAGTGCACATGAAGTGCCTAATGCAACCTCTGAGGCTAGAGTCTGACCAATTTTCATATAAAACCTTTTGTATTATCCATTTGTGATTGATCCTATGTGCATAAACCTGCTTTGTCTATCTGCAGCCCTTCTGTGTTACACTGGATTCCAAAGCCAATCATTGATTCGATCCACATTCAGTCCTTGCTCTACTTGCTGCTTTGGTTTGGGGTTTTCAACTACAAAACCTGCAGGAATACATCAAAAGACCTAGGGCATAATTCAAGGACATCTTTCCGGTAGCAGAGACAGTCCCTTGTGACCTTTTGAACCGACCCAGAGAAGAAGTGCAGAACAAAAGCTCAACAACAAGTTCATCATGTCCACGCCAAGCGTCAGGACCTGGCCTATCCGAACTGTCCAAGTACAAATGGGCAGCATGGCCCACCCAATGAGTGAACCACCACACCGAGCTCCACATCATCTCAGTGGCGCATCTGGGTCCCAAGGAGATCCAGAACGCAGAAGGGCGGAAGAGAATAAAGGCCTTACCACCGAGGCCTTAGCAGCACACGGTGGAGACAGCTTCAGTCACCTCCACAGACGTGTGGCTTCTTCAGTATCAACATCCAATTGTCCAGCTTCATCCTCAACTGCCATTGAAGGACCTGAGGAGTATGAGAAGCTGGAGATGAAGATGGATGAGTACATCATGCATGAGGAGTACTATAAATCCATCCGTGGGGAAGATGGAGAGGAGCCATTGGCTGTACATGGATCCAGACCACGTACAGATCTAGGGTCCTATGCACACTCTGGTCCTCTGTCCACTGCATCCCTGCCAAGACGACTAAGACCTGAGTATCCAACCCCAAGGGCTCCCGAAGTGGGCCCAACACGAGTCGAAGAACAACAACATCCAAGGCCAACCTACAGTGCCCTGGATCAAACGGCCGAGCCGCTGGCCAAATTCCTGTCTGGATCAGAAGATCCAGATGTGACGGCCTTATCAGAGGCCATTAAGGCTAAACTGGGTATTGCAGAACCCTTACCCAAGCCTGAGTTCCTCTCACTCTCTCCAGCGCTGAGTACCCTGGCCGAAGATCTCAAGAGATCGAGGGTCTCAAGGCTGTTGCCTAAGGTTACCTGCCCCAGCCCCTTTCAACCCCGTGCCAGGACTGTGCCTATGGCGGATCTACAGGACGTGCCTGTCACAGAGAGTGAGAGAAGAGGGCTGTCAGCCCTGGCCCCTCTTGCCGGCGTGTCGCCTTCAGGCCTAACTCCGGGGGGTGGGAAGACGGGCAGACCAATTGCCCAGGCGAACATCCAGCTGGAACTGCCGGAGTTCGACCCCAAAAATCTGCCTCAATGGGCAGAAGAATTTGCAGAGTTCCTTTTGTTGACTGGCCAATCCCATGTGGATGTGGCCACCAAATGTTCACTGCTAAAACGCTCATGCAAAAAGAAATTTTTGCGAAAACAGGTCAAACAGATTGTGAAAACCTGTTCTACCTGGGCAGAGGTACTCCTGAGGTTAGAGAAAACATTTCCAGTCTATGAGACTGACCTCAGCGTACGCACACAGATCGAGGAGCTACCTATGGTCCCGGAGTTTCCATCCGCTGCGCGAATTTCTGAGTATGTGTGCGACTTGGAGTACTTATTTTCGAGGATGAATGTGGGCTCCTACGGAGCCACTGAGCCCCACCTGTGGCTCATGAGTAAGATCCCCTAGCGTACGTGGGATGATTGCCGCTCCACCTCTGAGAGGAAGAGCAGGACCCACTCGTACGATACACTGGTGGATCTCTTGATTGAGCTAGCTCTTGAGCGAGAGAATGACTCCCACATGGAGAAATTCCTCAAGAAGCATTTGGGACGAGGTGGTACCCCTACCCCTGAACGTGGCGAAGGGAAGGGGCATAAAAATCCCACTAACATCCACCAGGGAGGTGGTAAGAGGAGGGGCAACCTACGTGCCATGAACGAGGTTCCAACTGATGCAGGCACACCCCCCCTGTTTTACTACCGACCTGTCAATGACAAGGGGGGACCTTGTCATGCCTCTGACTGCGATCTCCACAGTGGCTGTATGCTGCAGATGAAACGTCAGCAGCATACTAAAGATGGGAAAACTGTGACCCATCAGGACCACTTCAGGTGTACCATCACCTGTGGTTACTGTGGCAAACGTCGTCACTATGAGGACGAATGCCACATCAAGAAACGCGAGAGTGACAAACTCAAGCGTCAGGAGGCGGAGCGCCAGAAGACCCAGACGCCCGCCAGAAATCCCCCGAATGGGGATAAAGGTAAAGGAGGTGGCAAGGGGGTGGCAAAACTGGACCTCCTAACCCCCAGAGGCGCTCATCAGCGCCCGTTGGTACACCTACTCCTGCTGCTACACCCGCTCCTGCCGCAGGAGTCCCCCAGAAGCGCCCCCAAGGGGATATCGCTACCCCTGAGGGGAATAATTCTAAGAAGAGGCGCTTGGCCTGGATGGCCAAGTCCCTCATGGCTGCAGGAGTGGATGTGAAATTCCCTGATGAGAAATAGGGGGGCGGCTCCGAAGAGGGGGACTTGGTTTTCTGGATCCTCGTGAAAATCGGGGATCAGGTTTTTCGAGCAGTGCTTGATACCGGCGCAACACTTTCCATAGTGGCCCGGCGCCTGCTTAAAACTTTCAGGAAAACTAAGACCGTGGCCATAAGAGTAGGGGATGGGCGTACCATCCATTCCTTGGGGGGGGTCGATGTGACCATATGTCTGGGCGATGAAACCGTGACCCAACACTGCAGAGTGTTGGACACTGACGCCTTTGACATCGTCATTGGTGCCGACTTTCTAAGAAGAAACCCCCAGGTAAAAATGCTGTCCCTACAGCGTCCTTACTCTTTGCACTGCGACTTTGGCAGTGGGCTATTCTCCGTTCCTTTGGAGCTGTCAGGACGAAAAGAGTCTGGGCTGCGCTACGCAGCCAAGACGAATTATCGTACTGAAAACTACCAACTGGCCCGTCATGTTCTCGAAAATGGACTGGCGGCCCTTCAGGTAAACCTGGATGAGATCCAGGTGGAATTGTTTGCGAGCCAACAACAGCACATCATGCAGTTGTACTGCTCTAAACAAATGAACAATGCTTTCCGTTTCTTCTGGAAAGCAATGGGCCTAGCGTATGCTAACCCTCCCTTCTCCCTGCTCGCGAAGGTTCTAACTAAGATCGCTTATGAGGGAGGAAGGGTTGTTATGTGCACCCCTGACTGGGGTTGCTCTGATGAACATGCTTACTGGCGCCGTATGCTTGACTGAATGACCGTGGGAAGAGTGCAACTCCCCGACGGCCCCATCTATGTGCCTGAGGACTCAGACACAGCTATGCAGGCCCCTGAGTGGGCCAGTTTCCTGTCCATCATCGATGGATCTCTCAATCCTGTACCCCTGTGTGACCTGGACCAGGTGCTACTAAAAGAGGTCATGGCCGAAAATCGTGGCCTGACCCTTTATGATCTCAAAAATCGATCTCCTGAGCACCTATCTGCCACACTTACAGGGTGTGAGTCTCCTGATGACTATCTGGAACCTGCAGCTGTAAAAGAGGATGCTGACGACCAACTGTCTGAGATCGCCAGCACTATTCCCTCTGTTGATCCCAGCTGTGTTGACCTAAAACATAGTGCTTTCCTGGCCCAGCTGTTGCTAGAGGAGGTAGATCTAGAGTCAACCTCTGAACCCGCTTCCTCTGTTGGGAAACCAGTGCTACACATGCAGCCTGTGCACACAGGTGAACCCGTGGCCCGGAGTACTGATGCTCTGGCACGGCCTGCTGCTAATAACATGCCATTGTCTGAGCATGACACTCAAGAACTCCGACGGCTGTTGTACCTGAGGGCCGAAGGTATTGAGCGCCAAGAGCGGCTGCAATACCTCAGACAGACCTGGAAATACTCCATCTGGTCTGAGGAGGACGATGAGTCCTATACGCTGCCTGATCCTGAGATACCTCTAGTGTATTCTCTACACTATGGGCAGCAATGTCCCCCTGAGTGGGACGATGGTACTGTACCTGCCGAAACTCCTGATCGGCATAAAAAGAAAGAACATGGAAAAAGCAACCTCCATGCTGAGGAGGATTTCCTTCAGAAAGTCAAGAGTCTTAACCTTGACCCCCGCCTGAAGAAACTGCTTATAACCTATGAGGAGGTGTTCGGCGCCTTGCCGCCTCCCCTATCTTGTAAAAAGCTGGTCCAGATGGACCTGAAATTGAAACCAGAATTTGAAAAGACGCGAGTGAGGCGTCGTCCCTATCCCGCTCCACAGGAACAGGTTGAAGAAATCGAGCGCCAGATCCAAGAATGCATTGATGCTGGCCTCGTTGAAGAGTATAAACACGGGGACTATCCCCATCACTGCAGTCCCTGTTTCCTTGTTGCTAAACCAGGGTCGACTGCCCTACGTCTTGTTGTAGACTATGGTGAGGTCAACAAGAAAACCCAGAACCACTCAGGGAGTATTCCTAACATGGAAAACACCCTGGAGCGTATTGCCAAATGCAGGTATAAGACCAAAATGGACAAACGCTCTGGTTTCTGGCAGGTTGACCTAACCGCCGCAGCTCAGGAGCTGCTTGCCTTTATAACCCCTAAGGGTCGTGTCTTCCAGTGGAAGGTTATGCCTTTCGGGGTGGCTAATGCCCCAGCGCTCTTCCAAGAGCTTATGAACAAAATTTTGTACATACTGAGGCGCAGGCCTCTAGTACAAGAGTTGATTTCTCGGCATGCAGAAATGGAGGCTCACATCGACGACGTGAGTTTGGGTACTAATACCAAAGAGGACCATGTCCTTCTCCTCCGTGAATTTTTCACTGTCTGTCAAGAAAACCATCTCCGAATCAAACTCGAAAAATGTGAGTTTATGAAAGAGGAGATGGAGTATTTGGGTTTCGACGTGGGGTATGGCTGGTGGAAACCAGCAGCGTCTAAGATGCAGCCCCTACAGGACATGCAGATTCGCGATGACCCTAAGAAGGGTCTACACGATGTGAGGAGTTTTGTGGGTGCCTGTAATTTCTATCGGCGTCACATCCACAATTTTACTTACTCCTCTGCACCGCTCACTGACCTGATCAAGAAAACTACTCCCTGGAGGTGGACCTCCAGAGAGGAAGAGTGTTTCCAGGAGTTGAAGAAGAAGATTGCCTCCTCCAACTGCCTGGGAGTGCCCCGCCCTGAGGGCGAGATAGTCCTGATCACTGATGCCGATGATGTAGGGGGGGGAGGTACGATCTACCAATGGCAGGAGCTTAACCCCGCTGAACTAACCCACTGCCATTATGGTACTACTGGACTGAACCGTGATGGTTCGTTGAAACATGACTATCCTACCAGTGAGTGGCGACTGGTGCTACTGGGACACTGGAATTGGAAATGGAACCAAGCGCGTTCCAACTACAGCACCTATGACCAGGAACTCCTGGCCGGTATGTTGGTGCTATCGTCACAATCCCGACTCCTGGGGTCTAACCCTATTGTCTGGCTGTGTGACCAGGAGCCTGTGAAGTTTTTTCAGAAGGGCCCACCACCAGAAAAAGCGAAGCTAAAACGGTGGTGGACTTACCTGAGCCAGTTCAGGCTGACAGTGCATCATATCCCCGGGATTAAGAATGAACTGTCTGACTATATATTGCGCAACAACTTCGATGCGCTTATTGGTGAGAGCTCTGAGGCGCTCGCCAAAGAGGCTTTCCAGCGTATGGATGTCCAGCTTGACCTGTCCATGCGCACTGCTGGAATCTTGGAGGGTTGGAGTCTAACCGACTATCAGTCAGAGTATGAAGAAATTCTCCAAACCCTCAGCACTGGTCTCGAACCCCGTGTCATTGACGGGCACCAGTGGTATAAAAACAATCAGTACCTCTTCTACGAGGACCGAATTGTTGTGCCTGAGGCACGACTTGATGGGTGCCTACAATGGTCCCATCTCAGTTCTGGTCACACTGGCGCTAATCGCTCAGTGGACTTCTTCCGTGAGTGTTTCTACTCTAGTCTAACCCTGACTGAACTGAGGTCGCGTATGCAGACCATTGTGGATGCTTGTGGCTGTCATGCCAGCAAGCAGAGCAACAGTAGGGATAGGGGCCTGATCTCCAGCTTACCCATACCCTATTGTGCTAACTCTCTTCTCTACGTGGATTACATCCACGGCCTACCACGCTTTGGCGGCTATGATAGTTGCCTCGTGGTCACCTGTGGTCTATCTCGCTTCACCCGTGTGTTCCCTTGCAATAAGAAAATCACAGGTGAGCAGACTGTCAAAATGTTGGTCGAACAATGGTTCGAACCCTATGGAGCACCTAAGCAGGTGCACTCTGATGAAGATGTACGCATCCGCAGTGACACTGGGTGGTACAAACGAGTGCTAAATGCCCTCAACGTGGAGGTAACCACAGGTGTGCCCTACACTCACACGTCTAACCCTCTCTGTGAGAGACAGAACCGTGTGGTGGAGCAAAACTTAAGAATCCTGATGAAACAGGAGCGCACCAAGGACTGGGTACGCCTAGTGCCCTGGGCAGTTCTGTCCATGAACTCACAGCGGAGCTCTTCTACGGGTTTCACCCCCCACGAACTGTTCCATGGAAGACGACCTACTTGGTTCTTCAAAACCCCCTTCCCTGAGGACTTCAAGAGCCCTGTGGGAGATTGGCTAGAACACAAGCAGTCTCTGGCTAACCAGGCTGGTACTAACCTGAGGCACATTCGTGACCGTGAACAGAGCCGACGGAACCGCCTACGGCGACCTGCCAGCTTCAAGGTTGGTGACCTTGTTTTGGTACACCATTCACGCCTACCCTCCTGGCCACGTAACTGCCTACAGGACCCTTACTTTGGACCCTATCGTATCATCAGGATAGATGGATCCAGGATCCATGTCAGGTGCAGTCCACGTCTAGGTGGTGAACTGCTATGTGCTCCTAAGCAGTTGAGGCACTATCACTCCCCTGACGACTTGTCTTGGGATGAGTGGCGCCTCAGCGACAGTGAGATTGAACGTATAGACCTAGAGAACGCTGCCAGTCCAGAGGAGGCAGACGAACTCGAAGAGATGACTGCCGATGAGATGGCAGTCGATGGTTACTACGTGGTTGCAGGTATTGCTCGCCACGAGTATAAACAGGGCTGGAAATTCCTTACCCTGTGGGATGGCTATGGGTTGTCTGAGGCGACCTTGGAACCTATGTCAGCCTTCATACAACCAGATGGGAGTATCGACCCATCTTCCGCACTTACCTCGTTGAGAACAACGAGGGGCAGCTCCTAACCCGTGCTGAGACTATGTCCCAGCGTAAGAAGCGAAACTAATTACCCTGTGTCAGTCTACTGACAGGTGCGATGAGCACTCTTCTGCAGACGTGCCTGTGTATGGCTGTAAGAGCAGTTGTCACAGTTGCCCCGCATTGCATCGCAGGACAGGACCGTTAGCCCCCGTGACAACAACTCCCTGGCCGAAGGCCATTGGTTTTTCACAGACTACTGCATACTGAGCACTGCACTGACCCTGTCTGTGCCCTGCAGACCCACGCCTATGGTTTCCAGCGTGAGCCAGGTGGCCGCTTATCATGATTGCAGCCACCCAGCGAGTGTGTGCCTTGTTGACCATGTGTTGCATGGGTACTGCCCTAATGTAATGACCTTTGTGAGCCAACGAAGAACGGTGGCTTCCTACAACAGGGGGGAATGACAAGCAAGGTGTTATGAGGCAAGGTGTGTCTTCCCTCTTTGGGGACAAGCGAGCCCACAGTTAGGACCCCTGACTGGTCCAGACCCATGGGGTTCTACCCTTCCTTACAGGGTTTACCATACCCCTAAGTGTGCTACGTATGTCTGTATGTGTCTCACTTCTCTCCCCAGCGTGGCTCCCGGAGACCGGGCTTCGCTGACGTCGGACCGAAGGTCCTAATCAGGTACTAGTACCACTCCTATGGCGCCCAATTTCTGTGCTGGCGCCTATCCTTGGGGTATAACGGCAAAAGCCCTACCTACTAAGAGGGGAGGGGTGGCCAAGTGTGCTAAGGGCATACAAAACGCCCATTTTTGCTACAGGCCAAAAGCTAACGCACTCCCCTGCCCACGAGGAAAAGCACGCGGGACAGGAGACACCACTACACTACACTCACTAACGCCAGCACCGGCCTTCGAAGGCAGGGTGAGCACTCATCACTTGCACTCACCTCCTGCCAGGCCTGCTGACCCTAACCCCTACACACCCTACTGGGTGCTGCTGTCGAAGTTCACTCAGGGCCTAATGGCCCTCCTGTGAAGAAGACAAGAGAATACAGCGCTCCTAAGCAGCTGTGGCCTAACAGGGGACGCCACAACGCGTTTCCCCTGCTAGGGCTTGGAGGGAAGGGGTGCTCTCGTTGCGTGCACAGCGCAGATGTCGTTGAGGTCGAACTGCCCTCGCCAGTACTGGCTGAGGCGCAGTAATTTGATTTGTGATCAGCGCCCCTGTTTTGCTGGGGCAGAAAAATGGTAGCCGCCGAAGGCAGCTGCTGCGTGCACCAATCACCCTTAACCTCTCCCAGCTGTACAAAAGAGGCAAATGAAGGGGTGTTTGCGACGGAGGAACCAAGCCACACTCCAGGTATTATACCCTTCTCAGTGTGACCTATAATACACTGTTTGCAAACACGCTGACGGATCAGCTACCCCTGTCAAGCAAGCAAGCTTTAAGAAACTCCTCGGGTTCTCTTAAAGAACGTACCGAGGAGCCTCTGGGTAACCTAAACAAGGTTTACCGTGCGCAATTCGCGTGGCCTACCCTTTAATGCATCATGTGCACGCAGGGAAGGGAGGCTAAACCACTGACTCAACCAGGAGGTGAGCTCCTCCTGGGCTAACCTACCTTACTCACCATGCATCGTGTGAATGCCGAATTAAAACGAGCACAAAACAAACCTAAGCGTTTTAAGCAACTCAACTTTAACGCCACGGCCGCACACTAACAAACGCTTTCTGTACTTACCTGTGGAAAGAAAACAAGGGTGAAAATTCGGATACAGGTAAAGCGTCACAGCGTGTGGATGCCTCGATTAGGCACATGCATCGCGAGCACAGCGCATATTCTAACCCTACGTGCGCGCTGCGCGCTCCATTCGCATCACATACCTTTCATTCCTGCTTTTACCTGTGCAGAGCACGAGAGAAGAGCACCTGACCCCCCAACGAGCACAGCGTTGACAACCCTAACGTTTTGACGGAACAACCAACACGAACGCAATGCGTGAGTGTGAGGTGACACTGACATACCTGACAGATGGGTTGTTGACCTGCTCTGTGGTGTCGGCTGAATTTGACAACTTGACTCTGAAGTTTATAAAAATTTTGATGCAACTGTGCAATAATTTTCTTTAAAACTTTAAAAACTACGGCTCATACCTTCTTTACCAAAAGCCGTTTACGCTTGCGCAACCCTTTTCTTGGCGTCCGCTTCCTTTGCGCTTGTCTGCAACTTTGCGTTATGTGTAAAAATGACGATTTCCCGCGTGGTTTCGTCGATTTTTAACGATTTCACTTGCTAAATCGCAACCCCTCCCGCTAAACCGCAGGAATCACTCCCTGCTGGTTACATTTTCTATTTCTTCCAGCTCCTGGAGGTTTGTGTCCTCAATTGGGAGTATTGCGCCGCCCTGGCCTTTGGTCAGGACGTTTACTGGAAACGCTGTTTATACAGCGATAGCCGTCCGCATTAGAGCGTTCGACTGTACCCTAGTGGGCAAGCACATTGGCTCTAGGGAGGGAGTCCTGGGTTCAATTCCCACTGCCCCCAGACTTTTTCCAAAAGTTTTCGCCGCACGCCGGCGACTTTTGAGGAATGCCCCTTCGAAGGGACATCATTCACGGTACATTACACTGTTTCTCAAGGGTCCCTACAGTGTGATAGGCTTCTATAAAGTGATGAGGATGTTTTTGGTAAGTTTAATGCATTTTTTGAGGTAATTTTGGGAATATTTGAGCCTTTTTCCTTGGTCCTACTAGCTTAGCTAACTAGTACTCCAGGGGGGAGTAAGAAAAAGTCACTGCCATGTCTTTATTGGAGGGCTTGATCCAGGCCAAGCCCCCCTTAAAACCCTTTGTTGATGCTAAGACAAACTTAAGTGTTTTTATCTCTCTTTTGTTGCCTAAAGTACACTTTCTCAAAGTAACTAGGGTTGTGACCCTAGCCCCCCCATGAAGTTCACCCCTACCACTCAACTGAGCGGAGGTACCTTCCTTCATGGAGGACATACCAAAATAAATCAGGCATTGCATGCTTGTTCGCCTTGGAGGTTAAGCCTAAGTGGTCTCCCACCCCAAGACCCCTATACTCAATTGTTTCTACCACTTATTGTGGTCCTACTTTGTAACTGTTTCTGAATTCAGTTGCTTGGCCAAGTCATTTTCTGTGTGGTCCTGACATCTATGCCTCTCAGTCCTAACCAGCACCATTTCACCCAAAAGAGTGCACATGAAGTGCCTAATGCAGCCTCTGAGGCTAGAGTCTGACCAATTTTCATATAAAACCTTTTGTATTATCCATTTGTGATTGAATCTATGTGCATAAACCTGCTTTGTCTATCTGCAGCCCTTCTGTGTTACACTGGATTCCAAAACCAATCATTGATTCGATCCACATTCAGTCCTTGCTCTACTTGCTGCTTTGGTTTGGGGCTTTCAACTACAAAACCTGCAGGAATACATCAAAAGACCTAGGGCATAATTGAAGGGTATCTTTCTTTTCCTGTCACTCCTATGGTCTTGCTTCTCACCAGGTTCTGCATGATCTTGCCCTATCCTGCACAGCTTCCCACAAAAAATAGTAAAACATGGCTCCTTCACAGAGATCCTGATCCCTTGCAATAACCAACTCCCAAGTACAATAGCTCAAATCCAAATAATCCACACTGAGGGCTTCCAAGGGTGTTTGAGGTCCCGCGTTGACACTCAACAACTCCTTTCAACACGCCGGTCGTCTCACGGTGCACACCGAGACACGGGCGTTGGGCATGTACATAGAATTGCACCAATAGAATAATGCAAAAAAGAAGCCCTGAAATTGGCATATGAACACAAATAAAGCAAAATTGGGGAAAGATGGAAACATACGCAATCACAGCCATAGACCCCTCATTCCCTGGACTCAGGACCTTCGCTTGACTGGCCAACATGATGCCCTGAACCAAGTCAAATAAGATGGCTAAATGCCATGTGTCAAAAGTCACTACACAAACCCCAAAAATGTGTTCACTCCGAAGCCTCTGAATACTAGCCCAATAGGGGAGGTGTCTGAAAGTGCTGCCCTGGGTCGTTGTGGGTGCCGGAGGGCTCGGGGCCGGCAAGACCAGTGGGGCAGGCACGCGAGGAGTCTCCCTGGATGTTGTTATTGGGGGTAGAACCGGACACTCGGACACCAACGGAGGCGAGAGCAGCGACAACAGAAGCAAGGTCCATGCTGATTGTGGTCCGGCAGAAAATCCCAGTCTATGAAGAAAATTGAGGGGAATTATTCTAAATACATCTGAGTGTCCAAAACTGTCTGAAAAGATTTAAATAATCGATTTATGTAAAAAGGTTTGGCCGATCTGGCCCGCGAGCGCGCGTCAGCGGCAAATGGCGATTCCAGCTAAAATAGCGGAATGCGGCGGATCTACGGGGAATGGACCGCGGAATCAAATCCGGCATCTCAGAAATATATAGGAAATATCCTGTGACTGAGCTGCGAGGCGGCAATTCCGCCGAAGCAAAGAAAATGACCAAAATGTAGCCAATCTGGGCAGAATGTCTGAAAATCTGAGCAGATGGGGCTAGCCGCACTTACACTCCCCCTCCAAAAACACACTGGGGTGTGTCGCTACGTCAACGAAGAACGTAGTGCGGGTAAGTCCCAGAAAAACATAGAAATGTAGCCTCGATGGGGCGAAATCTGCTTGATCTGACCTGATTTGGGCTGAATTGGCACTGAATCAGGGTGGATGAACCTGAAATGAGACAGAATAAGAAGTGACGAACAGTCCTCCGTGCAGTAAAACATTAGGTCACGGGCTAAAAAGCATGTAAACGTATCGAGAATCGATACCAAACCATGCATTGGTTGAGAATGAGGTAGATTATTGATGGATTGAGTGGGGGGATCAAGAATTGGAGTGACATCTCAGTGCTCTGGCACAGTTTCGCTGTCGCGGGCACGCTACGGTGTCCTCGCCGAACTCTACATCGTGTTATCCCGCTTTTGTCGTTCTGAAAAGTACAGCATGTGGCTCAGATTTGGCGCATCTGGTGGATGATCACAAGATTCAGCAAAATTGAGAATGAATTTGGGCAGAGATTGAGGGGATTAAGCAATCACCGAGAGGTTAAACAAATACACATGTAGTCTACAGACCCTAAGTGAACCACCGAAGGTAGAGATGTTCTTCTGTTCACTTAGATCTAAACAGATCTTCGAGGAATGATGGGAGATGACAAGGTAATCAATATAAATTGTGCTAACATGAGTAAATTCCCTGAGAGTAAGGTGAAATGAAGCGGAATGTGTACAACTGAAACTACCAACACCTTCGTTTAGACTAAAGTTAATATACATTGTCGTTTATTCAGCTGAATTGTGCTTTCCGGCACGTTGGTTCGCGAGCATCCAACAGATTCCATCAAAATGTGGATCATGTGATGATGCATCATGATGGGACATGCTGACCCTGGATCCTTGGCATGTAACGCGCCGAAGGTTCACTGAAGGCGCTTTACTGACAGTATATAACTGAGAGACACCGAATTTACAGTGGCGGCGGTGTCAATCGACTTGGACAAGGCCAATCTTTCGAATGAGTCCCACAAGACACTTGGATTCACCAATTTCGACATTTTCAGGTCGGATTGAGCTCACATTGGCGTGTGCCAAAAATACAACGAAGCTTACGGACTTCAGAGGTTGCTTTTAGAAGTCCCTAGAGCTCCTATCTGAAGGTTGTCTGAACAATTGACGTCTGGGTTTCGTACAACAGTGGCAGAATGATGGACAAACTTGAGAAATTCAAGGTAAATTTGAGGATCCTGGATCTGAATCTGGACTTTGGCGTCAGCATCACAGCAAATGAAGGTGAGATCTGAGTTCCTGGCGTCGCATCTGGTGCAGCCAGTACTACAGGGGTTGCCTGTAGGGGTGAATGTCGCCGGCCGGCGTTGACACTATGTACATTTGCTTCCATCTGCACGAGTAGCCAAATTCCAAAGATGCACAGACCAACAGAGACAAGATTACCCCGAATCTGCCTGAATTAAGCCTGAGTTTGGTTTTTTCTGAACACGGCAGCACACTCCGTCAGCGTATCTACGCCTTGTCTGCCGAACGGAGACCAAAGAAAAGTTGATTGACGTCAAATTATCAAACATTCGCAGTTCTCCACATCATGACATAAACAGAAAGAATGAACAGTGGATTGAGCAGAATGTGGTAGGATGGCTTCCTCAATTCGGCCAAGCACGAATACATGTGACCACCAACCTGTCTGGTCTGGCCCTCATACGGCTTGGGCGCTGCAAATCAGCGGCCGAACTTGAAGCTTGGTCCTCATTTGGCTCCTGGGCTGGCCTGACCGCAGGAGGGGGGATCGACAGATCAGCCCTGGAATGTGGCTGCTGAGGGCCGTAAAAGGCTGGATCTCGATTCACCACAGGTCGTTTTCCGTCGCTCTCCACTTGTCTGTCTGGTTTCGACAAACAATCTGTCAGGAGTACTCCAATTTTGGGGTGCTTCTTGAGGAAGTCAATGAACCCCTTGGTGTACCCATGGACAAAAGATTGGGCTGGTTCCCAGTTGTTGTGACTGGAATCAAAGCCCCTCCACTCACACAGAAATTCCCATTCGCCCTTGGCGTCACGTCTTGCTTCAACAATCCTCTTGAGTTCGTACTTCCCCCCTTCGATGACCCGATCAGACAAGTGTTTCGCAGTCCAAAAAAGGGGTTTAACTCGATCCTTGGGGGAAGGGATCTCTCTCTTGAGGCGATCGCCCGAAACGTCAATTTCCCTGCTGACATCCACACGGATCCTCCACCTGTTCTCACCAAGACGCGCTGTAACAGCGAATGGCCCCTCCCACAAGGGAAGAAGCTTGTCATCTCCGTCCAGGGTGGTTTCGGATTTTCGAAGCCAAACTCGATCATCGACTTCAAAATTGTGGGGGTTTCTTCGACCTTGATTTTGAACCCAAAGCCAGTCAGCTTGATGCTTCTCGATTAATTTCGACACAGATTTATCTGCTCGTTGGACTCCGTCCAAAAACAGCGAAGCATCTTTACAGGGGCGAGGATTATTCAACGGCATGTTCCACCAACACTTCTTTCGTCCAAAGACAATTTCATTTGGAGAAAGGCCATGATACAAAGGCGTGTTGTGGTAACGGCGAAGCAGTGCAAAGAGAACTTCCATCCAATGGAAATCCTTTTCACTCGCGAACTCCTTACGAAGCATATTTATAATTGAGCGGCCGGCTCTTTCGCCAGGCAGCGCTCGATGCGAGTGGATTTCACATCGGAGGTGTGGATTCCAAGGCGAGCACACAATTCTCTCCACCATTCGGAGGTGTACTCTTTGCCTGAATCCGTGACCACCTCGGATCGGACGTCCCAGCCTCCCATCCAGGTCTGCGCGCACCATTTGGCGGCAGCCTTGCCAGTCATCGACTCAATGTTGCAAGGCAACACTTGAATGTAGCCTGAATGACGGCACTGAATGAGGAGCACACCATTGACTTTTCTGTTAGTCCAATGGCACTCTTCGTCATCGAGCTCACCGAGATAGAAAAAATCACTCGTGACTCTGTTAAAGAGGCGCTCCGGAATAGGATGAGGCCTCAGATGGCCGTGCTTCTTCGCGCTGGGGGGTGTCGAGACAGCACATTGGGCACATCCGGCAGCTACTTTCATGCAATGTGTGTAGAGCCTCGATCCAAACAACCTATGCTTAATCATCGACCACAGTCGACGGCCATGTGCGTGGGGGGACTCCCATTTATGCCACCATTTTAACACTCGGGGGGCTAGGGCGTCTGGCACACACAATTTACCCTCCATCCACAGCTTCCCCCCATCCAACGAGTACTCTGCAAAAATCCCATCCCTGTGAGCATCTTTGGATTTGAGATTTCCAAAGACCTCTTTAAACATGGGATCCTGCAGGTAATCGGACGTCCAGTCACGGATGATCAGGGAATCCTTCGGCAGGGGTGGAGTTTTGGCCGGATCTCGACGCTTAATGCCTTGGATCAACCGAAATCGATTTACTCGTCGGGTGTAGTCAAACCGTTTCACACTCCCTGAGGAGGGATCGGTGACTTTTTCCACGACTTTCAACGTTTTGGTGCAGATCTCATGAGCATGCGCCGGATCTTTGATGGCCGTGATGTCGTGACACCGCAATGCGTGCTGTTTAACAGCGCACTGCATGCATGCACGTCGAATGAGTTTCTTTTCTTCCTGATCTCATTCGATGATGACATGGCGGTCCTGCTCCGTACCATGGATGTTGGTACTTTGCAGCCCCTCTGAGGCGGGGTAAGCCCATCGGCTCAGAGCATCCGCTACCGTGTTATGTTTTCCAGGCAAATACGACACATGGAGGTCAAACAGAGAGAGAAATTCGTGCCATCTGGCCCGTCGACCAGCTGGGCTCGCGACAGTATCAATGTGTTCAGTGGCCCAATACTCCAGAGATCGATGATCCGTCAGGACCTCGACTCGATTGGTGCCAACCCACGATTGGTACTTTTTTAAAGCACAGATGATGGCGTAAGTCTCTTGCTCACGCGGCGACCATTGCATTTGGCGTGGGGCTAGCTTCCGAGACCAAAATGCAAGAGGGTAATGATCACCGGTGGCTTCATCAACCTGTTCAAGGACAGCTCCGATCGCGTACCTAGAAGCGTCGGTTCTAATGTAGAAGGGTCGGTCAAATTTGGGCACATGCAACGTGGCGACTTCACAGAGGGCTGCCTTCAAGTGATGGAAGGCCTCCTCGCACTCGTCAGTCCACTTGACACGAACCTTTGAACCTGCCTTGCCCGCATCTCTCCCTACCTTCAATAATTCAGTGAGGGGGGCAGCAAATTTGGCATAATTCGGCCCAAAAGTGTGGTAAAAATTGCAACAACCCAGGAATCCTCTCAACTCCGTGATCGTCTCAGGGCGCTTCCACTTCTGAATAGCGAGGAGCTTCCCTGGACTGGGTCGTCGAGTGCCATTCTCTAGGAGAGAACCACAAAATTCGACTGATTTTAAAAATAATTTTCCCTTCTTTGGCCCACAAATCAGCTGATTGGCGTCAAGAATGTCCAAAACTTGGTTCAGCTGCTTCTCATGTAGGGCCACCAGCTCGGCTTCGGTCAGTCCCTCCCCTTCCGTCGCGATGATTATGTCATCTATGTACACACTCACGAAGGCACGAAGCTCAGGATGGGTTGTGAACAGCACATCCTCCATCATTCTTTGAAAAAATGAGGGGGCGTTCTTCAGCCCCATGGGCATGACGGTCCATTGGACTGGGCCACATGGCGTGCACATACAGGTGGGAGGTCTGCTGTCCTTCCTCAACGGCATTTGGTGAAAGCCGTGACGGAGATCCAGCACAGAGAACAAACCACCTCTTGCCCTCTTGGCGATTTCCTCCTCAATGAGGGGCAGGGGGTGTGAATCCGCCTTGGTTTCGGCGTTGAGATTGCGAAAATCAACAACCATTCGCCCGCCATCAATGGTGTTCTGGTCTGCAGGCGGTGGCTTCGGGACTGTGAAGGGTGAACAGCACCATTCGCTGGTCATACAACCCTCAAGCCAACCAAATTCCCTGAGATTTCTCTCGATGATTTTTCTGAGGATCTCATGTTTATGTCCATGATTTTCATAAGGGCGCTGTTTTTTTGCCTTGTACCCTTCACGAAGCTCGATGAAGGCTTCACTGAGCTGTCCACGGACAGGGGGGTCTTTGATCAACTTCCCTGAAAGGGTTGTGTCCTTCCGTTCCTCAAAAATCTTTTCTCTTGACTTGGAACACAATTCAGTGTCCACCTGATCGCCAGGAATTACTGTCGAAAAAACTTTGGCGACTTCTTCGGCTTTGGCAGGAAGAATCTTCTTACGGATGTCCCTAAACAGGTCCGTATCCACTGCCTTTTGAAGATAGGTGGGTCTTGTGTCGAAATCCCAGAGATTCTCTTCGTGATCCAGCTCCTCGAAAGGATCCATGAAAGCTTCCACAGGGGGTTTTTCATAAAAAACTCTGAATTTGCGGCGCGATTGGAGATTTTTCCTCGCCCGTGCACTGAAGATTCTTTTCGATGTCGACCGTATTGGGGAAGAGGGAGACGAGGCGGATCCATTGGACGTTGAATCACCTTGGGTATCTGACGGACAAAAATCAGAAAAAATAGATTTATCATCAGTACCACGCTCAACCTCAGATTCAGACCCAACACAAGAATCTGTACTAGAATCAGCAGAATTAGAGTCAGAAAGCTTTCCATCCACCAGGAATGCAAGCGAACTCCAGGACCGCTGTGGCAGGGGACCTGTGTCGTCCCTGGCATACAGCTTAATCTTCCTGGGAAGTTCGATATAATCAACACAAATGTCTTGTAATTCCTGAAACCAAAGCTTGTCATCCCACAAGGGCACAACTAAAATTGCCTGGGTCTTATCTTGCTTGATTTTGTGGATGACCTGCTGGATTAAGTGAAACGGAGGATTAATCCACAACTTCTTGTCCCATTTATGGGTCCAAGCGTCGCTAAAGTGCTTGTCAAAGCGCTTGTTCGTACGGTTAGCAAAGGCATCATACTGTGGCCAAAATGAATGGTGTTCATGAAAGTATTCACAAATTGCATCGCGCCATTTGTCGACAACTCTGTAGGATGAAGAGTGCCAGCGCGAAGGGCGTCGTGGCTGGGAGTCCCTACGAAGACATTCTAACTCTTGGGAGTAATCGGCACTCCCATTCACCTCTGCAATGGTGACATCTTCACCAAATTTTGGTGTCACCTTTTGCTTCAAAAATTCTTCTGCACTTTTAAACCCTGCGTGCAAAAAAAGAAATTCAGGACGTTCCAAGGGACCTGACTCCAGCAAAAAACAACGACGATGACCTACGGGCGCTACCCTGTTCTTGCGAAGCCAAGGATGGCCCAAATAAAGGTCATACTTTATGTCGGCACGATAGAAGTAGTCATCCTTAAGGACAACTTCTTCCACATTTTGCTCTTCCCAAAGGTCTTGAGCGACCAAATGAGTTGATATATAACAACCGCGTTGCCCACCTGCGAGAGAATGTCCAGAAACTCCCTCGAGGGTAACAGGATGAGGCGATTCAAACACGCAGTCGTCGGGTAAGAATGAATTGGATTGGAGATTTACCTCTGATCCATTGTCACACAAACAAGTGGCGAGGTGGAAATTTCCCTTGCAATCAGAGACCCACAGCTTTGTGACAAACTGACGAGCCCTGTGCTTGGACTGTACACCAACCTCGTCCACTACAACAGAAGGATCCGCTGCCGGATCCAGGGGAGAGGAGACAAGCGACCCTACATCAAGTAATGGTCGATCAGGAATTTGGGGATCATGCCTGAAATCGCCTGGGGAGGGGCGATTTTCGTGGCTCCCCTAGGCGTTCTGACCTCCAGCGGCTGCGTTAACATTGTGAACACAGCCTGATTCGTCGATCCACTCATCTTGGAACGGATCATCCGCTGGATTCAGGGCATTTTCGACATAATCTCGATCCGCATCGGACACCTGATCTGCACCTGAGACCTGATCCACACGATGATTTCCCTTTCCACGTCCACGGCCACGGCCGCCGGATGATGGACCACCACCGTCGCCACGCCCTCTGCCCTTACCAGAGAAGGGGGTTCCTGAAGGATTTCCCTTACCCTTACCCTGTGATCCTGGAGCATTTCCTTTGTTTGTACCGGATTGAGGGGTTTGGCCTGGATTTCGATTTCCGCCTCCGGCGTTGCCATTAGGACTTGTCTGGCCGTTCGGCTGTCCACCGGAACCGGATGGAGTCCGATTTCCTTTGCCTTGGGACCCGCCAGGGCCTCCGGTATTTTTGTTTCCACCGGAGGGGGTCGGATTACCCTTTCCCCCCTTAGCACCATGCACCTGTCTGTCATTCCTGTCTGAATTCTGCGAATTACTGACATTTTCACCAATCACCTTGTGATCGTAAGCAGACCATCGGTGATTAGCAGTGGAATGCGTCTTAGCTCGGTTCGTAGAACCTAAAAGAAGGCAGATGCTACAATGATCCTGAACATTCCGGGTGTCATTCACCTTTTTGTTGCCCTTTTGGGCCCCATTTTGGGTGTTTTGCTGGGGGTTCTTGTTTCCCCCAAGACCCTCATGAAAATTTTGATTGGCGGCGTCAGCGAGCCGCTCAACCTCTTCCCACAGTTCCTGCGGGGTAAACGAAAACACCCAGTTCCTGGCCTTCAGGCGATGGCCGTGGAAACTTACTCCCCTATTGAGGACTTGGACAAACAAGTCCCGATCCTCGTGTTCATTAAACTTGATTTTCCACGTGTTTTCAGTGAATTTCACCTTGGTAAACGACGTGGGGGAGCACTTTTGAAGTGCCTCCCTGACGGTAAACCGGTTGGCCGAGGCGTCAAAGCCATCGATCTCCGCCCACCAGGTCTTGACCTTTTCTTCGGATTGTTTATTACGAAGGGTGGCGGCGGTTTCAGAGGGGATCTTGTCAAAAATCAGATTTTTCAGCTCGGCACTAGAAAATTTTTCGCCTGAATGTTCAGATTCTTCTACGAGATTCCAAAAGCGCTGTCTCTTGTCTTGCACTTCGTGCAAGATCAATCGCGAGAACGAAGGAAAATTCTTCAACATCTGGTGGTAATGGTCCTCAGGCAGCCGGGATCCACGTACCTCCAACTGTTCCCACACCTCATCAAAGGTAAGGGGGGAACTTGAATCTTCACGATCACTCCAGGTTCTGAGCCAAGTGTTGGCCGGCGCTCCCTCAAGGCAGTCCAGGAGGGCCATCAGGAACTGATCATCCTGGAGCTTTTGAGTCTTAACCCACAGTTTAAATTCCCGTTGGAACTGAGGCCAACGTCTGGGGTTCCCATTATACTTCGGTTGCTTGGCAACCTGACGAAGTCGCAATGAAGTAGGATTTAGGAGTGAATCCAGCCCAACACCGGCCGTAATGGCAGACACCTTGGCGGCATCATTAGCCACACCAGCTCCGGCGAGGGTCTGGGCGAGCAACATCTGGGCTATTGCATTGGAATCAACAGCAGGAAGGGCAGTACGGGAGGCAGTTCGCTTGGCATTCTGAACCTCATTCCTAGCCTTCGCCGATCTACTCTGAGATCGAGAGATTGTAACCCTTTCCTTTAGCTTAGTCCTGCTGATCCTTGCGTCGGTGGTCTTAGAGTCCACCGAAGGAGCAATCGAAAAAATTTCTGTCGCCTCCTCCGACGGTTCTGTTGTTTGTTCCACCGATGATGCGCCCTCAGACCTCATGTGGGTCTTGAAAAGATCTTTAATTCCCAGCGTCTGAATGATGAGTTGCATTTGATCTTTGAGCAATTGGAGCTCAGTATCTCGCTGTAATCTGCAAGAACAGTCGGCAGGGCAGTACATACCGTGTCCTGAAGGGCCTGAGCAGGCTGTCGGACCGCTAATCTCAGTGGTTCGCAGCCAGGAGTCCACTTGGGGAGCTCCTTCAGTCCTAATTTCCAGACTTGCCTGCCTAGCTGCCTCTAAAATTCCTTCCTCAACCGCGGCGGCTAGATCGTCGCGGATGGAAACAGAGGGATGAGGGGCGGAGGGCCCGGCAACAGGTGCCTTGGTCTTCTCCTACGGGAAGGGACTTGCCTCCCAGATCTGCAAGAAAATGGCAAAAGATTCATCTTCTTGAGAACACCACCACATCCTGGTCTTAATTTCTTCTTGAAGGAGGAAAAAATATTCGAATAAAAAATCAGAGGCGATTCTTTCTTGTCCTATCAGCTTAGACGTGGCTAATAGACACAGGGCCTCAAGCGCCTCAAGGTTACGGGTCACTTCGGAAGACAAATGGTTGTCCCATTGTGCCCATGAGGCTGGTCGATTATAGGCAGGTACCTCACCTGGACCACCCATCTCAATGTCGTCAATGTCGGCGTCGATGGTCTCAAAATGTGGACATTGGTAAGGAGTATTAGTACCTGCCAGGTCCGTAAGCTCCACCGGAGCGTTGCCATTAGCGTAGGCTGGGAGATTCCAGCTGCTTGATGGCCAATTTCGACTGGGATCTTGATTGTAATCTGGGCCTCCACAGCTGCTGATTTGTACCCTTCTTGGGCAATTTGGGCTTGCGCAAGGCAGTCCTCTCAAGGCCTCGTTCGCACAACACCACGGCAGCGTAATTGTTACGTCTCCGGAGGTGGCGGAGTCTACGGGGCCGTACTGAGGGGCTAGCTGTGGTTGGGACACCAAAGGAACAACATTCAGGTAGCCTCTGCTACCATGAAAGTGCTGCCCTGGGTCGTTGTGGGTGCCGGAGGGCTCGGGGCCGGCAAGACCAGTGGGGCAGGCACGCGAGGAGTCTCCCTGGATGTTGTTATTGGGGGTAGAACCGGACACTCGGACACCAACGGAGGCGAGAGCAGCGACAACAGAAGCAAGGTCCATGCTGATTGTGGTCCGGCAGAAAATCCCAGTCTATGAAGAAAATTGAGGGGAATTATTCTAAATACATCTGAGTGTCCAAAACTGTCTGAAAAGATTTAAATAATCCATTTATGTAAAAAGGTTTGGCCGATCTAGCCCGCGAGCGCGCGTCAGCGGCAAATGGCGATTCCAGCTAAAATAGCGGAATGCGGCGGATCTACGGGGAATGGACCGCGGAATCAAATCCGGCATCTCAGAAATATATAGGAAATATCCTGTGACTGAGCTGCGAGGCGGCAATTCCGCCGAAGCAAAGAAAATGACCAAAATGTAGCCAATCTGGGCAGAATGTCTGAAAATCTGAGCAGATGGGGCTAGCCGCACTTACAGTGTCGTGTCATGGCCTAGAGTGGCACTCAGGACCATGCCCTACCCTGACATAACCTTCGTTGGACTTGGAGTCGATTGGGCTTGGAGAATTGCCCCATGAAGATGACCTCACAACATAGCAAAATTAGGCAAAACACACCATATTGCCCAAAAATCAATTATATACTCAAAAATGCATGTGGCAAATGTTCAAATGCTCCATGCATGTGTCAAACCGGAAAGTATTATACCAGGGTAATATAGACCAAAGGTCCATGTCCAAGAATATCCCAACATTGGCTCCCAAACCCCTCCGGATATACACACGCCATGTTTCACCAGTCAACTCACCCATTTGAGACCTAATTTTGTGAGGCCTCGTGTGCCATGTGAAAGTGACCACGTGATCTGGCATATGGTGAGATGCAACACCGAAGCATATGCCAACATATAAGCAACATACCATAAATCACAGATCTCTGGGCACTTTACTGTCAGCCGACCAGTTGAGCACATAAATTACAAAAACGAGCATAAAATGAGGTCAAAAACATCAATCACAATAGTATATAACTTCGCTCACCCATGGTATCAACATATGGTTCAAAGCACAATTGCTTAGGACCATTTGCATACAATCCCCCCACTTGGATCCCCACATGAACGAATGGGGACACCTTCGAACCTCCTCCCAACACGCACCATATAAATGGGGAAATTGATGGTGGCGCTTGTGGGTCGATCCGTAAACCTTCCCACATGCACTATATGTGCGGTAGACATATTCTAGCGCTATGGAGGTCACCATTGGGATATGGGCAAAGCCCTTGCCACATATGACTCCACATATCTTCCTACAAACGGAGATATATAACATGGGCGTGAGCAAAGCGAAGCACATACCATCCATATAACACATACCCTTAAAAGTGGCTCCTACCATGGTATGCCATGCCCCTCCATGGACATAACTTCACGTTAAAATTACGTAGGAACCCAAGGAAAGTTTCTATGCAACACCAACACTCATGCGGTACACTTGAAAGTTGCATTAAAATATTCCGTTGCATGGTTCCAGAGTTATATATCACTTTCTACCCTCTTGATTATTATCCCTTGCTACAGCAAGCCTGTGTACACATCAAAGGCGTTTGACGCTTCCTAAATTAAGTTGAGACCAAGGCGATTCTAGCCCATATCTCAAAATTGTAACTCCTCGCCATGAGCCGGAGGGATGACCTTTCAAAGGGGCCTCACAAATCAATTTTGTTTCGCCTCTATCTCCAAGAAAAATGAAGGAGACAACAAAAGGAAGGTTGATTCCTGATCGGGGAAAAATGTAGGACCACTCGAAGTTCATCATATCAGGTGCGGCGACCTCGAAGTCAAAAATCCGATTCTGAATGTCTGAAAAAATCGGATTAATTTTGCGAGTGTATAACATGAAAATTGCGGAAGCAACGAACCCTTTTCTGATGAATTTTAACCCTTCATCGGGGTTTTGGCTAAAATATCTGGAAAGAACAGTTAACCAATCGGTTACCGGAAAATCGCGAGCCAACTGACAGTCGCCGATACATTGACAATCAGAACGGATAGCTGAAAAATTACGGAACCATTATGATAAAAAAGCCCTGTTGATTCCTGATGCTCTGACATATAAATCTCAGCCGGCGGCGCCTCGGTTGTGAATGTGGCGGCTCATATCTGGAATGGCCAAGCCTATCACACTATCACATCAGGTTAGGTCAGGTGGATGGGAGAGTCTGATATCAGCCAATGGCGGCTTGCCGGCACATAGATACACACCCCAAGTGACCCAAAGATGGCCACGGGTGTCCGAACCGGCTTCACTTAACGGCCGTTCACGAAGGGTACATCGTTGCTGCATACCGCCAAGTGGCACGGGGGGTGGGCTCTGACCAGATGGCGTTGCACTTGCGCCTCTTGGGAAGGCAGATGTCTTGGTCACAAGCCGGGCGAGACTTCTTGCTGCGATACGCCGCGGCTGCCAACCGGTTTGCAACCTGCCGCGCTCTAGAAAGGTGCCGTGGCACAAACAGCATGTGGGAGTGGCAGTGGGCCCTCCTTCACCGCCTATACCGTACCGATCGCAGCCACAACGCAACATCCACGTCCCCGTTGGCGGCGCCCAACGGCGCGCTAGTGCACATTGCGGTAAAGGCCGCACACAATACGTGTATAGCAGATGCCCGGACACCCCGTTGCATGCGCAATGCTTTGCACCCGCGCACGGGATCACTACAACGGGCACGGAGGACGCCGAGGAAAGCGAGCCGCCCGGGGGTGCTTTCGTGCAGGTACCTTGGTGGCACACCACACATGAATAGCGGGAATTGAACGCGCGTTGTTGTGTTTGCAAGGCCAAGGGGCATACCTCTAGACCACCAGCCAGCATGGAAATTCATAGGTATACGTGCGTATACCCTAGGTACACGGAATGTATACACACGTATATCTCTAGTGTACGCGCGTATATGTGTCCTTTGTCTACAGAAGCGCCATTTTTGGGGCTCCACTCACCACACCTGCTAGTACGTTATCCCCGTAAGCTAGGAGAACGCGCACAACGAGGATAACGCTCCACAACGCTCCGGAACGCGGTGAACGCGGAGAACGCGGAGAACGCTTGCAGAAGCACAGGCGGAAGCACTAAACCGGAACGCGCAGAAAGCAAAAAAAGGCGTAAAACCCGGCACACCTATGTTGGGGGGGCCGCGTCCTCAGAGTTGGGTATCCAGCCTACGTGGTTGGTCCCCCCGAGGTTTTGCACTGGTCCCCATGGGTTGGGATGGCAGAGGCTTGGCGGCCATGACCTTCTCAATCCCACCACGGCCGCCTCCGCCACCCCGTCTACTGCATGTTGAAGGAGAAGTTCCCCAACGTGTCGTCCTCTACGCTCCCTCTAGCGTCCTCCGCTTCCTCGTCTGCTTCCTCCTCATCGCTATCCGGCTCCTCCCCGCCCTGACCGTCCCCTTCCGGGTCGTCCTCCCCGGCGTCCCCCTTTCCTACCCAAAAGCCAATTTCCTTACCCTGGGGTTTCGGAAGTGTTGAACTATGTAAATTTCTTCAATTTATCATTTTTAGGTCATATTACCTCAAAAATCCGCCTTTTTGTGCTTTTTAGCCCTTTCTATAACTACGACCATACTTCAACGGGCACTTTCGTACGAATGCAGGGGGTTTCGTACCTAGCTCGTTCCCTACAAAGGGGTACCCTTTCGTACTGCTGGCTTTCTACGAAAGGGGTACGATTACCCCCCTTTCATACCCCTTTCGCAGGGGCTTTCGTACATCCTTCGTACTGATTGGGTTGTGCCGTGCTTTGGTCTAGTGGTCTCCTACCTCTCCTTGTGTTCGGTGCCGGAGGTTCGAACCCACCAATGATGAGGACGACGATATGGGTGACAATGAGGACGATGAAATGGACAATGCACTATCCCTGGGGCCTGAAGACAGGATTACCTATGGGCTATGCGCGAAGGATGATGTGTGAAGGAGTGCCCAAGCTGATCCAGGGTCAATGGGTGGCCAAGGCAGCAAGAAGGATCATGGCGCGAAAACAACAGGCGCTGAAGACAGGTTTTGTTTTTTCATTGGTGCCCCCATGCATGCATGGGACCCACACCCCAGTTCAATGATGCATAATTTCAATGTCTCTGCCAACTGAGCTGGTGGTCCACAGGTATGCCCCCTGGGTTCATGCCCCCCATTCCTCGGTTCGAAACCCATCCCCCATCCCCACGTGTGCAGTCCCACATGTGTTACACGCAGGTGTTTCAAGACACTGCCACAGCTCTGGCACCATCGGCCAGGCGCTGCTGCAAGAGGGCTGTGATCATGTCGAGGTCAGAACTGTGCACCCCACACACCGGCGCTGAAGACAATCACTCCAAAGCCGCACCACGTGTCGTTCACCCACGCACCCGGCCCGTTGTGTTGGTCAACGCCTGACTCCTTGAGAGCCACCGGCAGCTTGCAAATGTACTCCCTGGAGCGACCACCCTCCTTGTGGGTCCAGGACACCTCAGTGTACCATTTGGTGTCTCCAGCCTCATTCACCACACCATGGGGCACGAACTTGGGAAGCCTCCGCACCTCCATGATCGCATCCAAACCTGCACCAAAGGCCACCGCATCCGCCGGCGACTGCACCTGCATGTACGTCCCGGGGAGGGGCTTTCGTAGGGCTTTCATAGGGCTTTCGTAGGGCTTCGTAGGGGGTTTCGTGGGGCTGTCGTACGTTTTTTGGGCCTTTCGTGCACCCTTTTGTGTTTCCTTTCACAGGCCAAATTCTTCTTGTGGCCCCGGCTCGTCGTTGGTGACAGCCACTCGCAGTCAGCAGCTGAGCGAGGGAAAAGCCGCCCTGTCGTATGTATGTGCTACGAAGCGCTCCCTTTCGTATACCCTTTCGTACACCCTTTGGTACACATTGGTAACCTTTCGTACCCCTTTCGTACCCCTTTCGTACACCCATTTGTTGTCTTTTTTTGGTACGTATTGGTAATTTGTGTCACGTTCCACAGTGTTGCATGACATGCACACACCTTCCCACACTTGCACCATAGCTCGCTATTGTAGAACTGGGCCCAGCCGTACTCGGTGGCCACGGTGGCGTCCATCACCGCCATGCCAGGGGGGACCATGTCCCACCAGTGGAGATCGGGATTGGGGATGCGGCTTCGGAGTGGGTAGGCCAGCACCGAGAAGCGGCAGGCCACCACAAGGATGGTGCCAGCTGAAAACCAATAGTAGGCTGCTTCGCCAGGGGCCACGAACCCGGGCTGTGTCCGGTGGGCCATGGGACACTGTGGGTCACCAAGATCCAAATGACGCCTGCAAAACGCTGGCACGCCGGCCATGGGCTCCACCCACACCAGGGCCTCCGAACCCTTAGCTAGGACTAAGTATGTGAGGGCCTGGGGCAGCTGGACTTGCATTTGCTCAGGCACGGGGAGGGCTGGGGGAGTAGGATCCTCAAAGTTGGGACACGCCTCGCAGGTTCCATTGGCATGGCTGGCGCACATCTCCACTTTTCCACACACAGCACAAAGACACTCCCGTTCGGCCGGTACCACCATGCAACCCCTCATGCCACATTTCCTCACCGCGGCCCGCAGCCCAAGGATCTGGCCCCAAGCGGGGACCACAACCCCAACTGTGCGCTGGTACAGGGTGGGCCGCCACACGGTGGAGAACGCCACAAACAGTTTGTAAACTGATGAGTCCCTTTCGCCACCACCACCGCTGTGGATGACATCCGACCACAGGCGGCCGAGGGTTCCTTCCTCCAATATCAAAGTCTGGACAACCTAGGGCTTAGGGAGACCCCTAACACTGCAAAACACCCAGGTAATGGCATTTTCCACCGGGTCCACCAAATAACCACTCAGGCTCATGAAACAGGAAAGGGCAATGTTGCCCGAAGGCAATGCATCAATAGGGTGGTCCCTGTGGTAACCCTGTTTGCCTGCACCAATGCCACCACGAAGGTAGCCAAACACAATGGGGTGCAACTCTCTTGACAATGGCACCCGTAGGCGGTTTCTTGCCTTCTCCATCATGGCTCTTGCCTTAATTGGGCAAAGGAATGTGGCCAGGATACACTTTCTTGAACTCTTCGTGTTCCAAAATCCCCAAAACTTGGGGCCTGACTTTTTCATCATCTGGGGTCTACCTTCACGGGGGAAAGTTTGAAAAATTCCCTGCCAGTCTTTATGGGCCACTGTCATTGCCTCTTGCGACAGGGCCATAAGCTGATCCTCGTCCACAAACTCCCGCAGTGGCAATTCTTCATCCACACCTTGGCTCAAGTCAGCTGCTGTCCCTTCATAGCTGTGGGGGTTCCTGTCACCAAAACAGGTGCTAGCTGCCACAACACCCTCGGCATGGCCAATCAGGGGCTGTGGGGTCAATGCAGGCAAAGCCACAGACTTGGATCCTGTGTAGGCCACGGGTGTTATCTGTCCACTCAGATCGTCAATCCACATCCTATCAGGCTCAGTGGTGAGGCTGTACACAGTGGAAGTAAGAAAAAGTGCTTTTCCAATGCTTTGAGGCATACTCTAGTTGTATTAGAGATGCACTGAGCACATAGGCATTTCTATCTTCGTATTGGTCCAACCAAAAGTGGTGAAAACACATTTTGACCTATGGAACCAAACACCCAATCAGGATATGGAGTGGACCCCTTAATCCCCTATCAATGTGAGGCAAGTCATCTTTTCCTGAGTCGACTGAGAACTGACATATCCAGGGCAGAGCCTATGAATTTGTCTATGTTTTCTCATGAATTCTTAGCTGTCCTAGTGGTATGCACCCTAGGGGGCTGGGCACCTCTTTTTGAGAGGTCCACGGTTCAATTCCCGGTCAGCCTAGCTAAGTAGGAAGATCCCATGTGACATGGCAGTGACCACATCGCCACATGCCCTGCCACCTCAGCACATATGGGACCCAAAACAAAGAGTGCACATCTCCTGAGATGGCACTATGGAGATTGAGTGACCATGGGGCAGTTTTCCAACTCTTTTTCCAAAACATTTCAGCTATCTTTGTGAATATGCAATCCGAAGTGCCCTGAGTTGCAGTTACTGTGAATATCCTTTCACCTTTCACTGTTTACACTGCAGCCCTTCATGCTTTGATCCTGATTCTCTTCTACTTGCTTATCTCTGGCTTGGGCTATCCTGGATCCATTGTATTTCAGCAACTAAAACATTTTCATCTTGAAAAACAAGCAGCAGGAAACCCTACACCAGCAGCAAGCAGCAGGAGAGGGACAAACACAGTGATGAAATCACTATAAAACGTTCTGGTAGCAAGGGGTAGACTGTCCCTGCGTACCGGCAGCAACCCCGTGCCGTACAACAGGTGCGGCGAAATCAGTCATATATAAGCAGAAGGGCGAACGAAGATGGACACAAAGAAAGAGGACACCGACGTGAGGACAGCGCCTGAGGCACCAGCAATGCCAGCACCTGGTGAACCTGGACCTGGACCTAGCGCTGTACCTTCGGGGCCCTTACATGGGCCAGTGGATGTGGCGGAGGATTCGTTGGAAGGACTTCAGTCGGCCTTTCGGGCCCTCTCAGTCGAGGAGGTGGTCACTCATCCTGTGAAGAGGAAGAGAGAGAGCGAGAAGGATGCTGGAGAAAGCATAGCAGACGAAGGAGAAGACCAAGGGCAAGACCTGACGAATGATCCTACCTTCGAAGGCGCACCAAGCGCTTCTGGCCTCCACGCATCACCCTCTCCTATAACCACCACACTCCCAATTCCAGACCCAGCCGCTGCAACATCCACACCCATAACCAACCCGCCTACGGCAGAGGGCACAGGCTTTACTGGTATGCCTACTTACCCTGCCTATGGTTTGGGCCCACCTACAACTGCGTTCCCTGAGGCAACTACTGCCAGTGAGACGGTGACCTCCAGTTCTGCGCTGCGATGGTATGCGGCTGACTATCACCATCCTCTACCCGCTACGGGAGCCTATGTGGATGTTCCTGGGTATGCAACCTTGAGTGGGTTGAGGAGAGGACCTGAGTCTCTTGGAGGCAGGAGTAGAGGATCGGGGAGATCCTCGGACAGATCCTTGACGCGGTCGGAGATCAACGAGGTGCTCTGGGGAGCCACCTCTAAAATTGTTGGCGACCTCACTCAAGAGATTCGAGAGAAACTGGAGCCCCTGATGATGACGCCCCAAGCGTCACCTACCACTGTGGGAGTGTCACCCCATCGAGTACAGGCCAACCACCTGGTTGCAGGGCTGACAAACACCCTGGGGAGCCTGAGGAGCCGACCGATGCCGACCCCTGCAGCGATACCGAGAAGCCCTTTCGTACCGAGAACGGCCCAGCCGCCCTACAGCCACGTGATGAATTCTACGAGAGCCGAGCTGGACCGGCTGGGGCTGACAGCCTTGAGGGCAATGGTTGACGTGGAGCCCTATGGCTCTAGTGACCTAGGCGGAGACCCCTCTGATGATGAGCCGCCGTCGATGACTTCTGCTTCGCCCTCGGAGGACGACGACCCGGAGGACCCCGAGAACCCAAGTAAGAAGAAGAAGAAGAAGAAGAGGAAGACCCGACGCCCTGAGGGACGCAGGGCTCAGGAGGCTAAGGCTATTGCCGGCTCCAAGATCGTGGTGAACCTGCCTGAGTTCACAGGCAAGGACCTCAGCGAGTTCGCTGAGAATTTTGGCCGGTTTCTCCGATTGACTGGCCAAACCCACGCTAGTGGACGGGTCAAGTGCCATCTGCTCTTGCAGTGCTGCAAGACCAAGTACCTGGAGAAGCAGGTCAGACAGATCGTGACTAACTCCGCCACCTTTGCCGATGTGTTGGTTGCCTTGGAGAGGCAGTACCCGACTTACGAAACCGACCTCTCCATCAGGGCCGAGATCCAGAACCTGCCCGCGCTGCCCAACAACCCCAAACCTGGCAGGGTCTCTGAGCTGTTGGCTGACCTGGATCACTGGGTTGGACGATTGACGCCCGGCTCCTACAGCAGCGACGACCTGCTCTTCTGGTTGGTGGCTAAGCTCCCTCGAGATCTGTGAACGAGTGCCGTTCAACGGCAGAGCGCAAGGCTAGATCCCTCCGTTACGAGGATCTATGTGTGCTACTCCTGGAGCTGGCGCTGGAGAAAGAGAGCGACCAGCACCTGAACAACTACTGTCCTGGAGGTGGAGGCTCTGGAGGCCATGGCAAAGGGTACCAAGGATCCAGACCTGGGCAGGGACCTACCCCCAAACAGGCCCAGCCCGCATCATGGAAAACGTTGAGGGGCTCTTCTGGTGTGATGCCAGAGACGAGCAGGGGCACCTGCAGCACGCCCCTGACTGCGAGCAGCGAGACTGCTTCGTAGTCCAGGGGAAGCAGCAGGAGAAGAACACCGGCGCCAAAGCGAAGCTGCCAGATCATTACCGGTGCACCATCACGTGTGCCTTCTGTGGGAAGAGGAAGCACTACGAGGATGAGTGCTACCATAAGCAACGCCTATCGGCGAAGCTTAAGGGTGAAGATCCTGGCAAAGGCTCAGGCAAAGGTGGAGGCAAAGGCAAAGGCAACGACTCCGGCAAGGGCAAGTCGAAAGGACGTGGACAAGGGCAAGACAAGAGTCAATGTGGACGAGGAGGAGGCGGTAACCGCCAGCCAGACAAGGACAACAAAAACACGGACAAGAACGGAGGCAACCCCAACCCTAATCCAGGGGGGAACTCCGAGCCCTCTGGAGGGCAGCCCGGTCCTACCACACACTCACAGACGCAGGCCCAGAACGAACAAGGGGCCAAGAGGGAGCACGAAGGTGGTGATGAAGCAACGCTAAGAAGAGAAGCCGTTTCATGAGGATGCCCCGCAAGCTGCGGAACAAGGGGTTCGAGGTGACCTGTCCCGCGGAGTTCTGACGGGGACGCTCCGGTGGCACCCAAGACCTGGTGTTTTGGGTACGTATCCGACTAGGGGGACGTGAATACCCGGGGGTATTGGATACTGGTGCCACTATATCTATAGTGGCCAAGAATAGTTTACCTTGTGGGAGCCTGAAGAACACCTTGACCACCGCGGCTAGACGAATGGGGGATGGACATGTGGTGCACAGCTGCGGGGACTGTGAAGTGGAGGTACCTATGGGCTCCCGGACTATCGCCCATCGGTTCTATGTGATGGACACTGAGGCCTTCGACTTTGTATTGGGGACTGACTTCTTCGTGCAGCACTCGCAGATACAATCCCTGACGCTGCAAGCGCCCTACCTCCTCTACGTGGACCACGGCAGTGGCGGAGAGTCTGTGCCACTGGAGCAGTCGGAACACACCTCGAGTTACCTGAGGCTATAGAAGGAGGAGCCCTCGAACATGATGGCGGCCTCCAAAACTGAGGACTATCAACTATTGGGGGAAATCCTAGACCAAGGTCTGAAGGAGTTGGGTTACTCTAGAGAAGACCTGAGTGTGAAGTTGTTCGCCAGTGACAAGCAGCATGTACTGGACCTCTACTGCAGCAAGGGGAAGAACTGCAGCTACAAATTTTACTGGCCCTCTTTCGGGATGGCCTACGGGAACCCCAGGCTCAGTGAACTGGGGAAGGTCCTGACCAAGGTGGCCTTGGAACGTTCCCATATGGTCCTGTGCTCCCCCGATTGGGGAGCCCATGGGGGCAACGAGTACTGGCGAAACCTCTTGGACAGGCTGACTATCAGCTCTGTTTGGTTACCTGATGAGGCCATCTACGTGCCTCTGGGGCGTAAGACGCCTATTGGGAATCCCGGATGGGGGAGTATGCTCAGCGTGGTGGACAGAGGTCTTACCTCAATCCCCTGGGAGGATCTGGACCCCACTCTGGTCCAGGCTATACAACGAGAAAGCGACGGACTCGCCTTGGGTGACTTGAAGGATCGCCTACGACCTCAAGATGCTATTGAGACTATATCCGGAGGAGAAGAGTACGTCGTGACTGACACCAACGCCCTCAACTCTCCCTGCCATGTACCTGTTCCTGATGGAGTCTCTGAGTGTGGGCTATCCGAGCTACCTAGCTCTATCCACTCAGATGCTGAAACTGAGCACGACGCCTTCTTCGTGCAGACCTGTGCGGAGGAAGTGGAGAACGCCGAGTACGTCGCCCCACTGAAACCCCTACTCTCCATGAGGGTGGAAGACCCCGTGGACAAAGAGCTGGCCCCTCGATCCAGGCTAAGGGAGTATGTGGACTCCAAGAGGAAGTTGGTGGCGAAAAAGCCATGCTACGCTAAGCCTACCCGCAGCTCATGGCCACTGAAGCAAGGACGTATGGGAGATCTATCCCAATTGAAGGAGGACCTCGAACAAAAGATCACCACCGGGCAAAGGGAGGTAGATCTTAAACTCATGGAGAGCTTGTGGTGCGCCCATGTGAGGACCCCAGAGGAGGACGACCTCTCGGAGGAATGTGTATGTGAACCCCCTCGAGCGTGCCTATGTTGCCATCGTCCACCGGGGATGGTTGAACAAGAACTTCTATATGCCTACCAAGGGTTGAAGGACACTACCAAGGGCGGAGAGTGGTTGGGGGATCACCTCCCAACGTCTATTACTCAGGGGGCAAGCAACTTACACTCTGACGAGGACATGGAGGACAAGATCAAGCTATTTGACCGCGGGTGCAGAAGCTTATAAGGACCTATCTGGAGGTGTTCGGAGAACTACCCCCTCCAGCCTCATGTGACAAGCTGGTACAGATGGACCTCAAGCTGAAACCCGAGTTCGTGGGTCACAAGATCCGGAGGAGACCCTATCCAGCTCCTAAAGAGCAGGCCGACGAGATTGAGCGGCAGATACAAGAATGTATCGACGCTGGCCTAGTCCTGGAGTACAAGGACGGGGACTACCCCCTACACTGCAGCCCCTGTTTCCTGGTGGCTAAACCTGGGTCTACAGCGAAACGGCTGGTAGTGGACTACGGAGAGCTGAACAAGAAAACGTTGAACCACTCAGGGTCCATTCCCAATATGCAGTCTACCCTGGAGAAGATAGCCTCCTGTTGCTACAAGACCAAGATGGACAAGAGGACCGGATTCTGGCAAGTAGACCTGACGTCCAGCGCTCAGGAGCTACTGGCCTTCATCACCCCTCAGGGGAGGGTGTTGAAGTGGAAGGTCATGCCATTTGGCGTGGCCAACGCACCCGCTCTATTCCAAGAGCTGATGAACAAGATCTTGTCCATCCTACGAAGGAGACCTAAGGTGCAGGAACTTATATCCCGTGGGGCCCAGATGGAAGCTCACATCGACGATGTATGCCTCGGGACCAATACCCAGGAGGACCACCTAATCCTCTTTGGTGAGTTTTTTGCGGTCATCCAGGAGAACCACACACAACTCAAGCTGGAGAAGTGTGAGTTCATGCAGGAGACCATGCAGTACCTGGGGTTTGACGTTGGCTATGGGTGGTGGACCCCAGCGGCCTCTAAGGCCAAACCCCTGATGGATGCTAAGGTACGACACGAAGACCCCAAGAAAGGACTTCATGATGTACGCAGTTTCATTGGGGCGTGCAACTTCTTTCGCGGCCATATCAAAAACTTCACCTACACCAGCGCGTTTCTGACGGACTTGATCAAGAAGAGTACTACTTGGCGCTGGGGCCCACAAGAGCAACAAGCGTTTGACGAGCTCAAAGACAACGTGGCCAACGCTAAGTGCTTGGGCGTGCCTAGGGCACAAGCGGAGATTTTCCTGGTGACCGACGCCAGCAATGTGGGCGGTGGTGGAACGTTGTTCGGATGGCAAGCACTAGAGAAGGAGGAGTTCGACTCGGCCATTTCCCAATGGGGGACTGAAGGTCTCAACCAAGATGGAACCCTCAAGCACAGCTACCGTGACGACAGGTGCGTCCTAGTACCTCTGGGCCACTGGAACTGGAAGTGGAACCAGGCCAGGGGGAGCTACTCCACCTATGAGCCAGAATTGCTCGCGGGTATGCTAGTGCTGTCCTCACAAGCACGACTGTTGGGGAGTAACCCTGTGGTCTGGCTGTGCGACCAAGAACCGGTCCGCAGTTTCCAGAAGGGCCCCCCACCTGAGAAGGCCAAGCTACGGCGCTGGTGGACCTACCTCAGTCAACTACGGCTGACGGTACACCATAGCCAGGGGGTGAAGAACGAGTGTGCAGACTACATCAGCCGCAACAACTTCGACGCCCTGATTGGTGCCCGGTCTGAAGCGCTGGCTAAGGAGGCGTTCAGCCGTATGGACATCCACTTGGACCTCAACATGACGATGATACGCCCCCTGGATGGACTCCAACAATCGGAGTACCTGAAGGAGTTCCGGGATATCTACAAGCGCCTGGAGAAACGCCTTGAACCCCTCCTGGTCAACCAAGATCAGTGGAAGAGGGACAAGAGCTACCTCTGGAACGAGGACCGTATCGTGGTGCCTACTGACAGAGTCCCAGCGCTGCTGAAGTGGACCCATGAGTCCAGCGGTCATGTGGGTGCTGACCGTACCCCGAGGCTGTTCAAGCAGTGGTTCCGTACTACGTGGACTGACGACCAACTGCGGAAAACCCTCCAGCCTATCGTGGACAAGTGCCCGTGCAGGTCCTGTAAACCAGGTGATATCAGGGAAAGAGGTCTTTACTCGACCCTGCCCATCCCTCACTGTGCTAACAGTGTGCTATACGTGGACTACACGGAGATGCCGAAGTTCGGGGGCTATGACTTCGCCCTCGTGGTAACCTGTGGGTTGACCAGGTTTACCAGGGTGTTCCCATGTACCAAGTACATTACCGTGGAGGAGACTATCAAGATACTCCTGGAGGAGTGGTTTTGTGTCTATGGGGCGCCCAAGGAGATCAACTCCGATGAGGTCGTACGAGTACGCTCAGATACCGGTTGGTACAAGAGGGTCCTGAGATCCGTCAATGTCGAGGTGTCTACGGGGATCTTCTACTCGCACACGAGCAACCCCCTATGTGAGCGACAGATCCGTGTGCTCAAGGAGAATGTAAGGATATGGTGCAAAACTGAACGCAGCAGAGACTGGGTGAGACTACTCCCCGTCATATCCTTGAGGATGAACTCCCAAGAGAGTTCAGCTACTGGCTACTCGCCCCATGAGCTATTCCTGGGGCGCCCGGCGTGGTTCCTACATGCCCCCTATCCAGAGGACACCCATTCTTCTGTGGGTGAATGGGTCCAAGAGCAACAAGCGAAGGTGGACAAGGCCAAGGCTATGCTCCAGAGAGTGAGGGAGCGTCAGTGGAACAAGAAGAACAATCATCGAGTACCGGCCACCTACCAAGAGGGGGACTGGGTGCTGGTGCACCACAGTCGACTACCTGCCTGGCCACGCTCTACCAGCGATGACCCATACTTCGGGCCGTACAAGAATCTATCAGTGGATGGACACCGTATCACCGTGCGGTGTTCTCCCCGTCTAGGGGGGACCCTGGTGTCCGCTGCTCAACACCTGAAGCGCTACTATGATCCTGAAGACCTCTGTGGGGAGCAGTGGGAGCTGAACGACGAGGAAATCGCCGCCCTAGACCTACAAGGGGCTGCCAGCCCTATGGAAGTTGAAGGGGAACTCCCCGACATGAACGCCGAGGAGATGGCTAAGGAGGGCTTCTACCTGGTGAAGTCTGTCCTACGCCACCGCTATCGCCAGGGTTGGCGCTTCCTCACCCTCTGGGAAGGGTCTGGAGTCGAAGAGGCCACCTGGGAGCCCTTCTCTGCGTTTGTTCTACCTGAGGGACGCCTAAAGTCAGTTCTGGTTGACTACTTGTCCCAGAACAACCTTGGTGAGTTGCTGAGGCTCGCTGAGACGCTTGCCTCAAAGACTAAAGCTAGGGACTGAACCTTACCCTTCAGTTTGCTACGTATGTCTGTGTGTGTCTCACTTCTCTCCCGGGCGTGGCTCCCGGAGACCGGGCTTCGCTGATGTTGGACCGAAGGTCCTACTCAGGTACTGGTACCACTCTTATGGCGCCCAATTTCTGTGCTGGCGCCTATCCTTGGGGAAAGACGGCAAAAGCCCTACCTACTAGGGGGGAGGGGTGGCCAAGTGTGCTAAGGGCATACAAAACGCCCATTTTTGCTAAAGGCCAAAAGCTAACGCACTCCCCTGCCCACGAGGAAAAGCACGCGGGACAGGAGACACCACTACACTACACACCCCACCTACAGTTGCACCATCCTGGTGGGCGAGCACTTCTGCAACTGCCTCAAGCCCCCACTCAGGATTACCACTCCTGCACTCACGCTCTACTGGGTGTTGTTGGAGGTCAAGTCGTGAGTCCTAATTACCCTCCTGTGAAGAAGACAAGAGAACACAGCGCTGCTAAGCAACTGTGGCCTAACAGGGGACGCCACAACGCGTTTCCCCTGCTAGGGCTTGGAGGGAAGAGGTGCTCTTGTTGCGTGCACAGCGTGGATGTCGATGGAGTCGAACTGCCCTCGCCACTCCTGGCGGAGGTGCAGGCAATTGTTTGTGTGATCAGCGCCCTTTTTTAGCAGGGCTAGAACAAAATGGTATGCTGCTGCACCAATCACCCTACCTGCCCACCTGTAAAGCAAAGGCCAATGAAGGGGTGTTTGCGGCTGGAGAACCAAGCCACACTCCACGTAGTATACGCTTCTCAGTGTGACCTATAACACACTGTCCTCAAACACGCCCTGTCAAGCAAGCAAGCGCTAAGAGACTCCTCAGGTTCTCTTAAAGAACGTACCGAGGAGCCCCCGGGTAACCTAAACAAGGTTTACCGTGCGCATTTCGCGTGGCCTACCCTTTAATGCGTGTGTGAATGCACAAGCATGCACGAGTTTGTGAACAACCAGAGCCAATCTCGGTCTTGCTGACTAATCTTACCCAAAATCACGGACTCTACCAGGGGGTGGCCCCACCTGGGCTTACCTACCTTACCTACCGCTGGAGAGAGAGAGCAAGTGGAGACCTGAAACGAGGCGCAAGCGAAAAACGTCGCTATGCACTTGCGTGTATGTCTAATCACCCTGATCTGACCTCTAATCATCTGCAATCTTTCTAATCGAGCCCTCTATCTTTTGTTAGCGCAGCTACAAGACTGGTCAGGGAGACACGAGACGAGCAATGTGCATGCTGCATACAAGACGAGCACACCTGTGGTTTATACCTGATTCATTGAAGTCTTTTCGTTGATTTTCGAATTCTTGGATTTTTGACCCTTCTGTCAGTGTGGGTGGAATCTGTATGTTTATCTATTAATGTGTGTCTCGTCATTTTCCGAGTTACGTGAGACATACGTTTATAATCTCATTATTTCTGTATTTTCCGGCGCTTCGCTAGGAGCCGCTCCTGCGCGCCGCCTTTTTATGCGTAGGAATTTCTTGATTTAAAAAATCCAGAGATGACTACAATTTTTATAAAAATGTGCTTCTGATGCACAATTGGATTCTGCTCAGGTGTATTGTCTAAGAAAAATTCTAGGCCATCATTTGACGGATCTAGGTGTTGTCGCTTCGAGTTTGCGTGGATTCGTGCATAATTCTCCCATTCCTGCCTCTGCAGATATCCTCGCGAAAGCGTCGCTGAGTAGGCCGCTTTCTGGGCCAAAAAGCAGCAGCCAGGAGACTGAGCAGAACCCAAGACCCCATCAAGGGGCAATTTAATTTCTTGACGACTCCCTTCACCCTAAGATCAGGACAGCAGGTCGCCAGCAGGTTTTCACAACCAGAGCGGATGTCCATACAGAGTCTGGCGTTGGGTTAGTGTCGCGCCGCGTCTTGGAGGGAGGGATGCACATGCACATGGTTTTGGCATGCTCCCAACCTAACCCAACCAAGCCACAGGAAACCCGGCAGCGCCATGAGCGCTGAGCTTTCTGTAGGAAATGTCAGGAACACAGCAGCACAAAGGCGCCAGCCATGGTGAGCGCCCATTTTTCTGTGTGAGGGAAACTATAGGTATTTTAAAGTAGATGTGGAAACCAAGGAAAGGCCAAGAAAAAATCCCTTTTTCCTGAAGGTGTGACAGCGGTGGTCACCACAGCACAAGGGGGGGGTAAGAAAAAGTGCTTTTCCAATGCTTTGAGGCATACTCTAGTTGTATTAGAGATGCACTGAGCACACAGGCATTTCTATCTTAGTATTGGCCGAACCAAAAGTGGTGAAAACACATTTTGACCTATGGAACCAAACACCCAATCAGGATATGGAGTGGACCCCTTAATCCCCTATGAATGTGAGGCAATTCATCTTTTCCTGAGTCGACTAAGAACTGACATATCCAGGGCAGAGCCTATGAATTTATCTATGTTTTCTCATGAATTCTTAGCTGTCCTAGTGGTATGCACCTTAGGGGGCTGAGCACCTCTTTTTGAGAGGTCCTGGGTTCAATTCCCGGTCAGTCTAGCTAAGTAGGAAGATCCCATGTGACATGGCAGTGACCTCATCGCCATATGCCCTGCCACCTCAGCAAATATGGGACCCAAAACAAAGAGTGCACGTCTCCTGAGATGGCACTATGGAGATTGAGTGACCATGGGGCAGTTTTCCAACTCTTTTTCCAAAACATTTCAGCTATCTTTGTGAATATGCAATCCGAAGTGCCCTGAGTTGCAGTTACTGTGAATATCCTTTCACCTTTCACTGTTTACACTGCAGCCCTTCATGCTTTGATCCTGATTCTCTTCTACTTGCTTATCTCTGGCTTGGGCTATCCTGGATTGATTGTATTTCAGCAACTAAAACATTTTCATCTTCAAAAACAAGCAGCAGGAAACCCTACACCAGCAGCAAGCAGCAGGAGAGGCACAAACACAGTGTTGAAATCACTATAAAACTTTCTGTGGATATCCTGTGCATGTCCTCCTTTTCAGACATCCTATGGTGTTGTCGTGTTGTGACTTTTTCCCCTTAGCACTATGGATGTTCAACGCCCCATCAGCTGCCACCGCACCATAATTCTGCCTGTGACCCACCTTGTCCGGCAGCTGTTCCTCCAAACCTTTCAACAAATCATCCATATCGGGACCGGTGAGGCCAACGCTAAAGGTGCAGAGGTGGGGGTTGTGATTGTAGGAGGCCCCGAGGAAGTTGGTGAGGGCACGGGGTTGCTTGGAGGCAAGGGAGCGTCTTGCCACTGTGATGCGGCCAAACATGGTACCGGCATCAAAATGCGGAAGGGTCCGCAGATCATCGATAGGGCAGACTTGGGTAGTACTGCCTTGGGGGCTATGGAAAACCCCTTGCCCAACCTGCTGGCGGCATGCGTCCACCTTATCTTGCAGGAGATCCTGGGCGGCGGACATTGTGAAGAAAGGAGGTCCCCCTAAGAGTAGGATGAAGGAAGCATGAAACAAAGGTGACCAAAGAGAAAGAGATTTGAGAAGAAAGAGGATGGCACACTGGGTGTAACTGAGCATGTGGGATTCCAGAACATAAGTTGGAAATTACCTAGGAAACACCAACTACGAAAGGGTGCACGAAAGGGGTACGAAGGCACATCTAAGTTGTAAAAAAGGGTACGAAAGGGTGTACGAAATGGGGCACCCCTTTCGTACAAAATCTACGAATACCCCCATGTCGTACGTGCCTTTTGTACACCCTTTCGTACCCCTTTCGTAGACCAGTGAGATTGAGCCCCATGGAGTATATATTTTGAACTCAGAGTGTACTTTATTTGAACTCAGAGCAGATTCAGATCATTCATCATCATTCATCATCATCATCATTCATCATGCATCATGTGTGATGTGTCATGCATCATGTGTCTGGACATGCTGGCGCCCTAGCATGTGTTTTTCACATTCCAACCCAAAACCTCACTTTCGCTCAGAACTAACACAACCACAACCCCACTTTTATGGGTTCCTAAGAAGGTTCTACTATTCATTTTTCATAACTCTTTGAAGTTGGATGATCACATTTTTGACATCATGGATTGTCATGCATGTCATGCATGATCGACTCATTTTGTGAGTGATACCACACATACTACCTTCGAAGGAGTCTAAGGCCCCTAAGGGACCTCTATTTACTCTACAACCCTTTTCCATGGTTTTCCCTACTTCTACATGTATTTTAGTGCCTATTTGGTGGGTTCCAAGCATGTTTCATGTATTGGGGGATCCCAAGGGTATGCCTAGGCCTAACCCAAGCCCCAAACACAAGAGGAGAGAAGAGAGATGGATAGAGGAGAGGCGCCTGGCGGCAACACCAGGGAGCACGTGGTGCTTCCTAGGTAAGTCCTAACTAGGTGTATTTTACTACAAGAGGGATATTTGTATGGTGAGAGTGGAAGGGAGGTAAGGAGTGAACATGAGTGTAAATAATGATTGTGTTTCATAGTCCCTTTTTGCTATGGACTAAGCTGGAAGACTACAATACTATGAGCCCATTACTTTGCTGTTGTTGAGGAGGGTGCCAAATCTAACTGGTAGCAGAGAAAACCTGCTCTGCCTAAATCCAGTATCCCTTGGATTTAATTTCGATTCAATTCCAGCCTGGAAATTTAGTAAGGGAGGGAGAAGAATTCCTGAACTCAGAAAATCGAGCCTGAAAAATTGAGATGGACCCTGTGAAACTCCAAGCAGCCTAGAAGCTACGGGCGCTTCCGAAAACGACGTGAAAGTCATGATACCGGTCTCCGATGAGGAACTAGTCGCGCCTACCATGGCCGGGATTGGAACCCCAGAAGTACCTCTAGACGGATCTCGATTCGAAGCCTATCGTTTTCCTGCGCCTACATGTCCTGAGTAGGCTGAAGCTGTAGCTCCACGCCTAGTGCCTTCAGCAAGTAACATGATGACAGCTGAGCTAGCGAATGCTATGGAGGTCCTATCGTTGCTCAACCAGAGTGGTCGGTTGCAACAAATGGTTCAACAAATCCAACACCATGAAGGTTCATTCACTAATGCGCCACAGACTCATGAGTCGGGGACCACATCGTCTTCGACAAATTCTTTCCAATCTGTGCCATGGCGTTCTAATGTGACTTACGCCACTATGCCTCAACCCCCTATCTGTGGAGAAGCTATGGAGTGCCTACCAGAGTTCCTGAGCCTAAGTTTTTCTCTGAGCCTCAAGCTCCCAAAAGGACTCATGTTTTCGAAGCCTCTCCTTCTTCGGAAGAGAGCACTATCCTTTTGTCGACCTTGCAACAACTCAAGGGTCGTCTTGAAAACTTAGAAAATAGGACTAGTGCTAACTTAACGACTAACCCTTGTGTACCTTACCACCCCTCGCCTCTAACCCTAGGGTGCACCGGGCTTGCCGGTGTGCCTCCTGGAGTCAAGTCGCCCTTTGTACCCCGTACCAAAGCACCCCAACCCGTGGCGTGCTTTACCACTACCTACGAAGTATACACCCTCGACCAAGCCCTCGCCCTAGGACTCGGTCCACTAGCGCCTATGGCGCTACTCCCCGACCCCACACAACCAGTGCCACATACCGGTAGAGAAACCAAAGCTTTTTTCAAACCCCAAACCGAAACCAAACTACCCAAGTTTTCGGGTAGAGACCTCGACGTTTACGCCGAAGATTTTTTGAGGTTCTTGAGGTCGACGGGACAAGAAGACCTCAACGAAAGAGCGAAAGCGGACCTTGTTATCAATGGTTGTGATAACAAGGACGTAGAAGAAGTGATTTCGGGGGCACTCAAGAAAAGTCACTCTTGGGTAAGGTTCCTTATTACGCTCGAAAAGCTCTACCCTACTTACGTTACCGACCTAGAGCTTATTCAAGAGATAGAGCGTATCCCTCGGTTGAAGGAATACCCTACAACCGCGGACATAGCCCAGTACGTCCAAACGTTTACTACGCTTACGGACCAATTGGCTACGTCCTACTACGACGACTCCAAAGCCCTCCTACACCTCCTACCTCGTGTTCCGCCCAAAACCATGGACGAAATGCATGCTACTCCCGAGAGGTTGTCTAGAATACACACTTTCAACTCTCTCGTTGACCTCCTCTACGAGTTGGCCCTCCAGAGAAAATCCGACGCTACTTTGAAGAACTTGCAATCGATGGCTCAACTCAAGTGGCTAGACGCCAACACCAACGTCGACTCCAACGCCCCTGTGAACCAAGAAGAAGCCTTTGCCCACTCGCTATGTGAGGAGTGCCTCCTGTCTTTCCAACAAGCACGAGGACAAGCAAACGGCAACCGTGGTGCCGGCGGTCGTTGCCGTGGAAAAGGTGGACGAGGCAAAGGACAAGGCCAAGGGCAGGGGTATTGGCGAAGGGAAGTCGAGGAGGACAACTCCACCGCGCCCAAGTTCTTCGGCACCGTGTTTTGCCACAATTGTGGGACAAAACACAACGTCAGTGACAAGGTGTGGCAAGACAGCCTTGACGCGAGGAAAGAAGAGCAAAAGCAAACGAAGAAAGGTCAAGGCAAAGGGGGAAAGGACCAAGCGAAAGGAGGAGAAAAGGAACTGGAGGAAAAACGAACGGAGGAAAGGCGAATGAAGGAAAAGGAGGCAAAGGAAAAGACGATGACAAAGGAAAGCCTCAAGAGAAGAAAAGCTTGGAAGAGTTGACGGAAGGAGAGCGAGAAAAGAAGCGAAAAAGAGTTCTCAAGCTGGAAAGGCAAGCTAAGAACCTCAAGGACTTTCTCGCGGGTCAAACGCCAGGGGAAGCCTACGTGGACACCGAGACGACGCACCGAGGTATTGCTACCTATTGAGGGTCGCTATCAATGGTGTATGGGTGGACGCATACCTTGATACCGGCGCTACAATCTCCCTAGTCTCCTCTAGGTACGTACACTACGAGGACCTAGTTCCCAAAAATATTTTTTGGGTAAAAACGGGAGAAGGGGGAGTCACTCTCACCGAAGGGGAGATAGAAGGAGAAGTACAAGTGGGGGACCGAAAGGTACTTCAAAAGTTTCAAGCGTTCGACACCGACGCCTTTGAAGCCGTATTAGGGACGGACTGATTTGCGCAAAACGAGTGGGTAAAATATTCATCCCTTCAAGAGCCCACTCACTTGTTGGTGGTGAACGAAGAGCAAGAATGGGAAGCAATACCCCTCAAGGAGACAAAGTGTCCAAGACCTACGCTCAAGACTCTCAAGAGTTTTCCGTTGGCACTCGATGGCGAGGTGAAACAAGAGAGTATCCTCGCTACGTTGAGCCTACACCAAACGGAGAACTACACTCTCGACTCCGCTGCCGAGCGTGACGCTTTTCAAGAATTTGGCCTTAACCCGAACACGTGTAACGGCGACTTTGTCGAACTCTTTGCGTCCAAAGACAACGCCGACGCGGAGTACTTTTGTACTCCCAAAACCAACAACACGTGCTGGTATGACTGGGGAAAGTTGGGAGCTTGGAAGATGCTCTACGCCAACCCCCCTTTCTCAAAAATACTCCACACGTTGGTAAAAGTTTATGTGGACCAAGCTACGGTCGCGTTGGTTATTCCCGAAGGAAAGAAGTGGGAAGAAAAAGAAAAGCTATGGGGGCCTATACTCGAAACGTTGACGCTGACAAAGTTGCTCTTACCTGACGTTCCTCTCTACCGACTTAACCCAAAAGAAGAGGTTTTGCCAAAGCCCCGTTGGCGAACCGCTATGTACCTAGTCTCGGGGAAGAACGTGTCCTGTAACCCCATGGAAAACGCGTCTGAGGAGATAAAGAAGTTCGTGCTAAAGCACCACCGTTGGTACGGAAAAGAAGAGATGATGAAAAGGTTTCCGGACGTGGACGAGAGCAAGGAAGAGTACAAGTTCGAGACGCCTAAGTTTCAAGTCGAAGAAGTGGTTCAAGAAAGTCCAAAAGAGGCAAGAGAAACTCAAGAAGAGAGCGAAGAACCCTCCGACGAAGGCGGAAGTATATCCGAAGCTGCTTCCGAGTCGACTATACCCTTTTCGAACGACTCCTACACCACTATGGACTACGACGACTTGGTCGCCAACCTGTTCTTGGAAGAAGTAGAACCTGTAGAGGCTCCTTCAACTCCTTCCGAAACTCCTGACCCCGGAAAACTTCTTTCACACGTTTCCGTCCCACTAGAATCGATGACGAGCGAAGGAGACGAACGTGAACTCCGTCTCCTACACGCACGCCCGAGTAAAAATTCGTTCCCTTCTTCAAACGAAGATTTGGAAGAAACTCGTCTCCTTCTACGAAATCAAATTGACAGACTCCAAAAACTGGAGCTAAAAGAAAAATCGAAAAGCATGGTCTACCTAGACGAGTACGACGGAGAAGATGGGACGTATTTTGATGTCGGCGAAGAATTGGTCATGCTTCACGAACTACACGAAGCATTGGAACAAGAAATCGAGGGAGAAGAAGAAAAGAAAGAAGAAAGAAAAGATCAATTACGCCGGAAAGACATCAAGAGACTAAGAAAGAAAATCAAAGAAAAGAAGAAACTTCATCACCAAGAGAATCAGATGATTTTGGACCCCGAACAGGTCCTAGCCCTCAAGAAATTGACGGAGCAAGATGAAAAATCTAAGAAACAAGAATCAGGTGCGTCCAATCTACACGCATCTGAAGACCTCAAGATTTCGCTCAACAAAATGGATGTTGACGAGAGGATCGAGAAAATCATCCTGCATTTCTCTGACATTTTTGGTCCGTTACCTCCACCCGGATCAGTGAAGAAACTCGTGACCACGGACCTAGAACTAAGAGAAGAATTTCTCAAAGATCGAGTTCGATGTCGACCGTACCCAGCATCAAAAGATGACATGGCTGAGATTACTCGCCAAATAAAAGAATGCGTGGAGGCCGGTTTGGTTTACGAGTACAAAAAGACGGACTATCCTAAGCATTGCAGTCCATGCTTCCTGGTAGCTAAACCAGGGAGCACTGCAAAAGGATTGGTGGTCGACTACAAAAAGGTCAACCATAAAATAAAACTGCACAGCGGTTCGTTGCCCCTGATGGAGAACACCCTGGAAACCGCTGCTGGATGCAGATACAAAACTAGAAAGGGACAAGCGGTCCGGTTTCTGGCAAATTGACCCAACAGAGCGTGCCCAAGATCTAACGGCATTCATTGCTCCGGATGGACAGGTCTACAAATGGCGGGTAATGCCCTTTGGTATTGCTAACGCCCCAGCGTTGTTCCAGGAGCTGATGAATCAAATCATCGCCCTGTGTAAACGACGACCGGCCGTCCAAGAGCTCCTACAGCGTGGTGCTGTCCTGGAGGCTCATATCGACGATGTCACCCTAGGGACGAACACCATCGATGACCCTCTCCTACTACTCCGAGAATTTTACACCGTCTGTCAAGAAAATCACCTCCGCATCAAGCTGGAGAAATGCGAATTTCTCAAGACGGAAACAGACTACCTCGGATTCCACATCGGAGATGGATGGTGGAAACCGCAGGATCAAAAGATGAAGCCCCTGATGGACTTCGACCTAACGGATTCTACGTCTAAAGCTGAAGGAGTTCAGAAAATCCGACAATTCATCGGATCCTGTAATTTTTACAGGCGGCATCTCCGAAATTTCACGCAAGCCAGCGCACCACTAACGGATCTCATCAAGAAGGAGACTCCGTGGCGCTGGGGACCTATTGAAAAGCAAGCAATCGAAGATGTCAAGAAGAAAATCCGAGAATGCCTAGTACTTGGAGTACCCCTACGCTACGGCGAGATGATTCTAATCACGGATGCCAGTAACGTTGGAGGAGGAGGGACATTATTACAGTGGCAAAAGGTAACTACGGATCAATGTAAAGACATTGAATATCGCCTAAGACTTCAAGGTGTCACAAGAGAAGGATTCATGAAATCTGACTATGACTCCCAAGAATGGCGCCTAGTTCCACTTGGCCACTGGAATTGGAAGTGGAATGCAGCCCGCTCACACTATCACACCTACGAGCAGGAGCTGTTAGCTGGAGTTCTAGTGTTGGCTAGTCAACACAGGATCCTGGGTACCAATCCCATCACTTGCCTATGTGATCAGGATTCCGTGAAGTACTTTATGGAAAGACCACCGCCAGATGGAAAATGTCTACGACGATCGTGGGTCTACCTGAGCCAACTACGACTCGCTACATTCCACATCCGGGGAATTAAAAACGAACTCTGTGATTATCTATCACGGAATTTTTTTCATTCCCTGTTGGGGGCAGACACCGAGATGATGGCCCAAGAAGCTTTCGCCAAGATGGATCAACATCTCGATCTCTTTACGAGGAAAGAAAAACTCATGTCCTGGAGTATGAAAGACCTGACGGCCGATTACTCGGACATCTTGGACCAGTTGACGATTGGGAGCTCAAAGATCCTGGATGGAGTACAATGGTCCCGCACGTCTACTCACCTATACAGGGAAGACCTCATTTGTGTCCCCAAAGACTATGAAGAAACTATGTTGGAATGGGCACACAAAACGGATGGTCACCCTGGGGTGGAGAGAACTCTTTGGTTCTTCCAGAAGTGATTCTTCGCTAAGAGTAGCGATGCATCTCTCAAGAAGATTTTATCTAAGATCATCGCTGAGTGTCCGTGCACGAAGGCTAAAGCTAACACTGCAGCGGATCGTGGTGAGGTAAGGAATCTCCCGATTCCGAACCAAATGAACTCCATCCTCTACGTGAATTTTATGGAGTTACCTAAATTCGCTGGCCATGACTTCGCCCTCCTGGTGACGGATGGACTCAGTCGCTACAGCCGAGTGTTTCCCCTTACTAAGAAGTTGGATGGTGAAGGAGTATTGAAAGAGATTTTCGAAGGATGGGTACAAGTCTACGGATTACCCAAGATTATCTATAGCGATCAAGACATCCGGTTCACCAGCCCTACTGGTTGGTACCGAAGCGTCATGAGAGCCATGGGTACGGAAGTCCAGTTCGGAACTCCTTACCTACGAACAAAGAATCCTCTATGTGAACGCCGAATCAGCTGTTTCAAAACAGTCATGAGGATTGTGATGCTGAACGAGAAGAGCCGAAACTGGCTAAAACTAGTCCCATATGCTATCTACTTGATGAATAATCAAGTGAGTAGCAGGACTGGTTTCACCCCTACGGAACTGTTCCTAGGGAGGCCAGGTTTCAACTTCGAATTCCCCTGCGCGAGCGAAGGAAATCCTAAAGTTGATGAATGGCTCACCAAGCAAAAACGGATCGCCGATCTATGCCGATCACTACTGGACAAGAAAAGAAGTAAGGAGAATCGTACCAAGAGCCGCAAAAGAAAACAAGCTATCTACCAAATTGGTGACTGGGTTCTGGTACATCATACAAGATTCAAGGCATGGCCGCGTAACACGCTGGACAGCCCTTACTTCGGACCATTTCTGGTCACGGATGTAGCTGAAGGATCCGTGTGAATCAAAGCTCATCCTAAGTACGGAGGTCTGTCTGAAGTGGGTTACCCACAGCTTAAGCACTATGACGTGCTAGACGACATCTACGACTGGGAAGAAGATGTACAAGAAAGCCTGGAAGCTGCAGCCGAAGATTTGGCCGCGGATCCTATGGATGAAGATGAAGAACTGCCGCCTATGGAGGATGGAGGTTCACTACAGATGCCCGAAAGTGACATCCCTCTCTCTAGACCTACTGTAGCTACACCTACGGCCGTAGAGGCTAGACCCAAAAGAATAAGCGCTAGTGAACCCGTTACGTTTACTGAATCAGAAATGAAAACGCAAGACTACTACTTTGTTGAAAGAATCCTCCGCCACACCTACAAACGCGGTTGGAGATTCTATACAAAGTGGTCTGGCTATTCTATCTATGACTGTACCTGGGAGCCAGTGACGGCTTTCATACTCGATGACGGTAACGTCAACGAGGTTTTTGCTGAGTACTGCAAATCTCAGGATTTGCGTGACATTCTGCAGTCGGCCCAAAATCAGGCCCGCAAGCGTGCTGGGAGGTGAGACTACTCCCTCCTGTTTCATAGCTGTTGTGAAAACTAAAGAAGGTCCCTACCAGGACCGGCCCCCGCTGTGCCCCTTCCGCCTGTTACCCCTGCTGATTTACTCCGGATCAACGATTGCATTTCTCAAAATCCTCAAAGTCCAAGGTCCAAAATCCAAAAATATAGGAAATGTAATCCTCCTTCAACCCTGAACAGCAACCAGATCCCACAAATACAGCAATAGCCCAATTCACAATCCAAATCAGGCTGCGGGCTTCCGTTCAGCACACCGGTCGTCTCACGGTGGCGGGCATGTACAAGAATTGCACCAAAGAGGAAAGCCCTGAAATTGGCATATGAACACAAATAAAGCAACGTTGGGGAGAGATGGAAACTTGCACAATCACAGCCATAGACCCATCATTCCCTGGACTCAAGACCTTCCCTTGACTCGCCAACATGATGCCCTGAACCCAGTCCAATGAGATGGCTAAATGCCATGTATCAAAAACCACTACACAAACCCCAAAAATGTGTTCACTCCCAAGCCTATAAATCCTAGCCCAATAGGGGAGGTGGCGTGTCATGGCCTAGAGTGGCACTCAGGACCATGCCCTACCCTGACATAACCTTGGTTGGACTTGGAGTCGAATGGGCTTGGAGATATGCCCCATGAGTTTGAACTCATAACATGCCAAAAAACTGCCAATTCACACCATATCCGCCATATATCAAATATATGCTCAAAATTGTGGTTACCACTTATCCGAAGGCTCAAAGCATGCATCGAATCGAAGTCTAATATTCATGGAGGATAGAGACCAAAGGCCAATGCCCATGTACATCCCCACTTTACCCTCGAAACCCCTTCGGATGTGGGCGCCACGCACTGCCCAAGTCAGCCCATGATCTTGAGACCAATTCTTGTGATCCTTCGTGCGCCAAGCCAAATGGAGTACACGATCCGGCATATGGTGGTGTTCAACTCCAAAGCATATGCCAACATATGAACAACATACCATGGTTCCACTCTCCATAGGCTTTTTGCTGTTTGCCGACCAGGTAAGTACACAAAACGCAAAAATGAGCAAAAATTGAGGTCAAAAACATGAAAATATGACCAAATACAAAGTTGTCATGATAGTATATCTCTATGCTCACCCATGATATCCGCTCATGGTTCAATACACAAATGATTGGAACCATTTGCGAACAATTCCCCCACTTGGATCCCCAATCGGGCGCATGGAGATACCTTCGCCACTCATATCTACATGCCCCATGAAAATAGGAGTGCACTCATGGATCTCTTTCCCAAACATACCATGAGCAATACATATGCGGTAGAACCCTAACCAAGTGAGACACGGTCGCGCGAGCGCAGCAGAAGAAAAATAAAATACCAAGAAAACGACGCACCGCCAGAAGAAATAAAGCGAAAAGTCGTCTTTTCCGACCTCAGAAACCCCCCCAACAATTTTACGCCGCTGTTTGGCGAGGTCGCAAAATTTAGGACACTCACCAAAAAAGACGAACAATAGAGTCGCGACGGCGAAGAAGCTGAGCGTTGCTTGCCCCAAACCACCTAGCAAAGTGCGTGCCCTAGGCGCTAGGGACTTGTGCGCGCCCCAAAACAAACCACACATAGACAACAACAACGCCACCGGCCGCCGACAAGCAAGTATGTTATGTGCCGCGCAACGCTAGAAACCAACGAAACAAGCACAACGCGGTAAGAGGTAGACAAGGAGAGAATAAGTAGGTAACGAACCGCACCACGGTGGAGATGTACCACAAGTACACGACCAAACAATGCAAGCCCGCTCAGGTAGGGAATACGACGACGCCGTAACAGGCAAAGGGGATCACAACAAAAGGAAAAAGAGGCCGCACAAGTACCCAAGTATGTTGCATGTCGTGCATGAAAAATACACACAAGCAACAACAACGCCACCGGCCGCCGAAAAGCAAGTATGTTATATGCCATATGTTGTATGCATAACGCCGTAACAAGCGCAAAACAAGGAAGTTACGTGTCAAGCAACACCAAAGTGCGCCGCCACGAAAAGCGCAACGAAAACCGCACCGGCAAGGAAAACCAACAAGAGGTGGCACCAAAAGAATTCCTATGCTCACCCCCGCTCACATAGGGAAAGAAAGGTATGCCCGCACGCGCGTGCCCGGAACGCCGCAAGTCCATCACCGCCACGGACGAGCAACATGGTATGAAGGGACAAACAAGGGGGAACAAAAAAACCACCGAGGTGAAGCACAACACACAAAAAAAAAACAAAAAAAAAAAACTAAACATACACACGTGACTAGTCGGGTCCAAGTATGTTGCATGCCACGCTACGCTACGCAACGGACACGAGACGAGAACGGCAACCACGCCAACAAAAGTAAAAGGTGACCACGAAGCGTAACCGAGACGTGCCCACCGCCCACCCGCACGCCCCCTTATGTAGGAGGCGAAAGGGAGCGAAAGGGGACAAAAGGTATGCCGCCGCATGCAAACAAATAGTAGGCAAGCCACACACCGCCACCAAGAACGCAAGTATGTTACCATGTCGTGCCACGTCGCCAACCGCGGGGCAACCGTGACAACTGCTCGTACGGCACAACCACCCTTTTGGTTGCGTTGATTAGGACACACAAATAGCCAGGGAGGGGGACACGGGGAGCATACACACAAATGGCATAGCGCCGACGTGTGCCGGGTCCCAACAAACACACGTGCATGCACCCACGTTCTCTTCCCCTCACAGGTCCCAAGGAGAAGCGTATGCTCGTGTCTGCGTCGTCCGGGCACTAAAGTAGGGTTGTCTTAGACGCTTAGGCAAGTATTGCGTCGTGCCGTCGTCACACATAAGCGAACGCCCGGCAAGGCGGGAGGACTAGCACACGTTAAGGTAGTGGGGAAAGAAGCAGGTATGTTGCATGTCACGCCGCGCACGCGGAACGGGCAACGAGTAAAGGTAGCGGCCAAAGGGGTGTGGAGACAAGACGGGGGCAAGTGGGGCGATAAACCTACGCGCAAGCCGATCGCACACGCATGTCGCATGACGTACCAGCCAGCTCGAGGTGCCCTGTCGCGACAAAACCGCCGCCGCCGCACGCCCGTTTACGCCCCCTCCTCTCTCTACGCAGGTTCAAAGGAGGAAGCCCGGGCCGACAAGGAAAAAGACAGAGACACACAACAAAGCGGAGGCAGGGAAAAAGTGCATGCCAGGGAGAGGGGTAGAGGAAAGGGTAAAGAGCAACGAAGCCGCGAAGGGAAAAAGGGGTAGCCAGCGAACGAGCAAGGGGCGCGCACAGGGTAGGGGACACGGCGGGCACACGGCGAGCACAACACCGCACCGAGACACCGGAGAGGGGAGCACCGGAGGACCAAGGGAAGAGCAGCACCACGCACCACGACACGCACGGCACAGACACCACACACACCGCACACACCCAACGAACCCCGGCAACCCACCCAGCAGTGGGCGGGCAGACGGGAGAGGGACAGCGCCTGAACCCAAGCGCCCCTCACAATGGTGGAAGGCACCCCCCCCGGGGACGCCCTTCCGCCACCCCCACAGCGAGCAACGCCGGCCCGCAAGGGCGCACGCTGTGGGGCTGGTGCTGGGTCCCCACGCCCGCACCGACCGCGCCCGGGACACGCGGGTCGCGGAACCCTGGCTGCACGCTCCGGAGGACGGGCGGCCGGGGGAGGGACAGCGCCTGACACCGGGCGCCCCTCACAACGGTGGAAGGCACCCCCCCCCCCGGGGACGCCCTTCCGCCACCCCCACAGCGAGCAACGCCGGCCCGGAAGGGCGCACGCTGTGGGGCCGATGCTGGGTCCACACGCCCGCGTCGACCGCACCCGGGACACACGGGTCGCGGAACCCTGGCTGCCCGCTCCGGAGGACGTGCGGCCGGGCGAGGGACAGCGCCTGACCCCAGGCGCCCCTCACAACGGTGGAAGGCACCCCCCCCGGGGACGCACTTCCGCCGGCCCCACAGCGAGCAACGCCGGCCCGCAAGGGCGCACGCTGTGGGGCCGGTGCTGGGTCCACACGCCCGCATCGACCGCACCCGGGACACGCGGGTCGCGGAACCCTGGCTGCACGCTCCGGAGGACGGGCGGCCGGGGGAGGGACAGCGCCTGACACCAGGCGCGCCTCACAACGGTGGAAGGCACCCCTTCCCGGGGACGCCCTTCCGCCACCCCCACAGCGAGCAGCGTCGGCCCGCAAGGGCGCACGCTGTGGGGCCGGTGCTGGGTCCACACGCCCGCATCGACCGCACCCGGGACACACGGGTCGCGGAACCCTGGCTACACGCTCCGGAGAACGGGCGGCCGGGGGAGGGACAGCGCCTGACACCAGGCGCCCCTCACAACGGTGGAAGGCACCCCCCCCCGGGGACGCCCTTCCGCCACCCCCACAGCGAGCAGCGTTGGCCCGCAAGGGCGCACGCTGTGGGGCCGGTGCTGGGTCCACACGCCCGCATCGACCGCACCCGGGACACACGGGTCGCGGAACCCTGGCTGCCCGCTCCAGAGGACGAGCGGTCGGGGGAGGGACAGCGCCTGACACCAGGCGCCCCTCGCAACGGTGGAAGGCACCCCCCCCGGGGGCGCCCTTCCGCCACCCCCACAGCGAGCAACGCCGGCCCGCAAGGGCGCACGCTGTGGGGCCGGTGCTGGGTCCACACGCCCGCATCGACCGCACCCGGGACACACGGGTCGCGGAACCCTGGCTGCCCGCTCCAGAGGACGGGCGGTCGGGGGAGGGACAGCGCCTGACACCAGGCGCCCCTCACAACGGCGCAAGGCACCCCCCCCGGGGACGCCCTTCCGCCGCCCCCACAGCGAGCAACGCCAGCCCGCAAGGGCGCACGCTGTGGGGCCGGTGCTGGGTCCCCACGCCCGCACCGACCGCGCCCGGGACACACGGGTCACGGAACCCTGGCTGCCCGCTCCAGAGGACGGGCGGCCGGGGGAGGGACAGCACCTGACACCAGGCGCCCCTCACAACAGTGGAAAGCACCCCCCCCGGGGACGCCTTTCCGCCACCCTCACAGCGAGCAACGCCAGCCCGCAAGGGCGCACGCTGTGGGGCCGGTGCTGAGTCCCCACGCCCGCACCGACCGCACCCGGGACACGCGGGACGCGGAACCCTGGCTGCCCGCTCCAGAGGACGGGCAGCCAGGGGAGGGACAGCACCTGACACCAGGCGCCCCCCGCAACGGTGGAAAGCACCCCCCCCCCCGGGGACGCCCTTCCGCCACCCCCACAGCGAGCAACGCCGGCCCGCAAGGGCGCACGTTGTGGGGCCGGTGCTGGGTCCCCACGCCCGCACCGACCGCAGCCGGGACACACGGGACGCGGGACCCTGGCGGCTGCCCGCTCCAGAGGACGGGCGGCCAGGGGAGGGACAGCGCCTGACACCGGGCGCCCCTCACAACGGTGGAAAGCACCCCCCCCCGGGGACGCCCTTCCGCCACCCCCACGGCGAGCAACGCCGGCCCGCAAGGGCGCAAGCGCTGTGGGACCGGTGCTGGGTCCCCACGCCCGCACCGACCGCACCCGGGACACCCGGGACGCGGAACCCTGGCTGCCCGCTCCAGAGGAGGGATGACCGGGGGAGGGACAGCGCCTGACACCAGACGCGCCTGAAAATGGTGGAAGGCGGCCCCCCCGGGGACGTTTTTCCGCCACCCCCACAGCGGGCAACGCCGGCCCGCAAGGGCGCACGCTGGGGGGCCGGTGCCGAGTCCCCACGCCCGCACCGACCGCACCCGGGACACACGGGACGCGGAACCCTAGCTGCCCGCTCCGGAGGACGGACGGCCAGAGGAGGGACAGCGCCTGACACTCGGCGCACCTCACAACGGTGGAAAGCACCCCCCCCGGGGACGCCCTTCTGCCACTCCCACAGCGAGCAACGCCGGCCAACAAGGGCGCGCGCTGTGAGACCGGTGCTGGGTCCCCACGCCTGCACCGACCGCACCCGAGACACACGGGTCGCGGAACCCTGGCTGCCCGCTCCAGAGGACGGGCGGCCAGGGGAGGGACAGCGCCTGACACCAGGCGCCCCTCACAACGGTGGAAGGCACCCCCCGGGGACGCCCTTCCGCCACCCCCACGGCGAGCGACGCCAGCCCGCAAGCGCGCACGCCGTGGGGCCGGTGCTGGGTCCCCACGCCCGCACCGACCGCACCCGGGACACACGGGACGCGGAACCCTGGCTGCCCGCTCCGGAGGACGGGCGGCTGGGGGAGGGACAGCGCCTAACACCAGGCGCCCCTCACAATGATGGAAGGCCCCCCCCCCGGGGACGCCCTTCCGCCACCCCCACAGCGAGCAACGCCGGCCCGCAAGAACGCACGCTGTGGGACCGGTGCTGGGTCCCCACGCCCGCATCGACCGCACCCGAGACACACGGGTCGCGGAACCCTGGCTGCCCGCTCCAGAGGACGGGCGCTCGGGGAAGGGACAGCGCCTGACACCAGGCGCCCCCCACAACGGTGGAAGGCACCCCCCCCGGGGACGCCCTTCCGCCACCCCCACAGCGAGCAACGCCGGCCCGCAAGGGCGCACGCTGTGGGGCCGGTGCTGGGCCCACACGCCCGCATCGACCGCACCCGGGACACACGGGTCGCGGAACCCTGGCTGCCCGCTCCGGAGGACGGGTGACCGGGAGAGGGACAGCGCCTAACACCAGACGCCCCTCGCAACGCTGGAAAGCGCCCCCCGGGGGATGCCCATCCACCACCCCCACACCGAGCAACGCACCAGCGCACCAACGCACCAGCCACGGGACATCCGCACCCCACCCCCTGCTCTTAGACACAGCGACACAGCAATGGCGGAACCCGCGGCACCACGCAAGACACGCCCCCAATCTCCGACGCTGGACGAAGCACACGAGGTCATCAGGGCGCTGGGACTCAAAGACGGCGAAGGAGACCCCCCACAAGGGGACGCGGGCACGGACTCCGACCTGGAGGCATTGCCGGAGCCCCCCACGGGAGGCGCGCCCGCGGAACCTGCGCCGCCGGCGGGCAGCGTACCCGCGATCTGCCCCGCGTGGAAACGGGGCCACTGCACCGGCGAAGGCTGGTGCCCCAAACAGGACCCCCAGCCCGGCCCCAATGACAGAGCGTTGCCCGAGGTGAAACCCGCGGCCGCACGCGCCGCCCTACGCTACGGGGTGGCGCAGGGCTGGATCCTGGATGAGACCGCGCACGGCAGCGTGAACATCCAGGAGGCCGTCGACCGAGTCACCCACGCGAGACAGGCGGCAGTGGCCTTGCACACCCGGGGCCGCCACGGTGGACCCGCAGAGGGGATCATTGTGGAACCCTCGGGAATGGTGCTGGTCCTGGCGGCGGACATGGTCCGAGGGGTGCTCCACGCGTCCCGCGTGCGGCGGGCGTGCCCACAGTGGACCATCCAGGTGTACACCCCCCCACGGGCGTGGCCCTTTTCCACATGGGCGGTGCTCGCCGTCATGTGGCACCTGGCACCAGAGAACGCCCCCACAGGGACCGCGGAGGACATCGCCCGGGACCTCCACACCTGGCCGGCCGACCAGGAATACCCCTGGCGCAGGCCCCGGGGTGGCCTCCCGGTGGCACCAGCGGCAGAGGGGCTCAGCCTCGCGGCAACCCTCCAACGGCACCCCGACAAGCAGGCACGCCACTTCCTGCAGACGGGCACGGTCCCGGCCACCCCGCCAGACTCCGAGTGGCGATGGGACACAGGGGTGGCGCAGCCGCTGCCGGGCCCCTGGACCCTCCCGTTGTGGTACTTGCCAATGGGCACCTTGGCCCACGCCACCCAGGCCGTCAAGGGGGCTTTCCCGCAGCCGCTCCTCCCCGGCGTGGCCCTGCTCCGCAGCCTGCAGGCGGGGGCCGCCTGGGTACGGTGGAAGGAGGGGAAGGGGCGCTCGAGCCCCTATTTCCCCATGGTCCAAGGCCAGGCGCTGATCCACGCCGAGGGCATGGGGACCGTGGAATGGGGGGCGATCGTGCCCGGCACGGCGTGCAGGTGGATCACGGCGGCCGCCCCACAGCCCATGCGATCGCCGCCGGCGTGCCACCGCCTCCTACGGATGGTCCCCTCTTTGGCCCCCCAGCACGCCTTTACAAGGGACGTGTGGAAGGCCGTACTGAGCCACACCAGGGAGTGGCTAACGAACCCGGGTGCGCTGTACCCGCCGGGACCGGTGCTCGAACAGCTCACGGCCCCCACACCCGGGGTCCTCCACGCCCTACACAGGGCGTCGGCCCTCACGAAGCAGCTCAACGACGAAGTGCTGGACCTGGCGCTGGAGCCACTGCGGGTGCTCTACCCGCAAGCCCACATCCCACCCGCGGGCACGTCCAACCGCCTAGGCCGCCTGGGGTTGCAGCGCCGCGTCGAGGCCGCGCACCCAGGAGGCGTGGTGGAACAGTGGCTAACGCTCCGCAACCCGTCCACCGCGGAGGGCCACTGGTACCTGCACCAACTCCTCTTCCAACCACGGGCAGCCCCGGAACACCGCCGGCAAAACCGGTACCACACGCACCCGGAGCGCCGAGGCGCGCAAGACTACCCGCAGCCAGTCCCGCCCGCCCTCCCGCCGGGGCAGGGCCCGGAGGCGCTACAGCAGGGCCCCCCGCTCGACACCGCCACCACGGTACAGCAAAGGGGAAGCGACGACGCGAGTGGTGCCGAACCGGACTGCACGAACTGCGGAGTGGTGGCCTGGATGGTAGCCTGCAGGCACCTCGCCCGAGATACCACGGGGCTCCGGCAGTACAGACCCACGGACCGCACGGCGCTGGTGTCCGCGGTCGCGGCCGTCACCATGGGTCCCCTGGCGGCGTGGCCGGCGCAACTGCTGCCCCACGTCCCCTGCCGCGACACGCGGTCCCGACGGCCGGCCGCGACGCACGAGCCGACGACACCCCTCACGGCGGAGCAACTATACGTCGTCGCGGCGGCGTTGCTAGCAGACGGCAGGGAGAGCCTCGTCCACCACCACGGCCCGGCGCAAATTGCGGGATGCATACAAGGGCCTCAGCGCGATGCACCAGACCCGTGGCATGCCACACTCCGCGGGCGCACCCGCGTCTGGGGTGCGGGCGATGGCACACCCCCGCCCGGGCCTAAGCAGGGGGAGGCACTGGTACTGCAGACGGCAGGCTACCAAGCCATCATACACGGCCACGCCGGAGGATACCGGTCGCACGTCCTGGCCGGAGGCCGATGGACGGTCTGGCACAGCACCGCCAGGCAAGGGGCTTTCCCGCCCCTGCTCCACGTCTACTGGCGACAGGGGCCCACCCAGGCCTACTATATGTCGGCGGACCCCTGGCCGCTGGCGGTCCTGCTACACACTGTCAGCGCCCCCAACAAGAGGCAGGAACCGGGGTGGGTCAACCCCCCCACACTGGTGTGGAGCCCCGACCAGGAGGAGCATCTACGGGCCGCGTGGCAGGGAGATGCCATCAGGGCCACGGACGTCCCGGACCTCCACGCGGGGCCAATCACGCACGCCCGCCCAGCGGCTACCCTGGCGGTGGCCCAACGGGGACAGCAGAACCCACAGTGGGTGGTCTGCATGTTCAGCCCGGCGGACGCGCAAATCGTCGTCTGCGACCCCGAACGCCTGCCGGGGCCTGAAGCCGTGATCCGCGTGGCAGTCTGCACCCGCATGATCATCAAGGCGCTGCGGGAGGGCGAACACCACGCCCTCCTGCTCCAGGTCAGGCTGAAGGACAACGCCCGGGCGGCGAGGCCGGGAGTGTGGCCGGCAGCGGCGCACCCCGCCGACCTGGAGCTCCAGCTGGCGGTCCCGACCGCGGTGTACCACTGGCTACAGGCCTTCCACGACCTGCGATGGAGGGGCAAACCCGACCGCCAAATCGGCTCCACGCACTGGCAAACGTGGCTGCAAGCAGACGCGCAGCGCGATGCCATCCGAGGCCTCGGGCCCGCGCCCGCGACGCGGGCCCTCGATGCGGCGGCCCCGGGCCGCACGCTGGCACCACACACGGTGCCGCTGGCCAACCTGCCCTTCGAACCAGCGGCGGAGGGCGCCAGTCGGAAGTCGGTGCCGCTCCCCCTGGCGCGAGGGGCCACGGAGCCGACGAAATGCCCCCTGTGTGCGGACAAGTACTACACCAGCGGAGAAAAGCTGGAACACCTGGGGTGGCACGCGGTGCACGCTGCGGCCCCGGCGGACGACAAGGAGGCGGCCGCCAACATCCTGCAGGGGAGAGCACGGAGATCCCCGTGGCACGCCCCGTACACCCGGCGCCCCCCGCCCCAGGCAGCCGACCACGCAGATGGAGGTGAGGAGGCACCCGGAGCGGCCCCGGGGGCCGGCGGTGCGGCCCCACCAGGGTCCATGTCCATCCCCGCGGGGCTGGCCCCCCTGGCCCCCCTGGCTCCCCCGGTCCCCCGGGCCCCCCTGTGGGCCCCGCTGGGAACGGGCTCAGCGGATGCGGCGCACCCAGATGCCCTGGCGGCGCCGGCGAACCCGGCGGCGATGCCGATACGGGATAGCTGACTTCAGCAGGACACGACGGGCGACGCCCTGTGGCTCCTCTCGTGGAACCTGCGCAACGGCCTCCTGCCGCCAGACCGGTCCCTCCGGGACACACTCCGGCGGCGCCGGGGGCCGGCGGCCTGCACCGACAAGGAGCACCTCATCACCGGCATGCTGCCCCAGGAGGGGGGCTTTGCCATCATGCTCCAGGAAACGGGGATCGCCACCAGGGCGCAGGAGATGCACGTGGCCGCGGCGCTCCGGGACAAGGGGTACACCGCCTTCTTCAGCAGCCGGCTGGCGGAGACGGGAGCAACCTCCACCTCGAGAGGGGGGGGCCTCCTCACCGCGGTCAGCAGCAAGTACGTGGCGGAGCACGAGGTGCTCAGCTTCACGGAAATTGTCCCCGGGAAGGCCGCGGCCCTGGAGATCCGCACGGACGGGGGAGGCCTCACCCTCATCAACGTCCACGGGCCGCAAGCAGGCTGCTCCCCGTGGGCGGGACGGGCGGTGTTCTGGGCCGACATACAAATGTATGCCACGGCACGCAGCCTCGGCGGGAGGCACCCGGTGGTCATCGCCGGCGACACCAACATCTACATGGATGTCCCCGCCAACCCGGCCACGGAGCATTTCCGAGCGGGCTGGGAGGCCTGCGGCTTCCGAAGGGCCGCGGCAGGCGGCGAGGAGGACATGACCCCCACGCTCCACCCGTCCCAGCACAGGGTGGACACCTTCCTGGTCAACGAGCCCCTCTTGCCGTGGTCCCTGCGGGAAAGCGTCTGGGCTCGCGGCATGGCACACCCCCAGGTGGTCGGCTCGGACCACCTCCCGGTCCGCCTGGCCCTGCCGGGTCTCCTCAGCGCAGCGGGGCGCGCAGCGATGCCCACCCCCTACAGCCACACGGAGGGCCGCCTCCTCCCGTACGACGCCGAGGCCGCGCCCGTCCAACACTGCCTCTGGGCGGCGGTCACCGCCGCGCAGGATGAACCCTCCCTGGCGCCCTGGCTGGGTCCCGCAGAGCAGCACGACTACGGGTCCATGCCCGCGGCCGCGGTGGACAAGGTGTTCGAACACCTCCACGCGACGCATGACGCCCTGGCGCGCGTGGCGGGACGCCGGCAGTCGTCTCCGGCGGGAACGGACCCGGCGGAGGGGGACCTCCCGGAGAGCGGAAAGCAGCTCCAGGCAGCGGTCCTCCGCTATGACACCCTGGCAGCGCGCGCCCCGGCAGCGTACCAGGCGGACGCGGCCAGGCATGGCATCCGGTCCGAGGCGGCGCTCCGGCTCACGGAGGAGCTGCAGGGTGTGTCGCCCGGGTTCCGCCCGACCACGCAGGGCCAGCTACAGGAGGAGCTGGAGAGGCAAGCAGCCGCCCTCGAGGAGGACATTCGCCAGCTCCGCGCCCTCCTGGCGGCAGACCGCAAGCGCGCCATCAAGGACTTCTGGCGCCGCCACGCCCCCGACATCGCCCAGCGATGGAAAGCCGTGCGGGGAGCCATAGAGGTAGAGGCCCCAGGCCCGTCAGGCCTCTGGAACGTGCGGGTTCCCAACACCCAAACGCTCCTCACGGAGGCCCACGACGTGATGTTCGCAGTTCGCGCCTTCTGGCGAGAACTGTATGACAAACGCCCGGTGGACCTCCCGGGCTTCCAGGCGGTCCTCGGCCGCCACGTCCCCCGGGTCCCTGAGGGGGCCTGGACACAGGTCCAGCAGTACTCCATGCAGGACCTGAAGTCCGCCTTGGACAAGGACGATGGCAAGGCCCCAGGTCCTAACCACGTGGAGGCCCGTTTCATCAAGGCCCTCCCGGCACCCGTCGGGTGGCTCCTGGTCCATTCCTACCGGGCCATCCTCCGCGGCGCCCCGCCGCCGATGCACTGGAGGGACGCGCACATCTGGCTCAGCCCCAAGGTACCGGGCTCTGCCAGACTGGACGACTACAGGCCCAGAGCCCTGGGCCAGCTGGACATGAAGCTGCTCACGGGCCCCCTCACCCAGCGCATCACGGAGGTGCTCACACGGCACGGAGTTGTCAGCGACTGGCAGCAAGGGGCCCTCCCTGGCTCCAACACAGGCCCGCCGCTGTTCATGGCGCAGCGGCAGCTCCAGCGGGGAAGGCCCAACTACGTCTTTTCCTTTGACGCCCGCAAGGCCTTCGACACCGCCCCACACGGCGCCCTCCACCTCATCTTGCGCCACCTCTCCGTGCCGCCGGACGTCATTGACCTCCTGCTCTTCCTCCACACGTGCGCCAGGCTGCGCATCGTCACAGCACACGGGCTAACGCAGCCCGTCTACATGCTACGCGGCGTCCGGCAGGGCAACCCCGAGAGCCCCCTGCTGTACGCGCTCCTCCTGGAGCCCCTGCTCAGGGCACAGGGGCACCGCCTGCGCCCGCCGGGAGGGGCCGAGAACGGCCTCATCCAGGCCTATATCGACGACCTGCTGGTGGTGGCCCACACGCTGCAGCACTTCGTCGAGGGCGTGGAGGCGGTGGCCGCGTACCTGGGGATGATGGGCATGGAGCTCAACCCCCGCAAGTGCGCCATGGCCACCACGGAGGGGGTCCCGGGCCTGCAGCTGCGCCTCTGCCCCCACCTGGAAAACCCGTGGTACTGGGTACCAGCGGCGGACTCCGTCCCCTATCTGGGACTCCAGCTGCAGCCGGACGGGGAGTTCTCCCTGCAGCGCAAGCACCGGCTACGCCTGGCAGCAGTGCACCACTGGTGCCTTAACACCCTCGCGCCACCGAAAGTGGTGCAGAACGTCATCCTGGCGATCCTCGGGGGGGTGACGCAGTACGTCGCCCCTTTCATCGCCGACGACTCCGACACTGCACGCCACCTGGACCACATCACGGTCCAGGTCGCGAAGGGCAGGGCGCGGTACGCCTTCGACTCCTCGCGGGACAGCCTGCAGGATGACCGGACCCTGGGGCTCACACGGGTGCCCACGCGGTGCCAGTAGGCAGCGGTGGCCCTCGTGGGTACACTCGTCCACCACCGCGCAACCTCCGTGCGCGCCGAGGTCACCAAGATGTTCTTGGAGATAGCCGGCGCGCACGGAATATGTCCCGAGGTGCACTACCCCGTCCCGGAGTTCGCAACTCTGGCGGGAGGCGACTGGGTCCACCGCATACCCCGGGCCCTGGCCGCCCTGGGAGTGGGGATGTACAACCCCATTGCGTGCCCCAGAGCGGCCCATGTCCAACTACAGTCCCCGCCGGGCAAAATCGTCACGCTGCGCACCGCCAAGCTGCGACACCGCGACACGTGCCCCTGACGGTGCCACACACAACGCCGTGGCATGGGCACCACGGGCCACGCCACCCCTTCCCCGACAACGACGATCCGTGGCCGACGGCGGTGCGGGAGTGCCTCAACCAATGCGCCGATGAACACCTCCATTATTGCCGCCGTGAGCAGGAGCCCACCAACCACCCCGGGTGGCGCGACGCCCTGGCCCACCTCTTCCACACCACCGGCACACGGGACCCCCGCCTGAGACTCGTCCACCCCACGAGGGCTAAGCAGGACGCCCACACCGGCCCACGGGTGACCCCGGACGGCCTGCACCTCCACGTCAGGGGCTACCGCCGCCGGGACGGCCTATCCCCCCCCACGCGGGGGGCGGCGTACCACCCGCCAGCAGCCCTCATGTACATCCTCCGCGGCGTACTCACGGAAAGCGAGCACCAAGAGCCTAACGCGGACGTGGCGTGGCCAGAGCCCTTACGCCCCCGGGCCCACGCGCCGACGCCGTTGTGGTTGGTGACCACGGACGACCAATGCACCCAAGCGACGGGACAAGCGCAGCTCCGGGCCGAGTGGGTAATAGTGCAAGTGGGGGCAGGCCAGCCCGAACCCCGTGGGCTCCCCCGTGGCACCGCCCTACTGGTGGCTACGGGGGTGCCCCACGACCCACACATGGCGGTGCACGCGCTGGAGGACCATCCGGAGGACACGGGACACCTGGTGGTGCACCAGCGCGGGGGCCCGGCGTGGCTCAAGGAACATGTGACGGCGCTACGGTCCTGGGCAAGCACGGTCGCCGGAGCGGAGATCCGGCTGCACGACCACCCGGCGATCAGCCCAGGCCACACCAGGGCGCTGAGCGTGGACCAACTGACCCCCAGCCACCCCGACGTCCGGTGGCACTCCGCCGACCTCAACGCGGGGTGGCTCAGCCCCACCGGATACTACTGGATCCCGGAGGCCTGGGGACACACCTCCTCTGACGCGTCCGGGGGCGGACCCTGCAAACACGCCACCAGCGTCGCTCTCGCCGCCGACCTCACCCGCACGTGGGCGGTGGCCATCTCCGGCACGGTGCCCGACGGGGAGGGGGTGGCCGCCTCCCTTCCCCTACATTACGGTGCACACAGACCATGGGTCCACACGGTGGACGCCGAAGTCATCCTCCACCTCCTGCGGCACCCAGATCGCGAGCGAACCACGGGGGTCCCCGCAGGCGCAGCGAAGGTGGTCAACCAGATGCCCCTGAGGTGGCTCCGGGACGGCCTGTGCGCGCGGGGGCAACACGCCGGGCACCCGTTCTGGTACGTCCGAGCCACCTCGCACCACAGTGACGCACTACTGCACAAGGCGGACTGGGCGGCGTCCCAGGACACCGTCTTGCAGAACACGCCCCCGGACCCTGGCCACGCCGTACTCATTGTCGCCGGCCGTGACGGCCATCTCGATCTACGGCCCCCCACGATGCGAATGCTCGGCGAGGTTGCGCAACGGGCGCAGACGGACCATGCGCTGACGCACCGGGGACACACACCTTTGGGCGCGGCCCACGCCACGGCTTACGTCCACGCCCGGGACCTCACCGCGGCGGCCACCAACCGCCGGGCGCTGCGGGCCCGAGACGGCCACACGCCGGTGCAGCGCAGGCTCCGCGTCCGGAAGGAGCGGCTCTCCGGCGTCGCCATCGTCCCACAACCTTGCCTTTTCTGCGGCGGCCCGGAGGAGACCCCGGTGCACATGCACGTGGGTTGCACCCACTCACGGCTCCTCTGGCCCCACTACCGCCAGGCGGTACACGAGGCGGCCCGCCACCTCCCACCTGGGGACAAGGCCCTGTGGGTGGCCTCCTGGCGCTCCGCAGGCGCCACGTGGACGGAGGTGTTCTGCTCCGGACTGGTGCCCGAGGACGCGGAGGCGCAGCTCCGCGCCATAACCCGATACGACCCGCCGGGGGGGACCTCGGTGGACGATTTGCTCCACCACATGCTCCGGCTGGGGGACTTCGCGTGGGAGCTTCGCAACCACCGGCTGGAGCAACTCCTCCGCGAGCCCCAGAGCGCGGCGGCCCGGGCGCACCGGTGGCTCACTGCGGCGGAGGGCGACCACCCTCCCCCTCCCCCGCGCCCTGACAAGGACTTCGTAGCCTCCCTCCGTGTTGTGAATGGCACTCTGGAGTGCCCGCCCCAAGAGAGCCCCCACCCGTACCAGGACCTGCCGGGGGGGTTCTCGAGGCACCTACAAGACGCCCTCTTCCCACCGTGGATCATCGGGCGCGGCTCCATGACCGCATGGGAGGCGCGCATCGTGGGGGAGGAGTGGGCGCGGGAGTGGAGCCGGTGGTGCGCCGCCACGCGCGCCCCGGAGACCCCTGCGCAACGATACGCCGCCATCCCGCTCCGGTGGTGGGGGCCGGACACCCGGCCGAGACCCACCATGATCCGCGGGGCGGGGCCTGACCACCCGTGGGATGCGGCGACGGGGGAATGGCTGCAGGCGGCCCCGGGGCCGCAAACGGGATGGACTGGGGACGTGTCCTCACTCGTCAGGACACCCGTCCCGCCCCGCATCGTCCTTCACGCCGCCAACGTGCTCCGGGCTACGGAGATACGCACGTGGGGACACGCTGCGGCCACCGTCCGGTGGCACCCCCCAGAGGACTGGGCCACCCCACTCACCGTGGCGCACTTCAAAGCTGGGGGGCCGGTATACGACGACGCCCTGTCCCGGCTGGGCGACACCCAGGGGCCCTTGCTCCTCATGCTCCCCACCGGCATTGCAGCCGCGCTGCGCCAGGAGCTAGACGGCTGCGAAGGGCTGCGAGTGGGGTGGGGGGCAGTCGCGGACGGCACCCTGCTGGCCCTCCTCCACAGAGACACCGCGAACGGGTGCCAATGGGGTGCGCTGACGCCCCACCTCACCGGGCGCCACGTGTACATGGCGAGCCCCCCCCAGGGGCACCCCCGCCCGACGTGGGACGACCTCATCGCCGCCTTCCACGACCACGGGATCCTCCCCGGCGACACGTGGCAGGAGGTCCAGCGGAAGGCGCTTGGCAAGGACTACCGGTGCCGCGTCCACGCCCGCCTGCTGGAGATCCGGGACCCCCTCCGACAGAGGTGGGACGACCTCTGGCTCCGCCGTCTCGACCCTTGGTGGCCGCCCTCCCACCTCCCACACACCTGCCGACTCTGCGGAGAATGTGACACGGTGTCTTCCACAGCGTCGACAGGCGCCAACAGGTGCGCGCGGTGCACCCAGGTAGCCGCGTGCCCCTGGCCCGAACCTCACGCAGGCCCGCGCAGGCGCACAGAGGAGGAGGCCTTGCGCCGGCGCATCGAGGGGGCACACACCCCCTCGCACGAACAAGCGGGCCCCGCGGGCGCTGCCCTTCTGTGGATCCACGTGCACCTGCGGGACCCCACGTCCGTTGCGCACCTGTCGCACGTGTTCGCCCCCTAACCCCCACCCGCCACCGCCCTTTGCAGAGCCCGCAGTACCATGCCACGCCGACGGGGGGATGGGCCGGGGCACACCAGGGCCCGCCGCAGAGCGCAGGAGGCGGCCGTCCGGGGCCTGGTGGCGGACGCGGTGGCGGAGGCACAAGAAGCGCACGCTGCCGCACGGTGTGACCTGGAGGGCAGTGCGAGGGCTTTCCTCAACGAGACCGCCCTCCCGGCCGTCCGCGCCCTGAGCGGAGCGGGGGCCCCTACGCTGCTCCTGGCAATGCACCGGATCGTGAACGCCATCCGGCCGGGGCTCATCAGCCCGGAGGCGGCCCTCTACGGGCACTGGATGGAGTGGCGCGAGTCCAATCGGTCGGGCCGGCCCCTGTCCATGGGGGACACCCTCCGGCTGGCGGGAGCGGGGTCTGCCATGTCCCTCCGCAGTAGCGCCCCAGCCCTGCTGCACGCCCTCAGGACGCGCTACCCCGGGGACGCGGCCCCGTACCTGAACCAGGCGCGGGCCACGTACCCGGGAGGAGTGTCGAGCTGGATGCGGCGCTCCACCTTCTACACCCGCCGGACGAGGACCTGGAGGTGGGCAAGGTCACGGTGTTCGTGGAAGGCGCGGACGAGGCGTCCGCCCGCCCCCGGCCGACCAGACCGGTGTACGACGGCACCGGGCCTACCCCCCCGTACGCCGTCGTCTGCGAGACGTTCCCCAGGGAGCCCACTTGGTGCCCCGCCCTCCCACCGTGCCTTTTCTGCGGCGGCCCGGAGGAGACCCCGGTGCACATGCACGTGGGTTGCACCCACTCACGGCTCCTCTGGCCCCACTACCGCCAGGCGGTACACGAGGCGGCCCGCCACCTCCCACCTGGGGACGAGGCCCTGTGGGTGGCCTCCTGGCGCTCCGCAGGCGCCACGTGGACGGAGGTGTTGTGCTCCGGACTGGTGCCCGAGGACGCGGAGGCGCAGCTCCGCGCCATAACCCGATACGACGCGCCGGGGGGGACCTCGGTGGACGATTTGCTCCACCACATGCTCCGGCTGGGGGACTTCGCCTGGGAGCTTCGCAACCACCGGCTGGAGCAACTCCTCCGCGAGCCCCAGAGCGCGGCGGCCCGGGCGCACCAGTGGCTCACTGCGGCGGAGGGCGACCACCCTCCCCCTCCCCCGCGCCCTGACAAGGACTTCGTAGCCTCCCTCCGTGCTGTGAATGGCACTCTGGAGTGCCCGCCCCAAGAGAGCCCCCACCCGTACCAGGACCTGCCGGGGGGGTTCTCGAGGCACCTACAAGACGCCCTCTTCCCACCGTGGATCATCGGGCGCGGCTCCATGACCGCATGGGAGGCGCGCATCGTGGGGGAGGAGTGGGCGCGGGAGTGGAGCCGGTGGTGCGCCGCCACGCGCGCCCCGGAGACCCCTGCGCAACGATACGCCGCCATCCCGCTCCGGTGGTGGGGGCCGGACACCCGGCCGAGACCCACCATGATCCGCGGGGCGGGGCCTGACCACCCGTGGGATGCGGCGACGGGGGAATGGCTGCAGGCGGCCCCGGGGCCGCAAACGGGATGGACTGGGGACGTGTCCTCACTCGTCAGGACACCCGTCCCGCCCCGTATCGTCCTTCACGCCGCCAACGTGCTCCGGGCTACGGAGATACGCACGTGGGGACACGCTGCGGCCACCGTCCGGTGGCACCCCCCAGAGGACTGGGCCACCCCACTCACCGTGGCGCACTTCAAAGCTGGGGGGCCGGTATACGACGACGCCCTGTCCCGGCTGGGCGACACCCAGGGGCCCTTGCTCCTCATGCTCCCCACCGGCATTGCAGCCGCGCTGCGCCAGGAGCTAGACGGCTGCGAAGGGCTGCGAGTGGGGTGGGGGGCAGTCGCGGACGGCACCCTGCTGGCCCTCCTCCACAGAGACACCGCGAACGGGTGCCAATGGGGTGCGCTGACGCCCCACCTCACCGGGCGCCACGTGTACATGGCGAGCCCCCCCCAGGGGCACCCCCGCCCGACGTGGGACGACCTCATCGCCGCCTTCCACGACCACGGGATCCTCCCCGGCGACACGTGGCAGGAGGTCCAGCGGAAGGCGCTTGGCAAGGACTACCGGTGCCGCGTCCACGCCCGCCTGCTGGAGATCCGGGACCCCCTCCGACAGAGGTGGGACGACCTCTGGCTCCGCCGTCTCGACCCTTGGTGGCCGCCCTCCCACCTCCCACACACCTGCCGACTCTGCGGAGAATGTGACACGGTGTCTTCCACAGCGTCGACAGGCGCCAACAGGTGCGCGCGGTGCACCCAGGTAGCCGCGTGCCCCTGGCCCGAACCTCACGCAGGCCCGCGCAGGCGCACAGAGGAGGAGGCCTTGCGCCGGCGCATCGAGGGGGCACACACCCCCTCGCACGAACAAGCGGGCCCCGCGGGCGCTGCCCTTCTGTGGATCCACGTGCACCTGCGGGACCCCACGTCCGTTGCGCACCTGTCGCACGTGTTCGCCCCCTAACCCCCACCCGCCACCGCCCTTTGCAGAGCCCGCAGTACCATGCCACGCCGACGGGGGGATGGGCCGGGGCACACCAGGGCCCGCCGCAGAGCGCAGGAGGCGGCCGTCCGGGGCCTGGTGGCGGACGCGGTGGCGGAGGCACAAGAAGCGCACGCTGCCGCACGGTGTGACCTGGAGGGCAGTGCGAGGGCTTTCCTCAACGAGACCGCCCTCCCGGCCGTCCGCGCCCTGAGCGGAGCGGGGGCCCCTACGCTGCTCCTGGCAATGCACCGGATCGTGAACGCCATCCGGCCGGGGCTCATCAGCCCGGAGGCGGCCCTCTACGGGCACTGGATGGAGTGGCGCGAGTCCAATCGGTCGGGCCGGCCCCTGTCCATGGGGGACACCCTCCGGCTGGCGGGAGCGGGGTCTGCCATGTCCCTCCGCAGTAGCGCCCCAGCCCTGCTGCACGCCCTCAGGACGCGCTACCCCGGGGACGCGGCCCCGTACCTGAACCAGGCGCGGGCCACGTACCCGGGAGGAGTGTCGAGCTGGATGCGGCGCTCCACCTTCTACACCCGCCGGACGAGGACCTGGAGGTGGGCAAGGTCACGGTGTTCGTGGAAGGCGCGGACGAGGCGTCCGCCCGCCCCCGGCCGACCAGACCGGTGTACGACGGCACCGGGCCTACCCCCCCGTACGCCGTCGTCTGCGAGACGTTCCCCAGGGAGCCCACTTGGTGCCCCGCCCTCCCACCGTGCCTTTTCTGCGGCGGCCCGGAGGAGACCCCGGTGCACATGCACGTGGGTTGCACCCACTCACGGCTCCTCTGGCCCCACTACCGCCAGGCGGTACACGAGGCGGCCCGCCACCTCCCACCTGGGGACGAGGCCCTGTGGGTGGCCTCCTGGCGCTCCGCAGGCGCCACGTGGACGGAGGTGTTGTGCTCCGGACTGGTGCCCGAGGACGCGGAGGCGCAGCTCCGCGCCATAACCCGATACGACGCGCCGGGGGGGACCTCGGTGGACGATTTGCTCCACCACATGCTCCGGCTGGGGGACTTCGCCTGGGAGCTTCGCAACCACCGGCTGGAGCAACTCCTCCGCGAGCCCCAGAGCGCGGCGGCCCGGGCGCACCAGTGGCTCACTGCGGCGGAGGGCGACCACCCTCCCCCTCCCCCGCGCCCTGACAAGGACTTCGTAGCCTCCCTCCGTGCTGTGAATGGCACTCTGGAGTGCCCGCCCCAAGAGAGCCCCCACCCGTACCAGGACCTGCCGGGGGGGTTCTCGAGGCACCTACAAGACGCCCTCTTCCCACCGTGGATCATCGGGCGCGGCTCCATGACCGCATGGGAGGCGCGCATCGTGGGGGAGGAGTGGGCGCGGGAGTGGAGCCGGTGGTGCGCCGCCACGCGCGCCCCGGAGACCCCTGCGCAACGATACGCCGCCATCCCGCTCCGGTGGTGGGGGCCGGACACCCGGCCGAGACCCACCATGATCCGCGGGGCGGGGCCTGACCACCCGTGGGATGCGGCGACGGGGGAATGGCTGCAGGCGGCCCCGGGGCCGCAAACGGGATGGACTGGGGACGTGTCCTCACTCGTCAGGACACCCGTCCCGCCCCGTATCGTCCTTCACGCCGCCAACGTGCTCCGGGCTACGGAGATACGCACGTGGGGACACGCTGCGGCCACCGTCCGGTGGCACCCCCCAGAGGACTGGGCCACCCCACTCACCGTGGCGCACTTCAAAGCTGGGGGGCCGGTATACGACGACGCCCTGTCCCGGCTGGGCGACACCCAGGGGCCCTTGCTCCTCATGCTCCCCACCGGCATTGCAGCCGCGCTGCGCCAGGAGCTAGACGGCTGCGAAGGGCTGCGAGTGGGGTGGGGGGCAGTCGCGGACGGCACCCTGCTGGCCCTCCTCCACAGAGACACCGCGAACGGGTGCCAATGGGGTGCGCTGACGCCCCACCTCACCGGGCGCCACGTGTACATGGCGAGCCCCCCCCAGGGGCACCCCCGCCCGACGTGGGACGACCTCATCGCCGCCTTCCACGACCACGGGATCCTCCCCGGCGACACGTGGCAGGAGGTCCAGCGGAAGGCGCTTGGCAAGGACTACCGGTGCCGCGTCCACGCCCGCCTGCTGGAGATCCGGGACCCCCTCCGACAGAGGTGGGACGACCTCTGGCTCCGCCGTCTCGACCCTTGGTCGCCGCCCTCCCACCTCCCACACACCTGCCGACTCTGCGGAGAATGTGACACGGTGTCTTCCACAGCGTCGACAGGCGCCAACAGGTGCGCGCGGTGCACCCAGGTAGCCGCGTGCCCCTGGCCCGAACCTCCCGCAGGCCCGCGCAGGCGCACAGAGGAGGAGGCCTTGCGCCGGCGCATCGAGGGGGCACACACCCCCTCGCACGAACAAGCGGGCCCCGCGGGCGCTGCCCTTCTGTGGATCCACGTGCACCTGCGGGACCCCACGTCCGTTGCGCACCTGTCGCACGTGTTCGCCCCCTAACCCCCACCCGCCGCCGCCCTTTGCAGAGCCCGCAGCACCATGCCACGCCGACGGGGGGATGGGCCGGGGCACACCAGGGCCCGCCGCAGAGCGCAGGAGGCGGCCGTCCGGGGCCTGGTGGCGGACGCGGTGGCGGAGGCACAAGAAGCGCACGCTGCCGCACGGTGTGACCTGGAGGGCAGTGCGAGGGCTTTCCTCAACGAGACCGCCCTCCCGGCCGTCCGCGCCCTGAACGGAGCGGGGGCCCCTACGCTGCTCCCGGCAATGCACCGGATCGTGAACGCCATCCGGCCGGGGCTCATCAGCCCGGAGGCGGCCCTCTACGGGCACTGGATGGAGTGGCGCGAGTCCAATCGGTCGGGCCGGCCCCTGTCCATGGGGGACACCCTCCGGCTGGCGGGAGCGGGGTCTGCCATGTCCCTCCGCAGTAGCGCCCCAGCCCTGCTGCACGCCCTCAGGACGCGCTACCCCGGGGACGCGGCCCCGTACCTGAACCAGGCGCGGGCCACGTACCCGGGAGGAGTGTCGAGCTGGATGCGGCGCTCCACCTTCTACACCCGCCAGACGAGGACCTGGAGGTGGGCGAGGTCACGGTGTTCGTGGAAGGCGCGGACGAGGCGTCCACCCACCCCCGGCCGACCAACCCGGTGTACGACGGCACCGGGCCTACCCCCCCGTACGCCGTCGTCTGCGAGACGTTCCCCAGGGAGCCCACTTGGTGCCCCGCCCTCCCACCGTGCTTTTTCTGCGGCGGCCCGGAGGAGACCCCGGTGCACATGCACGTGGGTTGCACCCACTCACGGCTCCTCTGGCCCCACTACCGCCAGGCGGTACACGAGGCGGCCCGCCACCTCCCACCTGGGGACAAGGCCCTGTGGGTGGCCTCGTGGCGCTCCGCAGGCGCCACGTGGACGGAGGTGTTCTGCTCCGGACTGGTGCCCGAGGACGCGGAGGCGCAGCTCCGCGCCATAACCCGATACGACCCGCCGGGGGGGACCTCGGTGGACGATTTGCTCCACCACATGCTCCGGCTGGGGGACTTCGCGTGGGAGCTTCGCAACCACCGGCTGGAGCAACTCCTCCGCGAGCCCCAGAGCGCGGCGGCCCGGGCGCACCGATGGCTCACTGCGGCGGAGGGCGACCACCCTCCCCCTCCCCCGCGCCCTGACAAGGACTTCGTAGCCTCCCTCCGTGTTGTGAATGGCACTCTGGAGTGCCCGCCCCAAGAGAGCCCCCACCCGTACCAGGACCTGCCGGGGGGGTTCTCGAGGCACCTACAAGACGCCCTCTTCCCACCGTGGATCATCGGGCGCGGCTCCATGACCGCATGGGAGGCGCGCATCGTGGGGGAGGAGTGGGCGCGGGAGTGGAGCCCCCGGTGCGCCGCCACGCGCGCCCCGGAGACCCCTGCGCAACGATACGCCGCCATCCCGCTCCGGTGGTGGGGGCCGGACACCCGGCCGAGACCCACCATGATCCGCGGGGCGGGGCCTGACCACCCGTGGGATGCGGCGACGGGGGAATGGCTGCAGGCGGCCCCGGGGCTGCAAACGGGATGGACTGGGGACGTGTCCTCACTCGTCAGGACACCCGTCCCGCCCCGCATCGTCCTTCACGCCGCCAACGTGCTCCGGGCTACGGAGATACGCACGTGGGGACACGCTGCGGCCACCGTCCGGTGGCACCCCCCAGAGGACTGGGCCACCCCACTCACCGTGGCGCACTTCAAAGCTGGGGGGCCGGTATACGACGACGCCCTGTCCCGGCTGGGCGACACCCAGGGGCCCTTGCTCCTCATGCTCCCCACCGGCATTGCAGCCGCGCTGCGCCAGGAGCTAGACGGCTGCGAAGGGCTGCGAGTGGGGTGGGGGGCAGTCGCGGACGGCACCCTGCTGGCCCTCCTCCACAGAGACACCGCGAACGGGTGCCAATGGGGTGCGCTGACGCCCCACCTCACCGGGCGCCACGTGTACATGGCGAGCCCCCCCCAGGGGCACCCCCGCCCGACGTGGGACGACCTCATCGCCGCCTTCCACGACCACGGGATCCTCCCCGGCGACACGTGGCAGGAGGTCCAGCGGAAGGCGCTTGGCAAGGACTACCGGTGCCGCGTCCACGCCCGCCTGCTGGAGATCCGGGACCCCCTCCGACAGAGGTGGGACGACCTCTGGTCCCGCCGTCTCGACCCTTGGTCGCCGCCCTCCCACCTCCCACACACCTGCCGACTCTGCGGAGAATGTGACACGGTGTCTTCCACAGCGTCGACAGGCGCCAACAGGTGCGCGCGGTGCACCCAGGTAGCCGCGTGCCCCTGGCCCGAACCTCCCGCAGGCCCGCGCAGGCGCACAGAGGAGGAGGCCTTGCGCCGGCGCATCGAGGGGGCACACACCCCCTCGCACGAACAAGCGGGCCCCGCGGGCGCTGCCCTTCTGTGGATCCACGTGCACCTGCGGGACCCCACGTCCGTTGCGCACCTGTCGCACGTGTTCGCCCCCTAACCCCCACCCGCCGCCGCCCTTTGCAGAGCCCGCAGCACCATGCCACGCCGACGGGGGGATGGGCCGGGGCACACCAGGGCCCGCCGCAGAGCGCAGGAGGCGGCCGTCCGGGGCCTGGTGGCGGACACGGTGGCGGAGGCACAAGAAGCGCACGCTGCCGCACGGTGTGACCTGGAGGGCAGTGCGAGGGCTTTCCTCAACGAGACCGCCCTCCCGGCCGTCCGCGCCCTGAACGGAGCGGGGGCCCCTACGCTGCTCCCGGCAATGCACCGGATCGTGAACGCCATCCGGCCGGGGCTCATCAGCCCGGAGGCGGCCCTCTACGGGCACTGGATGGAGTGGCGCGAGTCCAATCGGTCGGGCCGGCCCCTGTCCATGGGGGACACCCTCCGGCTGGCGGGAGCGGGGTCTGCCATGTCCCCCCGCAGTAGCGCCCCAGCCCTGCTGCACGCCCTCAGGACGCGCTACCCCGGGGACGCGGCCCCGTACCTGAACCAGGCGCGGGCCACGTACCCGGGAGGAGTGTCGAGCTGGATGCGGCGCTCCACCTTCTACACCCGCCGAACGAGGACCTGGAGGTGGGCGAGGTCACGGTGTTCGTGGAAGGCGCGGACGAGGCGTCCGCCCGCCCCCGGCCGACCAACCCGGTGTACGACGGCACCGGGCCTACCCCCCCGTACGCCGTCGTCTGCGAGACGTTCCCCAGGGAGCCCACTTGGTGCCCCGCCCTCCCACCGGCGACGCACGCGCCCCGCGGCTGGGCTAACCCAGACCTGTCCCCCCCCCTCTCCAGGACCAGGGGTGCCCACCACAGGGGGCTGGTCCTCTGGCAGGAGTGCCCTGGCACCCCCCTCCTCCTCCTCGTCGTCGCGACCCGCGGGGACCCGGGGCGGATCCTGGGGATCACCCCCACCCGACTCTATGGGGCAACACCCGTACCCCGCTTCCCCCTCCCGGCGCCCGCGGCGCGGGACGGAGTACACACCTTCCTGCGCACACAGGAGGTCACCGCCGTTCCGGGGGTCCACCTGGTGCGGCTGCCCCCGACACCGCTCGACGACCCCCGGGGGCCCAGGGCCCTGGGCCCCGCCCCAGACTGGGAGCTGTGGCGCGACGCGTGGGCCGCGTGGCTCCCCCGCCTCCCCTCCCAATGCCGGTGGATGGCCGCGGGCCCCCGGCCGTGCGGGGCTGACGCCACAGCCGGCCCCCCACCCCCTCCCCCCCTCCCCCCCGCAGAACACCACACGGCACTGCCCACGGCACGGCACTGATGCACCAGGAGGTAGTGGGAAGGGCGCGCCTGCCACCACGCATGCCTACCAGAGTAACAGTGATGGCAGACTCCGATGGGTCCCCCCAGCGGGACGACCGCCACCACCGCCGGTCCCGCTCCCGCTCCCCCGTCTCCTCCCCGGAGTGGACGGGGGAGACCCTCGCGGAGCGCGAGGAGCGGAGGCTGGCGGAGGCAGCGGTGCTGGTCGGGCCGCCGCCGCCGGCCCGGGAACCTGGGCCAGCCGAGACGGCCGCCCCCGCCGCCCAAGCGGCCAGCCCCGCCGCCCCGCCCCGCCCAGACGCGCAGGAGGCGGAGACCGCGGCGAGCCACGCCGCAGCCCCGGCCGCGGCCCCCGGCACGCCGCCGACAAGGGGGGCAGCCCCGGCGCAGGAGCCGGACGCATCGCCGAGGGCTGCCGCAGCCGCGGAGGAGAGCAAGAAGGGCGCGCGAGGGGTTGCGACGGACCCCGCACGGGCCGCGGGCGCCTCGCCGGCGGCCGCCACGGCAGCAGAGGAGAACGAGGAGGGCGTGCGAGGGGTTGCGACCGCGGCCACGGGCGCCCCGTCGGCGGCCGCCACGGCAGCGAAGGAGAGCGAGGGGGGCGCGCAAGGGGCTGCGGCCGCGACCCCGGCGGGCCGCGACGCCGCCTCGGCTGGCCACGCCGCGGCCCCCAGCACGCCGCGCAAGCGGGGGAAGAACCCCGTACGGGCCGCGGACGCCTCGCCGGCGGCCGCCGCAGCAGCAGCAGTGGGCAGGGAGAGCGCGAAGTACCGCGCCCACGCCAACCCCACCCACACCCACACCAGCCCCCCCAAGCCGTTCCCCCCCAAGCCCTTCCCCCCGGGGCGGGAGCGGCACGTCCGCCCCCCGACGCGCGAGCGCTCGCCGCCGGGCGTCACGCTGCCGCAGCTGCAAAGGCAGCGGGACGCCCGGCGAGTGGTCCAGGAAGGGCGCAGCGGCGGGGGGGAGGGGAGCAGCGGACGGCGCGACAGGCAGGGGGCAGGGGAGGGGCCAGGGCACGGGAAGGGCGCGCAGGGGCGCGGGCAGGGAGCCCAGGTGCAGGGGGCAGGGCGAGGGGAGGTGGGAGAGCGAGCGGGCCAGGGCGTGGTGGACGGGAGGCGGGACCCGCGACACGAGCAGGGGGCCGGGGAGGGGCCAGGGCACGGGAAGGACGCTCAGGGGCGCGGGAAGGGAACCCAGGTGCAGGGGGCAGGACGATGGGGGGTGGAAGAGCGAGCGGGCGAGGGCGTGGGGGACGGGAGGCGGGACCCGCGGCACGGGCAGCGGGCTGGAAAGGGGCCCAAGGGCAAGGGCAAGGGCGCCGCGAGCCCCAAGGGACAGGCGGGACGGGGCATGGGAGCCCAGGGAGGAGGGCGGGGCGAAGGGAGGGGGGCAGAGGGCGGAGCGCCCCCGCAGCCGGACGTGCAGCCGGTGAGGTGCATCCCCCCCGGCATCCAACAGATGCCGGCACACCACACCCACCACCACCACCACCACCACCACCACCACCTCTACAACATCGACCCTGACGCCGGCGAGCTCATCCCCCCCCAACCCCCACGACACCAGCACCAGCAAGCCCCCCCCGCGCCGAGGGCGGAGCCGGCGCGGATGGCCTCGGCGGAGGGGGGACGGGGCGCGGCATTGGCGCCGCAGGCGCAGGGGCAGCGAGGGGAGCCGGCACGGGGGGCGGAGGAGGGCCGGCCATGGGACCGGGACTGGGGCGCGGTCCCGGACCTGCTGGGGGAGGAGACCCTCCCCCTGGTGGGGGAAGTGTACGGGTGGTTGTGCTGGGCCAACCAGGGGACCTCCAGGAGGTCGAGGAACCGGCCCTTCGATGCCGTGCTCCTCCGGAGGGACGGAGGAAACCGAGAGGTACCCCCGGGGGTTGGGCGGCCCCAGAGGACCACGAGAGGGTCCTCAGGTCAGTGATCTGGGCGGCGTGGCCCGACAGGGAGCCGACGTGGCCGGCCTTCCTGGAAGGGGGAGCGGTGCTCCGCATCACGGATGCGGACGCCAACAACTGGCTCCCCCGGGCCTTGCGTAGCGCCCTCGCCCACTGGCGCTACCGCCTGCACAACCCACCGCCGCCGCAGCCCCAGCCCCCACACAAGCGGCGGCGCAGGTGAAGGCCCAGACGGCGGGTACGGGAGATTTTGGGGGGGGGAGCTGGGCCCCCCGACCCACGCCCCCCCCACGGTATGGCACGACGTACGAGGGCGCGCCACCTCCCGCGGGAGGGAGTGCGGAGACAACGAGCGCGGGGGGTAACCTGCTGCCCCGCAACCCGCTAACCACTGACCGCTAACCCTCATGGCCACCCCCGGCCGGCCAGCGCCGCGCGACAACGGCCGGGGGATGAGGGGCCCCGGCGAGGGCCTGCGCGAGAATCCAGCTCTCCATAGAGGGGGGCGGGAGAAGGGCGCGACCCCCTGGCCGATGGCTGGCCCCCGGGGCCAGGACTGCCAAGCCGCCCCCCCCCCCCCCCGCTTGGCCGACAGGAGGCATCGCCAGGGGACCAAAGGCCCCCCCCCACTCCCCCCCCCCCCTCCCACACAGGCCCGAGAGCGGGCGGGGGGGCGGCCCCCCCACCCCCCCCCCCCCCCCTGCACCCACCACAGCAGGGGAGCCACAGGCGCGGCCCTCCGCCCCCCCAGGGCCGGGGGGGCGCCCCCCCCTCAGGAGGAATGGCGACGCGGTAAGGGCAACGGCGGCTGGACCTGCTCCCGCGAACCCACACCGGCGTGCCGGAGCAACACGCACAACGGAGCAGGAAGGAGGCTGCACCCCACATGACCCTCCCGTAACCACAGCCCACTCCGAGGTGACAGAGGGGGGGTTTCAGGTCAGATGGGGCCCCCAGGGGAGCGGTCCACGGGCCGCCCCTCACCCCCCCCCACGCCAGGGCGGCACTTCAGCCCCGACCGCACGCGCGCGCCGGAAGGGAGCGCGCCGGCGACACGGAGAGAGCCAGAAAGGAGTACCGCAGGCCGCTGCCCGGAACGAGAGCAGGGAGGCCGCCGGGCGACACCCCCCCCCCCCCGCCCCCCCACCAGCCCGCCAGCCGCGGGGGCCCCGGCCCCCACCCCCCGAGGCAGGGGGGATGGACCCCCCCCGCCCGAGAGGGGAGCCGGAGTGTGACCCGCCCCCCCGCCCCTGCCGCCGGCTCAAATGGGGGCCGCGAAGAACAAGTGGGCCCACGCCTGCGCACCGGGACGCCGCGCAGATCGTGCCCAGAGAAGCCGGGTGGGCGCGAACCGGAGTGGTATGGGAGGCCACGCCCCCCATGGACAGCACGACGCCAGTGACGCCCGCTTTGTTGCCTGCCCAGGGAAAGCGGCGCGCCACCTCCCGCGGGAGGGAGTGCGGAGACAACAAGCGCGGGGGGAAACCTGCTGCCCCGCAGCCCGCTAACCACTGACCGCTAACCCTCACGGCCACCCCCGGCCGGCCAGCGCCGCGCGACAACGGCCGGGGGATGGGGGGCCCCAGAGAGGGCCTGCGCGAGAATCCGGTTCTCGGTAGAGGGGGGCGGGGGAAGGGCGCGACCCCCTGGCCGATGGCTGGCCCCCGGGGCCAGGACTGCCAAGCCGCCCCCCCCCCCCCCCCCTTGGCCGGCAGGAGGCATCGCCAGGGGACCAAAGGCCCCCCCCCAGTTCCCCCCCCCCCTCCCACACAGGCCCCCCCCGCTCCAGCCGCCAGCTCACATGGGGGCCGCGAAGAACAAGCGGGCCCACGCCTGCGCACCGGGACGCCGCACAGATCGTACCCAGAGAAGCCGGGTGAACACGAACCGGAGTGGTATGGGGGGCCACGCCCCCCATGGACAGCACAACGCCAGTGACGCCCGCTTTGTTGCCTGCCCAGGGAAGGCAGAGGGACGGAAAGAGGCAGAGCGACCCCCCGCCCTACAGGCCCCGCCCCGGCCGCGCAGCCGGAGGAAACGGCGCACGCCCCCCCCCCCCCCCCCCCAGCCCGCCCCTGTCAGCTGGAGCTTACACCGCTAGGCAGTGCGCTGTCCCCTCAGAGATGGCGTGTCAACCTTGGGGCATCCCACGGGGAAGGGGTGTACAAACGCAAGCACAGGCCGTGCTGGCCTGTCTTCCCCTGTTCTCCCTCCCAACGGGCAGATTGGCAACCCGGCGGGACATCCCCAGCTCTAGGGCGCGGCGGCCGGCGATCCGACGGTGCCTCTGTCCGCCCCCTGCCCCCGTGCACGTCAGCCGGCGATCCGGCGGGGCTACTGTCCACCTCTTACCCCTGTGCACGTCAGTCGGCGATCCGACGGTGCCGCACCCCACCCAGCCCCCCCCCCCCCCTGTCCCGGCCCCGTACACGTAGACTGGGGCCTCCCGGCACGCGCAACACGCTTCACAACGCACAGCCCCACCCTCGGGACTGGATTCATAGCCGACGGCACCCCTAAGTCGCGTAAGAGACTCCCGCGGCCCAGTAGTGAGAGCGTCGGTCTTCAATCGTCCAGTGCGGGGGTTCGATCCCAGGCGTTGGTGCTCCTGGGATCCCTGGACGTAGAGCTCTCTAGTTGGCGACGTGGGAACCACCCCCCCCTCCAGCAGCTCGCGCCACCACCGATACCGGTTGATCGGGTGGAGGTCTCGTTCGCTTTACCCCCCACCCTGGAAAAACAAAACACATGGGAGCCACCCACCCCTGCAGCAGTGCGCACCGTCACCTGTACTCGAACAGGTCGACGGGAGGCCTCGTCCGGTATTCGAAGGGATCGGTGGGGGACCACCGATCACGGGGTTCAAACCAGCTCCTTCGCGGCGCGCGCCGTGCGCTACCTCCAGGGCGGCTGCCTTCTGAGATACACTGGCACCCGGGTCACAGAACAAACGCGCCCGCAACCCCCTCCCCCTGTGCTAAGTGTAAGCCTGCAGTAGGGGTGCTCTGCTGGGCCATGAACCGGAACATTGGTGCACCACTCGAGCCACGGTCACACCAACCCCCCCTCGCAACCCGCAGGGCGAAGCTCCGTGCGCATCGGGCTCGTCATCGGAATCCGGCGGACCGGCGCCTGGACACCAAGTCGACACCTCTCTCCCCCCCCACGGGAACAGAGCGGGGCCCCCACAACCGCACGCCCGCGCCCACAGCGCGGACCCCGACAGCCCACCCAGTGGACGGGCAGTCGGGGGAGGAGGAGCGCAAGACCCCAAACGCCCCACGCAACGGTCGAAGGCACCCCCCCGGGGACGCCCTGCCGCCGCCCCCACAACCCCAAGCCAAGTAGGGGGGAACCGGGACCGGACCGCCCCCCCCCAAGCACGCCAGACGGAGCACGGGACCGGGGCAGGACACGCGGAGGGGCACGGACCACGTGGAACGGCCCTACCAGCGCCCAGTGCCGGGACCACGCGAGATGCGCGCGCCACACCACCCAGCGGGGAGCGGACACCGCGAGAGCGCAAGCGCACACACACGAAAAGGACACGCGGGGACTACCGGATGGGCAACCGGACCGAGCGCGCGGAACGCACAGACCGCATGGAATGGCGTACCAGCGAGCGAGGGTAAGGGACACCCGGACGGGACGGCCCGCCACACGCAGCGCGGAACACGCGGAGCGGGAAGGGGGAAGAAGGGGAGACACCACACCAGGCACCGGCCCGAACCCCCCCGAACCGGCCGCGAGCGCCGCGCACACACAGATGGGACACTGCACCCGCCAAGGCAGTGATGGCGCACAGCGCCACGCCCCAACCCCTAGGCTAGGCAGCCTCCGCGCCAGCCCAAGGGGGTCCCACTGGCGACAAGCCAGTAGCACGGGCCCGGCGGCGCCGGCGCCCCGGGCGACCACGCATTAGGGGGGCGACGCAGTTTTTGAAAAATAAATGCCTTTGGCTGAAATACCCTCTGTGGTTCAGGAAGAAGCCTCAAGACCTCAATTCACACCCACAGGTAGCAATACAAGCCCACAAGAAGCAATGCAATGCGATCACAGAATCCTGGATAAGCGGCGTCCCCAACAGTACGCGTTTCGGCTTAAATTAAGCCCTCATCAGCTGAAAACAAACAAAAATCAATCCGGCAGGCCCAAAAAATAGACAAATCGACAAATAGCGCCAAAACATATAGCCACAGGAGGAGGCACGCGCGTCATGACCCAATGGGCTGCTGGAGCGCGCGCAAGGCCCAGCGCCTGAACAAGCGCTTAATGTTAGGCAGAGGGCGAAGAATAGCAAAGAGCTTGAGGCCGGGAATGAAGGGTAGTTTGGATTTCAAACCATGCACCACGCTGGACCAACGAAGGGGTAGCGCTGAGTGGTGTACCACCCTTAGGACATGCACAATGGGGCCTATAGTTGAGTGTGGATTTTGCTCGGCTTGGCTCAAAGAGACAATGTGTGAATTTACTGCATCCCTCCCACCACCACTAGCAGCAGAGTCACGGCGGAGTGTAGTGTATTTATGCCTATCATCCCAATCAATAGCTTGTGCCTGGATAACGTGTTTGGGGTAATTGAGAAACAACAAGGCTCGGATAAGTCGTTGGCAACACAATCTGTAAAAAGAGCAAGAAGAGCAAATTCTAATATAGCGAATGAACTCCCCCCTCACCCACGCGATTCTAATGTGCCTAGGCACATTCGCATCCCACCGGATGTAGGAGCACGTATGTGTGGGCTTCCAATACACGGAGTTTTTAAGGGGGCAAAGCGCCACGATGTGCACATCCAAAAAATGAATATCCGACACCCTATCCGTCACCTCGAAAGACCATGGGAGATTCTGGGGATAGGTCACATCCAGGTGTTGTTTCACCACCGTGTGGGAAGAGCGGTGCAGGATAAGTCCATCGTCTAAGAAACGGAAGAGCAAACAATCACCCGGTAGGCGACCCGCATGTTCGTAACTTCTTAAAGTCAGCTGCGCCCATGGAGGCGCTGCGTTCGTGCCCATTGGCCACCCTTGGGCCTGGCGATAGACACCCAGACCCGGACTCAGGAATACGGTGTGCATATATACAAAAGTAAATTCACACATTGTCTCTTTGAGCCAAGCCGAGCAAGATCCACACTCAACTATAGGCCCCATTGTGCATGTCCTAAGGGTGGTACACCACTCAGCGCTACCCCTTCGTTGGTCCAGCGCGGTGCATGGTTTGAAATCCAAACTACCCTTCATTCCCGACCTCAAGCTCTTTGCTATTCTTCGCCCTCTGCCTAACATTAAGCGCTTGTTCAGGCGCTGGGCCTTGCGCGCGCTCCAGCAGCCCATTGGGTCATGACGCGCGTGCCTCCTCCTGTGGCTATATGTTTTGGCGCTATTTGTCGATTTGTCTATTTTTTGGGCCTGCCGGATTGATTTTTGTTTGTTTTCAGCTGATGAGGGCTTAATTTAAGCCGAAACGCGTACTGTTGGGGACGCCGCTTATCCAGGATTCTGTGATCGCATTGCATTGCTTCTTGTGGGCTTGTATTGCTACCTGTGGGTGTGAATTGAGGTCTTGAGGCTTCTTCCTGAACCATAGAGGGTATTTCAGCCAAAGGCATTTATTTTTCAAAAGTTCGTCAATACCGCCACATATCTCTACCTATCACCGAATTATGGGCCGTGCCTCCGTGGCAAAGAGTTCACCTCAAGGTCCGCGCTGGGACCTTAGCGGCGTCCCTAAGGAGTTGAAGAAACCTATTATTGATCATCTTGTTTGTCACCGCAACCATCTATTGAAGGAGAGCGCTCGGAAGAAGTTACGATGGAGATTGTCCAATGACTTTACGCCCCGCACCACTCATTTTAGAGATGGAAAAGCTCTTGTTAAAACCGTCATCGAAGAAGATAAGCAAAAAGAGATATTCACCCGAGAAATGGAGAAGAAATTAGAATATTTGGGCAAGGACATCACTTTGGTTCAAAGCAAGTTGGATGAATCTCTGACTACGTTACACTCCGCTATTACTTCCCATTATGATGGTGTTCAATCCATGCTCAACTCTTTGGTGAATGACCCCAATCATGTTCTAATGGATGACGATGATGACATTGACATTTCCGGTGATAATGAGACGAGTCGTGATCGCTGTCTCTTGTGCATTGCTCGTGCTAAACACAAAACTCTCCGTGAATCCAATGAAGCTTATTCCAAATGGGTTGCTCACCAAGAACATAAGAAGGTTGCCAAAACCACTCGGGTGAACAATGATCAACTCCGAGAACAAATTTCAAAAGTTGTTGACTCGACCTATGAGCCCTCTAAAGCCGAAACTTGTACCAAGCGTGAGGAATTATTGCGTGTCCATGAGCAAGTCTCTCTTCTCACAAAAGCGGTTTCTAAATTGATTGTGGACTCTTCGAAATCCAAGGACAAGGCCACGAACAAACCCACAAAAAATGGACCGCGGCGGAGAGGGCGTTCTATCTCCGCCGCTCGCAAAAATCCTCGCTCTCACACTCCAAACAATGGAACCAAGAATCACGATCGTGCACGCTCGGGAAGTTTGCCAAAAACAACACCCCAAGCCAAAGCCGAAGGAAAACGCAAGCGCCGCACATCGGGCAAGAATGGACCGTCAAGGAAAAGAGGAAGGAGCGCAAGCGCCAATGGCGGCGATCCAAAAGATTGAATGAGTGCCTTGGAAAGGCCTCACGCCTTCGTGGACATGAGCCGGATTTTGAGATCCCTACGCTCCAAGGAGACGTTCATCTCGTGCCCCCACCTTCCATTCTCGTTGATGTGTTAAAACATGGTGGTAAATATGTCCCCTTCCCAACTTTGCACCCTTTTGTTGCACGTAGCTCCAAAATGCTACGTAAAGAAGTTGATGAATTGGAACGGGTTCTAATTTGGTCCACACACTTTGTTTCCAAGAAAACACAAGACACATCGAAGCGTCCTAGCCTTTTGGAATTCCCATACAAAAAATTGTTTGCTTCTACTGGGTCACGCCCCTCATACACAATCAAACAATTATTGGGATACAAATTCCATGTGATTCAAAATTCCCTTAATGAATTGTGTGACAAGATGCGCATCGCCATGTCCCATTGCCTCCAATGTGATCCCATTTATCGTGGCTTCCATGTTCCCTACTCCCGTTTAGAGAATTACTTAGAGCACAACCTTGTTGTGGAAGCGGATAAGGATAGCTCACTTGTTTTGATGTCCCGAGCGTTGTATTTGCGCGAAGCGCAATTGAACATGGATTCGGTATTTAACAATGCGCCTGTTTACCAATTCCTTGGTCCTCCTTCTTCTTTGACCGATTGGGTTGACAAAGGACACGCGTGGCAGCGCAAGGTAGCCTCTTGGCTCCTACACTTTTATCCCGATCATCTAAGAGAGTTCTTATGCACGTTCATGGACTCATATTCCAAGCCGGTGATGCCTAAGTTCCGTCTTCTTGTGAAAACACACAAGAGTGCCTCCGTTGATGCAAAGGGTGGTTTCTCCTCTAGGCCACTCGTTGGCCTCTTCCGTTGGGCGACTACCCCGAGCTCCATCCTCCTTGGTGTTGCTGGTTTAATTCTTTTGAAAATAGACCGCCAACTCCACCCCATGGCGTCGCCAATCATCGACTCGTATGACCTGCTGTCTAGATTACGTAAGCACTTCTCTACCAACACACATGATGATTGGAAGTGCTCTACGATTGATTTTTCTGCCATGTATACTAGAGTCACGTGGGAACACACCTTGCACACCTACAATTATTGGAAGAATGTCTTCTACAATTGTGATCGTTCCACCCTTCACATCTCTAAGGTCGAGTTAGCTTTCTTGGATTTTGTTTTCACCCCCATTAATCAGTTCGCCATGCATGAATTGGGTTGTGACCTCCCTTACTTCGAGTTACAGTGCCCTGCCCCCACCATTGGTCTCGCGTTACTGCATTTTGTATATATGCACACCGTATTCCTGAGTCCGGGTCTGGGTGTCTATCGCCAGGCCCAAGGGTGGCCAATGGGCACGAACGCAGCGCCTCCATGGGCGCAGCTGACTTTAAGAAGTTACGAACATGCGGGTCGCCTACCGAGTGATTGTTTGCTCTTCCGTTTCTTAGACGATGGACTTATCCTGCACCGCTCTTCCCACACGGTGGTGAAACAACACCTGGATGTCACCTATCCCCAGAATCTCCCATGGTCTTTCGAGGTGACGGATAGGGTGTCGGATATTCATTTTTTGGATGTGCACATCGTGGCGCTTTGCCCCCTTAAAACCTCCGTGTATTGGAAGCCCACACATACGTGCTCCTACATCCGGTGGGATGCGAATGTGCCTAGGCACATTAGAATCGCGTGGGTGAGGGGGGAGTTCATTCGCTATATTAGAATTTGCTCTTCTTGCTCTGTTTACAGATTGTGTTGCCAACGACTTATCCGAGCCTTGTTGTTTCTCAATTACCCCAAACACGTTATCCAGGCACAAGCTATTGATTGGGATGATAGGCATAAATACACTACACTCCGCCGTGACTCTGCTGCTAGTGGTGGTGGGAGGGATGCAGTAAATTCACACATTGTCTCTTTGAGCCAAGCCGAGCAAAATCCACACTCAACTATAGGCCCCATTGTGCATGTCCTAAGGGTGGTACACCACTCAGCGCTACCCCTTCGTTGGTCCAGCGTGGTGCATGGTTTGAAATCCAAACTACCCTTCATTCCCGGCCTCAAGCTCTTTGCTATTCTTCGCCCTCTGCCTAACATTAAGCGCTTGTTCAGGCGCTGGGCCTTGCGCGCGCTCCAGCAGCCAATTGGGTCATGACGCGCGCGCCTCCTCCTGTGGCTATATGTTTTGGCGCTATTTGTCGATTTGTCTATTTTTTGGGCCTGCCGGATTGATTTTTGTTTGTTTTCAGCTGATGAGGGCTTAATTTAAGCCGAAACGCGTACTGTTGGGGACGCCGCTTATCCAGGATTCTGTGATCGCATTGCATTGCTTCTTGTGGGCTTGTATTGCTACCTGTGGGTGTGAATTGAGGTCTTGAGGCTTCTTCCTGAACCATAGAGGGTATTTCAGCCAAAGGCATTTATTTTTCAAAAGTTTGTCAATACCGCCACATATCTCTACCTATCACCGAATTATGGGCCGTGACTCCGTGGCAAAGAGTTCACCTCAAGGTCCGCGCTGGGACCTTAGCGGCGTCCCTAAGGAGTTGAAGAAACCTATTATTGATCATCTTGTTTGTCACTGCAACCATCTATTGAAGGAGAGCGCTCGGGAGAAGTTACGATGGAGATTGTCCAATGACTTTACGCCCCGCACCACTCATTTTAGAGATGGAAAAGCTCTTGTTAAAACCGTCATCGAAGAAGACAAGCAAAAAGAGATATTCACCCGAGAAATGGAGAAGAAACTAGAATATTTGGGCAAGGACATCACTTCGGTTCAAAGCAAGTTGGATGAATCTCTAACTACGTTACGCTCCACTATTACTTCCCATTATGATGGTGTTCAATCCATGCTCAACTCTTTGGTGAATGACCCGAATCATGTTCTAATGGATGACGATGATGACATTGACATTTCCGGTGATAATGAGACGAGTCGTGATCGGTGTCTCTTGTGCATTGCTCGTGCTAAACACAAAACTCTCCGTGAATCCAATGAAGCTTATTCCAAATGGGTTGCTCACCAAGAACATAAGAAGGTTGCCAAAACCACTCGGGTGAACAATGATCAACTCCGAGAACAAATTTCAAAAGTTGTTGACTCGACCTATGAGCCCTCTAAAGCCGAAACTTGTACCAAGCGTGAGGAATTATTGCGTGTCCATGAGCATGTAACGGCAGCAGTGACAGCACTGAATTATACACTGATGTGATCAGAATTCCAATGATTCTCAGATGTACATTAGTGCAGTAAATTTTCCGTTCTGTTTCTTGTTTTCCGTTCGCCGCCAGATGTCGCCTGTGAGCGCGCGTCGAGTCGCATTTGTCTTTCGTGATTTCCCAATCGGATTTATTTAAATTATTTCGAATGATTTCACGATGTGTCATTAATTGCGATGAATGCGCATTGAGATTCTATGTCTGCTCCATTTTTGTAGACCGGGTTTTCGTACTCTTCATATCTCACCATGGAGTTCAAAGGACTTACAAGTGCTTCGCATATGTCGCTCCAAGAGGCTGGATATGGGTCTGAAGAGGGTCAGTTGGGTTCGGAGATATCAGGGGCAGTGTCGGGCGTTACGACCCCTGGGGCATCAAGGCTGCAGGCTTCGCAGGAACAACAAAGATCAACCACTATGCAGCGGTTACATGGTAGCAGAGGAAATCATGACTCTGCTTCTGGAATCTCCACTGACACTCTGAGATCATCGGACTTTAGCGGGGCTATTACTCCTTCTGGGTGGCTGCGTGTTCCCCCCGAGGTTACCTTCGTAGCATCTCCCCAACAAACCGAGAATCATCCGTCAGAGTGCCCTTACTGTGGCCATAAACATTGGCCTGGTGTTCACACTTGTGCTGAGTGTTGCATGAACGCCCCACCCAACCTTAAACCCGGTCGAGAATCTCCCTCCTCGAGTGAATCTGGTTCCTCCTCTCACGCTTTGCCTGATCTGGAAGACAGCAGCAGCGAAGGAGAGCAGTCTGAAGCTGAAATTAGTGGTGATTACTGGGAAAACCACTTTCAGCAGATCTGGAATGAGGAATTCCTGCACAGGCAGAATTGGCTGCTGGCTGAGGCGGGCTATCGTGGCCGCCTGAGGGACTGGTTCCGGGCGTCGTGCCAGTTCCTCAGGGACAGCGGCCGGTCAAGATTTGATGCCCAATTGCAGGAGCAAGAGGACTGGGAGGAGTTGATGGACCAGTTCGATCACCAGGCAGCAGTGATGGTGCAGATGGCCATCATCGCCGAGGAGAGACGCCAGAATCTGCGTCAGCAGCCTGGTCCGTCAGCCGCCTGGAGTCGGAACAACGACGAGGTCGATGAAATGAGGTGTGATTCGACGCATTCTCACCTCTCCAGGGAGCAACTGTCCAAGCTTCCTGACTCCAACTCCAGTGTTGACACCTGGGTTGATGAAGTCAGAAGCAAAGGAAAAGGTACGAGATGCCCTTCCTGTGGCGAATGCGCCAAGGACTGCTTGTGTCGAAGGCAGATTTCGTCGCTGGAGAACAAGGTGAAGGAGCTGAAGAACGCCGCCAAGGAGAAAAAGAGGGATGATGACAGCAAGTGGAAGGACATGGAACAGAAGTTGGAGAAGCTTACAAATCTGGTACAAAATCTGAGCATTACTGGGCTCACTGGACCAGCGCCTACAATGGCAAGCCACCCAGCACCTACCTCCTCAGCTGCACCCACATCCACGCCTTACGGCGTTCCACATTCTCCAGCACCCCCGGCTTTTACTGGCCACCATCCAACTTTTACTGGAATTTCTGGTATCCCCCCTACTGGATTTACAAGTCCAATTGGGTTCAATCTGGGTACTGAAGGAGGAGAATCTTCGTCAGGGAAGTCTGTACTGTCCGTGGGTACTGTCGGAGATATTGATGGAGAAGCAAGGACCACTGTGAAGGAGCGATCCATGGCCTTGAAGAAGAAGGACCGGCAGCAGAAAGAAAACGAGGCAAAAATCAAAGAAAAGCAGAAGAAATTGCAGGAGATGAGGATGCATCAAGCTCAACCAACGCCGTTCGTGCAGCCTACTGTGGACCAGGCGTTGCTGGCGGCCGCAATTGCGCAGGCACAGGCCATGGGAGGCGCCGCAGTCAATCCAGTTTTCGTCAATCCGGTCGGCACAGCCACCAACTTCAACCTGGACCACTTGCTGAACCCTTTGCATATGAGGCTGAGAGGGTCAGTGATGAAGCAGCCGAAGTTCTCAGGACATCCCAATTACTGGGCGTCCTTCGAGAGGCAGTTCGTGGTGTGGCGGCAGACCGAGAAGCTGGACAAGGAGCTCTGGATCCTTGGGTTGATGGATTGCTTGACGGGCAAGCTCCGAGAGAGCACATACAATCTGTATGTGGAGCGGCAAAATCAGGGGAATCCCCTGACGTATGAGGAGCTGTACCGCAGCCTGAAGAAGAAAGGGTCTCGACTACCTGAAGATCATTACAGGAACCGTTTGGAGAACTTCAGGGCGATCAAGAAATTATTTCTGGAAGAGATCCAAATTGCAAGGCAAGATTGGGAGTTTTTGGTGCAAGAGGCGGAGAACTCTGGAGAAGGACTTTCCGAAGGCGAAATGAAGAAGATCCTCCTGAGCAAGCTCACGCCAGAGACCAAGCAGAAGATCAGGGACTCTCAGGCGGACCAAAAAGTCCTGGGCAACTGGGTTGAAGTCCGAGGATTACCAGAAACTATGGGAAAAATGGCTGTTCGTGAGTTACTACACTCTATCAGTGCTACTGGATTGAAGGACATCACTATTCGTGAGGGCAGATGGAGAGTTGGTTTCCACGATTCTGAACAGTCGGAGTTTTTCTGCAGCATGGTGGATGGAAAAGTGAAGTATAAAGGAACAGTTTTGAGGGTACGACCGTGGATCTTCAGTTATGGAGTCGAGCAGATCTGGGACCAACTTGAAAAGTATGCAAACTTGGAACGCCAGAAGTCCCAGGATGCACATGGCTTCCGAGGCAAGGTCAACGCCGTTGGTGAGAAGGGATGCTCTGTGTGCATTGCCCTTGGAAAAGAAGGTCGAGCGGCGACTCACACGACCGCAGATCACAGATGGACGCCCTCAGATCTCAAGACAATTCAGTCCAAAATGGATGGAAAGGGAAATTCTCCCAAAAATCCCCAGCAGGATGGAGCACGAGATGCTGACCAGTATGGAAGGGGAAAGGGTAAAGGGCAGTCCAAAGGAAAGAACAGAGACTGGACACCAAAAGATTACTCGCAGCAAGGCGGAGATCCAAGCGACTCAAGATGGACCGATGCTGGTGGAAAAAATGGTGGAAAAAATGGCCAAAAGGGTGGAAATGGCAAGGGAAAGTGCGGGAATCAAGATGATTCCAAGATGAATGGCAACCCCCTGTACGCGGAGACGCCAGCGAACAAGACCTTCGGCAACAACAAGGATACTGGAGGTCGAGGCAAGGGCGGATCCAACGAATCCAACCCCAATTCCAACACCTCCAACAACAAAGGTCAAGGAGGTAAGAAAGGTGGTAAGGGGAAATCATTTGGAGGTCGTGGACGTGGAAAAGGAGTGAATGCTGTCGAAGCAGGAGAAGAATGGGTTGACGAAGGACAAGTACAGGACGTGCAGGCGAACGACGAAGAAGAATGGCAATAGGGAAGCCAACTTGACCCAAATCCCAACACTGGGGTTGAGTGGCAGGAGGAAAAACCCATCAGGGTAGTTGGGGCGGTGGATGGACGCTGCTGGGACCGGCTGGCGCGCTCCTCCGGCCTCCTGTACCCCGCCTGGGTCCTCAGCGCTGTCCGGCGAGGCAAGCAGCGCCAGTTTGTCTGCTGGATCCAGGTCAGATCGACGGATGGTAAGGTTAAACTTGCCAGATGTCTGATCGACAATGGTTCAGAGGTGAACCTGGTGAGGAAAGGCTTTCTGCAGGAGGATGAGACGAAGATGTCCTCCACCCCTGTACAGCTGGAGGGAGTCAGCGGACATCGCCTTGACGGTGGCGACAGAGAAGCAGAATTGGCGGTCAGATTGGTGAAACAATCAGTCTGGAGTGTGGAAGAGGCGGTCACTGAGGAGTGGTTTGCTGGAAAATTCTATGAAGCCAGCATAAAGTATGATTTATTCCTGGGTCAACCCTGGCTTCACGCCCACCGTGTGTCGCCCATGGGACACAGGACATGCTTCCTCCAAGATCCGTCGACCACCGACCCGTCCGACCTGTATTATCTGCACCCATATACCAAGAGTATCCATCAATTCAAGGAGAGAAATAAGCTGCATTTTCAGCAAGATGGGCAGGATTGGACAAGGAATCAAGAAGATTTCGACGAAGGAAAGGTGGATGCGTTGAACAGCAAGAAGTGGAAGTCAGTTTGCTATCGAGTGGTCGACAAATGGCGGGACATTCTGGTGGATTATTTCGAAAAGAACCACAATTTTCGTCGTGAAGTTGGTCTTTTGCAAACAAAAAGAATAAAAGATTTCCGAAGTTCTACGACGATGCCTGGAGTGAGGACTGGTCTGAACCTCTTTGGATCAATCCGCCCTTCGACGTTTTTCCTCGTGTAGTGCAGAAGCTGAAGCAATCCGGCGCGAAGGCGATTTTAATTGTCCCCAATTGGCCAAGACAAGAGTGGTTCAAGGACATTATGGACATTTCAATCGACATTGTCGAGCTTCCGCACAGGGGCGTGAAGCTGTATTGCGAAGACAATGGCAAGCCTTTGCCACAGTGTTCGTGGAGCACGTTGGCGTGCTTAGTTGACGGGAATCTGGGAGATTATTGGCAAGATGGCAGTGAAATGGGAACAGAAGAGGTCATCTCACAATCCTCATTAATCGACGAAATTGGAGTGGATGAAGACGATCGAGAGCGGAATCCCGACGTATCGTCGCGGAAGGAGGGAAGGACAATCGGCGTCCCTCAAGAGAACGCCTCCATCCATTACAATTCGTCCCCATCAGACAATAATCAAGCCAAAAAAGTCAAGATTTCAAGCAAGAATGAAGACAAATCTCCAAGAATCTCGCCTGAATTGACAGGAATGAAGCTGAATTCGTCCGACCATCCCTTCAAGACATTCGTGGACCCCTTTGATTGGTGGGATCCCACGGAGGAGCGAGCTCAGGTGAGCTTCATCCGCCAGCAATGCGACGAAGAAGTTTGGAATGAAGTGGCCAAAAATATGAGACCACGACCAACAATTCGCAAATTGGTGGACATAATGTCGGTGATTAAATGTGGGAATCAGGTCGACGGAGACAAGATATCTGCAAGAAGGGACGCAGTGTTCGAAGATTATCAAGATGACGTGCTGAGTGGGAAGTTGTGGAAAAACCCCCCAAATCGATGTGAAAATGGGGAAGCCAGGATTGAGATAATCGAAGGCGCCAAGGTTCACAAACAACGTCCATTCTATCTCCACGGCACCAAAGCAGATGCCCTGCGAAAGATTATTGAGCGCAATCTCTGCGAATTCGGTTGGTTGGAGGGCTGCATGAGTTCTGAGTGGTGTTCAGCACCATTTACTGTGCCAAAACCCCCACCTGCTGACCAATCCAGCATAGATGCTTGGCGTCTAGTGGTGGATTACAGAGCCCTGAACGCCGCCACAGTACCAGACGCGCATCCTCTTCCTCTAATCGAGAAGGAGATCGCCGCGAGAGCCAAAGGCAAGCTCTTTACTGTGTTGGATTTGCGCCATGGCTTTCATCAGATGCCCCTTCGAAAGGAGGACAGGCATTTGACGGCAATGTGCACGCCCTGTGGCACTGTCCAGTGGACTGTATTGCCGATGGGTCTGAAGAATGCGCCGTCGATGTTCCAGAAGATGATGGAGACTATTTTATTTCAGAAGCACAAAGACCTGGATTTACAAGAATTTTGCTCCATCTACATTGACGACCTTCTGATTGCCACGCCGTTGGGAAACAACTTTGATGAGTGCCTGAAGTTGCACGAAGAACAAGTTCGAAAAGTTCTCGAAGTCCTTCGACAAGAGAAGCTCGTGTGTGGACCCAAGAAGGGCAAGATGTTCCTCCAATCGGTGGAATTTTGTGGCCCTGTCTTGGAAGATGGGACAAGAAGACCAGCCCCAGGAAAAATGGCTGCCCTGCAGCTCTGGGAAAGGCCTAAAACCATCACGCAGCTTCGTGCCTTTTTAGGCTGCTGCAATTACTACCACGAGTTCCTTCCTCTCTACGCCAAGTTCTCTGGTCCATTGACAGAGTTACTGAAGGTTGGCAAAATAGAAGGAAAAAAGGGATCTCAAGTCAAGCTCAAGTGGACGCCAGAATGTGAAGAGGCTTTTACTGGTCTCAAGGAAGCACTTGCTAATGTGGTTACATTAAAGACTCCGTGGTTGGATGGAAGACCTTTTTATATTCGTACAGACGCCAGTCGTTACGCCATTGGTGCTACGATCGAACAAGTCGACGACGAAGGTCACCATCATCCTCTGGCTTTCTGGTCTCGCAAGCTTACAACAAGGCAGCGAAATTGGAGTCCAAGGGAACAAGAAGCCTACGCAATCCTTTGTGCCTTACGGCGCTATGAAGGTTGGATCTTGGGCCATCGCGTCGAGGTACTGACTGACCACAAGTCACTGGAGAGCTGGAGGACAGAACATGTGGATACCCCTGGTGGACCAGCTGGGAGAAGAGGCCGTTGGCATGAAACTCTCAGCAGATTTGACCTCCATGTGACTTACATTCCGGGTCGTTACAACACAGTGGCGGACGCCCTGAGTCGCTGGGCCTACCCAGCCTCTGAGGCTTACTCTGAAGTGAGTTTTCATGGGACAGCGACGGATAAAGCTGAAGTGATCGAGTTCGACAAGGAGGAACAAGCACTGATCAAGAAACATTGTCTCCAATGTTCGATTCAAAATCGGATGAAGGTGGATTTGGTCAGATGCAAGGAGATTACCAAGGCAGATCAGACTGCAGGAGTTAACTCTGACTCTGAGTCGTCGCTGCCACTCCTAAATGTGTTTCCCCTGACGAGATCCAAGTCGAAATCCACGCTCCCTCCACAACAAAAGGATAAGGAAACTTCCTTCCTCTATGTGGATTGGACGAAGATGTACAAGGAGGACAGGTTCTTTGGGTCTGTTTACCACAAGTTGAAAGGGGACAAGCCTTACGACTCTGAAGAGACGTCTGATTTCAAAATCCAAGGCGACAAGTTATTTTGGCAAGGACGGATTTGTGTTCCTGATTGTCTGATTGACCAATATGTCAAACATTGGCATCGGAATGAGACAGCCCACACACATTCTCGTGTGCTGGAACAGGAGCTACGCCACAGAGTGTACACAAGGGACCTCAAGGGTGCCTGTGAACGAGTTGCCAAAGGATGCAAGCAATGTCAGGCGACCATCCCTAAGAATCAAAAGGCGGAAGGACTACTGAAGGGATTACCAATTCCTGAGAGGCTGTTCGACAAGGTGACGGCGGATGTCTTCGAGTTGGGGCAAATCCAAGAGGAATGCCTCTACACGAGGAAGCCTATCGATGGGGTTTTGTTATCTCAAGACCGCCACAGTGGCTACATCCAAGTCCTCCCGTGCAACACGAAGCATCTCACCTCTGAAATGGCTGCCAAGTGGACTGCAAGTCAGTGGATGAGTAACTGGGATGTGCCCAGTGAAATTCTGACGGACAGTGGGAAAGAGTTCATTGGGACTTGGTGGGAGAACATGTGTGCCCTATTGGGAGTTCATCACCTTCGTGCCCGAGTCTACGACCATCGAGCTCTCCCTGCTGAACGCGCTGGAAGGATTCTTATCTCCATTCTGAGAAAATTTCTGGCGACTGAAAAAGACTACAATTGGTTGGAGACAATTTACTGTGTCTTGAGAAGATACCATCGCACCAAGAATTACACTGGATTAAGTCCGAATGAGCTGGTTTTTGGTCGTGAGAAGATGGGTCCAGGACCAGTGATGCATCATCCAAGGCAGTGCTACGACGCATCACAATGGTTTGAGAAGATCAAGGATCTAGAGTCCAAGTGGATCAAAGCCAAAGTGGAAAGTCAAGCAGATTGGTTGAATTTCAAGAATAAATCAAGAACGCAAGGGAAACCCTTCGAGAAAGGCCAGCAAGTTTGGCTTCGTAAGTCAGACGACACCCTGAAGGACGACAACAAATTGTTACCTTTGTGGGATGGCCCATTCCAAGTCAAAAGTCAACTAAGTGAGACTACATTCAGCATTGAGATTGAGCCAGGCAGGCATCAAGAAGTACATCGAGATCGTTTGAAGGCCGAAGTACCCTGCTGCAAAGGAAGGTTCAAGCCTCTCTATTGGACTTCGAAGTACCTGAGCGACAGGAAGATGGTCACAAGCAGTTTCGAGTTGGAGAAGATTCTTGAGTACAAGAAGAATGCTCGAGGCAAGTGGTACTTTCTGTGCAGATGGAAAGGATTCGGTCCAGAAGAAGACAAATGGGAGCCAGCTTCAAGCTTTTTCCATGGGTATACGGACACTTTCATCAAGTTCCTGAAAAAACACCCTGAGATTGACAAAAAGCTCTCGCTGATCAAGGATTGTGTCACCAAGGAAGACTTACAAGCACAAGAAGAAGCTCCAATTGTGGCATCATCCATTCCAGACAAGATCTGATCAGCATTTGCGTCGCCGAAACTTTTCAAGAGGTTTACGGTCGACATATACCCTTGGCATGGGGACAATACAGTCCTGACGTATCGTCTGTGTGGTTCGATGGACAGATGATGGGACATTCTGGGGTCATCCTGGTCATTCCATCCATCATTCTCATCATGGCCATCATGTGAATCATGTGCTTCATCTCAGATGATTCCAATCGAAAGTTCCGAGAGGCCTTTATCCTCAACCACGACGACACTATCGCCTTTTGCTGTCGGCTGGGCCCCTCTACTCGCCTTGGGAAGGACTCGTTCGAGTTCGTGCTCATTACAGAGATTCTGGCACATGACTGAGTCTGATCCATTTCATGTGTTTGACGGATCTGCTCAGAATGTGATTTCCATCAGCTCTTACATCGAGACGGTTGGTTCGTATTCCAATAGACCACTGTCAAAGGGCTTATATAGACCAAGTGACGACGATGGTGTTCTTACTTGTGTCGACTCGCTGTTCATCTGTGGATTGTGTTGGAATCCCCCTCAGAATCAGCTCAATTTTGGCAAATTCCCAGTACCAAGCATTGGATGCTTATACATTCTGGGACTATAACGAGTCAATTACCTCTCCTGGCTCATACTGGATTAGACATGAAGCCCTGACGACGATACTGACAGTGTGGGGATACCCCACTGGGTTTTCTTGGTTATCATTACTTTAAATGATTGGATTTCCATCATGGGATTCATCATCATCATGAGAATTTGACCTGGATTGGCTATGAATGAGAAGTGGATTTCCGTTCAACACTACACACAGTGTCTATCGACATTGAATTGGACCTATTTTGGCTTGCGGTGAGTTTCGCCACCCTGAATCCATGCGCGATTCACTGATTTTGGTCTCAATTCAGGCACATTTTGTACCATAATCTGGCATCGGGTCTCATGACTGCAAATGACACCAGCCAGTTTCACATATCTTGGACTCCATGAAGGGATACCCTATTTTTTGGACGCTCGACGACATGGCGACGCTCGTTTTCTGTTTTCTGGCAGTAGGATGTCAGATCCTGATTTCATCATGAATCATGGATCATGAATCATCATGTATATTCTTCACTCAGACTTTCAATTTTCGAATTTTCGAGCTTGAACGAAGCTTTTTCTGTGTGCCCTAAGGTACCTATGCGTTTCATTCAAGTCGATGGCCATCGCGAAGCACAGATCTCAGCACAATTTTGCTCAATTCAGCTCAATTTCACACATTTTGCCTTAGATTAGACAGTTTTTGGTCACTTTCGCCGTTTCCTTCACTCCACTTGACCCAGCCTGACATACGGGCGTATGTTATCAGAGGGGGAGTGTAACGGCAGCAGTGACAGCACTGAATTATACACTGATGTGATCAGAATTCCAATGATTCTCAGATGTACATTAGTGCAGTAAATTTTCCGTTCTGTTTCTTGTTTTCCGTTCGCTGCCAGATGTCGCCTGTGAGCGCGCGTCGAGTCGCATTTGTCTTTCGTGATTTCCCAATCGGATTTATTTAAATTATTTCGAATGATTTCACGATGTGTCATTAATTGCGATGAATGCGCATTGAGATTCTATGTCTGCTCCATTTTTGTAGACCGGGTTTTCGTACTCTTCATATCTCACCATGGAGTTCAAAGGACTTACAAGTGCTTCGCATATGTCGCTCCAAGAGGCTGGATATGGGTCTGAAGAGGGTCAGTTGGGTTCGGAGATATCAGGGGCAGTGTCGGGCGTTACGACCCCTGGGGCATCAAGGCTGCAGGCTTCGCAGGAACAACAAAGATCAACCACTATGCAGCGGTTACAGAGCAAGTCTCTCTTCTCACAAAAGCGGTTTCTAAATTGATTGTGGACTCTTCGAAATCCAAGGACAAGGCCACGAACAAACCCACAAAAAATGGACCGCGGCGGAGAGGGCGTTCTATCTCCGCCGCTCGCAAAAATCCTCGCTCTCACACTCCAAACAATGGAACCAAGAATCACAATCGTGCACGCTCCAGAAGTTTGCCAAAAACAACACCCCAAGCCAAAGCCGAAGGAAAACGCAAGCGCCGCACATCGGGCAAGAATGGACCGTCAAGGAAAAGAGGAAGGAGCGCAAGCGCCAATGGCGGCGATCCAAAAGATTGAATGAGTGCCTTGGAAAGGCCTCACGCCTTCGTGGACATGAGCCGGATTTTGAGATCCCTACGCTCCAAGGAGACGTTCATCTCGTGCCCCCACCTTCCATTCTCGTTGATGTGTTAAAACATGGTGGTAAATATGTCCCCTTCCCAACTTTGCACCCTTTTGTTGCACGTAGCTCCAAAATGCTACGTAAAGAAGTTGATGAATTGGAACGGGTTCTAATTTGGTCCACACACTTTGTTTCCAAGAAAACACAAGACACATCGAAGCGTCCTAGCCTTTTGGAATTCCCATACAAAAATTGTTTGCTTCTACTGGGTCAAGCCCCTCATACACAATCAAACAATCATTGGGATACAAATTCCATGTGATTCAAAATTCCCTTAATGAATTGTGTGACAAGATGCGCATCGCCATGTCCCATTGCCTCCAATGTGATCCCATTTATCGTGGCTTCCATGTTCCCTACTCCCGTTTAGAGAATTACTTAGAGCACAACCTTGTTGTGGAAGCGGATAAGGATAGCTCACTTGTTTTGATGTCCCGAGCGTTGTATTTGCGCGAAGCGCAATTGAACATGGATTCGGTATTTAACAATGCGCCTGTTTACAAATTCCTTGGTCCTCCTTCTTCTTTGACCGATTGGGTTGACAAAGGACACGCGTGGCAGCGCAAGGTAGCCTCTTGGCTCCTACACTTTTATCCCGATCATCTAAGAGAGTTCTTATGCACGTTCATGGACTCATATTCCAAACCGGTGATGCCTAAGTTCACGTCTTCTTGTGAAAACACACAAGAGTGCCTCCGTTGATGCAAAGGGTGGTTTCTCCTCTAGGCCACTCGTTGGCCTCTTCCGTTGGGCGACTACCCCGAGCTCCATCCTCCTTGGTGTTGCTGGTTTAATTCTTTTGAAAATAGACCGCCAACTCCACCCCATGGCGTCGCCAATCATCGACTCGTATGACCTGCTGTCTAGATTACGTAAGCACTTCTCTACCAACACACATGATGATTGGAAGTGCTCTACGATTGATTTTTCTGCCATGTATACTAGAGTCACGTGGGAACACACCTTGCACACCTACAATTATTGGAAGAATGTCTTCTACAATTGTGATCGTTCCACCCTTCACATCTCTAAGGTCGAGTTAGCTTTCTTTGATTTTGTTTTCACCCCCATTAATCAGTTCGCCATGCATGAATTGGGTTATGACCTCCCTTACTTCGAGTTACAGTGCCCTGCCCCCACCATTGGTCTCGCGTTACTGCATTTTGTATATATGCACACCGTATTCCTGAGTCCGGGTCTGGGTGTCTATCGCCAGGCCCAAGGGTGGCCAATGGGCACGAACGCAGCGCCTCCATGGGCGCAGCTGACTTTAAGAAGTTACGAACATGCGGGTCGCCTACCGAGTGATTGTTTGCTCTTCCGTTTCTTAGACGATGGACTTATCCTGCACCGCTCTTCCCACACGGTGGTGAAACAACACCTGGATGTGACCTATCCCCAGAATCTCCCATGGTCTTTCGAGGTGACGGATAGGGTGTCGGATATTCATTTTTTGGATGTGCACATCGTGGCGCTTTGCCCCCTTAAAACCTCCGTGTATTGGAAGCCCACACATACGTGCTCCTACATCCGGTGGGATGCGAATGTGCCTAGGCACATTAGAATCGCGTGGGTGAGGGGGGAGTTCATTCGCTATATTAGAATTTGCTCTTCTTGCTCTTTTTACAGATTGTGTTGCCAACGACTTATCCGAGCCTTGTTGTTTCTCAATTACCCCAAACACGTTATCCAGGCACAAGCTATTGATTGGGATGATAGGCATAAATACACTACACTCCGCCGTGACTCTGCTGCTAGTGGTGGTGGGAGGGATGCAGTAAATTCACACATTGTCTCTTTGAGCCAAGCCGAGCAAAATCCACACTCAACTATAGGCCCCATTGTGCATGTCCTAAGGGTGGTACACCACTCAGCGCTACCCCCTCGTTGGTCCAGCGTGGTGCATGGTTTGAAATCCAAACTACCCTTCATTCCCGGCCTCAAGCTCATTGCTATTCTTCGCCCTCTGCCTAACATTAAGCGCTTGTTCAGGCGCTGGGCCTTGCGCGCGCTCCAGCAGCCCATTGGGTCATGACGCGCGTGCCTCCTCCTGTGGCTATATGTTTTGGCGCTATTTGTCGATTTGTCTATTTTTTGGGCCTGCCGGATTGATTTTTGTTTGTTTTCAGCTGATGAGGGCTTAATTTAAGCCGAAACGCGTACTGTTGGGGACGCCGCTTATCCAGGATTCTGTGATCGCATTGCATTGCTTCTTGTGGGCTTGTATTGCTACCTGTGGGTGTGAATTGAGGTCTTGAGGCTTCTTCCTGAACCATAGAGGGTATTTCAGCCAAAGGCATTTATTTTTCAAAAGCCACGGCTGCGAATTGATGCACTGACCGGGGAGTGCCAAAACGGGGACGCCGGGGAAGGACGGGGCTCCGAGCTCTGTGAACCCGGGGGACTCCGCCACCAGGCAGGAGGTGCATCTTGTAGGGCCCCCCCCTAGGACCCGGTGGGGAGGATATCACCTGGCCCGACCAGGTGGCCCCCCGGGGCCGAAAGGCGTCTAGTACCCGCAAAATCAAACCTCAAACCTCAAACCACATATGCGGTAGACTTAGTCTAGCGCTTTGAATTCCACAATTGGAACATGGGCAAAGCCCTTGTCACGTATGGCTCCCCATCTCTTCGGCCACACGAAGATATATAACATGGGCGTGAGCATATCAAGACAATACTACCAATATCACACATAGCCCTTAAAATAGGCTCCCACCATGGTATGCCATGACCCTCCATGAACATAACTTCACGTTAAAAATACGTGGGAACCCAAGGAAAGTATCTATGCAACCCCAACACTCATGCGGTACACTCGAAAGTCGCATTCAAATATTCGGTTGCACGGTCCAAGAGTTATATATCACTTTATACCCTCTTGACCATTATCCCTTGCTACACCGGGCATGTGTACACACCAAAGGCATTTGATGCTTCCTAAATTAACTTGAGACTAAGGCGCTTGCCACCCAACCTTCCTTATTCTCTTTCCTCACACTCGCGCGTAGATATGGTCCTTCAAAGTGGTCCCACGATTCACTTTTGTTTCCCTTATATCTCCAAGTCAAATGGGTGGCAAGTATAAGGGAAACCTGATTCGGGCATAGGCAAAAGAGTATGACCACTCAAAGAAGTCCAAATCAAGTGCGGCGATGTCGAAGTCGAAAATCCGATTTCGACATCGCGAAAAATTCAGATTAAAATTTCGAGTGCTTATTTAGAAAATTGCGGAAGCAACGAACCCTTTGCTGATGAAATCTGACCCTTCAACGGAGTATCCGCCAAAATATCTGGAAACAACAGTTAACCAATCGGTTAACGCAAAATCGCGAGCCAACTGACGGTCGCCGATACATTGACCGTCAGAACGAAAGGCTGAAAAATTACGGAAACATCATGATAATAAAACCCTGTTGATTCCTGATATTCTGATATAGAAATCTCAGCTGGCGGCGCCTCGGTACTGAATATTGCCGCTCATAGCCGCAATGACCAAACCTATCACACTATCACATCGGGTTAGGTCAGGTGGATGGGAGAGTATGATATCAGCCAATGGCGGCTTGCCGGCACATAGATACACACCCCAAGTGACCCCAAGATGGCCACGGGGGTCCGAACCGGCTTCACCCCCCTTCTCAGAGCGTTGTTACCGCTCGGAAGTCATTGAAGAGAGGACGGGAGGACCCCAATGGGCTCCAACCCCCCCCCCCCATGTCCGAAGGACAGATGGAGGCCCCACACACGTCGTAGGCGTCCCCCACGCCCCAAGGGAGGGGTGAGGACACTGATACTCAGCGCCCTACGCCATATCCGGTCTCCTCTTGATCTACAACATGGACCAAGGGGATCAAAGATAGAGAAACGTCGTCGGTCGACCTAAATAAGTATACCACAATGAAATATATATGTGGAGATCGAGTGAAGGGGGTATATGGCCGATCAAGGCCGAAAAATCCCCGGATGAACGCCCTCACCCGTCTCCTCAATCACAGAAACAAACAAAATGCCAAGGGGGATCCATTACGGTGCTACAGCAGCAACCAAATGGACCAACACGTCCTTGACATCCAAAGAAATATTCTTTTTCTTTAGGTAGTCCATCCAGACCGTGGTATACCTCGGCACGAAACTGCTCGGAGGCTCCCACGAGTCCCTGGATGCGGCGAATCCCTTCCAACGGACTTTATAAAGCCTCCCCCCAGGCGTCCCCGGGTCCGGCTTGTCCGCCAGGATCTTTTCAGCGCTGAAGTCGTCGTCCTCACCCTCGTCGTCCGAGTCCACATCGCCGGCCGTGAACTCGAAGGTGACAGGACGACCGCTGGGGTCTGGTGCTCGGGGACGAAGCTGGGTATGGTCGCGGTCCAGGATCTTGTTATCCCCCACACGAACCGCATACACATCCTGCCCGACCTTCCGCACGATTACCCCCGGCACATACCAAGATGCCTGCCGATGCCTGGACAGGACATCCTTGTGGTGCCGCTCCACCCACACGGTGTCTTGGAGAGCATACTTCTGGACCTTTCCCTGCTTGAAGTACTTGGCCCTCTTGTCATGCTCGTCCTGAAGTGCCTTGCACACTTTGGCCGCCGTGTCGTCCGCCTCAGCCATCATGGCGCTCGCATCCCGGGCCACTTTGCCATGGTTCAACCACGGGAGAGTGCGTGACACTCGATCCCGTAGGAACAGGATGCGATGGGGCGACAGTCCAGTGGGTCCCGGAAGGTCGTGATACGCTTGGAGTACTCTCCACAGCGAATTATACCAATTCCGGCCCGGTTCGTCGATGTGCAGCTGGCGGAACTTCTCGAACATCTGCCGCCCGGCCACCTCAGCCCGGCCATTCGACCGGCTGTGGTATGCCACGGTCTTGGCGTGCCGAATCCCCATGTGCTTGCACATCGTCTTGAACCACGTACCCACGAATTGACTGCCCCAATCGCTGCAGATGACAGCCGGGACATCAAAAATCATCAGCCAATGCCTGATCATGGCATTAGCGACGGTCTTGGTTTGCAGCCCCACTCCATGCTTGTCCTTCTTGTCCTTCTTCTTGGACTTCTTGCCAGGAACAGCCACGATATACCCGCTGTGCCTGTCCACCGCCAGGATGACACAGTCGTAGGTCTCTCCGTCCACGGTGACCTCAGGCATGGCGAACACATCCATGGCCACGGACCGCATAGGGGCCTCCGGTATAGCCGTATACACCGGGTTGCCCGCTGTGGAGTGGTTGGGGCTCTTCGTGGCCCGACACACGGCACAGTCGCTGCAGTACCTATCCAGGATGGCGTAGTACCCCGGAGGGAACTTGAAACGCCACTCCAGGTCCTGCTGCATCTTGTCTCGGCCAGGGTGCATGAGCTGGGCATTGTGCCAATGGTCAATGAGCTCCTCCACTCGGTTCTCGGGCACCAGCAGCTTGTCCTTGAGGAACAACTTGTCCCCATCCTCGGTCAAGCCCTCAGGCCACTCGTCGTCCGACGGGGCGCTCACGGCATTCCAGTACTTGCTCCAGTGCTCGGATGCCGCGTAGTCATCCGACCAGTCCTCTGTGAGCACCGACCTGACCAGCTCTACAGGGGCCACCATCCATTGCTCGAGGGTTTCCTCTCGAATAGCTTGGACTCGGGCGCGCCGGAACTTGGCCAGGTCCGTACGGTTTGCCATCACCACAAAGCACTTGACCCCCTCTTGCTCCATGGTCTTCTCCATTTCGATGATGCGCTTGGCCTCCTCGGTTTCCTTGGCATCCCCAAGGCTGGATATGTCCATCCAAGCCTTGCCCGCGGGGTAGGCCCATCGACTGAGGCAATCTGCCACAGTATTGTCCTTCCCCGGGACGTATACGACGCTGAGGTCGAACTTGGCGAACGTCTCATGCCATCGGGCCCTCCTTGCCGCCGGTCCCGAGGGGGTGTCGACGTGCTCCTTGTGCCAGCTCTGCAAGGACTGATGGTCCGTGCAAACCACCACCGGTTGCAATCCGATGTGGCCAGACCACTTCCTGAGCGCACATACAATGGCGTACGTCTCCTTCTCCCTCGCGGTCCAGGTGCGGCGTTGGCCCTCGGCCAGGATCCGGCTCCAGAACGCCACGGGTACATGTGACCCGTCGTCTCGGATCTGCTCGAGGACTGCTTCCACAGCATAGTCCGAGGCGTCTGTCCGTAGCACAAATCCCTTGTCCGGGTCCACCAGGAATAGCCCCAGTTGCCCCAGGAGTCGCTCCTTCAGGCGGCTGAACGCATCTTCGGCCTCAGGGGTCCAGGCAAGCTTCTTCTTGCTCCCCTTCCGGCCATCGAACTTGCCCACTTGCAACATTCTGTGCAGCGGCCCCGACAGTTCTGCATACATTCGGACATAGCCCGAATAGTAGTTGCAGAACCCCATGAAGGACCGGAGTTCGCTGATGGTCTGGGGCTTCTCCCAGTGGTGCAGGGACGCCAGCTTCCCAGGCATGGGACGGCGTTGCCCGTGACCAACCACGTGACCCGCGAACTCCACTTCCTTCACGAAGAGTGAGGCTTTGGTGGGCTTGCACACCATGTTGTGCTTGTCCAATTCGCTGAGCACTCGGCGCAGATCCTTCTCATGCGCGTCAATGAGCTCGTCCTCAGTCATGTTCTCCGTGCCGGACCCGATGATGATGTCATCCAAGAAGGGATCGGCACAGTCCCGGACAGGACCGAGTAGGTCCTCCATCATGCGCTGCAAAGCGGCGTTGCCATTCTTGGCACCCATAGGCACCACTCTCCACTGCATGGGCCCCAGCGGCGTCGACATCGCTGTGCAGGGCCTGGAGTCTGGGTGCAGCGGCATCTGGTGATAGCCGTGTTTCAGGTCTAACACCGTGAAAATCCGCTTTTTCTGTTGTTTTTGGAGGATGGAGTCGATCAGGGGAAGCGAGTACGAGTCGTGCTCGGTCTGCTCGTTCAATCCTCTGTAATCAACCACCAACCTCCACTCGCCCTTCTCCTTCTTGGGCACGATGAAGGCTGGGCTGGCCCACTCACTGTCGGAGGGTTCGATCCATCCCCGCTCAATGAACTCGGCCAACAGCTTCTTCATGGCCTCGGCCCGATCGCCCTGATGTTGGTACTCCCGATGACGATAGATCTTCGGGTTCGGCTTCAGCTTGATCTTCGCTGTACCAAACCTCCCGCGATCTGGAGGGTTCTTGTTGGCGACGCCACTGAATAGCCGCGGATAGGCCTTGATCAGCCTCTCCTTCAGCTCGGCGACCTTCGGGTTCTCCTGGGCCTCTTCAGCCGCTTGCTTCGGTATGGACACAACCGACCGCACTGCGGTATAGGCCTCTTCTGGGTCCGATTCTGACTTCTCCTCGTCCGATATGCCGTCTTCATCGTCGTGGGGTGCACTTCCCACCGATAATCTTCGAAAATTTGCGGCCTCGGGCTGGTGATTGTCGCTATCGACACCCGTTCTTGGAAAATCCCACGTTGGTGGGTCCGACCCAACCGGACCATCGTATTGGTCCGCGATGTGATCCATGACCCTCGCCACGAACTCATCCTTCTCGTACTTGCCGGTGACCAACATCTTGTCATCCCACCAATGCGGAGATGTGACCATGGCCCGCCTCTTCTTGGTTGCCGCACGGTCGTGCATCCCCATTCGCATGTAGTTGACGACGTCGTCGATCTCGGCGTGGGACAGGACGTCAATGCCATCAATAGGCTGATCCGTCCCCTCCTTGGGCTCAAACATGACCTTCATGGGCACCGCCTCCACCCTACGGATGAATGCTTCATCACCCGTGGGCTGGGCTTGCGCCCCATCCAACAGGAAAGCCTTGGTACCCCACGCTTGACCCGGGGAGGGCATTGATACACCCTTGGCGTCGATGAACAGCTCCTCCTCTGGCCCGAATGACATCTCGTTCAGGGTGATGGAGTCCAGCGTCAACTTGGGACCCTCCAGCGGACATGGGGTGGAACCTATGCCGGTTATGACCAGGATCCCCTTCGGCCTATCCGCGATGATCTTCTCCACCGTACGTCTGGTATTGTCCAGGGAGCCATGCCAATACATGGGTCCCCACTCCTTCAAACCCCAATGCCTGTGCCAGGCTGAGTCTCCTCGATGCCAATGCCTCCTACACTTCCGCAGAAGTGGGGCATCCCGGGAAGCGAAGACGTCAGTCTCGGGCGCTTCGGCTCCCAGTGTCTGGATCATCTTGTCGTACACCTGCGGCGCCATTCCATACTCCGTGAGCTGAACTCCGCGGTCTCCTCTGGACTTGGCACCCACAGCTTGCACCGCTCGGACGATCCGATCCTCTTCCTCAGCATTCCATTGGGATGATCCGCATGCATAGTCCGTGGACAGCCATGTGAGGCATTCATCATCCTCCCGGACCAGCGTTGCACGATGGGGAAGGGCTCCAATGGCGTTTGCCACCATGAAGTCATATCCCATGATCATATCCCAATCGGTGATGTCGGCCACATAGAAGTTCCCGGATAGAGTGCTTCTCTTCGCCTGATCAGGGCGGTTCAAGCGATCATGTTCCCAGAATTCCATACTGATCGTGGCCTCATGGGTGCCACCACCCATGATCTCTCCATTGGCGACCTTCAGGCGGACCGGTCTCCGGCTGGGCTGCAGGAATTCCTCCTTGAACAACCCTCTCCGGACCAGGCTCACCTGGGCACCCGTATCCACTAGCACATCCACCACCTTCTCCTCTCGCCCGCACCGTACTCGCACTTTCAAGTGCAACTGCCGCTCGTCGCCATGAGGTGTATGGACGACTCTCACGGCATGCAACTCTAGCACGTCCGGGTGCATCAGGACTTCAAGGGTATGGTCACGGATGGTGTAGATCTTGGGTTGGTCCTGCCCGTCCACGGGGCTCTCCGTGGTCGCTCCTTCCTTCTTGCCATGTCCCGTACCCACATGTACTTCCCTTGGCAGGGCGCTCCAGGGGTTGGGATTGGCGAAACTCAGTGGTTTTGGCTCTTCTGGAGCCTTCTTCGGCACCCGATGTGCCTTCGCTTTCTCTGGGATTCCACTGATTTTCGGAGGAGAGACCTCCGAGGTCCCACTCCCGTGGGGGCTCCTCTAGACTTGGCTTCCCGCAGCCCCTTCCGGCTGCGATCCGCCAGGACTTTGTCCTCCACGTTGCTGGGCTTTGAGCTCCTCCAACGTCCTAAACATGTCCTCAGCGCTTCCTCGATCGACCTCACTCGTCGGTCTTGACCAGGTCCACCACCATAGCCTCTTCCTCCGCCTTTTCCTTGGCCTTTGCCTTGGCCTTTTCCCCCGTCTCCGCCCTTCGCCTTCCAGTCGGAAATCCGCTGCTCCTTGGGCTTCTTCTCGGGGTGGGCGGCGAAGTAGGCCTTCTTGTCCGCCTCATACACCTTGCACTGACGATGGTCGTGTGCATGGTTGTTTCCCTTGCCATAAGAGACCCAGCACCCGTCGTGCTGAGACCTGTACTCTCGGAACGAGAGCGGTGGGTTCCCGATCCTCCTTGGCTCTTTGCCCCTTGGTCCCACCCGGCTCCATCTGGACCGATCCTGCCCACTGTTCTTCACGTTGTGCGCCACAAACGCGAAGAAATGGGCCTCCTCGTGATCCTCCCGGGACCAGTGGTCTTGGCCACTTCCACTACCATCCTCCACGGAGTTGGCCGTGTCCTCCTGGATCTCCCGATGATGCCGGTCTTCTCGGTGGCCTCGTTGTCCATGACCATGTCGATCCTGCACGTGGGCCTCGTTCTTCGCATTGAGCTTCAACTCCACCGTGATGTACTTCACGATCTCGTCCAGGCTCATGCGGGCGAAGATGACTTGCATCCTCAGCGGCTCCCCGCGCCTCCACTCCACGTTGTTGAGGCGCAGCAACCTTTGCCCCATGGAGTCCCCGAATACCTCCACGTACACGGCGTTCTTCAGCCCCAACATCCGGTTGGGTTCGCCCAGGTTCCTCCTGAAGAACTCCATGATACCCGCATGGGTATCCTCCGCCGCCATGATCCTCACCGCCACCCGCTTCTTGGCGCGCTTCTTCTCCTCGTCCTCCACTCTCCTCTTCCAGTTGCCGGGGAGGACGTCCTTCAGCAAGTGGCGGATCTCACTGGCCTCGTTCCAGTCTTCCACCAGCTTGAGGCATCTGCGGTACTTCCGCAGATACCGGTTCCACTCCCGAACCCGCAACTCACCGCGGTCCAGCGGCAGTGGGATGGACCACAGGTCCTCCAGCTTCTGATTTGGAGCGCCCACCCGCTCCTCATCCTCCAACCACTGGAGGCAGGCCTGCTCCGTCCTGATCAGTCCTTCCCGGATCTGATCCCGCAGCTCCTCCTTGAGGTCCTGCGCCAGCCGGTGTGGGAATGTCCGGCATACCCACTTATCCCGCGGCGCTCCCCGCATCTCGCCGACGACCTCCTCGGCGAAGTCCTCCCAGTCCAGGATGAAGTCATCCAGGTTGGAGGGGTTGCCATCGTAGTAGGGGATTTTGATTCCCCTGAGGTCGTCGATCCTGATGGCGTCTCCGACGTCTCCAGCCACCACTCCACCGAGACGGATACCACCTGTGGCCGGGGGGTGTGAGTACACTCCCCGTACATCCCTCTCCTCCATGGAGTGCGGTCCAGTTGGGCCTGAACCCATGGGGTTTGGAATGCGGGAAGGATTTGCTCCATCGGCCGTCCATATCCCCGTATTGGGGTCCTTCGCCCACAGGTTTCCGCCTGGATGACCTCGACCATGTCCGTCGGCGCTTCCCATGGTTCGCCCCTGCATGGTGTGGTTCTCGATCTTCTCTTCCGCATAAACTACCATATTCATCGTGATCGGTACATCCTGGGCGGCATGGGACATCTGTACCGTCAGGCTCCTCGGGTCCGTGGTTACGTGCCCTTCCCGCATGGACCCAGCCGGTGCCGTGTGTTCCCCGAGCATTGTGGATTCGCTGAACATGGGAACAAACGGCAGCGCACCCGGGTCAACACGCGGAGGCGCGTATGGTGCCTCTGCAGGGCCGCCCATGGGTTTCTCCATGGCGCTCCTGAGGGTCTTAACCCGCTCCACCAGCTCTACCGCGGCCGGCTTTGCCGGGAGCTCCGGACCCGAGGCGAGGGGCTGTAGCTCCTCTAACCTTTTCAGGCGTCCCGACATGTCCTCCAACAGGTGGAGGAGGCTGTCCACCACTCGCTGCTGCTTCTCCAGGGCCAGCTCCAGATTCTCCCGGTACCGGTCCCGTTCCGCTCGCAGCTCCTCCATGGCTTTCTCCGCGGCAGACTGGTCGTCCAGGATCCCCGCGACGTCCTCCTCTAGACCGTCCTTGGCGTTGTCCAGGCGGTCAAGGCGATGCACGATGGCGTCCATCCCCATCTTCGGGCACTTGCCCATGAGGAAGGACACGTGCTCGCAGTGGCACTCAGCGTGCTTTCCGCCGGATTCAGCGCATCCCGCGGCTCCCGGCACCTCAGACTCGTCACCCATGGGCGTATCGCCTATGGCGTCCGTCTCTGGTCCCGTGTGCCGGGGCACAGGTGCCGTCCGGACCCTGGCTGGCCTCTCCAAGCCCTCGGCGTCGTGCTTCAGGGCGGGCTCGGGGGCCGTATGCGCCCTGGCGATCGGCGCGGACATCTCCGGCTCCGAAGGTGGCTCGTAGGCTGTCTGATAGCCCTCGGAGTGCCCCTCGGATTCCCACAGCCTGACCGGGCTGGGGTCCGTGTCCATAGCCCCGGCGTCCCTTGCCGCGGACTTGGGTGACCCGCGCTTCCGGTAGCGCCGGGCCCGTCCTCCACTGCTGCCTGAATGGCAAGCCTCATCAGAGTCCTCCGCGGCGGAGCGGAGGTTGCATGCCTTTCGGCAGCGACGCTCACACATGGGGACCAGGTCCTCCATGTCACGTCCTCCTCTTCCCGAATGTCGTTCTTCTCTTCGGGCTTCAACTTCCGGAGTTCGCCATGCTCTTGAACGTCTCGGTCCTTCTATGGCTCCAATCTCCGGCGTGGTCTCCACCGAGTCCACAATACGCACCCGGGGCGTACTTGGGCAGGGCTCATAAGGGCCCAAGTCCCCGGGTCGGCGGTTGGTAGGGGCAGCAGGTAAGCCTCTGCTACCATAAAGAAGGTCCCTACCAGGACCGGCCCCCGCTGTGCCCCTTCCGCCTGTTACCCCTGCTGATTTACTCCGGATCAACGATTGCATTTCTCAAAATCCTCAAAGTCCAAGGTCCAAAATCCAAAGATATAGAAAATGTAATCCTCCTTCAACCCTGAACAGCAACCAGATCCCACAAATACAGCAATAGCCCAATTCACAATCCAAATCAGACTGCGGGCTTCCGTTCAGCACACCGGTCGTCTCACGGTGGCGGGCATGTACAAGAATTGCACCAAAGAGGAAAGCCCTGAAATTGGCATATGAACACAAATAAAGCAAAGTTGGGGAGAGATGGAAACTTGCACAATCACAGCCATAGACCCATCATTCCCTGGACTCAAGACCTTCCCTTGACTCGCCAACATGATGCCCTGAACCCAGTCCAATGAGATGGCTAAATGCCATGTATCAAAAACCACTACACAAACCCCAAAAATGTGTTCACTCCCAAGCCTATAAATCCTAGCCCAATAGGGGAGGTGGCGTGTCATGGCCTAGAGTGGCACTCAGGACCATGCCCTACCCTGACATAACCTTGGTTGGACTTGGAGTCGAATGGGCTTGGAGATATGCCCCATGAGTTTGAACTCATAACATGCCAAAAAACTGCCAATTCACACCATATTGGCCATATATCAAATATATGCTCAAAATTGAGGTTACCACTTATCCGAAGGCTCAAAGCATGCATGGAATCGAAGTCTAATATTCATGGAGGATAGAGACCAAAGGCCAATGCCCATGTACATCCCCACTTTACCCTCGAAACCCCTTCGGATGTGGGCGCCACGCACTGCCCAAGACAGCCCATGATCTTGAGACCAATTCTTGTGATCCTTCGTGCGCCAAGCCAAATGGAGTACACGATCCGGCATATGGTGGTGTTCAACTCCAAAGCATATGCCAACATATGAACAACATACCATGGTTCGACTCTCCATAGGCTTCTTGCTGTTTGCCGACCAGGTAAGTACACAAAACGCAAAAATGAGCAAAAATTGAGGTCAAAAACATGAAAATATGACCAAATACAAAGTTGTCATGATAGTATATCTCTATGCTCACCCATGATATCCGCTCATGGTTCAATACACAAATGATTGGAACCATTTGCGAACAATTCCCCCACTTGGATCCCCAATCAGGCGCATGGAGATACCTTCGCCACTCATATCTACATGCCCCATGAAAATGGGAGTGCACTCATGGATCTCTTTCCCAAACATACCATGAGCAATACATATGCGGTAGACTTAGTCTAGCGCTTTGAATTCCACAATTGGGACATGGGCAAAGCCCTTGTCACGTATGGCTCCCCATCTCTTCGGCCACACGAAGATATATAACATGGGCGTGAGCATATCAAGACAATACTACCAATATCACACATAGCCCTTAAAATAGGCTCCCACCATGGTATGCCATGACCCTCCATGAACATAACTTCACGTTAAAAATACGTGGGAACCCAAGGAAAGTATCTATGCAACCCCAACACTCATGCGGTACACTCGAAAGTCGCATTCAAATATTCGGTTGCACGGTCCAAGAGTTATATATCACTTTATACCCTCTTGACCATTATCCCTTGCTACACCGGGCATGTGTACACACCAAAGGCGTTTGATGCTTCCTAAATTAACTTGAGACTAAGGCGCTTGCCACCCCACCTTCCTTATTCTATTTCCTCACACTCGCGCGTAGATATGGTCCTTCAAAGTGGTCCCACGATTCACTTTTGTTTCCCTTATATCTCCAAGTCAAATGGGTGGCAAGTATAAGGGAAACCTGATTCGGGCATAGGGAAAAGAGTATGACCACTCGAAGAAGTCCAAATCAAGTGCGGCGATGTCGAAGTCGAAAATCCGATTTCGACATCGCGAAAAATTCAGATTAAAATTTTGAGTGCTTATTTAGAAAATTGCGGAAGCAACGAACCCTTTGCTGATGAAATCTGACCCTTCAACGGAGTATCCGCCAAAATATCTGGAAATAACAGTTAACCAATCGGTTAACGCAAAATCGCGAGCCAACTGACGGTCGCCGATACATTGACCATCAGAACGAAAGGCTGAAAAATTACGGAAACATCATGATAATAAAACCCTGTTGATTCCTGATATTCTGATATATAAATCTCAGCTGGCGGCGCCTCGGTACTGAATATTGCCGCTCATAGCCGCAATGACCAAACCTATCACACTATCACATCGGGTTAGGTCAGGTGGATGGGAGAGTATGATATCAGCCAATGGCGGCTTGCCGGCACATAGATACACACCCCAAGTGACCCCAAGATGGCCACGGGGGTCGGAACCGGCTTCAAAACGGTGCATCTATGGTCCTAAGGCCGTGTTTCACTGAGCAGTGAGTTCACACTCACTAGCCTGGGAGTTGTCGTGGATTTCCAAGGGAACTCCGAGGCTGGGGAAAAGGTTTCACCAATCTAGGGAGGGAGAGAGAGGAGCGGTGTGTAACTGGCACGCGTGTGAGTGTCAACAGCCCCAACTGAAGTGTGTTGCCTAGGAGAGAAGTGAAACACTACTGCTAAGCAAGCCGATTCTTACGGGTGGTGAACACCTGGTTCCATTTTGGAACAGTCAAGCATTCACCACCGGAGGGGCACGGTTGGTGTTCCTCAGGGATGGGACCTCCCCCGGGAACTGCGTTGGCTGCAGGACAAGCAGAGTTTGCATGGGCCGCGCAACCACAACTAGGGCTACCCCCTTGGCTGCAAACCTCCCCGCCTTGGGCACCCACCGTCAAAGACGCTAACGCCAGATCCTACACCGCAAGACACCCTGATCCTACAACTTCCCACACACACGCCCGCGCCAAGGCAAGTCAAGTTGTAGCTAACACCAAGCATCCCTGAGAAACAGTGAAGGCTTTGGGTGCATCTCGCCTCCGGTCCGATGACACCCGTGCAAGTGTGGACACGGAACCGAAGCTCAACGTGATCCGTGCAGAGTGAGTGAATGGCGCGCAAAAGTGTGTTGTGTTGGGTATCCGTGTGCAGTGCTGTGCGTGGATGTGCGGTGCAGGGCGAGCATGTGTGTGAATCTACCTCAGGGTCTCTATCTTGGGGCTAGCCAAAAAAAAAAGAGAGAGGGTCACACACGGGGAGACCGGGAAAAAACCGTCAGGGATCAGATGGGCGTGGGAACAAGGGCCAGCGTACGCTGACCAACGCGAACGCCCTTGCCCATTCCAATCCCCTGCCTTCCCAATCTCCCACTCGCTGATCCTAACGCTCTACAAAGGGGTAGCCCTTTGCAGGAGCGCCCCTTGCTAACGCCTCCAACCCACATCCCACTCTCCACTCCACACTCCTCCCACACTCGTGCAACTCAAACCGAACAACTTTCAAGTGAGGAATTTCACCCCAGAGTTTCATTGGACGTTTTGAGTTGCAACGGTCCTACACTCTCTAACACACGTTGCATGTGTGAGCGGCACGGTGAAACATATGAGTGTTTTAACTGCCTGCACGTGAACATATGCATGCACAAGACGTCTCACGAGGCGTTCCACCAAAATTACTCAACAGGGGACACTGACGCATATAGCGGCGCCTCCGCTATGCATGCATGCTGTCCTACAGAGCGAGCAGGGAAGGTTCTCCCTACCTCCCAAACCTTGAATGTTTCCCTTATGAAGGTTTTACCCTCTATCCTACTTGGATTCGGAGGTTGTACGTGTGCACGACGCGGCATACGTATGTTTCCCTCCTGAATCCTGCCTGAATGCCAGCCCAAGCCAAACCTTGCGAGGCACCAAGAGCGTGCAAAAGACGGCAAAGCAAGGTAAAAACACGCTACGCGTGTTGTGCAAGCTCTAACCAACAACTTTTCAAAATCCTCCAATTTTGAACTCGTGTGCTTTCCTTTTCAAAATCTCGTCACTGAAAACCCAAGCGGACACGGCAACGAACGAATACAATACAAACCCAAGACTGATTGAAATCTTGAACTCTTTCACTGTATTCACAGATCCGTCAGTGTGTCCATACTGAGATCAAACGATCCCATTGCACACTATACAAACAATAGACATTCAGCAATGCATTACATACATTAACACACGCTGAATCCTACAAAATCAGATCTTTTTATAATAAAAATCAGTGCTTCTCAGAAAGAAAACAATGCACAAATCAGTGCGCACGCGTGCCCTGCAGTGCCCAAAAAGCGGCATCTGCGACGCACCACAGCACATAACTTATATGGGGCTATGTCATGCACAACAAACAAAATTTAGACATAATCGCTGTAATCCTGACCCTGCCAACTGCAGAGGTCCACAGAAGAAATCAACCTTGTCCTGTCCTGTCCTGAGCTCCCCTTTACACTCCCCCCCCAAGCCCACACATACCCTGATGTGTGGCTGAGACCCCAAAACAAAAGGGTGCGAAGGGTTTTACCATAGGGGTGGGAAAAGCTCAGACAGAGCTGGGTGGGTGTAAAACGCAAGCACCCAAAAGGCTGCCTTGCATGTTTACACTCCCCCCCCAGGCTCAGCACTCCCCAAATGAGTTGCTGACCCGAGCAAAAAAAATAGCAAAACATGCAGGCTTTAACCTACAATAATATACAGATACTATTGTCTGTGATCTGGCTATTTCTACCCATTCCAGGTAAAAACAGCTACTATCTATGTGCAGATCATGCTAGTGGAATACCACTGGTACCGTAGATAGTTTTACCCTCCTGAAAGAGATTTCTGTCACAAAACAGTGCCCTAAGGGAGTGGTGAGGTGGTGCTTCAACCTATACCCAGTCAAACTCTCCAAAGGGTGTAAAACCTGATAAGTGCTCATGGCACACAGCCTGAAGTGCTCATGGCACGGGAAAAACATAGTATAAAAATACTGAAACAAAACCCCTGCTTTTTCCCAACAAAAGCAGAAAAACCAAAAAGAAAACCACTCTGCTTTTTCTCCAAGACAGAAGCAGTTGAAAAACAAAAAAAGACACACTGCTCACAAGCAGGCAGGTGCACAGCAAAACAAAAATGAAAAAACTGAGTAAACCATAGTGCACTCAAAGTGTCAAGTAGGGTGTACCCCACCACTGCTCATTGCAGATTCAAAATAGCATCTACAACGCAAAAGAAAGCAAAGGCACATGTCAGTGCCAGCAAACAAGGCGCTTGGCGCCCACGAAGAGGTCAAAAAAGACCTCGTTGACATACTGAAAATGTACATGCCAGCGAATCTAAATCAGATCCCTGCATATATGCAGCCCAAAAGGCTGTACACTGTGCAAAGCACAGTTGTTCACACAAAGCATAAGAAGGCGCTCGCAGCGCCAAAAGCTATCAAAGTTGAGCGCTGTCAACGCCAACTCCTTACGAGAAAGGATTATTCGTGTCCTCGCATCTTCGTGGTTGTACAGCTTGGCCCCACGTCTCGCGTGGTGGGCACGGTGCCACTTGTGAACTGGATCTCTTGCCCTGATACAGCCAAGTCCACTTTTTAGGTCCCACCATTGTCTCAAAAAGCTCGAGCAGCTTGACGGCTGCATGGCGCCGCTGCACAGCACGTCCTGCTCTTTGACCGCGCCACCGTTTACTCGCACTTTCCGTGTTCGGGTACCTGCTTGTTTGATTCGCGGTTCCTTGTAGGTTACGTTCATTTGCTTGGTCTCGTTCTTGATGACTTCGACTCCACGCGTTCTTGGAACTCCCACGTTGCAACTCCTCCCTTTGGCCTCGCAAAAGTTGTTTCTCTGAGACTTCGGTTCTCGTTGCATTCTCCACCTTGACTTCGTTCTGCCTTGGCGCCCACTTCACTTTTTCGGGAGCTACAAAACAATGGGAGAGACTTGCGTTCTCAAACTTGCGCTGTCTTCTATGCCCCATTTGTTCCATGCCGCTTGCTTGTGACTGATGACGGCTCAGTTCTTGCTCGAAGGCACATACCCTTTTTCCGAAGTCACTCAGCATTCTTTGTATCTCGATCGTGGACCTGCGCACTTCCTCAGTGGACTGCGCGTCGTCATCCTTGAATTCCTTCACTTCGCAAGGGGGCTGGTTGGAAAACAGTTGACGGAAGAGTTTTTGAAATTTATGTCCCCAGTTTGCAAAGAGTCGTGCACGGAAGAAGTCGGCAGTGTACCGGAGCTCATTTCTCAACCGAAGTTCCTCTTTTTCGAACTCTTGCAACGAAAGAGACGGCAGTGGCGGCGGCGAAGGGGCTGGTCTTGACGGCGCCTTGATAGCCATGGGGTGTGATCTACAGTAACCTTGGGTTTCGCGGTCGTGACGATCTTTTGGGACGTTTGATCTACTTTTCAAAATCTTCCAATTTTGAACTCGTGTGCTTTCCTTTTCAAAATCTCGTCACTGAAAACCCAAGCGGACACGGCAACGAACGAATACAATACAAACCCAAGACTGATTGAAATCTTGAACTCTTTCACTGTATTCACAGATCCGTCAGTGTGTCCATACTGAGATCAAACGATCCCATTGCACACTATACAAACAATAGACATTCAGCAATGCATTACATACATTAACACACGCTGAATCCTACAAAATCAGATCTTTTTATGATAAAAATCAGTGCTTCTCAGAAAGAAAACAATGCACAAATCAGTGCGCACGCGTGCCCTGCAGTGCCCAAAAAGCGGCATCTGCGACGCACCAAAGCACATAACTTATATGGGGCTATGTCATGCACAACAAACAAAATTTAGACATAATCGCTGTAATCCTGACCCTGCCAACTGCAGAGGTCCACAGAAGAAATCAACCTTGTCATGTCCTGTCCTGAGCTCCCCTTTACAGTATGTTTCATTTCTGTTGTGCTATGTGTGGCTGATGTTCAAACTCGCCTATTAAACGCACAGTGGTGAATTTTTGCGCGCAAAATGTACAGTTACCCTATGGCTGTACTGTGCACCCTCCCCGCGCAAAAAATTTTGCCTGTCTGTAAGCCTCACTTTATAAAATCGCGCTTTTCGCTACTCGTTGTTTTCCAAATTCTTTGTTTTACCAAACTGCGCTTTTTGCAGCTTCAGAAGCACTTTTTACAAAAGTTCAAAAGTTTTTGGACTTTGGAGGCTTCATCCCCAGTCCCGCACGGCGGACGCGCGCTGTTACGGGAGTCGCCAGAACTCCCAGCGCTACACTTTGCGCTTTTCAGGTGTCCAAATATTTTTTCAAGTTTTGGTTCCTGGCGAGTTAGAAGCTCAGCTACGGTTCATTTTGAAGTGCATTTCAAGCGTTATTGATTGCGGATTTCACTTTGATTTTCAAAAAATCGGTATCTGCATTTGTTATGTAAGGCTTCCCTAAGGATTCCTACGCCTTGTCCATGCTTTATATATCACTTTGAGCACAATCTTTCCGGAACTTCTGGTATTTGCATTTTTAGCTCCAAGCTAATCACCAATTGTGCTGTGGTAAGAGTGGTATAGTAAGAAAGGTAACTGACATGTATGCTTTCCGAAGTCATTGCACTCATTCTTTATTGTGGTACTGAGGTGCAGTGATCATACTTGGTATTGAAGGTAGTCCAGTTCTGGACTGAATAGTAAATGCTAAGAGATTTCACAGGGCTGCATATGATTATGGCCACAATATCATTTTTCAGCCTATTTTTCTGAGTATTTACTCCTGAATTCCAAGGCTTCAGTCGAGGGGGGAGTGAGATTGAGCCCCATGGAGTATATATTTTGAACTCAGAGTGTACTTTATTTGAACTCAAAGCGGATTCAGATCATTCATCATCATTCATCATCATCATCATTCATCATGCATCATGTGTCATGTGTCATGCATCATGTGTCATGACATGCTGGCGCCCTAGCATGTGTTTTTCACATTCCAACCCAAAACCTCACTTTCGCTCAGAACTAACACAACCACAACCCCACTCTTATAGGTTCCTAAGAGGGTTATACTATTCATTTTTCATAACTCTTTGAATTTGGATGATCACATTTTTGACATCATGGATTGTCATGCATGTCATGCATGATCGACTCATTTTGTGAGTGATACCACACATACTACCTTCGAAGGAGTCTAAGGCCCCTAAGGGACCTCTATTTACTCTACAACCCTTTTCCATGGTTGTCCCTACTTCTACATGTATTTTAATGCCTATTTGGTGGGTCCCGAGCATGTTTCATGTATTGGGGGATCCCAAGAGTATACCTAGGCCTAAGCCAAGCCCCAAACACAAGAGGAGAGAAGAGAGATAGATAGAGGAGAGGCGCCTGGCGGCAACACCAGGGAGCACGTGGTGCTTCCTAGGTAAGTACTAACTAGGTGTATTTTACTACAAGAGGGATATTTGTATGGTGAGAGTGGAAGAGATGTAAGGAGTGAACATGAGTGTAAATAATGATTGTGTTTCATAGTCCCTTTTTGCTATGGACTAAGCTGGAAGACTACAATACTATGAGCCCATTACTTTGCTGTTGTTGAGGAGGGTGCCAAATCTAACTAGACTCCTTCGTGCAAAAATGGATGTTGCGACAAAAATGCTATCTTTACCCTAGGCACGCAAAAGAAAGAAGTAAAGGCACCAAAAGGCTTCTTCTACATGTACCAAGTTAAAATAGTTCATGGGTTGTGACCCAACTCAACATGTAGGTGGGTTACTTGTGGTTTCTTTTTTCAAGGGGGGCTTTCGTACAAGTACCTTCGTGGCACACCACATGGTTGGTACATGTTCCTTAGGGTGCAGGGTGGACAATGAGGACGACCAAGGGGACAAGAGGGGCTGGCGATGAGGAATACTACCACCCGACTACCACAACCAAAGGCAATTTAAATGACGACACGTTGAATGAGACTCACCAGCTGAGCCACCCTTTTCCTTCCCATGCACACTTGGCACGAAGAATGCAATTTAGAACTCATTTGTGAGGTCCAAGTTGGCCTTCAACCACACCCCTCAGTGCACTGTAAAAAACATGGACAATCACAAAGAAAATAGGGGTAATGCCTCCGTCTTGGCTAGACGCCCCCTCCGAGGAAACCTTGAGTGTTGGTGCAATGCCTCCCAATGATCCCAACCCCAATCAAGGGCATCAAGCACGATTGCAACTTTGAAACCCCCCCGGGTTAGATACGGCTTAGATACGGATAAGCGACAAAGATTGCCATTTTCAGAGGTACCAAGACGAATAGCATACCACCCAATGGACCCACCTTGTGGGCTTCCACCCCAATGCCTCCCATAGAGCACCAAATTGGGAACATGCATCTCTGTATGTTGCAACATCCTGCACAACGGCTGCACCCACACTGAACCAAGTTAGGCCTCTTGTGTTGCACCGAATTTCTTCTTAGAGCTTTTTGTTACATGACTTCCACCAAACAATCAAACATCTGCAAAAATGGACGGACATGAACAAGCAAGACATTGTACTTCGGAATGACAACTTGCTGGCAATGCTCAGACTTGCGACGTCAGATGGTGTCCAAAATGCGACCAGAAAGTCGCCACAGACGAAAAGAAGCCACAAGAAAGCTCCTACTTGCCTTTGGAATGCACTATGGTGGCCCAATAAGCAACGTCGACCTAATTTTGAATGACGCCGGCAAGAAAACACGGACTCATCCTTTTTAACACTTCAGGAATATAATGAAACATGTTATATCAATTATCGCACTGTGTGTAAAAAAATATTTCAACAGAGAAATCATGGTCGCCGCAAGCACTATTTCACCTGTCGCGAGTGATTGGGGAAGGTGACTAGTGTCATCGAGGATTTTGCAGCATGGGGGATCCGTTTCAGGAGAAAGAAGCAATGGAAGGAATAAGATGGAACTGGAACTCTTATCCTAGCACAAAGGATCAAGCAAATTCAATGGTATGACAGCATGGCACTTCCTTTGGAACTGGAGGCACGGACCACCACACAGCTGCTCTGCACAGGTACTCCCTCTGGCACTGCTGTTCACGCCTTTGAAAGTCAAGAGTACCAACTTAGCCGTTCTTCAATACGAGCCTACAATGTGCAAGGGCTGCAAAGCTGTGTTAAACCCTCAATGGTATGTTTGGTTGCCCGTAAATAGCTCCCACCTCAAGAATCCTTGTGCATGGCAATGGGACGAGCATTGTACATGAATGTGTTGCATGGTCATGTGCACAACATGTTGCACGCCCAAATGCCTACACCAATACACATGCACGAGAACACACGTTGAAAGCCGAAAGCACACTCTTCACTCCTTTCACTTTAGCTCGGTTTGTATGTCACTTTGATAAGCCTTCACATTGTCTCGTTTTGCCCTGCCAACCACGCTTTTCCATTTGAAAGGCAGTGACCGCAAACCAATTTGACAATGACGAATGTGTGGCACCATCCCAACCCATAGCGAGTTTACTACTTTTGGGGGGGGCAAAACATTGTTAGCGGTAGCTTTTTAGGCTGCAACCGAGCTGTCAATGTGAGCGTTGCAATTGTGAACTCATGTCCGACCACATAGTTTTGTTTAGCTTCGAATGCATTTGTGATCAACTTCATCGTGTTGAGTGTTTTCTTGCAAGATGAATGTTTAGTCTCTTGTGCTATTCATTTCACCTTGTGTAGCCGAGTTGATTGGACGTCGAAGTTGTGGATTTGCCCTTTTTGCTTGACGCGAAACCAGCTTCCACCTCAATATGCGGAGGCGACCCAGCAAAACTATCCCAAAGAGCTATTGCCGAATTCTGCCACAGTCGAATATGCGATGAATCGCCCGAGTGCGGGTCCGCCGGTGTATTTTTTTTGCATTGATACGTCCATGCCGGTAGAGGAGTTGGAGTCCCTCAAGTATGGTGTCCGTTCATTGCGAATTGTGATCAACGTGTCGTAAATTTTGAGTGGGTTGTCAAAACCCACGTGCATTTTTTTCGCCGTGTATCTCGTGTTTTGGAGTACGGGTATGACACCACAGGCGTCACGTATTCCGCAAGTGTGAGCTATGTTCCTCTGGTTGTCTACTCTTTTGACGAGCCATGTTTATTGTTTTTAGGGATTCCATTGTGCAATCTTTTAGTTTGCTTCCGGAAGAAGCCCTCGTTGGCGTAGTAACGTTCGGATCTATGGTGTGTTTCGGGGTGGAATGGTATGGGCGATGCGTAACTTAGGTAGTCTTCCCACTCCAGAATCCGAAATCCAAAAGGCACCATTGCAAAATGTCGTGTCAAAACATACACCTTTTTCCGGGACAGAAAACAATTCTATTGTGTAATCATTCCCATCTATCTTCGCTCCAAGCGGCCGAGTTTTCAGGCCGATAATGGTGAGATGGAACGATTAGCTAAAAATGTGAGATAGGGAGGTACACCCCGGAGACAACGGACAAACGCCAAGATGTATAACCATCAAGCCCAAAAAGTTGCCGTAAGTATGGTGGTGCCTGAGCAATTCATCTTCTTGTATATTAGGTGACCGTGTGGGAATTGGGCTTCAATGAATTGCACAAGTCATATTTGTTTGGGGGACACAAAGAGTATCCCATTGAGCAAGTGGCGGAGTATTTGCAAGTGCAGTTCAATGCTGGTGGTATGGTTCGCGGTATGCCATGGCCATCTCAGTCGTCGAGCTCGGCAACTTGTTCCTCACATGGCATTTTCGTTGACCAGTCGTTTGGTTTTGTGGTGGTCGGCGTGGTCGGCGAAGAACATGCAGACGGTCGTTTCCGGCTCAAGCACAAGGTACGAGGCGAAAGAGGCCACCAACAAGGACAAGGCACAATGAGAAGCCTTTTTGCCACTGAAACTCTACAATAAGGAAGGTGTTTTTTTTTTGACGGGAGAACCCCAATGTTCCGAAATAATTCCCGAGGACTTAGAAGTGATAGGATTGTGTGCATGAAGGGGCAAAGCCCGCCGCCCGAGCCAAAACCCGCACAGTGGGGGTCCAAAAGTTCCTCTCGGCTCATGATTGAAAAATTACAAAAATATTCATGATTTGGGGTCAAAAAAAATAGGGGGCATCAAATTTTTGGAGTTTTGACGGAGTCCTTCTCAAGGTTTTGGTACAGAAACCAAACTGAGTGTCTATTTTTTTTTCGTCTAAGATGCTTCTTTGAGCAGTTGTTTGTGCCTGGTGTTGTGCTAGTGTAACACTCACACATTCCAACACGCCCAATACAGCCTATGTAGATTTTAGCCTCCACATCTCAAAAAAATCCCCAGACTACTTTTTTTGATATGGTGACCATCTAGAATGATCAAATATTCCATGCAAAGCATGTTCTTAGACCTTTTCTATGTGTTCTCCCTCGACCTCTTTCCATAGGCCCATGGATAGTAGTGGCCCAACACCCTCTTGCTGTGGCGGCGATCCCCTACCGGGCGATCGTTCGAAGTGACAGGTTAGAAATGTTCCAATGCGCAAAGGAAACCTAGTAGTATACTAGAGGACCAATTGCTTTCCTGGCGCCATTGGGTGCAGAACTGGTGCACAACTTGCTCGGCAGTTTTCAGCCTCAATAGCTCAAAAATCGAGATTTCCAAAAAACTGATTTTTTTCAATATTTTGATCACCCACAATGATGAGATACCCCATGTAAAGCATGTTTTAGACCTTCTTTGTGTGTGTTTTACCCCATTTGGCGGTTTGGTGTGGGGTTGAGGTCCTTTTCAAGCCATCCAACGCGGCCTCAAAGGCTCGAAAATCGAATTTTCCAAAATCATTGATATTGTGGTTGGCGGCGTCAGGTCGTTTCCGAGGGGATGGTTCATGCGTTGCCCATGCAGTTTCCAACCGCAATAACCCAAAAGTCAAAATGTCCAAAACCACATTTTTGGATACCCTGACCGCCCATATTGATGAAATATCGCATGTAAAGCATAGGATGGCACGGTATGATTTGCTACGGTGTTGGATTGTGAACCGTGCCATCCGGTTGTTTGATAGTGTTGATAGTGATGGTGTGCAACCAGCCAGGTACACTACACGGGCGGTCCCTATTCGAGGTTTGCCAAACCGAAGGCGGTGGAATGCTACTTAGTTTGCCTTGGAGCCGCATTTCCTATCTCTTTTGGTGCGTTTGTTCCGAAATATTTCCTCCCGTGTTTTGGGTGATGGAGGAAGTTCGAGTCATGGATGCTCCACCATCCCCCTCCCGTCCCTGTTTTCCTCAGCAAACCCATCAGAGTCCGGCCTCATTGGGCGCTTCTTGGTGCCTCTCAGCGAATGCGAGCTCAATTTGACCTCGATCATCGAGGAGCTCACCCCTGATCCTTGGGAAAAGAAATACGACGAGCGGCCCATGCATTGCACTGGGTCTGCGTTAGACGTGTCCTTGAAAATGCTGCAGCTTTCCGGCTTGCATTCGGGGGGCCGGGTGATATTGTTCGCAGGAGGTGCCATCACCAAGGTATTCCCCGATGCTGTTTCTCATCTCCTAGTGCTGCGCCCTTGAGAGACAACTAATGGATAGATGTGTTCTGCTTCTGGTTCCTCACCTTCGTTTATTGCTGCCCAGGGCCATTCATCGTCAGAGCTAGCAGCAATGAGTTTCCATGCAAGACAACTTTTGTGCCTAAGCAGTCCAAATCGATTTTGCCAGAGAAAAAACCCCAATGCATGGGCTACAATGCAGCGATGGCATCATTGGCCCTCGCCTTGATCGACCCAAGGTGAGTACCGTCCGGTCCATAAGGGCCTTTGCTGTCATGCAGAGCGGTTCGATCGCCTACATTTAGACCTCCTGAAAGGGCACAAATGTGCAACAAGAGCCATGGGTTGTGTAGACAATGCACCACCCCCAGGCTCGGACAGTGCACGCAGGGTCTGTTGTGCGGGGCTCCGAAGCAAACACCCCCCCTTCCAGAGGAGATTTAAGTCTGTAGGATCCGTAGAACAAATTTCGGTGCCCCTGTGTGTGTGTGTGTGTGTAGGATCCGCAGAACAAATTTCGGTGCCCTGGTGTGTGGACGACTATGTGTTTTCACACACTGCAATTGCAAATTTTCTGTGTTGATTCGGAGATCCACTGGGCAATGAAAAACAAGGTGTTGCTGTCATACCTTACACCACGATTACCTGTGTCAAGATATCCTGATGTACATTCTATGCATGCCGCTCGCATAGTTCATGCATGGTATGGCAGTCAATTTGGCAAATTTGGTGTCCAACTTGCATACTCATCCAGTGCTATTTATCTCAAATTGTGCTCATGTCGTGTGGGAGTTCCTCCAAAAGTCTTACCCACATTCTTGGTGGATGCCTGTGATGAGACGAATTTATCTTTCACAGACTGACCTGCCGATGTCATGGAATCAATTTCTTGATACCCTGCCCTGGGTGATACCCTGTCCACCAAAGTACTGTTTGCTGCAATCCACGAACTTGATGACAACTATATCCCTCACTGTCCCTCCATCCCTACCTCTGGTTACAGGCCTCCTGCCACCATTGATCCCCCTACAACACATGGAAATCCTCATTGAAAAAAGAGCCCCAATTACATACCTACCCCGTATTGTATGGTACTCTTACATTTTCCCACATCTACCCCCCATGCACATATACTACACCTGAACATTGGCAAAATACATTTTTACACATTTCTGGTTTCACCTGCCACTGTCTCTCGTCACACAACATTGGCCCGTTTTCTTGCCTTTATATAATGTTGCCACCATCTCCTTTGCAGTGCCCAGTAGAAATTTGGTTGTATTCTATTTGTGTATCTCTCGTGTCTGGCCCAAAAAACGCTGTAAGGGATTATCTTCAGTTATGAAATCCATTGCACATTATGCTGTTTCCCCTTTCATCACTGAACATAAAGTGCCACAACTATCCAATCCACTAGTTGGGGGCAAAGGACAACAAAAAGCAGCAAAACGATGCCGCTTTGTGGATGCCCCATTGGTCCCTGTCTCATCCCACTCACACCCGCCTTCAATGCCAGACTCCAATTTGCAATTGTTAGAGTACATGGCAGAACATCCCCTACCCAAACGGCGTTGCCGTCAGAGGTAATGCAGGGGATTTTGTGTGTGTGTGTGTGTGTGTGTGTGTGTGTGTGGACGACTTTCAAGTACACCTTGCATGGATTGAATTGTTGTATAGATTGCATTCCTAGATGTAAGCGTCAATGTGAAAAGGTACGAGAAATCCTGCTTGACAGTATGGGACATGTCTCTCAATTTCCTGACACTTTCCTGTAGATATGTCTGCTGTAGGTAAGACAACTGGTTTGCAATTGCTGACGATCACATGAATAAGAAGATTCCCTTTGCGGCAAGATGTGACCTCATGCTTCGTTGTTAACGACCTATGAGTCAACATACATCATGTTTCATGTATCCGTCACCATGAAAATCAAAGTCCTTGTTGCAATGACCCGTCTAATCTTGTGACTTGATTGTGACGTTTCCTTTTCGGACTTTCATGAGAATGACATTCATCCTATCACTGTCCAAGATTCATGCTCTGTTGAGAATCAGCTTTTTCTTGCTTACATTACATTACATTACATTACATTGCTGCACTGTGTGCGTGTGTGTGTGCGTGTGTTTGTGTGTGTGTGTGTGTGTGTGTGTGTGTGTGCTGGCTGTGTGTGTGTGTGTGTGTTGAATATTCAGGGTCGAGCCCCCTTGACCGTCCACCATTTTCTCTATACCATTTTTGCGCCAATACAGGTAAGAGGCATGGACGGTCTAGTGGTATGCGCCATGGCTGGCGCTCGTCGTGGTCGGGGGTTCGAACCCCGGTTCGTCTGTCCGTCCAGGGGCCCGTCGGTGAGGTCCCCGCCACCGCCCCCTTCAGCATCCCGCTCCACCATCGGTACCACCGGTGCGATGGGTGGCGTGTCTCCTCCATCTTTTTCCCAACCCCCTGCCCCAACCCCTGCCCCTGACACACACACAAAAACGAGGCACCAGGCACGGCACACCTGCAGCGGCGCGCCCCGTCACTGGTACCGCCGTCCGCCGGGTGGCGCATGTCCTCCTCATATTCCTCTTCCGCTTGCCTGCGGAAGAGAACTCGAACTCGGGTCTTCAGGGCAGCAGCCGGCTACACAGCCGCTGCACCACGCTGCCCGAACCCCGCCCGCACTCCCTTCTCTCCTTCCCTCTCGCCTTCCCCTGTCCTGAATGTTTCTCTGTGTGTGGCTGGGTGGTGGCACCCAGCACACGATAAATCTAGGCGATGGCGACGGTGGTGCAGGAGCTCCTCCGCGGGCGGTTTTTGTGGTCTGTTGCGCGGTGCAGAACTGAACGCGGGAGATGGTGAGGTACACTGTCCAGGACTGCATTTGCTCATTCTCTACCAACAGACCGAAAGACGTCTAGGACAGCTCTGCTGTTCCTGAGGAGTTTTCTTTCAACCGCTTTTCTTGCTTTGTTCTTGTCTCGCGGTTCTCAACGTTTGTGTGTGTGTGTGTGTGTGCTGGCTGTGTGTGTGTGTGTGTGTGTGCTGGCTGTGTGATTGCTGTAGGTTGTGCTTGCTGGGTGTCGTCAAATCTTCCGGTGCTTTTGAGAATCAGTGCTATGTCACATTCTCACGACGTTTAGCGGGGCAACCAGCATCAAGGTCATCTTCATTTTCATCCTGATCAGTATCATCATCATCACCACCACCACCATCACCATCATCACCAAATTCCTCTTCAGCATGATGTGACCCTATTACCATGAAAGCGTGGTGTTGCTGCAGGAGACGCATCTGAAACAGCAGATGGGTCTACCGTGATTGAATGGCAGTTGGGACCATAGGAATTACTTTACAATTTGATGGTGCTCCTGAAGGGATCGGCTTCTTTTTTTTGTCAGAAGGGGCCGCCAGAAATTTTGTGTTGGCCAGATGGCCCGAGTATTGACAATCAAACGCATAGGCAACATGCAAGCGGAACACTTGCCGCTGAGTAGAAAGCTGAAGTGTGGGTTGAATTGTGTATTTTTTAGACCAATTTGCTTGTTTTTGCCAGCTTCCACACGACAGATGCTCTATGTAGATCTGTTGACTGCTTCTGGTACCGCTTCTGGCTTCGTTTCAAGCACCGCCATGCAGCATCCTCCTGAGCATGCAATACCCAACATCCGGTCATGCTGAATCACCAGCATGTGTTCGACATCTTTCAACCGCTTCTGCCAACGCTTCCACAAAGCATGCATCCCTGGGATTGTTTGTCAGCATGAAGTATATTCGTACGCACTCTGCAAACCAATCCATCTTGCACGCACATTTCACGCATGGTGCATGGGCCGCATTGCAAAACTGGTAGCGAGGATTATTGAAAACCTGACCAATGGCCGCTTAGGGGCACAGGGGTTGGTATGAGATAGGTTAAAGGGGTCCAAGGTTGCTTGTGGTTGGCAAAGTCTCAAGGGCGTAGATTGCCATGACTATCCTCCGTCAGGATAGCTTTTCCTTTCCCTTTCAGTGTCAAAGTCCTTGAGCATGATGTATGTCCAATTAAAGGCACATACCTGCGATTGAACAAGACGTGTTGACTGGCCTGTGGTTCCTTTGCCCTGATGACGTGTGGAATCTATCACAGTCCCTCACTTTTTCTTGATTTGTTGTCAAAGCAAACCCTGTGCCAAACCTGCCCTCCCCAACGTCCCATTTCTGTGTCGCACAGGGGCCCGGATTGATTGTCTCAAGGGATCTCAACGAAAATATCCGGTCACACAACGATATTAAGACTGACCAAGCCCCGTTTTACGCTGCTGCATGTACAGTATGAGCAATTGCATTTGACAATCCTGTTTTCATTGCATGCCTCTCCCTGTTGAAAGGGGGAGGACACTCTGTCTTTGCAGTGCCAAGGGATGCGAACGCAATGTTACCCCCCAAAAACCCCTCTGTTGACACATACGGAAGGTCTACAAGATTGAGCCCTGCCGATACACCCGTAAGCTACAACCATAAACTACAAGCACATTTTTAAGTCAGGTTGGACATATCCAGCGGCAGGGGGGGGGGAAAAATGCGATTCGCATTTTTTCGCATTTTCCGCATTTTTTTTCGCATTTTCTGGGCAGGTCCCTTAGTGTAATGTTCAAGAGGATACATTCAAGTGGCATTGTGTAGTTCAACTAAAGGGTAGTTTTGTAGTCAAGTCAGTGTTTGCATACCTTCCCAACACCGCCACTTTTGTTTGTTACATGGCTCCTTTTCCCTTAGACATGTCACATGCTATGCCCTCCCATTGCCCTCCTTCTGAGCCCACATCTGATGATGGAAATAGCCCACCCCGCCGCAAAGTACGTGGTAAGGGGAGAGGTGGTGCCGGCGCAAAGTATTGCACCATGGGCCCTGGGAAGCGGAAGGAACAATTCCCTGGCCATCCCCTGAGTCTCCGCACCAATGATCTTGGTATTGAAGTACTATGGTGCGATGCGTGTGGATGCCCCGTGAGCCACACAACGAAGAGCACAGTCCAATGTCATTTGGACTCCAAAAAGCACCAGGTGGCCGTTGAGACTATGCAGAAGAGGGAGAAGGCACGGGTCGAGCGCCGCCTAGAGGCAGAGGCAGATGCTCTACCTCATAAAGCCGCAATGAGGCAGCCCAGCCTACAATCCGTTAATCAACAACGGTGATGAACTTCTTGCATGGTGGGAGAGTCGGCCAGACTCCCTTTTCAAGGAGGCGGTGTTGTTCTTGATCACCATCCCTACCAGCAGTGGGGCAGTGGAGAGGTTCTTCTCGCAAGCTGGCAACGTCTCCAAGAAGCAAAACAAGTTGTTGAATCAGATGAGGCGATTGGGAAGGCTTCCGGCAGCCGCCATTGTATTCTTACGGGCGGTTAAGCTATCCATTGAGGGGCGAATAGCCGGTTGCTTCAATGGGGTATGGGGCGGAGGCAGTATTGGGGCTCTGCTGCTTCTTGCCGAGGGTGTAACGCCCCTCCTCTAAACCACAGTAGAAGGGTGAGACTTCCCTACCACGCTTTGCATGTTGAGCCGGGGCCGTAGTCTTCACATTGATGGAGCGATGGTGTCAACAGATCAACATGCGTCTTGATAAACATAGGGGTTTTGGGAGTCCTATAGCATTTTAGCAAAACCGCATTTTATGCCGCATTTTTTCTCGCATTTTCCGCATTTTTTCCGCATTTTTCCGCATTTTTTTCCAATCCCGGCGACCGCATTTTTCCCCCCCCCCTGCCAGCGGGCATCAAAAAACACAGTGTGGACAGAAGTACCGAATCCTGAACTTGTTGAACAAAATCGTTCACCAGTAGCCTCAAAGGGGGGCTGGGGTAACGGGGCAGATGCTCGGGAAAATGGGGCAGATGTGTCACGGAAATGTGTCACTGGTTGTCACCAGTTCAGGTCTCAGCCCCCCCCCCCCCCCGCGTTTTCCCACCAGTGCGGGGCACAGCGCAAGCAGCCATTTTGTGCATGGTCCCTTCCTACAGAGGGAAATCACCTCGAAGAGAGGTTGTTAGATCAAGCGCAGGCGCGAGCGTCGTATACCCCCCATTTTTGGGGTCATTCGCGTAGCATACCCCAATGTATGGTTTTTGACGTCTAACCCCTTGTAAAATCATCATTTTAGGACCAAAAAAGATCCCCCAATGATTTTTTGGATTTTGACCCCCATACCCCCCCCCCGCCCCGCACCTGGGTACCGCTTTTTTAGGGGGGGGGGGGGGCAAAACTTCTTTGCGTATGGTGGCCTGTGTGTGTATTTGGACCTGGGTCCTGAGGAACTTTTTTCTTGTATATGGACCGCCTAACCCATGGCGGGGGTCCCAGGTCCCAACTCCGGGTACCCCCGGTCGCCCCCCCCCCCCCCCCCATATGGCCCCTTGCCAGTGAGGACTTGGCCGTTTTCACACTCGATAGGCTGTTCAGTGGCACATGAAAGTTTTTTGAAATTCGAGTTTTCATGAAAACCTTCCGTTGCCCCTAGGATGGGTTTGTGTGATCATTTCGTGACAATACGGGTACTTGAGCACCCATGGGGACCCATGTGGTGGCCGCTAGGCCTATGTAGCCCGTGCCATGGGCCCTCCGAAAGACCCATAATCACCTCGCAGAGGTTGTTAGATCAAAGCCAGGTAGGCGTATATAGGGGGAAACGCCACATACCCCCCATTTTGGGCTTTTTTGGGCCTATTCGCGTACCCTACCCCAAGGGGTTGAATTGTTGGTTTAACCCCTTGGAAACTTTTTTTTTGTCCAATAAGCACATCCCCCAATGAGTTTTTGGTCCGGACCCCCCTAGACCCCCCCCACTTGAAACCCACTTTTTTGAGGTGTTGAGGGAGGTGTGGGGGGGGTCAAAACATGATCCCCCTTTTTTTTGGTCAAAAATCACGAATCTTTTGGTTTTTTTCAATTTTGAGCAGAAAAAGTGTTTCCGGGTCCCGACTCCATGGGGTTTGTATGGGGCGGAGTGGGACGAGCGCTTCATGCAATTTATGCACTTTTCAGCCATTTTTGCTATGTTGGCGGTTTTGGCGGCCTCGGTGACCCCGTGGTACCCACTCTGAGGGGTGTGAGTGCGGATGGTGTGACAGTAGGTGCCTACTAGGATACGAAAGGACGTTTTTTGCAGTCTCTAGCCTTGCCGAGGGCCGGCCACAACCCGTGCCAAAGGCGCAACATGACAGTTTCCACCAATGATGCCTTAAATGAGTGAATGGGCCAGTGCACAACCTGCTTAGCAGCTTTTCACCCTGGACTACTCCGATATCATGACCACACAAAATGACCATCCAAGGTATGTAAAGCATCTTTTGGACCGCATTTACATGTTTTTCACCTTCTTTGGGTATTGGGCGCGCGGGGGTGGGGTCTTCCAAGGGATGATTGGTACACAACATGCTAATGCAATTTTACACCCTAGGCAGCTCAAAAATCGAAGTTTTGGAAACTCATTTTATTCACATTTTGATCCGCTCAAATGACCATCCAAGGTATGTAAAGCATGTTTTAGGCCATATTTATGTGTTTTTCACCCTATTTGCCTATTGGGTGCAGGAGGGGGGAGTCCCCCAAGTGATTGGCACGCAACGTGCTTGGGCAGTTTTTCAGCCTAGGCAGCTCAAAAATCGAAGTTTTCGCTCCTTTTTTTTGCATACTACAATCACCTAAAATCACCATCGAAGCGATGTAAAGCCTGTTTAAGGCTGGATTTCTGTTTTTTTCACCCTATTTGCGTATTGGGTGCACTGGGGGGGGGGGGCTCCAAAGGGGTTGGTACACAATTTGCTTATGTAGTTTTTCAGCCTATACAGCTCAAAAATCGAAGTTTCCGCAATTTATTTTTTTTGATATTGTGATCACCTAAAATGACTATCCAAGATATGTAAAGCATCTGTCAGCCCGTATTTATGTAGCGTTTACCCTATTTTGGGTGTCTGTTGCTTGTGGTAGATTCTCTGCGAGGTGGACTTGCCAAAGGCAATAGAATCACCTCGCAGAGGGTGTTAGATCAAAGCCAGGTAGGCGTATATAGCCTCTATACATAGGCTAGCGGACGCTAATAGACGAATGCTGTATTTATGTGTTTTTCACCCTATTTGGGTATTGGATGCGGGGGGACGGGGGTTCCAAACGGGATTGGTACACAACCTACTTATGCAGCTTTTCAGCCTATACAGCTCAAAAATCGAAGTTTTGATGCAGTGATCACCTAATATGACCATCCAAGATATGTAACGCATGTTTCAGCCCGTGTTTATGTACTTTTTACCCTATTTAGGGTGTGTGTTGCTTGGGGTAGATTCTCTGCAAGGTGGATTTGCCGAAGGCAATAGCATTTTTTCACATTTTGAACTTTTCCGAAACCCTTCTGTTTCCCCTGGGATGGGTTTGTGTGATCCGTCGGTGACAATACGGGTACTTGAGCACCCCTAGGGACCCACATAGTGGCCATTGGGCCCATCTAGCCCGAGCCATGGCCCCCCCAAAAGCTTCAAAATCACCTCGCAAAAGTTGTTAGATGAAAGCCAGGAAGGCGTATATAGGGGGAAACGCCACATACCCACCCCCCCCGTGTTCAATATCCAAATCAAGGGAAAAACACATAAATACGGCCCAACACATGCTGTACATACCTTGGATGGTCCCTTTAGGGGATCCCAGTATCAAAAAAAAGTTTCCAAAACTTTGATATTTGAGCTACCAGGGCTGAAAAGCTGCATCAGCAGGTTGTGTACCAATCCCTTGGAAGACACCCCACAGCCCCCCCCCCCCCTTACCCCCCCCCCCCCCCCACACCTCCCTCAAAAGCTCCAAAAAGTGGGTTTCAAGTGGGGGGGGGGGGGGCAGACCAAAAACTCATTGTGGGATGCGCTTATTGGACTAAATAATGATTTTACAACCGGTTAAACCAACAATTCAACCCCTTGGCGTAGGGTATGCGAATAGCCCCAAAAAGGCCCAAAATGGGGGGTGGGGGGGGGGGGGGGGCTTCCAAGGGATTGGTACACAAGCTGCTTAGACAGTTTTTCACCATGGGTAGGTCAAAAATCGAAGTTTTCGCATGTTACTTTTTTGATGCAGTGGTCACCTAAAATGACCATCCAAGATACGTAAAGCATGTTTTAGGGCGTATTTATGTGTTTTTCACTCGGCCCACCTCCCCGTGCCTCTGCCTCTGTACATAGGCGAGCGGACGCTAATAGATGAATGCCGTATTTATGTGTTTTTCACCCTATTTGGGTGTTGGATGCGGGGGGACGGGGTTCCAAACATGATTGGTACACAACCTGCTTATGCAGCTGTTCAGCCTATACAGCTCAAAAATCAAAGTTTTGATGCAGTGATCACCTAATATGACCATCCAAGATATGTAACGCATGTTTCAGCCCGTGTTTATGTAGGTTTTCACCCTATTTAGGTGGTGTGTTGCTTGGGGTAGATTCTCTGCAAGATGGATTTGCCGAAGGCAATAGCATTTTTTCACATTTTGAACTTTTGCGAAACCCTTCTGTTTCCCCTGGGATGGGTTTGGGTGATTAGTCGGTGGCAATACGGGTACTTGAGCACCCCTAGGGACCCACATAGTGGCCATTGGGCCCATCTAGCCCGAGCCATGGCCCCCCAAAAGCTTCAAAATCACCTCGCAAAAGTTGTTAGATGAAAGCCAGGAAGGCGTATATAGGGGAAACGCCACATACCCCCCCATTTTGGGCCTTTTTGGGGCTATCTGCATACCCTACGCCAAGGGGTTGAATTGTTGGTTTAACCGCTTGTAAAATCATTATTTAGTCCAATAAGCGTATCCCACAATGAGTTTTTGGTCTGCCCCCCCCCCCCACTTGAAATTCACTTTTTGCAGCTTTTGAGG